>JAVQMG010000091.1:1316250-2632500 GCA_032878915.1 Castanopsis chinensis
CTCAAAGGGGTCATGATTATGATTCAACTGTCCGTATAGAAAAAAAAAAAATTGTTTACAAACTTGCCTCTCTTGATGATGACAATGTGTTCCATTATCCACTTCATGCATCAAATATTTCTATACATCACCAAGTTTGAAGAATAGTAAATTGTGTCTTTTTCATGGCAGACCTGAAGATGACAAGCCTTCTGTGTCGACATTCAAGGTATCCCAGGAGAAAGCAAGAAGCTTGGGTATTAACTTCATTCCTTTGGAGGTAAGTCTCAAGGACATGGTTGAAAGCTTAAAGGAGAAGGGCTTACTCAGTTTCTGAATTATGCGTCGTCTTAAAGAAAGTGATATAAGTATATGCAAATAAATGTTATCTTAACTATTAACACTCAGTTTCCTTGTCTTGAAGTTGATTTTCCCATATTGAATGTTCCATAATTTTAATATTTATATATTATTTTGGAAACTATGTTAGCCGGCACAATATGTAAATCAACTTCTCTTGAAGTTAGAATTCAAGTCTTTTTAGTTCCCTAGTCTAGAATATATGAAGATGTCTCAATAACTAGCTTATTGGGTTAATGAACAATCTGCCAATTCACACTTCTGACCTCTGGGAATGTACATTTTGACGTAAGTGGGAGATTAATTTGCAAAAACATTTTGAAGGAAATGTTCCCATATGGATATTATATGCAATTGAACCAGATATTAAGAAAATCCATTTTAAGAAAGATGATCATATGGCTTGGTATGTTTGTGGATCTCACAAGTAGAAAGTCATTACCAAATACCCCTTACATACTCACAAATCAAATGCTATAACCTTGAAAATGTTGCCAAGGAGGGATTGCTTTCTATATTCTTGGTTTTTAGATATAGTTTTTTTAAAAAATCTGTTTCAAATTTCCAATGCTTCATTGTGCTTTTTCTCTTTACCATTCTTTCCCCCAGTTCCTTATTACTGATTATGCACTTTAAGAAGATACACAGCCTTTATGAATCTCTGTGATGGCAAACACAGATTGCTAGAACTTAGCTAACGACAAGCATATTCTGATGGTTGCTATTTGGACAAAGTTTGGCAGCAAACTTGTTTGTAGCTTAAGACTACAAGTCCACTCAATATTTTTTTTTTATTAGATGTAAATTTTGACTAATCCACGGTTGGATTACATTTTCTCTTCTTACATATTTCATGCTTACAAAATTTCTTGAAAATTAAAGATCAATAGTTATGTCATCATTACATATTTAAATTTCAAGTTTTTATAATTTAACATTATGCGTAAAAAATAAGTTTATAGTTTAACATTATGCATAAAAAATAATATCTAATTGGCATAGAATTTGATGTATTAAAAAAACATAAAGTAATTCAATGGTTAGATTTTTAAACTATAAAATCATGTTTTTTTTTTGTTTTTTTAGTGCAAACTGCAAAGTTTATAACCAAACTTTGTCTTATTATTTCGACTGTCATGAGGTTCGCAATCAATCCAAATCATAAACTTAATGTAATCTGAGTCCACCACAATTTCAGATTCGCATCAAAGAAAATAGGTCCAAATTTTCAATGTCATGTCAATAAAACACACTTACCGGCCAGCACCAGTTTTCATCTATATATTACTAAAAGCTGAAGCGTAGCGTTTAATGTTGCTGCTCTCACATTGCGCCACATCAGCTGCCATGTCATTTTAAAAAAAAAAATAATTTGTCCTACAATTTTAAAATGATTTTTACAATTTTCAGCCCTATAAATGTAGCCCACTACTTATTTATTTATATCCACTATCACCCTATAATAAATCTATATAATTAATCCAGCCCCACCTTTTATTTATTTAGTTTCACTATCAAGCCCAACCCAAAACCTTTTCAGTTCAGTTTTAAGGTTTTCTATGAGCCTTTTCAGTGGCTTCAACGGTTTTTTTTTTTTTCCTATAATTGTTTTTAACATATATTTTTTTAATATTTACACATCTCTAACCTTTCTCTCTTCCTTACCATTTCATCTCCCCACTACTTCTTCAATCTTTCTTCCTCCCTTACCTTTTCATCTCCCCACTACCCTCTACATTAATATCATTCTTTCTATTTCCCTTCATCTTTCTTTATTTTTGTCTCTTCTTATTCACACCCTCTTACTATAAATTTGTCACCATCTCTTTTATTCTATGCATAGCTTTCCCTCACAAAAAATGGTTCTCTCTCTCTTTCTCTTTCTCTCTCTCTCTCTCTCTATTTTTTTTTTTTTTTGGCATCTCTACTTTAGGTTGATAATTTTTTATATTCTTTAAAACTCTATTTTGGATTAATGCAATTTAGTTTTGTTTATTAAATTGTTGTTGTTGTTGTTTTTATTTTTAATTTTATTTTTATTTTTTATTCTCTTTGATTGTTAAATGTTATTCTATTGCGTTCTAAAGAATATAATATTATTCTATTACATAGCATGACTTGGATAATTTAGTATTTATTCTGTTACATAGCATGATTTTTTATAGTGCTCAATTTAGATGTTAAACTATGAGATTTTACTAATTTTTGTTTATTTTCTAATCCTTTGTGGTGGACAAAGTACTCTTAATTGTTGTATTAGAAGTACTTTATAATGTCATTCATTTAAAGAAAAGCAAATGTTAGTCAAACGAAAATAAACAGATAGGTGACAAATTTTAACTTTTGCATTTTTATTTTAATTATTATTATTTTATAACAATGCATGTATAGAAATTTAATTTTTAAATTTTGCTAATAATTGTTTATTTGATAATATGTTTTGGGTGGCCAAAATTATAATTTCTACAAAGAAAATAGCCTTAATAGATAGTCAAAAACAAAAATTTATCCTAATATTGGTTCAATTAATCATTGTTAAGTTTTATTAATTTCTTTTAGTTTACGTTTTTTTGGTGTTTTGGATTGTTCCTATATTACATTTAAGATTGTTCCTATAATAAATAAAAATATAATTACAAATACATTACTCATTATTAGATTAGTTTAAATTGTAAAAAAAATAATAATAATAAAACCACCATAAAAATAATTATCCCGCGCAATGCGCGGGTTCGCGGCTAGTTTATTTTATTAGTCTTTATCCTTGCAGATACCTATCTTTCATCTCTCGTCAATTTTGGAAATGTACTTATCAATTGCAACTATGGAACCCAACATAAGATTTTAACAGGTTGGTAAATTAGTCCAAAATAGTTTTAAAAGGGAAGAACATAAAAAGAAAGGACAATGTTTGGTTATAAGCTTGGCTACAATTCCTACTAAAAAAATTAATATGGTTATATATTTTGAAAATCTAACAGTTGGATTAAATGATCTTAATGTTTATAATATACATATCAAATTTTGTGTCAATTGGATTTATTTACTATTTTGACCCATAAGCATATTTTTTATGCATAATTTTAAACTATAAAAATATGAAATTAAAAATGTGATTCAAGGCATAGCTATTAATTTTTGATTTTCTGAAAAATTTGTAAGCTGGAAGAATATAAGAATAAAATGTAATCTAATGGTCATACAATAAAAAAAATATTAAGTGGAGTTCTAGTTTTAGGCTACAATCGAGTTTATAGCCAAATTTTGTCATAAAAAGAATTTTTGGGTCCTTCTTATTTGGTAATCCCAGCCATCTTCCAACAATTATTGAGTTCATCTTCCTACAGCTCAATTGATTGAAGTAATCACACCATGGTAATACTGTGCAGCTAAATGGCTACAATTGAGCTAACATAGTAAGAATAAATTGTGCAACACTCTCTATTTCTATGCGCAAGGTCATCTTTTAAGCACCCTATAACCCTTGATAGTGTCTTAATTGGCAATACAATAATTTGAGGTATTGAAAGTGATCCTGAACTGATCTACCAGAAAGAACTAGTTATGTGAGAAGGGTGAAAAATTGAAAGAGAGATTTTTTTTTTTTTTGAGAAGAAGAGGGAAATTATTTGATTTGGAAGGAAAATGAAAAATAATTTATCAGAGAGTTTTAGTTAATTTCACTACCATGTATCAGATACATATACATCTAACACCCCAAATGCATACTATCTTTTTTCCTCACTCAGAGCATTCACATCTGGAATCTTTGAACTATTCTATTTTACCATCTCAAAAATTATTTTATCAATTATACCATACTATAGTACAATACACCCAACATCTCATTTCTTATTGATCTCATCTAGTCATTACAATATTAATTTCACCAACTCTTTCTCTCTCTTCCTCTTCATAAAAAAATATTTTAAAATACCCACCCACCATCACTAGGAAAAAAATCAACATAAAATGTATACAAGTTACTACGGTGCCATCATAAAAATAAGATGGCACTGTAACACAATTGCAAATTTTTTTGCAATTGCAAGACTTTGCAAGACCAGGTAATGAGGAGTTTTGAAGCACTGATGCTAAATATTACCAACATATGGTATATGCAATTCTCAATGTGAATGCTATTGTAGTTAATTTTACTTTAAGAGGGTCTTATAAAATGACTTAAAAGTTATAATAGAGGCTAATCGGAACAAGGTTTTGGTTTATAATATTGTAAAAAAACAAGTGTTAAATCGACAATATTTTTACAATAAATCATAGACGTTAAGTTATATTGTTTTTATTTGAACTTATCAAAACTACTTTTTTATTCATTAATAACAATATGTAACAACCTATCACTCAATATTTATTGAATGAAAATGTCAAGAAACGTATTATTTCAAAGAGAGTGTTGTGAAATATAGTATTTCTGAAAACAAATGCAGAGGGAGGGTAGATAGATGCTATTGGATATTCTCCTAATTAGCTTATATCAATTTGAAGTAGCTTTTATGAACTGAATATAACTTTTAACTGTTTTTTTTTTTTTAAATAAAATTTAGAAAGAAAATAAATTACAGGCACTACAGTCCAGTAAAATTGATCAAAAGGAATTTATCATAGTTAAGAGAATCTCCAATAAGTTCTCTAAAACCAATTTTGGAGAACAAATACACCAAAAACTCACTCCAATAGCTTCTCTAAAAGCAAAACTTTTCTAACTTTTATTGTGAATTTGCTACAATAGTTGTCTTGATCTAGAGAATATTGTAGCAACTCCAAATGAATTTTTCTACTTAAAAAAATCATATAACTCAATAAAAAACAATTCTTTCTCTCTCCTCTCACCACGGCCAGTTCTGGAATCAAGGAGAAAAAGAAAAAGAAGTAGGAAAAAAAAAAGGGAGGATAGAGATAGGAGTGGGTATACCTGTGTGGTGGATCAAAATAAGAGAAAAAAGAAAAGAAACATATTGATGAAAGAAAGGAAAAATAATATAGAGAATAAGAAATGACAATTGAGAAATCCTACCACAATATTTTCTCAATAATTCTTAAGTAATAGATTCTTATTAGCTAATATTGGTGAGTAAAAAAATAATTTCAATAGTGTGTTCAAATTAGAACTAATAACAACTTTTCACATAAGATTTTGTTATGATTATTGTAAAAAATATTGTGAACGTAACATTTTTATTGAAAAATATAATTGTTGAGAATAAATAGAGGAAGAATAAATAAAGATTAAAAAGGAATAAAGAATGAATGAAGAAATAATATTTAATGAGATGAAGAAAAGATAGAGAATTTATTGACAGATGTATTTAAAAAAATAGATTATTGTAAATATCACTGTTTAATTTCAAAAAATAACGAAAATTTAGACATACAAAAATTTAAAATTTAGACATGCCTGTTGATGCTCTTAGAATATGGGTTTTACTAAAATAATATAGGGTTCGGTTAATGTGTATTCTAAACCATCTATTTTTGGAAACATTTTATGAAAAATTGAAAAAGTTTTACAATTTTTTCAATTTCTAATAAAACTTTTTCAAAAAATTGTATACTATTGTGTGCCCTTAGGACACACGTTAGTAAAATCCAACAATATAAGCCTCATTTCTAGGTACTATAAAAAAACTAGTGGGGAAACACGTGCAAAGCACGTGCTTGCCGTTATATTAAATGATAATTTATTGTTATTATATTTAAGTACAGTGCACAAATCTCCATTTTTTACAAGATTTTTGGAGGAATTATGTTACAATGTTACAAAGTTTAGAGAGATTATATTAAACAGCCTTATTCTCACCCTTACTCTTACCTCAATATCTTGTCATTGAATTGAATAACAATATAATTTCATATAGAAACTGTTTATAACACAGCCAATATGTAAATCATTTTATATGTGAAACACCTAAAATATTTTTACCATCGGTATTTTTAATATGTGAGGAATGGAATATAGAGTTTTATTTTCTATAAATTTGTGAGTACAGAATACAATGGGGATACTGACTTAAAAAATGAAAATTTCACATTTCAAAACTCAATTACAAGTACAAAAAAGCCTTTTGCTCTTAAGAATACATAGTTCATACTGCAACCCACCCTCAACATTAACTTTATACATAGCTTTCTCCCTGTGTATATGTCAAAATCTATCTCTCCAAACAAGGCAGAGACACTACAGAGAATTGCTTAAGAACTAATCATCAATGGCAAAGGACTTTTAAACAAATTATATTCATAATGATGGGACAACAAAGACTTAGATGTTCTATTGGTAGAGATTCCAACTGTTAACCTTGGTTTACTCACATCCTTGTCAACCAACAAAGAAGAGATGGGGAGGAGAACAAGCGGCGGTGGGGTGGCGGACGTGGTAGTGCTGCATGGTGAACGTCGATCTTCACCTACTTTATCCTTTCGGTGACCTCAATCTCCACTTGTGGTGGGGTGGTGGACGAGTAGCAGTCTCTCTCTCTCTCTCTCTCTGATGTGAAGTGAATGGTGAGGTTGCTAGAATGTTTTTGAGGTGAAAAAGAAAATAAAAGAGGGGGGATAGAGATTGGACACTTGTGTGGAGGAGAAAAACAAGAAAAAGAAAAAAGAAAGAAAGAAATGAAATGTGTATGGATGAAAATGAAATGAAAGAAAGAAAAATAATATAAAAAATAAAAAATCCTAATTGAAAAATACTACCACAATATTTTTATATGATTTTCACAATAAATTTTGAGTAACAGATTATTATTAGTTAATATTGGCGAGTAAAAAAATAATTTCAGTAGTTGGTTCAAATTAGAACTAGTAACAACTTTCCACATAAATTTTATTCTAAAAGTATTGGGTAAAATGTTGTAAATATAACACTTTTCATTGAAAAATATAGTTGTTAAAAAAAGAATAAACAATGAATGAAGAAAAAATATTTAAATGTGGGTTCCAATTAGCTTAACTGTTAAAGTTTCTGATGGTTGTATAAGAGATTCGGGGTTCAATCACTGCCTATACCAAAAACTGATTGGAGTCTTGGTCTGATGATAAAGAGCTACCATTAGAAGCGGACGTCATAGATTGAAATTCTCTAAAAAAGATAATATTTAAATGAGATAAAGAATGAGATAGAGAATCTATTGGAAAGGGTATTTGAAAAAGTGGGTAGGTAAAAGCTAAATGTTATTATTTAATCTCCAAACAACACAAAAATTTGAAGAATTGACTGGAGATGCTCTAAATTATCAAAGCATTGATCAATCACTAGATATCCTGCCACCATAGTCTCAATTATTTAGCTTTATTTATTTGCTGCCTTTTTAAATTCTGCACAACGCTGGATTTAGTTATGAAGCAAATTAAAACATATTTCATTTTCTTCCATATTTATGATTTAAATTAATATTTTTCAATTATAATAGTATCTTTCTAATTATATGTGTGTGTGTGTGTGTGTGTGTATTGTTGGGCTATCAAGAAATTGCATCTTCATAAAATAAGCGTAGTTGAATTGAGAATATTAAGATGGATAAGTGGAAATTCAAGGAAATAACAAATCATTTGAGATGTTTGGTATATGCAAAGGAGAGCAATTAATGCACTAGTGAGGAAGAGTGATTTGATTCAAGTTGAGGGAACAAAAAGATGTAGAAGAAGACCTAAAATAACACTAATAGAAGTGGTTAAAAAAACATGTTAATTAAGGAATATGGTCTTAGATAGAATAGAGTGGCAGAAAGATGTGGCCAACCCATCTATAGCCAACTCAAGCAAAGCATAATTGTAGTCAACTCAGGCAAAAACATACCACCTTAAAGAATGTAACATTCCTACTAAAAAACAAGCAAAATAAATTGAAGGAACAAATTGCAAAATAGCAACAAAAAGAAAGAATGAAATGACACCTATAAATTTTAAATTTTAAAATATCTAAAAAATTAAATTTAATTAATTAAATTTATAATATGAAAAAAATTAAAAAATAATGAATGAAATGGTACAACTAGAATCACACGCGTAAGCCTCTTTTACATTTGGGATATCCATCAGCAGCGGATGATGGATATCCCAAATGTAAGCCTCTTTTCCCATTTAGTCACATTTAGGCCCAAATTACTTATTGCTGCTGATGGATATCCCAAATGTAAGCCCCTTTTCCCATTTAGTCCCATTTAGGCCTAAATTACTTACTCTAATAGAAGATGTAAATTACAACTATTGTAAAAAAAAATACAATTGTGCTATAGTGCCGTTCTAAATGTAGAATCGCACTGTAGCTCAAATTGTATAAATTTTAATATATTTTATTCATGCATAAATTCTTTTCTCTCTCTTTCTCTCTCCGTCTTCCATCTCTTCTCTCTCCCTTGTTCTTGATCTGCCCTTTCTAGATCGGCGTTGTGGGTTTCTAGATCGGCGAGATCAGTGGTGGTGGGTCTCCGCGTTTTTCCTTCTTCGACAACTCTCTCTCTCTCTCTCTCTCTCTCTCTCTCTCTCTCTCTCATTTTTCCTTCTCTGCATTGGTCAACAAAATCAACTTCCTTTAAGCTTCCCAGTAGCGAATTTGCTTCCTTCGAGCTACCCAGCGGCGAATTGAGCAATTTGTTTTCATAAATTTTTGTTGTTTTTGTGGGTGAAGATTGTGTGGCTTCGTAGTGGTTAGCGATGGAGCGGTGGGTTAGTGTTGGATCGCGTGGGTTGTGTGGGTCTGGTGGTGCAACAACATGGGTTTGCTAGTGATGGCTTTAATGGGTTGCTGTGTTTTTTTTTTTTTTTTTGGTGTTAGCGGTAGATTATGGGTTGCTAGTGGTGGAGGTGGTGTCAGGTGTCTGTAGTGCAGCGGTGGTGGTGATTGTGGTTCTTGAATAGAAAGAAAGAGAAAGAAAGAATAAATAATGTGTTGTATTGTAAATGATGATGATTGTGGGATATATTATTTATTGTGTAGACATGTTATTTTAATGAGTAGAATAGAAAAATAAAAGTTGAGATGCTGGAAGTATTGTAAAATTGTATTGTATAATTGATAAAGTGGCTTTTTGGATGGTAAAATAGGATAGAATTGGGATAAACTAATGCTGATGCTCTTATAAACCAAAATGGTAGCATAATGCATATGATTGTAGCCATTGTTAAAAACACACTTAAAGCTCGAAGCTACCATCTTTAATTATAGGCTTAATGTATGATTCCACAAACCATAGGATTCGTTCCTTCACTTTCTTTATTTTTATTTTGGGTAAATTCCATAAACCTATCATGAAGTTTGTGATAATACCCAACTAGGTCCAAAACAATTTAAAACCTATCAATTTCATCCTCAAAAGACCATTTTGTCCCTAATTTTTATTATCTCTTCTTTCTCTCTCCTGTCTCGTTGCTCTCCCTCTCTCTCAACTCTTTTCTCTAAGTTCTCTTTCTTAGAACTCTCTCTCTAACCGGTGAAACCCATGAGTTTTGGTCACCGAAAACACCACCCAGCAAAGGACTTCGCGATTCCCACCGCAGGTTTGAGTCGTTTGATGCCATCAGTGCTATTTAACGGACTCTCGTCCCTCTTAGATTGGAACCCATGCAGTGGTGATGGTGCTTCGATCTAGTCACTGGCGAAACCCATAAGCTCAGTCAAGGGTCTTCTCAATTCCCACAAAGTTTAATGCCATCAACGGACTCTCGCCCCTTTGTCTCTTATCAGAACCCACGCGGTGGTGGTGATGGTACTTCGATCTAGATCTCTCCATTGTCTTTGCAGCAACGGCATGGATCTCAATATGGGCTTTAGATTTCAAATTTGGGTAGTGTTCTTCAGGGGATGATGACCCCAATCTCATGGTGGTGGTGTTTTTTTTTTTTTTTTTTTGGTTTCTATTCTGACATTTACAGTTATGGATGACCATGGGTAGGGTATGGATTGAGTATACCCATATCCTACTTGAAAAGTTTGCCCATGGATACCCGAATATCAATACCTATTAGTATTTATTCCCGAATCTTATTCGAATATATTATCCATGAATATCCACATCTTACCCAAAACTCGAAACCCATTTATTTATTTATTTTTTAAATCCAAAACATTCTAACAGAAAAACTACAAATCTTAAATAAGAAAAAAAACTAATTAATAAAAAACTAAAAAAAAATTTCTAATAATCCCAAAGACATCTCCATTCTTGTTGTGTGTATAAAAAAAATTAAAAATTAAAAAAAAAAATCAAGGAAAAAATTATTTTTATATTGAATCACGGTGATTTAAAAAAAATAAAATAAAATAAAAAATTCTTTGCCGTGGTGAGTGAGGGACGCATAAGGGGCTGTTTGGATTTTTTTTTTGTCATCACTCATCACTCCTCACTCAATTTTCATCACTCATTACTCATCACTCATCACCCATCACTCATCACTCAAAATACTCCAATTTTCTATATCCCACCCGTTTGGCACATGTTTTCAATTTATCATCACTCAATTTTTTCTACTTTTTGTGGGACCCATTCCTGAGCATGTCAGGCATTCCTGTTAGTCTACCCGCCTTCCACCGTTTCGTTTCATTTCATTTTCTTCGCTGCTAAAAACACAACCCCAGAAGCCATTTTCCAACCCTCAAAATATGCAGCAAATCAAAATTTCGTTCATTCTTATTTATGATACACCACCAAATCAAAAAAAAAAAAAAAAAAAACCTGTGTAGAAAAATAGCAAAATCCATCTCTCACACAATCATTTTAATCAAATCCCAAACCCAACAAAGCCAGATTGACGACAAACACAAGCATAATCATTTCAAAGATCCCTTTTTTCCTCTCTTGGATCGATGACAAAGCCGGATCGAGTCATCAGATGGGTCGGCGTGGGTTCATCGGCGTGGGTTCATCGTGGGTTCGTCGGCGTGTGAGATTTCTGGGTCGGTGTGGGTTCGTCACATGGGTCGGCGTGGGTTCGTCGGTGTGTGAGATTTCTGGGTCGGTGTGGGTTCGTCACATGGGTCGGCGTGGGTTCATCGGCGTGGGTTCGCCGGATGGGTCGGCGTGGGTTCGTGTCGGATGGGTCGGCGTGGTGGGTCCGTCGGATGGGTTGGCGTGAGCAGGCAAATCGGAGAAGAGAGGCCGTGGATGGGGAAGGCGTGGGTGAGATTTTGCTCTGTGAAGAAGAAAAGAGGAAGAGAGAAAGAAAGAAGAACAGAGAAGAAAGAAAAAAGAAAGAAAGAAAAGAGAGAGTGACCGGTGAGAGAGAGTAAATGGAGTCTGACGTGAGGTGATAGTGGGACCCATGCATGTATGTTTAATTACAAAATTGCCATTGGAAACAGAGTTTTGGAAACTGAAAACATCTAAAATGTGTTTTCAGTTTCATAACTCATAACTCAAAAATCAGAGAATTGAGTGATGGAAACAAAATCAGGAAACAAATCCAAACAAGCATTTTTTTCGTGGGTCCCACTTATTTTGAGTTATGAGTGATGAAAACAGAGATATGAGCGATGGAAAACACAAATCCAAACACCCCCTAAAGAGCTGAAGTTAAAACGGTCTCCAAGGCATTGAAGAAAAAGAAGAGGAGAGAGAGTGTGGAGAAGTGTATAAAAAACGACGCCGGTTAAAAGAAAAAGGAAAGCTAGGCTCCGGGTTAGGAGAAAGGGAATTCCACAGCACGTCGTCGTTTTACTGGGCAGCAAGTGAGTTTCTATCTCTCTCTTAATCTTTCGCGTTCTGTTACACTCACTCACTCATGAATTTACCAAAATCTCAAACTCTCTCTGCTCCGCCAAAGCTAATCTTAATGCTAGAGAGAGTGTAATCCTCAATTCAAAAGATTACACTACTGACGAGTTTGAGAGCGAGAGAGACGAGAGAGAATAGAGAGTTTGTATTTTTTTTTTTTTTCTCTTGGAACCAGATTTGGGGAAATTGGATTAGGATTTGAGGGTTTCTTCGTTGATTTTCGGCAAAGAAATCAAATCCATCGCGGTACAACACAGCTACAAATCTGAATGGGGAAGAACGAGTTCCTAACCCCAAAAGCGATCGCGAATCGGATCAAAGCGAAGGGGCTCCAGAAGCTCCGATGGTACTGCCAGATGTGCCAGAAGCAATGTCGCGACGAGAACGGTTTCAAGTGCCACTGTATGAGCGAGAGCCACCAGCGTCAGATGGAGGTCTTCGGCCAAAACCCGACCCGAATCGTCGAGGGATACTCCGAAGAATTCGAGCGCACTTTCTTGGACCACATGAAGCGTAGCCACCGATTCAGTCGCATCGCCGCCACCGTCGTTTACAACGAGTACATCAACGATCGCCACCACGTCCACATGAACTCGACGGAGTGGGCCACGCTCACTGAGTTCGTCAAGTATCTCGGTCGAACCGGCAAGTGTAAGGTCGAGGAAACCCCTAAAGGTTGGTTCATTACGTATATAGATAGAGATTCGGAGACTTTGTTCAAAGAGAGATTGAAAAATAAGCGAATCAAGGCCGATTTGGCTGAGGAAGAGAAGCAAGAGAGAGAGATTCAGAAACAGATCGAGAAAGCCGCGGAGTTATTCGCCGAGCCTCTACCTGAACCTGAACCTGTTAGGGAATTGAAACCCGAAGCTGGTGTCAAGATCGGTTTGAAGCTCGCATCGTCGAATTTGAAGCCGAAAGAGAGGGGAGAGAGTTCAAAATTGGTGTTTGATGAACTGGAAACCGATAGCAAAGCCAGTGCCAGTGTGGTGAAGACGAATAATAATAAATCGGTTTTGGGGGAGATGATGAGGGAGGAGGAGATGAAGAAGGAGAGGATTAATAGGAAGGACTATTGGCTGTGTGAGGGAATTGTTGTTAAGGTTATGAGCAAAGCTTTGGCTGAGAAGGGTTACTATAAGCAAAAAGGGGTTGTGAAGAAAGTGATTGATAAGTATGTTGGGGAAATTGAGATGCTTGAGAGTAAGCATGTGTTGAGAGTTGATCAGTTGGAGCTCGAGACTGTGATTCCGCAAATTGGGGGGCTCGTGAAGATTGTGAATGGGGCGTATCGTGGCGCGATTGCCAAGTTGTTGGGGGTTGATACAGAGAAGTTTTGCGCCAAGGTGCAGATAGAGAAGGGTGCTTATGTTGGTAGAGTGCTTAAAGCTGTTGAGTATGAGGATATTTGTAAACTTGCCCAGTGAGTTTGATTAGAAAATTGATAAATGGATTATATAATGGCTATGTTTAGTTGTTTGTCAAAATTTCATTCTGTTGAAAAACTTTAATCTGTTGAATGAATGTATGATGTTTCTTGTGTTCTTAGGGTCCGTTTGGGTAGAACTTATTGCTGAAAACTGAAAATACCGTAGTAAAATAATTTTTAAATATGTAAATAGTGCCGAACTGATTTTTAATAAAAAGTTCTGAAAAAGTGCGTGAACAGTAGGTGTACAGTATAGGAACAGTATGCGCACAGTAAGTGCGTTCTTTCTCAAAATGGGCATGCATGGGTTCTGTATGAGACAATTTAGTTTTTGACCTTTATTGTTAATGGATTTGTCCCCCGCAGCAGAAACGGAAAAAAAAAAGAAAAAAAGGAGAAAACGCAAAAAGCAAAATGCAGCATATAAGCCGGATCCAAATGGTCACTTAATGACTTGGATACTGTTTGTGAAGGAAATAATGGAGAACCCTGTTTTAGAATTCATTTAGTTTCCTTAATTAGATATCTAATATTCAACAAAAAAAAAAAAAGATATCTAATAGAATATCTAGCCTTATAGAATTATTTTTAAAGAAAACTAATTAACAAGGGAATTTAGTAGATTAAAAGTGGCAATTTTACGAGTAAGTAAATGTCCAATCCTTTTACTCCATATTTTGTAGATGGAAAATTTTCGTATGAACTGAAGTTGTTGCCTAACAAACATTTAAGTTGTTGCCTAACAAACACTAAGGGCAATTGGATGAGAGAACTATATATGAGGTAAGGAATCTGATATCAGAAATATCTTGTAATGTCTATGAATTATTGATAATGAAGATGATTTGCTGTTTTGTCAAGATGCAGCAGGGCAGAGAGCCACTTGATGTCGGCTACTGTTCAATCACAGTTGATGGTGGCTTAAATGATGAACTTTTACCACAGAGACTTCATAATCTTGCTAGACAAAGAGAAGAGTTGCAATGGATGGAGATTGAAATTAAAGCCCAGCTAATTTCAAGATCTGAGATAGTGGAATTGCAAACCACCTTTGATGCTCGGATCAAAAAGCATGCTAATGCCACTGCGAAGCTTCAAGTATGACTTTATAATTGGATTTAGATTATAATAGGTCTGCCATAGGAGTGCAACTTGATTGAAATTGTTATTGTTAAGTAGTTATAGAAAGTAACATCAAGCAATTAATGTCATCATACGTCAATGTGACTACAAAATTAAGCTGGCGTGACCGAAAATAAAGCTGGCATGACTGGTTTTTCATGTGAATTATTACAGGGATTCTTTTAAGCTAAAAGAAGTCATATGTTCTTTTGAAATTACATGCTGATACAGGCTGTGATCTCTGAGACCAGATTCCCTAAATTTGCTTTTAATGGCCAGTCAATGTCATGCTTCTAAACGTGGCTTTATTTGGGCAGGAGCAACTCCACGAAAGGGAGCAGGCTGTGCATGAGTTGGAAAGGAAGATGGAAGAGAAAGATAGGGAGCTGCATGCAATCAAATTGGACAATGAAGCGGTTTGTTGAGTGCTTGCTTACTTTTGATATGTTCTCTATGCTGACGAATGAGCTATTTTGATAAACTCTGAAATTACTAATATTGATTGGGTTGACTGGGCAGGCCTGGGCTAAAGAGGACCTTCTTAGAGAACAAAATAAAGAACTAGCATCCTTCAGGTATGAATTTGCATGCATAACCCTTTTTCTTCAAGTTGTAAGCGTGTACGTATGTGTGTGTTTTATGCCTTTAGTCCTTTCCTCTTCAAGTATATCATTCTTTTTTTGTTCAACCTCAACACTTGGTTGACTATGGGCGTTTACTAGAACAAGAAAAAAATTTCCATATATACTATTATGATTTCAACGACAGTGTCTTGATATATTGCTTCCCTGTTATATTTATTGCCATTATTGAAATTAAGGTTTGAACCTTTTGAACAAATTTGGCTATATTGCTTTCTTCTGCAGAAGAGAGCGCGATCATTCTGAAGTTGAAAGAGCCCAACATATAAAATAGATACATGATCTTCAAGAACATATTCAAGAAAAAGAGAGACAACTTATTGAGTTGCAGGATCAGGTTTGTTATTTGCATTTATGTTGTACTGAAAGGCATCTCTAAATTGCACACATGTTGAATAAATCACATTTTACAGCTTCATGTGAGTATGAGTTAGCATTATTGTTCTTGCCCTGTTTGATTGGTTTGTAGTTGTGGCAATGGAAAGGGAATGGAAGTGTTGGGCTCTTTGGTGTACTTAAAAAATTTTGAGATTAACACTGAATTTAGACAAATACAGTTATACTATCTGAGTTTCTGAATTTATGAATTATTTAATAAGATTGTAAAATTGTTTTTTTCTAGATTGTAACTCCTTTGCATAAGCAAGCAGATAGAGGGTTAGTGTAATGGAGGTTTTGTTTATATGGTTATGCTTACTTGTTGATGCTTTTACTTGGTTTTGATTTTGAATTAGGATGGCTCTGGTGAGACTGCTCATACCTTTAAGGTAAGCGGTCTGTTTGCATTTTTATTTGTGTATTATTGCTTTGTAAATTATTAATTGCAGAATTAATTTTCACCAATAGATTTGCCTGATCAAGGGTTGTCGTTTATTATGTGATGAACTTCTCTGGTTTGCAGAATATGTGGGACTTGACACCAGATACTGATCTGTTAATGGAGCTACCAGAGGAATACAAGTTTGAAACTGCTCTTGCTGATTTGATAGTATGTTTGTCTAATACGGTTGACAAAATGACCTGGTTGCATGTTTGATCTTTTTTGGTCATTAGGTCTGACACTCTGTTGCTCATTTACCAGGATAATTCCTTGCAAGCAGTATAGTCCAACAGTAAAAATGATAGAAGACTGATAACGTATGACATTCCTGTGGTAACCATTAGGCTTGTGCGTAACTTGAGCTTATATCACTAATTGTATTTTCTATGAAATATCATGACAGGAGGTACATGCATGAGTTTGAATGGCCCAATTATCAACTAGGAAAATTCAACCTATAAATTAGACATGGCTTATGTCATATGGTCTATGATGGTTTTTTGGGATTATATGTATATGGTAAATGCAATAGAAGAACTCAGTATTGAACCTCAGTTTTTTTGCACTAATGGAATCATTTTTCATTATGCCTCATTGTTGATTATTTTGAACCTCCCTTCCATTGTGTCATTTACAACCTTGTAAAGGCTTATCCTCATTCCTCCTTTGTAATTAGTAATGCAAGACAATTCTATGGTCTGTATTTGATATGTACAGACCCTGTATACTCCCTGTGTACTTGGGTGTCGTTTTTTTGATATCAATAAATCTTTATTACTTATCAAAAAAAAAAAAAAAAAAAAAAAAAAAGGTCTGACTCAATACCTTTCCTAGAGAAAAGTTTGTCAGTAACTCATTAGAAGTTCTTTCAGCACCCTTATCATTGCTAATAACTAAATCTTTAGTTCCAAAGTAAATTGGATGGTTGTTTTGTTTGATTTACATGAACCTTGTGTTGTGCTTAAGCTGCTATTGCTGTACTTGAACATGTCCTTACTCTTAAAATAATGACTTCTGTATGTTTGTTTAATGTTTGCAGTGTGAGTATTGCTGTTCAATGTTTGCAGTGTGAGTATTGCTGCAGATAAGATTTCTATTTTTGACACTGGCCCTGGAATGGATGGAAGTGATGAAAACTCTATAGTGAAGTGGTATGTGATAGTGGACATTCTTTACTAACTTTCTTCAAGATTACAGGTACATGGCAAATGATGTTCCTTTCTTGTTGATTAAAACAGAAGGTTTGGTTGTATCGGAAATATGGATGGCTTTGGAAACTGAGTTTAGAAGTCACTTATAAAAGTCTATAAAGCTTCAAATTTCATAAATAGATTCTTCTCGTGGCCTGCTAGTGAACGGACCTGTACAAAACCTAGGTTTTTAGTATTAGAACTCATTCTTTCTCAAAATGGGCTGCAAATCTCATGGGTTCTGAGAATGGCTACCTAATACTTCTTCTAATTCATTTCATAGACAGCCATCAATAAATAATCTGAAAATATTACAAGTGTAATGGTTTGTATGACGACAATTTAGTTTTTGACTAACTTTATTGTTAACGGATCCTTTACTCAACCCAAGAGTTTTGGGACTAAGGATATGTTACTGTTGTTTCTTATCAAAAAAAAAATTCTTGTTGCTGTATGCAGGTGCTTTACATGTTTTTTCATTTGTATGTACGCGTTTTGTATTATTATTTTGTTTTTGCTGCTTTAGCTTGGTTTTTACATCCCTCCATCATTTTTAGGGGTAAGATGGATGCCTCACTTCACAGATCATCTAAAGGACAGGCAATAGGGGGCAAGCCTCCATACTTATGGGTAAATCATTTTAAAACCTTGCAACGTGCATTATAATGTACATACGTTTCTCACACGCACGCGTGCGCGCGCGCGCGCACACACACATATATATGTTATGACTGCCTTATGGTATGCATCTGTGATGTGTTCAAATACAAAGAGAAGTATGCCTTTATGTACTGCATAACTAATAATGCTTTCTGACTTCAACTCTTTAATGTGAAACTTAATTTTGACGCAATTTCGCTCACTCTTGTGCATACCAAAAGTAGCATCAGGAATGTCTAATTAAATGGAAGTTAGAGAATAATTCATCAGAGAATGTCTGTTGGTTTCATGCTTTGCTAGGTGCAGGACAGTTTATCATTATTATAAATTCGGCAAATATCATGATTTTTTTTTTAATTTAATAAATATGTTGAGTTTTTTTTATTCTATAATAGAATATGGTTATTGAGACCTGATTTTCAAATCTGTAGACTTGCTAAAAAAGATTTTTCATTTAGACATGTTAAACTAAGGAATCAAGAAACATTATAAGACGCATTAACTGTTTTTAAGGCTCCAAAATCTTTTGTTATTAGGTACATAAATTCTTGATTAAAACAAAATAGAAACCCAGCTATAATGAAATTGTTATCTTTTGTCAGAACTAAGGATTGCCCAAATTTGACTCTTTTAGAAAGTAGAAAGATGATTTTATAAGGGTTATACTCTTGTGTTTTATGGGTGGTACTCTTCTAGAAGAGTCTGGAATATTCAAGTGGAGAGGTGTCTCCACTAGCTGTCAGCATCGAGAATATTCCGTATCAAATTGTTACCACCTTTCCTATGTAAGAAATACACAGTAAGAGGGCCAGCATCCAATATTTTTCCAGCTCATTATGTAAATATTCCTCCAGTATTATTTCTTTAATGGACTCAAATTAAACTTCAAACAATAGTAGTAAACAATATTCACTGGCAAACACTGTTTGCTCTATTACCAAACTTGGACAAAAAATATTTTTGCTAAATTAAGCTTATAAAGATTTACTTTCTGCATATGTGGGAGCTGATAATCGGATTAATTCAGCTGGCCCCATCTAAAAGGAATATCCTACCATGGGCACCTACTGTGGGGCATAGTGGTAATTTTTAGGGCTTTGGCCTTCATGAAGTATTTTACCATATTGCTATTTTCCTGTGGTTCTGAAGCCATTATTTATAATTAACTACTGCTTGGTGATGATAATGGAATCTTTAAGATTCATAAATGCATGTGCGAATAGGTAATCTCTTGTGTCATTGAAAGTTCAATAATAACTTAGGTTAAGGTAAATGAGTAAATCCATCTTTCATATTATTATATATTATATGAAATTATGGTTATGTGATTAAATTTAAAATTTCCTAACAACTTAAAAAAAAAAAAAGTGTGTTATTTACGCTGATGTCTCCCAAGATATGGTAGTTCACATACATAACTACCACACTACACACGCAAACACACACGGGAAGAGAGAGATATTGAATGGAACAGAGAAGGTGGTGTGTGTAACTGGAGCCTCCGGTTACATAGCTTCATGGTTGGTCAAGCTCTTGCTCCTACGTGGATACACTGTCAAAGCCACTGTTCGTGACCCAAGTCAGTATACACACACTCTCTCTCTCTCAAATTTGGTTTCTTTCAGTTTTAGTTGCATCTAACACTGTTTTGGCATGCTTTAAATTATGGGTTTGGTTCAACTTTTTCATTGATGGAATAATCACCAAGTTTTAATCCATCTTTGGATGTGTCAAAATGTTGTCTTTTTTAGCTAAATAAAATATTGTCCCTTTTATTAAGCTAATAGATACCAATTTCATAAGTAATCTATACAATTTAATTATTTCCTTCCTTTGAGTTTAAATTCATGGGATAGTTTTGAAAATTGGTAACTTTTATTTTGAAACGGTACTTTAAATGATAGTTTCTTGAAAATTGGGGTTTGGGGACGGAGAGAGTATCAGGGATATTATTTTCCACTTGTGAAAAAAAAAAAAAAAAAAAAGGGTTTCTGAAAAGTTCAGTGTCAAGGGTTAACCAAGGGATCGGTCTAGTGGTTTTCAGGCCATCCATGAGGTTCTGATTCAATTTTTGTTCTCAATAAGTATTTTATGATGTTAAAGTAAGACAGAAATATTGGTTTGACTGCAATAAAAAAGTAATTTCTTGAAATCAAATTGCAAAAAGATTTGAAGTACATGTAGGAAGGAAAAGCTTGAAAAGCAAAACTTTTACTAAATCCCATTAAAAGCACCAAGCTTTCACTTTGTCACTTGGGCAGGGTTATTATAATGTACCTTTGAATGTTTTGGCAATCATCATTTAGAATTTCAAGCAACAGTTATCATAGTTTCAAACACATAATTACCTGTCATTACTTACTTTTTTGCTTGACCCTATCATTACTTTCACTTTATAACAAAATGTTAAGAATCTCATATAGTTGCTTTCTAGAAAAAGGAAAAATGCCTAAGCAAAAGAGCCAACTTTTAGAGTTTTTTTTTTCTTTGGTGGATGTTTGATACCCAAGTAAAAAGCAATATTTTGTGCACCACAGGAAGAAATTCCTATTATGTTATATCTGTGAGTACATACTTAAAAAAAAAAAAAAAAAAAAACCCTTCGTCCTGAAGGACCTAAACCAAAGTCAGCCCCTACAGGCACATCACAATTACATCTATCTGAGGAGGCAATTTAGGTTCAACTTCATGTACATTGCAACAATACTCTTGTTTGTGGATTGAAGGCCTAATACCAGCCAACACTGGTAGATGTCATGAAATGGCTTGAGACCTTGCAAGTTTCAACACTTAAAATATTTTATTTGTCATTTCTCTAGTTTTTACAAGCTTGTCATATAAGAATGCACTGAAAGATAACATGCCAGACAATAGTTGTTTCCCATCACCATATAGCTGTCATGCTCAAGTATTGGCCGTAATGGTAAATCTGTAATTCCAGGACTTGAGTGTGCGTATTCCACTTGTTAAATGCATGAAAAAGGCTTCTGTGTTATAAATAGACCAACAAATAAGTGTCTGGTGAAAAACTAATTATGCATGATTTGTGACAAGTAGCAGTATTGCTTTTCCTAGTAAGTAAATCAGTAAGGCATTTTTTTATAGTTCTTTTCATGTATGTTACAATATGTTTACTAAGAAATCATTTTTCCACGAGTTTCACATAAAAGGATAAAGATAGTGTGAACTCTCATTTTAAGGGTATGCTTCATGTTGATCAACCATTTTGGATGTTGAAGGAAAAAAAATCAATGTGTGTATACGTATATTACTTGAAAGTGTTGTTGTTGAACTTTGATAAATCACTGGTTATGTTTGTATATTCCATAGATGATCCAAAGAAAACAGATCACTTACTTGCTGAACTTATCAAAACTACTTTTTTATTTATTAATAATAACATGTAACAATCTATCACTCAATGCGAAAAAGTCGGGAAATATTTGATGGAGCAAAGGAGAGACTTAAGTTGTTCAATGCAAATTTACTGGTAGAAGGATCTTTTGATTCTGTAGTTGATGAATGTGTAGGTGTATTTCATACAGCATCACCTGTTTTTCTTGCAGCCAGTGACCCACAGGTTCATCTTATTGCATTTTTTTTCCTTGAGGCAAACTCAATCAGTCAATATATTGTTCCAATTTTGCTGTAAATATGGTGATATTCACATTCTTGCTTCTCTTTGTGCGGTTGGTGCTCCATGTTGCTTTAATCAATTTACAACAACTTAGAGTAACATGCATGATTACTTGATTTAGTAATCTGTGATTCCTACTTTGTGCAGGTGCCTTGGCCGACATTTCAAAGGTTGTGATGTTGATTTTATTGAAGCAAACAGTGTTTGGGGGTAAAAAGTGAAAGCCAAATTGAGCAACTAGAGTTGACTTTGGAGAGAAGGATTGCCAAGCCTTAATACTGAGTAGTGTGCTAAATAAAAAAGCTCCAAAAGAGAAAGTTATATGATATGGTTTACTCTCCTAGTCTTGATAGATAGTATGTAGAGGCAATCACGTGTGAGAGAGGGATTCACTGAGCTTGGCTATGGTGTAGGACTGATTTGGGGAAAGAGATGAGTGGTTCACAGCATTCACACGCCCTATCAATTGCTAATGTGGTCATGTGACAATCACGTGTTCACTCATTAGGGTGGGAAAGACACGTGGCTGAGCAGGTATGGCCACAGTGGACAACAATGCATTTCATATTATTTTTTATTTACTCTGTAAGCCACGTCAATTTTTTCTATTAGTTGGCTGACAGAATGGACTAAAATGAGATCTGTTAATTAGAATGAGGACTAAATATGGTAAAATGGAAATGTAGAGACCAAAATAGAATGATGCCAAAATATGAGGACTGAAAGTGTATTTACATCTAAAAAAAATCATACAACTCACCAAAAACAATTCTTTCTCTCTCCTCTCACCACGGCTACAAACATTCATAATGGCATTTACTGTGCGAAGTCATGCCTTCCGCTCCAAATTGATAAGAGAGAGAGAGAGAGAGAGAGAGGGGTTCAGGAATCAAGGAGAAAAAGAAAAAGATGTAGAAAAAAAGGAGGATAGAGATAGGAGTGGGTATTCGTGTGTGGTGGAGAAAAACAAGAGAAAAAATGGATGAAAGAAAGGAAAAATGATATAAATAATAAGAAATGACAATAGAGAAATCTTACTACAATATTTTCACAATAAATTTTAAGTAATAAATTATTATTAGCTAATATTAGTGAATAAAAAAATAATTTTAATAGTGGGTTCAAATTAGAATTAGTAACAACTTTTTACATAAGATTTTGTTATGATTCTTGTGAAAGTATTGTAAAAAATATTGTGAATGTAATACTTTTTATTGAAAAATAGAATTGTTGAGAATAAATAGAGGAAAAATAAATAAAGATTAAAAAAGAATAAATAATGAATGAAGAAATAATATTTAAATGAGATAAAGAAAAAATAGAGAATTTATTGAAAGGTGTATTTAAAAAAATAGATTATTGTAAATATCACTGTTTAATGCCCAAAAATAACAAAAATTTAGACAAAAAAATTTAAAATTAGAATATGGGTTTTAAAATTTAGACTTGCTTGCACGTGCTTGCCATTATATTAAATAATAATTTATTATTATCATATTCATGTTCAATGCGCAAATCTTCCTTTTTTACAAGATTTTTGGAGGTATTATGTTACAATGTTACAAATTTTGGAGAGATTACACTTAAACACCCTTACTCTTACCTCAATATCTTGTCATTCAATTGAATAACAATATAATTTCAAATATAGAAACTGTTTATAACACAACCAATATGTAAATCATTTTAGATGTGAAACACCTAAATTTTTTACCATAAGTATTTCTAATATGTGAGAAATGGAATATAAAGTTTTATTTTCTATAAATTTGCGAGTACATAATACAATGGGGATACTGACTTAAAAAATGAAAATTTCACATTTCAAAACTCAATTACAAGTAGAAAAAAGCCTTTTGCTCTTAAGAATGCATAGTTCATACTGCAACCCACCCTCACCATTACCTTCATACACAACTTTCTCCATATGTACATGTCGAAATCTACCTCTCCAAACAAGGCAGAGACGCTACAGGGAATTGCTTTAGAACTAATCATCAATGGCAAAGGACTTTTAAATAAATTATATTCATAATGATGGGACAACAAAGACTTAGATGTTCTATTGGTAGAGATTCCAACTGTTAACCTTGGTTTACTCACATCCTTGTCAACCAACAAAGGAGAGCTGGAGAAACTTCAATCGGCTCTATTGCGCCGATTGTTTTTGCTAATACTAACCACCGTTATCAATTTGAGAAGCAAAGAACAAAGGATGAGAAGCAGAAGTGAGAAAACAGAACCGAAAACGAATATTGGAAATGCATCTATAGAAGTATAGAACTAAATTGTAAATGAATGGTTCATCAAAGAATCACACGTGAAGACCTGTGTTAAAATGTGTAGTAAGCATTACTCACTGAAAAAAAATTCAATAACTTAAATGGGAAACAGAACAATAGGAATCCCATTTCAATTGTATTCCATAACCCGTTCCAAAGCATTATATGTTTCTCTGGATAGAACTCAATCTTCTTTTGGTTAACTAACTTAATGCTCTACAAACAAAGCAAATTATTCATAACAGAAGCAATTAGGGCAACCTCTAAATACAACTTTGAGAAGAAAACATTCAGGTTTTGCATCAACCAGTTTGTGTGCATGTAAATAAAAGAAAACTATGAATATATATATATATATATATATATAAATATATATTACTGGTTACCCATTGCGGCTGCATTCATGAATGTTGGATCTTCATCCAAAGTTCCAAAGCAAATATCATCATAAAACAAAGCTAATAATTACATGCATGTATAAAATTATGTGTTTGTGTGTGTGTGTGTGTGTGTGATAGGAAGAAAAAGATTAATTTTACAGTGAGGCATAATGTGAGAACTAAAATACCAAATTGAACTCTGTAATTGGCTGACCAAAAAAGCTAACGAAGAGATAAGATCAAATAAAATAGGGACAAAAGACCAAAAGACCTACTCTTTTACTGTTTAAATTTAAAAAAATTTAAGGATAGAAGTGTAAACCATATATCTACACAGAACAAACAACCAAGCAATCCAGGTGATAAATTTAGGAGGAAAAATTGACTTTTGTGTGCATATAAATAAACCAAGAAACATGCAAGACCAAAAAGACAAAACACTTCCCTCTTTTACTCTTTCTTCTCTTTCTCTATCAATTGGCTCAAAGCTGATTTTTTTTTTTTTTTTTTCTCATTCTTTGTTTCTCACTGTTTTCTCTATTTACGGCTGTGAAGAAATTGAGCAGCTGAAAGACGAAAATGACAAGGCACACGACCCACGGCAAGATTGAAGAAGCATCTAGGCGAAAAGACAAAAATACCCCCACACGATTTTACCCTACCCACAGAGTTGAGAATTAAAAAGACTAAAAAGCCTCCCACTCTACAAACAAAAAAGTAATTTCAATCAAGAGTTTTTTTTTTTTGATCATATCCATCAATAGAGGAGGCGGCTGACAAAAAGGTTCTTACCCTCATGTTTCTCAACAACAACAAAATAAGGCCACTCATTACTCGGTCCTGTCTCGGACAAACACTATATATACCTGCTATCACTCCTCACCATAAAAGCACCAACACACACTGACACACACACACAACCAAGTCAATAGCTTCACACTAAAACACACAGACAAACAGACAGAGAGAGAGAGAGAGTCACAGAGAGGATGAGTAGTGGAGAGGAGAAGGTGGTGTGTGTGACTGGAGCTTCGGGTTACATAGCATCATGGCTTGTCAAGCACCTGCTCCAACGTGGGTACACTGTAAAAGCTACAGTTCGTGATACAAGTCAGTGCCTCTCTCTCTCCAATTTGTATCAACCTGTTACTATGAACTGAAACTGCATGCACTTTTTTAATTAATATATATATATAGATTTTTTATGTGATAATTTTTTTTTTCAAAAAATGTTTATTTTTATTTTATCTTAATTGCATATTTAACCTTAATTTTATTTAAATGGAATTGGATGGAAAGTCCGAATTAAATAAATTTAAAATTTAGAAAGCTCAATTGAAAGAATGCAAAATTAGAAGACTTAAATGAATATCTATAATATTTGAGGATACAATTTTCATTTTAGCCTTCTTATTTATTTATTTTATCTGTTTGTATATGGACTGTTATATTATTTTAAAATTTTAAATGGGGTGTCAGAATTGTACATTTTTTTTTTTTCTAGATTTACAAAATCTAATTTTGAGACCATGAAATGAACGATAATTGAAATGAGAGAATCCTTTTTCCTAGTATGTATAAACTATGAGCATACCTATCAATATGTAAACTATGGCTTTAGCTAAAATGGGAAATTGAATATGGTTTGGTTCTTAATATGAACCCAACCAGGCCTGGCCTGACTCATCTTAGACTGACATTGATATATGTAATACAATTTAAGAAAAACCGAATTGACTTATACTTTGTTTGATTTGGATAAGTTTTATACACAATAAGCCGATCATGCTTTATTCAATTATAGGGTTGCTTCCTTGGAATGGGAGCTACTCATGCACACCCATATAGGTTGTGGTAAATGACCCCACCCTCTTCATGTTGGGGCCAAAAGTGAGTAGCTAATAGTCTGCACAGATCCAGTGTGAAAAATGATACACTGGAAGTCTTTAATTTTTTGAAAATTTGTAACTTGCTTATAATGTGACCATAGTGAATCTGTGCACATGAAGTGCATACAAGTGGCGGTGCATCAACTATTCACTATTGTGTGTTGGATAAACTAATTCTCATACTAAATGATAGCCTCGGCAAGATTCATCTCATATAGGAAACATAGACATGAACTTTTGTCGCAACTTTGATGTAGTCAATCATGAGTGGTGGAAAAAAAGTGGTAAATTTATGAAAAAGTAATTGTCTATCACTCACAGTCGATCACATTAAAGATGTTATAAAAATTATGGCAAAAAAGTTATGAACATAGAAATAATGGTATAGGATCTAATAGAAGATTTTTTACATGGTTTGGTCACAAACTCACAATCATATTGCATTGTAGGCACACTTATTCTTTACATTTTAATTTTTTTTAATAATTATGAATGAGATATATTATTAACAAGTAACAAAGTACAATACCACACAGATTAGCTCTAATCACTAACCAAAGGACTAACTTAAATCTTTCCAGAAACACATACAAATATCAGAGAGAGATTACTACCCCACTCCACCAACAGCAAACACACTTAAGTTCTGCAACATAAGAAAACAGAACATCTTCAAAACAAACCACTGATCAATAACTTCTGTAGAAATACCCCACACCCCAAGCATAAGCCTCTGTTTAAGGCCAGTTTTCAAAATCCCTATAGCAAGCACATAGTGCTTTATAACTTCACATTTTTCTTTCTTACCTTTATTTTTCATGCAGTGCTTGCTGCTAATAATTTAGCCTTCCAATTGAAATTCATGCATGTATATTCCACAGATGATCCAAAGAAAACAGAGCATTTACTTTCACTTGATGGGGCTAAAGAAAGACTTCAGTTATTCAAAGCAGATTTACTAGAAGAAGGATCTTTTGATTCTGCTGTTGATGGATGCCAAGGTGTTTTTCACACAGCATCCCCCGTTACTCTCACTGCCAGTGACCCACAGGTTCATCCTGTATTGTTATTTATTGCCTTTGTGTAATGTATAATCAATATACTGTGATCATTTCTCTGTCAATATGGTGAATAATTTAAGGATCTGATACCGGCTAAACTGTTTTAGCAACGTCTGATTCTTAAATGTTCAATACGTTAAAACAATATAGTGAAACGGGGAAAATTGAGCAACAAAAATGAGAACTTAAACTTAACATTTTAGGGAAGCATTCTCAAGTCTTAATCCAGAAGCAGAGAGGCCATTGAAGAAAATTGTTTTTAGTGTAGGTTTCTCTAATGCAGGGACTTTGGAGGGGATTCTTCTTTCTTTCTTTTTTTTTTTTTTTTTTGCTGATCATAAAGATTGTCAAAGAACTACTTCTATCTGCTAAAGGACTCGTCCACTCCTAAGAAGGATACCTAAGCCAATGCCTTCCGAAAAAATTATCAATTTGTATTCTAACTGCGGCTCAAAGAAACAGGATGTTTCATGCTTTAAGCATTGTTGTCTGCAATTACATTTGTTTCTCCACATTGTTGCAACTGGAAAATTTTGAAAGTACTGTTTTTAGATTTAATTGCTAGATTGTTTCTAGAAATTATTCACAAAGACATTAGAGAAATTCTACAAAGTGACACAATAACAATATTGTTACATTATAAACTTGACAATTGAAATGTATTCAGTTTATCCAATATTTTTCATAAATTTATTCTTATGGGACCTACTTTCACATTTTTTTTTATATATTTTAGTCAGAATTAATTGATCCAGCAGTGAAGGGCACACTTAACGTTCTTCGATCATGTGCAAAAGTTCATTCTATCAAGAGAGTAATTGTAACATCTTCTATGACTGCAGTTATGTTCAACAAAAAACCACTGACCCCTGATGTGGTTATTGACGAGACATGGTTTTCGGATCCAGTTGCTTGTGAGGAGTTGAAGGTGTGTGTATTTCCTTTTAAGTGTATCTTTAATAGGACTATTATATAGCATTAATCTTAAAATAGTTTTAATGAAAGATCTATGATAATGTTTTGATGATGATTTACTAGAAAGTAGAAATGTAAGAGCTATAATATTTTGACTTTATATATCTAGTCCTATAAGTATAGCTGTTTTCTGGGAAACATTAGAGAATATCATCACAAGGTTTGTTAACTTGCTTTCTCAGTAAGAAATCCATGTCAGCATCTAGGCTCTTTTTACTATTTCTTGTAATCATACTTTTCTCAATATATATATATATATAATATATTTTTAATGTAATTATAGTACCTAGTAATTATTTCATGTTCTAGAATCGGATATATGTTGAATTTATAGATTTCAATGTTTCCAAACATAAACGTAAATTTTATAGATTTCCATGCTGCTCTTAATCAAATCATAGACATATTACATTTTTTTTTTTTAGTCCTACATTTCATTCCTTTTTGACCAAGAAATGTTCCCATTTAATAGTTTGGGGTTTTTTCAGCAATGGTATATGATTGCAAAGACCTTGGCTGAGGAGGCTGCTTGGACATTTGCTAAAGAGAATGGTATAGACTTGGTAACAATAAATCCAGGCTTTGTAATTGGTCCACTCATTCAGCCAGCTCTTACTTTTAGTCTTGAGGGGTTTCTGAAGATCATACATGGTATTCTTTTGCAACCAATGAGGACTACGTGTATTGTGTTTCTTTCTACATAAATTCTAAATATTCAAGTATGATTAGCATATCATATGACAAATTGAAATCATAACTGGTTTAGTGGATGAAGTAAGTATGATAGGTGTATATAGGCCTATTCCAGTAAATTGTGAGTGCTACAACTTTTTAGAATACTATGAGTCTTTGAGCATGGAGCTAACATTAGAACTTACTAGGTATTTTTTGAGTGGTAAGTGACCGTTTTACAAGACTTACTCCTTCTTTGGAAATTACTTGTCCTCTTTCTCACATGAGGCTTTACTTAATTCTAGTCCTCTTAACATGGAATGTAAAAATTTCTCTTTTACTTAGAGTTCATTTGAAAACAAGGAGGTTTTAAACTTTACCTTGATCTGCAAGTGCCAAGTCCACTATTGCCACCTGAAATGTATAGGTTGTGGATCAACCTATGTTCCATGGATAAAAAAAACTTCTATCTTGACATACACAGCTTGAGAATATGCTTTATAACTTATATATATCTTGTACAATTTGAGGACGATAATCAGCATCTACTGAATGCAGGGTATACTTGCTATATAAGGCGAACTGTTTCAACAATGATCTCCAAGCATATTCTTTTGATAAAATGGTCAACTGATCAAAATGAAAATTGTGTGTTTAACCATATTGGCCTATTGAAATTTACTCTCTCTAGCTACATCATTCTATATAATGCTATCGATTAACTCGTTCACTCCTTCCTTTGTGCAGGAACTCAAACATTCCCTGATGGAATATATAGACTTGTTGATGTTAGAGATGTTGCAAATGCACATATTCAGGCATTTGAGAATCCTGCTGCTAGTGGGAGATATTGTGTAGTTGGAGGAGTTACACACTATTCCGAAATTTTCAAGATATTGCACAAATTATACCCTAGTTTGCGGCTTCCTGAAAAGTGAGTTATTTATTTGCATGATATTGAATGTCCGTTATTGGTGCCATTTTGTAACTGAAAATTATGACTCAAGTGGAATACATGCTTCATTTAATTAAATGATTAGTTCAATTAATAATTTTCTTTTGTCAAATAAAATTTTCTTTTAAGAATTTGCTTTTGTCACCCATCGTAATTGTTCTTACACATCACAAAATTTGAAGAAGAGTCAATTGTATTTTTTATTTTTTGCAGGAGTGAAGATGACAAGCCTTTGCAACCATTATACAAGATATCCCAAGACAAGGCTAAAAGTTTGGGTATTAGCTTCACTCCTATGGAAGTGAGTGTTAGGGACACTGTTGAAAGCTTCAAGGAGAATGGCATCCTCACTGTCTGAGTTATGTTATTAAAAGGGAAGTGATTCAAATAAGTACAAACAATTTGTGTGTTGCCCATCCTGACTAATGTTTGTTGGGCTTGAAGGTTCCCATTATGTTAAGATATATAAATTGTAATGCTTTTGGAAATATTTTAGCTGCAAAACTTCTAAATCAGGTATTACTCAATCAGAAATGAGATATTGAATTTAAAATCCAAGCTTTCTAGAGTTATTGAGCTAAAAACTCAAGTCCTCTGGTAAATGTCTTGAATATATGGAAAGTCTCAGTCCAACTAGTGCTTGGTGGTTTCCAAATTGCTCACTTCCCTGGTATGGTAAGATTTTTTACTTCAAAATTTCAGAGGGTTGGATGTGATTTGCAAAAGTTCTCATACATTCCCATTCCTCTATTAACCTTTTTTTAAAATAAATTTTATATATAATTGAATCTTCTACCACCAATTTCTGCCAACGAATGGCCAAATACCACTTTTTTTGAAAAATTTTTGTAATCTACCACTGTTTGGTAAATATTTAATAATCTACCACTTTTTGAAACTCAATTTTGTGAATTTGAGTTACATAAAAAATTTTCAAAATTTTTTCATGGTACTTGAGTACCATGGAAAACTCAATTTTCACATAATCGAATTTAAAAAAAAAGTAGTAGATTGCTAAATATTTCACAAATAATGGTAAATTCATACATATTTTCTCAAATAGTGGTATGTGACCATTTTGGCCCGGCCCAAAGAATGGTTATGACTGAGTACACTTGTAGATCATATAATACAATTCCTCTACAAAAATGCACACATTCGTGTCTAAAATTATAAATATATTGTGATGTAAAGCTGCAATTTGAAGAGCATAAATTGGTTCTTTGTGGTATTAGAATTAATTTCAAAGTTCTGTTTTGAAAATGGTATCCAACTGTCTAGTAAGATGTGGAGTATATGAGAATATAACTTTGAAACTTGTGTCCTAGGAACTATCTAGCATTTATTGTGGGTCTATTACAAATTAGATTATGTAATTTTTTATAAGCATTAAGAAAAATATGATGAAAGCAAGCTAACTTTGACAAAAATTATCAATATCCCAGAATTGCTCCATTTTTTGCCTTTGAATTTATTTGTTCTATGACATCCTAACAACTTTGCTACCTTAACTGGATGCATCATCTAATATCAGAGCTCGTGGAATTTATTAAGATGATTTCTGTGGATATGGAGTTAATGGGACTAAAAAAAAAAAAAAAAGAACTAAACTTATAGGTGTGAATTGTAATTTTAACCAAAATAAAAAAACAAGGGTGAATGCCTCACATGACATAAAATAAAAGAAGAAAATGATGGGAGGTATTATCTATCTAAATATATTTTCAATACTGAGTAACCCCATCGATTGATGGATCTACTTGTTTGTCCAATACAACGACCTTCAAGAAATTTTTTTTTTTTTTTAAAAGACGAATGCCTCACATGACATAAAATAAAAGAATGAAAATGATGGGAGGTATTATCTAAATATATATTAAGCAATGATTAAGCCCCATAGATTGGAGTTGATGGACCTACTTATTTGTCCAATAAAACAACCTTTAAGAATTTTTTTAGTACAAGAACTGTGTCAGTCCTTGAATACTAGTGGGTTTATTGTATGATTGAGAAAGCCTAAGCAGTACCTAAAGGAATTTTATATGTAGATTTTAAATATAGGTCCTCAAAAACTATTCTTCTTCATTGCTCTTATTACTGTTTCTTATGTACTGTAATACTAGAACAACATGGCATATCATTTGTCTCCATTTATATGAAAACCAATAGGTAACCAAAAAAGTGATGCTTTACAGCACCATAAGTTTCCAGTATATCTACAACTCTCCAACACAAAAAGGAGGGAGAAGGGATAATTCTCAACCTAAAAGTTTGAGAAATTTAATCAAAACAAAGAAAAGTTGTCAGTCTTTATATCCTTACTCCTAAGACACATCACAAGGACAGCCAGGCAAGTAAATAGGCTTTTATACTCTTCATCTTCAAATATCATATGCTTGGAACAGCTTGTAATTCCAACACCAAATCTTTGGCATCAAGAATGAGTGCTTGAAATACTGCAATGCTGTTGCAAAGGAGCTTTCCTCAATAACCACACTTGTTCCTAGTTCTTCAGTTAATGATTCTAGTGTATAGTGCATATCAATCAATATATAATTGTGTCTGATTTATTGCCAATAGCTCCACATTGATAGAAGTTTCTGAATGACTGTGATTTGATATTTCAATCATGTATTTTCCCTCGATTAATTTGACCCATCCATAATTTTAGTACTCTATCTTTACCACCCGAGGCTAACCATGCATCCGGGCTCCATTTGACAGCATAAACCTTTCCAAATGATATAATAAATCCCAACTCAGGTATCAAAATGCCCAAAGAACAAAACAAAATAAATATATAAAATGTCATTATATATATGTGTGTGTATATATTGCATGCCTCATTTGCATGGCCTGGAAGGTACTCTTTCAACTTTTGTGTTCAGATATCCCAAGAATGGATATATCCATCCTTGGCGAAACCCAAGAATGGACGAGTGCCACAATTTTGTTAGTTAGCAATGTTTCCAAACTATTTAGGAAACTAATATCTTGAGTTTCTTGGACTCGAGTTTACTGTAGCAACTTGAGTTTTAGAGACTCGAGTTCCAGGTACTGATAGAGTTGAGGTAGAAAATTATCTACGTGGAACTTGAGTCTTTCCTAAACCCAAAGACAAACAACGAAACTTCAACAAACCCAAAGACCAGAGATGAAAACGAAGGAAAAACTTCAACAAATCCAAAGACCAAAGAAGAAAATGAAGGAACGTCAATAAACCTAAAGACCCAGAGAAGAAAATGAAGCCTTTGCCGCCACCATTGGAGCCTTCGCCACTTGGGTTTAGTCGCCTTCGTCGTCGTGGTTTGATCTTTGTTGTTTGGGTTTAATCTTCCTTGTTTGATATTCGCGGTTTGAGTTCGATCTTTGTTGTTTGGGTTTGATCTTCCTAGAGCCTTTGTTGTTTCTTCTTCATTGTGATCTCCGTGGGTTTATGGTTTCTTCTTTATGGGTTTGATCTTCATTTCTTTGTGTTGTTGTTTCTTCTTCGTGGGTTTGATCTTCGTTTCTTTACAGGTTTGATCTTCATGGTTTGTTGGGTTTGATCTTCGTGGTTCGTGGTTTCTGTTTGGGTTGTTCTTTGTGGTCTTTAGGGAACTAAGACTCGAGTTCCACATATATAAATTTTCCACCTCAACTCTGCTAGCACATGGAACTCAAGTCCTAAGGATGCTACAGTGAACTCGAGTCTAAAAGACTCGAGATTCTAGTTTCCTAAATAGTTTTAAAATGTTGCTAACTAACAAAATTATAAGCAAAGTGATATTATTTTTCAAAAAAATCCAGAAAAGAAAGAGGTTTTAGGGGTTTGTCGTTTAGAGTTTGATTTGCTTGTCGTTTTTGGTCAATGTTCACGTTATCTATGGAATGGAATGAAAATTATTATAAAGTTGTAACTTAAAAAAAAAAATTTGAAAAATCAGAATCAAATAATTAATTAAAGATGGATAATAATTGGTTTCTGAGAATTTTGGACAAAAAATATATTTAGTTTTGTACAAATTTTAATTAGAGAATAAAAGTATATACTATATATAAGAAGTGATAAGTGAGCAATTCAAAGTGCTTTAGAACTTAACAATAAGTGTCGGAGTCATTCTACAAATATAAGTGTTTGTAGAGTGTGGAAATTAAGAGCTGGGTTTTCTTTAGGAGGAAATTTCATACATATATACATTTAGATTAGGCTAGATTAGAAATTCTATCTTGTATATATCTATAAAAAAAAAAAAAAAAAAAAAACTTAACAATAAGTAATGTTTTTTTTTAATACTTTTATTTTAGAGATTTATAACATACGACGTCCGCTCTTTATGATTACTTTTTATCATCAGACCAATAAGTAATGTTAAGCTAATTAGAACCCACAACAATAAGTAGTGTTAAATTTTCTCTTTTTAAGCAAAATAAAATAAATAAATAGATGTGTTTAAAATGAGTTTGGATTCATTAAATATATATGGAATAAGTTTGAGATTAAAGTAATAAACTTTAATTGAAGTTGGAACAAGTTTAAGATTTATATTTTTTAATAAATTCGGATTTATAATAAGTATTCTTTTAAGTCTTATCCTAAACATGTCTTTTTCTATTCTATAAAATGGAGCCGAACAAATATTGAAGAGACCGAGCTAGACAAAATGGACCGAACTAGAAAAAAATAGACTGATTGAATTAGACCAAATTAGATTATTTCTATTATTATTTTTATTTAAAAATGAAATAATATTTTTGTTGTAAAATTTTTTTGTAAGCTATGAAATATATATATATATATACACACACATATCCCGCCATACCCGTGTTGTGAATTTTTTTTAAAATTGCCATGTCGCCATTCTGTATCTGCCCCTGTACCCGCACCCGTTGCTTCCTAGCTCCTCGCTAGAAAATCACCAACAACTCACACAAAGCGAAGTCAAAGCTTCTCACTTCACACACAACTTCAGAGAGAGAGAGAGAGAGAGAGGATGAGTAGAGAGGAGAAGGTGGTGTGCGTGACTGGAGCTTCGGGATACATAGCTTCATGGCTTGTGAAGCTCCCACTCCAACGTGGGTATACTGTAAAAGCTACAGTTCGTGACACAAGTCAGTGTTCTCTCTCTTTCTCCAATTTATATCAACCTGTTACCATGTACTGAAAATATAGGCCCTGTATTGTGTATCCATTTCAAAATTCATTCTTTCAGATTTTATTTTTAGATTTAATCATGATTTTATTTTTTTTGGATTGAATTTGTAAAGTTTAATCTCTACCATGAAATGGACGAAATGGTCAATGCATATACCTATCAATATGGTTATTTTGTAGTTGACTTTAGGAGCAATGGAAAATGGTATATAGTTTGGTTTGGCCTGACTCATCCCCGACATGAAATTGATGTATGTAATACTACTTAAGAAAAAACCGAATTGACTTATACTTCATTTGATTTGGATAGGTTTTATACACAATAGAGTGACATATAGATCATGCTCTATCATTCACACCGATATAGATTGTTGACCAAAAGTGAGTAAAATTTTTTCTACAGAGATCCATCGTGAAAAATGATCCACCGGAAGTCTTTATTACCTCAGACATGTACTGTTTCAAAAACCTATAAATTGCTTATCATGTGACCATAGTGACTCTGCACAGGAAGCTCACAACAAGGTGGCACAAAAACTGGGTGAACATGTTTTTACCCCAGAAAATTGTGTTGAATAATCAAATTGTCATCCCAAATGATAGGATATAGAAAGTTTATGGACATAATTTTTGTCACAACTCAGATATAGATTTAGATTGTGAATCCTGTGTCAGGATTTAGAAAAACGTTACTATAAGTTTTTTTTTTGTTGTTTGAGAGAGAAAAAAACTTTGTTGATAATAGATCTATGTGAAAGTAGTAAATACTGTCTAATGCATGTGATTATTTTTCTTTGGCATGTGTTTTCTCTATTTTCTGTTTCTCATAGGTTGGGAATTTCGTGGTAATTTCCCTACATATCACTCACAATCGACCATGTTTAAGTTGTGGTAATTTATGTCACAAATAGAAGAATTGAAATAGGATCTAATAGTAGATTTACAAACTCTGAATAATATGGGATATGTAGTGCATTGTTATTCTTTTTTTTTATTATTATTAATATTTATTAATGACATATATTATTAACAAGCAACAAAGTACAAAACCACACAGCTAAAGAGCTCTAATCACCCCTTCATAGCCTCAGGACAAAGGCTAACTTAAATCTTTCTGAAAACACACTAATATCAGTGAGACAGTACTACCCCACTCCACCAACAGCAAAAACACTCAAGTTCTGCAACATAAGAAAATAGAACTTCTTCAAAACAAACCACTGATCAAAACACGATATGCTTGGAGCAGCTTGAAATTCAAACACCAAATCTGTGGAAACAAGAATGAGTACTTGAAATATTGCAATGCCGATGCAAAGGAGCTTTCCTCAATAACCGCCCTTGTTCCTAGTTCTTCAATTAATGATTCCAGTGCAGTGCATATCAATCAACATATAATTGTGTCTGATTTATTGCCAATAGCTCCACACTGATAGAAGTTTCTAAAAGACACTGATTTGACATTCCAATCATATATTTTCCCTCAATTAATCTAACCCATCCATAATTTTAATACCCTTATCTTTACTGCCCGATGCTACCTTCTCACCATCTTCTGGGCTCCAATTGACGTCATAAACCTTTCCAAATGATATAATAAATCCCACTCAGTTATCAAAATGCCCAAAGAACAAAATAAAAAAAATATATAAAACTTTATTATTTTTTATATATAGCATACCTCATCTGCATGGCCTGGAAGATCCAGTTTCAACTTTTGTGTTCGGATATCCCAAACCTAAATGGTTGTAGCAAATTTGCAACAAAAGGTTATGGATGTATCCATCCTTGGCAAAACCCAAGAAAATAACCACCACAAAAATTGAAAGCCCAGTATGTAACAACAATAATAAGGCGTCAAAGATGTAGATACTCTAATGTGAACGGTTTACACATATATCTAATGTGAATGATGGATAACAATTCCAGTGTCACTAAAGTCATCACCTAGCACATGGTTAAGGGACAAGGTCAAAGCAGAGAATTTTGCAGGCATGTTTTAGATTAAAGAACGGGGATGACCAGAGGGGGGAGGGGTACTCCTTTATTTATCTATAAAGAAGAGAAAATTCACAGTAATGACTAATGAACACAATCACAAGCTATAGAAGGAAATCAATTAGAGCGGTGCATGGGATTTGTAAAAAATTGTTTTCATTTTGTGCATAAGATCTTTTAACTGTGAAGAAATAGCATTATGTACATTTGTATGTCATCATTTTTGACAACTATTTATTTTCCTAACTATTCTACTCTTCTTTACTTGGATCTGTTAGTATTACGAGCACTCGGTGGTCTTTAATCCACAACCTTACCCTACACCTTGCTCTTACAAGGGAAGGAGATACCTTTGGAACTATGGCTCAGCAGCCTTGATTAGATCCATTCTTGTTTCTACAACACCTAATATAAGAATTTTGTGTTTCCAGCACCAACTGAAACTAAAGGCTAAACAATAGTACTAGAAGAAAAGGTAAAGTTTTTATGAGTCACCTTTCAGTGTGGAGTCCTTGCTGTCACTCAAAAGAAGCCTACTGTATGTGGACCAGCTCTACAACAACATGCAACATAAATGTTAGCTGTATCATAAGTGAATGGAGATACATAAGCCACAGAAACAGTTCAAACCTGATCTGATAAACAGACCCAACATGGCCCCGAAATGCAGCAACAAATTTCCATGTAAACGAGCCACTTGCCACCCATTGCCTATCAGATGAAAAATAAACATGATTTACAAGCTGTTAGAAAGCAACAAAGTACAAACTTCAATTTTTAAATTTGAAGTATAAAATATGTGCAATCAAATATGTTAAAGTACTGCATATTAATAAGAAGAGAGAGTATATATCAGCTGCTCCAGCAAATACTAGGGTACCATTCACACCTCACAGGGAAAATGAACTCAAGGATTCAAAATTAACAGTCATGAAGATTCAGATAATTTAAAATAATCTGGCTGCAGAGGATAAACAAATAATTTCCATTCTGAAGAACAGGATATTTTGAATATTGCAGGAGTAGAAAAAGCAAGAAGAGAGTCCGAAGTGCTTCTCATGTGTATCTCAATGGTATTTTCAGGGTTTCTCAAGTGTCCCGCCAGTTAAAAGGATAAGGCTTCAAGTTTGACAAGGACAATGATCTTGCAAGCTATTGCAATGCAAACAACAAATTATAATGAACAAATCATATTGCAGCTCTAATGTTAAGGAACTAGATGAATTAATGTAAAGGAACTCGATGGATTAATGTTTCGTGTACTCGGCAGTCAAAAACTTTATTAATAAGAGTTCATGTGGTTTAGTAATTAATGTGTTTATATGGAATGGCTTCCCAAAAAAAACCAAAAATCTCAAACCCGAAATGGTTGCTGAACAACAAATAACTGGACGAATTCATTAACAGCTTGTGGCTATAAACTATTGAGAGCTAGGATGCCCGGACACGGACTAGGGTATCCGGGCATCCATACAACACAGCAACACGAGCAATTTTTGAAAAATTATAATATGAAATGGCAGGTATGACACTAGTACGACATGAATATGACACAGGTACCACACCCTAAATGAGGTGTTCCATACATCGTAGATTGAGAGTGCCTTCTCCATAGAAACTGCAAGCTTGTCCCCAAAAAAAAATATCAATTTACAAACATTGGCAAAGCCTCACACTTCAGCCTCTAAACTACAAAACAATTCAAAACAAAACTCTTCACACAAGCTTCTCAACTACCAAACAATGCACTTTCAGTGTCAAAGATTCAAATTTGACAAGTTGAATAAGAAAAAGTTCCATTTTTAAAAAATTCTATGCTATTTCCCCAAAATTTTCTCAGCAACCAAACAGACCACCACCAATAAAAACCAAGACCCAAATGCGAAAACTTACATTGTTGAGAAGCTTTATTGACCATTTGTTGAAGCTCTTGAAGCCCAGCGTTTTGAGGAAGCCCAGCGTCAAAAGACACATCACCTTATTGGTAGTCATTTCTCTTTGCTCTTCTCTCACCTCCATTGCTAAGCTTCAAATTCCAAGTATGTGTTTGTGTGTGGAATTGAAGGTTTTTGGGTTTCAGAGTGAAAGAAAGGGGTTTGTCGTTTAGAGTTTGATTTGCATGTTTTTTTTGGTCGTTCACGTCATCTATGGAATGGAATGAAAATGATAAAGTTGTAACTTTAAAAAAAAAAAAATTGGAAAATCAGAATCAAATAATTAATTAAAGGTGGATAATAATTGGTTTCTAAGAATTTTGGACCAAAAAAAGAGACAAAATATAAATAATTTAATGATATGGAGGATGTTCGTAAATTTAAATGTTGAATAAAATAGGACGAGAAGAAAAAATAGTAAAAATAACGTGAGGATGTTGCTGAATTTAAATGTATAGCAATAAACACCAAATTATTTTAGTAGTGCTAAATAAAATAACATTAAATTTTTATATACTATTTTTATAATGCAATCAAATAACATTTAACAATCAATGAGAATAAAAAAGATAACAATATAAAACACAAAAATAAATTGTATCAACCAAAAGGAGAATTCTAAAAAATACAAAATTTCATCAACTTAAAGTAGAGATACAAGAAAAAAACCAAAAACTGAAATATATATATATATATATAGAGAGAGAGAGAGAGAGAGAGAGAGAGAGAACCTTTTGTGTGTGGAAAAATAGAAAATTATGCATGGAATGAGAGAGAGAATGACAAATTTATTGTATCAGGATAATGTAGCATTATTTTGTACTTCTTACAACTCGAGTCCTCGTTCCCCAATGATGCTGAAATTCTAAAGCTCAAGATTGGTTTTGAGCTCAATCAAACTTAAAATTGACTTAAGGAAGGTTTTTGTGGAAAATATTACTCTTTTATGAATAAAATAAAGTCATTTTTGGAAAATAAATGCTATGGAAGCCCTAAAGTATGCATACGTAGACATGTGTATGCGTCCGCAAGTTTGATGTATCCGTACGCATACACGAACCTACATACGCAGTTAGGGTTTCAAAAGCTATGAAAGACAAGTTTTTATACATTAAAGTTGAGGTTTGGAATGAATCCTACATCCTTTGGGAGCCATTCCTAATTCCCATTTTTCAACTACATAAAGTCTTACATGGTATATTTCAAAGACACAGAAAATTCTAAGGGAAAACACAAGATTCACTAGAAATAGTGAATCAAAGAGGGAGTTTTTCACAAAATATTCTCAAGTCAATATTTTTTAATTGGGGCCTGTTCTAGCCTTGATCTTTGAGTTTTAAGATTACTAATCACTTCCTTGTTTGATTGTGAATAGATTTGACTGAGTGAAAATGTCAAAATCAAGCATAAGAGCTTTTGTTTTGAGGTATATGTTCTAAGCCCTTTTCTTTCTGTTTTTGCTTTAATCTTGTTGTTTTCTTTATTTCTTTTGTTTATTTTTGTTATAATATGCTTGTTTAGTTTAGGTTTACATAGTTTTTCTATTTTAAAGCATGCTAGGTTGATAGAGTTTGCTGTTTTAAGTTTTTGCTCTGTTTTTCTTCATTTCTATTATGGGTTAGGGTTCTAGGGTGTGTATGCGTATGCATGCTTCTTGCATGCATACACATACTCGAAGTATGCGTACACATACAACTAAGTTGCATACGTTGACCTATGTATGCGCACACATACTCTCAAAAATCCTAATTCGAGTTTTTTGCTTCTTTTTCTTTGTTTCTTTTACATCATATACTTCTGTTTTAACCCCTTTTAATGTCTTTGAGTCTCTGCTTCCCTGTTTGGTATGCTTTTGTGTTAGAATTATTCCTTCTCCTTTGCTTGTATGCGTGATTGTTTCTAAAAAAAAATTTACAAAAAATCAAACTGATAGAATGATAGCATACTGGGGAAACAAATATAATTTTCAACAAAAGAATTGTGGAATGTTTATGCACAAAGAAGGAAAAAAAATTTTGATTTTGCATCTCCTTTTTTTTCCCCTAATATTAGTATTTATGTTAAAAAGAAATAAAAATTTGAAGTTTATATGATGTGCCAAAACATTAGTATTTTACTAATCTTGCCAATTCTTGCACCAAAGAGAAGATTGAACAAAATCCAACTAGGTTTATGATTAGCAGAATACGATGCTTGTGCTAAATGGAAGCATAAATGCATTGCACTCATTTTTCCTGAAACCAAATTGTTAAAATTGGAAGATTTTTTTTTTTCAATTATCTTTTGGTCACAACTTAATTTAAAACACAGAAAAACAACCACCGGCCTATTAAAATTTGAACCTTGAAAACTCATTCAACCACAAAGTCTCCGTAAAATTTTGGACTAATAATGGGAATTGGAAAAACTTACACCCACGCTAAGCAATATAGAAATAACACAAAACATGGTTAGTTTTGCTAAGAAGAATTTAAGCTCTATGCATGGGAAATCAATATTAGGAAAGTAAGATAAAAGGGCCTTTTCATTTTCATTGATATATAATGGGTATGACATGAGAGAACAAATTATAATAAAAAAGTAACTTAAGAAAAAAAGAAAAAAAAGAAGAAGAAGAGTTAACAAGGATTTAGTAGGAAGTGTGGGCTTCAATTGTTTGATTCCACTCGCCATTGCCATGCCTCCAAACCACCCAAATTAGAAAAGACCAAATAGTTCGTTTGGGGCTTTAATTGTAAAGAGAAAGATTTAAGGCTCTAAACTTTTAAGATGGTGCAAAAGAAATATGAGTTACGTTTGGTTGATTAGTCCATCTAGAAAAGAAATCAAATATTGTTGAAAGCAGCCAAAGGCACACACCCAAACAATATATCAACATATCAAAAAAGGTCACTTATGGTTGTTGCCCGAAAAACAGTCAATGAGTGGGAGGGATATAGGACCTTGCCATAGGTAATTAGAACAAAGAGTTAGAATTGGGTTTGAATTTTTAGGCAAATACAATGGTGTAGGGCTAATGGGCCCAAGAGATGTATTGGGCTAACTCAAAAGCTCTTATGGAGTTGATAGCCCAACTTAATGGTATGGGTGATCCGAGGACATGAGAAGGTCTGCCTGTGAAGTAACATGACAGAAGAAAGAGGCCATATCTGAGCAGAACATCCTGAAGCATGACGTCTAAGGATGGCAACGTCCTCGGCCATGTGTAGCCGAGGACGAGAAAAGGGATCTGGCAGTTCAAAGGCATCAATACTAAAGACCATGAACGCAAAGGTTAAGAAAACAAGGGTAGAAGACAAGCAGAATTAACAGGAAATATCAAAGAAAAAGCTGCTACCAGCGCATTGAAGACTTCGCACCTACCTCTCTGGCTGCATTAATAGGGAAGTGACGCCTGAATATTGGAGTCCAGCCTTATACCTACCGCTAAAGACTTTGGTAGAAATGTGTGATGGGACAAGTATCTAAAAGAAGCATCTGACCTACACGTGGAGGAAAGGAGGAGAAGGAGGAAGACCTATAAAAGGCGAAGGAAGAAGAAAGAAATGGGAGAATATACAAGAGAGAGAGAATTGTAAGAAAACACCAAAGATTGTCCTCGGCATTAATACATAAGAGAGTTTCCATTCACGTACAAATGTGATGCATGTGTTTTGTGATCCATCCTAGCTTTCATATTATCCAACGTCACTAGACCTAGATTTGAAGCCCACTCTTTATAAATTTATTGTTTTGGGCCCTTTGGGCTAGGTCTCTTGGTGCAACTGAAGTCCAGCACATCTTGTGTCCTTACAATTGGTATATTTTGGTTTCTTGCAATATAGAAATGAGTTTCTTATTCATAAGGAAACCAAAACACCAGTCACAGGGACTACCCAAGATAATAATTGAGGGACCTCAACCATCACAAACTGGCAACAAAACTCCCCATTCTTCTAGATCATAATTTGTGTAACATAAATGAAATGTTAAATTGGCACCTTGACTTTCTCATTGCAATTGAAAGCTTCATAATGGACTCGTTCAAATGCTTACCATTAATCATTAAATAGATAGATAAGCACTTGATAGAACCAAAATTGAATGAAAGAAATCTCACCAATCTTCGTTGCTCCCATGACCAACACGTGAAAGAACTATTTTTTCATTCACCAATAGTCATGTAATCTAAATCCAAAACTTCATTGCAATTTGAATCAACAACTGTGGAAAAAGACAGGTAACATAATCAAAAGAGACAAAAGAGAAAGTACCTTTAATACAAAGGCTTTGAAAGCCTTTTCAGAATTTGGGGTCGCAATTGCTAATAGAACAAAACCTAGGCTCTGCTGATTAAATAAATAAACATGTACGTGTGTGTGTGTATGTGTGTGTGTGTGAGAGAGAGAGAGAGAGAGAGAGAGAGAGAGAGAGATTTTTATTTAAATAAATTATTCAAATTATTCATTCTTTTAAAAGAGATTATTATGATCATCAAAACTTATAACAAACTTATATTAAATATGTATAATTGATCTTAAAATTTTATTATAGATAATTTGTTTTATCTACAATAAAAAAACTCCAAAAGAGAAAAGTTATATGGTATGGTTTACTCTCCTAGTCTTGATTGATAGTGTGTAGAGGCAAAGGTCACAATGGTTTCATTCTTACAAAATTCTCATTCCAAGGTGGTGGCAACCAAAATTGTATTGAAAAGTTAAATGGAATTAGTTTTGATTGCTTAATTTTCCATTTTTTCCCATGTTTCAGGCAGAGTTGACTGATCCAGCAGTGAAGGGAACACCTAATGTTCTTAAATCATGTTCAAAATTTTCTTCTATCAAGAGAGTTATTGTAACGTCTTTAATTGCTGCAATCATGTGCAGCAAAAAACCTCTTACCCCTGATGTGATTTTGGATGAAACTTGGTTTTCTGATCCAGTTACTTGTGAGGAATCAAAGATGTGCATTCGTTCTACTCCCTGAATTCTTAGTATCCCTTGTTATGTTTATCCTGTATAGCAACTCTTATTTTTTAATTTAACCAATTAAATTGGATGTTTGTTCATGTGTATGAATACTACTAACTGACCAAAATCATTTTTTGTAGTCCTTCGTTCATATTGCGGATATGGAAGAATTCTTCTAGGATCTTCACTGTTTTAGATACATTTTAAAAAGATCTACATGATACAGTTAAGTCATTGCAGTGAAGTTGGATAGATTCACATTCTCATGATAATATTAAACAACTTTTTAAATAGAATATAATAGATATTGCATTGTTTTTGGTCCTGAACTATTGGAGATGCATCTCCAGTCTTCAAACGACAGCAAAATAAAAAGAAGCAAAAGAAAACGACATCAAACAAAACGACATTAAGTTACAGTGGAGAAGGATACAGAAACGGCAACGTTTCATTTAATGAAGAAACAGAGCAAAGTAAACACGTGAGAAGTTGCCAACCGAAGACTACCACGTGTGCTGATCTAGTTGTAGATGAGAAACAGTTAGGAGTTTGTTAGAGTAGTTAGAAGTTTGTTAAATTAGTTTTTCATCTTCCCGCCAATTTTCTCTTGCTGTATATAAACAGAGCTGTCAGTTTATTTTATTCATTTTTTACAATTTACAAAATTGAATCCCCAATTCTCTCTCAAACTTCTCTCTCAAACTTTCTTCTAGAATCTTCATTTCTTTACATGGTATCAGAGCTTCATTGCTCATTCATGGCTTCCAGTTCCGCTAATACCTCCAATTCTACCTCTACTCAATCAATGCCTTCGTCCACCACATACTCAGCACCTTTATTTGCTACAACAATGGCAGATGAGTCTGCTAACAATCTTTATTTTCTTCCAGCAACTGAAAGTCCTGGAATTGTACTCACTTCGCAACCTTTAACTGGTCCAGAGAATTACATGAGCTGGGCAAGATCAGTGTTTTTAGCCTTAAGTGCTAGGAATAAATTTGGTTTCCTGAATGGAGCAATTCCAGAACCTGATTCATCTTCATCTCTGTTCAACACTTGGAGTAGATGCAACACTACTGTTCTATCATGGTTGACCAATTCACTCAATCCAGACCTCAAGGCAAGTGTCATGTACATTAACACTGCCAGAGACTTGTGGATCGATCTCAGAGATAGGCTTTCACAAGGCAATACTCCAAGATTGTTTGAATTACAGAAGGAAATCTCTCATCTGTCTCAAGGTTCACTCACGGTGAGTTCTTACTTTACTAGATTCAAAACACTTTGGGATGAGATCATCAATTATCAACACTTTACTGTGTGCACTTGTCCTTGTACTTGTGGCTCTAAGTGCTCTCAATTAGATGCTCAACATAAGGAGCATGTGTTTCGTTTTTTAATGGGGCTGAATGACAGTTATGGAAACATTATTGGTCAGATCTCGTTAATTGAACCTTTTCCCTCTGTTAGCAAAGTTTGTTCTTTAATTTTGCAAGAAGAAAAGAGAAGGAGCATAGGTCATGGTGTCAATATGGTTTATCCTGTTGAAGCTACTGCCATGTATGCTAATACTAATAACAGAGGACATCAAGGTCACAACCAGTATTTTCATGGTGGAAAAGGAGGGAATAATAAGAAAGAACGACCAATTTGCACTTACTGTGGTCTAACAGGTCACATTGCAGACAAATGTTACAAACTTCATGGCTATCCTCCAGGATATAAGCCAAAAGGGGGAAACAGGGCTCTAGCCAATCAAGTATCAGCTGTTGCTTTGCCACATGTTCAATCTGAAATTTTGGGAAATTTTGCTTCAAATGACCCTAATTGTTTCCAATCAAGTGGTGATTTTCCCTGTTCTTTGCCAACTAATGGCATGCTCCCTGTTGCTGGTATGCAAGTTGAGAGTGGACTTGGTTCATAGGCCACCCAATTTGTTGGTTCATCTCAATCTTCTTCATGCCCCATTACGCAGGTTCAGTATGAACAACTCATCACTATTCTGAAAGATCTTTCAGCAACTAGATCAGGCATTGGTACTAAGTCTGTTCATCAAGCAGCTTCTGTGATAACTCCTGCTTCCTCTCTTCCATCAGCCTCATCTTTTGCCTCTTCCTCTTTATCTTTCCCATCAAATTTCTCAGGTAAGCCATCTTGGTTTCCTTCAAACATGACACATTCTATGTTTTCTGCTAACCTTGTTGATAATCATGCTCATAAGTCTCATGGTTGGATTATAGACACTGGTGCCACAGACCATATGGTTAATTCTATTACTCAACTTACCTCTATCACTTCAACTGTCAACTCTTGTGTATATTTGCCTAATGGGGAACAAGCTTTAGTTACACACATAGGCACAGTCAAGATTTCCTCTGCTTTGACATTCACTGATGTGCTTTGTGTACCTTCTTTTGGCTTCAATCTCATATCTGTCAGCAAACTTACCAAACAAAATTTTTGCTGTCTCATTTTTCTTGGAAACTGTTGTTTTATCCAGGACCTTGCTCAATGGAGCACGATTGGTCTGGGTAAAGAGTGCAAGGGTCTCTACTTGTTGCAGACTTTGGCTCCACACAATGCCTTCTCTGTCAGTACTGATCCCAACTCAACCATGTGGCACAATAGACTAGGTCATGTTTCATTTTCTAAACTTGTTTTGCTGAATAAAGCTGTACATTCTAATAACAAATCACCTCCTTGTGATATTTGTCATTTTTCTAAGCAAAAAAGACTCCCTTTTTCTACAAGTTCCCATGTTTCTCATAAACCTTTTGAGCTTGTACATTGTGACCTTTGGGGTCCTTTTTCTACATGTACTGTTGATGGTTTTAAATACTTTCTGACATTAGTTGATGATTTTACCCGTTGCACTTGGGTGTACTTGCTCAAGCATAAATCTGATACACAGTTCTTAATTCCCAGTTTTGCTAAGATGATTCATACTCAATTTGATGCCACTATTAAAACTATTAGAAGTGATAATGGGACTGAATTTTTTCTTAAAGATTTTTTTCAAACTAATGGTACTTTGCTTCAATTGTCATGTGTTGATACTCCTCAACAAAATGCTATTGTTGAAAGGAAGCATCAACACATTCTCAATGTTGCAAGGGCCCTATTGTTTCAATCTAAAGTCCCTTTATGTTTCTGGGGTGACTGCATCTTAACTGCAGTATATCTCATCAATAGAACTCCTTCTAAAGTCTTACATAACAAGAGTCCTTATGAGGTCTTATTTCAGTCCAAGCCTTCATATGACCATCTCAAGTGCTTTGGCTGTTTGTGTTACATTTCCACCTTAGCACACAATAGACATAAGTTTACTCCTAGGGCTAGAAAATGTGTGTTTCTAGGCTATCCCCATGGCATAAAAGGTTACAAGGTGTTAGACATTGAATCCAACTCTATTTTTATCTCTAGAGACATCATTTTCTATGAAAATGTTTTTCCCTATGCCACTGCTGCTTCTTCTTTTCCTTCATAACTTAATTCTTTTGTTTTTCCTCATTGCACCTCTTTTGATGCTCCTGCTCCCACTTACCTCTCCTTTCCTCAAACACCTTCTGTCACCCCTCCAATTAATCATTCTGCAGAATTTCCTTCTGCAGAACCTATCCCTTCTAATTCCATCATTTCTGATCCAGTCTTAGCTGATTCTGTTTTACCTATTCTTGATCCTCCTTCTTCTACTTCTTCTTCTGCCTTACCCATGCTAAGAAGGTCTACTAGACCTCACCATCCTCCTTCTTATCTCTCAGAATATGCTTGTCAACTTGCTTGTACCAAACCTGCTTCTGGTTTGCCATACAATATTTCAGAATCTTTGAGTTACTCACACTTGGGATCTGCCTATCATTCTTTTGTCATGGCTGTGACTGCTGCTCCAGCAGACCCTACCTCTTTTCATCAGGCTGTTAAATTCCCTGAATGGAGGGCTGCCATGGACAAAGAAATTGCTGCTTTGGAACTTAATCACACATGGTCTCTTACACCTTTGCCTCCTGGTAAGTCTCCAATTGGATGCAAATGGGTGTATCGGATTAAGTACCACTCCAATGGCTCTATTGAAAGATACAAGGCCAGATTAGTGGCCAAGGGTTTCAATCAAAGGCTTGGGTTGGATTATTCTGAAACTTTCTCTCCTGTTGTCAAGTCTGTTTCAGTCAGACTTGTATTGTCCTTGGCTGCTGTGAAAGGTTGGTTTCTTCACCAACTAGATGTCAACAATGCATTCCTACATGGTGATTTGATTGAGGATGTGTATATGTGTTTACCACCTGGCTTTCACAGCAAGGGGGAGCATTCCAATCTGGTTTGCAAGCTTAACAAAAGTCTCTATGGCCTTAAGTAAGCATCCAGACAATGGTTTGATAAATTCTCTTCAACAATTCTGCAATTGGGGTTTGTACAATCTAAATCAGATTATTCTATGTTCACTCATACACAAGGCTCTTCTTTTACTGTCCTCTTAGTTTATGTAGATGATATCTTACTCACTGGTAACAATCCTTCTTGTGTTAATAGTTTAAAAAGCTTGCTTGATGATAAATTTGGTTTGAAGGATCTTGGTTCCTTGAGATATTTTCTAGGCCTTAAAGTGGCTCGGACAGATGAGGGCATTAGTTTAAATCAAAGGAAGTATGCCTTGGAAATTTTGCAAGACACAAGTTTTCTTGGTGCTAAACCTGTCAAGTTTCCTATGGAGCAAAATTTGAGACTTTCCAAGTATGAAGGGAAGCTACTTGAAGATCCAAGCATGTATAGAAGGCTGATTGGTAGACTTTTGTACCTTACCTTGACAAGACCTGACATCACCTATGCAGTGCATAGGTTGAGTCAGTTTCTATCATAGCCAAGAGAGCCTCACTTACTAGCAGTCAATAGAGTCTTACAATACATTAAAGGTTCACCAGGGAAGGGACTTTTCTTTCCTAGTAATTCAGAATTGCATTTGAAATTCTTTTGTGATGCGGATTGGGCAGGGTGCCCTGACACAAGGAGATCATTAACTGGTTATGCAGTATTTTTAGGTGATGCATTAATTTCCTAGAGGTCAAAGAAACAAGGTGTTGTCTCCAGATCATCAGCAGAGGCGGAATATCAAGCTATGGCAAGTGTGGCATGTGAAATCACTTGGGTACTTCAATCACTCAAGGATTTAAAGGTAGACCATCCTAAGCCTGCCATGTTGTTCTGTGACAACCAGGCAGCTCTCTATATTGCAGCAAACCCAGTGTTCCATGAGAGGACAAAACACATTGAGGTGGATTGTCACTTGGTAAGGGATAAAATCATAGAAGGAATGATTAAGACATTCCATGTAGCAACCAATTCACAAGTGGCAGATATATTCACTAAAGCCTTGGGAATCTTAGCTTTTACAAGGCTCTCAGACAGATTGGGACTGAGAAATATTTTCATTCCAAAGGCTTTGAAGTTTGGCTCATCAGTACAAGTCTCGGAACTTGAAGAAGTTCAAGACTTGAGGGGGAGTATTGGAGATGCATCTCCAGTCTTCAAACAACAGCAAAATAAAAAGAAGCAAAAGAAAACGACATCAAACAAAACGACATTAAGTTACAGTGGAGAAGGATACAGAAATGACAATGTTTCATTTAATGAAGAAACAGAGCAAAGTAAACACGTGAGAAGTTGCCAACCGAAGACTACCACGTGTGCTGATCTGGTTGTAGATGAGAAACAGTTAGGAGTTTGTTAGAGTAGTTAGAAGTTTGTTAAATTAGTTTTTCATCTTCCCGCCAATTTTCTCTTGTTGTATATAAACAGAGCTGTCAGTTTATTTTATTCATTTTTTACAATTTACAAAATTGAATCCCCAATTCTCTCTCAAACTTCTCTCTCAAACTTTCTTCTAGAATCTTCATTTCTTTACATGAACTTTGCCAGGCCACAAATGCGTTGACCCCTTGTGATAACTTAGATTAATTAATTAGCCCAGTTATTAATTAATCAGATTAGCATGCAATATTACGTGGTAGCACAAACAAATCACCAAACTAAGATAAGCAGCGGAAAATAAATAACACGGTGATTTGTTCACGAATGGGAAAAACCCTTACGGCAAAAACCCCACCGGGTGATTTAAGGTCACCACTCCCGAAACTCCACTATTATCACAACAAGTAGTTACAAGTAAGAAATCCCAGTACCTCACCAACCTACAGTTGAATTCTTACCCCAATACCCAATTGGACTTGTTCTGTAGTGACAGTTTCTCCTTTCAATGCACGGCTCCCAAGTATGTGACTAACCAATTTGATGCGCGGATCCCAGTACGCGGCTTACTCCTTTGCACGAATCCCAGTACGTGACTCACTCACCAACTTGAGGAAGAAGAATGTTGGCTGCAAAGTTCTTCACTTCATACACACGATGAAGATCAAGAAGCACTTGGTTACAAAACCCTAAGGCGCAAAGACGCAGTAGCTTCTTTCAGAGAGAATTAGGCTTCAGTCACTTTTTGCATGTGTTCTACTTGTATTCTCTTTGTTGACGGCCCTTAAAATAATCTTTTATATGTCTAGGGTTAGGAAAAAAGAAGTCCCAAAGACACACTCACGGATTAGACTTGAAACAAACTTGGAAATCTGTTTTCAGTAATTCTCGACAGATAGAGGTGTCGAGAGGTGTCGAGAAGCTGTCGAGGCTCGGGCAAAACAGCTTCTTTAAAGCTCGATAGATGCATCTGTCGAGGTATGTGTTGAGCTTTAAAATCTTGCACTTCCTTGCTTGTTTCTTGGACATACTTTGACGGCTTCAACACTTAACCTTGAACCACTGTTTCTTGAAGTGTTAAACTCATCCTAAATCTACCCAATTACAAGTAAAGTGCGTTTTGTCTAAGGATAAGCCAATTACATAAAATAGCGACATATGTTCACAGACTTGAACTACATATGTCCTAACAAACTTAACCCTGGAAGAATCTCTCTCAATTAAAGTTTTGTTTTTGTTTTTGTTTTTTTTTTTCCCGGTTTCAGCTTTGGTATATGCTCTAAAAAACCTTGGCTGAGGAGGCTGCTTGGAAATTTGCTAAAGAGAATGGGATTGACATGATAACAATGAATCCAGGGCTTGTTATTGGTCCTCTCTTACAGTCAACTACTACTTTAAGAGTGGACTAAATTCTGAATCTCATAAATGGTACTCTTTGCAACCAATAAGGATACTATGTATTTTCTATTCTACTACATGACTTTTAAAAGTTCAAGTGTCTGTTTTGGTCGATCTCAGAAAGACAATAAAAAGTGCAGAATTAGTTCTTTTGGTGTTTCAACTGCCTTATCTAATAAGGTAGCATATGTTCTAAGTATAATAAGTATTGATATAGTTATAGGGCTATAAATTGCAAGTGCTGGAACTTTTTCTCTAATACTATGAGCCTTGGGTCTAATATTCCAACTTTCTAGTTTGGTTGTTTGAATGAACAGTAACTGTATTAATAGTCAAGCTAGGTAAATTTTCGCAAGTTCCTGATATTTTATTATAATGAAAGGTTTATTTCTTGGGATACCTTATGCTACCGTTTTTTCCCCTATTCATTACTGAAATCTAGTTCTAATAATATGGAATGTAAATCAATTATAAAGAAAAAAAATAAGGTGAAATCACACCTGATTTTTTGAGAATGCACTTGAATTCAACCATTTTGACCTGCAAAGTGCCCCGCCTGAAATACATAGATCAGGATTATCCTATATTCCGTGGATAGAAATAACTTGTCTCAAAATACAGTGCTCAACAATGTGCTTTTTAGCAGATATTTAAATTGTATAATCTGATACTGTAGCGACAAGAACTGAAATTGTATCCCAGTTCCAAAGAAATATAAATAAGTACCACTCTCCTCGGATTTTCTTGAGGAAGGTTTCCTTGAGGCAGAGCTTGTTTTACTTTACTTCCTTACTATCTTTAATTCACTGTACGTGTTGTGTGAGTCATTGAAGCCTAGTTTTTAAGCCCACTCTCTACAAATTCATTATATTGGGCTCTTTGGAACTTAATTCATTCATCTTTTGGGCTTAGGAACCAAAACCTGCCTCTACAACAATCAATCCAAATCATAAACTTAATGTAATCTGAGTCCACCACAATTTCAGATTCGCATAAAAGAAAATAGGTCCAAATAAAACACACTTACCAGCCAGCACCAGTTTTCATTTATTTTATTTTATTAGTCTTTATACTTGCAGATACCTATCTTTCATCTCTCGTCAATTTTGGAAATGTCCTTATCAATTGCAACTATGGTACCCAACATAAGATTTTAACAGGTTGGTAAATTAGTCCAAAATAATTTTAAAAGGGAAGAACATAAAAAGAAAGGACAATGTTTGGTTATAAGCTTGGCCACAATTCCTACTAAAAAAAATTAATATGATTATATATTTTAAAAATCTAATAGTTGGATTAAATGATCTTAATATTCTTAACACATATGTCAAATTTCGTATTAATTGGATTTATTTACTATTTCGACCTAGAAGCATATTTTTTATGCATAATTTTAAACTATAAAAATATGAAATTTAAACATATGATTTATGACATAGTTATTGATCTTTGATTTTCTGAAATGTTTGCAAGCTTAAAGAATATAAGAATAAAATGTAATCTAATAATCATCCAATAAAAAAACTATTAAGTGGAGTTCTAGTTTTAGCCTGCAATCGAGTTTGTAGCCAAATTTTGTCATAAAAAGAATTCATGGGTCCCTCTTATTTGGTAATTCCAGCCATCTTCCAACAATTATTGAGTCCATCTTCCAACAGCTCAATCGATTGAAGTAATCACACCATGGACCATGGTAATACTGTGCAGCTAAAAGGCTACAATTGAGCTAACACAGTAAGAATAAATTGTGCAACACTCTATTTCTAAACACAAGGTCATCTTTTTAAGCGCCCTATAATCCTTGATAGTGTCTTAATTCGCAATATAGTAATTGAGGTATTGAAAGTGATCCTTAACTGATCTACCAGAAAGAACCAGTTATGTAAGAAGGGTGAAAAATTGAAAGAGAGAATTTTTTTTTTTTTTTAGAAGAAGAGAGAAATTGTTTGATTTGGAAGGAATATGATAAAATAATTTATCAAAGAGTTATAGTAAATTTCACTGCTATTAGATACATATACATCTAACACCCCAAATGCATACTATCTTTTTTCTTCACTCTGGGAGCATTCAAATCCGGAACCTTTGAACTATTCTATTTTATCACCTTAAAAACTATTTTATCAATTATACCATACTATTTTACAATACACCCAACATCCAATTTCTTATTTATCTCATCTATTCATTAAAATATTAATTTCACCAATTCCTTCTCTCTCTTCCTCTACATAAAAAAATAATTAAAAATACCCACCCACCATCACTAGGAAAAAAACAATATAAAAATGTATACAAGTTGCTACAGTGCCATCATAAAAATAAGATGGCAGCACTGTAGTATAATTGCAAATTTTTTTGCAATTGCAGACCGGATAATGAGGAGTTTTGAAGCACTAATGCTAAATATTACCAACATATAGCATATACAATTCTCAATGTGAATGCTATTGTAGTTAATTTTACTTTTAAGAGGGTCTTATAAAATGACTTAAAAGTTATTATAGAGGTTAATTGGAACAAGGTTTTGGTTTATAACATTGTAAAAAAATAGTGTTAAACCGACAATATTTTTACAATAGTTTTGAACTTATCAAAACTACTTTTTTATTCATTAATAATAACCTGTAACAACCTACCACTCAATATTTATTGAATGAAAATGTCGGGAAATGTATTATTTTGAAGAAAGTGTTGTGAAATATAGTTTTTCTAAAAACAAATGCATAGGGAGGGGAGATAGATGCTATTGGATATTCTCATAATTAGCTTTTATCAATTTGGAGTAGCTTTTATGAATTGAATATAACTTTTAACTTTTTTTTTTTCAATAAAATTTAAAAAAAAAAAAAATTACAGGCGCTACAATTCAGTAAATTGATCAAAATAAATTTATCATAGTTAAGAGCATTTCCAATAAGTTCTCTAAAACCAATTTTGGAGAACAAACACACCAAAAACTCACTCCAATAGCTTCTCTAAAAGAAAAACTTTTCCAAAATTTTTTTGAAGTTGCTACAATAGTTGTCTTGATCTAAAGAATACTGTAACAACTCCAAATGAATTTTTTTACTTAAAAAAAATCATACAATTCAATAAAAAACAATTCTTTCTCTCTCCTCTCACCACGGCTACAAACATTTACAACAACATTTACTATGCCAAGCCGTGCCTTCCGCTCCAAATTGATCAAAGAGAGAGAGAGAGAGAGAGTTTCTGGAATCAAGGAGAAAAAGAAAAAGAAGTAGAAAAAAAGGGAGGATAGAGATAGGAGTGGGTATACGTGTATGATGGGAAAAAAAAAAAGAGAAAAAAAAAAAAAACATATGGATGAAAGAAAGGAAAAATAATGTAAAGACTAAGAAATGACAATTGAGAAATCCTACCATGATATTTTCACAATAAATCTTAAGTAATAGATTGTTATTAGCTAATATTGGTGAGTAAAAAAATAATTTCAATGGTAGGTTCAAATTAGAGCTAGTAACAACTTTCCACATAAGAATTTGTTATAATTCTTGTGAAAGTATTGTAAAAAATATTGTGAACGTAACTATGATGCCTCAATTTGATTGATTGTGTGATGTGGTGGGTGTGTAATGAGTCCCACATCAGGGATTTATCGGGTAGATTTGGGCTTTATTAACAACTACAAGGAACCTCAATTGTGATTAGTCATTTTGAAGTATAGCGCATATGTAACTAGCGTTTTTCCTTGGGTTGTTACATATGGTATCAAAGCCGGCCCGATAACCCCATATGGACTCAGAGACACTAACCCACAAAGTGAGCCCTAACGAGGACGTTAGGGATTTAGTGGTGGGGAGATTGTGATGCCCCAATTTGATTGATTGTGTGATGTGTGTGGGTGTGTGATGAGTCTCACATCAGGTATTTACTGGGTAGATCTGGGCTTTGTTAACAACTACATGGAATCTCAATTGTGATTATTCATTTTGAGATATAGCGCAGATGTGACTAGTGCTTGTGATACCCCAATTTGATTGATTGTGTGATGTGTGTGGGTGTGTGACTCTTGGCACCCAGTGCCTCACCCACACCTTTAGAGGAGAGCTATTCTCGGCTTTGATGCCATCTATCACGCCTCGCCCCCATGTGCACGATATTGTCCTCTTTAGGCGGCCCAAAGGCTCTCTTAGTCCTTTAAGGTTTTCTTCTTCCCATGTGACACCAAGCCTCGCGAGAAAAGGCCTCATGCACATCAAGGGAGGGCACCCCTTATGAACTAGACTTTGGACGCTCACTTAAGCAATGTGGGACTCTTGGCACCTAGTGCCTCACCCATACCTTAAGAGGAGAGCCGTCATCGGCTCTGATACCATCTGTCACGCCCTGCCATCATATGCATGATGTTGTCCTCTTTGTGTGGCCCAAAGGCTTTCTTAGTCCCTCAAGGTTTTATTCTTCCCACGTGACACCAAGCCTCTCGAGAAAAGACCTTATACACATCAAGGGAGGGCACCCCTTATGAACTAGGCTCTGGACACTAACTTAAGCGATGTGGGACTCTTGGCACCCAGTGCCTCACCCACACCCTTAGAAGAGAGCTGTAACTTGGCTTTGATACCATCTGTCACACCCCGCCCCCATATGCATGATATTGTCTTCTTTATGCGGCTTGAAGGCTCTCTTAGTCCCGCAAGGTTTTGTTCTTCCCACGTGACACCAAACCTTGCGAGAAAATGCTTCATGCACATCAAGGGAAGGCACTCCTTATGAACCAGACTCTAGATGCTCACTTAAGCGATGTGGGACTTTTGGCACCCAGTGCCTCACCCACACCCTCAGAGGAAAGCCATCCTCAGCTCTAATACCATCCGTCACACCCCGCCCCTATGTGCACAATATTGTCCTCTTTAGGCGGCCTGAAGGCTTTCTTAATCCCTCAAGGTTTTGTTTTTCCCACGTGACACCAAGCCTCGTGGGAAAAGGCCTCATGCACATCAAGGGAGGGCATCTCTTATAAACCTGACTCTGATACCATATGTAACGACCCAAGGAAAAACGTCAGCCACATCTGTGCTATACCTTAAAAGAATTAGTCATAATTTAGGTTCCTTGTAGTTGTTAATAAAGCCCAGATTTACCCAGTAAATACCCGATGTGAGACTCATCGCACATCCACACGCATCACACAATCAATCAAATTGGAACATCACAGTAACACTTTTTATTGAAAAATATAATTGTTGAAAATAAATAGAAGAAGAATAAATAAAGATTAAAAAAGAATAATGAATGAATGAATGAATAAATAATATTTAAATGAGATGAAGAAAAAATAGAGAATTTACTGAAGGGTGTATTTAAAAAAATAGATTGATCGTAAATATCACTGTTTAGAATCTGTTTGATACATGCACTTAAACAACAGTTTTCAGTTTTTAAACATTATATGTTTTTTCATACTTTTTCATTCACGCATATTTTTAAAAAATACAAATAATATTACTAAAACAATATTACCAAACAGGCCTAATATCCAAAAATAACGAAAATTTAGACACATAAAAATTTAAAATTTAGACATTCCTGTAGATGCTCTAACAATATGGGTTTTTCCTAAAACAATATAACACTCATTCTAGGTACCATATAAAAAATAATAATAACACCCATTTCTATGGGGTCAGTGTCAGAGACCTTTTCATTGTAGTAGGACTTTCTAGGCACAAGCAACTTCAATCATTAACCAGAGCTACACATGTCTCTCAAGAATAACAAAATAAGGGCCACTCATCACTCGGTCCTGACTCGGACAAACACTTTACCTGCTCTCACTCCTCACCATAAAAGCACCAACACACACTGACACACAAACAACCAAGTCAATAGCTTCACCCTAAAACACACAGACAAACAGAGAAATAGAGAGATTGAGAGAGAGAGAGAGAGAGTCGCATAGAGGATGAGTGGTAAGGAGAAGGTGGTGTGTGTGACTGGAGCTTCGGGTTACATAGCATCTTGGCTTGTCAAGCACCTGCTCCAACGTGGGTACACTGTAAAAGCTACAGTTCGTGATACAAGTCAGTGCTTCTCTCTCTCTCTCTCTCTCTCCAATTTGTATCAACCTGATACTATGAACTGTAACTGCATGCACTTTTTTAATTTTTCTTTAAAATGTAAATGATACCTTTTGAATGAAATTTATTTAAACCTTTTAATTTTACTTGAGTTTTTAAGTTTTCTGATTAATTTTATTAAAAAATTGCCATTAAAAAATATTTTCCGAAAAAAATTTGTAAAATTAATAAATATATATAGATTTTTTATGTGATAATTTTTTTTAAAAAAAATGTTTTTATTTTATTTTAATTGCATGTTTAACCTTAATTTATTTAAATGGAATTGGATGAAAAGTTTGAGTTAAATAAATTTGAAAGTTAGAAAATTCAATTGAACGAATGCAAAATTAGAATACTTAAATGAAAATTTATCATATTTAAGGATACAATTTTCATTTTAGCCTTTTTATTTATTTAATTATATTATTTTAAAATTTAAAATGGGGTGTCAGAATTGTACATTTTTTTTGTTCTAGATTTACAAAATCTAATTTTGAGACCATGAAATGAACGATATTTGAAATGAGAGAATCCTTTTTCCTAGTATGTTTAACTATGAGCATACCTATCAATATGGTTACCTATGGCTTTAGCTAAAATGGGAAATTGAATATAGTTTGGTTCTTAGTATGAACCCAACCAGGCCTGGCCTGACTCATCTTAGACTGACATTGATATATGTAATAAAATTTAAGAGAAACTGAATTGACTTATGCTTCGTTTGATTTGGATAAGTTCTATACACAATTAGCCGATCATGCTTTTTTCAATTATAGGATTACTTCCTTGGAATGGGAGCTACTCATGCACCCATATAGGTTGTGGTAAATGACTACTGTGAAAAATGATAGACTGGAAGTCTTTAATTTTTTGAAAATTTGTAACTTGCTTATCATGTGACCATAGTGAATCTGTGCAAATGAAGTGCACACAATTGGTGGTACATCAACTATTGTGTATTGAATAAACGAATTGTCATCCTAAATGATAGCCTCGGCACAATTCATCTTGTATAGGATGAGACCGTCTATGGACATGAACTTCCATCAATGATGTAGTAAATCATGAGCTGTGAGAAAAAAAATGGTAGATTCATTTAAAAGTGATTATCCATCACTCACAGTCAATCACATCAAAGATGTGATAAAAATTATGGCAAAAGAGTTATGAACATAGAAGAAATGGTATAGGATCTAATAGTAGATTTTTTACATGGTTTGGTCACAAACTCACAATCTTATTGCATTCTAGGCACACTTAGGGGTCCGTTTGGTTTAGAAAGAGCTCAGTTTTCATATCTCTGTTTTCATAACTCAGTTTTCAAAACTCATAACTCAGTTCTCATTTTTTGAAAACACCCATTCGCGGTTTCCTTTTTTCATCATTCTAATTCAAAATTTTGAGTTTTAAGTGATAAAAACAAGTGTTGAAAATCAAGTCAAACACAAAATTTTTTGTAGGACCCACGTGTTTTGAGAATTCAGTTAAGAAAACTGAGTGATATGACCCAAAAACTCACTCATCCAAACAGGCTCTTATTCTTTACATTTTAATTTTTTTTTAATAATTATGAATGAGATATATTATTAACAAGTAACAAAGTACAAAACCACACAGCTTAGCTCTAATGACTAACCAAAGGACTAACTTAAATCTTTCCAGAAACACATACAGATATCAGTGAGAGAGTACTCCCCCACTCCACCAACAGCAAACACACTCAAGTTCTGTAACATAAGAAAACAGAACATCTTCAAAACAAACCACTGATCAATTCCCTGCTCAGGCTTTCTTATCAAGAACTTTTGTAGAAATACCCCACCCCTAGAAATACCCCACCCCAAGGCCCAAGCATAAGCCTCTGTTTAAGGCAGAGCTTTGAAATTCCCTATAGGAAGCACATAGTTCTTTTAGCTTCACATTTCTCTTTCTTACCTTTATTTTTCATGCAGTCCTTGCTACTAATAATTTAGCCTTCCAATTGGAATTTATGCATATTTATTCCACAGATGATCCAAAGAAAACAGAGCATTTACTTTCACTTGATGGGGCTAAAGAAAGACTTCAGTTATTCAAAGCAGATTTACTAGAAGAAGGATCTTTTGATTCTGCTGTTGATGGATGCCAAGGTGTTTTTCACACAGCATCCCCCGTTACTCTCACTGCCAGTGACCCACAGGTTCATCCTGTATTGTTATTTATTGCCTTTGTGTAATGTATAATCAATATACTATGGTCATTTCTCTGTCAATATGGTGAATAATTTAAGGATCTCATACCAGCTAAACTGTTTTAGCAACATCTGATTCATAAATGTGCAATGTTCAATACGTTAAAACAATATAGTGAAACGGGGAAAATTGAGCAACAAAAATGAGAACTTAAACCTAACATTTTAGGGAAGCATTCTCAAGTCTTAATCCAGAAGTAGAGAGGACATTGAAGCAAATTGTTTTTAGTGTAGGTTTCTCTAATGCAGGGACTTTGAAGGGGATTCTTCTTTTATTTTTATTTTTTGCTGATCATAAAGATTGTCAAAGAACTAATTCTATTTGCTAAAGGACTCCTCCACTCCTAAGAAGGATACCTAAGTCAATTCCTTCCGAAAAAATTATCAATTTGTACTGTAACTGCAGCTCAAAGAAACAGGATGTTTCATGCTTTCAACATTGTTGTCTGCAATTACATTTGTTTCCCCACATTGTTGCAACTGGAAAATTTTGAAAGTACTGTTTTTAGATTTAATTGCTAGATTGTTTCTAGAAATTATTCACAAAGACATTAGAGAAATTCTACAAAGTGACACAATAACAATATTGTTACATGATAAACTTGTCAAATGAAATGTATTCAGTTTATTTAATATTTTTCATAAATTTATTCTTATGGGACCTACTTTCACATTTTTTTATATTTCAGTCAGAATTAATTGATCCAGCAGTGAAGGGCACACTTAACGTTCTTCGATCATGCGCAAAAGTTCATTCTATCAAGAGGGTGATTGTAACATCTTCTATGGCTGCAGTTATGTTCAACAAAAAACCACTGACCCCTGATGTGGTTGTTGACGAGACGTGGTTTTCGGATCCAGTTGCTTGTGAGGAGTTGAAGGTCTGTGTATTTCCTTTTAAGTGTATCTTTAATAGGACTATTATATAGCATTAATCTTAAAATTGTTTTAATGAAAAATCTATGATAATGTTTTGATGATGATTTACTAGAAAGTATTAATGTAAGAGCTATAATATTTTGACTTTATATATCTAGTCCTATAAGTATAGCTGTTTTCTGAGAAACATTAGAGAATATCATCACAAGGTAAATATATTTTAATGTAATTATAGTACCTAGTAATTATTTCATGTTCTAGAATCGAATATATGTTGAATTTATAGATTTCAATGTTTCCAAACGTAAACGTAAATTTTAAAGATTTCCATGCTGCTCTTAATCAAATCATAGACATATTACATGTATATTTTTTAGTCCTACATTTCATTCCTTTTTGACCAAGAAATGTTCCCATTTAATAGTTTGGGGTTTTTTCAGCAATGGTATATGATTGCAAAGACCTTGGCTGAGGAGGCTGCTTGGACATTTGCTAAAGAGAACGGTATAGACTTGGTAACAATAAATCCAGGCTTTGTAATTGGTCCACTCATTCAGCCAACTCTTACTTTTAGTCTTGAGGGGTTTCTGAAGATCATACATGGTACTCTTTTGCAACCAATGAGGACTACGTTTATTGTGTTTCTTTCTACATAAATTCTAAATATTCAAGTATGATTAGCGTATCATATGACAAATTAAAGTCATAACTGGTTTAGTGGATGAAGTAAGTATGATAGGTGTATATAGGCTATTCCAGTAAATTGTGAGTGCTACAACTTTTTAGAATACTATGAGTCTATGAGCATTGAGGTAACATTAGAACTTACTAGGTATTTTTTGAGTCGTAAGTGACCGTTTTATGAGACTTACTCCTCCGGAAATTACTGGTCCTCTTTCTCACACCAGGCTTCACTTAATTCTAGTCCTCTTAACATGGAATGCAAAATTTTCTCTTTTACTTAGAGTTCATTTGAAAACAAGGAGGTTTTAAACTTGACCTTGATCTACAAGTGCCAAGCCCACTAATGCCACCTGAAATGTATAGGTTGTGGTTCAACCTATGTTCCATGAATAAAAAAAGCTTCTATCCCAACATACACAGCTTGAGAATATGCTTTATAACTTATATCTTGTACAATTTGAGGACGATAATCTGCATCTGCTGAATGCAAGGTATACTTGCTATATAAGGTGAACTGTTTCAACAATGATCTCCAAGCATATACTTTTGATAAAATGGTCAACTGATCAAAATGAAAATTGTGTGTTAAACCATATTGGCCTATTGAAACTTACTCTCTCTAGCTACATCATTCCATATAATGCTATTGATTAACTTGTTCACTCCTTCCTTTGTGCAGGAACTCAAATATTCCCTGATGGAATATACAGACTTGTTGATGTTAGAGATGTTGCAAATGCACATATTCAGGCATTTGAGAATCCTGCTGCTAGTGGGAGATATTGTATAGTTGGAGGAGTTACACACTATTCTGAAGTTTTCAAGATATTGCACAAATTTTACCCTAGTTTGCAGCTTCCTGAAAAGTGAGTTATTTATTTGCGTGATATTGAATGTCCCTTATTGGTGACATTTTGTAACTGACAAGTATGACTCAAGTGGAATACATGCTTCATTTAACTAAATGATTAGTTCAATTAATAATTTTCTTTTGTCAAACAAATTTTTCTTTTAAGAATTTGCTTTTGTCACCCATAGTAATTGTTCTTACACATCACAAAAGTTGAAGAAGAGTCAAATTTATCTTTCATTTTTGGCAGAAGTGAAGATGACAAGCCGTTGCAGCCATTATACAAGATATCCCAAGACAAGGCCATAAGTTTGGGTATTAAGTTCATTCCTTTGGAAGTGAGTGTTAGGGACACTGTTGAAAGCTTTAAGGAGAACGGCATCATCACTATTTGAATTATGTTATTAAAAGGGAAGTGATGCTAATAAGTACAAATAAATTGTGTATTGCTCATCATGACCGGTGTTTGTTGGGCTTGAATGCTCCCATTGTATTAAGATTTATAAACTGTAATGTTTTTGGAAATATTTTAGCTGCACAACTTATAAATCAAGTTTCACTCAATCAGAAATGGAGACATTGAATTTGATCTTCGCAGCTTGGATTTGATCTTCGTTGTTTGGGTTTGGTCTTCGTGGTTTGATCTTTCTGGAGCCTTTGTTGTTTCTTCTCCATTGTGATCTATGTGGGTCTGTTGTTTCTTCTTTGTGGGTTTGATCTTCGTTTCTTTGTGGGTTTGATCTTCGCGGTTTCTATTTGGGTTCTTCTTCATGGTCTTTAGGGAACTTGCCCATGTCGATAATTTTTCCACCTTAGCTTTGCCAGCACATCGAACTCGAGTCCTTGTGACTTGAGTTGCTACAACGAACTTGGTTGGAGGGGTAAAAAAAGTGGGACAACAGAAAATAGCGAGAGGATAGAAAGTGAGAAGATAGAATAGTTTTTAGTTTTCCCTTGTAGTGTTTGGTTTGAGAGTAGAAAAGTGGAGAGATAGAAAATATAATTTGTATAAATTTACTTTCATACACCTAATAAATAAATAAATAACAAGTAAGAAAAAAAATATAGATGAGCAAAAAAATAAAAGCACCAAAAGTGTACTGAGAATGACCAAAAAAAGCTAAAGAAGGAAATTAAAAAAAAAAGAAAAAGAAAAAAAAGAAACAGCTGACTCATCTATATATTACTAAAAGCTGAAGCGTAGCATTTAATGTTGCTACGCTCATGTTAAGCCACGTCAGCGGCCATGTAATTTTCAACTTCTTTTTTGTATTTTTCCTACAAATTTAAAAAAGTTTTTACACTTTTTAAAATACTAATAATCTCCACCATAAATTTAAAATAGTTTTGATACATTTTAATTCCACCATAATCTCCACCATAAAAGCCCACTTCTTATACATTTAATTCCATCATAAAGCCCAAATCCAAAGCCTTTTCAACTTAGACCTTTTGTGAAACCCTTTCTGAAAAACGGATACACAATTTTAACACAAAACCCTTTCATTCCCCTTCCCCACGTTTTCTTTCTCCATTGTTTGTTCCTTCCCACGTTTCTGTTCTAAGGTATCACATTTACTGCACAGTTTCAGATTCATTCCCCTTCCCCTTCCCCTTCCCTACGTTTTTTTTCTCCCCACCTTTCTGTTCTCCGGTTTCATATTTACTTCATGCCAGCCTCTCTGTCTTCCTTTCTTCTGGTCTTCCTCTCCTTCAAGTATATAAATACTAACAGAAGCTAGATGATTCGATTGAGGTATCTCTAAATCCGAGGTAATTGGTTTAGGCTCGGTTGATTCCTGCCAATATATAGCTCCTTTCATAAAAACAAGCGTATATTCTTGGTAAACTAAAGACAACGTTTTGTCTATTAGTAGTTTAAACACTTCTTTCTTCTCCCTGTGTATGTTATTCTCCCTCTCTCCTTTGCTCTCTTTGCTCTATTTCCTATGACAACTTTGAGACAATTTTTCCATGCAAGAACATTGTCAGGCTAGCACCCACCTTCAACGGCATCCCACCACCATAACACCGCCGGCACCACATCGATAAAGGTATTTTCTTCTATACACAAATTTTGGCAATAATTATGATTTTGGTTTGATTGTTATGGACTACTTAGTTTTGATTTACGTATTAGGCCTAGATTTGATTTTGATTAAGGTTTAAAATTTGGAATTGGTTTGAGATAGTTAGAGAGATGAGAAAGAGAAGGTTTTGATTAAGGTTTAAAATTTAGAATTGGTTTTGATTTACAAAGATAGTTTTTATTGGTCTCCCTCAGCCCATGCCAAAAAAACCCACACAGTTAGCCCCTCTCTTATTTCAATCAATTTGCTTTCCTCATCCTTTACGTTTATAATTATGTTCCTTTCACTTTTTAAATTATATCTTTATATGCTAGAAATTTACATATTTCTTTAATATATTTTTTGAATAACTTTTCATTATTCAAATTTAATCTTCTCCAAACTATTAGAGTCTTTTTATTTGGACGAGTTTAGACACTAAAATTAATCTTTCTTTTTTGACGAGTTTGGATGTAGCCTCTACCTCTCCATAGCAAATCTCTCTCAATCATTTTTGGGATTTCTTATTAATGTATGTTTCATCTATGTATTTCGTTATTGTTGATGAGATTTGAAAATATTCGTTTTGTTTATCTATTAAAGAATACAACTTTGTGTTTATTAAATTTATACACCATTGCTACTTATTGGGTTGTGTTCAATGCATTTTGTGATTTGTCATTTAATCCTAGACCCAAGGTGAACTCATCATCATCTCTCACCAAAGCCACTGCAAAGCTGAATAGAGGTAATCTAAGATAAACAAGTTGCTTCCTTTCTCTTTTGAAGTTACAATTTGGCAAAGGCATCCAAAAAATTTATAATATAATTTATTAGAATGTAGGCAACCAATTGCTTGCAAGTGAGAGGCTACAATTTCAATGAATTTGTTCTAAAATATCATTCTCCACCTATTCCTATGACACGTATTTTGGTAGTAAACTTGGGACTGTTCCGCTTGACAATTAGAACATTAACAAATATGCTCTTTGTTCTTTATATACATGTTGATTGTGATATTTATGTAGACATGTACATATGCATGTCTATGTGCTTTTGCTTTTGGAAAATTTTACATTTTTGAGATTCTTGAGTAAAGGATCTATTTGTTTTTTGTTTTGGTTATGTGTATATGTGTGTTTTGATGTGCTAAGCGTTCCAATTTTTGGTACTATTCAGTTTTGAGAGGTAGATGAAGATGGGGTTACATACTATTCCTGCTTTATTGATTTTTTTTGTCCCTTTTTTTTTTGCAATAATATAATTTCTGTATTTGAATTTTTTTTCTCCTTTGTTTTTATTAATTTTTTTATTTTATCTATTGTTTTTAATTAGCAACAAAAGAATGTACTACTATGTATGTACTTTACCAAAAGGTATAATTTGGTTTAATGAAAGAATTTTGATATATTGTGAGCAAGTTATTGGTAATTTAATACATAAATTTTGAAGTTAGAATAGTGTGTTGAATTTGGCAAAGTTATGGTAATGGAATCTGTGCAGGAAGCCAACTTGAGTCCAGCAAAAAGGTCGTGAACATCTAGGTAGTCTCTTTGCATGTTTTTGTTTCAATTCTTTTCCTTCCTCTAATATAGTTTTGTTGTTTAATTTGTTAGTTGAAATTGAAATAATTTTTTTTTCCTAGATGAAATTGTTTATGAGTTTGTATTCTATGATCATGTTTAGTCTTTTTATGTGGGGACAATTTTGGGTTTTTTTAATTTGAATGATGTAGGGCCCTAAGTTGCCAATGGTTTCTACGATTTTGATGAGCACCTTTTGAGAAATCTAGGCTTTTACTTTGGTTAATTTTTTTTTTTTTTTCATTTTTAATTTGAATTGTCATAATTCTCAACTAATAGCATCATTGAATTTTGTGCATACATGTTCTCTAGTTTGAAAATGTAAAACACCCTATCTTCATCTTGTGTTTTTCAGTTCTTAGCCTATCATTAATATTGGGCTAGACTTTGTTGGTTTAGGCTTGGTTACATTTAGATTTTTCATTCTTCTTCTCATGAGATGATAGGATACGAAAAAGGGGTTATGTGTCTCTTGCAATATTTAAGTATGTGTTGGAGGTTGTGTTCTATATAATTGCATGTTCTTGGTACATGATATTTGTTCATATTCATTGCAGCATAATAGTGTCCTACTTTTTCCCCTCTCCAATCTATAGTTCCTTGAGTTATTGTTCTTTTTGGTGAATAAATATCTTTGATATTGTTATATCTTTCACATGTGGTCTGCTAGGGTAAATATGAAGGTGAATTTTAATGATTCAAACAAATTTATTGATTTAAACTATGCAATTATATAAGTTAGATTTTATTTCTTTTTGTTGTCTTATGCTTCTTCTCCTCCTTTATTTATTTATTTAAAGAAAGTAAATGCATGTGTAGAGTGGTAAACCATTGTTTAAAAATTTTTCTTTGGAGTAGCTTCGTGAATTCCGAAGGAGGAAGGTCGTGGATACTTTGCTAATGCTTGCTATACGTAGGGCTGAACTTGGACTTTGATATTGAAATATATCCGAGGAAATTCATATTTGAGACTTATCAAATTTATATGTCTCTCCTCTTTCAAATAATGATTCAAAGTAATTGTTTATTCAAGTAATTACAAGTAATTGTGATTTTAATGCTGAGTCCACCTAACATATTTCTTAGTGTTCTTTGATTCAATATTTTTGTGCTGCTCACAATTTGGATGCTATGGAATCAATGATTCACTTATTTTGGGTTGGTACTATTTTTAGTTTAGAAAGAAAAGAAAAAGGTTTATGAGTTTTTATTTGTGCAATTAGTATTTTATTTTATATTTTATTCATAGTTTTCAATGCAACTAATATCAATTCAAAAAACATACATGAAAGTGGAAATGACAATGCTTGATGATCTTTTTAAACAAAACAAAAAAAATTTCCCGTGCATCGCACGGGTTAGCGACTAGTAGAAAATAAAAGACAAAACGTAAAAATATATGACTATACAGAAAAGAAAGCAAGGAAATAAAAAAAGACTAAGCACATTAGCTGGGAGAGTTTTTTGTCAAAAAGTTTTCTTTTCATCTGATGGGCCTAGGGGAAAACTTTTTTATATATACTTGTAGAGAATTTATATATATATATATATATATATATAAAGAAACAATTGACACGTAAAAAGGAAAAAAAAAAAAAAAAAGACAAAACGTGTAAAAAAAAAATGACAAAACGGAAAAGAAAGCAAAAAAAAAAAGAAAAAAAGACCGTGAATAGTGCCTAACATGTTAGCAGAGGGGACACTCTCACAAAAAAAAAAAAAAAACGTTAGCGATGAGAGTTTTTTGTCCAAACATTTTCTCTCCAAATTGGAGAGAACTTTTTCGTGGCTCTAGGGAGAAAACACTCGAGTCACACCAAACACATTCCAAACAAGTTTTCTTTCTTATTTTCTCTTCAAGGTATTCTATTCACTCTATTTCACCTCCAAACAAACACACTTTAAGAGACTTGAGGTAGTAGTTTCCTAAATTGTTTGGAAACTTTGCTAACTAACAAAATTAATAGCAAATTGATGTTATTTTGCAAAAAAAATGAAAGAAAGGGGTTTTAGGAGTTTGTCATTTAGATTTTGATTAGCTTGTCATTTTTTTTTCTTTTTTCTGATTTGCTTGTTGTTTTTGGTTGTTGTTCACATATGTATGGAATGGAATGAAAATTATTATAAAGTTGTAACTTAAAAAAAATTATTTGAAAAACTAGAACCAAATAATTAATTAAAGGTGGATAATAATTGGTTTCTAAGAATTTTCTATAATAAAATATATTTAGTTTTGTATAAATTTATTTTAGAGAATAAAAGTATATACCATAAAGAAGTGATAAGTGAGCAATTCAATGTATTTTAAAACTTAACAATAAGTAATGTTTTTTTTTAATACTTTTATTTCAAAAAGCTTTAACTTATGACGTTCGCTCTATATGATTACTACTTTATTATAGAAGTTGGAACGAGTTTAAGATCTATATTTTTTAATAAATTTGGATTTATAATATGTACTCTTAAGTCTCATCCTAAACATGTCTTTTTCTATTCTAAAATAAGTGCACCGAAATAGAGCGGAAAAAAATACCGAATAGACCGAGCTAGACAAAATGGACTGAACTAGACAAAAATAAATTGACTGAATTAGACCAAATTAGTTTATTTCTATTATTATTTTTGTTTAAAAAGAAATAACATTTTTGTTATAAAAAAGTTTTGTAAGCTATGAAATTATATATATATATATATATATATATATATAAATTATTATTTGTATCCCGCCGTACTTGTGTTGTAAATTTTTTTAAAAAATGGCCACGTAGCCGTTCCGTATCTGCACCTGTAACCGCACCAGGTGCTACCTAGCTCCTCAGTAGAAAATCACCAACTCACACAAACAAAGTCAAAGCTTCTCACTTCACACACAACTTCAGAGAGAGACAGAGAGGATGAGTAGAGAAGAGAAGGTGGTGTGCGTGACTGGAGCTTCGGGATACATAGCAGCATGGCTTGTGAAGCTCCTACTCCAACGTGGGTATACTGTAAAAGCTACAGTTCGTGACACAAGTCAGTGTTTTATCTCTCTCTCTCTCTCTGTCTCCAATTTCTATCAACTTGTTACTATGTACTGAAAATATAGGCCCTGTATTGTGTATCCATTTCAAATTTCATTCTTTCAGATTTCATTTTTTGGATCTAATCATGATTTTATTTTTTTTGGATTGAATTTGTAAAGTTCAATCTTTAGCATGAAATGGACGAAATGGTCAATGCATATACCTATCAATATGGTTATTTTGTAGTTGACTTTAGGAGAAATGGAAAAATTGTATATAGTTTGGTTTGGCCTGACTCATCCCCGACGTGAAATTGATGTATGGAATACTATTTTAGAAAAAACCGAATTGACTTATACTTCATTTGATTTGGATTGGTTTCAAAACCATATAGATTGTGGTAAATGACCCCACCCACTTCATTTGTTGACCAAAAGTGAGTAAAAGTTTTTCTACAAAAATCCACTGTGAAAAATGATACACTGGAAGTCTTTATTACCTCGGATAATTTGCCACAACTCAGATGTGAGATCGACCGCAAGTAGTTGAGAAAAAGTACTAGATCTATGTGAAAGTGGTTGTTTATCACTCACAATCAGCTTGTCCAAGTTGTGGTAAGTTATGTCACAAATAGAAGAATTGAAATAGGATCTAATAGTAGATTTACAAACTCTGAATAATATTGCATATGTAGTGCATTGTTATTCTTTATTTTTATATTTTTTTTTATTAATGACAAATATTATTAACAAGTAACAAAGTACAAAACCACACAGCTAAAGAGCTCTAATTACCCCGTCATAGCCTTAGGACAAAAGCTAACTTAAATCTTTCCGAAAACACACACAAATATCAGTGAGACAGTACTACTCCACTCCACCAACAGCAAAAACACTCAAGTTCTGCAACATAAGAAAATAGAACTTCTTCAAAACAAACCATTGATCAACTCCCTTCTTAAGCTTTTTTATTAAAAACTTTTGTAGAAATACCCCATCGGTCCATCCCAAGCATAAGCTTCTGTTTGAGGCAGAGTTTTGAAATTCCCTATGGCAGGCACATAGTACTTTTAACTTCCCATTTTTTTCTCACCTTTATTTTTCATTTAGTGTTTGGTACTAATTTAGCCTTCCAATTGAAATTTATGCATATATATTCCACAGATGATCGCAAGAAAACAGAGCATTTACTTTCACTTGATGGAGCTAAAGAAAGACTTCAGTTATTCAAAGCAGATTTACTAGAAGAAGGATCTTTTGAGTCTGCAGTTGATGGATGCCAAGGTGTTTTTCACACTGCATCCCCTGTTATTCTCACGGCCAGTGATCCACAGGTTCATCCCATATTATTATTTATTGCCTTTGGTAATATATAATCAATATAGTGTGATCATTTTTCTGTCAATATGGTGAATGCATACTTTGTTTTATAACAACTTTTAAGGATCTCATACCAGCTTGCCGATTTAAGCAACATTTGATTCTTGCTTTAAGCATGTGTCTTGGCCAATTCAAACCTCGTACATGTTCAATACGTTAATTTAACATAGTGAAATGCGGAAAATTGGGTAACAAAAACTTAAAACATTTTAGAGAAGCATTTTCAAGCCTTACGGTCCATTTGATTGAGGGAGAGGGGGGGGAGGGGAGTAGAGTAGAGTAGATTTAGCATAAAATTAGCTTATTTTTAGTCAACCTTTTTCTACTCCCCTTCACTCCCCCCTCCTTCCCCCCTCCATCCAAGCAAGCCATTAATCCAGAAGTAGAGAGGACATTAAAGAGAATTGTTTTCGGCGTAGAGTTCTCAAGCACGGGTTCAGCTTTTTCTCAAAGAAACTTGATGTTTCATGCATTCAACATTATCATCTGCAATTGCATTTGTTTTCCCATATTTTTGCAATAGGAAATTGTTGAAAGTATTTCTCTTAGGTTTAAAGTAATGTAAGTTAAGGCTAGATTGTTTCTAGAAATCATTCACAAAGACACCAAAGAAATTCTACTATGTGGTAGATGACAAACTTATCGAATGAAATGTATTCAGTTTGTGCAATACTATTATACTTTTGATAGCTTGGTTTCATAAATTTATTCTTATGGAACCTACTTTCACATTTCTTATATTTCAGTCACAGTTAATTGATCCAGCAGTGAAAGGCACACTTAACGTTCTTCGATCATGTGCAAAAGTTCCTTCTATCAAGAGAGTGATTGTAACATCTTCCATGGCTTCAGTTATGTACAACAAAAAACCCCTGACTCCCGATGTGGTTATTGATGAGACTTGGTTTTCAGATCCAGTTGCTTGTGAGGAGTTGAAGGTGTGTGTATTGCAGTAGTTTTTATATCCTTTAACTGTATCTTTAGTAGGACTATTATGCAGCATTAATCCTAAAATACCTTTAATGAAAGATCCAAGGTAATGTTTTGATGATGATGTTACTAGAAAGTAGAAACATAGAGCTATAATATTTTGACTGTATATATCTAGTTCTATAGGTATATTTGTTTTCTGAGAAACATTAGAAAGAATATCATCACAAGGTTTGTTAACTTGCTTTTAGCATATCCATGTTAGTGTCTAGGCTCTTTTTACTATTTCTTGTAATCATATTTTTCTCAATATTTTTTAATGTAATCAAAGTACCTAGTAATTATTTTTGTGTTCTAGAATCATATATATGTTGAATCTATAGGTTTAGACATTTCCAAATCTAAATTATATAGATTCCAATGCTGCTCTTAATCAAATCAGAGACATTACACTTTTTGTTTTTAGTCCTACATCTCATTCGCTTCTGACAAAGAAAGGTTCCCATTTAATAGTTTTGGGTTTTCTCAGCAATGGTATATGCTTGCAAAGACGTTGGCTGAGGAGGCTGCTTGGACATCTGCTAAAGAAAATGGCATTGACTTGGTAACAATAAATCCAAGCTTTGTAATTGGTCCACTCATACAGCCAACTCTTACTTCTAGTATTGAGGCGTTTCTGCAGATCATACACGGTACTCTATTGCAACCAATAAGGACTATGTGTATTGTGTTTCATTCTACATAAATTCCAAATATTCAAGTCTGATTAGCATTTCATATGACAAGTTAAAGTCATAACTGGTTTAGTGGATGAAGCATGATAGGTGTATAGGCCTATTCCAATAAATTGGGAGCGCTACCTCTCTTTAGAATACTATGAGCATGGATCTAACCTTAGAATTTACTTGGTATTTTTTGTGATAAGTGACAGTTTTATGAGACTTACTCCTTTGGAAATTCCTTGTTCTCTCGCATGTGAGGCTTTACTTAATTGTAGTCCTCTTAACATGGAATGTAAAAATTTCTCTGTTATTTATAGAGTTCATTGGAAAACAAGGAGGTTTTAAACTTGACCTTGATCTGCAAGTGCCAACCCCTCTAACCTGAAATGTATAGTTTGTGGTTCAACCTATATTCCATGGATAAGAAATCTTCCATCTCAACATACACAGCTTGGGAATATGCTTTATAACTTACATGTATCTTGTACAATTTGAGGACGATAAGCAGCATATGCTGAAAGTAGGGCATACCTGCTATATAAGGTGAACTATTTCAAAAATGATCTCCAAGCATATTTTTTCTGGATAAAATGGTCAACTTATCAAAATGAAAATTGTGTATTTAACTATATTGGCCTATTCAAATTTACTCTCTCTAGCAACATCATCCATATAATGATATTGATTAACTTGTTCTCTCTTTCGTGAGTGTAGGAACCCAAGTTTTCTCTAATGGAATTTATAGACTTGTTGATGTTAGAGATGTTGCAAATGCACATATTCAGGCATTTGAGATTCTTGCTGCTAATGGGAGATATTGTTTAGTTGGAGGAGTTACACACTATTCCGAACTTTTTAATATGTTGCACAAATTTTACCCCAGTTTGCGCCTACCTGAAAAGTGAGTTATTTATTTGCATGATACTGAATGTCCCTTATTGCCATTAGTGCCATTTTTGTAAGTGACAAGTATGACTCACTTGGAATAAATGCTTCGTTTAACTAAACGATCAGTTTAATTTAGAATTTTCTTTTGATAATTATAATAATAATAATAATAATAATAATAATAATAATTTGCTTTTATCACCCATAGCAATTGTTTTGACACATAAAAACAAGTTGAAGAGGAGTCAATTGTATTTTCCATTTTTGAATAAGAGTCAATTGTTTTTTTTTTTTTTGGCAGAAGTGAAGATGACAAGCCTTTGCAACCATTATACAAGATATCCCAAGACAAGGCCAAAAGTTTGGGTGTTAGCTTCATTCCAATGGAAGTGAGTGTTAGGGACACTGTTGAAAGCTTCAAGGAGAATGGCATCCTCACTGTCTAAGTTATGTTATTAAAAGGGAAGTGATTCAAATAAGTACAAATAATTTGTGTATTGCCCATCCTGACTAATGTTTGTTGGGCTTGAAGCTTCCCATTATGTTAAGATATATAAATTGTAATGCTTTTGGAAATATTTTAGCGGCGAAACTTCTAAATCAAGTTTTACTCAATCAGAAATGAGATATTGAATTTGAAATCCAAGTTTTCTAGAGTTATTGAGCTAAAAACTCAAGTCCTCTCGGAAATGTCTTGAATATAACTAGTGCCTGGTGGCTTCCAAATTGCTCACTTCCCTGGTGTGGTAAGATTTTTTACTTCAAAATTTCAGGGTTGGATGTGATTTGCAAAAGTTCTCATACATTCCCAATCCTCTATTAACTTATATATATATATATATATATATATATATAATTGAATGTTCTACCACCAATTTCTGTCCACGAATGGCCAAAATTGCCAAGTACTACTATTTTTGAAAATATTTTGTAATCTACCATTGTTTGATAAATATTTAGTAATTTACCAATTTTTTTAAACTCGATTTTGTGAACTCAAGTTACATAAAAAAATGGCAAAATTTTTTTATGGTACTCGAGTTCATGGAACTCGAGTACCATGAAAATCTCGATTTTCACAAAATCGAGTTTGAAAAAGTGATAGATTGTTAAATATTTCGCAAACAGTGGTTGATCCATACATATTTTCTCAAATAGTGGTATATGGTCATTTTGGCCCGGCCCAAAAAATGGTTGACTCAGTACACTTGTAGATCATATAACACAATTTCTCTACAAAAATGCACACATTCGTGTCTAAAACTATAAATATATTGTGATGAAGAGCTGCAGTTTGAAGAGCATAAATTGGTTCTTTGTGGTATTAGAATTGATTTCGAAAGTTCTGTTTTGAAAATGGTATCCAACTGTCTAGTAAGGTGTGGAGTATATGAGAATATGACTTTGAAACTTGTGTCCTAGGAACTATCAAGCATTTATTGTGGGTCTATTACAAATCAGATTATGTAATTTTTTATAAGCATTAAGAAAAATATGATGAAAGCAAGCCAACTTTGACAGAAATGATCAATATCCCAGAATTGCTCCATTTTTTGCTTTTGAATTTATTTGTTCTATGACAACCTAACAATTTTGCTACCTTAACTGGATGCATCATCTAATATCGGAGCTCGTGGGATTTATTAAGATAATTTCTATGGATATGGAGTTAAGGGGACTAAAATGAAAAAAAAAAACAAAAAACAAAAAACAAAATGGACTAAACTTATAGGTGGGAATTGTACTTTAACCAAAAAAAACAAGGGTGATTGCCTCACATGACATAAAATAAAAGAAGAAAATGATGGGAGGTATTATCTATCCAAATATATTTCCAATACTGAGTAATCCCATAGATTGATGGATCTACTTGTTTGTCCAATACAACAACCTTCAAGAATTTAAATTAAAAAAAAAAAAAAAAGACGAATGCCTCACATGATGTAAAATAAAAGAATGAAAATGATGGGAGGTATTATCTAAATATATATATCAAGCAATGATTAAGCCCCATAGATTGGAGTTGATGGACCTACTTGTTTGTCCAATACAACAACCTTTAAGAATTTAAAAAGAAAAAAAGAAAAAAGACAAATGCCTCACATGACATAAAATAAAAGAAGAAAATGATGGGAGGTATTATCTAAATATATTTCTAGCAATGATTAAGCCCCATAGATTGGAGTTGATGGACCTACTTATTTGTCCAATAAAACAACCTTTAAGAATTTTTTCAGTACAAGAACTGTATCAGTCCTTGAAAATTAGTGGGTTTATTGTATGATTGAGAAGGCCTAAGGAGTACCTAAAGGAATTTTATATGTAGATTTTAAATATAGGTCCTCAAAAACTATTCTTCATCATTGCTCTTATTACTGTTTTTATGTACTGTAATACTAGAACAACATGGCATATAATTTGTCTCCATTTATATGAAAACCAATAGATGACCAAAAAAGTGGTGCTTTACAGCACCATAAGTTTCCAGTATATCTACAACTCTCCAATACAAAAAGGAGGGAGAAGGGATAATTCTCAACCTAAAAGTTTTAGAAATTTAATCAAAACAAAGAAAAGTTGTCAGTTTTTATATCCTTACTCCCAAGAAACATCACAAGGATAGCCGGGCAAGAAAATAGGCTTTTATACTGTTCATCTTCAAATATCATATGCTTGGAGCAGCTTGTAATTCAAACACCAAATCTATGGAAACAAGAATGAGTGCTTGAAATACTGCAATGCTGTTGCAAAGGACCTTTCCTCAATAACCACTCTTCTTCTTCAATTAATGATTCCAGTGCAGTGCATATCAATCAATGTATAATTGTGTCTGATTTATTGCGAATAGCTCCACACTGATAGAAGTTTTTGAATGACTGTGATTTGACATTTCAATTATGTATTTTCCCTCGATTAATCTGACCCATCCATAAATTCAATACTCTATCTTTACTGCCCAAGGCTACGTTCTGACCATCCGGGCTCCATTCGACAACATAAACCTTTCCAAATGATATAATAGATCCCAACTCAGGTATCAAAATGACCAAAGAAAAAAACAAGATACATATACAAAATGTCATTTATATATATATATAGCATACCTCATCTGCATGGCCTGGAAGGTATTGTTTCAACTTTTGTGTTCGGATATCCCTAGAATGGATGAGTGTCGCAATTTTGTTAGTTAGCAACATTTTTAAACTATTTAGGAAACTAACATCTCTAGTTTACTATAGAAACTCAAGTTTTAGAGACTCGAGTTCCATATGCTGATAGAGCTAAGGTGGAAAATTATCCACGTGGAACTCAAGTCTTCGTTGTTTGATATTCGCAGTTTGGGTTTGATCTTCCTAGAGACTTTGTTGTTTCTTCTTCGTTGTGATCTTTGTGGGTTTGATCTTCGTGGTTCATGGATTCTGTTAGGGTTTGTTGTTTCTTCTTCGTGGGTTTGATCTTTGTTTCTTTATAGGTTTGAATTTCGTTTCTTCGTGGGTCTGATCTTCGTGGTTCGTGGTTTCTATTTGGGTTGTTCTTCATGGTCTTTAGGGAACTAAGACTCGAGTTTTACATGGATAATTTTTCCACCTTAGCTCTGCCAGTACATGGAACTCGAGTCTAAAAAGCTCAAGATACTAGTCTCCTAAATAGTTTGAAAACCTTGCTAACTAGTGAAATTTATTACCAAAATGATGTTATTTTGCAAAAAAAATCCTAAAAGAAAGAGGTTTTAGGGATTTGTCATTTAGAGTTTGATTTGCTTTTTTTTTTTTTTTTTTTTTTTTTTTGATTTGCTTGTTGTTTTGGTCGTTGTTCTTGTTATCTATGGAATGGAATGAAAATTATTATAAAGTTGTAACTTTTAAAAAAATTATTTGAAAAATCATAATCAAATAATAAATTAAAGGTGGATAATAATTGGTTTCTAAGAATTTTGGACAAAAATATATATTTAGTTTTGTACAAATTTTTATTAGAGAATAAAAGTGTACAGATTTTTATTAGAGAATAAAAGTATATACTGTATATAGGAAGTGATAAGTGAGCAATTCAAAGTATTTTAGAACTTAACAATAAGAAATTTTTTTTTAAAAATATTTTTATAACACACGATGTCTGCTCTTTATGATTACTTTTTATCATCAGACTAATAAGTAATGTTAAGCTAACTAGATGGACCTACTTGTTTGTCCAATACAACAACCTTTAAGAATTTTTTTAGTACAAGAACTGTGTTAGTCCTTGAAGATGAGTGGCTTTGTCGTATGGTTGGGAAGGCATATGTAGATTTTAAATATAGGTCCTCAAAAACTATTCTTCTTCATTGCTCTTATTACTGTTTCTTATGGATTTCTTCCAACATTCATAGCATTCACAATATGTACTATAACAATATACTAGAAAATCTTTGGCTCAGTTGTTAAATTTATGCCAACGGACCCTTTTTGATTGATCTTAGTATTGGAGTCTCTTGGATTGTTCTGCACTTACAAATTTTCTTTTGTCTCTTAGAATAGATTGGTGTCTTTTTTTTTTTTTTTGCTTTCTTTTTACTCTTTGTTCGTTATCGTGAACCTTGTGTATTTTTCCTACTACTCCATTTCAATAATATTTTTTCTTACCTATATAAAAAAAAAAACAATATAACAACATGGCATATCATTAGATAAATGGAACCCAAATCACTTGTCTCCATTTTTGTGAAAACCAATTGGTGACCAAACAGACCATCACCAATAAAAACCAATACCCAAATGCAAAAACTTACATTGTTGAGAAGCTTTATTGACCAATGACCAATGACCAATAATTTGAAGCTCTTGAAGCCTGGTGTTTGAGGAAGCCCAGTGTCAAAAGACACATCACCTTATTGGTAGTCATTTCTCTTTTCTCTTCTTCCACCTCCATTGCTAAGCTTCAAATTCCAAATATGTGTTTGTGTGTGGAATTGAAGGGATTTTAGGTTTCAGAGTGAAAGAAAGGGTTTTACGGGTTTGTAGTTTAGTGTTTGATTTGCTTGTCGTTTTTGTCTTTGTTCACGTCATCGAAGGAATGGAATGAAAACGATAAAGTTGGAATCTTAAAAAAAATTGGAAAACTAGAATCAAATAATTAAAGGTGGATAATAATTGGTTTCTAAGAATTTTGGATAAAAAATTTATTTAGTTTTGTACAAAAAAAAATAGTATTTTTTAGAGAATAAAAGAATATAGGAAGTGATAATTAAGCAAATCAACAATAGTATTTTAGAACTTAACAATAAATAAATTTTTTTTTCTTTTAAAAAAAAGTAATGTATGTTTTTTTTAGAGAGTTGTAACTCTTGGCGTGCTTCTTATGATTTTTTATTTATTTGTTATCATGAGACTAATAAGTAATGTTTTTTATTTATTTGTTATCAACTAACTATGAAGCTTAGAATTCACACAAATAAATAATAATGTTATGTTGTTTCTTTTCAAGCAAAATAAAATTAATAAATAGATGGGTTTAAAATGAATTTAGATTCATTAAATAGAACAAGTTTGAGATCTATATTTTTAAATAAATTCAGATTTAGAATAAATACTATCAATCCCCACATGTCTTTTTTCATTCTTAAATAAGTGCATTGAAATAGATCGAATGGACCAAAATTGATCGAAATGGACCAAATGAGACTATATAGACTGAAGTGAACCAAATTAAACCAAAATAGATCAGATGGGACTGAATTATACCGAATTAGTTTATTTCTATTATTATTTTTATTTAAAAATTAATTTGCACTCAAAAATAGTAAATTTTTAAAAATTTACATGACAAATAAACAAAACAAAATAAACAGAAAATGACTAATATATCTCAGCCTCCACGTTGTTAAAAAAAGAAAAGAAAAAGAGAGTACAAAATAAACAATCCTACTTCCTCGTTTGGTTCTACCATTCAAAATAGAGTTATTACAGAACTGAGTTTCGTTGACCACAAAACTCAATCCTCTGAAGAACACAATCAAACCAAACCGAACCCATGTCTAATTCCAGCTCCCTCTTTCTACTTTTGATTCTCACACTAACACTCCCATTGCTACTTCCAACAGCTTTAACTTTATCACAGCCAAAACCAATACAGGCTTTGCTTAAACACTTGGACTCAAAGAGGGCATCTCCTTCAGTTCAAGAAGCTGCAGCCAAAGCTGTTCTCAAGAGATTGCTTCCTGAGTGCTATGTACCCAGTTTCCAGTTCAAGATTGTCCCTCGTGTAATGTCCTATTTTTGGCCTTCTGTTCACACTTTGAATGCTTTATTATTGCTTTGTTTTATCTGGGTGTTCTTCAATTTTTGTGTTCTTGTATGCTGTACTGTGTTCTTATATGCTGCTTTTGGTTTTAAAAGATGAAGCTTTGCTTAAAACTCTCATGTAAGTTTTGATTGTTGCTTATTTCATCTGGGTGTCCTCAATTTTCAGTGTTTTTTATTTGCATGCATTAATGCTTAGAATTGGAAAATCCAGGAATAGAATAGAAATTTAAGTTATTTAACTTTTGATGGTTCATTTTTGGTTAAAATAGTCTCCTTCTGTACCTGTTTTTTATTTTTATTTTACAAAAAATTTCCTTGCATCCTAGTGCTATGTGAATCAAAAGGGGGATTTTGTTTTATGTTTTGTCCTTGACTTAAAACAAAGAAGAAGAAGAAGTACAACCAATTGCTCATTAGTCCATTTGGCCTCTTTTGAGGATTTTATCTTCAAGACTTTTACTCTTTTACATTTCTCTATTAGACTGCTTTATGAATCTATGGCTTAATTTCTATAAATTATTCTTGGCAAAGTATCTTCATAATAATTTTGCTGACAGTTTCAATTTCAAATATCAGGATGTTTGTGGTGGACAAAGTTGCTTTTTGATAAGTAATTACAACTCCTCAAGCAAGAATGGGCCTGAGATTGTGTACGTTGGATATGATTCTTGCTGAAGATTTTATCCCTTTATAATATTTATTTGTTTTGTTTTTTAAGGATCTTTATTTGTCCATATCTAGTAATTTTCATCTTCAAGAATGTTATGGCTGATATCATTTATCCCTCCGATTCCCCCTCCTCTTGGACTCATTGGATGAACTGATTTGAACTTAAAGTTTTGAACCTTTAAATTTATTGTTTTGTGCATCGGAAGATGTCACTATTGAAAGAGTTACTTTTTAACCGCTTCTAAAGGATAGGTAGGTATCTGGCTATGAAAGATTCCTGCTGGTTTTTCCTTCAGTCATATCTTCTGCTACCCCCTTCACCCCCAAATGAGAGAAAGCAATATTTATATTCTGTGATTATAGGTTTTGCATTTCTCTTTCAGGATTAAAGGAACCACAGCTGTAGAAATTGCATCTGGCCTCTATTGGTACTTAAAGTATTGGTGTGGTGCTCATGTTTCATGGGACAAGACTGGTGGAGTTCAGATAGCTTCCATCCCCAAGCCAGGATCACTGCCTCTTGTAAAAGACAATGGGGTGATGATTCAGCGGCCAGTACCATGGAACTATTACCAGAATGTTGTTACATCTAGTTGTGAGTATTGAATCTTTGCTTACCTTTTCAGTTCTACCAAAATTCTGGAACTAAATGTGCTATTCTTCAGATTTAAGTGATTGAGAGGACAGGAACTGTAAAATAGATTATATATTAAATAGGAATTCAAGAATTCCCCTATTATACACTTTAGAGAATGATATGAAGTGGACTACTTTAGAGAATGATAGTGTACTATTTTGTTACTTCAGCTAATCTTTGTTGTAGTAAATTTGCTGGTGAGCTCTGACTCAAATGTCAGTACCTCCTCACACAAATGGGTGAAGAACGAGGACATGGGTTAAAAAACCCAATGGGAGTGCATGTAATTTACCAATCCAAAACCAGAGTTTATTGTAGAGAATTCCTTAGGTAATTGCACATTTTTTCTTTGCAGATTCCTATGTTTGGTGGGACTGGGAAAGATGGGAGAAAGAGATAGATTGGATGGCTCTTCATGGGGTGAACCTGCCTTTAGCATTTGTTGGCCAAGAAGCCATTTGGCAAAAAGTTTTCATGGTGAATGATTAAATGCATCATTATAGGTGTCAATGGTATTCAACCATTTGTTGTGTGCGACTTTATGAGCCTCCCACTGTGTAGCAACTTGTACATAGAATTCATATATATTTTATAGCTTGACTGTTAAGAGTTTAAGTTATTTGGGTAAATTACACCAAACTTCCTCGAGGTTTGGGAAAATGTCAGAAACCCTCTCCTATTTTCATAAACAACACTCCACATTTGAGGTTTTGGTTTATATAACAAATAAACCCCTACGTCCATTTTTGTGTCATTGGATATTGAGTCAAGATACATTTTTTTCAAATTAAATTTTCACCCATAATAACCTTAAAATAAATAAAAAAATAAAAATAACTTCAAGGGGCTTAGTGTCAAATTGGCTGCCAAAAAAAGTTTATTTATCCAAAAAATGATCTTTGTTATGGAAATATGAATATGACATTCAAGCCTACAGCATGTCGCAGAAATTTGAAATTCAACCCAGAAGGCTCTACTCCATGAAATTATCACTAAATAACTTTAACGAATATGCTCCTTTGCTTATATGATGTGGAGAATCACTGTATTATATATATAGAAGCACATTGAAGAACATGCGATGTGTATTAGCTTTGAGGATGCCAATGAACTGAGAACTAATTCCATATTCTGTTAAGAATTTTATATTATGAATACAAACCAGTGTGCTTTCTTTTTTATTTAAGTACTGAAGCCTTGTATATCTGGTCTTGTCTTCTCTTTAAGCTTTTGAGATAAAAAAGGCAGTGTCTCTATTTGTAGAAGATGAATTAATTACGCTATTTTTCAATTTTTTAATATCATGAGTTGTTATATTGACTGGTATTTGTTACTTCCATATATGTTAAGTTTGACTTCTACTTCTGATTTTTGCCATGTGACTTGTATTTTTTATTGTAGGATTTTAATATTAGCAAGGATGATTTGAATGATTTCTTTGGTGGACCTGCTTTCCTTGCTTGGGCTCGCATGGGAAATTTACATGGGTGGGTTTGCATGATATCTATTGTTTGTCTAGTGGTGTTTCCTTAGCAAGTACTTGAACTGTGGACGAGAGGATGATGTTGGTCAACAATCCTGTATTACATTTTAAACATTTATGTCAATCATTTGGATACCTTCCTCTAGAATCATGCTTATGGGAGATTAATTAGGATATTTAACTAATAGTTAGTTTTAACACATACATATAGACATACTGACATAAATGGGTGTTCATTTTTAATCATCTATGAAAAACCTCTGAAAGATGTTGATAAATGGTTAAAAAAAAAAGGTGGAGAATTGTCGTTGGGGTTCTGCTTATATCATAACTATATCTCACTTAAAACCTTGCATACAAATCTTCTGATTGGTCTTCCACCCGTGCTCATGGTCCTCTTAAACAGGTGGCTGTGTAGCTGTGACATGAGTTTATGATTAGTTCAGCAGTCCAATTTATTATTAAGCGATACATTTGGGCCAAGTGGAAATTAATTGTACCTGTTTCAAATTCTACACAACCTTATTTTCACTTATGGATGATATATTCTGTGGATGAGAAGTATATAGATCTGTCATGAATCTTGGGATAGTATCGCAACTTTGAAAATTTGAATTCTACTCAGTTAAATGCCGTATATGAGTATCAATGATGATGTTGTCATTTGAAGTTTGACAATAAGACTGCCAGCTGGTGACTGACAGTAAATCATATTTCACATGACTCGTTCATAAGTTTTCCATATTGAGATGGCAATACATGTGACTCAGGTAAGGGTGTCCCCACTGTGTGATGAGTGGAGCCTTATAACGTGTAGCTAGGTGTGGTTGCCTAGTTGAGTGATGGTTGCACTTCTTGTCCAACAAAGGTACAAAGCATCAGATTCTGTATAGGAAACATGCAGTGTTTATTTGAAGTCCCTTAAAGAAGGATGATTAATCGTTATACTCTCAGCTCTCAACCAAATAAGAGGGATCATTATTGCTCCTATTTTTTCCTGATTGGTTTTAGAGGTGTAAATTTTTATGCATATAACTTACAAAGTCACATGTTTTGAGATTATGCATGTACATGGGATTCACGAAATGCATTTTAACATCTTTTGCTGGACAGGCTGGATGTTCTACTGCTTGTTGTCTTTATCATCTTCCTTAAGTTTATAAAATCTAATATTTATTCTATTACAGGTGGGGTGGACCCTTAACTCAAAATTGGTTAGATCAGCAATTAGCTCTACAGAAACGGATATTATCTCGGATGCTAGAGCTAGGAATGACGCCTGGTATTGTTACCATAACTGAATTCCACAGCAACTTTGCCTGACCAAGATTTTTTGGGAGATGTTTTTTAGTTCTTGATTCTCAATTAGATAAAAAGGTTTTTTTGAAGTGACAAATTATTCATTCTCAATGTGATGACGTGGCTAATCAAATGCAATGTCTCTTTGTTTCAGTGCTGCCATCATTCTCTGGGAACATTCCAGCAGCCTTGAAGAAGATATCTCCTTCAGCAAACATAACTAAACTTGGAAACTGGTGATTCATATTTCTTGCTCTTTGATATGCGTTGTACAACTTGTGGTCTATGAATTCCAATTGTCTGAAGTATTTTATATTAGACAACATGAATTAGACAAATCGTATTCGGGGTTCCTGAAAATATTCCATCTGATTTGGAGTCTGTTGTGTGAAAATGTCATACTATTCAATATGTTGAGGTTTTCCATCTTTTGTCATTAGGAACTCTGTTGATGCTAAGTGTCGTTGGAGCTGTACTTACCTTCTGGATCCCTCTGATCCTTTATTTGTTGAGATTGGGGAGGCTTTCATTAGGCAACAAGTTAAAGGTGCTCCTTTTTCCTGTAGATCGTTTACTTGGAATTGTACTATTCTTTGCACTGTAGCATTAACAAAGTTTTCCATATATATGCGTGTGTCCTTTAATCACTTCATTTTAGTCCTTCACGACTGCAATGGAAAAATGATTTTAGACATAAAACTTGAATCATTTGATAGAAGATGATTTTAATCAGAATTTATTCACTTTTAAAAAAAAAGGTTGTACCTTATGCACAAAGCTCCCACTAGAGGTCATTGTAGGCAGTCTTACCCTGGCCATTTTTCTGTTTTTTGGAGAGAATGTATTCATAGTCTATGAGTTTCAAATTCAGTTCAATTTCTAGTCTTCTTGGTGACTTAGTGGACCATCAGTTGATTCACTTTTTTTCTGCCAAGTAGCACATGAACGGGTTTGCATAGTCTTTCAGCCTTTGGCATTGTATGGAGACCTTGGGATTGGACTGAGTTTCATTGGTATAATGATTATCTGTAGAAACTTGGAAGTGGGATACAGTTTCACAGTGATTGATACTATGAACGTGTATCAACCTTTCTGTAAATGAATATAATGATGGTTTAAAAAAATTGTTTTAGTTAGTAAAGGATGATGCCAGAGTTAATCTCCCTCCCCACCCCTCTCCTTGGAGTACAGATGCTTTTAGCTTCATCAATGATATAATTTTAACGGTTCAGTTGTATATGAAGAGTTACTCTTAAAAGATGACTTGTATGGACTAAATTCGTATTTTCTTTTCCTTTGTAATTAGTGACTGATTTTGTTGGTCATGTTTGTATGCATTGATTACAGAATATGGGGATGTGACAGACATTTACAACTGGTAATTTCTTTCATTCAGATTCTTAGTAGAATGTTTCTTAACATTTTTGGATATATAATTGAACACGGTTTCTCCAAGTTACCTATCTTTTTTTTGCATTAAGTTGATTTTCTGTTTTGTCTCCCCCCTCCAACCCCCCCCCCCCTGGTATTTTTGTGTGTGTGTGTTGTTTTGGCAAATATATTGTTTAGTTTAGGACAAAAACAAAATTTGTGAAAACTTTAGGTATAGAAGCAATAACTTAGCCCTTTTTTATTTACTATCTGGTGTGTGTGTGCACGTGTGTGTGTGTGTGTGTGTTGTTTTGGCAAATATATTGTTTAGTTTAGGACAAAAGCAATATTTGTGAAAACTTTAGGTACAGAAGCAATAACTTAGCCTTTTTTTTATTTATTATCTGATGTATCTTTAGCACTTTCACTTGTTACTGAAACTTTTTCAGAAGTGCAAATCTATGAACATGAAACAGATGTGACCAATTTTTTAGGATTGGTAGAGATATAAAAAGATAATTTGATTAGTAAGTTTGATCAAGCCAGAGATTTTCTATGCAGCATTATGCTCCTATAAATGACAAACCTGTGATACATGTACACAAGTTTTTCTCATGATCATTATGTCAAACTGAAGCTTGGGCATTTGTGTTATCAAATTCTGACATTCCAGAAGTTTTTATTTGTAATTAATTTTTTTGTTTTTTTGATAAGTAACGAAATTTTATTAAACAAAGAAAAACAACCAACCCGAATACATTGGGGATGTACTAAGGGGGCATAAAACCAGAACGAAGATTACAACGATCAAGAAGAACATGACAAAAGACCACACTCTAATCGAGGAGAGTGTGAAGAAAAAAAGACTTAAGCTCTAACACAGAGCGTTCACATCCCTCAAAACTTCTAGAATTCCTTTCGCGCCAGATACACCAAAACAAGCAATGAGGCACAATTCTCCACAACTCTATATTTCTATGCCGACGAAACTTACCCTACCAAGACTCAAACAACTCAATAACCTTCTGAGGCATAACCCAATGGATTCCAAACAAACAAAACACCAACGACCACAACTCACAAGCAATGGGGCAATGAAGAAGAAGATGATCCACTGACTCCCCACACATCTTACACATATAGAGGGTGAATGAAAAACTGAGGAATTAGGAGCCTTTCTTATTTTTGTGATTATATACATGAACAATCTTGTGTCTTGTTGGATGGTGTGAGTCCAGTGGCAATACTTTTTTCTTGAAGGTTTCAAATTGTACGTTTTGACATTTAAAAGTTGGGTTTAAGAGTGATTAATCACTGGGTTCTTTGAAACTTGCATTCTTAGAGTTTGTCAGTTAGAATTAACCATGTCCAGAAGAACAAAACTAGTATCTCTTATAGTAACATTTGTTCTCTGGAACCTAAGGTTTGAAAGATGATGTAGTCAGTGATCTAACTAGGAGTAATATTCATAAAGCAGTTCTTAGAGAAGCTTTTCTTTTTTTTTTTTTTTTTTTTTTTTTTTTTGGTGGCCTTTGACTGTTGAAATGGTTTTTTTAGGCCAACAAATTAATCTTAGTTACCAAATGTCTATGGCTTTAATGGGACTTGAAAAAATGTAATTTCACTTTGATATTTTCATTTCACAGCTTTGGCTTCATAGTTATCGTTCATATTTAGACCTGTTTCGTTGTGGACCTCCTATCCAGATCATTATCGTGTTCCTCTATGCGGCTGTTGTGCATCCTATTTCTTCTTTATGCTTTATTTAACAGTTGAAATGAGGCAATTTTTTCCCAAACAATTGGGGGAATAATCTAACTAGAGATTATTGGATAGTTCTATGCCTTTTTCTTCTTTGGTGTGTTCATAGCATACTTGCTAATGTGGGTCAGTGAATCACCTGTTACCATGTCTTCTATTTAGTGATACATTCAATGAAAATTCCCCACCTACAAATGATCCAACATATATATCGTTGCTCGGAGCTGCTGTCTACAAAGCAATGTCCAAAGGTGACAAGGATGCAGTGTGGTTAATGCAGGTAAGCTTCTCAAGTTACCAACCCACCCTCCCCCCAAAAAGGCTTATTGGAAATTTTGTCATGTTTAGTCATTTACTCAATTGATTTTCAAACCTTAAGAAACTCATTGTTCAAATGATGTAGCAAGTTCAGAATGATTAGTGATTGTGATGGTGACATTGTTTTCCTTGTCATGCATTCTGCCTGGTTTGCTTATTATGTATTGTGTCGTAATAAAATGTTTAAAGAGATAACTGGGTTTGTAAAATAATACCCCTTTACTAGATGCACTAAGGACTTGTATATAAGTTTCAGTTTTATTGCACCTTTACCTGCCTACTAAAATATGTGAATGTGCATTGGATATGCACATTTGTGTGTATTTTATCAATGCGTCACTCTCATGCTTATCAGAACTTTTTCTATTAAATAGTTAAAGCATGAAAATAGAAGTCAAATGTAGAATATCTTTGGAACTGATGCTTATCATTTCGAAGTTTCATCTTGTTAAATGTGCTACCCAAATGCCCACTCTCGGTTGCTGTACTGAACAGAGGTTTTCTTTTTGCTGATTCATAAAAATCAACTACAAAATCTAAAGTGAATATATATGGTGGTTCAAGAAGTGGTTCATGTGAACCTTGACATTGTATAATCATAGATATTTATAGTTGACAGTTCTATGAATGTTAAATGTGCTACCCAAATGTTAAATGTGAACCTTGACATTGCTGATTCATCTTGTTAAATGTGCTACCCAAATGCCCACTCTCGGTTGCTGTACTGAACAGAGGTTTTCTTTTTGCTGATTCATAAAAATCAACTACAAAATCTAAAGTGAATATATATGGTGGTTCAAGAAGTGGTTCATGTGAACCTTGACCTTGTATAATCATAGATATTTATAGTTGACACTTCTATGAATGTCCAGGGTTGGCTCTTCTCTTCAGACTCTGCATATTGGAAACCACCCCAAATGAAGGTATGTGTGTACATAAGATGAACTAAATTCTAAGCTTCTGTTTTCCTTAGTTGTGATAAAGATGTTTTTTTTCATTAAATGGAGTGCTGCAAACAGAATACTTAAATCATTTTTATTTCTAAAGTATGTGTGATTCTGTAATTAATTATTTGGTAGTATGTAAAGATTATCTCTTTTTTCACGGCAGTCTTACATTGTTTCCTAAATCAAGTTGCAAAGCCTTCCAGATGGCTAATCGAGAGTCTAAGCTCTCTTGGGCAAGTTGAGAAGTATCAGCAGATAAAAGGTTATTGTGACATTTTGTTTACTGTTCTGGCCCATCTTCTTTGGGGGATATAAAAACTGTTATTCTGCCAAGTGCCAGTTTGTTTGCTTCTTTAGAGCAGCAACTTCATGCATACATGCTGAAGGTTCAAACTCTATCCATCTTACTCCTACTGTGACCCTGCTTCTCACATTGCATAATTATATTCTTTGACAGAATGGATGTAGCCTCCAATTTAGAATCACCTGGCAGTCCAATAATCTTAGGAAATTCATTTTTTGGAGGTTCATTGTATATTTGTAATCTTTGTTTCAAATCTCTATGATAAAAGTGCCCCATGATTGAAATCATCAGAGTTAATAATCTTATTCTCTAGTATGCTATTGTTCCCCGTATGAAGAACTTGGGATAAAGCTGCGATTAAGAAGTACATATAGGAGGCGTTAATGCCAAAGAATGGCCTGCAAAACTGTCTGTCATTTAAGATTAATACCAAGAGTGCTATTTAACTTCTTCAAGGGTGTTTCTAGTTTCTAATTTCACAAAACCTAGGTACAATGGCCTGAGAGACCAGTGAAAAATAATGCTGATGAACAGTAAAAATAATGCTGATGAACACTCTTAGTGTTCAACAACACTTCCATGGAATAAGACAGGGCTTTGGTATGGCAGCACCAGAGTAAAGAGGGCATTGGTATTAGTGAAAATAATGGAGAACAGCTGTCCTCTAAAAGAATTATGGGGATAGGTTGAAAAGGTACCTGTAAAGTTGTGATTTACAACTGTGTTTTATGTTGGCTTTATTCCATGACAAAAAGTGTTGTATTTGCTTTAATTTGTTCCTTGTATTTTGTGGGATTTTATTGGATTGGGTTTAGTATTAAGTTGGTGAAGAATCGAGCATAAAATGAAGAATCAGTGGTTTTTGCAACTGTCTCGCTAGAAGCTAACCCACGAAAGAGCCACGTGAAAAGCACATGCTGGAAGCTGAAGAGTCGTGCCAGCCTGGAGGATTTTGCGAGTGTCTCGCTGTTAAGGCCTTCTCGCAAGTGTCTCGCGGGTAAGGCCTTCCCGCGAGATACCCACGAAACTCTATATCTGGAGGATTTTTATGTGTGACTTTCTTACCCTTCTATATATATCCTCATTACCCAAAAAAGTATGTGAAGTCATTCAGAGAGAAAAACTCTAGATAAGTTTTCAACAACACACACCCATCTTTTAGAGAGAGAGCTACTAATCTTTAGTGAGAAATCATCCTAGCCTCTTCTCTATCTCTCTCTCATTGTCATATCTTGAGAGGAGATTTGTACCCAAACACAATTCACACTTTTTCAGAGTGTAGAGAGTGTTTTGGAGATTGGGAATCTTTGGGAATTTGTCAAACGAAGCTGGTAAGGCTTGGCGGATGCAATCGGGCGTATTGCGGGATTCGGAAAGTTAGACAATACACTGTTCCGAGAAGCCTTGTTAGAGTAAGAGCTTGGAAGACTTAGGTACATTGGATAGATTAGGCTTGGAGGGTCTCTTGCTATTCGTATATCCCAATTTATTATTTAGTGGATCGATTTATCGCTTGGAGGCCGGCAGAGAGGTTTTTCGCCGAGTTCTTTGGTTTCCTCTTTGATAACACATCGCCGTGTTATCTTGTGTTTGCATCTCTCTTCCCTTACTCTTGTGCTTTACTTTTATTGTTTGTTGTTCATGTTTATGCACTAGAGTAGTATCGGTTGATTGCGCTTCATTTACTCTTGTTTCCGCACTTAATTTAAGTTAGTAAAATCAATTTAGCCGTAATTTTTTAATTGGGAGTCTAAACAAGCTCTTGTATTTTAACACAAATCCGAGCTTTCAGTACCCAAAGAGAAGTTATCAAAACTTTCAGGTTTTGTATAAAGTGGTTTTGAAAACGGGATCTGATGTTTTCCTTCAGTTTCTGAAATATATTTGTCGCTCAACTTCTTCGATTTTTACATTACACTTACTGATCCCATAGAAAAATGATATTGTGCTATAACTTCTATTCTTTTTGCATTGGGGTGGTTGCTAATGTTTTCTGCTGCCACGCACGTTTTGTGTATGTGCTATAACTTCAATTATGGTGATTGACTTTCAACTTGGTGAAATCTGCAGGCACTTTTACATTCTGTCCCATTTGGGAAAATGATAGTTCTTGATTTATATGCTGATGTCAAACCAATATGGAAAAATTCATCTCACTTTTATGGTACTCCTTATGTCTGGTAAGTTGCTCTTTAACATAGTAGCTGTTATTTAAATCTCAAAGTAGATGTTTAATCTTCATGAGATCTCACCCTGGAGATTTTATTTTATAGTAAATATGTATACTCATAATATGCTCCAGGTGTATGTTACATAACTTTGGTGGAAATATTGAAATGTATGGCATTTTCGATGCGATCTCCTCAGGTCCAGTTGATGCCCGTGTCAGTAAAAATTCAACCATGGTATGTTCTACTATTGTGAAATCCAAATATTGTTCCTAGCTTGTATAACTTGAAAGCCTAAACTACAGGGATATATATATATTTTTTTTCTTTTTTTCGATCTAGACTTTCTAACATTGTTGTAGATTTGGAAAAGCAGTTTAATTGCTAATTCATATTTTATACAGCAGAGTATCTGATTAATAATGTTTGCTATCTTCTTGCTTAGTGTGCGTTTGGCATTGGCTTAAAAAACCAGTTTTTTTTACTATTTAGCTTATTTTTGGTACTATTCATGAGTCCCATTGTACTTTTTCAGCTACTATTTAGCTTTATTTACAGTACTTTTAGCAAAAAGTTTTTAGTTTTAGCTAAATAAGCTGTTCTGAACAGACTCTTAATCTACACTTACATTCACTGAAAAGAACACTGGTTGTGAAAATTATAAACATTGGTACTTGTTTCTTTTGTTACTGTAGTTTTGTGACTCTTTTATAGCAGATTGGCTTAAAAACTTATTGTAACAGGTTGGCGTTGGTATGTGCATGGAAGGGATAGAGCAAAATCCGGTTGTTTACGAGTTGATGTCTGAAATGGCCTTTCGGAGTGAAAAAGTTCAACTTCTGGTAATTATAGATTTTCAACTTCTTTTAATTACTTGTTTTGGGCAGGACTGCTATTCAATACTTATTTTAGCAAGGACCATTCAGTAATTAGAATAGAAGGGTGCAGAAACTTTTTAAGATTCACGCATGTTTAAAAAACTTTCTATGCCGTTCTGTCCCCCTTATCTTGCCTCACCATTGGTTCTTTCTGTATGTTACTCTAATAGTCTAATGTTATTTACTCTCTTTTTACAACGAAGTAATCTTTCCTCCAGGTTATGTCAAACTGTGAATGTATAGCAGGATTAATATTGGATCGTCATCATTTCCAAAAGCTTAAGCTATTAGGAAGTGGACCAACATTGTAAATTATTCATACCACATTCTTACTCCCTCCTGCACATGCAGGCCCACCCAATACCCCTCAACTGATTTGTGGGCCTTGCATGTACAGTCAAAAGAAATAACCAAGAAGAGAGACACTAAAATTGGTAAACAAGACCAAATGGACTAAGGAAGCTTACCATATTGGTAAAACATAAATCTTAAAGCTTAGGTTGTTAGGAAGTAAGAAAAAAATCTTTATCAAGCCTACCATCAACAGGTATAGAATAAGGATTTATTTAACTTATGTGTTTTACCTCCTATACTGTTTTGACAATTATTTTTGTATACATAATTGGGCTAGATTATGTGGCTACTTGGCATTTTTTTAATTTTAATTTTTAATTACTCACAAACACATGTGCACATGAAAATGCATGCTAGATTCAGATGAGTGAAAAAAATGCTTCCACGATACTTATCAAAAAAGAAGAAATGCTTCTCTGATGGTTCATGATTGCTGACATTTTAATGCTGTATGGTTGTAATTTAACATTATTACTATTGTAGGAATGGTTGAAGTCCTATTCCCACAGACGCTATGGCAAAGCAATTCATCAAGTTGAGGCGGCTTGGGAAATTCTCTATCACACAATTTACAATTGTACGGATGTAATAGAAGTATGTTTTTTTTTTTTTTTTTTATTAAATTTATTGGATAGGATATCTCAATGTCATTTTTATCCCTAAGAATAATTTTAAAAAGATGACTAGAAAGGGAAACATAATATAGTGTTCTTTAATCTTTTGGTTCTTAACATAACAAATTTGTGTTGCAAACAACAACCACCAAGCCATAGTCCCAAATTTTTGGGGTTGACTATGGATCATCAACAAATTAGTCAGGGCCACGTTTATTTTTTTCGTCATTCCATTCTATCCAAGTTAGGTTGGTTGTTGTTAAATTTACAACTTCTAGTCAAGGATATCCATTCCATATTTTGTTTCTTTTGAGAGCATATAGACCAAAATGTAGTGATGAATCCTTGAGAGAAGAAATTTTAGCATTGTTCTCTGAACTCAGGGAATGAACTAGATAATATTTCTTGTCAAGAAATGAATACCAGTATACAAAGGTGACCTTTATGTGGTGATCATTCACAGCTTAATTTTATTTGCAATAATCAAAACTTTGTCAATTGCTGCTAGTTACTTCTCTTCTTTTAAGGCCTTATCCCTGAAGTAATTTTCTCTTCTCACAAATGCTTTAACATGACTTTCATTGTAATAGAGGATTTGCAAGAAATCCCTATGATGCTTGCTTGTGAGTTTACTGTAATTGTACCAAAAATATTTCACCATGCACCGAGAAATATGATGTTCCTTTTGTTGCTGCAGAAGATATTAAATAATATTCCTATCAAAATATTTGAGCACCAAGAAAGCAATTGTCCACTTCTTTGAAGAAATGATTTTAAGAGTATCTTTGAGAACTGTAAATAAAGAGTAATCTGAGGCTGATACTTTTTCCTATGAAAATATTCTATAGTTTTAACGTCATGAAAGATTCTTTAGTGAAAATTTATCTACAACTTATTATAGTTCTGTGTAGGTGTTTTATTGCTTTTATGTTTTTGGTGTCTTATAAACATTATAAATAAAAAAAGAAGAAGAAGAAGAAGAAGATGCTAAGGACCAAGAATTAAAGTATTATTTAGTTATGTAAATGTATTGTGTTTTCATCTGCTAAAGATTTTAGTGGTTCTATGACCTTTTTTAACATGATCATTTTGAAGTATACTTTTATGGAATGAGCGTTTGCTATAATATTGATATTTATTCAACCTTCCAACTTAATAAATTACATTCACCGGCTATGATAGCTGTTGATAACTGTTTAGCTCCTGTAGTTAGGAAGGCATCTTACTAAATGCTTATTATGTGGCCTTCAACTCATTGCAGGATCATAACACTGATTTCATAGTCAAATTCCCAGATTGGGATCCATCAAATACCAGCTCTCCTTTGCCTCAGGCACATTTATGGTATTCTACTCAGAAGGTGATCAATGCCTTAAGACTTCTAATTGATGCTGGAAATAATTTTGCTGGAAGTGTTACGTATAGGTAAAATGGAAAAGATTATATATCCATAAGTTGCAATATTCTTCTTCTTTTCCCTGGCATGATCGTGACGATCCTGCATAAAGTGACTTCTTTTGAAATGATCCTTCTGCTTCCATTCCCTAATCAATGTGTTTTATTTTATTTGGTCATAAAAGCTTGATAACATGCCATATTTGTGATGTGGTTCAGTTGGATCAACTCTTTTTATATTATGCTACATTCTTATGATACAAAATACGTGGTAACTAATCTTAACTTGCCTTTATCAACTTGTGATAGTGTCTTTTTCCCCCATTTTTGAAGAGTGAAGAGATAAGCAGAGTAAATGAGCTATGGTGCATAAATACTACTTAAACCTGAAATATATGTCACTAAGTAGCACTTTGCACATTGGATCTGATATGTGAACCTATATGGTATCAGTGACCCAACAAAAATTGCTCAGAGTTTCTCAAACTTGGGTATGGGATCTATGCAAAGTGTATCTGCACAAATTTAAGCAGCCTGTAAAAAACCACTCAAATTTGAAGGCAACCACTACACAAACATAAGCTGCGTAATCTAGAACTCTCTAAATATATAATTGGGGTTTTATGCAGCTTAAGCTATTCTATTGGGCCCCTTCAGGTGCTGAATAATGCCACGTGGTCTTTACAATTAAGCTGTGAGTGAGCATGCCTCATTGTTATGTATGAGTTAATTTTCTCTTCCTTCATGCTGAAGTCAGGTCTCTCTTCAATTTGTACATTAATGGATATCATGATTCAGTTACATGGATACCATTAGGTTTGTGGTTTTTGTGTCTTTGATCAATATATCTTTTTCTTTTCTGAAATTCCTTCATACACGAAATCACTTAGAATTTAACATGGTTAGAAGTTATGTTGAATGTCATGTGCGTCTAAGAATCAGCATTGTATTGTTGTCTTTTACAAACAGTGATTGTAAGATGTTGATGCTAGGTTGCGTCCTTAATAAAGGAACTGTGGCAGGATTTTTCTAGTTGACTCTGATGATTGAAAGGCCAACTCTTGACCTAGATAGAGCATAAGAATATAATTATTAGGCAAAGAATAGAATCCATTTTAATTATCCATGGAATTTTGACAGGTATGACTTGGTGGACTTAACACGGCAAGTACTGTCAAAGCTAGCAAACCAAGTATATTTGGATGCTGTGACTGCTTTTCGACAGAAGGATTTAAAAGCTTTAAATCTTCATAGCAAAAAATTGATTCAGCTCATAAGGGATATTGATATACTTCTTGCTTCTGATGACAATTTTTTACTTGGAACGTGGCTCAAAAGTGCAAACAAGTTGGCAAAGAATCCTCATGAGTTGAAGCTGGTGAGTAAAGATATCCTTATTTGCATGTTACTTAGCTAGAGCATAATTGAATTTAATTGGGAATAATAACATGTTTCAACTTCATACATATTGACAATTCACAAGATCCTTAGACCTTACACAAGGTATGGAGGTCAGCTATACATTTTCCTTCTTTTTAAAAAAAAAATCTGAGGATTGTTGGGCCTATGTGCTATACTGGGGAGGTAGCCTTCTCTCTTCCCATCTCTTATACGGTGTCATGAGACATTATCAGTTAAACCAACTTGCACCTTCTAGGCTTCTATACATTTTTGTTTTACCATATCTGATCTATCTAAATAGGAATGAATATTTGTTTAAGTAAAAGACATCCTTGTATCTTTGCATGAGTTATCTGCACAATATATTTCCCTTGCCCACAAACTCCTTCATTTGAATTGTACCACTCATGTTCAATGATTTTTACTGCACATTAAACCTTTGCCAACTTCAGGCACCTAACAGTCTCTCTTGCTTCTATTATTTGACTAATAGAGAAGTGGTTCTGTCTTATCTCTAGTAATACTAGCATTTTTTAGAAACACTTGGTAGATAAGATGATTTTGATTGATTGGATGTACTTTCCAATGCTCTCTCCTTCAGTATGAGTGGAATGCAAGAACGCAAGTCACAATGTGGTTTGATAACACAGGAACCATACAGAGCAAACTTCATGATTATGGTAATCTTTATATTCCATCATATGTTACTACTTTTTGTGGTTTTTATTGGATGTCCCTGAAGAGACTGTCATATATTACTTATGTAATGCTTCATCATTTTGTTATGTAACATTTTTGCTTGGCCCTAATCAGCAAACAAATTCTGGAGTGGACTACTTGAAGGCTACTACCTACCTCGAGCTTCAACCTATTTTGATCATTTGTTAAGAAGCTTGAGAGAAAAAGAAAACTTCAAGATGGAGGAATGGAGAAAAGAATGGATTTCGTTTTCGAACAAATGGCAAGCAAGCCAAGAGCTTTATCCGGTGTTGGCTGAAGGAGATGCACTCGTTATTTCTAAAGCCTTGTATGAGAAATATTTTGGTGAGAAGAATTGGAAAAAGAATAAGTATCATTTTGAAACAAGCGGCAAGCGGGTACTGCGCTTCACCCAGTGAAGGCCAATGGATTGCACGTGCCATTTCTAAAGCCTTGTATGAAAACATTTTAAGGTACATACTTGGGGGATTCTTTATAAGGTCAAATATGAAGAAAGGATGATGCAAATTGTTAAATAATCAGATATGTTCTTGATAATCTTTATTTAGTAATAATCTTGCTCTAAGCCCTTCAAAATTCTGGGGCTAGTTATTAACTCTCATTGTCATCTATTTTTGTAACTTGATTGAAACGATACAAGCAAATTTCTGAGATTATTGCATAAGATGTGTTTGTAGAGGTTTTATAAAGAGTGTAGCCTACAAAGGGGTTTAGTAAGTCGTTGACTATAGTAATTGTTCTTTATATATGGCATAGTTCAATTTGAGAGATTCACGTTTTAGTATTCCACTTTGTAACCAAATTGCATGATTATATTATTTGTTGCCTTTTTGATTTGGTTTATTGGATATATGTGGTTTATATCATACTAGTAAGGGTTGCACGTGCCTTGCATGTGTTGACCCTTGAGTGAGAAAATTTAAAATAGAATTATTTTTTGAAATAGAATCAAACCATATATTTAAATTTAGAATAGTTATTTGATATATGACCATCTATTTAGTATGATAATTTCTTAGAAGAAGGTATTTGGTATCAAATGATATCAAGTTGGCGATATCAAAATTCAATAAGTACAAGACATGTTAGCAAAAAATAACTAATCCACCAATAATTGAAAGATATGTGTTACTGGGTAGTTATTCTTGCACACATTTCTTGTTTATTGGATTTTGATACGGATGACGAGATATCATTTGATACAAAATAATTTTTCATTTCTTAAAACCTATTTACTAAAGACAATATCTATTCACAAAAAAATTATGCTAAGAATGATAACAAATGTTGTCATCTTCCAACAATAAACAATTAAATTTTGAAAATATTGTCACAATATTTAAATTTTCGCAATAAATGATGACATATGCTACAATTGAAACTCTTCATCAAATTAAATACCTACAGTCATTTCCAATGAATATTTTGTTATTCATACTTCATTTTTTATCATTGTATTTTATGAGCCTAGCTACAATGCTTAGTTTACTTAATTTTTAATAAACACATTTTTAAGAAAGAAAACAAACAAAAAAAAGAACAAAATAATAAAAGACATATGTCATTGAAGTTTTTATTAGATAAAAATATAAATTTAGAATATTTAAACCACTAATAAATTAGTGTTCTCTAAGTAACAAATAGAATACCATACAGCACCATTTTTACTTTCTAAGTAGGACTAACACATAAAACTCAAAACATATAGAAAATTTGTGGAACATTAAAATTTGGTGAGGCATTTTAAATATTACACAATGAAATTTTATAGGAACCATAAGATTTTGTTAGGATTTAACTAAGAAAGTAACAACATACTTGTCTACAAAATATAAAGGTGGAAATTATTCAACTTTAAAGTTGGGAGATGAAACTACCCTAAACATAAAGGGGTAAAATACTTTTTTCCATGATTCTTTTGCAAAACTGTGTTTTTTTTTTTTTTTACTTTAAATAGTGTGTTAAAAAAAAAGTCAGCCCATGATTCTTTTGCAAAACTGTGTGTGTGTGTGTTTTTTTTTTTTTTTTTTTTTTTTTTTTATAACTTTAAATAGTGTGTTGGAAAAAAAAAGTCAGCCTTAGAAAACTGTTCGTAAAACTATGAATTTTGGCTTAACAAATTGGCTAAAAAAAAAAGTTAGGAACACATTAAATGTCACAATATTTTCTCAATACCTTTATTTTAGCTATGGTGGGCCTTGGTATGATATTTTATAATTTTATTTTGGAGTAATGCTATATTCACAATATTTTCACAATAAATCTTTAGTAGTAAATTGTTATTGGGTTTTAATTGGGACAACCACTTAAAACTTTGCATTAAAAAAAACAACAAACAAAAAACTAACTAAAGAAAATTGTGCGTGAAACAGTAAATTTTTGTTCACCAAATTTGACTAAACCAAAAAAGAAATTTATGAACACAACAAAATGTCACAATATTTTTACAATACCTCTATGTTCGATTGTGGTAAGTTTTTGTCTGATATATTATTATTTATTTTATAGAAATGCTATCTCCATAATTATTTCATAACAAATTCTAGATGACAAATTGTTATTGATTTTAAAATGAATTCATAAATAATATCGTTTTTTTATCCTTAATAGTAGCTTATCTATAATTTGCTATGAAATTACTGTAAAAATGTAAAAGACTTAGCATTTTTTTATTTGATTTATAAAAAACTGAGATCTCAACAATTGTAAAAATATTGTGATAACAACAAGTGTTACAACATTTTTACAAAACATTTATTTTCAATTATAGTTGGTCACAATCTCATATTTTATTATTTTATTTCGATCTATAAGAAATTGATATTTAATTATAAAAATATTGTGAAATTTGTTATGTTAGTATAATAATATGAGTCCAGTTAAGCCATTTATATAAGGTAACATTTTCTCGAGAATTAAAAAGGCTGTTAATGTTGTGTGCCCTTAGAGCACACATTAACAAATTTTTAATAATATATATGTCAGCTCAAATAAATAATAATAATAATAATAATAATAATAATAATAATAATAATAATAATAATAATAATAATAAAAGAGAGCACAAATGAGTAGGGTTGTCCAGCGTGCCAGAGACCCAGTCAAACCGATCGAATTTGACAGAACCGAAGTCCAGCGCGTGAATCCAAATGGCCTGGTCGGTCGGGTACAGGTCTACTTTCTTTCAAAACCATAATTTCGGTTCGGGTGGCAGGTTGAAGAATCAGAGACTCGCATAAACTGGGACTGGGATCCGGTGCAATTGCACTTTGCAATTGCACTGTGCAATTCACCTAATCCCCTCACAATTTTTTTCTTTTTTTTACTTTTACTTATTTTTTATATTGAATGGCTGAGATTTAAAGTTACTTTTTACAATTTTAAATCTCAACCATCTATACCAATTGCATCAGGTGCAATATCCTAAGTATTGCACCTGATCCAATCCCATAAACTGACTCAACCGAAGTGCATTTGAAATATGTTTTAAATTTCTCTCCCCCATGCGTATTCCTCTCGTTGGTAAAAAATCTATCACCTTATCTTCCAAAAATTATATTTTTTTCAACCCTCACCGGTTTTAAGGCCAAGTGATGAGGTTTAAAAAAATTTCCACCCCATGTCTGTCTCTCATCGGTAGAAAATCTACCATCTATCCTCAAATTTTTTTTTTTTTTCATCTCATTAGTTCCTAGGCAGGTTGTATACAGCTGGCTTGCACTTTAGCATGAGACTTGCACGCAAAATAAAAACATCAACCCAAACTAAAAATAAAAAAAATCCGGATTTCTCTCTTCCTGTCTTTAATTTGGATTTGGATCCTCTCCATTTCAATATGAAATGGAGAGTGTCCAGTTAAGGGCTGAGATTGATTTAAAATCAATCTATGGCCTAAAATCGGCCACGCCATTTAAAATACACTTAACAGAGCAATCAGTCATAACTAACGTTAATTTCAACGTTTCTTCTCTCTATGGGTTCTTACTTTCTCTTTCTCTCTTATCACAGATCCATGGCTCCTTTAACTCTTACCCACACGACCACTGAACCCACATCACTACAACGATGATGCTTCGACAACCTCTCCACCCCAGTCATGAATCAATGGTTTTTCGGCCATGGCTGGGCTTTGTTGAGAATGAGATGAGTGAGAGAGCCCAGAGTCAAAAGAAGAAAGCCCAGCCATGGCCGACTTCTCCTTGCACACACATCACCGCTATTGACAGATCTTATGACCAGAATCATCCCAAATATCTAGTAAGGAAGTTTTGATATCAGCTTTCTAAACCCCACCCAAAAAATAAAAATCTGAGTAGTTCAAAATTTGATATTTGATATATGGTTTTGTTCTTTCTTTTCTTGTTTTCTTTGTCAAAGAGCATCCTTATGTTTCATTTATAGCACTAAAGATTATCCCTTACTTTGATTGAATTTTTTTCCTTTCCTTGCTATAGATATGTGGTAACTGTAGTAGATGTATATGAGCTTCTCTCATCTCGGTTTCTCTCTCTTTTTACCCTCAGATCTCACTTTATTTCAGTTTTGATCAGTTTGATGACTGTGTTTTCTTGTTGAGTGTAAAGCTTGATGATTTTGCTTGAATTTGAAATTTGGGGTTTATGGGTCTCTAGGCTTTGGCATTAACTAAGAGTAAGTTCTGATATCAATTGATTGAAAAAATCTAAAATCTTTTTTTCATTTAAGTTATATATTTATAAAATTGTATATAAAATAATAATGTTAAATAAACTGTATATAAAATTTTGTTAAACTTTGAAGTTTCAGAATATAAAATCTATGCAGACTATCTTGGGGAAAACATGACTGATTTGAATGCTTAATGTAAATTTGGTAGCCATCAGGATGATAATTGCAATTTGAAATGAGCTTAAATGAGGTAATCTTAAACTCTCTTCTGGCAGTTTGGTTTTGTGTTTACAAGAATTGATATATTATTAAAGTCTTCTCTTGGCATTGATCGAATCCATCTTGTTGTAAAATTTGTCTGAAACCTAAGTCTCTAGCTTTTATTGAAGCCTCCACGATTGCATCCTGAACTGCTACTAGGTAAGATGCTGAAACACTACTTGCTCCCCCACTGAAGATTAAATCTACCCTGAAAGTCCTTTGCTTCATATGCAAAACCCCTCCATTTGAATTTCCTTTTCCAGCTTGATGATGAGTTGCCAATCCCTGTTGGAGACAAGGTTTTGAGTTAGCTAGCTGTGATCTTGAGATTGGGATTGTCCATTTTTAAAGGCCTCTTGATACTTGAGTGAAAGAAGGCTTGAAAACTGTTAAAGAACTTTGCTAGGACTTGAAAATTGTTCAATGCGGAGACCTACTTATGCTGTGAGGCATATTGATATTTTTTGTATCTAACAAGCCTTCTTTCTTATTTTCTCCTTTCTGTAGGGCATCATTTTGGTATAATTGTTGGGGAGTCAAGCCATCAGAAATTGTCCGAATCTGCAAAATCTTCTCAAAAAGTAGATCTTCAAGGATGCACCGATGCAAGACTTTCTTCTTCTTTTTCTTGCCCAATTTTCTATGAGAATCATGTATTATATTGCTGAAAGTTGTTTATTGTCAACAATCATGTTGTTATGGTTTCAATAGAACTCTTGTTATCATGGCTTCATGGTCTTGTGATCAAAATGTTCATTTTAATAAACTTTTGCTCATTTTTGGATCACTGCCCAAGTAGACTTTCAATGAAGATTCTTGAATTCAAAATTTCCTTTGTACTAGTGTAAAATTTGAATGAGTTTGTTAGCAAAAAATTTGATATTTAATCAAACAGATAGTCATTGATTTTATTTCATAGCTTATGTAACTTACCCCTGATGCACTGTGACAAACTTCAGTGTTCAAAATTATTATTAAGCTATGAAGCATAATCCTGTTTCAATTTGTTCAAACTTAAAACTAAAATCACAAGGTGACAAAGTTCACCACTCAACCCGGCACATTGCTCTTCAATCATCTCGTGCTTAACATATTGCTGAAATCCAAATTAATCTTGATTGTGGTAAGACTTGAAATTGTACTCTAACATACTCTAGCTTAATCTTTCAATATAGTCTGATGTTTCAATATAGTTTGATGTTGGAAAAAATCGTCCACTACAAGAATTAACATACAAATACATGGTCTCTCTCTTTTTCCCTCTTAAATGATCAAATGATATGTATTAACCAAAATAAACCATTACAGAACACGCAGAAAACAAGCAACAAACATAAACCATCTGGTCAACAATGAGAAAGTCCAGTCGGATAAAAATTGAAACAAAATAAGTCCTCAAAGGTCTCGGCAAACAAAAGAAAATTAAAATAAGACAAAATAGAGACAAATCGAGATGAAAGAGACCCATACACCAATTACAGTCTTCAATCTACGGTTACTAGAGATATATAGCAAGGAAGGAGGAAAAATTCAATTAAAGAAAGGGGATGAACTGGGCAAAGAAAACATCCAAGAAAAAAAAAAAACATAAATCTCATATAAAAAATTCTTTACCAGATCTAATATTTTTTATTGGTTAGCAATTAGAAACAGAGGTGGGTGACGGAAAAACCATTGATTCACGACTGGGGTGGAGAGGTTGTCGGAGCATCATCGTTGTAGTGATGTGGGTTCAGTGGTCGTGTGGGTTAAAGTTAAAGGAGCCATGGATTTGTGATAAGAGAGACAGAGAAAGTGAGAACCCATAGAGAGAAGAAACGTTGAAAACTAACGTTAGTTATGTCCCATTGCTCTGTTAAGTGTCTTTTAAATGACGTGGCCGATTTTAGGCCATAGATTGATGTTAAATCAATCTCAGCCGTTAACTGGACACTCTCCATTTCATATTGAAATGGAGAGGATCCGGATCCCTATCCCTTTAATTTTCACTTTTCACCTCTCACTTTTCGAGCTCTCTCCAGTCTCGAGACTCTTCTCCAGGGATTCAGATCAGGTGCAATACTTAGGGTATTGCACCTGGTGCAATTACAATCAAGGGTTGAGATTGAAGGTTGAAAAAGCAACTTTCAATCTCAACCATTAAATAAAATATATTAAAAAAGAGTTAAAGAATTAAAGTTAAAAAGTAAAAAAAATAAAAAAAATTGTGAGAGAAAATTGGTGAATTGTACCAGGTGCAATACCCTAGGTATTGCACCGTGATCCAAATCCCTTCTCCAGCTGGTCCTGTCATCAGATGCGATGGTGGGGTTATATTATAACGACTCTCAAATAGTCCAACTAGATGTCATGACAAAATGTTGTGGCTTTTAATAGAAAAGCCCTGTAAATAGATTTTTTATAGATTGCGATTGCCTTTGGCTTTTGAAGTGGCCTATTATAAAAGACAAACCTCTATTATTAGATTACGCCAATTCGTGAACACTTTTTGCTTTTAGATACTTTTCTTTTTTCTCTTTTCCATTTTTGCTAAGAGATACTTTACTTTTCAAATACACAATGTGAAAAGGAAATATTTGTGGTTCCTTTTGCTTTTTGAGTTTGACACATACTTTTAAAAGATGTGAAAAGAGAAAAGGAAAAGTGAGAAGAATAACATGATTATTTTATTAATCAGAGCCTTTACATGATTAAAAGGGAAAAGAATGACAATTCTGGCCAAATAACAAAACGGGATACTTTTTTAGATAGTCTTATTAACCAGAGTCCACAGCACAATTATAATTTTGCTTTTATCTTTTATATATCCTGATTATTTTTTTTTGAGAATTATATATATATATATATATATATATATATCCTGATCTTACCACATGATAATAAAGAATTGCAAATGTTACAACTCTGAATTGTTAATTTATTATGTTCAGCTAAACATGCAATTTGTCATAGGCTGTATGTGACCAGAACGGTATTGTGAAAACCTTACTTTTTTTTTTTTTTTTTAAGTGAACAAAAAAAAATGAGGTCTCTAATGTGGATTTATCGACCCAATATCACGTGACGAAAATGAATAATATCACGTGTACCACCCAGCTTTAATTGGGCTATCATTTGAACTACTCACCAAGTGAAGTGATATGATCACTTTTACCATCAAATTCCACTTTTTATGGTCTCTTACTTTTGCATCATATGGAATCAAGAAAATAAGGTTGTTTGGGTGTTTGGTAGAAGAGTTTGAATAAGATTGTTTGGGTGTTTTTGATATATGTGTGAGTGAAAAAATGTGTAAAAATATGTGTTAGTGTATTTAAAATATGTAATTTTGTGCTTGAGTAGGCTGCCAAACGGACCCTAAACTACTCTAAGGTGAATTGGCTCAAAAATAATTTGAATATTAATACGAATGGAAGGGATATGAGGGCCAGGCCAGCTCCGACAGCCCATGTGATGCTTTTTTGACTAGTCATACGTGGGGCATATAGACATCTATACTATTACGTCCAAATTATTGTTCTTGTATATATTGATCACTCTGCCTAAGCCATTCTCCTCACAAACCATTGCTCTCATCTTACTTACCTTTAACTATTTCAAGGATTCATTTCATTCACCTTCATTGAGAAATGGCTGAAGGAGCTCTCTTCAACGTAGCTGAAGGAATCATTGGCCAACTGCGCAACCTAGCTCTCAAAGAGCTTGGACTGCTCTGGGGTGTCAAAGAGGAGCTTCAAAAGCTCGTGGACACTGTTTCAACCATCAAAGCTGTCATTCTGGATGCAGAGGAGCAACAGGCGCAGAATCATACCATCAAGACTTGGCTGGGAAGGCTGAAAGATGCACTTTATGAAGCGGACGACTTGCTGGATGACTTTTCCACTGAAGTTTTACAACGGGAAGTGATGACTAGGAATAAGATGGCGAAAGAGGTACGCATCTTCTTTTCCAACTCGAACCAACTTGCATATGGTCTTAAAATGGGTCATAAGATTAAGGCCATTAGGGAGAAATTTGATGACATAGCAGCTGATAAGGATAAGTTCCACTTAGATGAACGTCCTAGGGAGACACAAGTCACAAATCTGATTAGGGAGACTGATTATTTTGTACGTGCTGAAACTGTTATTGGAAGAGAGGTTGATAAGAAAGTCATTATAGATCGTTTAATGGATCCCAAAATTGAAGAGCATGTTTCGGTCCTTCCTATAGTTGGAATTGGAGGACTGGGTAAGACCACATTAGCTCAATTTGTATTCAATGCTGAAGAAATTAAAAATCATTTTGAGAAAAAATTGTGGGTGTGTGTCTCTGATGATTTTGATGTACAAATAATTGTTGAGAAAATTCTAGAATGTGCAAAAGGTAAGAAACCCGAAAAACTTGAAATGAACACATTGATAGATGATCTTTTAAAAGAAATCGGTGGAAAAAAATACTTTCTTGTGTTGGATGATGTGTGGAATTATGATTCTCAAAAATGGGATTGCTTAAAAAAACCTCTATTATGTGGTGCAAGAGGTAGTACAATATTGGTGACTACACGTGAGAAGAAGGTTGCAAAGATTTCAAAAACAATTGAACCATACGTTTTGAGCGGTTTAAATGAAGGAGAGTCTTGGTCTTTATTTAGGCAACATGCATTTGAAAAAGGGCTAGAACCGGAAAATTTAAGAATTCAAGAAATTGGAATGGAAATCGTTAGAAAGTGCAAAGGAATTCCACTCGCCATAAAGACTATAGGAAGCCTGTTGTACTTTAGAAACTTAGAAGAAGACGAATGGATTTCCTTCAAGAATAACGAATTTTCAAAATTAGATCAAAATGAAAGTGATATCCTACCAACCCTAAGGTTGAGTTATGATCATCTCCCGCTACATTTGAAACAATGCTTTGCTTATTGTAGTTTATTTCCAAAGGATTACGAGTTTAAAGAAGAGAAATTAATTAAGCTATGGATGGCACAAGGGTTCATTAGGCTATCAGGTCAAAACCAATGCTTAGAAGATGTTGGTCATGAGTATTTTATGGAATTACTTTGGAGATCATTCTTTCAAGAAGATGCAAGATCTATATTCAAAATACATGACCTCATTCATGATCTTGCGATATCAGTAGCGGGACTAGAGAGCACCACTTTTGAAATAAATGGGAAAAACATTGAGGAAAAAACCTATCACGTGTCATTTGGTTTTGATTTAAACTCATCAAAGCAAATTCCAACCTCGTTGTTTAAAGCGAGTAGGATAAGAACATTTCTTTTGCCATGTCAAAATTGGAAACCATATGAAATAGTATGGAACGAGTCAACTTGTGATGCATTTGTTTCAAGTTTTAAGTTCTTGCGCTTGTTAGATTTGAACAAGACTAGCATTAAGAGTGTTCCACATTCTATTGGAAAGTTGAAGCATTTAAGGCATCTTGATCTTTCATTCAATTACATAACGATGCTTCCTAATTCAATTACAAGGTTGCAAAATTTGGAGATACTAAATCTCCATTACTGTGATAAACTTATAGAATTGCCAAGAAATATTTCTAGATTAGTCAATCTTAGGCATCTTATCATTGAAAATTGCGATAGATTGACTCATATGCCACGTGGACTTGGGCAATTGACTAATCTCCAATCACTGGATGAGTATGTGTTGAGTATGGACTCTAGGAGTGGGAGTGGGTTGAAGGAACTTCACGGATTAAACCAGCTGAGAGAAAATCTAAGGATTAAAAATCTAAGACACAAGAAAGATGTTGAATTAGAATATAAGGCATGTTTGAAAGAAAAACAACACCTTAAAGGCTTGGTGTTAGAGTGGATAGAAAGAGAAGGGGATGCTGAGTACGATGAGATGTCAGTGGAAGCTTTGGAACCAAACCAAAATCTTAAAAGTTTGAAATTAAAGGGCTACAGTGGAGTGAAATATCCAATCTGGCTTTCTTTACTCAAAAATCTTGTAAGCCTTACGTTAGTTTCAATGGAGAATAGCCAAGATGTGCTACCATTGCATCAATTTCCTTCTCTCAAAACTCTCTATTTGGAAGATGTTCCTTCTCTTGAGTATGTATCTCTGGTATCAGAGAGTTTTATACTTCCACCCCTAGAATCCCTCGACATTAGGAATTGTCCTAATCTAAAGGGATGGTGGGACGAAGATGCCGCCGATAATTACGGTGAAATATCGACGATAATAGCAAAGAATCATTCTCTTCCTTCATTTTATCGTCTTTCCCATCTAAACATTTATGGTTGCCCTAAACTATCTTCCGTGCCTTTATTTCCTTATCTTGAAAGATTAGATCTGTATAACTCTAATTTGAGTCCATTGGAGCGAACAATATCGATGGGAATGATAAGTACGGCATCTCAGGAAAACCCAACAGCAGCAACAGAAGCAGAGTCAACCTCTTCTGCTCCTTCTTCTTCTTCTACAACACTTGTCGCCTCATTCACCCCTCTCTCCAAATTAAAATATTTGGAGATTCATATGATAGAAGGCAGTGATGGTCATGCCCTTCAATCTATACAACATCTGACTGCACTTGAGGAATATGATTTATATAATTATAATGGGGATGGGATGGAATTGGAATGGCAAGGGCTGAGGAAGCTTCAGTATCTAAGATTATATGATCATCCAAAATTGGCCTCTCTTCCGATGGGGCTTCAACAGGTCACCTCTCTGCGAAATCTCGTAATTTCGAATTGTTCAAGTTTGACGACATTGCCGGAGTGGATCTGCGAAATCATATCTCTGCAATCACTCCGTATTTCTACTTGCCCCAATTTCACTTCATTGCCTGCCCTAACGTCTCTTCAATCACTCCGTATTTATGGTTGCCCCAATTTCACTTCATTGCCTGCCCTAACTTCTCTTCGATCCCTCTACATTTGGGGTTGCCCCAATTTGACATCATTGCCTGCCCCAACGTCTTTGAACACACTGAATATTCGGAGGTGTCCCATCCTAGTAGAAAGTTGCAAGAGCCAGGATTGGCTTGCTCGCATCGAAAACTTGCAAGGAGACCTAGCTCCGCCAGAAGAAAAAGATCCAGGTATTGAATTTCATTATGCAAAACAAAATTATTCTTCTTCACCATCTTTAATTGTATAGCTAATATTTTCCTTGCTATTTAATTTCATTATGCAGAACAAACTGAAACGAATGAGGAATCTGAACATAAAACTCGGGGCTTTACCAAAATTTTTGGACGTTGCAGTGGTTCAACAAGTCAATAGCTCAGTGGTGAATAATTATAACTATCTAGAGGTAGTTTCTTGTTTTATTTATCTTTGCCAATAGAATGTTCATTCCTCACATGCATACTATCTTCACATATTAGGAGAAAGAATATGGAATTCTTTCCTCTGTTTCTTTTTGTACCTCAAACCAAGTTGATTTGGTGATGCATTTTGGGTGTTTTTCTTCTCATCTTGTCAGGTGAGGATCATCAATTGTTGATAAGGAGATAATATTTGTGGGGAGAAGTATATCTTGCAGAAGAATTAGCTTCTGCAGGTATTTTTTATGCTTCGGTTATAAGCTCCACTGTTTTTTTTTTCCCCTACAATTGATAAAAAAAATTGTTTTATTTTATTTTTTTTCCTGGCTTGTGCAGGTATGAGTTGTTTCATATTGGAATCACTAATGTTTCTTTCCTATCTTTATTTGCCTTGCTTAGCTTGCGTTGGATTCAGATCATAAGTTGATATTCAGGGTAGCAACACTTGGATAGAGGAAAAGTGGTTACTTATTGGCTTTCTCCTTGAATTCAAATACTACAAAGGTAAACCAATAACAGTCTTTTATTTACTTTTACATTATCGTTCTTTGTTCGAAGGGGAAAAAAATAAAGAAAAAGATTTTCACCATGGAAGATTCTTCATAATGCTTAATAGTTTATGATCAAAGTTGGGATCCAGTGTTTGTTTATTACTAGATGCCTCATTTTCAAATGTGTGCTTTAGGCTCTAATCATCTTCATTTATAATTGCCACTTCTCTAACAATCTCGGGCTTGTAATCAATTTTGGTTACTTTGGTTCTTAGAAGTCTTCTAGTGACCAAAATAAAGGGTAAGTCATTAATCATATATTAGGTTTCTCAACCTTTCCAAGAACTTTGAAACCAATTAAGGAATCACTCTCCAGAAGTCCATTTTTCTCCTGTTTTCTATGTTTCTTCCTTCTCCAAACAAGAACTTGCTTGACATTAAACTGTATGTCAATTTATCTGGGTATCCAGGCCTATCTTCTTACATACTAAAAGCAGTTCTCATTTCATTGTAAACTATGAAATGAAGATCAAATATGAAAAAGTCCTATAATAAAATTAAAAAAAAAAAAAAAAAAAAAACCCTATCAGAAGATCAATATGAAAAAGCAGTCTCTGGTAGTGGTTCTTTTCACATCTTTTATGAGAGGTGAGCTCTGGGATTTTAAAAACTTAATGGTTTAATTGATGATTCTGCATATTTAAGCTTATGAGATTTACTGTCAGTAACTTCTATTTTATAGAATAGTTTGCATCAAAACACAGCTTAAATTTAATGAAGACATGAGATATTTGAGGAATGGTATTCATTTTATGCCCCTAGATAGTGAGAAACTTTGGGAAGACAATGATTATATAATCCTAACTTCTGTTTTTTTTTATTTATTTATTCAAACTTTATAAGCATCCTGTAGAATTCTTATTTGAAAAGAGGAGCTTAGATTCTAAAATCCATACTTATTGAATTATGTCAGGTGAAAATGCTCCGGAATGACCTGAGACAGCTTATATCCTTGAGGCTGAAATTGAATGTAGAAGGATCCATCATAACTCCATAAAAAGGTTGAGTGCCACAATTCATTTTGTTAGTTTACAAGTTATTTTGAGTTCTAAACTTTCTCATGTTGGATGACAAGACCGACCAATACCATTCCCTAGAGTTGTGAGCTTGCCAACCCAATAGTTTTAGAAGTGCTCAATGTTTTTCTACAGTAGAGTGGCAAATAAATGTTAAGGGAAACTAACTATCTAACTTTATCAACTTTTTTTTCTCTTCAGATGATTGATACTAATAGCATGCAACTTCTCCCATGACTCCCTCTTATATTCAAGCATTTAGCTAACATTTTGGTCATATGTTCAGGCAGATATACAGATGATAGCCACAGCCTAAATGTAGTGGATAGTCACCTGTGAAATGTAGAAAAAGCATCAATTCATGGGAGGGGTGTGGAAATCATTGGGATTCTACAACGTGCTTGGATATGACAGCCTTCCTTCTTAATAGCATTCAGCCCACTAATTTCACACAGCATAAAAAAGAATGAGTATCATTGGCTATCCCAATTATGGCTACAATGGTGGAGGCAAACAGGAAAATTTAGGCATAAGTCTATTCTAATATTTGACTGTGGAACTGTATTTATGAGAATAAGATTCAGGATTTGTTGCTTCTTTGACTTCTTTTGGTACGTATGTTAATCATTAACTTATTTGTCAAAGGATAAAACACAATGAGGAAATGTCAATGCTATGCTTTCGTTTTCATTATCAGTGATTTGATATCTTGAGTATTTTTCACTTGTCCGATTTCATATGCCATATTTCTCAATTTGTTACCTTGCAACTTTACAATACATTGAAATTACATTTCTTTACATTCATATGAAAATTATTCATCCTAAATTTGATTTCTCAAGTGTGATGTGGAAAAATATGCTGGCTAAATTAATACTTTAATAATTATTATTTGGATTACAAAATGATCTCTGCTGCATGATCTTTCTCTTATTGACAGTAATCTACAGTTATTTCCTATCTTGGATTTTTTTTTTTTGGGTTTAAATCCTGGTTTTTGATTATCTTTTGTTGCCTTTTCCAATCTGAAACAAGTTCAATGTTAGTTTGTACAGCAGATATGACAATGGTGGTGGCAATTATCTCTTGTTAATTGCTGTGGTGTTTTTTAAAATATTAGCCATTGAAGCTCTGACATATCTAGCCACTGTTGCACTATTGTAAATTCTACAAGTGGTTGCATCATCACAAGTTAATAAAAGAATAAGTAAGTTTTATCTATTATAGACCACAAGATTCCTGCACTATAATTCCAACCTCATTCTCATAAGTATTCAATACAAATTTTGCTTTACTATGTTAGGATTTTATAACTATCAAATTTAGATCTTATTGACCTATTTGGACATTATTGTGGTCTATTTGGGTTCTAAGTACGAGTGGTTGTGTTCATGGATTAAATTCAGTGTATTTATTGGAAAGTTTTGAGCTGTTTTCGAGTTTATAAATTTGGTTCTTGATTATCAGTGGGAAATGTAGAGACAAGCAGCAATTCAGGAGATGGATGGGGAAATCAGTGGGGATTCTGCAATATGCTTGATTATGATAGCCTCACTTCTTTCAAGAGATCAGGTATTATTGACTGACTCAAGTTGTTGCTAAGATGGCAGAGTCAAACAATAAAGATCTGGCATAAACCTATTCCCTTTTATTTGACAGTGAAATTGAATTGATGAGAACCAGATTCAGAATTTGCTGCCACTTTGACTTCTTTAGGTATGTATGTCAATCATTAACCTAGATCCTTCATAAAAATATATATTGTAATCTTGTGTGTTTGGGAAAAAAAAAATTGAAATGTCAATGTTAATCTTTCTTTTCAATGTTCTAAGGATTCTCCTGCGACATGCAATAAGTTGACAAGCTGAAAATTGTGTTTCATTACTTTCATCATCATAATATGTCCTTCCCGTATTTATATGAGATGAAACAATATGTAAAATATATTAGTAATTATTTTTTAGCTTTGCCAAATTCCCTTTACTTATGTAGAAAAAATGTTGCTTGAGTTTTTATTCAAAAGTGTGCCAAGGAGGTGATATATTTGGCTTGCTTTGTTAATCTTTGCAAAGGCATAATGATATTCTGGTCGAAAATTCAAAGCTGGAAACTGTAGTATATAGTACTCCTGGAATCAGCATTTAAACAATGGGCTTGTAATGATCTCAAAAATCACAATGTGCTCAGAGTTCAAATGGCAGGACATAGGTAAGGGGAGGATCTATAGGTTTTTGTGAGAGAAATGTTGCTATCATGTTATTGCTGAAAATGACTCAATTGCTCCTATATCATCCTAAATCCTTTTTGCCTTGATTTTAAATTTTGGCTTCTAGAATCAATTTCCCCATGTTCTTCTACTTCCATCGTGCATCGAGATCATCCCCTTTTCTCTGGACCCTCTCCCTGCTAAAAAATATCTTATTCTGCAACAAAGTCCAATGAGGGAGTTCTAAACTGAATCTAGTTTTGACCCTCATTGAGGATACCAAGGAATGAGGCAAAGCCAGAAGAGGTGCCCCCTAATGAGGTATTTGGGTAATCATCCCCTTTTCACTGGACACCCCAATGAGCCTCATTTAGATTGGATTAATGCACTATTTTGACATTTCAGGTTAGATAAAAAAAAAAAAAAAAAAATTTAGTGATGGATTATTTGAATTTATGCACCATTTGGTTACAGAAAAAATGTATGAGAAAAAAGAAAAGAAAAAAAATTGAAATAAAAAAGATTTATATTTTTATCATGGGGAACAAGAATCTACAGTGAATACTCACCTGTGATGATGAGTTCATTTTCTTTTAGTCAACAAAACATCATTGTAGAGGTTTATAGATTATATGAATCCATGTGACTGTTCAAATCCTAGACATAGAAACTAAGACTATTAGGATCTAAAACTCCTAATACTTCTACAGGTTCGTTCATATCATTTTAAACTCAGCCCTCTATAAATTTCTCAATTATAATTGAACAACTTCATTGTTGTTTTTTGTTTCAAGTATTGTTGATTTTTATTATATCTGATTATGCCTATTCTTCCAACTAGATTCGTTCCACAATTATACATGCAGAAATAGAAAAAAAATTGAAAAAGAAGTATTAGACACATTATTGGCTTAAGTTCCTTAATGAAGATGTGTGCATGCACAACATATGAATGTATGTGTGCTAGTATTATGCCTTTTTTTTCTCTTTTTATTACCACATGGATGTTTTAGGTCTCTAGCCCGGCGGCTTCCTACATAAGTGCATTTTCTTTGCGATGAAACTACAGACTTTAAGATGTATGAAACCATTAAAGAGGAAGTCAGACATTGCTTCTTATGATGCAATAGGAAAGATATTAGATGACATAAATGTAGATATAGAAGTTAATTATGTTTATTTCAGTCAATTAACTTTACTGAATCAGAAAATATAGTTAATTGATTCTAATTCTATATCCCAGCTGGCAAAACTTGAGCTTTGGTTGGACAAATCAAAAGTGGGAAGCCAACAGTTACCAGTTCTCCAAATTGATACAATGATCTTCAGGTGGGCAAAGCTCTTTTGGATAATATGAATCTCAAAAAGCTTTAGATTAAATGGAGTAAGGGAAATTTGGTCTTGTCAGCCAATTGACTAAAAGTTCAAAAGACAATGTTAATACTTTCAGCATTACTGTTTGACCTTGTCTGAAAACATAGACCCAAGTAGCAAAAGACAATTCTTTTGATGCTTTTTTATTAGCAATGATAGATTTAAAGTAGAGTACAGGATGAGCTTCATCATGTAAGCTTTAGATATCCAACTAGGCTGGATATTCAGGTTTTCCAAGGCCTCAGTTCTGCCATTCATTTTGTAAAGTTAAATTTTATTTTCAAATTGTGTTTTACTACCTTTTTACTTCTATACAGCTTTAGCACCAAAGCTTTGCTGGATTTTTTTTTTTTTTTTTTTTTAATGATCAAGTCATAATTGAAAAAAACAAAGATTCATCAAGTCATAATTGTATTGTTGTCACTCTCTTCCTTCAGTAAGTCAGAATTGTTGGAAACAGTGGAAATGGGGAATGCATAGTGACTGCAATATTTCGAAGATCTTTTGATCCTAAATCAGCACACCTGATGGAATTGAAAATTGTAAGGTTAAATTGAATTGGATGAGCTGGTAGATTGGTCTTGTCAATCAAAAATCATTTTTGTTCAATGACGCATCCATGCCAACACTGCATATGAGAGAAGGAAATGCAAATGAGGTGGAAAGCAAAGCTCCATTGAAGTTACAAGCGCGCAAAGGTTTGTTAGTAGCTTCCGACAGGTTAGTACGGTAAAATATTCTGCTAAACTCATCATTTGATAGTTCGTAATAGCTTTCAATGGATAAAGCAAAAGTGGAAGTATTATTACCTCAATCTTTGTCCTCTCTACAATTGATAAATGTAGGATTATAATTTTTCTTTTCTTTTTTTGGAGTTTAGCATTTGCTTGTGACTCTTGCAGACTCATTGGACCATATTGCTTCATTTAGTTTCTGCCAAATAAAATGCAAGACTATCATATCACGGTAATACTATGATGATTCCAATTATCCAGCAGGCAGATGAAACGGGTAGCCACCAGTTGTCCAAGATACTGCTTTAAATAAGGCTACAAATACACTGAAAGCTGAACCTGAACGAATAATTCAAGATGCACCGAACCAAGTGATGGTGAACCAGGCTACAACTGTCATGGCATGTATATTATCTGAAGGTGATCAAAATTAAATTATCAGAGAGAAAGGAGAGCTTGAGATTTTGATTGTGGATTTGCCACCTTGACAAACTGAGAAGGGCCAGCATTTTCTGCTACGGAGTTGCAAATAATAATAAGGTAGAAATTAATTAGAAACAACTCTACCAAGTACTTTTTAAATGATTGATCCTATGTAACATGCAACTTGTCTCATGGTTGAATTTCAGGTCCAGGCATTTCACAAACATTTAGGTCACATGTCAAGCGGATATGAAGTTAATTGCTATCACCTAGTGGTGCAATCGGAAGCAGAAAAATCTGTTACTAGCTTAATGGAAATTCATCTACTATCAATGTTCCTGCACTTCAATTCTGTAAGAGAGGGAAACTATATACCTAGTTATAAATCTAAGAGCTAATGAGGAACAACCGGAGATTAGATCTCACAGAGTCTTGCATGTGTTCAACGAAAGAAAAACTCCTAGTACACTCTGCAGAGGCACCCTCCCACAACCAAGTGCAGAGCTAAACCTGAAACAATGTCTCAGCCTTTCAGGGGTAACAGTAGGTGTGCCTCGTCTACATAGCATTGTAGTACCATGCAGGCAGAGGAGAGAGGACATTGATTGCAAAATGTTTCGCATGTAACAATGGCCTTGGCCAATAGAATTTTACCTGATGTGGTGTACACTCTTCGCCTTCCCTTTATTATAAGAGGAAGGAAAACTGGATTAAGACATACCTTAAGAAAATAGTACACCAGAAGACTGGCTTGAGCCCGTGGTTTTTCTCTCTGTGTTCCTTTTCACACACAGTTTTCCACGTAAAAAATTGTTGGTTGCTCTTGTTTACCTTCATTTCTCTTTTTTTTTTCTTCATGTTACTTCGCATTCTCCTACAAACCATTGGAACTTGGACGTCAAGACATTGCTATATAATGCTACAAATGCAATCAGTCACTCAATTTTAATCACGGTGGTTAAAAATAGTGTTATATAATATAGAAAGGGAAGCTTGAAACTTCGATTATGATACAGAGTATTGTTTCTCTACAGTAGTCGCAAATAATGGTAAAGTGATTATTAATGAAATACTTATTATTTTTTAGACAAGTGATTATTGTACCTAATGTGCAACTTGTCCCATGATTGTCATTTTGGTCCAGGCATTTTTAGCAAACAATATTTTAGTCATGTTCAAGAGAATATGAAATCCACAGTTATGTAGTTTTGAGTCTAGGAAGCTAGTAGCATAGAGCACATCTAACAAAATTGCATATTCTAAATTTGGTCATCAATAAGAGTTGTGATTTACGCTCAGTACCATTTTTTATTTCATTTAAGAAGCTTTATTTCCAGTCGGCTTGATTCCAACTTCTAGTTGCCAAAATCAACTCTTTCTCTGAACCATTAAATCCCTAAAAAGGCACATATTAAATTAAATCCACAAAATAAATATATTAAATTAAAGAAGAAAATTCTCATTGTTTGATCTTTGGTTGATTTAGAGTTTCCTGATATTGCAAAAAAAATTTTAAAAAAATTTCTAATGTTATTTTAAATTATTTGATATGTCAGTTAATTTGGAGTTTCTTGATCTTAGTTCAATCTATACCTTTTACGATTTATTAATTGTACAATAGTTTCCAAAAGAAATAAAAAATTTGCCTCATTTTTTATATTCTACTTTATGTACTATCAATCACAGTTTGTCATATATAATTTTTTTTCTTTTATTGTAAGTTGTGATTAGTGGAGTATAAAGTATATTAGTTTATACTCCTAGTCCTGGGATCTCTTAGTGTTTCTAATAGAGTTGAAGATGAAATTTTTGTCTTTTTCTCTCTAAATAAACAATTAATGCATTTTGTCATTTTTCAATGAAAATTATTAAGAATTTCTAGAATGAATAGTTATTTCATTTTCGAAATATGACCAATAATGGATCCAATTCTTGCTAAAAAAAAAATCAAATAAAATAATGAATCCAATTGGAGTATTTTTTACTCAACTTGATTTATTGGTGTTATTCTAATAACTTAAATGACAAAAGTAGATTTGGTGTTCAGCATAGTGTAGTATCCACCATCAATTACTAGTTGAACATATTAATGACTGAGGGGCCTCTCAATTAGTTTTTTTTTTTTTTTTGGTTTCTTTCAAAAATCACAATTATTTAAATTTTTATAAATTAAAGTAATGGCGAAAAGAGTATGTTTGATAAATAACTCAAAAAGAGTGATTCCTCCTACTCCTTTTGCTTTTTGTACTTCAGGTTGCAAATAAAATACACAACAGACTGCAGTGTTTTGGGCATCATAAGCAAATTTTGAATATGCAATTCTAGAGTTCCCTTACAATAGTGTATCTTTCCTAACTGTCAAATAGAAAACAACATAGGCAAATTGAAAATTTCTCACATATTAATAGCTTGAACAACTTGATGGTTAGAGATGATTGGATAGTTGCTGTAGCTGCAACCTGTTATTCCACCAGCGTGGCACTAGAGAAGTTTTTAATCCAAAAGCTAGCAAAAGAACATTATAAGACTACAATATAATATTGATTCCTACAATCCTGATTTTTCTTTTTCTCTGGTTGATTTTCCATTTTAGAGCATGTTCAATTGTAAGCTAGACCATGAGCATTCATAACAAGTTGCTCATTTCTTCTTTAATTTAAATCATTTCAGATTTTGTTAAATTTATTTTCTGTATTGTATTAACTTCTATTATTAGTACATGTGTTATTGTTTTATCAAATTGTGAGCAGAGTAGAGAATTATATCTGTACAATTTAAAATTAGTCTGTTAGGGTTAGAGACTAGGCAATGTTAACAATGACTCTAATAAGTAAAAAGATGGATGATTTTAACGCAATTATGCTTTCTTCAGAGAAACAAAGTAAGTACCCTCCTCAGCAGAAACAGATAGATGATTTTCGTAATGTGCTAGATGAGTGTAGGCTGACTGATTTGGGTTTTGTTGGATATCCTTTCACATGGAACAATAAGAGGCCAGGCCTAGAAAACACACAGGAAAGGCTGGATAGGGCTGTTGCAAATACGGGGTGGAAGGAAAAGTTCATTGCTAGTTCTGTTACTCATCTTTTTTCCCACGCATCGGACCATAGGCCCCTTCTACTACATGCCAAATCGAACCTAAGGTGCCGTGGCAAAAGCACAAGGAGCTTTAGGTTAGAAGAGGCATGGCTAATGAGGCCTGATTGTGAGGAGGTTATTTCTGGTGCATGGGGCTCGGTGGGTAATATGGATTCGGGACTAAGAGGCATGCAGGAGAAAATTCGTAGGTGTGGGTCTGTATTGCAGGCATGGGGTGCTTCTCATACAAATTCGAATGTGGAAGAAATTAAGAAAGTACAAAAGAGGGTGGAGGAGCTGAGCATGGCTGAACAGACAATAGCAACTAAGACTGAGTTCTTGGCTGCAAGCAAGCTGCTGGATGAGCTGCTGCTTAAACAGGAAATTTATTGGGCCCAACGGTCGAGAGTCTCATGGCTGAAGCATGGTGACAGGAACACTAAATTTTTTCACTCTAAAGCTTCTCAAAGGCAAAGGAGGAATTTTATTCATGGGGTCAGGGATAAGAATAATAGTTGGGTGGAGGAGCCAGAAGAGGTGGCAAAGGTGGCTATTGAGTACTTTGAGAGTATTTTTCATTCTGGGACGTGTCAAAGAATGGAGGAATGCTTGGGTGCAGTGCAACAGAAGGTGACCCCAGCAATGCAGGATATTTTGTCCAGTCTCTATAGTGCTGAGGAGATCAAAGCAGCTTTGTTCCAAATGGGACCAACAAAGGCCCCTGGACCCGACGGTATGAATGCTCTGTTTTATCAGAAATATTGGCATATTGTGGGGGATGATGTCATTGCAGCTGTTCTTGATTTCCTGAATTCGGGTAACATACTCTCAGAATTTAATTATACTCATATAGTTCTTATCCCAAAGGTGAAGTCTCCTGAAAAAATTTTTGATTTTAGACCTATTAGCCTTTGTAATGTAATTTATAAAATTATTTCTAAAGTGTTGGCTAATAGACTGAAACAGATTCTTCCCCAACTGATTGCCCCTAACCAGAGTGCTTTCGTTCCTGGTAGACTCATTACTGACAATGTATTAGTTGCGTATGAAACCTTGCATGCAATGCATTGCAGGAAATCAGGAAAGAAGGGGACTTTAGCTCTAAAATTGGATGTAAGTAAGGCGTATGATCGGGTTGAATGGGAGTTCTTGAAAGGTATAATGACCAGGATGGGCTTTCCTACGATTTGGATTGAGAGGGTGATGAGCTATGTTTCTACTCCTACATTCTCAGTTTGCATTAATGGCAAAGCATATGGGGGTATTATTCCTTCCAGAGGTCTTCGCCAGGGTGATCCATTGTCCCCTTACTTATTCTTACTATGTGCTGAGGGGTTTTCAGCTTTGTTGGAAAAAGCAGAGGATGAAAGAAGGCTTAATGGGGTCTCGATTTGCAGAAATGCACCTCGTATATCCCATTTATTATTTGCAGACGACTCTTTGCTATTTTGCCAGGCAACTCGGGAGGAAGTGCAGTGTATTACAGATATTCTTCAGTTATATGCAGATTCATCAGGCCAATGTATCAACTTTGAAAAATCTTCCTTGTTTTTCAGTAGTAACACGTCTGGTGGTCAAAGGGATATCATTAAAAATATGTTGGAAGTAAAGGAAGTGGAAAGATTTGAAGCTTATTTAGGGCTGCCTACACTCCTTGGTCGTTCAAAGTACCAAGCTTTTTCTTTTTTGAAGGATAGAGTGTGGAAAAAGCTACAAAGTTGGAAAGGGAAAATGCTATCTAGAGCGGGCAAGGAAATCCTAATTAAAGCAGTGGCCCAATCTATCCCTACATATACGATGAGGGGTCTTCCTCCTTCCTGCAAAACTTTGCCATGAACTTAATGCCATGTGTGCTAGATTTTGGTGGGGTCAAACGGGAGATGAAAGGAAGATTCATTGGAAAAATTGGGGGGTGCTTTGTCGGCCTAAAAAAGAAGGTGGGATGGGGTTCCGTGATTTGAAGAATTTTAATTTAGCTATGCTAGCCAAACAAGGATGGAGATTGATTCAAGAAACGGACTCACTGTTTTACAGGTGCTTTAAGGCACGGTACTTCCCACGGGTCAATTTTTTGGATGCTTCGGCTGTCCCAAATGGCTCTTATGTGTGGAAGAGTTTATTGGCTGCACAGCCCATATTGAAACAGGGGTGTTGCTGGAGGGTAGGTGACGGATCGGCAATCAGGGTCATGTCTGATAAATGGATACCAAATCAAGTCACAAACCGTGTACTGCATCCACCAGTGGAAGAGGATTGGGAGTGGAGGGTATCAGACCTCATTGACTGGACGATAAATGATTGGGACCGAGAGCTGGTAATGTCTAAATTTCAGGGGTCAGATGCAAGGGCCATCCTTCACATTCCGTTAAGCCGTAGACAAGTTACTGATGTAATTTTCTGGCTTCAGACAAGAGATGGTGAATATTCGGTGAAATCTGGATATCACATTGCGAGGTTGCTGTCCAAGCTGGAAGATGACGATGGAGAGAGTTCAGGGGGGGGTGATTGGAGGCTCGGTCTGGGCAAGGATGTGGAAGCTCAAGATCCCAAATAAAATTAAAGTGCTTTGTTGGAGAGCATGCCTTGATATTCTCCCTACGCGAGAGAACTTGGCTCGGAGAAGAATAGTTGAGGATGCCAGGTGTGGGGTCTGTTTTTTGGCCACGGAAACAGGGTATCATGCATTATGGGAATGCGGGTTGGCTCAGGATATATGGGCGGGTTGTATTAGTTCCCTGCAAAAGAGTTCGATAGGCCATGATGACATGCTGCACTTGGTCGAAGATCTTCACAGCAGATTGTCTAACCAAGAGCTGGAAATGTTTTGGGTCCAATGTTGGTTAATTTGGAACCAACGGAACTCCTTACTGCATGGTGGTGTCATCCAAGAGCCAGACCGATTGAACCAAAGGGCAAGGGACTATCTGGAGGAGTTTCGGGCTACACAGGCACAACTGGGCATCACGGAGGTCGTAGGTTCACTACAGTTATGGAGGCCCCCATCGGGTTCGGTTTACAAACTGAACTTCGATGCGGCGGTCTTTACCGATTTGAGTGCCTCGGGGTTTGGGGTGGTTATTCGTAACAACAGGGGGGAGGTTATGGCAGCTTTGGCAGCTAAAGGACCGGCGGTGGTTGACAGCGAAGAGGCAGAAGTGCTCGCGTGTCGGAGAGCTCTGGAGTTTGCAGTTGATGCGAGCTTTAGGGAGTTGGAGGTAGAGGGTGATAATGCCACGGTGATGAGGACGTTGGCTTCTTTGCATGCCAGCAGGTCTAGACTAGGTAATATTTATGAGGACATTTGGGTGCTAGCGGCTGGGTGTAGTTGTCTATCCTTTCGATGTGTCAAGCGCAGTGCTAATTCCGTTGCCCATTCTTTAGCTAGGTATGTTAGATTGATTGATGATGATATCTGTTGGATGGAGGAGAATCCACCTCCTGCTGTTGAGGCTTTGTATAAGGACTCTATTTCTTTCAATAATTAATAATATGGTTGGTCCGGATTCAAAAAATAAGTAAAAAGAGAGAAAGAAACATGGATACAGATACGGATACAGTATCTGAAGTGGTTTTGCACTTTGCGATAATGGGCTTTTAAGTTCAGAGGACCCAGGTTGAATGGCTACATGAAGTGGTTTTTGTATTATCATGGACCTTATGCAGCTTGAGTAATAGACTTGGGCTTTATAAATGGGCCTTCACGTCACAGTTGCACTTCCTCTTCAATAAGCAATTGAGCTTTAGTTGAGTAATTGAAATAATGAATGCAAGCATCTTGAAAATGATGATAAGTAGGCAACACCGAACGCAGATCAACTTGAATGAGTAATTTGCACATGGTTGTCTATGTGCACAAAATTCACATTTTTGCAAGGACTGGAAATCATTGACCATTTCTAAATTGATGAATAGTATGAAATCATAGACCATTTTCTAAGTAGCCCAAAAAATAACAAATAATTAATTGAAGGCTTTTGTTAATGAATATTCCATTGCACTTGTAAAAAACGAATCAGGTGAGTCCAACTTTATTGGAATGTAGTAAAAGTTAATTAACAAATATCTCTTTTAATTGAAAGCTCTTCCTCAAATATATATATATATATATATATATATATATATATATATATATTCTCAAAATTATAGGGAATCAAATTATTTTCTCAAAAAATAAGTTTGGCTAAATGCTATAATATATAAGGAATATATTTATCAACTTCTTTTCACTTTTGTGTATATATAAATAGGGAAAAAAATTATTTTCATCCCTTAAGTTTTCATGTCATTTTTCTCTTGTTCCTAAACTTTAGATAGTTATTTTTTATTTTTTGTTTATAAATTGTTGAAAACGTTACACTTTTTCTCCTTAAGCTTTCATACCATATGTCACTAGTATATGGTTTCGTGCTACTAGTTCACCTCCTGTGTCTTTTTTATTTTTAATGTAATGTAATGATGGGATCATGTAGGAAAAACGTGTCAAACTCTAATGCTAAAGATAATGCTACTTAATTAGACATGTAGGATTAAAGTTAACGAAATTCAACAGAAGAACAAAAAGTATAATGTTTTCTATAATTTAAGGACAGTAAAAAAAATTTAAAGTTTAAGAACTAAAATCAAACTTCAAGCTCTTTATATGGACTAAAATATATTTTAGAAGTATAAATATAACAATGACGTTTTCAATAAGAAGAACGCAAGTTTTTCTTCACTGAATTTACCGTCACTAAACCTCAGATACAGGGTATATTATGTTATTTAAATAAATATTTGTATTAAATTTAATTATTCTTAGGAAAGATATAATTGTTTATATTTTATTGGTTAATGTTACGAGTTTTTTTTTTTTTTAATACAAGATAGAATTCTACTCTAGTCTAATCTAAGTGTATATGTGTGTAAAGCTTCCTCCTGGAGACTTGAACTCCGGCCCTTATCCCCCACACCCCACAAGTATTTATACTTGTGGAGTGACCATTACAGCAAGGGTATGCGGTGGTTTACCAGTATTTGAATTTGACTGAAAAACTTACATCTTTTGATGTAATTATCAAATTATTATTTTTTAGGAAAAAACAAAAACCAAAAACCAAAAAGTGGAAATTGGGCTGTTTATTCAGCCCATTTTTCAAATTCATCTAAAACAGAGCCCAAAACCTATTTGTTTTACTCTTTCAGCCACCTATAATAAGAAACGGTGCAAGCAACTCCTAATATTAAACAGGGCCCTTTTTTTTTTTTTTTTGCTGCTAGTGCAGTTTTGAGTTGTTTCATACTGAATTGCTAATGTTTCTGTCCTATCTTCAGTTTGCGTTGAAAATAGAATGTAGAACATTTTCATCTTAATTTTTTTAATCAATTCTTATATGGTAGATTGCGTTGGACTTAAACCATTGGTTGATTTTCATATTAGCAAGTATTGACAATGGACCTTGATAACTCATTTTTATTTGTAAGCTTTAGGCTTTGATCATCTTCAATTACAATTGCAACTTCTCTGACAATCTCTGGCTTAACTGGTTGATGACTTGGCCTACCAAAATATCATCTATTGCCAATGATATTAAGCCATTGTTTTTTATTATTTAACTTATTTTTGGTATTATTTATGTGTCACATTATACTATTTCAGCTACATTTTACTTTTATCTATAATATTTTCAGTAAAAAAATTTTAATTACAACTAAATAAGTTGTTCTTTAGTTTTGAATGCAAGAGTTTATAGCTTTTGCCTTTTGCAATATTAATGGACAGACTCTATAATCTATATATTATGGGCTCTATGTTCAAAGGCCTTAGGAGTTAGGACATATGGTTACATGGTACGGTATTGGTATTGTCATGGGTCTTAATCTAATGGCAGCTTGAGCAATGAACTAGGCTTTTATAAATGGACCTTCACGTCCCAATTGCACTTCACTACATCTTGAAAATGATGCTAACTGGGAATCACCGAAAGCATATGATTTGATCAACCTGAATAGGTAATTTGTACATGGTTGTTCTAATGGAAAATGCTAAAGGAATGAGTAATTTTATTTTCTAAGTGGATGCCATAAGTTGAAAATATCTCTACAAAAAATTAAATTAAATACATAAAATTTACAAATTGATGTAATAATGAATATAATTAATGGGCTTCATCAGCCACCCAATAAATAAATGTTTGAATTTTTTTTTTTTATAATTTTTGGCATATCAATTAATAAGTTCAATATAGTAACATAACTTTGTTCTTAATATTTCCAATATGAATTATGTTTCTTCCATTGGGGTCAGCCTTACCACTAGGCCAATTAGGCAGTTGCCCAACCTCCCTAAGGCCCCCAAATTTAAATCAATAGGAAAATTTCTACACCAATAAGAGTATAATTTAAGCCTAAAATATGAGCTAATAGATTAAAAAAAAAAAGTAATGATGTGAACACAACAAAATTTCACAATAATTTTACAACATTCCTAAATTAACATGTCAACTCATTCATGTGCCACCATAAATCTCCAATTTAAATTTCTCTCTATACTACAAATTAGAAGAATTTAAAAAAAAAATTAAATATATAAAATCTTCGATTTAAATGTTGTCTAAGGCTCCAAAATCCTTTTGGTCGCCCAGTCTTCCATTACCATGCATGATTTTTGTTTTGCAATAGCTAGCGAATCCAATGAGAGAAAAAGAGGCAGAGATAGAGATTTGAAGGGTTTCTCTTTTCATCTTATTTCATTTTTACTAATTTTAAATAATAAAATAAAATATTTATACTTAACTGGGCACTCTTTTGTTTCATTATTTTTAAGTAGATAAAAAGGTTTGAACTAATAAAATATTTATACTTAATTATAGATTTCTTGATAAAAAGTCAAGATTTTGCTCTTTTTATAATGTGAAGTTATCCATTTTCATCATTAAGGGCGAAACTAAAATTTTAAAAGTGGAGGGTCAAAACAATAAACAAATATAAAAATTTAACCAATTTAATTTAAGGTATTGATTAAAGAAATATGAAAGTTCTAGGGAAGAGGGAAACATATATTTGTTAATTTAAGGTATTGATTAAAGAAAGAATATTTTAATTTTGATTAACTGTTTGACTAAGAACAGCTATGTTACAAACTATGAATCTTTCTTTTAAATAACTAATTTTTCTATTCATGTCTTCAGAACTCCATGCCTTGCAGATCGAGTAGACGAGTCATCAACTTAATCAATATCCATATCTGTAACCGTATCCGAATCCGAACCCAAATCCATATCCACAACTGAATCAACATCCGAGCCCAAATTCAAACCCGAAACAACTCGACGAAAACGATTTGAGCCCGAATTAAAAGATTGAGCGCGATACGGACCGAGATGAACAACAAGTATAGGACAAATTAAAATGGACCGGTCTACGCGGACCCAGATGGGTTGATCTTGTTGATTGATACCTCTTCCTTCTTGTTGACCTCAAATTGTTCCAAAAAGATCGAGCACTCTTGAGTTAATTCAGTTTGTTAATTTACAAGTTATTTTGAGTTCTAAACTTTCTAATGTTGGATAATGAGCAATCAATATCATCCCCTAGAGCTGTGAGCTTGCCACCCCAACACTTGAAGGGCTCATGTTTTCTTTTCGCTGTAGTAGAATGGCAAATAAATGTTAGATGGATACTAACTATCTAACTTTATCAACTTCTTGTTTCTCTTTAGATGACCAACTTCTCCCATGATTACCTTTTGGTTCAGGCAGATATGCGAGTAGATAGGCACAACCTAAATGCGGCGCATAGTCACTTGTGAAATGTAGAAAAAAGCAGCAATTCATGAGAGGGGTGTGGAAATCAAGGGGGAATTCTACAACGTGCATGGATATGATAACCTTCCTTCTTAGAAAAAATGAGTGTCAGTGGCTATCCCACTAATGGCTACAATGGCAGAGGCAAACAGGAAAAAGTTGGCATAAGTATGTTCTCTTATATTTGATAGTGGAATTGTATTTGTGAGAACAAGTTTCAGAATTTGTTGCATCTTTGACTTCTTTTAGTACGTATGTCAATCATTAACCGAGATCCTTCATAAACACGTATATTCTAGTGTTATTTGTCAAGGATAAAACACAAGGATGAAATCTCAATTCTATGCTTTCTTTTTCTTATTCTTTATAAGCGTTCTTATATTTTGAGTATTTTAAACTCATCTGATTTCAATACACACCAACAGTGGCAAAATTTATATATTTATATATTTTGAGTATTCTATGTTTGTACAGCAATTAATGACAACAGTGGTGGCAAATATCTCTTGTTAATTGCTGTGGTGTTTCTCCAGCACTGTTACTTTCATGTTTCATATCTTATTTTACTTGTTCTTTTTTTAATTCTACAAATGGTTGCATCATCACATATTAAATAAAAGAATAAGTAAGTTTTATTTATAATAGACCACAAGATTCCTGCACTATAATTCCAACCTCATTCTCATAAGTATTCAAAACAAACCTTGCTTTACTATGTTAGGATTTTATAGCTATCAAATTTAGATCATATTGACCTATATGGACATTACTGTGGTCTAGTTGGGTTCTTATTACGAGTGGTTTTGTTCATGGATATAAATTCAGTGTGTTTATTGGAAAGTTTTGAGCAGTTTTCAAGTTTATTCGCTTGTTTCTTTGATAATTAGAGGGAAATGTATAGACAAGTAGCAATTCAAGAGATGGTTGGGGAAGTCGGGGGATTCTGCAATATGGTTGATTATGATAACCTCACTTCTTTAAAGAGATTGAGTATTAATTGACTTACTCAAGTTGTTGCTAAGATGGTAGAGTCAAACAAGAAAGATGTGGCATAAACCTGCTCCTTTTTATTTGACAGTGGAATTGAATTAATGAGAACCAGATTCAGAATTTACTGCCACTTTGACCTCTTTAGGTATGTATGTCAATCATTAACCTAGATCCTTTGTAAAAGGATATATAGCAATCTTGTTTGTTCTGTAAAAAAAAAAAAAAATGTCAATGCTATTTTTTCTTTTCAATGTTCTAAGGAGGTGATGTATTTTGGCTTGCTTTGTTGATCTTTTCAAAGGTATAATGATAATCTGGTTTACTTATATTATAAAAAAAAAAAAAAAAAGTATAATGATAATCTGGTTGGAAATTCAAAGCTGGCAACTATAGTATATAGTACTCCTGGAATCAGCATCTTAAACAATGGGATTGTAATGATCTCAAAGATCAAACTGCACTTAGAGTTCAAATAGTAGCACACAATTATGGGGATGATCTATAGGTTTTTGTGAAAGAAATGCTCCTATCGCATTATTGTTGAAAAGGACTCAATTGCTCTTATGTCATCCAAATTCCTTTTTATCTTGATTTTAACTTTTGGCTTGTGGATTCTATATCCCCATGTTCTTCCACTTCCACCATGCATCGATATCATCCCTTTTTCACTGGACCCTCTCCCTACTTTAAAAAAAAAAAAAAATCGTATTTTGCAACAGAGTACTAGAAGGGAGTTCTAAACTGAATCTAGTTTTAAGCCTCATTGAGGATAACAAGGAAAGAGGCAAAGCTGGAAGAGATGCCCCCTAATGAGGTATTTGGGTAATCATCCCCTTTTCACTGGACCCCTTAACGAGCCTCATTTAGATTGGATTAACACACAATTTTGACATTTCAATTTTGCGTCAACAATTTTAGTGATGGACTATTTAAATTTATGCTCCATTTGGTTACAAAAAAAATGCAGGAGGAAAAAGAAAAGAAAAAAATTGAAATTAAAAAGTCTTCAATTTTTTATCAGTGGGAACAAGAAACTACAGTGAATGCTCACTTGTAATGATGAGTTCATTTTATTTTAGTCAACATAACATTATTGAACATCTCTCTCTCTCTCACTTATCAAGAAAATGCCAGGCATTAATGGGCAAGGTTCATACATTACATGAATCCATGTGACTGCTCAAATCCTAGACATAGCTGTTAGGATATATGCCCTTAAATCCTATTGTATGATGCTATGTATGACATTATGTATGACTTAATGTTGTGTTTAATAAAGTTGTTTATTTTTATCTAAAATAATGGTAACATGAATATTTGGACATTATCATATAGTCCATGAGATGCATAGTATGTGATTTATGTGAAAAGTCACAGAAGATATAAATCACAAGTTCTTTGTAAATTCAGAATTTATAGTTCGTAGTCGGTGATGAAATTGGGCATTTCATCTGCGAAGACTATAACGTATCAACTAAGATGATTTGTCTTGATCATGGAAGTGGTGACTTCTAGTTGATATGTTGATATGTTTTAAGAGTTAAGACATATTGAACTGGACCACTGTGAGATTTATTATTCTCCTAACGACTGTCAAATGAATAATAAATCTCACGACTTCTATTTGCATGAACTCTTAATCCTGAGAGAATAATGGACTTGATCATGAGGTGTAGGTTGCTTTGATATATCAGGAGTGAGATCTAAAGTGACGGTCAAAACCTCAGTATGTTGGGCAACCACATTTAGTGTTGATGGAACATATATTCTCAAGATGGAATTCATAGTCTCTTAACGGAGATATAAAATATTCCCTTGAGATAAGTTTAATGGGTTTGGTTATTTAGAGAGTTAGGCCTAACCACTTTGGTAAGAAATTACTAAAGTATATATTTATGAAATTGGATTTCATAAATATATGATGAATAACTTTAAAGGATTAAACCGGGTACTCAAGGATAAGATGTAGTAATTTACAAAGTGGCAGTCTATATTTATGACTTTGTATTACTACGAATATTTTATGAAGGGGTTGCGTGTAAAATAAAGTCTTGGGATATAATTTATTAATGAGGCCTAGAGTGCAATTATATTTATATAGTGGTATTAAATATAATTAATGGTAACTTTGGACTTGTCAAGAGTTGACGGAAAAAGCCCAAGGCCCATTGGAGCTAGTGTCTTATTGGTCCCTTTTGGTCCCATTTCAAGCCACATATTAAAGCCCAATTGGAAAGGCCCAATAGGCCGGCCCAATTAGATAATCAGTTAGTTATAAAGGGAGAAACATACAGAATTTTTTAACGTGATTTTTCGAAAAGAGAAAAAAAAAGAGTGTGAGACACACTTTTATTCTCCCTTTGGAAACTGATTGAGAGACCACACATCTTGGGCGTAAAGTGAAATTGGAGTGAAGATTAAAAGTTTTCCCAAGTGCTTCTAATCTTTGTTTTGAATTTCTTCACACCAAGGTACGCTATCTTGTTCTTAAATTCTGAAATTTACAGAGTGCATGTTGTCAATCATGAATGAAATAGATCCTTGTTTGTTGCTTCCGCTGTGTGTTTTGTATGAGATACAAAACAAGATTTTAACCAACAATTGGTATCAGAGCCAGGTTTTCATATCATGATTGTATAGCGTGTGATTAAATTTTTGAAATTTAAGAAAACCGTTATCTTTGTGTTACAATTTTCTGTATCAAATTGTGGTGTTGTGTCATGGTTTTTAATTCCATGGAATCCGTGTATATATATATTGCAAATGCATTGAATAGTGCTACGCATGGTAATTCAAGGCACGCGGATTGCAAAACTCTTTTGGTGGTTATTCATTTTTTTATGTAACTGCCATATGCCTTTTCATGATGGTTGTACCGTATGGCTACATGCATGAAAACTTGATTTTTGCATGGATTGCATGGATTAGATGACATTGGGATCAAATGCATGGTGTGTACGTGATTGACAACAAACACACATTTTGGCTTTTTTTTTTGGCATTCAATGCATGGCTTTAACTTTTGTGCATCTTTTGTCCTTAATGCCATGGAAAAGTTGAATCTATTGTTATAGGATTTCAACAATCCGTATCAGATATATATATATCATATAAAGTATATATTATATTATATATTATATATAATATAATATAATATATATTTTATAACGTAATATATTATATATTACGTTAATGATATTCATATATATATATTAATGCTAGTTTAATGAAATTTATTCTTAATGAGATTAGGATTATGTTTTTCACATGTCTAGCATTATTATGGTCCTTGACCTTAAAAACTTTATTTTTTAAAATATCTAGTGGGAGAGAGATTCAAGGGTTGGATCTCACGGCCTCCATTGTTGGTTCATAGTAGTGTGAAATATATACTTTGTCTTTGCCTCGAGCTTAGCATTCCATGCGGAGAGTATATATTTCATGGTCCTACAAGATTGAATTTCTTAGTTTATAGTGGTTTGATAAAACACCTTGTCTTAGCCTCGAGCTTTGCATTCCATGCGGAGGGCGTTTTTATCATGGTACTACAAAATAAACTTGTTAAAGGGATGAAATGTGGCTACACATGATTCTAGACAATGGTATACACTAGACTAAGTATTTTAGTATCCTTTATGCTGAGTTCTTGCTATTATTACTTAGAGGCTAAATGTAAAACGGCATATTATTAGTGTTTGATAAGAGTTATCATGATAGCACTAATAATGAGAGTAGTTCTCAATCAATCATAGTATTTAATATTCACTCTATGCTGAGGGATATTAAATATGGGATTGGGTTGTCGTTGCATATATTATTTTATGGTTTTATTAAGGTTCCATATTATATGTTTATATGCTAAATTTGATAATGTCCTGTTTACTTATTATATTCATGTTTATTATTTTCAGATTTAAATCATGGCATCTTTTAGCCCACTTTTTGCTATTCTTAATCAAAACAAACTGACTGGATCCAACTATGTTGACTGGAAAAGGAATTTGGACATTGTTCTTACTGCTGAAGAGCACAAATATGTGCTTACTCAACCATGTCCTAGCTTTCCTTCATTAGATGCTCCTATTGAGGAAAAACAGCGATATGATCGTTGGCAGAAATCTAATGAGATGGCCAAGTGCTATATCCTAGCATCTATTTCAAATATTCTACAGCATCAAATGCAGGATGTAGAACATGCTTCGGACATCATGCTAAGTCTGAAGGAGATGTTTGGTGAGCAAGGCCGGTCTGCAAGGCAAGAAACCATGAGGCAAATTTATAATACCAAAATGGCTGTAGGAAGTTCAGTAAGGGAGCATTGTCTTAGGATGATTGCTAATCTGAACACATTAGAAGTTTTGGGTGCCGACATTGATGGAGAATCCCAAGTGGATATGATACTCCAGTCACTACCAGAATCATTCAAGGAATTCAGACTTAATTATAATATGAACAAAAAGATTTATTCTTTGTCTGAATTAATGAATGAGTTAGTGGCGGCGGAAGGCATCCTTGGTACTTCTAGTGTTGAAGCCAATGTGAGTAAAGGTTCTACTTCTCAACCTAAGTCGAAAGGCAAAGGTAAGAAGAAGAAGAAGGACTTCACTAGGAAAAATGGTAAACAAATTGCCTTAGGGGTTGCCGAGAAAGGAAAGAAAAGCAAAGGAAAGTGTTTCCATTGTGATGAGAAAGGACATTGGAAGAGGAATTGTCCAATATTCAAGGCTGCCAAGAATAAGGGTATGAAAAGTTCCTTTCTTCTTGAAATATGTTTGGTACAGAATCCAACAGATTCCTGGTGTGTGGATTCAGGTTGTACTAATCATATCTGCAATTCTTTGCAGGGGTTCCAGGAGACCAGAAAGTTGAATGAGGGAGAACTATTTCTTACTTTGGCTGATGGGAGCAAGATTCCGGTTGTAGCTGTTGGAGTGTATAATTTGTGTTTTAAGTCTAGAGTGTTAATATTGGAAGACTGTTTGTTTGTACCTAATGTTCGTAGGAATTTGATTTCTGCAACTTATTTAGGTAGAAATGGATATTGTGTTATCCTGAAAGACAATGTTGTAATAAAGAAGGATAAAATGTTTATCTGTTCTGGCAATATTGTGGATGGTCTTTATATTTTAACTCCTGACATGCATGAATTATACAATTCTGAAATAGATAATAGCTCTCATGTAAAATCATTAAAGAGAAAGTTTCCTTCTACTAGTGATGCATATCTATGGCACTTGCGTTTGGGTCATATTAATTCAAATAGGATTCAAAGACTAATCAAAGATGGACTTTTACAGCCCATGGACTTTGATGGCTTTCCAGTTTGCGAATCTTGTTTGGAAGGTAAAATGACTAAACGACCTTTTAATGCAAAAGGTAGAAGAGCCCAAGAGTTGCTTGAATTAGTTCATACAGATGTATGTGGTCCTATGTCAACCCAAGCAAAAGGAGGTTATGAGTATTTCATCACTTTCACTGATGATTACTCTAGATTTGGTTATGTGTACCTAATAAAACGGAAGTCCGAAGCCTTTGAAAAGTTCAAAGAGTTTAGGGCTGAAGTTGAGAATCAATTAGGTAAACGCATAAAGGCCATTCGATCTGATCGAGGTGGCGAATACCTTCTTGGTGACTTCAAGGATTACTTGACTGAAAATGAGATTATATCCCAGTTGACTGCACCTGGAACTCCACAACAAAATGGTGTAGCAGAAAGAAGGAATAAGACTCTTTTGGATATGGTTAGGTCCATGTTGAGTTATTCGACTCTACCAATTTCTTTTTGGGGATATGCCTTAAATACTGCAATGTATCTTCTGAATTTAGTACCTTCGAAGTCTGTTCCTAAAACACCTGTAGAGTTGTGGAATGGGCGTAAGCCTAGTATGAGATATCTCCACATTTGGGGTTGTCCAGCACATGTGTTGAAAGGAAAGTCTGACAAGTTACAGTCTAAAACAGAAGTGGTTTTCTTTGTAGGGTATCCAAAAGGAACTGTTGGAGGTTTATTCTATAGTCATAAGGATAATAATGTGTTTGTTAGCACAAATGCCAAATTCTTGGAAAATGACTATATGAATGATTATACTCCTAGAAGTAGAGTTATCTTGGCTGAAATGAATAAACCTGTAGTTGAACAACCAGTGGATGAAACTAGGGATGATGTGGCTGTATTGGATACACCACAAGACATTACTCATGAGATGACTAGTACACAGGTGCCTCGTCGTAGTGGGAGAATTATTCGGCCTCCTATGAGATTTAGAGGTTTGGGAGAAACTTATATAGCTATCTCAGAAGAGGCAGAATCGGGTCCCTACACTTATGAGGAGGCAATTAATGATATAGATGCACATCATTGGGTCTTAGCTATGAAATCTGAATTGGATTCTATGTATTCCAATCATGTATGAGATCTTGTAAAGGCGCCTAACGGCATTAAACCTGTTAGTTGCAAATGGGTTTACAAGAGGAAGAGAGGGATAGATGGAAAGGTTGAAACCTTTAAAGCAAGACTAGTGGCGAAAGGGTACACACAAAAAGAAGGCATTGATTATGATGAAACTTTTTCGCTAGTAGCCATGCTTAAATCTATCAGAATTCTCTTATCCATTGCTGCTCATTATGATTATGAGATTTGGCAAATGGATGTCAAGACTGCATTTCTTAATGGCAATCTTGAAGAAGAAATATACATGATGCAACCAGAAGGATTCATAGCAAAGAACCAAGAGCATATGGTATGCAAGTTGAATAGGTCCATTTATGGACTTAAACAAGCATCTAGGTCATGGAACATCAGATTTGATCAAGCAATCAAGTCATTTGGTTTTGAACAAAATCTTGATGAACCATGTGTGTACAAAAGACATCAAGACAAAGTAGTAATGTTCCTAGTGCTTTATGTTGATGATATTCTACTCATTGGGAATGATGTAGGGGTAATGTCATCGGTTAAAGTTTGGTTGTCTAGCCAATTTGATATGAAGGACTTGGGTGAGGCTAACTTTATTCTAGGGATCAAGCTTTGGCGAGATCGCAAGAATAAGATGTTAGGTTTATCACAAGCTGGATATATAGATAAGGTTCTAGAACGGTTTAGCATGCAAAACTCCAAGAAAGGATTGCTTCCTTTTAGACATGGAGTTCCTCTGTCTGATGACCAAAGGCCTAAGACTCAAGAGGAAGAAAATATGATGAGACAAGTTCCTTATGCTTCTGCAGTAGGAAGTCTCATGTATGCCATGCTTTGTACTAGACCAGACATTTGTTATTCAGTTGGCATGGTCAGCCGATATCAATCAAATCCAAGACCAAAACATTGGCAAGCTGTAAAGCATATTCTCAAGTATCTTAAGAGAACGAGAAATTATATGCTTGTTTACCATAGTGAGGATTTGATTCCCATTGGCTATACAGATTCAGATTTTCAATCAGATCTAGATTTCAGAAAATCCACTTCAGGATGTGTTTTCACCTTGGGAGGTGGAGCCATAAGTTGGAGGAGTGTTAAGCAATCTTGCATTGTGGACTCCACCATGGAAGCCGAGTACGTTGCTGCTTGTGAAGCAGCAAAGGAGGCTGTTTGGCTCAAGAAATTCCTTTCTGATCTTGGTGTTATAAGAATGGAGCAAGTTCCTATCACATTGTTTTGTGATAATAGTGGAGCGGTTGCACAATCCAAAGATCCAAGAAATCACAAGAAAGGAAAGCACATTGAGAGGAAGTACCATATCATTCGAGACATTGTTGCTCGTGGAGATGTTATGGTGGCAAAGATTGAAAGTGCAAATAATCTAGCAGATCCTTTTACCAAAACCTTGCCTCAAAGGACCTTCGAGTCACATTTGGAGGGAATGGGAGTTAGATTAATGCACAATAGTCTTTAGGGCAAGTGGGAGATTGTTAGGATATATGCCCTTAAATCCTATTGTATGATGCTATGTATGACATTATGTATAACTTAATGTTGTGTTTAATAAAGTTGTTTATTTTTATCTAAAATAATAGTAACATGAATATTTGGACATTATCATATAGTCCATGAGATGCATAGTATGTGATTTATGTGAAAAGTCACAGAAGATATAAATCACAAGTTCTTTGTAAACTCAGAATTTATAGTTCGTAGTCGGTGATGAAATTAGGCATTTCATCTGCGAAGACTATAACGTATCAACTAAGATGATTTGTCTTGATCATGGAAGTGGTGACTTCTAGTTGATATGTTGATATGTTTTAAGAGTTAAGACATATTGAACTGGACCACTGTGAGATTTATTATTCTCCTAACGACTGTCAAATGAATAATAAATCTCACGACTTCTATTTGCATGAACTCTTAATCCTGAGAGAATAATGGACTTGATCATGAGGTGTAGGTTGCTTTGATATATCAGGAGTGAGATCTAAAGTGACGGTCAAAACCTCAGTATGTTGGGCAACCACATTTAGTGTTGATGGAACATATATTCTCAAGATGGAATTCATAGTCTCTTAACGGAGATATAAAATATTCCCTTGAGATAAGTTTAATGGGTTTGGTTATTCAGAGAGTTAGGCCTAACCACTTTGGTAAGAAATTACTAAAGTATATATTTATGAAATTGGATTTCATAAATATATGATGAATAACTTTAAAGGATTAAACCGGGTACTCAAGGATAAGATGTAGTAATTTACAAAGTGGCAGTCTATATTTATGACTTTGTATTACTACGAATATTTTATGAAGGGGTTGCGTGTAAAATAAAGTCTTGGGATATAATTTATTAATGAGGCCTAGAGTGCAATTATATTTATATAGTGGTATTAAATATAATTAATGGTAACTTTGGACTTGTCAAGAGTTGACGGAAAAAGCCCAAGGCCCATTGGAGCTAGTGTCTTATTGGTCCCTTTTGGTCCCATTCCAAGCCACATATTAAAGCCCAATTGGAAAGGCCCAATAGGCCGGCCCAATTAGATAATCAGTTAGTTATAAAGGGAGAAACATACAGAATTTTTTAACGTGATTTTTCGAAAAGAGAAAAAGAAAGAGTGTGAGACACACTTTTATTCTCCCTTTGGAAACTGATTGAGAGACCACACATCTTGGGCGTAAAGTGGAATTAGAGTGAAGATTAAAAGTTTTCCCAAGTGCTTCTAATCTTTGTTTTGAATTTCTCCACACCAAGGTACGCTATCTTGTTCTTAAATTCTGAAATTTACAGAGTGCATGTTGTCAATCATGAATGAAATAGATCCTTGTTTGTTGCTTCCGCTGTGTGTTTTGTATGAGATACAAAACAAGATTTTAACCAACAATAGCAAGTAAGACCATAAGGATCTAAAACTCCTAATACTTCCACAGGTTCATTGATATCATTTTAAACTCAGTCCTCTATAAATATAACAATTATAATTGATCAACTTCATTGTTGTTTTTTGTCTCAAGTATTGCTGATTTTTATTATATATGATTAGGCCTAGGAAAAAATTGAAAAAAAAGTATGAGATACTTTAGTGGCTTAAGATCATTAATGAAGATGTGTGCAACCACAACATATGAATGTATGTGTGCAAGTATTATGCCTTTTTTCCTTCTTTTTTTTTTTTTCTTACCACATGGATGGTTTAGTTTAGGTCTCTAGGCCTGGCGTGTTCCATACAAGTTCATTTTTTGCTGGATCAAACGTTGATGCTTATGACGCAATAGGAAAGATATGAGATGACATAAATGTAGATACAAAAGTTAATTATGTTTATTTCAATCATTTAACTTTATTAATTGAGCAAATATATTTAATTGATTCCATTTCTATATTCCAGATGGCAAAACTTGAGCTTTGGTTGGACAAAGCAAAAGCATGGGAAGTCAGCAGTTATCAGTTCTTCAAAGTGATACAATGATCTTCAGGTGGGCAAAGTTCTTATGGATAATATTAATCTCAAAAAGTTGCAGATTCAATGGAGTAGGGAAAATTTGGTCCTGTCAGTCAAGAACCCTTGTTCTTTGCATCCACCATCAAATATAATATTGCATATGGAAAGGTGGTGCAAGAATTGAAGAAATAAGAGCTGCACCTGAACTTGCCTTTGCTGGTCCTTTACTGATACGTTGCTTGAGGTTCTAAGTTCTAGTCCATGACTGTATTTTAGATGATCCTTTCATCTTGATAATCATCTAAGTTGTTAATATATTTTGGAAATTTGAAATTTGCAGATGAGTGGACTCCATGAGTGGTGAAGCACAAGACTCATTTTTCTTGTGGACAGAAGCAAACAGATTCCAAGGCAAGTGCAATTTCTAAACACTGATGAATTTTAACTTTCAAATGCAACTGAAAGTGCATTTGATGTTGGTTTTGAGAGAATAGCACAAGAGGCATTGGACATAAATGTATGCAAACTATTGTTCCGATTGCTTATCATTTGAGCACGATCAAGAATGCCAACGTGATTGATGTCTTCAAAATAGTCATACCATATTCTCTTTAATAACATCTTTAGCCATTATCACATGTGTCTTAACCAGTAATTTTATGTTTTATAAACTAGTCTTTGTTCACCACAGCGGCACGGTATATCTTTTGACCTAGGTATATGAATTCTAAATTTTACATTTTAACAAAAAGAAACTATAATATTGAATATAATTACTTCTTTACATTATCTTTATGAATTATTGGCCTATGTCCTGGATATTGAAAGCATTTCTTTTTTCCTCCTAAACTTTTATATGAAGTAACTCAATTGACTAAAAGTTCAAAAGACAATATTAATACTTTCAGCATTACTGTTTGACCTTGTCTGAAAACAGAGACCTAAGTAGCAAAAGACAAAGCTATTGATGCTTCCTTATTACCAATGATAGATTCAAAGTTAAACATAGACCCAACTATTGAGTCCAGGATGACAATGACTCATACAAGGGAAAAATTGACCTTCATCATGTATGCTTTAGATATCCATCAAGGCTAGATATTCAGGTTTTCCAAGGGCTAAGCTTTGCCATTCATTTTGGCAAAGGTTAAATTTTATTTTCAAATTGTGTTTTACCACCCTTTTACTTCTATACAACATTAGCAACAAAGCATTACTAGTTTTTTTTTTTTTTTTAATTGATCAAGTGAAAAAAAAAAAAAAAAAACAGATTAATCCAGTCATAATTGTAATGTTGTCACTCTTTTCTTTCAGAAAGTCATAATTGTTGGAAAAATTGGAAATGGGAATGCATAGTGACTACAATATTGCAAAGATCTTTTGATCCTAAATCAGGTCACCTGATGAAATTGAAAATTAAAGGTTAAATTGAAGTGGATGAGATGGCAGATTAGTCTTGTCAGTCAAGAATCAGTTTTGTTTAATGACTTATCCATGCCAACATCGCATATGAGAAAGAAGGAAATGCAAATGAGGTGGAAAGCAAGGCTTCACCAAAGTTACAAATGCGCAAAGGTTTGTTAGTGGCTTACGACAGGTTAGTAGAGTAAAAAGTTCTCCTAAATTCATCATTTGATAGTTCTTAATGATCCAAGTAACTAAGTCAATTTAGCTATTTTAGAGTAAAACAACATTTAATAGCTTTCAATGCATAAAGCAAAAGTGGAAGCATTATTACTTCAATCTTTTTGTTTTGGAGATTAGCATTTGCTTGTGAGTCTTACATACTCGTTGTACTATACCACTTCATTTAGTTTCTGTCAAATAAAATGCAGGACTAGCATATCATGGAAAAACTACGAGAATTGCAATTATCAAGCAGGTAGAAGAAATGGGTAGCCACTAGATGTCCAAGATACTGCTTTAAATAAGGCTACAAATACACTCCAAGCTGAATCTGAACAAATAATTCAAGATGCACTGAACCGGGTGATGGTGAACCAGGCTATTAAGAAGTAAAGTAGATATTAATTAGAAACAACTCCATCAAGTACTTTTTAGATGATTGATTCTATGTAACATACAACTTGTCTCATGGTTGCATTTTAGGTCCAGGCATTTTGCAAACATATAGGACAAATGTCAAGCAGATATGAAGTTAATAGCTATCACCTAATGGTGCAATCGGATGCTTCATACACATCTGTTACTAGCTTAATGGAAATACATCTATCAATGTTCCTGCACTTCAATTTTGTAAGAGAGGGGAACTCTATACTTAGTTATTAATCTAAAAGCTAGCGAAAAGCATTATACAATATAATATTATGACTTTATCCTTTCTTACTAAAGTCTTCTGCAAAAAATTTCCTGTACCAAAATCATTCATGCGGTAAGTGGCAACCAGAAATACCAATGACAATCCAATCCTTGGTATGAGAAAAATTCATAAGAAGAAAAGTTGAGTGATATTAATTTCAACCATGGTTGATTACATCTATACACACACTTTAGGGATTGGGGTTATGGATGAAGGAACAACAAGATTTTAAAATTACTATATTTTCTTTTCCACTTTTTCAAGAGAACAAATAAGAGATCATTTTTATTTAACGAATTAGGGATTTCTTTAAAGTTGTAAAAGGAATTTTGTTGAACTCTAAAGTCATACTCCATTTAATAACTTTTATTATTAAATTAATTCTATCTAAATAAATACTCAAAATAGTGACAATTGATTCAAGGAAAATTAAAATAAGATGTTAGAAGTTGAAAATATATCACATATTAATATCTTGAACAACTTGATGGTTATTCCACCTGATTTTGATCCAAAACCTTGCAAAAAAAAAAAAAACATTATTATGACTACAATATAATATTACTAACTGCAATCCTGATTTTTCTTTTTCTCTGGTTGGTTTCCCATTTTTAAGCATGTTCAATTGTAAACTAGACCGTGAGCATTCATTTGTAGCTTTTGCCCTTTACAATAATGGGCTTTAAGTTCTGAGGCCCTAGGATGAATGGCTAAATGGAGTGGTTGTGGTATTATCGTGGACCGTATGGCAGCTTGAGTAATTGAATAGGCTTTATAAATGGGCCTTCACGTCACAGTTGCACTTGAAAATGAAGCTAAGTAGGAAACACCGAAAGCTGATCAATGTTCAATAGATTACACCTATGACAATCAACACAGCTCACAACTGAAGGAAATGAAAGATAGAAAGAGACCTTTAAAAAAACCAAAAAAAAAAAAAAAAAAGTGGAAATTGGGCCGTTGTTTCAGCCCATTTCTTGAATTTACCTAAAACAGAGCCCAAGACCTATATCATGAGTAAGTCTGTAAGTGGACATGCGTAAGATCCTTTCACGTTTACAATGCAAGGGAGATTGAAGGAAAAAGCATTGTTGGATTAATTGAAATATTCCCAAATGCATCTTGAAATTAATAAACCATTTATGAAATTATGTACTAAAAATTCTTACTGCATTTTAGGTTTTATTAATTCCGTAATAGTTTCCAAAAGTAATTAAGATTTTGTGTCTCATTTTTTTATGTTTTCCTTTATACTCCACCAATTATAGTTTGCCACTTATAATTTTTTTTTTATTGTAAAATAATAAAAGTTTAAAATAGATAAAATTCAAACATACAATAAGTTGTGATTGGTAAAGTATAAAATAGACCAGTTTATATTCGTAATCCTAGCATCTCCTATTGTTTCTATTTCCAATAGAGTTGGAGATTAACTTTTTGTCCTTTCCCTCTAAATAAGCAATTTATGCATTTTGTCATTTTCAAGAAAAAATTATTAAGTATTTCTAGACTGAATGACCGATTATGGATCCAATTCTCGCTAAAAAAATTAAAATAATGAATCCAATTGGAGTATTTTTATCTACACTTGATTTATTGATGTTATTCTAATAACTTAAATGCCAAAAATAGACATGGTGTTCAGCATAGTATAGTATCAACTATCAATTACTAGTTGAATTTACTAATGACTTGGGGGGGGTGGGGGGGCTCTTAATTAGTTTTTTTTTTTTTTTTTTAAATTTTTATACAAAAATAAAAAAATTTATAGTTTTTATAAATTAATATAGTAATGACAAAAAGGGTATGTTTGATCAATAACTTAGAACATATGCAACGGAAAATCATTAAAAGAATAACTCCTAGAGTTTCTGTGATAGATAAATTCAACTCCCTCAAGAAAGTATGATTGGAAACCTAATGTGTTGAATAAAAATTGCTTTCTGACCATCATAGACTAAAAGAATTCTATTGGAATGAAATTCCTACTTTTCTAGGTAAATATATGTTCTAATTAAAAATTAATCTTGTTAAGAAATTATAGAAATCTCCTAGAAGAAGTTCCTGAACCAAGTAATGCTTTGGCGAGGAAGCAATGCCAGCCAAAAGTCTGTCACAAATATATTATTCTCTGAAAGCACCTTTCAAAAAAAAAAAAAAAAAAAAAAAAAAAAAGGGTCGTCTTTGGGCTCAAATTCAAGTTCAAGTTGGTGCATGTTACAATATTTATTCTCAAAAGTTGAAATCAGTTTCAAATGATGTTGCATTTGATGTTTACATCGTTTTCCAGAAAGATTCTAGTTAAAATCAGTAAAATTACTATGCCAATCAATTGATAAGTTAAGTGATTATATTCATTATTTCCTAATTACTTAAAATTTTAGGAGAATTTAAAATGTTGAAAATCTCACATCTTAGGCACCACGTTAAGGGAAAATGTTAAAATAATGGTTAAGCCAAAAATAAGAGCAGTTTTGGAATTATAATAAAGTAAATAAATTCACCATATTTGAAGAGTTTAAACTTTTGAAAGAATTTTGTTAATCTATCAATGAAACACAAACACACAATCAAACTTAATTAGCTATAACACCTAAATGAATTGCACCAAAGTTTTTCCCATAAAACACAATTTATCATCAAGATTCCAAAGTAAAATTCTGGTGCTGAATATTGAAGCATTTTCTTTCCTTGTCGTGTTCTCTAATTGATTCTTTTTTCCTCCCCTTCTTTCTTATTGACTTTCACATTTTTTTAAGGCCCTTGATATTACGATATAATTATGTAAATTAATTACATTCGCCATAAGATATGTATTATTTATTTATTGGTGAAATTTACATTTTCGTCCTTACATTTTCACGTGATTCTCACTTTAGTCTCTATCTTTTATTTTCACCGCTTTTAGTTCCTAAAATCAAAAAAGCGATATCGTTTTTATCCCTACCGTCAGTGCCTTGACGGCAAAGTCCTAGATGGCAGACGGAAAACCCTACTAGCTGACGTGATGCTGACGTGGCAATTAAAATATTATATGGAATTTTTATATGCCACGTCAGCATTTTAATTTTATTTTAAAACCCATGTTAGAAAATTTAATCCAAAAAAGAAAATAAATTAAAAAAAAAAGCACGAATAACTTAGAAAATAAATTTAAACCGGAATTTTTTTTTTTTTTGGAAGAACACGAAGAACTCAGAACATGTGTTCTTCATTTTCTTCCCCCAACTAAGCTTGCCCAAAAAATTCAAAATTCTATATTTTCTTCTCTTTTCTTTCATTTTCTTAGCATCTAAACCCAAAAATCACTCAAATTTACAAAATAAAAAGATATGCCCATAATAATTTACAAAACATAGAGACATTTAACAATTACACTTAGACATTCAACAAGATTTTCTTACGCTTTGAAACCAAACACAAACACAAAACTCAAAGCTGATTCATCAATAAATTACACCAAAACACAAGCCAATTCTCATCAATTTCAGATCTGGTCAGCCATTACTGATTTGGGTCAGCCACTACCAATTTGAGAAAGAGAGAGAGAAGATGAGATGATAGGCGATCTGGGTCAGCCACTACTAATCTGAGAGAGAGAGAGAGACGATGAGATGATAGGCGATCTGGATTAGCCACTACCAATCTGGGTCTTTGGGTCTTCAACCATGGGATTCGGCCATGGGTCTTCAGCCATGGATTCAGAGAAGATGATAGGCCATGAGTTTTCAGTCATGAGATGGATCCGCCATGATTGGAAATGGGGTCAAAATGCTTCAAAACTCCCGTTTGTTTTGAGTGGTTGAATCTCCATTGTTCACATTTTCATCACCCTTTATAGTAGATACAGGTTGTCCATCCACCAAGCCACGTTACTTGTGTAAAATTGAAGTTCCACGTCTACAGACCCATTGACCAGAAATCTTTCCTCCGGATCTATGTCTATGGACCATATTTCACTATGATGACCACTAACTATTTGCATACAGTACTAGGTTTTAAGATCCCACACTCTCAAGATCCCATATTTCATTATTTTTATCTAATGTTGTTTTTAAAAAAATTAAATTGAAGAACAACTTAGTTCTTACGAAAAAATAATGAAAGTAAAAAAAAAAAATTTAAGTTTTGTTTTTTAATTTATTTTCTTTTTTGTTTTAAATTTTCTGACATGTCTTTAAAAAAAATTAAAATGCTAACATGGCATATAAAAATGCTAAATAATATTTTTTAATAATATTTTAATTGCCACATCAGTGCCACATCAGCCAGTAGAGTGTTCCGTCTGCCAGCTAGGACCTTGCCATTAGGGCACTAACGGTAGGGACAAAAACGAGATCATTTTTTTTTTTTTTTAATTTTAGGGACTAAAAGCGGTGAAAATAAAAGATAGAGATCAAAGTAGGAATCGCGTAAAAATATAGAGAGGAAAATGTTGTTTTCGCCTTATTTATTCTTTCACCCACACCGATAAGAACAGTAGAGCAGCTCTCTCTCTTTTTTATTTTTTTGCCTGCTAACTTTAGTTCTTTAAATATTGAAGAAAGGATCATTGAAACAAAGAAAATCTAATTCTTTATCCAATCAGAACTCATTGCCAGCTGCAGAACCTTGACAATAGAGATCCTGCAGAACTTTGAACGAGTTTATACTTTATACTACTCGCGGAGGCCGTATATAGGAGTAGTACTTAAACAAGTTGCTTATATCATAACCTAGTCTTTTCATTATAAAGAATATTTTAATAGGAAGTGGTCACTTGCAAAATTGAATTTGAAAAAAATTTTGGGGACCTGTGCAGTATGTAATATTTCCAAATCATTGGATTGGCAAATTGTTTTGCTGAACATATATACTTCACTAATTTACGGGGCATGAAGATTAGGTGCACTGTTATCGAGCCATCAGTCATAATGATCACCATGAAATCAAGACAATACTTAGCTCTATTTGTTTTTGTGAAATGCAAGCGATCGACCAATGCCTATAATGTAAGAGTATATAACAACCTTCGCTGAAAGGCCTGCAAGTAGCATATTGTTTAAGTAGAGCAGCACATACAATTTGTCACAGAATATGTGAGCAGTGTACCCAGTCAAAGTCACCAAGTATGAACTCGCAGATGATAAACTATTTACAGAGTCTTAACATTAAAATAATCTGAACTAGTACATGATGGATTGAATTTGGTAAGAGCAAGTACCGACCACCCATGAGATGCTTGTGATTATTACAAAAAGTCATACATGGCCAAATGGGCTTACACCAAAATATATTATTTTTTCTTTATCACAACATAAAATCCAAGCATTCTAAACAAGGTCTTGTAATTGAATGTATTGATCGCTCTTCGTAAGCCTTCCCCACAAACTATCTTTCTTATCTAGTTATCTACTTGTCTAAAGAGTGACCATTTAGCATTCATTCACCTTCTAGTGTGCAATGGCGGAAGGAGCTCTCATCAAAGTTGCTGAGGGAATCATTGGGCAATTGGGAAACCTAGCACTCAAAGAGATTGGATTGCTCTGGGGTGTCAAAGCTGAGCTTGAAAAGCTTGGGAACACGGTTTCAACAATTGAAGCTGTGCTTCTGGATGCAGAGGAGCAACAGCGGTAGAATCATACCATCAAGAATTGGTTGGGAAAGCTGAAAGATGTACTATATGAATCGGATGACTTGCTGGATGGCTTTTCCACTGATATTTTATGACAAGAAGTAATGACCCAGAACAAGATGACAAAAGAGGTACACATCTTCTTTTCCAAATCAAATCAGCTTGCATAAGGTTTTAAAATGGGCCATAAGATTAAGGCAATTAGGGAGAGGTTAGATGCCATTGCAGCTGATAGGAGGTTCCACTAAGAGGAACGTCCTAAGGAGACACTAGTCAATAGGGTAAGGGAGACTCATCATTTTGTACTTGTTGAACATGTTATTGGGAGAGAGAATGATAAGAAGGTGATCATGGACTATTTATTAGATTCCAATATTGAAGAGAATGTGTCAGTTATTCCGATAGTTGGAATTGAAGGATTAGGGAAGACCACATTAGCTCAATTGGTATTCAATGAAGAAAAAATGCAAAAACAATTTTGATAAAAAATTGTGGGTGTTCGTCTTTGATGATTTTGATGTAAAAATAATTGTTGAGAAAATTTTAGAATCTACAAAAGGCAAGAAACTAGAAAACCTTGAAATGAACACATTGACAAATGATCTTCAAAAAGAAATTGATGGAAAGAGATATTTACTTGTATTAGCCGATGTGTGGAATGATGATTCACAAAAATGGGATAGTTTAAAAAGTATTCTAGTAAGTGGTGAAAGATGTAGTAGAATATTGGTGACTAAACGTGAGGAGAAGGTTGCAAAGATTTAAAATACTATCGAACCATACTTTTTAAGGGGTTTAAATGAAGAGGAGTCTTGGTCTTTATTTAAGCGGAAGGCATTTGAAAAAGGACAAGAACCAGAAAATTTAAGAATTAAGGAAATTGGAATGGAAATTGTTAGGAAGTGCAAAGGAATTCCACCCGCCATAAAGACTATAGGAAGCTTATTGTACTTTAAAGACTCGGAACAAGAATGTTTGTCCTTCAAGAATAAGGACTTTTCAAAAGTAAATAAAAAAGAAACAGATTTCCTACCAATACTTAAGTTGAGTTATGATCATTTCCCATCACATTTGAAATAATGTTTTGCTTATTGTAGTTTATTTCCAAATGATTCCAGATTGAAAAGGAGATATTGATTAAGCTATGGATGGCACAAAGGTTCATTAAGCTATCAGGTCAAAACCAATGTTTAGAAGATGTTGGTCATAAGTATTTTATGGAATGGGTAAAACTTAGGTACAGTACTTTACATACAGTACTTTAGGTACCCTGTTTAAAATTTTGACACTTGTCAAATTTAATAGCTCACACAAACGGCGTTAAAACTCTTTTTTTTTTTCCTTCTTCCTGTAGTGCAAATGGCTTCTCTTCCGCATCCAAAACCGTTCTCTTCCAAACCACCATGACCCTTCTCTTCAAAACCCAGAAAAAATAAAAAAATAAAATCTCATATCTTTCTTTCCCGCTGTGTGTATGTTTCCTTTCTTCTTTTCTGATCCATGATTCTTTCTTTCTCTCTCGGTGTGTATCGGTTTCCTTTCTTCCTTTCTGATCTATGATTCTTTCTGGTCTGTTTCCATTCTTCTTTCTGATCTATGATTCTTTTGGTCTAAGATTCTTTCTTTCTCTCTCGGTTTGTGTATCTGATTACCTTTTTTTTTTTTTTTTTTTTTTCTGATCGGTGATTCTTTCTTTCTTTTTCTGGGTTTTTTTTTGGAAGAGAAGGGTCATGGGTTTCGAAGAGAAGGGTCATGGATCTTTCTTTTTTCTGATCTATGATTCTTCTAGTCTATGATTCTTTCTTCATTTTTTTTTTTTTTTTCTGATCGATGATTCTTTCTTTCTTTTTTTTTTCTTTTCTGATCGATGATTCTTTCTTTCTTTTTCTGGGTTTTGGGTTTTTGAAGAGGAGGGTCATGGGTCTTTCTTCTTCTTTCCGATCTATGATTATTCTGGTCTATGATTCTTTCTTTCTCTCTCGGTCTGTGTATCTGATTCCTTCTTCTTCTTCTTCTTCTTTTTTTCTTTCTGATCGATGATTCTTTCTTTCTTTTCTTTGGGTTTTAGGTTTCGAAGAGAAGGATCATGGGTGGTTTGGAAGAGAAATGTTTTGGGTTTGGAAGAAGCCGTTTGCAGAGTTGCAGTATAGGAAAGGAAGAAGGAAAAAAAAAAAAAATAGGACTTGCAGTACAGGAAAGGAAACATACACACACCGAGAGAGAAAGAGAGAAAGATATGAGATTTTATTTTTTTATTTTTTCTGGGTTTTGGGTTTCAAAGAGAAGGGTCCTGGTTGTTTGGAAGAGAACAGTTTTGGATTTGGAGGAGAAGCCATTTGCAGCACAGGAAGAAGGAAAAAAAAAAAAAAAAGAGTTTTAACACCGTTTGTGAGTTATTAAATTTGACAGGTGTCAAAATTTTAAGTAAGGAACCTAAGGTACTGTATGTAAGGTACTGTACATAAGTTTTGCCCTTATGGAATTACTACTGTCACGCCCCCAACCTAAAAGGGTCCAAAGCATGAGAAAAACATCTCAAAGGAACTGTAGATTTTGTTCCTTTTGGCAATTCAATCCAAATAAAATCATATTAAGTACCAATATCAAGAATTATTATAATAATTCCATGAAATATACTCCCAAAATAAGTCAGAGTTCTATGCAATAAATACAATGATCATTGGCTACAAAAGAATAGAGGTCTGAATAAATAATTACATATTATCAGCTTGCCCCATCAGTGGGAACAACGTCACAACCACTATAATATACAAAAGAATGAGTCAAGCCTATTCTAAGATGTACATCATCTAATATCTTCATTTCAAAAGAATGAGTCAAGCCTATTCTAAGATGTACATTATCTAATATCTTCATTTCAAAAGTTCAACCTTCACCAGTAATTTGTCTAACCACTGTTAGCCACCAAATAGCTGTCTCAAAAGATTGTTGCCTACTCTTGAAAGTTTATAAAATAATGAAATGAAACAGAGCCCAGTAAGTAGCACAATTAATGGGGGTGGGGGAAATACAAGTTTCATGATGATAAAAATTTACAAATCATGTTTCAATTTGGGTATTTCCAAATAATTTCTACAAAACCATATCCACAAACAATATGACAAGAATGAATAAAATGACATGGCACAAAGCTTCTCAAAATGCTCTTATGAAACTACATACTATAATTTGTGAGCAATAACAATACAATTCCAAACCCAAGGCCACATGATAATGTCGTCACAAAGACGGAACTAATCTGCCATCATAAAGACGGAACTCATTGCTGACACACAGCCGGAACTAAATATGCCGTCACAAAGACAGAACTCATTGCCGTCACAAGACGGAACTAATATGCCATCACAAAGACGGAACTCATCGTCGTCATAAAGACGGAACTCAATAACTATCACGAAGACGGGTGCTAAAATACCAATGTCACACAGACTATAGTATCTAGCTAGATAATCACCGGGTAATCACATGTCACAACACATGGGTAGAACATAAAGAGCTCACAAATTACCTTTAATTCAAAATACGTAATTCACTTCTAAGTAGTTTCATAAAATATTTGAATGCCCAAGATATTCACAAGGTTCTCAAAGCTCTCAACTCATCTCTTGTCAAAATGATTTTGTATTAACCTCGCAAATAACATAGGTCAAGATAAAGCATCTTTATATTTTGCTAATAATGCAATAAATCCATAAAATTCATAATCTAGAATTTAATCAAGATGCAATTCCCTATATGCAATAAGAATATGCACTTTCATATATAATCATAAATAGTAGGGTCACAACAAAACAATTTTTAGAAAAACATAGTTCCACCATTAATTTTCCGAAATGTGTTTGACCCAAAAATAATGTTTATGCAGCATGGTTAATTTCCAAAAATCTCATTAAAAGCTACTACCTCGCAACCCTCAAAAACCTAATTTTCCAAGCTTCAAATGAAATTAGCTAAAACCTAAACAATACCAAGCAAACCTATCACAATAAGCGTAAAGCTTGAAATTGTATCTAGCTACATATTAGAAATTGCTAACTAAGAAATTAATTAGGCAAGCCTAGCATTTAACCTCACAAATAATGTATTCCACTTCCAAAGTTTCTCAACAATTTAATTACAAGGTATAGACTCCAACTTATCATCATGTCATTCCAAGCTTCACCTTTACCATAAGAGATCCCAACACTTTATGAATTTCTTCCTCAATATACATGTCATTTTCAAGAGACCCACAAAACAACATATATAACAATACCCACCATTACAAACCCCAAATGTAAATCCTCCACTAGCTCCAAATACACAATAAAAATTAGATTCATCAACTATTTCACATTAGAAAGCCAAAACTCTCAAATCTTCACCACTTAGCTAACCACCATTGCAAAAATCATAAACCCACTCATCAAATACATCCACCAAGATCAAAACCCATACATTAAAACACAAAAATATCACTTCTAATGCTCATAAATCACATGGGTATTATTATTAAAGCTTAAATAAACATAACCTCAAGCAAAAGCATATAAACCCACAAAAAGATTAAAAAATTTTTACTTCAAATAGTAGAGGTGAGTGAGCCTTACCGTTTTCCTACGGAGTTTTCCAGTGATCTTGCCGAAAAAATGGGGGTGGAAGAGGTGAGGAGTGGTACTAGTTGGAGAGTGGGGGAGTTATGAGAGAGGAGTGTTGTGTAAAAAGAAAAGAAAGAAAACAAAATAGGAACAAGAGGGATGGCCGGCCAAAGAGGGAGAGGGAGATATTTTGCAAGATGTGTGGTTGGGAATGGGTGGGGTAGGTAGGGTAGGCACGTGAGACACTAAAAAAAATTTGACCCTTTTTTTTTAATAAAAAGGTGGGATGGGACGTTACAACTTTGGTGATCATCATTTCAAGAAGTTGGAGAAAATTGGTGGGACGATGTACCTAAATTCAAAATATATGATCTCATGCATGATTTGGCAATATCAGTAGTTGGACTAGAGAACATCACTTTTGGTATAAATGGGGAAAACATTGGTGAAAAAACCCATCATGTCTCATTTGGTTTTAATTTAGACTCATCATTGAAAATTCCAACCATGTTGTTTAAAGCAAATAGGATGAGAACATTTCTTTTGCCAAGTCAAGCTTGGCATCCACGTCAAGTGGTATGGAACCAATCACGAGTATGGAACCAATCAACTTGTGATACATTTGTTTCAAGTTTTGAGTTCTTACGCTTGTTAGATTTGAATGGCACTGGCATTAGTAGTGTGCCACATTTTACTGGAAAGTTGAAACTTTTAAGATATCTCAATCTTTCAAGGAACAATTACATAAAGAAGCTTCCTAATTCCATTACAACGTTGCAAAATTTTGAGACAATAAATGTCTCTTGTTGTAGAGGACTAATAGAATTCCTAAGAAATTTTACTAAATTAGTCAATCTTAGGCATCTTAACATTGATGGGTGCTAGAGTGTGACTCATATGCCATGTGGATTGGGGCAATTAACTAATCTCTAGTCACTAGCTGAGTATGTGTTGAGTATAGACTCTAGGTGTGGTGGTGAACTGAAGGGACTTCATGGATTAAACCATCTGAGAGAAAATATTAGGATTAAAAATTTGAGACATGATAAAGATACTGAATTAGAATGTAAGGCTGCAAGTTTGAAAGAGAAGCAACACCTTGAAGGCTTAGCATTAGAGTGGATAAAAGGAGATGTCGATGAAGTGGATGTTGGGTACGATGAGAAGTTAATCAAAGCTTTGGAACAGCCCTTAATCTTAAACATTTGGAATTAAAAGGCTACATGGGAGTGAGATATCCAGGTTGGCTTTCGTCACTAAAATACCTCGTACACCTATTGTCAATTTCAATTAAAAAAATGCCAAATTGTGCCACCATTGCATCAATTTCCTTCTCTCAAAACTCTTAAGTTAATCGACTTTCCTTCTCTTGAGTATGTATAATTGATATCCGATAGTGTTAACCTTCCATCCCTAGAGTTCCTTCAAATTAGGCATTGCCATTATCTAAAGGGATGGTGGAAGAGGAGGAGGGACTCCAATGAGGTGGATGATGATGATGTGATAATTATGGGGGAATATCAACGATAGCAATCTTGAAGGCAAAGAATTCTCCGCCTCCATTTACTCGTCTTTCTTCTCTAAGTATTTATCTTTGCCCTAAACTGTATTCCATGCCTTTATTTCCCTATCTTGAAGAACTATATTTGGGGAACTCTAATTTGAGGCCATTGGAGCAAACAATATTGATAGGAATGATAAGTATGGCATCTTCGGAAAACCCAACAAAAACAATAGCAGAGTCAATCTATTCTGCTCGTAGTTGTTGTTGTTCTTCTTCTTCCACACTTACCGCCTCATTCGTCCCTCTCTCCAAATTAAAATCTTTGCATATTTGTCACGACCCAAATCTGTACTTCAGAATTTAGAGCATGACTGGCATGTTAATATCAAGTTTACCTCAATACTAACACGAACCAACCTAAACTGACATTGCTTATCAAGAATTGTTTCTTGTATACGTGCTTATTTTCTTGCATAAAAGTCACAATATACAAAAATGATGAAAACCTTGAAAATTCATTTCATTTGAACTTTGCAAGATTTCCACTTGCCTGAAACTTAAGGTATTCCTGCAAATATTACATAGCTAAAAGTTTAGCAAAAACTCTTATTTACAACCCTAACCCCAAAGACATACAATTGGGGTTCAAAACAAACTAAAATTTCGAATTACATCCGTGCTTAAAGGATCAAGTATATCTTGATTCCTCCTATACAACAAAAGAGCTAAACTACTATACAACAAAAGAGCTAAACTACTATACAACAAAAAGACTACAATCTAAGAAACGAGAATCATAGAATCCTGCCACCTCTAACATTCTCGCTGCTTCCAGGAAGAACCTATGCACTGAAATATAATAGGGTGAGCTGCGAAACCCAGTAAGGTTTTATGCTCCATGGGCCTTTGATAAGAATGCATGTAAAACAAATATTTGATGGATATGCCAATTTTGATAAAATATCTTTCATATTGTTTCTAAAATAACATATGAGCTTTTAGATGATATACTTCACTTTCCCTTCATATAGAAATAAAAGGACATAGTAAGGAACTGAAACATAATTCAGCATACTATTCTTATCATCATACTTTTCCTATAACTTCCAAATAGCTTAATAGCTCATTTATAATACATATTAGTTAGTCTAATTGTAAGTCTGTCACTACTTTGGGAGGCTTCCAGCACATAGTGCCAGGCATCCAGCATTCCCCACAATGCTAGGTTATTCCGGAATTATATCATAATACATACTTTCAACCATGGGGGTAGGTTGACATCCTCCACAAGTTGGCGGTTACCAACAAGGGCGGGTACAGCAGAGCCAGTCCCACTTTTAATGGCCAATCAGAAATTTCCATGGAAATACCAGTACTATAACCCTTACTGGCTGAGTTCAGATCATAACAATGGAATAACTAAAAACTATATATTTTTCAGATATTATGCTTTTACATCGATATTTCATAACAGTAGCATATCCATTTCAGTCTTTAAACATTACATTTGTGATATGGGTAATAGCATCAATATGCTAAAATTGTCGTATAGATAGGATTCAATAAGTCACAAATATAAATCTTTACTTAAATCATGCTTATAGGTAATATCTTTAATTAAAAGGTTTTGATGCATAATAATTTTATAAATAGTTCTTATACTTATCAAATGTACACGTCGCATTTCCCTTACCTGAAAAAAGAAGACGCGAGAGGTTTGTACAAGAGGAGCTCAAGTGTCCACGTTCTCGTTCTCGTCACCTAAAAGAAAAACCAAGACTTATTACTAACTACTCTTCCTAAATATATAACTTAAACCTCAAACACAACCTAACTCTCAAACTTAATAAAATCTTAATTCCTATCACATAGAGCTACCCCAAGAACAAGATACAATTAGCAAACACATTACATACCAAAACGTAGAGGAACCAAGGCATAAAAATTCCTCTATGATCTAAACATGCCAAAAGGTAAGCACATTAAATTATAGCTCAAAACATTCACCCTAACTTTAAAATTAAATCCACAAAGTTAGAGTTATCCTTCTCTGTTTACTGCTCCTTTCAGTAGAAACTGCCTCATTTGTAAAATACAAATGGGCTATCTAAGCACATCCAAATGTCATGAAAATTTATAGAGCTACTCCTCTGTGTGTCTAGTATATACCATATAAATTTCAGGGTCAAAGAATAAAACCATGATTTATTAAAAATCGTACAAGGCAACGTACTCAAATCTGTCCTGACAGAAAATCATGCAACTTAGAAATTAAACCATTATTTTTGTATTAATCCAAATTCAGTGAGACCAATTCCATAACAACCATATGTGTCTTAGGATTCATAAAAACTACTCCTAGCATCCTAAATCACAGCAAATGATTTAATACATAATTTTCTTTGTGTAAACCCCAAATCTGTCACAGTGACAGCTTCAGGGCATGTTCTTACAAAATCATCAATTAAATGCAATTGATCTTCATTTCATTTGGGTATTTTTATAACAATACTATAAACATTAAAATAAGTTATAAAGCATTCAATAGATCATAAAACCATCAATCTTAAAACTTACTAAAACAGAAACACAATTTCAGCTTCTAAAATCAGCTTAGAGAATAAAGAAGGAGAACAATTAAACTATCAAAATTCTCTTAAATCAAATGAGGTTTTGATTACTTACCCCCAACTTTGAAGCTGAAACTTAAATATTAGGCTCTTAATTCCTTCTTTAGAGTGAGATATATGTTGTTTTAGTGAGAGAGGGAGAGAGAGGTCTTGCCATGTGAAAGCAAAGAAAGAAGAGAAACAAAGGAGCAAAGAAAAGGAAGAGAGAAAGAAGAAATAGAAGCTGGACTTTCTGTCTGAAGCAGCCAAGAAGATAAGTGGTGAAGACTTTGTGGGACACGTTTAAATGCAAAGGAGAAAAAGAAGACCAAGTCCCACCTTTCCCACATTTTGGCATTTGCACTTTTCACCCCATATATTCTTATATTTCAAGAAAGGCCCAAAGACAAAATAACTTTGTATATATATATATATATACACACACATATACATATCTTTATCTTTATAAAATTCTCTCTACAACATTAAAAGAGCATATATGTTTTATAATATCACAATATCAAAAATTTACGCACTTAAATTAATTAAGATAATAACAAACATATAAACTCATAAAATTAAATGTGCAATTAGGTTGGGGTGTTACAATATTAGTCTAATGGAAGGCAATGATGGTCTTCTCATTCAAACTATACAACATCTCGCTGCAGTTGAGGAACTTGTGTTATTTAATTATATTGGGGATGGGATGGAATTGGAATAGCAATGCCTAAGGAAGCTTCAAAATCTAAGATCGTACAATCAATCAAAATTGGCCTCTCTTCCACTGGGACCTCAATAGGCTACCTCTCTATGAAATCTCAAGATTTCAAATTGTCCGAGTTTGGAGACTTTGCCGAAGTGGATATGCAACATCACATCTCTTCAATCACTTGAGATTTGGGATTGCCCCAATTTGACGTCATTGCCTGGCCCTACGTATTTGAAGACACTATCAATTTGGAATTGTCCCATCTTAGTGGAAAGTTGCAAGAGTGATGATTGGCTTGCCCAAATCCAAAACTTGGTTGGTGATCTAGGTCGACCAAAAGAAGAAGATTCAAGTATTGAATTTCATTATGCAAAAAAAAAAAAAAAAAAAAAAAAAAAATCTACTTCTCCACCCACATTAAATTTATAGCTAATTTTTTTCCTTGGTTATTGATTTTAATTATGAAGAACAAACTGAAAAAAAAAAAAAGAAAAAAAGGAAAAAAAAGAAGAAGAAGGAATATGGACTTAAAAATCAATTCTTTACCAAAATATTTGGGCGTTGAAGTTGTTTAACAAGTCAATAACTTAGTGGTAATTAATTATCGAGCAGTGGTTTCTTGTTTTCTTTGTTAGCTAATAGAACTTTCATTCCTCACATGCTTCACATATTAAGAGAAATAATATGGCAAATCATTCATATGTTTCTTCATTCAAATAAATACATTCTTGTTTCTCGAACCAAGTTGATGAGGTGATGCATTTTGGATGTTCTAATTTTCATCTTTTCAGAGTGAAAATTAGCACTTGCTGATATTGCGATAATATTTGTGGGAGAAGTATATCCAGTAACAACATTGCAGAATTAGCTTATGTAGATATGTTTTTTGTTTGAATTCTCTGTTACACATAAACTCAAATGTGTTTTTATTTTCATAAAAGAAAAATGTATTTTTTTTTCTAATATAAGTGACGGATTTACTTATATTCAGTTCCTTTTTAGATCATTCAAGATGGATGAACCATTTGTAAGTAACACTAGAAACAAATTGTAACCACATATTACAATATTTACAAAATATCTAACCTTATATAATAATTGAATGTAAAATACTTTATATTTCCTTAAAAAAGTTATAAAATTTAAAACACTTTCAAATAACAAATATAAATAGTTTAATTTAGAAAATCTAATATATTTTATCAACTATAATTTGCCATATTTAAGAAGGTCTTGGGGATTAACATTTATAAGTCTCATTTATTATTTTTCATTTTCACTTAACAGAAAAAAAAGAAAAAAAAGAAAAGAAGTCGTTCAAGGATTTGGGACTAGTGGTTGTGAACTTACCACCTTCGATTAAATCATTCGTAATTCGTTTTATTATTATATTTCCGGTATTTTATTAAATCCAATGATTAGTACGTGTTTTTTTTTTTTTGGTTATAAAATTGTGACGTGAGGAGTGTTGGGAATAATATCTGTACAATTTTAAATTCGTACCTAGTCAATGTTAACAATAAGACTACGGATACGGTAGCTTTTGCCTTTTGTGATATTTCTTGGACAGATTATATATACTGTGGGCTTAGGACGAATAGACACAGAGAGGTTTCGGTATTGTCATGGGCCTTATGGCAGCTTGGGCTTTATAAATGGGCCTTCCCGTCATAGTTGCACTACCAGTCTACCACTTCAATAAGCAATTGAGCTTTAGTTATTTGAAATTGTAGACCATTTTCCAAGTAACTTAAAAAAGATACAAATAATTAATTGAAGGCTTTTGTTAACGGGTGTATTATTGCAATTGTTAAGGAAAAATCAAACAAGTCTAACTATATTGAAAAGTAATAAAAATTGATCAACAAATACCCTTTTTTTTAGATAATTACAATATATTGAATCTCCTAACTTGAACTATTTTTCCACTAGACTCTAATAGCCTGTTTGGAAGTTTAGAGAGGGAGAAGAGTAGAAAGGAGTAGAGGGGAGGAGAGTAGAGAGGAGTAGAGTAGAGGGGAATGGTTATCTTCCACCTTATTTAGATGTTTTTAAAATTAAGTAAGAGGGAGGGGAGTTATTCATTTGGTCAAGCATTTTTATCCTCCACTCTCCCTCCAAATCTCTCCAATTTGGAGGAATTAAAAATGAGGGGTTAGAGGGAGTTGAAACCCCTCCAAATCCCTCCCCCTCCTTCCTTAAAAAACTTCCAAGTAAGGATATTAAATTACTCTCCCTCTCTCTACTCTACTCTCTCTCCATTTTTAAACATCCAAACAGGCCATAAGCGCTTTGTGCATGAGGACTTGCTAATTTAGCAACAAAGCTCATCTTTTAACTAAAAGCTAGAACATCCACGTAGAGGAGTATCTATATCAATCATGCTTTTCCATCGATCTTTAATTTGCTTAGAAAGAAGACCCTGTCTTTTCTTTTCTTTTTTAATTAAAATGTTGTGCAACTCCTTAGAAAAAAATCAATTGCTTCCCAAAAAAAAAAAAAAAAACCTCAACCTTAACCAAAACACTGACACTCACTAATTGGACCTTTAATTAAATTGAATGAGTCAAGCATGCACCTACCACCTACGTTCGGTTTTTTTTTTTTTTTTGGAATCTTATATTCATTATTTAAATGAGATTTACACCAAACCAAATGCCAGCCACCCACATCCCACCTGTAGCTTAATTTCCACATATAATCTTCAATCATTTTAATACCTCACCTGGCCATGGTTATGAGCTCTAGAAGTTACTAGGTTCGTTTTCATTAATAATTTCAGTAGTTCTTATTATAGGTAACTTAAATAGTTTTATTGCTTATATCAATTATTAACCAAAAAGCATCCACAGCTCTGGGCAGGGAATATCACACTGAATGATAGCTCTCAAATAGATATTTTTTTTTTTTTGATAAAGTCTCAAATAGATATTATGTGAACTTATATACCTCATATTGACAGATAAACTCTATCATATGTACGTAAGGATAATGGACAAAGTGTAACCATCGCATAATGCAAGTGGTACTTTTTTTTAATGAAATTTACAGAAAGTGGTTAGGGCATTTCCTCAATATTAATCATATCCCTAGAGTTGGTGATCTACTTGTTTGTCGAATTCCAAAAAAATATATATACATATATATATAATAATTATGTAGTTATTAAAAACCTAAAATGTCAAATCTTGTATCTTTGAGTGTTTTTTCTTGCTATTATTTTATATTTCGCTTACTAATTTATTGTAATTGGAATGATAATCCTAGATAGCGATGCTTTTGTTATTTTGGCCACAGTCATACATGGCATACAGTCATCTAACCTTTATTTATGTCCAAAAAAAAAACTATTGTTTGTTTATTATTATTATAAGAACAGAACCGGGCAGGTTCAACCTGCAAGCAATATGGGGAGGAATCTAACATGGGGAAATAAAATACTGAAGTTTGGTAAATCATAGCTTTGTATGTATTTAACACAGGGATATAAAAGTGGGGAGAAAAATAAAACATTTTGTATTTCTTATTATATTCTTCTATTGGATTTCATGTTTGTATTTCTTGCAAGGATTATGTCACTCACATCTTCACAACTCCATTGATTTATTTTTTCGATTTTAGTTTCTCCTCAACAAATTGGACCAGATGATAATAATAAACTTCAAACAATAGCAAACCAAGATCAAGATATTAAAAAAATAATCAAGTGTATCTAGATACAAGATTAAGCTTATTTCTAGATTATGTTCATTTAACTACAAAATAGGAAGAGATATATATAGCAACCCAAATGTTATCTTCATTGTATTCTTCAACTATACAAATTCCCTATTCAATATTATGAGAGTGAGATCATTCATTAATCAAACAGTTTGCCTAAAAACATTTTCTCCCTACTTTCCTCCAATGTTGGGAAGATAAAAGGTTGCAAATCCAAATAGAATAATCATCCTTCATTTTTTTTTTCCTTTCTTCCATCTTTAACTCTAGCAACTAAGAGAAAATAGCTATTCATCTTCCATTTTCTTTCCACCATCTTATCTTTTCTTACTTTTACACCCTACAAAACATACTCTAAATTTATTTAGCTTGTTTTTAAACCAACTGTGATAAAAAAAATTTTAAGAAAAAATCAAACAAATTTTTTCATTTTTAGGAAAATTTTGATACACACTCTTTATAGCACCTTCCATATATTGAATTTTTTTTTAAACACGATTTCAATTAAAAATGTAAATTTGTGTTTTAAAGTAAAACTTTAAAATCATGCTTTTATCATTGCCCTTTTGTTTTTATATGGTTTGTTTGAACCACAGGAACAATCATCATTTAGATTTCTATGAAAATATTATATACTATTTTAATGAACGAAAATAAAATATCAAGAGCAAGTCTTGTATTTTACAAATTTGTCAAACTAAGTAAATTTTTTGTTTTAAGAAAAACTTTAAATTATTTATAGCAGCCTCAAATTTGTCGTACTTGTTTGTCAAGAGATCTCTCTCTCTATTTTTATTTATTATTGTTATGGACAAGTTGTCTAGCACTAGCTACCTCTTCAACAAGCAATTGAGCTTTAGTTGAGTAATTGAATGTAAAACATCTTGAAAATGATGCTAAGTAGGAAACACTGAAATCAGATCAACTTGAATAGGTTATTTGTGAATAATTGTCCAGAAGTGATGACGTACTGTATGAAATCATAGGCCATTTTCCAAGTAACTCCAAAAAAATAACAAATAATTAATTGAAGGCTTTCGTTTATAGATGTTTAATTGCACTCCTTAAGGAAGAATTAAGCGAGTCCAACTATATTGGAAAGTAATAAAAGCTAATCAATATATACATCTTTTTAATTGAAAGCTGTAAGGTTGTGATTTCCAACTATGTTGTGATGACTTTAATTCCATGCCAAATTTGATTGTAATTCCTTCAATCATTTTTTCCCTGTATGTATGCAGGTTTTTAATTGTAAGGGATGAGTGTGAGAGATTGTGAAGACTCAAGTTTCAAAGAATAAACAAGTGAATTTCGCGAGTGTCTTGCGAGTCGCGTCTTGCAAGAAGTCTACTCGCCAAAGAGTTACGTGTAGAGCACATGACTGGAACATAATACTTTTTTAGATAATCTTATTAATCAAAGTCCACAGCACAATTATGATTTTGCTTTTATCTTTTTAATATCCTGATCTTACCAAATGATAATAGAGAATTGCAAATGTTACAACTCTGAATTGTTAGTTGATCATGTTCAGCTAAACATGCACTTTGTCATAGACTATATGTGACAAAAACTGCATTGTGCAAACCTTACTTCTTTTTTTTTTTTACTGAATAAAAAAAATTGAGGTTTCTGTGTGGATTTATCGACCCAATGCCACGTGACGAAAATGAATAAGTAAAGTGATATGAGTACTTTTACCATTAAGTCACACTTTTATGGTCTCTTACTTTTGCATCATATGATCACAAGTCAAAGTCTTTATGAATTTGAAATCAAGAGAATAAACTACTCTAAGGTGAATTAGCTCAAAAATAATTTGAATATTAATACTAATGGAAGTGTGAAGCCAGCTCCGACAGCCCATGTGATGCTTTTTTGACAAGTCATACGTGGCATATAGACATCTATACTGTTACGTCCAAATTATTGTTCTTGTATATATTGATCACTCTGCCTAAACCATTCTCCTCACAAACTATTGCTCTCATCTTACCTACCTTTAACTATTTCAAGTATTCATTTCATTCACCTTCATTGAGAAATGGCAGAAGGAGTTCTCTTCAAGGTAGCTGAAGGAATCATTGGCCAACTGGGCCAACTAGCTCTCAAAGAGATTGGACTGCTCTGGGGTGTCAAAGATGAGCTTGAAAAGCTCGAAAACACGGTTTCAACAATCAACGCTGTGCTTCTGGATGCAGAGGAAAAGCAGGCGCAGAGCCATGCCATCAAGGATTGGGTGGCAAAGCTGAAAGATGTACTTTTTGAAGCAGACGACTTGCTGGATGACTTTTCCACTGAAGTTTTACGACGGGAAGTGATGACTAGGAATAAGAAGGCGAAAGAGGTACGCATCTTCTTTTCCAAATCGAACCAAGTTGCATATGGTCTTAAAATGGGTCATAAGATTAAGTCAATTAGGGAGAGACTAGATGCTATTGCAGTGGATAGGAAGTTCCACTTAGAGGCACGTCCTAGGGAGACACAAGGCAATAATAGGGGGAGAGAGACTCATCATTTTGTACGTGCTGAAGATGTTATTGGAAGAGAGGTTGATAAGAAAGTCATTATAGATCGTTTAATGGATCCCAAAATTGAAGAGAATGTTTCGGTCCTTCCTATAGTTGGAATTGGAGGACTGGGTAAGACCACATTAGCTCAATTTGTATTCAATGCTGAAGAAATTAAAAATCATTTTGAGAAAAAATTGTGGGTGTGTGTCTCTGATGATTTCGATGTAAAAATAATTGTTGAGAAAATATTAGAATGTGCAAAAGAAAAGAAACCTGAAAGACTTGAAATGAACACATTGATAAATGATCTGCAAAAAGAAATTGATGGAAAGAAATACTTACTTGTATTAGATGATGTGTGGGATGATGATTCAGAAAAATGGGATAAGTTAAAAGGATTTCTACTCGGTGGTGCAAGAGGTAGTAGAATATTGGTGACTACCCGTGAGGAGAAGGTTGCTAAGATTTCAAAAACTATAGAACCACACTTTTTAAGGGGTTTAAATGAAGAGGAGTCTTGGTCTTTATTTAAGCAAAAGGCATTTGAAAAAGGACAAGAACCAGAAAATTTGAGAATTAAAGAAATTGGAGTGGAAATAGTTAGAAAGTGCAGAGGAATTCCACTCGCCATAAAGACTATAGGAAGCCTATTGTGCTTTAAAAACTCAGAAGGTGAGTGGTTGTCCTTCGTTAATAAAGAATTTTCAAAACTAGATCAAAAAGAAAATGATATCCTACCAACACTTAAATTGAGTTATGATCATCTCCCATCACATTTGAAACAATGTTTTGCTTATTGTAGTTTATTTCCAAAGGATTACGAGTTTAAAAAAAAGGAATTGATTAAGCTATGGATGGCACAAGGGTTCATTAGGCTATCAGGTCAAAACCAATGCTTAGAAGATGTTGGTCATGAGTATTTTATGGAATTGCTTTGGAGATCATTCTTTCAAGAAGACAGAAGATCTATATTCAAAATCCATGACCTCATGCATGATCTAGCAATATTAGTAGTGGGACTAGAGAGCACAGCTTTTGAAATAAATGGGAAAAACATTGATGAAAACACCCATCACGTGTCATTTGGTTTTGATTTAGACTCATCAAAGCAAATTCCAACCACGTTGTTTAAAGCTAGTAGGATAAGAACATTTCTTTTGCCATGTCAAAAATGGGATTCAAATAAAATGGTATGGAACAAGTTAACTTGTGATGCATTTGTTTCAAGTTTTAAGTTCTTGCGCTTGTTAGATTTGAAAAAGACTGGCATTAGTAGTGTTCCACATTCTATTAGAAAGTTGAAGCATTTAAGGCACCTTGATCTTTCATGGAATGGCATAAAGATGCTTCCTAATTCAATTACAAGGTTGCAAAATCTAGAGGTACTAAATCTTTCTTTCTGTGATAAACTTATAGAATTGCCAAGAAATATTTCTAGATTAGTCAATCTTAGGCATCTTATCATTGAAAATTGCTTTAGATTGACTCATATGCCACATGGACTTGGGAAATTGACTAATCTCCAATCACTAGATGTGTATGTGTTGAGTAGGGACTCTAGGAGTGGTATTGGGTTGAACGAACTTCACGGATTAAACCAGCTGAGAGAAAATCTAAGGATTAAAAATTTAAGACACAAGAAAGATGTTGAATTAGAATATAAGGCATGTTTGAAAGAAAAAAAACACCTTAAAGGCTTGGTGTTAGAGTGGATAGAAAGAGAAGTGGATGTTGAGTACGATGAGATGTCAGTCGAAGCTTTGGAACCAAACCAAAATCTTAAAAGTTTGGAATTAAATGGCTACAGGGGAGTGAAATATCCAATCTGGCTTTCTTTACTCAAAAATCTTGTGAGCCTTACGTTTGTTTCAATGGAGAATAGCCAAGATGTGCTACCATTGCATCAATTTCCTTCTCTCAAAACTCTCAGTTTGATTAGTTTTCCTTCACTTGAGTACGTATCTCTGGTATTAGAGAGTTTTAAACTTCCACCCCTAGAATCCCTCAAAATTTGGAATTGTCCTAATCTAAAGGGATGGTGGGACGAAGATGCCGCCAATAATTACAGTGAAATATCGACGATAACAGCAAAGAATCATTCTCTTCCTTCATTTTATCGTCTTTCCCATCTAAACATTTATGGTTGCCCTAAATTATCTTCCATGCCTTTATTTCCTTATCTTGAAGGATTAGATCTGGATAACTCTAATTTGAGTCCATTGGAGCGAACAATATCGATGGGAATGATAAGTACGGCATCTCAGGAAAACCTAACAGCAGTAGCAGAAGCAGAGTCAACCTCTTCTGCTCCTTCTTCTTCTTCTTCTAAAACACTTGTTGCCTCATTCACCCCTCTCTCCAAATTAAAATATTTGGAGATATATATATGATAAAAGGTAGTGATGGTCATGTCCTTCAATCTATACAACATCTGACTGCACTTGAGAAATATGGTTTATATAATTATAATGGGGATGGGATGGAATTGGAATGGCAAGGGCTGAGGAAGCTTCAGTATCTAACACTATCTGATCATCCAAAATTGGCCTCTCTTCCGATGGGGCTTCAACAGGCCACCTCTCTGCGAAATCTCATAATTTCGAATTGTTCAAGTTTGACGACATTGCCGGAGTGGATCTGCGAAATCATATCTCTGCAATCACTCAATATTTCTAATTGCCCCAATTTCACTTCATTGCCTGCCCTAACATCTCTTCAATCCCTCCATATTTGGCGTTGCCCCAATTTCACTTCATTGCCTGCCCTAACTTCTCTTCAATCCCTCTACATTTGGGATTACCCCAATTTGACATCATTGCCTGCCCCAACGTCTTTGAACACACTAAACATTCGGTGGTGTCCCATCCTAGTAGAAAGTTGTAAGAGCCAGGATTGGCTTGCTTGCATCGAAAACTTGGAAGAAGACCTAGCTCCGCCAAAAGAAAAAGATCCAGGTATTGAATTTCATTATGCAAAACAAAATTATTCTTCTTCACCATCTTTAATTGTGTAGCTAATATTTTCCTTGCTATTTAATTTCATTATGCAAAACAAACTGAAACGAATGAGGAATATGAGCTTAAAACTCGGGGCTTTACCAAAATTTTTGGGCGTCGCAGTGGTTCAACAAGTCAATAGCTCAGTGGTGAATAATTATAATTATCTAGAGGTGGTTTCTTGTTTTATTTATCTTTGCCAATAGAATTTCATTCCTCACATGCATACTTTCTTCACACATTAGGAGAAAGAATATGGAATTCTTTCCTCTGTTTCTTTTTGTATCTCAAACCAAGCTGATTTGGTGGTGTATTTTGGGTGTTTTTCTTCTCATCTTGTCAGGTGAGGATCATCAACTACTGATAAGGAGATAATATTTGTGGGGAGAAGTATATCTGGCAGAAGAATTAGCTTATGGAGGTATTTTTTATGCTTCAGTTATAAGCTCCACCATTTTTTTTTCTAGAATTGAATAAATTTTTTTTTTTTTGGCTTGTGCAGGTATGAGTTGTTTCATATTGGAATCACTAATGATTCATATTGGAACCTGCTTGACATTAAACTGTATGTCAATATATCTGGGTATCTGGGGCTTTCTTACATAATAAAAGCAGTTCTCATTTCATTGTAAAATATGAAATGAAGATCAAATATGAGAAAGTGGTCTTTAGTAGTGGTTCTTTTCACATCTTTTGTGAGAGGTGAGCTCTAGGATTTTAAAACCTTAATGGTTTAATTGATGATTCTGCATATTTAAGCTTATGAGATTTACTGTCAGTGACTTCTATTTCATAGAACAGTTTGCATCAAAACGCAGCTTAAATTTAATGAAGACATGATATATTTGAGGAATGGTATTCATTTTATGCCCTTGGTTAGTGAGAAACTTTGGGAAGACAGTGATTATACAATCCTAACTTCTTCTTTTTTGTTTTTTTGTTTTTATAGTCAAACTTTATAAGCATCCTGCAGAATTCTTATTTGAAAAGAGCAGCTTAGATTCTGAAATCCATACTTATTGAACGATGCCAGGTGAAAATGCTCTGGAATGACCTGAGACAGCTTATATCCCTGAGGCTGAAATTGAATGTAGAAGGATCCATCATAACCCCATAAAAAGGTTGAGTGCCACAATTCATTTTGTTAGTTTACAAGTTATTTTGAGTTCTAAACTTTCTCATGTTGGATGACAAGACCGACCAATACCATCCCCTAGAGTTGTGAGCTTGCCAACCCAATAGTTTTAGAAGTGCTCAATGTTTTTTAATAGTAGAGTGCAAATAAATGTTAAAGGAAACTATCTAACCTTATCAACTATTTTTTTTCTCTTTAGATGACTGATACTAATAGCGTGCAACTTCTCCCATGATTCCCTTTTATATGCAGGCATTTAGCTAACATTTTGGTCACATGTTCAGACAGATATGCAGATGATAGCCACAACCTAAATGCATTGGATAGTCACCTATAAAATGTAGAAAAAGCATCAATTCACTGGGATTCTACAACGTGCTTGGATATGACAACCTTCCTTCTTAATAGCATTCAGCCTACTGATTTCACACATCATCAAAAAGAATGAGTATCACTGGCTATCCCAATTATGGCTACAATGGTAGAGGCAAACAGGAAAATTTTGGCATAAGTCTGTTCTTGTATTTGACTGTGGAACTGTATTTATGAGAATAAGATTCAGGATTTGTTGCATCTTTGACTTCTTTTGGTACGTATGTTAATCATTAACTTATTTGTCAAAGGATAAAACACAATGAGGTAATGTCAATGCTATGCTTTCTTTTTTAGTATCAGTGATTTGATATTTTGAGTATTTTTCACTTGTCCGATTTCATATTTGATATTTTGAGTATTTTTCACTTGTCCGATTTCATATGCCATATTTCTCAATTTGTTACCCTGCAACTTTGCAATACATTGAAATTACATTTCTTTACTTTCATATGAAAATTATTGATCATGAATTTGATTTCTCATGTGTGATGTGGAAAAATATGCTGGCTAAATTAATACTTTAATAATTATTATTTGGATTACAAAATGATCTCTGCTGCATGATCTTTCTCTTATTGACAGTAATCTATACTTATTTCCTATCTTGGATTTTTTTGGGTTTAAATCCTGTTTTTTGTTTATCTTTTGTTGCCTTTTCCAATCTGAAACAAGTTCAATGTTAGTTTGTACAGCAGTTATGACAATGGTGGTGGCAATTATCTCTTGTTAATTGCTGTGGTGTTTTTATTAGCCATTGAAGCTCTGACATATCTAGCCACTTTGCACTATTTTAAATTCTACAAGTGGTTGCATCATCACAAGTTAATAATAGAATAAGTAAGTTTTATCTATTATAGACAACAAGATTCCTGCACTATAATTCCAACCTCATTCTCATAAGTATTCAATACAAATTTTGCTTTACTATGTTAGGATTTTATGACTATTAAATTTAGATCTTATTGACCTATTTGGACATTATTGTGGTCTATTTGGGTTCTAAGTACGAGTGGTTGTGTTCATGGATTAAATTCAGTGTATTTATTGGAAAGTTTTGAGCTGTTTTTGAGTTTATTCACTTGGTTCTTTGATTATCAGTGGGAAATGTAGAGACAAGCAGCAATTCAGGAGATGGATGGGGAAATTAGTGGGGATTTTGCAATTTGCCTGATCATGATAGCCTCACTTCTTTCAAGAGATCAGGTATTATTGACCGACTCCAGTTGTTGCTAAGATGGCAGAGTTAAACAAGAAAGATCTTGCATAAACTTGCTCCCTTTTATTTGACAGTTAAATTTAATTGGTGAGAACCAGATTCAGAATTTGCTGCTCTTGGATTTCTTTAGGTATGTATGTCAATCATTAACCTAGATCCTTCATAAAAATATATATTGTAATCTTGTGTGTTTGGAAAAAAAAAATTGGAATTTCAATGTTATTCTTTCTTTTCAATGTTCTAAGGATTCTCCTACGACATGCAGTAAGTTGACAAGCTGAAAATTGTGTCTCATTACTTTCATTGTCATAATATGTCCTTTCTGCATTTATATGAGATGAAACAATATGTAAAATATATTAGTAATTATTTTTTAGCTTTGCCAAATTCCTTTTACTTATAAAGAAAAAATTTTGCTTGAGTTTTTATTCAAAAGTGTGTCAAGGAGGTGATATATTTGGCTTGCTTTGTTAATTTTTGTAAAGGCATAATGATATTCTGGTTGGAAATTCAAAGCTGGAAACTATAGTATTTAGTACTCCTAGAATCAGCATTTAAACAATGGGCTTGTAATGATCTCAAAGATCACAATGCGCTCAAAGTTCAAATGGCAGGACACAGGTAAGGGGAGGAGCTATAGGTTTTTGTGATAGAAATGTTGTTATCATGTTATTGCTGAAAATGACTCAATTGCTCCTATATCGTCCTAAATCCTTTTTGTCTTGATTTTAAATTTTGGCTTCTAGAATCAATTTCCCCATGTTCTTCTACTTCCATTGTGCATCGAGGTCATCCCCTTTTCTCTGGACCCTCTCCTTGCTAAAAAAAATCTTATTTTGCAACAAAGTCCAATGAGGGTGTTCTAAACTGAATCTAGTTTTGACCCTTATTAAGGATACCAAGGAATAAGGCAAAGCCAGAAGAGGCACACCCTAATGAGGTATTTGGGTAATCATCCCCTTTTCACTGGACGCCCCAATGAGCCTCATTTAGATTGGATTAATGCACTATTTTGACATTTCAAGTTAGATAAAAAAAAAAAAAAATTAGTGATGGATTGTTTGAATTTATGCACCATTTGGTTACAGAAAAAAGGTATGAGGAAAAAGAAGAGAAAATAATTGAAATAAAAAAGTCTTAAATTCTTTATCATGGGGAACAAGAAACTACAGTAAATACTCACTTGTAATGATGAGTTCATTTTCTTTTAGTCAACAAAACATCATTGTACAGGTTTATACATTATATGAATCCATGTGACTGTTCAAATCCTAGACATAGAAACTAAGACCATTAGGATCTGAAACTCCTAATACTTCTACAGGTTCATCCATATCATTTTAAACTCAGTCCTCTAGAAATTTCTCAATTATAATTGAACAACTTCACTGTTGTTTTTTGTTTCAAGTATTGCTGATTTTTATCATATCTGATTATGCCTGTTCTTCCAACTGGGTTGGTTCCACAGTTATACAGGCAGAAATAGAAAAAAAAAATTGAAAAAGAAGTATTAGATACATTATTGGCTTATATTCCTTAATGAAGATGTGTGCATGCACAACATATGAATGTATGTGTGCTAGTATTATGCCTTTTTTTTCTCTTTTTATCACTACATGGATGTTTCAGGTCTCTAGCCTGGCGGCTTCCTACAAAAGTGCATTTTCTTCGAGATGACACTACAGACTTTAAGATGTATGAAACCATTAAAGAGGAAGTCAGACATTGATGCTTATGACGCAATAGGAAAGATATTAGATGACATAAATGTAGATACAGAAGTTTATTTCAGTCAATTAACTTTATTGAATCAGAAAATATATTTAATTAATTCTAATTCTATATCCCAGCTGGCAAAACTTCAGCTTTGGTTGGACAAATCAAAAGTGGGAAGCCAACAGTTATTAGTTCTCCAAATTGATACAATGATCTTCAGGTGGGCAAAGCTCTTATGGATAATATGAATCTCAAAAAGTTTCAGATTAAATGGAGTAAGGGAAATTTGATCTTGTCAGCCAATTGACTAAAAGTTCAAAAGACAATGTTAATACTTTTGTTACTTGGTTCTGAAAACATAGAACCAAGTAGCAAAAGACAAAGCTTTTAGTGCTTCCTTATTAGTAATGATAGATTCAAGTAAAGAGTACAGGATGTGCTTCATCATGTAAGCTTTAGATATCCAACTAGGCTGGATATTCAGTAAGTCACAATTGTTGGAAACAGTGGAAATGGGGAATGCATAGTGACTGCAATATTTCAAAGATCTTTAGATCCTAAATTAGGTCACCTGATGGAATTGAAAATTGTAAGGTTAAATTGAAGTGGATGAGCTGGTAGATTGGTCTGTCAGTCAAAAATCATCTTTGTTCAATAACGCATCCATGCCAACACTGCATATGAGAGAAGGAAATGCAAATGAGGTGGAAAGCAAAGCTGCATCAAAGTTACAAGCGTGCAAAGGTTTGTTAGTAGCTTCCAACAGGTTAGTACAGTAAAATATTATGCTAAACTCATCATTTGATAGTTCTTAATGATCCAAGTTACTAAGTCAATTGAGCTACTTTAGAGTAAAACAACATTAAATAGCTTTCAATGGATAAAGCAAAAGTGGAAGTATTATTACTTCAATCATTTTCCTCTCTACAATTGATAAATGTAGGATTATAATTTTCTTTTTCTTTTTTTGGAGTTTAGTATTTGCCTGCGACTCTTACAAACTCATTGGACCATAATGCTTCATTTAGTTTTTGTCAAATAAAATGCAGGACTATCATATCATGGTAATACTATGACAATTCCAATTATCCAGGAGGCAAACGAAACGGGTAGCCAACAGTTGTCCAAGATACTGCTTTAAATAAGGCTACAAATACACTCAAAGCTGAACCTAAACGAATAATTCAAGATGCATTGAACCAAGTGATGGTGAACTAGGCTACAAATATACTGTCATGGCCTGTCCATTATCTGAAGGTGATCAAAATTAATTTATCAGAGAGAAAGGAGGGCTTGAGATTTTGATTGTGAATTTGCCACCTTGACAAACTGAGAAGGGCCAGCATTTTCTGCTGTGGAGTTGCAAATAATAATAAGGTTGAAATTAATTAGAAACAACTCTATCAAGTACTTTTTAAATGATTGATCCTATGTAACATGCAACCTGTCTCATGGTTGAATTTCAGGTCCAGGCATTTCACAAACATTTAGGTCACATGTCAAGCGGATATGAAGTTAATTGCTATCACCTAGTGGTGCAATCGGATGCAGACAAATCTGTTACTAGCTTAATGGAAATTCATCTACTATCAATGTTCCTGCACTTCAATTCTGTAAGAGAGGGAAACTAAATACCCAGTTATTAATCTAAAAGCTAATGAGGAACAACCCGAGATTAGATCTCAGATAGTCTTGCATGTGTTCAATGAAAGAAAAACTCCTAGTACACTCTGCAGTGGCACCCTCCCACAACCAAGTGCAGAGCTAAACCTGAAACAATGTCTCAGCCTTTCAGGGGTAACAGTAGGTGTGCCTCGTCTACATAGCATTGTAGTACCATGCAATCAGAGGAGAGAGGACATCGAAGGAGCAAAATGTTTCGCATGTAACAATGGCCTTGGCCAATAGAATTTTACCTAATGTGGTGTACGCTCTTCGCCTTCCCTTTATATAAGAGGAAGGAAAACTTGTATTAAGACATACGTTAAGAAAATAGTGCACAAGAAGACTGGCTTGAGCCCGTGGTTTTTCGCTTTGTGTTCCTTTTCACAGAGAGTTTTCCACGTAAAAAATTGTTGGTTGCTCTTGTTTTCTTTCATTTCTCTTTATTTTCTTTGTTCATGTTACTTCGCATTCTCCTACAAACCATTGGAACTTGGACGTCGAAGACATTGCTATATAATGCTACAAATGCAATCAATCACTCAATTTTAACGACGGTGGTTAAAAATAGTGTTATATAATATAGAAAGGGAAGCTTGAGACTTCGATTATGCTACAAAATATTGTCTCTCTACAGTAGTTGCAAATAATGGTAAAGTGATTATTAATGAAATACTTATTATTTTTTAGATAAGTGATTGTTGTACCTAATGTGCAACTTGTCCTATGATTGTCATTTTGGTTCAGGCATTTTTAGCAAACAATATTTTAGTCATGTTCAAGAGAATATGAAATCCACAGTTATGTAGTTTTGATTCTAAGAGCTAGTAGCATAGAGCACATCTAACAAAATTGCATATTCTAAATCTTGGTCAACAATAAAAGTTGTGATTTACGCTCTGTACCATTTTTTACTTCATTTAAGAAGCTTTATTTCCAGTCGGCTTGATTCCAACTTCTAGTTGCCAAAATCAACTCTTTCTCTGAACCATTAAATCCCTGAAAAGGCACATATTAAATTAAATCCACAAAATAAATATATTAAGTTAAAGAAGAAAATTCTCATTGTTTGATCTTTAGTTGATTTAGAGTTTCCTGATATTGCAAAAAATTTTAAAAAAGAAATTCTAATGTTATTTTAAATTATTTAATATGTCGTTAATTTGGAGTTTCTTGATCTTAGTTCAATCTATACATTTTACGTTTTATTAATTGTACAATAGTTTCCAAAAGAAATAAAAAATTTGCCTCATTTTTTATATTCCACTTTATGTACTATCAATCACAGTTTATCATATGTAATTTTTTTTCTTTCATTGTAAGTTGTAATTGTTGGAGTATAAAGTATATTAGTTTATACTCCTAGTCCTGGGATCTCTTAGTGTTTCCAATAGAGTTAGAGATGAAATTTGTCTTTTTCTCTCTAAATAAACAATTAATGCATTTTGTCATTTTTCAGTGAAAATTATTAAGTATTTCTAGAATGAATGGTTATTTCATTTTCGAAATATGACCAATAATGGATCCAATTCTTGCTAAAAAAAATCAAATAAAATAATGAATCCAATTGGAGTATTTTTGTATCAACTTGATTTATTGGTGTTATTCTAATAAATTAAATGACAAAATTAGATTTGGTGTTCAGCATAGTGTAGTATCCACCATCAATTACTAGTTGAACATATTAATGACTGAGGGGCCTCTCAATTAGTTTTTTTGTTTTCTTTCAAAAATCACAATTATTTAAATTTTTATAAATTAAAGTAATGACGAAAAGAGTATGTTTGATAAATAACTCAAAAAGAGTGATTCCTCCTGCTCCTTTTGCTTTTTGTTCTTCAGGTTGCAAATAAAATACACAACAGACTGCAGTGTTTTGGGCATCATAGGCAAATTTTGAATATGCAATTCTAGAGTTCCCTTACAATAGTGTATCTTTCCTAACTGTCAAATAGAAAACAACATAGGCAAATTGAAAATTTCTCATATATTAATAGCTTGAACAACTTGATGGTTAGAGATGATTGGATAGTTGCTGTAGCTGCAACCTGTTATTCCACCAGCGTGGCACTAGAGAAGTTTTTAATCCAAAAGCTAGCAAAAAAACATTATAAGACTACAATATAATATTGATTCCTGCAATCCTGATTTTTCTTTTTCTCTGGTTGATTTTCCATTTTAAAGCGTGTTCAATTGTAGGCTTGACCATGAGCATTCATAACAAGTTGCTCATTTCTTCTTTAATTTAAATCATTTTAGATTTCGTTAAATTTATTTTCTGTATTTTATTAAATTCTATTATTAGTACATGTGTTATTGTTTTATCAAATTGTGAGGAGTGTAGAGAATTATATCTGTACAATTTAAAATTAGTCTGTTAGGGTCAGAGACCAGGCAATGTTAACAATGGCTCTAATAAGTAACAAGAGAGAAAGAAACATGGATACAGATTTGAATACAGTATCTAAAGTGGTTTTGCACTTTGCGATAATGGGCTATTAAGTTCAGAGGACCCAGGTTGAATGGCAACATGAAGTGGTTTTTGTATTATCATGGACCTTATGCAGCTTGAGTAATAGACTTGGGCTTTATAAATGGGCCTTCACGTTACACTTGCACTACCTCTTCAATAAGCAATTGAGCTTTAAGTAATTGAAATAACGAATGCAAGCATCTTGAAAATGATGATAAGTAGGCAACACCGAACGCAGATCAACTTGCGTGGGTAATTTGCCCATGGTTGTCTATGTGCACAAAATTCACATTTTTGCAAGGTCTGGAAATCATTGACCATTTCTAAATTGATGAGTAGTATGAAATCATAGACCATTTTCTAAGTAGCCCAAAAAATATCTGTAAGGACACAAATCAAACTAACCCAAAGTTAGACCAATGGACCAGCCCAATGAGCCCTGAACAATAAATTTATAGAGAGTGGGTGTCTAATCTAGGTTTTCAAGACGATAGATAACACAAAGGTTGGATTGAATCATGTAATTCATGCACTGATCTTATACAAAGATGTAATATTAAGTTGTATACATTGGTGCCGAGGACAATTCTTCATGCCTCTTTTACAAATTCTCTCTCTCTCTCTCTCTCTCTCTCTCTAATTTTTCTTTTCCTTTCCAAAAATCCCCCTCTCTTTCTTCCTCTTTCGCCTTTTATAGGCCTGCATCCTCTTCTTCTTGCTTCCACGTGACAGGCCACAAACGCGTTGACCCCTTGTGATAACTTAGATTAATTAATTAGCCCAGTTTTTAATTAATCAAATTAACATGCAATATCACGTGGCAGCACAAACAAATCACCAAACTAAGTTATGCAGCGAAAAATAAAGAACACGGTGATTTGTTCACGAATGGGGAAAACCCTTACGGTAAAAACCCTACCGGGTGATTTAAGGTCACCACTCCCGAAACTCCACTATTATCACAACAAGCAGTTACAAGTAAGGAATCCCAGTACCTCACCAACCTACAGTTGAACTCTTACCCCAATACCCAATTGGACTTGTTCTGTAGTGACAGTTTCTCCTTTTAATGCACGGCTCCCAAGTACGTGACTAACCAAATGCGCGGATCCTAGTACGCGACTTCAATTACCAACTATGGAGAGAGAGAGAGTTGGCTGCAAAGTTCTTCAAATCATCAAGGATGAACTAGGGCACGAACTTTGTCTGTCAGATCACAAATTGCATGAACAACAAGTTCTCAAAGAATGTGCAACTTGTTTTCTGTGATCTCTGCTTTGACGGCCCTTAAAATAATCCTTTTATATGTCTAGGGTTAGGAGAAAAGAAGTCCCAAAGACACACTCACGGATTAGACTTGAAACAGACCTGAAAATCTGTTTTCTTTAATTCTCGACAGATAGAGGTGTCGAGAGGTGTCGAGATAGCTGTCGAGGCTCGAGCAAAACAGCTCCTTTAAAGCTCGATAGATGTATCTGTCGAGGTATGTGTCGAGCTTTAAAATCTTGCACTTCCCAGCTTGTTTCTTGGACAGACTTTGACGGCTTCAACACTTAACTTTGAACTGAAGTGTTAAACTCATCCTAAATCTACCCAATTACAAATAAAGTGCGTTTTGTCTAAGGATAAGCCAATTACATAAAATAGTGACATATGTTCACAGACTTGAACCACATATGTCCTAACACCACGTATGGTCCAAATCCTCCTTTTGGATACTTGTCCCATCCATCCTTCTCACTAAAGTCTCTGGCGATAAGAGTTAGGTTGAATTTCAGTGTTCAGGCGTCACTTCCTCATTAATACGGCCAGAGATGCAGGTGCAGAGCCTTAAATGCGGTGGTAGCAGCTTTTTCCTTGATATTCGCCTACCCCTCCCCTTTATTCTTTACCCTCGTTTTCTTAACTCCAGCATCAAAGGTCTTCAGCATGGGCGCCGTTGAACTGCTAGATCATTCACATCGTCCTCGGCAACGTGTTGCCGAGGACTAGATTGTCCTCGGACGTCATATTTCTTGGTGTTTTGGTCATGCATGACACCCCTCTTTATCACGTGACTTTGTAGGTTGGACTGATTATGTCCTCGGACCATTTCAAGATGTGGGGTTGGGCTTCTTTCATTGTGAGAGCTTTTGGGCCGGCCCACTGTGTGTACTTCGGGCCCATTGGCACTACATTAGCCCCTCGAAGCCCTTAGTTCTATCTCATTAGGAGAAATAAGGGCTTCGATATATGCGCGCGGGATGACCCTTTTTCTAGCGTTTCAGTCTGCAAGGGGCGCTTCAATTAAATATTGGCGGCTCTCTGTTCCCCACGTCTAACCATGCGATGCTCATCCAACGGGTGGGCGTACTTCAAAGGGAAATAAGCGGGAGATTTTCTGCTTTACGCCTTCCCACGAAATAAGTATTGCCATTTCAAAGGCTTTCTATTCATTTCAGACTCTGTACACCGAACTTAACCTTTCCTGCAATCTGCACGCGTCTTCACACCCTTCATTTCTAAGCCGAGGTGACGTAGTTGTTTAAAAGTAAGTTCTCCAACCTTCTGTTTTCATTATCGTTGTTTACTCTTTTTGATTATCCCCCTTTTTCTGTCCTCGGCCGTTTAGATCTTCCGATTCTGTCATAGTGTTTACTCCTTAGTCTTAGGAAATGGGTAGGTTCGCATCGTTAGTGGATACCCCTGAGAAGATAGAAGCCTTTAAAGCCAAGTATGAGATCCCACCCGGAGTGTCCGTTAAGTACTGCAAGACGGGAGAGTGGCTCACCAAAAGAAAGACCGGTGAGGTAGCGATTCCCATGATAGCGTTTATAGAGGGAGGGATGAGAATCCCTATGATGCCCATTACTAGGAACTATCTTAGAACCGCTAGGTTGTCCCCCACACAGTACGCTCCAAATATGTTTAGGATCTTGGGCGCTGTAGACGCCCTGAACGAGAGACTAGGGTTAGGTCTTACTCACCACGAGGTGAATTGGGTGTATACCCTTCACCGTTTGAGAGGGCATACCTACTACCTGAAGTCTAGACACCCTGAAGTCAGATTGATTCAATGCCTTCCCCATTCCAACAAGGGTTTGGACAAGGACTTCCTTATATTGTCCGGGGAGTGGCATGACGGTCTCCACTGTCCGACGACGGAGGGGGAACCTGGCGAGTCCTCACGTAGCGTCAGCCTCAATTAATGATAAATCTTCTCTTTCTTTTGTTGGTTGTGTTTTTCCTTAATTTGCTTGTGCTAATCTGTTTTTTGAAACATACGTACAGATCGTCGTGCGCTTGCTCCTCGTGCCAATCTCGTCAACTTTGATCGTTTGAACAAGATCTTAAAGGCCGAGGTGTTTGTGCATTCAAACGGTCAGCTTCGCGCCACCCACCTCATTCTCGGATACACACCCATCTCCACCGCCTTTCAAGAAACTAAGTGCGTCATCAAGGAGAAGGATCCGCGGCTACCGAGGATCAGTGTAGCGGTCGAAGGCTTTTTGTTGCCCCCTGGCGCTCCAATCCCTCGAGGCGTACTTATCATCGAGCCCGTGAGGGTGGTACCAGGAGCCTCTCATCTCGCCACACCATCGGCTCGACCCGGATTGGGTGAAGGTTCTTCTTCCCAGGTGGTTGCAAAGGAAGAAGAAGAAGAAGAGGAAGAAGAAGACAAAGAAGAGAAGAAAAGGAAGAAGGAGGTGGTTGAACTTTCGGATTCAGAGGAAGAGTTTGAAGCCTTAGACCGGTTTCTTCCGTCTAGAAGCCCATCTCCTGTCGTCGGCTCCCCATCCTTTACATCCTCAGACGACGACAATCAACCTCTGGTAAGGATGGGTATCCAACGCCGACCAAAGCCCAGCCTCAAGGATGTATTGAAGGGTCAGGCTAGAGCACATGAGCTCCCCAAGGTACCCCTAGTGAGACCTAAGGACAAGGGTACCGAGAAGGTTCCCTCAATTAAGCTCACCCTTCCTCCTTCAACTCAAACTGAACATCCCGACCCAGCTGACCATAAGCGAAAAAGGGATCAACATAAGGGGAAGGAGATAGTCGAGGGGACTAAAGACCTCCCCACCAAAGAGATAGAATTGGAGAGGGGAGGAAAGCATGCTTGTCATGCCCATCCAAGATCGGAGAGGCGAATTGACCCTCTACCAGCCTCCCATGTGCCCATTTGGGCTCCCCAAATGAACGTAGACGATCAGGCACTCACCGCCGATGCGTCTATTAGGGGGTCCGATGAGGGCACAGCTGCGTGCATTGCCGATGCATTGGAGCAAGCGCTTCTGCTGCCCGAGGACATGGGCGAGCTGAGGAGGATGAGGGATCACAACGTCTTTATGATCCTCAAGAAAGAGTTAGCAATGGTAAGAGCTTCAATTGATTGTTTCTCTGTGTCCATGCTTTTTGTCGTTGCATTTATTATTATATATACATTTTTGACAATAACTGTTTTCGCATGCTATTTACTAACAATGTTTGTACGTAGGCCGTTCAATCTGCCCATAGGGCAGAAGAGATTGCCGCTAACTCGTATAAGGCACTGAGGGACGAAGAGGTGAGGCTGGATCACGCCAGAAAGATACTTGAGCTAAAAGAGAAGAAGTTACAGGAGACGACGGCCAGTCTGACCAAGACGGAGAGTGAGAGGTCGGGTTTGGAGGCCCAACTGAAGACCACTACCAGGCAGACTGAGGATTAAAGGTTGCAGCTCAGGTGCGCCAATGAAGATCTCGCCTCGGCTAGGAAGCTGGCAGAAGGCCTTGCGAAAGATCTTACAGCGTCCGAGGAGGCTAAGGAGGAAGCTCTTAAGGCCAAGGAAGAGGCACTTGCCAAGGCACAAGCAGCCGAGGCAATGGTTGACGAGGCTGAGCAGAGCGGCTATGATATGGGCGTGGCAGAAACCACGGATACATTCAAAGCCCAAGTGCCGGGGGTTTGTAGGGACTACTGCCTCCAGGTGTGGAAGGAAGCTCTCTCCCAAGCCGGAGTTGATGCTTCCTCTCCCCTATGGAAGGTGGAGAATGCCTACATCCCTCCTGCAATCCGCGTGGTTGCCTCTAGCTTAGCCAAGGATGATTCCCACCTTTCCTCAGCTGGGATGCAAATAGGGGAGGGTGCTGCCGACGACGCTGCCCCTACTGCCCAAGTTGAAGATGCACCGCCTCCTCTTGCCCCCAAGGAGCTGCCCCCCAACCCTGAGGTTAGCGGGACTATGGAGCTAGTTCTGGCGACTTTGCCCATAAAGCCCAAGGAAAAGGTTGGCGGGTCCTCGGCCTCGGTGGTGCCTCCTGCTGATTCGGGAGACCAGACCCAGCATAAACCTTGATGGCCTTTGTATCCTTGTTGCGGCCCTTTCTTGCTTTCTTTAGCTTTCCTTTGTTTCCCCTTTTTTTTTTAACTCCCTCTTTGGGTTGTAGGTGTACTTTAATTATATTTTGTTTAATGAGAAACGCCTTCAGCTTGAGTTATTGTTTTCTATTATACTAACTGCGAAAAGATCCTTTTGCTATTACTGACTTAGTCTAATTGAATGAGGATTTGAACTTGTTTTGCATATTAACAATATCATATCAACGACTGAATAAACATAAAGGAAGATTGGTTACATGACATACTTGCAAACGCTTTAAGCGACACTGAGAAGTAACGTACTAATATAGGATCCGTTTACTTAGGATTTGCTCAACAGCTACTTTCATAATAACATATTAAAAAGGAACGTAATGACATGTTTCACATTTGAACTAACAGTACCTCAAGCCTTGCGCTTAGTACTTAGCAACAATTAAAGATCCGTTCACTTAGTAACTTCAAGGTTGTTTTTATATCAAGGAAAAGGATCCGAGACAACCTTATTTAACTTTGGAATAAGGTAGAGGATCCGAGGACCCGGCGTAACCTTACTTTTACTTTTAAATTAAGATAGAGGATCTGATGATCCGGAGTAATCTTAATTAAATTTGGAGTAAGGTAGAGGATCCGAGGACCTGGCGTAACCTTACTTTTTACTTTTAAATTAAGGTAGAGGATCTGATGATCCGGCGTAACCTTATTTAAATTTGGAGTAAGGTAGAGGATCCGAGGACCCGGCGTAACCTTACTTTTTACTTTTAAATTAAGCTAGAGGATCTGATGATCCGGGGTAACCTTAATTAAATTTGGAATAAGGTAGAGGATCCGAGGACCCGGCGTAACCTTACTTTTTACTTTTAAATTAAGGTAGAGGATCTGATGATCCGACATAACCTTAATTAAATTTGGAGTAAGGTAGAGGATCCGAGGACCCGGCGTAACCTTACTTTTTACTTTTAAATTAAGGTAGAGGATCTGATGATCCGGCGTAACCTTATTTAAATTTGGAGTAAGGTAAAGGATCCGAGGACCCGGCGTAACCTTACTTTTTGCTTTAAATTAAGACAGAGGATCTGATGATCCAGCGTAACCTTAATTAAATTTGGAAAAAGGTAGAGGATCCGAGGACCCGGCGTAACCTTACTTTTTACTTTCAAACTAAGGTAGAGGATCTGCTGATCCGACATAACCTTAGGCACAACAGACTTAGTAGTACAAAAATGATAAAAATAAAATGACAAAAGCGCTTTTCATTAATAATAATATCGTCTCAAATTACTTACATTCCAGGGATGGGGCACCACTTTTTCATCTAAGTCTGCAAGGTAATAGGCTCCTATTCCAGCTATTGCCGTAATGCGGTACGGTCCTTCCCAGTTAGGTCCAAGCTTTCCCCATGCTGGATTTTTGGTATTACCCACTACTTTCCTCATCACTAAGTCTCCGAGAACAAGCGGTCTTGAGTTTACATTCGAATCATATCCCTGCTTCAGTTTTTGTTGATAGTGGGCCAAATGGATCGTGGCAACTTCTCTCCTTTCCTCAATCAAATCTAGGCCCCTTTCTAGTAGCCTATCATTGCTTTCCGGAGTAAAGGAACTCGTTCTCATTGTTGGAAAACCAGTTTCCACAGGGATAACAGCCTTGGCGCCATATGTCATTGAGAATGGCGTCTCTCCCGTTGATCGGCGAGGTGTGGTCCGATACGTCCATAGAACATGAGGCAATTCCTCCACCCATCTCCCTTTGGCGTCCTCCAGCCTCTTCTTCAGCCCGTTCACTATAACTTTGTTGACAGCCTCGGCCTGTCCATTCCCTTGCGGATAAGCTGGAGTGGAGTACCTATTGGTTATGCCGAGGCCACAACAATATCGCCTAAATGCCTTGCTATCAAATTGCAAACCATTATCGGAGATGAGGGTACGAGGGACGCCAAATCGGGTGACGATATTCTTCCACACGAATTTCTTCACATCGAGATCCCTGATGTTTGCCAGGGGCTCGGCCTCTACCCACTTAGTAAAATAGTCAGTGCCGACAACCAAATATCTTCGGTTTCCAGGCGCCTTTGGGAAAGGACCCACAATGTCCAGACTCCACTGTGCAAAAGGCCAGGGGCTCGTCAGAGGATTGAGCACACCTCCGGGCTGATGGATATTTGGTGCGAACCTTTGACATTGATCGCACTTCTGCACGTAACTTTGAGCTTCTCGCTGCATGTTCGGCCACGAATACCCCTGTGTTAGGGCTCTGTGAGCCAAAGACCTTGCTCCTGTATGACTTCCATAGATTCCTTCGTGTAACTCTTCCAAAAGTAGCTCTGTCGCCTCAGGATGCATGCATAACAGGTATGGGCCAGAGAAAGATCGTTTATAGAGTTTATAATCCTCGGCCAACCAGAATCGGGAGGCTTTTCTACGTATTTTGTCTGCCTCGACTTTTTCCTCGGGCAGAACATCATCTTTCAGGAAGGATATAATGGGGTCCATCCAGCTAGGCTCCACCCTAATCTGGTGAACATGGATAACACTTCCGATCATTTTCGAGGGTTTAGGTAAGTCCTCAACTAGGATAATCCGAGGTAGTCCTTGTGCCGACGACGTGGCAAGAGTTGCTAGGGAATCAGCATGCGTATTGCTACTTCTGGGGACATGAGACAAAGTAAGAGATTCGAATTTGCGTTGCACAGCTTTGACTTGATTCAAATAGTCCTGCATCCTCGGATCTCTAGCCTCCACTTTTCCATCTACTTGGCCCACAACTAGTTGTGAGTCTGAGAACATTTGCACGGTCTTTCCCCCCAACTTATGGACCATATCCATCCCTTTCAGCAAGGCTTCATACTCGGCCTCATTATTAGTAGCCGAGAATCCCAGTCTTAAGGACTTTTCCAGTGTGAGGCCTTCTGGGGTCGTAATTACCACACCCACCCCGGATCCTCTTTGATTAGCAGCCCCATCAATGTAATTAATCCATATCGCGTGACCTTTGCATGCAACCATACCAACTGATTTTTCATCAATGTTCCTGTTGATCACACTACTTTCCATTGTGGGTTCAGCAAATTCTGCAACAAGATCAGCCAACACCTGACCCTTTATTGCTGTGCGGGGCATGTACTTGATATCAAAAGAGCCCAGGATGGTTCCCCATTTTGCAATCCTGCTTGTATAATCCGCACTCCGGAGTATAGCTTTGAGGGGAAGCTGAGTCAGAATAACCACCGTATGAGACTGGAAATAATGGGGGAGCTTACGTGTACCATGCACCACGGCCAGGATTGCCTTTTCTAATGGTGGATAACGTACCTCGGCTTCATGCAAGGACTTACTCACATAGTAAACTGGCTTTTGCACGTCCCCGTCGACCCTTATTAGCACCAGACTAACGGCGTGGGCTGCCACTGCAATATATGCGAATAGGACCTCGTCGACTTCGGGCCGAGACATGATAGGAGGATGAGCAAGATATTCTTTAAGTTGCTGAAAAGCAACGGCACACTCTTCTATCCATTCAAACCCCTTTCATTTGTTTAACAATTGGAAGAATGGCCTGCACCGATCAGCAGATCTTGAGATAAATCAGTTGAGGGCAGCCGTCATCCTAGTCAACTTCTGCACTTCCTTTGGATTCCGAGGTGGCTGTAAGTTATTGATGGCCTTGACCTGAGCGGGGTTGACCTCAATTCCTCTATGCGTCACCATGTAACCCAAAAATTTTCCAGATCCTACGCTAAAGGAACATTTGGATGCGTTGAGGCGTAACTTATGCTTCCTCAGCGTTTGGAAGGTGTCATCGAGGTCTGGTATGTGAGCCGAGATAATCTTACTTTTAACCACCATGTCATCTACGTACACCTCAATCGTCTTTCCCAGTTGCGGTTCAAACATCCGCGTCATCATTCTTTGATAGGTAGCCCCAGCATTCTTCAAGCCGAAGGGCATCACCTTATAGTGGTAGTTCCCTGTGGGTGTGACAAAAGCTGTCTTTTCCTGGTCTTCTGGAGCTAAGGGTATTTGATGGTAACCTTGGAAAGCATCTAAAAAACTCATCCGAGGATGCCCTACAGTAGCATCCACCAACTGATCTATGCGGGGCATTGGAAATGAATCTTTTGGGCAAGCCTTATTCAAGTCTGTAAAGTCTACACATACCCTCCATTTTCCATTCTTCTTTTTCACTACCACAGTGTGGGCCAACCACTCTGGGTAAAACACTTCCTTAATGGCCCCTGCTTTCTTGAGTTTCAGCACCTCTTCTTTAACGGCGTCGGTGTGCTCTTTAGATGAACGCCGAGGTGGTTGCCTTCGTGGTACTGCGGCCGGACTAACATTGAGGTGATGACAAATAAACCCCGGATCAACCCCCGGTGCTTCGTAAGCATCCCATGCAAACACATCGATGTTTCGTTTCAAAAATGCAACCAGATCTTCCTTCTCTTGTAGGGGCAACTGACTTCCTACCTGGAAGAATTTCTCCGTATCATCTGCAATAACCATCTTCTCCAAATCCTCACAGCCTGGCTCTTCAGCCTCGGCCTCATTTGGTTCGGCTGAGGATACTAACTGCTACAAATTCTTCTCGGCCAGGGTTTGAGACTCCTGTCTCGTCTGATGTGTAATGGCTGCTGTTATACATTGCCTCACCATGGACTGGCTGCCTAGTATTTCTTCAACTCCATCCTCGTACGGGAACTTCACTTTAACATGTAGAGTTGACGATACGGCACCTAAGGCGTGCAGCCATGGTCTTGCCACTATGGCTGTGTAAGGGGAGTAAGCGTCTACTACGATGAAATCCACGTCCACTACCACTGGCCCTGACTGTACAAGCAGTCGGATTAACCCCTTTGGAATAACAGCCTTCCCTTCAAAACTTATTAATGGGGAGTCATAAGCCGTGAGATCTTCGAACCTCAAATTGAGGCCCTTGAACAAATCTGGGTACATAATGTCAGCCCCACTCCCTTGGTCAACCATTACTCTCTTCACATCGTAACCCCCTATCCTTAATGTGATGACCAACGCATCGTCGTGGGGCTGGATAGTGCCAACCTTGTCTTCCTCAGAAAATCCCAGCACAGGCAGAGGATTCCTCTTAATCCTCTTCGGCTCAGAGTTGAGGTCCTCGGCAGCGGGACGCAGTACTGACATCACTCTGGTAGCGCAAGACCCAGTCCGACCTGGCGCAGCAAAGATAACATTGATCGTGCCCAATGGAGGTCTTATAGTGTTACTGCCTTGGTTGACTGAACCAGATTATGTTCCTTGTTCGTTAGGCCGATCCATGAATTGCCTTAGTTTTCCCTCCTTCACTAGTTGATCCAAGTAAATCCATAAATTCCTGCAATTTTCCGTGGTATGGCCTTTATCTTGATGATAATTGCAATATAGGTTCTGATTACGCTTCGTAGGGTCACCTATCATTCTGTTTAGCCACCGAAAGTACGGTTCTCGACAAATCTTGTCCAACACTTGCTGCACCGGCTCACGAAACACAGCGTTCACTGTCTGGGGTGGGGCCGATCTAGTCTGACTAGTGAAATCCCTCCGCGGCCGTTTGCTATTGTATCTCTCTGCCTTGAAGTCCTTACTCTCCTGAGGGACAACCTTCATTTTCCCCTTGCTTTGCTACTGATCTTCCTCAACCCTCTTATATTCGTCGATACGATCCATAAGCCGACGAACCGTTTTTACAAGCTTCTTGGTCAAGGATTTTCTTAGATCGTGTTCAATTGGAAGGCCGACCTTGAAGGTATTGACCGCCACCTCATCAAAATCACCGTCAATCTCGTTAAATGCTTCCCAGTATCTGTCCGAGTAGGTTTTCAACGTCTCGCCCTCTCTCATGGCCATGGATAGTAACGAGTCCAAAGGCCGAGGTACTCTGCTGCATGTAACAAAACGGGACCCAAATGCCATTGTGAGTTCCATGTAGGAATCAATGGAGTCCGCCTTTAAACCGTTGAACCATCTCATCGCAACGGGTCTTAAGCTTGAGGGGAAGACTTTGCACATCAAGGTTTCATTCTGCGAGTAAACCGCCATGCGTTGATTAAAGTGGCTCACATGCTCCACTGGGTCTGTTTTGCCATTATAGATGGTGAAGTTCGGCTGCGTGAACCGACGGGGGAGTTTTCCTTTCTCAATACAACGTGTGAAAGGTGACTTGGAGAGCTGGTGCAGTGCTTTCCCCATGGCATCACTGCCCAAGCCCCTGGGAAGGGATTTCTTGCTCGCCATATCATGGAGACTTCCTTCTTGGTACGAGAAGGTTTCGCTAGGAGGAGTTCCCGACCTCGACTTATAGCCACTGCTCTGAGAGTCATCGGACGAATGGTCGGATATGGAAGGCGTCCGTTTCCGCTTAGCCCGACGTAACTTTCTCTTCAGCTGGTCAATCTCCCTCTGCATGGCCTTAGTATTTGCTTCACTGGAGCCTCTGCTTCTACCCTATGGATGATTACCGGCAGTTTGCCCCGAGTGAACACTGCCTTCCCGGTCTTCCATATGCTCTAACTGTTGTAATGGATCCTCGTGCTGAGATCCTAGAGATTCTGCATGGTCTGGATTCAAATCCGCCATCACGTTATCTGCGCCAAAAACTCAAGAATTCCCACAGACGGCGCCAATTGTAAGGACACAAATCAAACTAACCCAAAGTTAGACCAATGGACCAGCCCAATGAGCCCTGAACAATAAATTTATAGAGAGTGGGTGTCTAATCTAGGTTTTCAAGACGATAGATAACACAAAGGTTGGATTGAATCATGTAATTCATGTACTGATCTTATACAAAGATGTAATATTAAGTTGTATACATTGGTGCCGAGGACAATTCTTCATGCCTCTTTTACAAATTCTCTCTCTCTCTCTTTCTCTAATTTTTCTTTTCCTTTCCAAAAATCCCCTTCTCTTTCTTCCTCTTTCGCCTTTTATAGGCCTGCATCCTCTTCTTCTTGCTTCCACGTATGGTCCAAATCCTCATTTTGGATACTTGTCTCATCCATCCTTCTCACTAAAGTCTCTGGCGATAAGAGTTAGGTTGAATTCCAGTGTTCAGGCGTCACTGCCTCATTAATGCAGCCAGAGATGCAGGTGCAAAGCCTTAAATGCGGTAGTAGCAGCTTTTTCCTTGATATTCGCCTACCCCTCCCCTTTATTCTTTACCCTCGTTTTCTTAACTCCAGCATCAAAGGTCTTCAGCATGGGTGCCGTTGAACTGCTAGATCATTCACATCGTCCTCGGTAATGCGTTGCCGAGGACTAGGTTGTCCTCGGACGTCATATTTCTTGGTGTTTTGGTCATGCATGACACCCCTCTTTATCACGTGACTTTGTAGGTTGGACTGATTATGTCCTCGGACCATTTCAAGATGTGGGGTTGGGCTTCTTTCATTGTGAGAGTTTTTGGGCCGGCCCACTGTGTGTACTTCGGGCCCATTGGCACTACAATAACAAATAATTAATTGAAGGCTTTTGTTAATGAATATTCCATTGCACTCGTAAAAAACGAATCAGGTGAGTCCAACTTTATTGGAATGTAGAAAAAGTTAATTAACAAATATCTCTTTTAACTGAAAGCTCTTCCTCAAATATATATATATTCTCAAACTTATATGGAATCAAATTATTTTCTCAAAAAATAAGTTTGGCTAAATGCTATAATAAATAAGGAATATATTTGTCAACTTCTTTTTACTTTTGCGTATACATAAATAGGGAAAAAAAATTATTTTCATCCCTAAAGTGTTCATGTCATTTTTCTTTTGTTCCTAAACTTTAGATAGTTATTTTTTATTTTATAAATTGTTGAAAACGTTACACTTTTTCTCCTTAAGCTTTCATACCATATGTCACTAGTATATGGTTTCGTGCTACTAGTTCACCTCCTGTGTCTTTTTTATTTTTTATTTTTAATGTAATGTAATGTAATGATGGATCATGTAGGAAAAACATGTCAAACTCTAATGCTAAAGATAATGCTACTTAATTAGACATGTAGGATTAAAGTTAACGAAATTCAACAGAAGAACAAAAAGTATAATGTTTTCTATAATTTAAGGACAGTAAAAAAAATTTAAAGTTTAGGAACTAAAATCAAACTTCAAGCTCTTTATATGGACTAAAATATATTTTAGAAGTATAAATATAACAATGACGTTTTCAATAAGAAGAACGCAAGTTTTTCTTCACTGAATTTACCGTCACTAAACCTCAAATACAGGGTATATTATGTTATTTAAATAAATTTAAATATATATTTGTATTAAATTTAATTATTCTTAGGAAAGATATAATTGTTTATATTTTATTGGTTAATGTTACCAGTATTTGAATTTGACTGAAAAACTTAATATATAATACCTAAATTTTGCCATAAATATAATGAGGAATTTGTTACTTAAATGAAAGGCAAGTTTTGCTTGTCTAAAGTTATTGCAATTAAGAGAAAAATCATACGAGTACCCCCAAAAAAAGAACAGAGGCAAAATGGTTAGGTAGAGTGTTCTTAAAGGACTCCCAAGCATGCAATTGGTGATAATGATCAGCACGGGTGATGCTTCACCAAATTACTTTGCTCCTTCACTTTTAGAATAAAATTGCGCGCATGCATTTGAAACATATCTTAAGGGTTACATTTTTAACTTACGAGAGTGTAGTATAAATCTTGTATTACAATAAGCCATGTTTTACAATAAACCATAACATGACTATATATAGTAGACTAAACTCTAAACTAATTAATAGACTTTTATTATAAGTAGGAGTCTTAGCTTACACACATAAAGAGTTGGCTCTATGCTATGGTTGGTTACCTAAATGAGAGCTACCAACTAAATGAGAGCCATTCCAGGATTGACACCAAACCAATAAGTTGGACAAACCAAAAATCACCAGCCCACCACATCCTAACTGTGTGTCTTAATCCTTACATTTAATCTTCAACCATTTTATTATTATTGCAATTAGTTGTGAGCTCATGAAGTTAACTAGTACTTCCTAGCATTTCTAACAAAAACTTCTAATTATTTATTTTAAATATTAGCGTTGATATACAATGTTGAATAAGCTAGAATAAATGTAGAAGTAGAAGCATAAAATAAAGAACAGAAGAATACACAAAGATTACGTGGTTTAGTTTAATGGCTATATTTTCAACATATGAGAGTGTAGTACAAATCAACTTTTAGTTGCCAAAATCAACTTCTAGTTGCCAAAATCAACTTTTTCTCTGTACCATTAAATCCCTAAAAAGGCACATATTAAATTAAATCCCCAAAAAACATATATTAAATTAAAGAAGCTAATTCTCATTGTTTGATCTTTAGTTGATTTAGAATTTCTTGATATTACAGACCAAAAAATAAATAAATAAATAAAGAAGCAAATTCTAATGTTATTTCAAATTATTTGATCTGTCGTTGATTTGGAGTTTCTTGATCTTAATTTAATTGATATTTTTGGGTGTTTTCATCTGAAAAATTTAGAGTTCAAATGTAATTATCAAATTATTTTTTTTTTTAAGAAAAAACAAAAACTAAAAACCAAAAAGTGGAAATTGGGCTGTTTATTCAGCCCATTTTTCAAATTCATCTAAAACAGAGCCCAAAACCTATTTGTTTTACTCTTTCACCTACCTATAATAAGAAACGGTGCAAGCAACTCCTAATATTAAACAGGGCCCTTTTTTCTTTTTCTTTTTTTTCTTTTTTGCTGCTAGTGCAGTTTTGAGTTGTTTCATACTGAATTGCTAATGTTTCTGTCCTATCTTCAGTTTGCGTTGAAAATAGAATGTAGAACATTTTCATCTTAATTTTTTTAATCAATTCTTATATGGTAGATTGCGTTGGACTTAAACCATTGGTTGATGTTCATATTAGCAAGTATTGACAATGGACCTTGATAACTCATTTTTATTTGTAAGCTTTAGGCTTTGATCGTCTTCAATTACAATTGCAACTTCTCTGACAATCTTTGGCTTAACAGGTTGATGACTTGGCCTACCAAAATATCATCTATTGCCAATGATATTAAGCCAGTGTTTTTTATTATTTAACTTATTTTTGGTATTATTTATGTGTCACATTATACTATTTCAGCTACATTTTATTTTTATCTATAATATTTTCGGTAAAAATTTTTTAATTACAACTAAATAAGTTGTTCTTTAGTTTTGAATGCAAGAGTTTGTAGCTTTTGCCTTTTGCAATATTAATGGACAGACTCTATAATCTATATATTATGGGCTCTATGTTCAAAGGCCTTAGGAGTTAGGACAAATGGTTACGTGGTACGGTATTGGTATTGTCATGGGTCTTAATCTAATGGCAGCTTGAGCAATGAACTAGGCTTTTATAAATGGACCTTCACATCCCAATTGCACTTCACTACTTCTTGAAAATGATGCTAACTGGGAATCACCGAAAGCATATGATTTGATCAACCTGAATAGGTAATTTGTACATGGTTGTTCTAATGGAAAATGCTAAAGGAATGAGTAATTTTATTTTCTAAGTGGATGCCATAAGTTGAAAATATCTCTAAAAAAGATTAAATTAAATAAATAAAATTTAGAAATTAATGTAATAATGAATGTAATTAACGGGCTTCATCAGCCACCCAATAAATAAATGTTTGATTTTTTTTTTTTTTTAAATTTTGGCATATCAATTAATAAGTTCAATATAGTAAAGCTTGAAATACTCCTAACATAACTTTGTCCTTAATATTTCCAATATGAATTATGTTTCTTCCATTGGGGTCGGCCCTACCACTAGGCCAATTAGGCAATCGCCCAACCTCCCTAAGGCCCCCAAATTTAAATCAATAGGAAAATTTCTACACCAATAAGAGTATAATTTAAGCCTAAAATATTAGCTAATAGATTAAAAAAAAAGTAATGATGTGAACACAACAAAATTTCACAATAATTTTACAACATTTTTTAATTAACATGTCAACTCATTCATGTGCCACCATAAATCTCCAATTTAAATTTCTCGCTATACTACAAATTAGAAGATTTAAAAAAAAAATTAAATATATAAAATCTTTGATTTAAATGTTGTCTAAGGCTCCAAAATCCTTTTGGTCGCCCAGTCTTCCATTATCATGCATGATCTTTGTTTTGCAATAGCTAGCGAATCCAATGAGAGAAAAAGAGGCAGAGATAGAGATTTGAAGGGTTTTTCTTTTCATCTTATTTCATTTTTACTAATTTTAAATAATAAAATAAAATAGTTATACTTAACTGGGCACTCTTTTGTTTCATTATTTTTAAGTAAATAAAAAGGTTTTAACTAATAAAATATTTATACTTAAGTATAAATCTCTTGATAAAAAGTCAAGATTATACTCTTTTTATAATGCGAAGTTATCCATTTTCATCATTGGGGCAAAACTAAAATTTTAAAAGTGAGGGGTCAAAATAATAAAAAAATATAAAAATTTAACCAATTTAATTTAAGGTATGATAAAAGAAATATGAAAGTTCTAGGGGAAGAGGGAAACATATATTTGTTAATTTAAGGTATTGATTAAAGAAAGAAAATTTTAATTTTGATTAACTGTTTGACTAAGAACAGCTATGTTACAAACTATGAATCTTTCTTTTAAATAACTAGTTTTTCTATTCATGTCTTCAGAACTCCATGCCTTGCAGATCGAGTAGATGAGTCATCAACTTAATCAATATCCATATCTGTAACCGTATCCGAATCTGAACCCAAATCCATATCCACAACTGAATCAACATCCGAGCCCAAATTCAAACCCGAAACAACTCGACGAAAACGATTTGAGCCCGAATTAAAAACTTGAGCGCGAAACGGACCGAGATGAATAACAAGTATAGGACAAATTAAAATGGACCGATCTACGCGGACCCAGATGGGTTGATCTTGTTGATTGACACCTCTTCCTTCTTGTTGACCTCAAATTGTTCCAAACAGATCGAGCAGTCTTGAGTTAATTCAGTTTGTTAATTTACAAGTTATTTTGAGTTCTAAACTTTCTAATGTTGGATAATGAGTAATCAATATCATCCCCTAGAGCTGTGAGCTTGCCACCCCAACACTTGAAGGGCTCATGTTTTTTTTCGCTGTAGTAGAGTGGCAAATAAATGTTGGGTGGATACTAACTATCTAACTTTATCAACTTCTTGTTTCTCTTTAGATGACCAACTTCTCCCATGATTACCTTTTGGTTCAGGCAGATACGTAGTAGATAGGCACAACCTAAATGCAGCGAATAGTCACTTGTGAAATGTAGAAAAAAGCAGCAATTCATGAGAGGGGTGTGGAAATCAAGGGGGAATTCTACAACGTGCATGGATATGATAGCCATCCTTCTTAAAAAGAATGAGTGTCAGTGGCTATCCCACTAATGGCTACAATGGCAGAGGCAAACAGGAAAAAGTTGGCATAAGTATGTTCTCTTATATTTGATAGTGGAACTGTATTTGTGAGAACAAGTTTCAGAATTTGTTGCATCTTTGACTTCTTTTAGTACGTATGTCAATCATTAACCAAGATCCTTCATAAACACGTATATTCTAGTGTTATTTGTCAAGGATAAAACACAAGAATGAAATCTCAATTCTATGCTTTCTTTTTCTTATTCTTTACAAGCGTTCTCATATTTTGAGTATTTTAAACTCATCTGATTTCAATACAAACCAACAGTGGCAAAATTTATATATTTATATATTTTGAGTATTTTGAGTATTCTATGTTTGTACAGCAATTAATGACAACAGTGGAGGCAAATATCTCTTGTTAATTGCTGTGGTGTTTCTCAAAATATTAGTCATTGAAGCTCTGACATCTCTAGCACTATTACTTTCATGTTTCATATCTTATTTTACTTGTTCTTTTTTTAATTCTACAAATGGTTGCATCATCACATATTAAATAAAAGAATAAGTAAGTTTTATTTATAATAGACCACAAGATTCCTGCACTATAATTCCAACCTCATTCTCATAAGTATTCAATATAAACCTTGCTTTACTATGTTAGGATTTTATAGCTATCAAATTTAGATCATATTGACCAATATGGACATTACTGTTGTCTAGTTGGGTTCTTATTACGAGTGGTTTTGTTCATGGATATAAATTCAGTGTGTTTATTGGAAAGTTTTGAGCTGTTTTCAAGTTTATTTGCTTGTTTCTTTGATAATTAGAGGGAAATGTATAGACAAGTAGCAATTCAAGAGATGGTTGGGGAAATCAGGGGGGATTCTGCAATATGGTTGATTATGATAACCTCACTCCTTTAAAGAGATTGAGTATTATTGACTTACTCAAGTTGTTGCTTAGATGGTAGAGTCAAACAAGAAAGATGTGGCATAAACCTGCTCCCTTTTATTTGACAGTGGAACTGAATTAATGAGAACTAGATTCAGAATTTATTGCCACTTTGACTTCTTTAGGTATGTATGTCAATCATTAACCTAGATCCTTTGTAAAAGGATATACAGCAATCTTGTTTGTTCAGTAAAAAAAAAATATATATATATATATATATATATATGTCAATGCTATTTTTTCTTTTCAATGTTCTAAGGAGGTGATGTATTTTGGCTTGCTTTGTTGATCTTTTTCAAAGGTATAATGATAATCTGGTTTACTTATATATAAAAAAAAAAAAATTTTAAAAAGTATAATGATAATCTGGTTGGAAATTCAAAGCTGGCAATTATAGTATATAGTACTCTTGGAATCAGCCTCTTAAACAATGGGATTGTAATGATCTCAAAGATCAAACTACACTCAGAGTTCAAATAGCAGCACACAATTATGGGGATGATCTATAGGTTTTTGTGAAAGAAATGCTCCTATCACATTATTGTTGAAAAGGACTCAATTGCTCTTATGTCATCCAAATTCCTTTTTGTCTTGATTCTAACTTTTGGCTTGTGGATTCTATATCCCCATGTTCTTCCACTTCCACCATGTATCGATATCATCCCTTTTTCACTGGACCCTCTCCCTACTTAAAAAAAAAAAAATTGTATTTTGCAACAGAGTACTAGGAGGGAGTTCTAAACTGAATCTAGTTTTAAGCCTCATTGAGGATAACAAGGAAAGAGGCAAAGTTGGAAGAGATGCCCCAAATGAGGTATTTGGGTAATCATCCCCTTTTCACTGGACCCCCTAACGAGCCTCATTTAGATTGGATTAACACACAATTTTGACATTTCAAGTTTGCGTCAACAATTTTAGTGATGGACTATTTAAATTTATGCTCCATTTGGTTACAAAAAAAATGCAGGAGGAAAAAGAAAAGAAAAAAATTGAAATTAAAAAGTCTTCAATTTTTTATCAGTGGGAACAAGAAACTACAATGAATGCTCACTTGTAATGATGAGTTCATTTTATTTTAGTCAACATAACATTATAGAACATCTCTCTCTCTCTCACTTATCAAGAAAATGCCAGGCATTAATGGGCAAGGTTCATACATTACATGAATCCATGTGACTGCTCAAATCCTAGACATAGCAAGTAAGACCATAAGGATCTAAAACTCCTAATACTTCCACAAGTTCATTGATATCATTTTAAACTCAGTCCTCTATAAATATAACAATTATAATTGAACAACTTCATTGTTGTTTTTTGTTTCAAGTATTGCTGATTTTTATTATATATGATTAGGCCTAGGAAAAAATTGAAAAAAAAGTATGAGATAGTTTAGTGGCTTAAGATCATTAACGAAGATGTGTGCAACCACAACACATGAATGTATGTCTGCAAGTATTATGCCTTTTTTCCTTTTTTTTTTCTTACCACATGGATGGTTTAGTTTAGGTCTCTAGGCCTGGCGTGTTCCATACCAGTTCATTTTTTGCTGGATCAAACGTTGATGCTTATGATGCAATAGGAAAGATATGAGATGACATAAATGTAAATACAAAAGTTAATTATGTTTATTTCAATCATTTAACTTTATTAATTGAGCAAATATATTTAATTGATTCCATTTCTATATTCCAGATGGCAAAACTTGAGCTTTGGTTGGACAAAACAAAAGCATGGGAAGTCAGCAGTTATCAGTTCTTCAAAGTGATACAATGATCTTCAGGTGGGCAAAGTTCTTATGGATAATATTAATCTCAAAAAGTTGCAGATTCATTGGAGTAGGGAAAATTTGGTCTTGTCAGTCAGGAACCCTTGTTCTTTGCATCCACCATCAAATATAATATTGCATATGGAAAGGTGGTGCAAGAATTGAAGAAATAAGAGCTGCACCTGAACTTGCCTTTGCTGGTCCTTTACTGATACGTTGCTTGAGGTTCTAACTTCTAGTCCATGACTATACTTTAGATGATCCTTTCATCTTGATAATCATCTAAGTTGTTAATATATTTTGGAATTTTGAAATTTGCAGATGAGTGGACTCCATGAGTGTTGAAGCACAAGACTCATTTTTCTTGTGGACAGAAGCAAACAGATTCCAAGGCAAGTGCAATTTCTAAATACCGATGAATTTTAACTTTCAAATGCAACTGAAAGTGCATTTGATGCTGGTTTTGAGAGAATAGCACAAGAGGCATTGGACATAAATGTATGCAAACTATTGTTCCGATTGCTTATCATTTGAGCATGATCAAGAATGCCAACGTGATTGATGTCTTCAAAATAGTCATACCATACTCTCTTTAATAACATCTTTAGCCATTACCACATATGTGTCTCAACCAGTAATTTTATGTTCTATAAACTAGTCATTGTTCACCACAGCGGCATGGTATATCTTTTGACCTAGGTATATGAATTCTGAATTTTACATTTTAACAAAAAGAAACTATAATATTGAATATAATTACTTCTTTACATTATCTTTATGAATTATTGGCCTATGTCCTGGATATTGAAAGCATTTCTTTTTTCCTCCCAAACTTTTATATGAAGTAACTCAATTGACTAAAAGTTCAAAAGACAATATTAATACTTTCAGCATTACTGTTTGACCTTGTCTGAAAACAAAGACCTAAGTAGCAAACGACAAAGCTATTGATGCTTCCTTATTACCAATGATAGATTCAAAGTTAAACATAGACCCAACTATTGATTCCAGGATGACAATGACTCATACAAGGGAAAAATTGACCTTCATCACGTATGCTTTAGATATCCATCAAGGCTAGATATTCAGGTTTTCCAAGGGCTAAGCTTTGCCATTCATTTTGGCAAAGGTTAAATTTTATTTTCAAATTGTGTTTTACCACCCTTTTACTTCTATACAACATTAGCAACAAAGCATTACTAATTTTTTTTTTTTTAATTTATCAAGTGAAAAAAAAAAAAAAAAACAGATTAATCCAGTCATAATTGTAATGCACTCTTTTCTTTCAAAAAGTCATAATTGTTGGAAAAATTGGAAATGGGAATGCATACTGACTACAATATTGCAAAGATCTTTTGATCCTAAATCAGGTCACCTGATGAAATTGAAAATTAAAGGTTAAATTGAAGTGGATGAGATGGCAGATTGGTCTTGTCAGTCAAGAATCAGTTTTGTTTAATGACTTATCCATGCCAACACTGCATATGAGAAAGAAGGAAATGCAAATGAGGTGGAAAGCAAGGCTTCACCAAACTTACAAATGAACAAAGGTTTGTTAGTGGCTTACGACAGGTTAGTAGAGTAAAAAGTTCTCCTAAATTCATCATTCGATAGTTCTTAATGATCCAAGTAACTAAGTCAATTTAGCTATTTTAGAGTAAAACAACATTTAATAGCTTTCAATGCATAAAGCAAAAGTGGAAGCATTATTACTTCAATCTTTTTGTTTTGGAGATTAGCATTTGCTTGTGAGTCTTACATACTCGTTGTACTATACCGCTTCATTTAGTTTCTGTCAAATAAAATGCAGGACTAGCATATCATGGAAAAACTATGAGAATTGCAATTATCAAGCAGGTAGAAGAAACGGGTAGCCACTAGATGTCCAAGATACTACTTTAAATAAGGCTACAAATACACTCCAAGCTGAATCTGAACAAATAATTCAAGATGCACTGAACCGGGTGATGGTGAACCAGGCTATTAAGTAGTAAGGTAGATATTAATTAGAAACAACTCCATCAAGTACTTTTTAGATGATTGATTCTATGTAACATACAACTTGTCTCATGGTTGCATTTTAGGTCCAGGCATTTTGCAAACATATAGGACAAATGTCAAGCAGATATGAAGTTAATAGCTATCACCTAATGGTGCAATCGGATGCTTAATACACATCTGTTACTAGCTTAATGGAAATACATCTATCAATGTTCCTGCACTTCAATTTTGTAAGAGAGGGGAACTCTATACTTATTTATTAATCTAAAAGCTAGCGAAAAGCATTATACAATATAATATTACGACTTTATCCTCTCTTACTAAAGTCTTCTGCAAAAAATTTCCTATACCAAAATCATTCATGCAATAAGTGGCAACCAGAAATGCCAATGACAATCCAATCCTTGGTATGAGAAAAATTCATAAGAAGTAAAGTTGAGTGATATTAATTTCAACCATGATTGATTACATCTATACACACACTTTAGGGATTGGGGTTATGGATGAAGGAACAACAAGATTTTAAAATTACTATTTTTTCTTTTTCACTTTTTCAAGAGAACAAGAGAACAAATAAGAGATCATTTTTATTTAACGAGTTAGGGGTTTCTTTATAGTTGTAAAAGGAATTTTGTTGAACTCTAAAGTCATACTCCATTTAATTATTTTTATTATTAAATTAATTCTATCTAAATAAATACTCAAAATAGTGACAATTGATTCAAGGAAAATTAAAATAAGATGTTAGAAGTTGAAAATTTCTCACATATATTAATATCTTGAACAACTTCATGGTTATTCCACCTGATTTTGATCCAAAACCTAGCAAAAAAGCATTATTTTGACTACAATATAATATTACTAACTGCAATCCTGATTTTTCTTTTTCTCTGGTTGGTTTTCCATTTTTAAGCATGTTCAATTGTAAACTAGACCATGAGCATTCATTTGTAGCTTTTGCCCTTTGCAATAATGGGCTTTAAGTTCTGAGGCCTCAGGATGAATGGCTCGTGGTTGTGGTATTATCGTGGGCCTTATGGCAGCTTGAGTAATTGAATAGGCTTTATAAATGGGCCTTCACGTCACAGTTGCCCTTGAAAGTGATGCTAAGTAGGAAACGCCGAAAGCAGATTAATTTTCAATAGATCACAGCTCACAACTGAAGGAAATGAAAGATAGAAAGAGACCTTTAAAAAAACAAAAACAAAAAATTGGAAATTGGGCCGTTGATTCAGCTTATTTCTAGAATTTACCTAAAACAGAGCCCAAGACCAATATCATGAGTAAGTCTGTAAGTGGACATGCGTAAGATCCTTTCACGTTTACAATGCAAGGGAGACTGAACGAGTAAGCATTGTTGGATTAATTGAAATATTCCCAAATGCATCTTGAAATTAATAAACCATTTATGGAATTATGTACTAAAAATTCGTACTGCATTTTAGGTTTTATTAATTCCGTAATAGTTTCCAAAAGTAATTAAGATTTTGTGTCTCATTTTTTTATGTTTTCCTTTGTTATCCACCAATTATAGTTTGCCACTTATAATTTTTTTTATTGTAAAATAATAAAAGTTTAAAATAGATAAAATTCAAACATGCAATAAGTTGTGATTGGTAAAGTATAAAGTAGATCAATTCATATTCATAATCCTAGCATCTCCTATTGTTTCTATTTCCAATAGAGTTGGAAATTAACTTTTTGTCCTTTCCCTCTAAATAAGCAATTTATGCATTTTTTCATTTTCAAGAAAAAATTATTAAGTATTGAATAGTTATTTCATTTTCCAAATATGACTGATTATGGATCCAATTCTCGCTAAAAAAAAATTAAAATAATGAATCCAATTGGAGTATTTTTATCTACACTTGATTTATTGATGTTATTCTAATAACTTAAATGACAAAAATAGACATGGTGTTCAGCATAGTATAGTATCAACTATCAATTACTAGTTGAATTTACTAATGACTTGGGGGGGGGGGGGGCTATTAATTAGTTTTTTTAAAATTTTTATACAAAAATCACAAATTTTATCATTTTTATAAATTAATATAGTAATGACAAAAAGAGTATGTTTGATCAATAACTTAGAACATATGCAACGGAAAATCATTCAAAGAATAACTCCTAGAGTTTCTGTGATAGATAAACTCAGCTCCCTCAAGAAAGTATGGTTGGAAACCTAATGTGTTGAATAAAAATTGCTTTCTGACCATCATAGACTAAAAGAATTCTATTGGAATGAAATTCCTATTTTTCTAGGTACATATATGTTCTAATTAAAAATTAATCTTGTTAAGAAATTATAGAAATCTCCTAGAAGAAGTTCCTGAACCAAGTAATGCTTTGGCGAGGAAGCAATGCCAGCCAAAAGTCTGTCACAAATATATTATTCTCTGAAAGCACCTTTCAAAAAAAAAAAGGGTCGTCTTTGGGCTCAAATTCAAGTTCAAGTTGGTGCATGTTACAATATTTATTCTCAAAAGTTAAAATCAGTTTCAAATGATGTTGCATTTGATGTTTACATCTTTTTCGAGAAAGAATCTAGTTAAAATCAGTAAAATAACTATGCCAATCAACTGATAAGCTAAGTGGTTATATTCATTATGTCCTAATTACTTAAATTTTTAGGAGAATTTAAAATGTTGAAAATCTCACATCTTAGGCACCACATTAAGGGAAAGTGTTAAAGTAATGGTTAAGCCAAAAATGAGAAGAGTTTTGGAATTATAATAAAGTAATTAAATTCACCATTTTCGAATAGTTTAAACTTTTGAAAGAATTTTGTTAATTTATCAATGAAACACAAACACACAATCAAACTTAATTAGCTATAACACCTAAATGAATTGCACCAAAGTTTTTCCCATAAAACACAATTTGTCATCAAGATTCCAACGTAAAATTCTGGTGCTGAATATTGAAGCATTTTCTTTCCTCATCGTGTTCTCTAATTGATTCTTTTTTCCTCCCCTTCTTTCTTATTGACTTTCACATTTTTTTAAGGCCCTTGATATTATGATATAATTATGTAAATTAATTGCATTCGCCATAAGATATGTATTATTTATTTATTGGCGAAAACCACATTTTCGTCCTTATATTTTCACGCAATTCCCACTTTGGTTTTTATCTTTTATTTTCACCGCTTTTAGTCCCTAAAATAAAAAAACGATCTCATTTTTGTCCCTACTGTCAATGCCCTAACGGCAAAGTCCTAAGTGGCAAACGAAAAACCCTACTAACTGACATGGCACTGATGTGGCAATTATAATATTATTAAAAAATATTATTTGGCATTTTTATATACCATATCAGCATGTTAATTTTATTTTAAAAGCCATGTCAAAAAATTTAAACCAAAAAAGGAAATAAATTTTAAAAAAAAAAAAAAGCACGAAGAACTCAGAAAATAAATTTAAACCGGAATTTTTTTTTTTTGGAAGAACACGAAGAACTCTAAACATGTGTTCTTTATTTTCTTCCCCCAACTAAGCTTGCCCAGAAAATTCAAAATTCTATATTTTCTTTTCTTTTCTTGCATTTTCTTAGCATCTAAACCCATAAATCACTCAAATTTACAAAATAAAAAGATATGCCCATAAAAATTTACAAAACATAGAGACATTTAACAATTACACTTAGACATTCAACAAGATTTACTTATGCTTTGAAACCAAACACAAACACAAAACTCAAAGCCGATTCATCAATGAACTACACCAAAACACCAAACACAAACACAAAACTCAAAGCCGATTCATCAATGAACTACACCAAAACACAAGCCAATTCTCATCAATTTCAGATCTGGTCAGCCACTACCGATCTGGGTCAGCCACTACCAATTTAAGAAAGAGAGAGAGAAGATGAGATGATAGGCGATCTGGGTCAGCCACTACCAATCTGAGAGAGAGAGAGAGAGACGATGAGATGATAGGCGATCTGGATTAGCCACTACAGATCTGGGTCTTTGGGTCTTCAACCATGGGATTCGGCCATGGGCCTTCAGCCATGGATTTAGAGAAGATGATAGGCCATGGGTTTTCAGTCATGAGATGGATCCGCCATGATTGGAAATGGGGTCAAAATGCTTCAAAACCTCCCATTTGTTTTGAGTGGTTGAATCTCCATTGTTCACATTTTCAGTAGCCTTTATAGTAGATACAGGTTGTCCATCCACCAAGCCATGCTTACTTGTGTAAAATTGAAGTTCCACATCTGTAGACCCACTGACCAGAAATCTTTCCTCCGAATCTATGTCTATGGACCATATTTCACTATGATAACCATTAACTATTTGCATACAGTATTGGGTTTTAAGATCCCACACTCTCAAGATCCCATATTTCATTGTATTTATCTGATGTTGTTTTTAAAAAAATTAAATTGAAGAACAACTTAGTTCTTACGAAAAAATAATGAAAGTAAAAAAAAAATTTAAGTTTTGTTTTTTAATTTATTTTCTTTTTTGGTTTAAATTTTCTGATATGCCTTTAAAAAAAATTAAAATGCTGACGTAACATATAAAAATGCCAAATAATATTTTTTAATAATATTTTAATTGTCTCATCAATGCCACATCAGCCAGTAGAGTGTTCCGTCTACCAGCTAGGACTTGGCCATTAGGGCACTAACGATAGAGACAAAAACGAGATCACGTTTTTTATTTTAGGGACTAAAAGCGGTGAAAATAAAAGATAGGGATCAAAGTAAGAATCGCGTGAAAATGTAGAGACGAAAATGTAGTTTTCGCCTTATTTATTCTTTCACCCGCACCGATAAGAACAGTAGAGCAGCTCTCTCTCTTTTTTATTTTTTTGCCTGCTAATTTTAGTTCTTTAAATATTGAAGAAAGGATCATTGAAACAAAGAAAATCTAATTCTTTATCCGATCAAAACTCATTGCCAGCTGCAGAACCTTGACAATAGAGATCCTGCAGAACTTTGAACGAGTTTATACTTTATACTACTCGTGGAGGCCGTATATAGGAGTAGTACTTAAACAAGTTGCTTATATCATAACCTAGTCTTTTCATTATAAAGAATATTTTAATAGGAAGTGGTCACTTGCAAAATTGAATTTGAAAAAAATTTTGGGGACCTGTACAGTATGTAATATTTCCAAATCATTGCATTGGCAAATTGTTTTGCTGAACATATATACTTCACTAATTTACGGGGCATGAAGATTAGGTGCACTGTTATCGAGCCACCAGTCATAATGATCACAATGAAATCAAGACAACACTTAGCTCTATTTGTTTTTGTCAAATGCAAACGAACGACCAATGCCTATAATGTAGGAGTATACAACAACCGTCGCTGAAAGGTCTGCAAGTAGCATATTGTTTAAGTAGAGCAGCACATTATACATGTATAAACTCGCAGATGATAAACTTTTTACAGAGTCTTAACATTAAAATAATCTGAACTAGTACATGATGGATTGAATTTGGTAAGAGCAAGTACCGACCACCCATGAAATGCTTGTGATTATTACAAAAAGTCATACATGGCCAAATGGGCTTACACCAAAATATATTATTTTATCTTTATCACAACATAACATCCAAGCAATCAAGCATTCTAAACAGGGTCTTGTAATTGAACGTATTGATTGCTCTTCGTAAGCCTTCCCCACAAACGATCTTTCTTATCTAGTTATCTACCTTTACTTGTCTAAAGAGTGACCATTTTGCATTCATTCACCTGCTAGTGTGCAATGGCGGAAGGAGCTCTCATCAAAGTTGCTGAGGGAATCATTGGGCAATTGGGAAACCTAGCACTCAAAGAGATTGGATTGCTCTGGGGTGTCAAAGCTGAGCTTGAAAAGCTTGGGGAACACGGTTTCAACAATTGAAGCTGTGCTTCTGGATGCAGAGGAGCAACAGCGGTAGAATCATACCATCAAGAATTGGTTGGGAAAGGTGAAAGATGTACTATATGAAGCGGATGACTTGCTGGATGGCTTTTCCACTGATATTTGACGACAAGAAGTAATGACCCAGAACAAGATGGCAAAAGAGGTACACATCTTTTCCAAATCAAATCAGCTTGCATATGGTTTTAAAATGGGTCATAAGATTAAGGCAATTAGGGAGAGGTTAGATGCCATTGCAGCTGATAGGAGGTTCCACTTAGAGGAACGTCCTAAGGAGACACAAGTCAATAGGGTAAGGGAGACTCATTATTTTGTACGTGTTGAAGATGTTATTGGGAGAGAGAATGATAAGAAGGTGATCATGGACTATTTATTAGATTCCAATATTGAAGAGAATGTGTCAGTTATTCCGATAGTTGGAATCGAAGGATTAGGGAAGACCACATTAGCTCAATTGGTATTCAATGAAGAAAAAATACAAAAAAAAAAAATTGGAAAAAAATTGTGGGTGTTCGTCTCTGATGATTTTGATGTAAAAATAATTGTTGAGAAAATTTTAGAATCTACAAAAGGCAAGAAACTAGAAAACCTTGAAATGAACACATTGATAAATGATCTTCAAAAAGAAATTGATGGAAAGAGATATTTACTTGTATTAGACGATGTGTGGAATGATGATTCACAAAAATGGGATAGTTTAAAAAGTACTCTACTAAGTAGTGAAAGAGGTAGTAGAATATTGGTGACTACATGTGAGGAAGGTTGCAAAGATTTAAAAAACTATTGAACCTTAAAAAAAAGGAGTCTTGGTCTTTATTTAAGCAGAAGGCATTTGAAAAAGGACAAGAACCAGAAAATTTAAGAATTAAGGAAATTGGAATGGAAATTGTTAGAAAGTGCAAAGGAATTCCACCCACCGTAAAGACTATAGGAAGCTTATTGTACTTTAAAGACTCAGAACAAGAATGGTTGTCCTTCAAGAATAAGGACTTTTCAAAAGTAAAAAAAAAAAAAAAAACTGATATCCCACCAACACTTAAGTTGAGTTATGATCATCTCCCATCACATTTGAAATAATTGCTTATTGTAGTTTATTTCCAAATGATTACCAGATTGAAAATGAGATATTGATTAAGCTATGGCACAAGGGTTCATTAAGCTATCAGGTCAAAATCAATGTTTAGAAGATGTTGGTCATGAGTATTTTATGGAATTACTACCGTCACACTCCCAACCCAAAAGGGTCCAAAGCATGAGAAAAATATCTCAAAGGTAACTGTAGATTTTGTTCCTTTTGGCAATTCAATCCAAATAAAATCATATCAAGTACCAATATTAAGAATTATCATAATAATTCCATGAAATATACTTCCAAAATAAGTCAGAGCTCTATGCAATAAATACAATGATCATTGGCTACAAAAGAATAGAAGTCTGAATAAATAATTACATATCATCAACTTGCCCCATCAATAGGAATAACGTCACAGCCGCTATAATATACAAAAAAACGAGTTAAGCCTATTCTAAGATGTACATCGTATAATATCTTTATTTCAAAATTTCAGCCTCCATCAGTAGTTTGTCTAACTACTATTAGCCACCAAATAGTTGTCTCAAAAGATTGTTGTCTACTCTGAAAAGTTTATAAAATAATGGAATAAGACAGAGCCTAGTAAGTAACATAATTAATGGGGGCGGGAAAAATGCAAGTTTCATGATGATAAAAATTTACAAATCATGTTTCAATTTGGGAATTTCCAAATAGTTTCTACAAAACCATTTCCATAAAGAATATGACAAGAATGAATAAAATGACATGGCACAAGCTTCTCAAAATGCTCTTATGAAACTACATACTATAATTTGTGAGCAATAACAATACAATTCCAACCCAAGGCCACATGATAATGCTGTCACAAAGACAGAACTAATCTGCTGTCATAAAGACAGAACTCATTGCCGACACACAGCCGGAACTAAATCTGTCGTCACAAAGATAGAACTCAATAACCATCACGAAGACGGGTGCTAAGATACCAATGTCACACAAACTATAGTATCTAACTAGGTAATCACCGAGTAATCACATGTCACAACACATGGGTAGAACATAAAGAGCTCACAAATTACCTTTAATTCAAAATACGTAATTCACTTCTAAGTAGTTTCATAAAATATTTGAATGCCCAAGATATTCACAAGGTTCTCAAAGCTCTCAACTCATCTCTTGTCAGAATGATTTTGTATTAACCTTCCAAATAACATAGGTCAAGGTAAAACATCTTTATATTTTGCTAATAATGCAATAAATCCATAAAATTCATTCTCAAGAATTTTATCAAGATGCTAGTCTTTTCCATGCTAACAAATCATGCAATTCCCATATGCAATAAGAATATTCACTTTCATATATAATCATAAATAGTAGGGTCACAACAAAACAATTTTTAGGAAAACATAGTTCCACCATTAATTTTCCAAAATGTGTTTGACCCAAAAATAATGTTTATGCATCATGGTTATTTTCCAAAAATCTCATTAAAAGCTACTTACCTCGCAACCCGCAAAAACCTAATTTTCCAAGCTCCAAATGAAATTAGCTAGACTATCACAATAAGCATAAAGCTTGAAATTGTATCTAGCTACATATTAGAAATTGCTAACTAGGAAATTAATTAGGCAAGCCTAGCATTTAAACTCACAAATAATGTATTCCTCTTCCAAAGTTTCTCAACAATTTAATTACAAGACATAGACTCCAACTTATCATCATGTTATTCCAAGCTTCACCTTTAGCATAAGAGATCCCAACACTTTATGAATTTCTTCCTCAATATACATGTCATTTTCAAGAGACCCACAAAACAACATATATAACAATACCCACCATTACAAACCCCAAATGTAAATCCTCCACTAGCTCCAAATACACATTAAAAATTAGATTCATCAACTATTTCACATTAGAAAGCCAAAACTCTCAAATTTTCACCACTTAGCTAACCACCATTGCAAAAATCATAAACCTACTCGTCAAATACATCCACCAAGACCAAAACCCATACATAAAAACACAAAAATATCACTTCTAATGCTCATAAATCACATGGGTATTATTATTAAAGCTTAGATAAACATAACCTCAAGCAAAAGCATATAAACCCACAAAAAGATTAGAAATTTTTTACTTCAAATAGTAGAGGTGAGTGATCCTTACCGTTTTCCTATGGAGTTTTCTAGTGATCTTGCCGAAAAAATGGTGGTGGAAGAGGTGAGGAGTGGTATCGGTTGGAGAGTGAGGGAGTTGTGAGAGAGGAGTGTTGTGTAAAAAGAAAAGAAAGAAAACAAAATAGGAACAAGAGGGATGGACGGCCAAAGAGGGAGAGAGGGAGATATTTTGCAAGATGTGTGGTTGGGAATGGGTGGGGTAGGCACGTGTGACACTAAAAAATCTGACCCTTTTTTTTTACTTTGGAGAGTGAGGGAGTTGTGAGAGAGGAGTGTTGTGTAAAAAGAAAAGAAAGAAAACAAAATAGGAACAAGAGGGATGGACGGCCAAAGAGGGAGAGAGGGAGATATTTTGCAAGATGTGTGGTTGGGAATGGGTGGGGTAGGCACGTATGACACTAAAAAATCTGACCCTTTTTTTTTACTTTATAAAAAGGTGGGCTGGGACGTTTCAACTTTGGTGATCATCCTTTCAAGAAGTTGGAGAAAATTGGTGGGACAATGTACCTAAATTCAAAATAAATGATCTTATGCATGATTTGGCAATATCAGTAGCTAGACTAGAGAACATCACTTTTGGTATAAATGGGGAAAACATTGGTGAAAAAACCCATCACGTCTCATTTGGTTTTAATTTAGGCTCATCATTGAAAATTCCAACCATGTTGTTTAAAGCAAATAGGATGAGAACATTTCTTTTGCCAAGTCAAGCTTGGCATCCACGTCAAGTGGTATGGAGCCAATCACGAGTATGGAACTAATCAACTTGTGATACATTTGTTTCAAGTTTTGAGTTCTTGCGCTTATTAGATTTGAATTGCACTGGCATTAGTAGTGTGCCACATTTTATCAGAAATTTGAAACTTTTAAGATATCTCAATCTTTTAGGGAACGATTACATAAAGATGCTTCCTAATTCCATTACAAGGTTGCCGAATTTTGAGACATTAAACGTCTCTTGTTGTAGAGGACTAATAGAATTCCTAAGAAATTTTACTAAATTAGTCAATCTTAGACATCTTAACATTGATGGATGCTAGAGTTTGACTCATATGCCATGTGGACTGAGGCAATTGACTAATCTCTAGTCACTAGCTGAGTATGTGTTGAGTATAGACTCTAGGTGTGGTGGTGAATTGAAGGGAATTCATGGATTAAACCATCTGAGAGAAAATCTTAGGATTAAAAATCTGAGACATGATAAAGATGCTGAATTAGAATGTAAGGCTGCAAGTTTGAAAGAGAAGCAACACCTTGAAGGTTTAGCATTAGAATGGATAAAAGGAGATGTCTATGAACTGGATGTTGGGTACGATGAGAAGTCAATCGAAGCTTTGGAACAGCCCCTAATCTTAAACATTTAGAATTAAAAGGCTACATGGGAGTGAGATATCCAGGTTGGATTTCATCACTAAAATACCTCGTACACCTAATGTCAATTTCAATTAAGAAATGCCAAATTGTGCCACCATTGCATCAATTTCCTTCTATTAAAACTCTTGAGTTAATCGACTTTCCTTCTCTTGAGTATGTATCACTGATATCCGAGAGTGTTAACCTTCCACCCCCAGAGTTCCTTCAAATTAGGTATTGCCATAATCTAAAGGGATGGTGGAAGAGGAGGAGTCCAACGAGGTGGATGATGATGATGTGATAATTATGGGGGAATATCAACGATAGCAATCTTGAAGGCAAAGAATTCTCCGCCTTCATTTACTCGTCTTTCTTCTCTAAGTATTTATCATTGCCCTAAACTGTATTCCATGCCTTTATTTCCCTATCTTGAAGAACTATATTTGGGGAACTCTAATTTGAGGCCATTGGAGCAAGCAACATTGATGGGAATGGTAAGTATGGCATCTTCAGAAAACCCAACAAAAACAATAGTAGAGTCAATCTATTCTGCTCGTAGTTGTTGTTGTTCTTCTTCTTCAACACTTATCGCCTCATTCGCCCCTCTCTCCAAATTAAAATCTTTGCGTATTAGTCTAATGGAAGGCAATGATGGTCTTCTCCTTCAAACTATACAACATCTCACTGCACTTGAGGAACTTGTGTTATTTAATTATAATGGGGATGGGGGAATTGGAACGACAATGCCTAAGGAAGCTTCAAAATCTAAGATTGTACGATCATCCAAAATTGGCCTCTCTTCCCGTGGGACCTCAATAGGCCACCTCACTATGAAATCTCAAGATTTCAAATTGTCTAAGTTTGAAGACTTTGCCGAAGTGGATATGCAACATCACATCTCTTCAATCACTTAAGAGTTGGGATTGCCCCAATTTGACATCATTGCCTGGCCTTACGTATTTGAAGACACTAATAATTTGGAATTGTCCCAACTTAGTGGAAAGTTGCAAGAGTGATGATTGGCTTGCCCAAATCCAAAACTTGGTTGGAGATCTAGCTCAACCAAAAGAAGAAGATTCAAGTATTGAATTTCATTATGCAAAAAAAAAAAAAAAAAAAAATCTACTTCTCCACCCACATTAAATTTATAGCTAATTTTTTTCCTTGGTTATTGATTTTTATTATGCAAAACAAACTGGAAAAAAAAAAAAAAAAAAAGGAATATGGACTTAAAAATCAATTCTTTCCCAAAATATTTGGGCGTTGAAGTTGTTTAACAAGTCAATAACTTAGTGGTAATTAATTATCGAGCAGTGGTTTCTTGTTTTCTTTGTCAGCTAATAAAACTTTCATTCCTCACATGCTTCACATATTAGGAGAAATAATATGGCAAATTATTCATATGTTTCTTTATTCAAATAAATACATCATTGTTTCTCAAACCAAGTTGATGTCGTGATGCATTTTGGATGTTTTAATTCTCATCTTGTCAGAGTGAAAATTAGCACTTGGTGATATTGCGATAATATTTGTGGGAGAAGTATATCCAATAACAACACTACAGAATTAGCTTATGAAGGTATGTTTTTTGTTTGAATTCTCTGTTACACATAAACTCAAATGTGTTTTTATTTCCATAAAAGAAAAATGTATTTTTTTTCTAATATAAGTGACGGATTTACTTATATTCGATTCCTTTTTAGATCATTCAAGATGGATGAACCATTTGTAAGTAACACTAGAAACAAATTGTAACCACATGTTACAATATTTTACAAAATATCTAGCCTTATACAATAATTAAATGTAAAATACTTTATGCTTCCTTAAAAAAAACTTATAAAATTTAAAACACTTTCAAATAACAAATATAAATAGTTTAATTTAGAAAATCTAATATATTTTATCAACTATAATTTTTCATATTTAAGAAGGTCTTGGGGATTAACATTTATAAGTCTCATTTATTATTTTTCATTTTTACTTAACAGAAAAAAAAAAAAAAAAAAAAAAAAAAAAAAAAAAAGAGGTCGTTAAAGGATTTCTGACTAGTACGTGGTTGTGAACTTACCACCTTCGATTAAATCATTCGTAATTCATTTTATTATTATATTTCTGGTATTTTATTAAATCCAATGATTAGTACGTGTTTTTTTTTTTTTTTTCAAATTATTATTGTTATAAAATCGTGACGTGAGAAGTGTTGGCAATAATATCTGTACAATTTTAAATTCGTACCTAGTCAATGTTAACAATATTACTACGGATACGGTAGCTTTTGCCTTTTGCGATATTTCTTGGACAGATTATATATACAGTGGGCTTAGGACAAATAGAAACATAGACAGGTTTTGGTATTGTCATGGGCCTTATGGCAGTTTGGGCTTTATAAATGGGCCTTCACGCCATAGTTGCACTACCACTTCAATAAGCAATTGAGCTTTAGTTATTTGAAATTGTAGACCATTTTCTAACTTAAAAAAGATACAAATAATGAATTGAAGGTTTTTGTTAATAGGTGTATTATAAGAATCAAACAAGTTTAACTATATTGAAAAGTAATAAAAACTGATCAACAAGTACCTTTTTTCTTTTAGATAATTACTGTAGGGGCACAAATCAAACTAATCCGAGTTTGGACAGTGGACCAGCTCAATGAGCACTCAACAATGAATTTGTAGAGAGTGGGTGTTTAATCTAGGTTTTTGAGATGATAGATAATACAAAAGTTTGATTCGGCTTTTTGATTCATGCACTACACTAGTATGAGTATGTAACATGGAGTTGAATACATTGATACTGAGAACGATAGTTTTTTGTTTCTCTTACAAATTCTTTCTCTTCTCTTTCTCCTCTCTTTCTCCTTTTATAGGCCTCACATTTTCTTCCCAGGTGCAATCCAGGTGTTTCTTTTCTAGATACTTGTCCCATCACCCCTTTTTGCTCAGGTCTCTGGTGGTGAAGATAAGGTTGAAACCTAACGTTCAGGCGTCACTTCTTCATTAATGCGGCCAGAGAAGCAGGTGTAGAGCATTAAATGCGGTGATGGCAGCTTTTCCTTTGGCCACAGTCAATTCTTTCCCTTTATTCTTTATTCTCATTTTCTTAACTCCAGCATCAAAAAGAAAAAACCTTCATCGTGGGCGTTATCCAACTATAAGAACATTCACATAGTCCTCGGCGACGCCTTGCCGAGGACTGGATTGTCCTCGGACGTTATGTTTCTTAGTGTCTGGACATGCATGATACTTCTTTTTCTCACGTGATCTTGTAGGTCGGACTGATTATGTCCTTGGATCATCTCAAGATGTAGTGTTGGGCTTCTTTTATTGTGAGGGCCTTTGGGCCGGCCAGATACGCGATTTGGGCCCATGGGTACCACAATAGCCCCTCGAAATCCTTATTTCTATTCTATTGGAGAGGGATGAGGGTTTCGATATACGCGCACGTAAGGCGATACGCTTCTGACGCTTCGATCTCCTGGACGCGCTTCAATTAAATATTGGCGGCGCCATGTTCCTTGTTTCCAACCGCATGATGCTCATCTAACGGATAGGCGCCTTTTGAGGAGGCAGGCGGGAGACTTCCCGCTTTACGTTTTTCCATGAAATAAATATCGCCACTTTAAAGATCTTCTGTTCATTTCAGACTTCGCGCATTGAACCTAACCTTTTCTGTAACCTGCACGCGTCTTCATACCCCTCATCTCTAAGCCGAGGTGACGTAATTGTTTAAAAGTAAGTTCTTCAACCTTCTGCTTTCATTATTGTTTTTTACTCTTTCGATTGTCCCCTTTCTTTGGTCCTCGGCTGTTTAAATCTTCCCATTTCGTTATAGTGTTTACTCCCTAGTTTTAGGAAATGGGTAGGTTCGCATCCCTGGTGGATACCCCTGAAAAAATAGAAGCCTTTAAAGCCAAATACGAGATCCCACCCGGAGTGTCCGTTAGGTATTGTGGGACGGGGGAGTGGCTCACTAAGAGAGAGACCGGTGAGGTGGTGATTCCTATGATAGCGTTTATAGAGGGAGGGATGAGAATCCCTATGATGCCTATTACCATGAACTATCTTAGAACTGCTAGGTTGTCCCCTACACAGTGCGCTCCCAATATGTTTAGGATCTTGGGTGCGGTAGACGTTCTGAACGAAAGGTTAGGGTTAGGTCTCACTCACCATGAAGTGAATTGGGTATATACCCTTCACCATTTGAGAGGGCATACCTACTATCTGAAATCTAGGCACCCAGAAGTCAGATTGATCCAATGCCTTCCCCACTCCAACAAGGGTTTGGACAAGGACTTCCTTATATTGTCCGGGGAGTGGCATGACGGTCTCCACTGTCCGACGATGGAAGGGGAGCCTGGTGAGTCCTCGCGTAGCGTCATACTTGATCAATGATAAATGCGGTGTTTCTTTTGTTGATGGTGTTTTTCCTTAATTTGTTTGTACTAACCCGTTTTTTGGACGTATGCGCAGATCGTCGTGCGCTTGCACCCCGTGCCAATCTCGTCAACTTTGATCGTCTCGACAAGATCTTGAAGGCTGAAGTGTTTGTGCACTCAGACGGTCAACTTCGTGCTGCCCACCGCATCCTCAGATACACACCCATATCCTACGCCTTTCAAGAAACCAAGTGTGTCATCAAGGAGAAAGATCCGAGGCTTCCGAGGATAAGTGTAGCAGTCGAGGGCTTTCTGTTACCGCCTGGCGCTCCAGTTCCTCAAGGCGTTCTAATTACTGAGCCTGTCAGAGTTGTTCCGAGAGCTTCTGATTTGGCTACGCCCTCGGCCCGACCTGGATTTGGCGAAGGTTCTACCTCTCAGTTACTCGCCGAGGTAGAAGAGGAAGAAGTAGAAGAAGAAGAAAACGAGAAAGTAGTTGAGCTCTCGGATTCCGAGAAAGAGTTCGAAGCTTTAGATCCGCTTTTTCCGCCCAGGCATCCCTCTCCCGTTGCCAGATCTCCTTCTTTTACATCCTCGGACGACGACGACCAACCTTTGATGAGGATGGGAATCCATCGTAGACCCAAGCCCAGCTTGAAGGATGTGCTAGAAGGGCAAACTGGAGCACAAGGTCCTTCAAAAGTGCCTCCAGAGAAGGCCAAGGATAAGGGTGTCGACAAGCTTCCGCCCGTGAGGGTTATTCTACCGCCTTCCCCTAGAACTCAACATCCAGATCCGGCTGACCATAAAAGGAAAAGAGACCAGCAAAAGGGAAAAGAGATAGCCGAGGGGGGGAAGGACGTCCCTGGTAGGGAGATGGAGCAAGAGAGGGGAGGTAAACATGCTCGTCATGTCCACCCGAGGACGGAGAGATGAAATGACCCTCCTGTAGCCTTCCATGCGCCTATTTGGGCCCCTCAGATGCAAGTAGATGATCAGGCGATCACCGCCGATGCATCCATCAGGGGATCCGACGAGGGCACAGCTGCCTGCATCGCCGATGCTTTGGAGCAGGCACTGCTATTGCCTGAGGACATGGGAGAGCTGCGTAGAATGAGAGATCATAATGTCTTCATGACTCTCAAAAAGGAGCTAGCCATGGTAAGGATTCAAATTGGCCAATCCTTGGCACTTATGTTTTTCTTTATGCTTCTTCTTTCTCTACCATCTCTTCTTTTTTTTATGTAGTGTGTACTTTACTAACAATGCTTGTACGTAGGCTGTCCAATCTGCCCATAGGGCAGAGGAGATCGCTGCCAGCTCCTACAGAGCACTAAGGGATGAAGTGGTTAAGTTGGACCACACTAAAAAGATAATGGAGCTTAAAGAGAAAAGGCTCCAAGAGGTGACCGCCAGCCTGACCAAGGCGGCAAGTGAGCAGTCAGGTCTGGAGGCCGAACTGAGGAGTACCACCTGACAGGCCGAGGATCAGAGGCTAGAACTCAAACGAGCTAATGAAGACCTCGCCTCGGCCAGATCACTGGCAGAAGGCCTCGCCAAGGACCTTACAGCATCTGAGGAGGCAAAGGAGGAAGCACTCAAGGCCACGGAAGAGGCTCTTGCCAAGGCACAGGCAGCCGAGGCAATGGTTGACGAGGCTGAGCAGAGCGGGTATGACATGGGCGTGGCCGAAACCACAGAAACATTCAAAGCCCAAGTGCCGGAGGTCTGTAGGGACTACTGCCTCCAGGTGTGGAAGGAAGCTCTTTCCCAAGCCGGGGTTGATGCTTCCTCTCCTCTATGGAAGGAGGAGAACGCCTACATTCCTCCTGCAATTCGCGTGGCTACCTCTAGCTCAGCCAAGGATGATTCCCACCCTTCCTCGGCTGGGATTCAAGTAGACGAGGATGCTGTCGAAGATACTGCTCCTACTGCTCCTCCTGCCCCCAAGGAGGCCACCCCCAACCTTGAGATTGGTGGGACTGTAGAGCCCAAAGAGAAGGCTGGCGAGTCCTCGGCCTTGGTGGTTTCTCCTGCTGACCCAAAGGACCAGACCCAACCCGAACCATAATCACCCGTGGCTTGGCTGCTTGCTCTTTTTCTCTTTTCTCCTTCGTTGCTTTTGGCCTTGTATTTTTATTTCTTAGTCCCAGTTTTTACTTTGTTTCCCTTGTACTTTGACAGTTCAGTTATAAATGTATTGACAAATCTTTCAGTTAATGAAAAGGGGTTCCCAATTTAAATTGCTGTTTTATATTACGTTTGGTGTTGATATCTTGTTTCCTTGCTATGCATGTAATATTGCTATACTATCGGCTTGTCTCTATAGCATGTACTTATACCTCTTTGCCCTTAAGCAAGGAAATTTTAACCAACTTACATATGTGCAAATGCTTTAACTAATGACTGTTACCTTTTGCTTATGCTTAAGGACAAGCGACACACTAAAAAAGGAAATACACTAACGGGGAATCTGTGTGCTTGGAACTTGCTTAAAAGTTACTTCCATGATAACATGTTGAAAAGAGAACTTAACAACATATTTTGCATTTGGACTAACAGTACTTTAAGCTTTGGGCTTAGTACTTAACATCAGTTTAAGACCCGTTCGCTTAATGACTCCACTGCTGTTTCCATATCAAGGGGAAAGATCCGAGGTAACCTCATTTCTCTATTCTAAATTAAGATAGAGGATCTGTTGATCCGACATAACCTCAATAAGAATTGAAGTAAGGTAGAGGATACGAGGACCCGACATAACCTTGATTAAACTTGGACTAAGGTAGAGGATCCGAGGATCCGACGTAACCTTAGTTTTATTGTTTTTAAATTAAGATAGCGGATCTGATGACCCAGCGTAACCTTAATTAAATTTGGACTAAGGTAGAGGATCCGAGGACCCGGCGTAACCTTAGTTTTCTTGTTTTTAAATTAAGATAGAGGATCTGATGACCCGGCGTAACCTTAATTAAATTTGGACTAAGGTAGAGGATCCGAGGACCCGGCGTAACCTTAGTTTTCTTGTTTTTAAATTAAGATAGAGGATCTGATGACCCGGCGTAACCTTAATTAAATTTGGGCTAAGGTAGAGGATCCGAGGACCCGGCGTAACCTTAGTTTTCTTGTTTTTAAATTAAGATAGAGGATCTGATGACCCGGCGTAACCTTAATTAAATTTGGACTAAGGTAGAGGATCCGAGGACCCGGCGTAACCTTAGTTTTCTTGTTTTTAAATTAAGATAGAGGATCTGATGACCCGGCGTAACCTTAATTAAATTTGGACTAAGGTAGAGGATCCGAGGACCCGGCGTAACCTTAGTTTTCTTGTTTTTAAATTAAGATAGAGGATCTGATGACCCGGCGTAACCTTAATTAAATTTGGACTAAGGTAGAGGATCCGAGGACCCGGCGTAACCTTAGGCACGACAGAATTAATGGCGCAAAAATGATAAGAGTAGAATGACAAAAGTACTTTTCCTTAATAATAATATCGTCTCAAATTACTTACATTCCAGGGATGGGGTACAGCTTTTTCATCTAAGTCGGTCAAGTAGTAAGCTCCTATTCCAGCTATTGCCGTGATGCGATACGGTCCTTCCCAATTAGGTCCAAGCTTTCCCCATGCTGGATTTTTGGTGTTCCCCACTACTTTCCTCAGCACCAAGTCCCCGAGAAGAAGAGGTCTTGAATTTACACTGGAATCATATCCCTGCTTCAGTTTTTGTTGGTAGTAGGCTAAGTGAATCATGGCAACCTCCCTCCTTTCTTCAATTAGGTCGAGGCCTTTTTCTAGCAGTCTGTCATTGCTTTCCGGAGTGAAGGAGCTTGTCCTCATCGTTGGAAAACCAGTCTCCAAGGGAATAACAGCCTCGGCGCCATAAGTCATCGAGAATGGCGTCTCTCCCGTTGATCGGCGGGGTGTGGTCCGGTACGTCCACAGAACGTGGGGCAGCTCCTCTACCCACCTCCCCTTAGCGTCCTCCAACCTCTTCTTCAGTCCATTCACTATAACTTTGTTAATAGCTTCGGCCTGCCCATTCCCTTGCGGATAAGCCGGAGTGGAGTATCTATTGATTATGCCGAGGCCACAACAATATCGTCTGAACGCCTTGCTGTCAAACTGCAAACCATTATCGGAGATGAGGGTATGAGGGATACCGAATCGAGTGACGATATTCTTCCATACAAATTTCTTCACATCAACATCCCTGATATTTGCCAGGGGCTCGGCCTCTACCCACTTAGTAAAATAATCAGTACCGACAACCAAATATCTTCGGTTCCCAGGCGCCTTTGGGAAAGGACCTACAATGTCTAGACCCCATTGTGCAAAAGGCCAGGGACTCGTCAGAGGATTAAGCACACCCCCGGGCTGGTGGATGTTTGGTGCGAATCTTTGACATTGGTCGCACTTCTGCACATAACTTTGAGCTTCTCGCTGCATGTTCGGCCACCAATACCCCTGTGTTAGGGCCCTGTGAGCCAAAGATCTTCCTCCTGTATGGCTTCCACAGATTCCTTCATGTAACTCTTCCAAAAGTAGCTCTGTCGCTTCAGGGTGCACGCATAACAGGTACGGGCCGGAGAAAGATCGTCTATAGAGCTTATGATCCCCGGCCAACCAAAATCGGGAGGCCTTTCTTCGTATCTTGTTCGCTTCGATTTTATCCTCGGGTATGACATCATCTTTTAAGAAGGACATAATGGGGTCCATCCAGCTAGGCCCCACTCTAATCTGGTGCACACGGATAACACTTCCCATTATTTTCGAGGGTTTAGGTAAGTCTTCAACCAAGACAATCCGAGGTAGTCCCTGTGCTGATGATGTGGCAAGAGTTGCTAGGGAATCAGCATGCGTGTTGCCGCTTCTAAGGACATGGGACAAAGTAAAGGATTCGAACTTGCGTTGTGTAGTTTTGACTTGATTCAAATAATCCTGCATCCTCGGATCTCTGGCCTCTACCTTTCCATCTACTTGACCCACAACTAGTTGAGAGTCTGAGAACATTTGCACGATCTTTCCCCCCAACTTGTGGACCATATCCATTCCTTTCAGCAAGGCTTCATACTCTGCCTCATTGTTAGTAGCCGAGAATCCCAGTCTTAAGGACTTTTCCAGTGTGAGACCTTCTGGGGTCGTAATTACCACCCCCACTCCGGATCCTCTTTGATTAGCAGCCCCATCAACATAAACAGTCCATACCGCGAGACCTTTATACGCAACCATGCCAACTGATTTTTCATCAATGTCCTTGTTGATTACACTATCTTCTATTATGGGTTCAGCAAATTCCGCAACGAGATCAGCCAACACCTGACCCTTTATTGCTGTGCGGGGCATGTACTTAATATCAAAAGAGCCCAAGATGGTTCCCCATTTTGCAATCCTACTGGTATAATCCGCACTCTGGAGTATAGCCCTTAGTGGAAGCTGAGTCAAAATAACCACCGTATGGGACTGGAAGTAATGGGGGAGCTTACGTGTGCCATGCACCACGGCAAGGATAGCCTTCTCTAATGGTGGGTAACGTATCTCGGCTTCATGCAGGGACTTGCTCACATAGTAAACTGGCCTTTGTATGTCCCCGTCAACCCTTATTAGCACCAGACTAACGGCGTGGGTTGCCACCACGATATATGCGAATAGGACCTCGTCGGCCTCGGGCCGAGACATGATAGGAGGGTGGGCAAGATATTCTTTAAGCTGCTGGAAGGCAACAGCACACTCTTCTGTCCATTCAAACCCCTTCCATTTGTTTAACAGTTGGAAGAACGGCCTACACCGATCAGCAGATCTTGAGATAAATCGGTTGAGAGCAGCTGTCATTCCAGTTAACCTCTGCACTTCCTTCGGATTCCGAGGCGGCTGTAAGTTGTTGATGGCCTTGACCTGAGCGGGGTTGACCTCAATCCCTCTATGCGTCACCATGTAACCCAAAAATTTGCCAGACCCTACACCAAAGGAACATTTGGATGCGTTGAGGCGTAACTTGTGCTTTCTCAGCGTTTGAAAGGTGTCATCGAGGTCGGGTATGTGAGCCAAGATAGTCTTACTTTTAACTACCATGTCATCTACGTACACCTCAATCGTTTTTCCCAGTTGTGGTTCGAACATTCGCGTCATCATTCTTTGATAGGTAGCCCCAGCATTTTTCAAGTCAAAGGGCATCACCTTATAGTGGTAGTTCCCTATGGGTGTGACAAAGGCTGTCTTTTCCTGGTCTGCTGGAGCTAAGGGTATTTGATGATAACCTTGAAAAGCATCCAGAAAGCTCATCCGAGGATGCCCTACAGTAGCGTCCACCAACTGATCTATGCGAGGCATTGGGAATGAATCTTTTGGGCAAGCCTTATTCAAGTCTGTAAAGTCCACGCATACCCTCCATTTTCCATTCTTCTTTTTTACCACTACCGTATGGGCTAACCACTCTGGATAAAACACTTCCTTAATGGCCCCTGCTTTCTTGAGTTTTGCTACTTCTTCTTTAACGGCCTCGGCGTGCTCTCTAGATGAACGCCGAGGTGGTTGCCTTCGTGGCACAGCGTCCGGGTTAACATTGAGGTGGTGACAAATAAACTCCGAATTCACTCCTGGTGCTTCATAAGCATCCCACGCAAACACATCGATGTTTCGCTTCAAAAATGTGACCAGATCCTCTTTCTCTCGTGGGGGTAATTGACTTCCTATTTGGAAAAATCTCTCTGCATCATCTGCGATAACCACTTTCTCCAAATCCTCACAGCCTGGTCCTTCAGTCTCGGCTTCACTTGGCTCGGCCGGGGATATTAATTGCTACAAGTCCTTCTCGGCTGGGGTTTGTGACTCTTGCCTCGCCTGATGTGTAATAGCTGCTGTTATACATTGTCTCGCCATGGACTGGCTGCCCAGTATTTCCTCAACCCCATCCTCATACGGGAATTTTAACTTGACGTGCAGAGTTGATGACACGGCACCTAAGGCATGCAGCCATGGTCTGGCCATTATGGCTGTGTAAAGGGAATAAGCATCTACTACGATGAAATCCACGTCCACTACCACTAGTCCTGACTGTACGGGTAATCTAATTAGCCCCTTTGGAATAACAGCCTTCCCTTCAAAGCTTATTAACGGGGAGTCATAAGCCATGAGATCTTCGGACCTCAAATTGAGACCCTTAAACAGATCTGGGTACATGATGTCAGCCCCACTCCCTTGGTCAACCATTACTCTCTTCACATCGTAACCCCCTATCCTCAACGTAATGACCAGCGCATCGTCGTGCGGTTGAATAGTGCCAATCTTGTCTTCGTCAGAAAATCCCAGTATAGGCAGAGGATTCCTCTTGATCCTCTTCGACTCGGAATTGAGGTCCTCGGCGGTGGGGCGTAGTACTGACATTATTCTGGTAGGGCAAGACCCCGTCCGACCTGGCGCCGCAAAGATGACATTGATTGTGCCCAACGGAGGTCTTACATTGTTACTGCCTTGGTTCATGGAGCCAGATTGGGTACCTGGTTCATCAGGTCGATTCACGAATTGTCTTAATTTCCCTTCTTTGACCAGCTGATCCAAGTAATTCCACAAGTTCCCGCAGTTCTCTGTGGTGTGGCCTTTATCCTGATGGTAATTACAGTAGAGGTTCTGGTTACGCTTTGTAGGGTCTCCGATCATCTTACTGGGCCATCTAAAATAAGGTTCTCGGCAGATCCTTTCCAACACCTGCTGTACCGGCTCACGAAATACGGCATTCACTGTCTGGGGCGGGGCCGACCTAGTCTGGCTAGTGAAATCTCTCCTCGGCCACTTGCTACCGTGTCTCTCCGTCTTGAAATCCCTACTCTCCTGGGGGATACTTTTTATCTTTCCTTTACTCTGCTGTTGATCCTCCTCAACCCTCTTATACTCATCGATACGGTCCATGAGCCGACGAACAGTTTTTACCGGCTTCTTGGTCAAAGATTTCCTTAAATCATGCTCAACTGGGAGACCAACCTTAAAGGTGTTGACCACCACCTCATCGAAATCACCATCTATTTCGTTAAACGCTTCCCAGTATCTGTCCGAGTAGGTTTTCAACGTCTCGCGCTCTCCCATGGACATGGACAATAACGAGTCTAGAGGCCGAGGTACTCTACTGCACGTAACAAAGCGGGACCCGAATGCCATCGTAAGTTCCATGTATGAATCAATGGAGTTCACCTTTAAGCCGTTGAACCATCTCATTGCAACGGGCCCTAGACTTGAGGGAAAGACTTTACACATCAAGGTCTCGTTCTGAGAATAAACCGCCATGCGTTGATTGAAATGGCTTACGTGCTCCACCGGGTCTGTTTTGCCATTATAAATGGTAAAGTTTGGCTGCGTGAACTGACGGGGTAGTTTTCCCCTTTCAATACGATGTGTGAAGGGTGATTTGGAAAGCTGGAGCAATGCCTTTCCCATGGCATCGCTACCCGAGCCCCTGTGACTCGTCCCTCTACTTCCTCTGTTGCGAACACTTTCTTCTTGGTACGAGAAAGTTTCTGTGGGGGGGGTTCTTGACCTCGGCCTATAGCCACTGTCCTGAGAATCATCTGATGAAGGGCCAGATATGGAGGGAGTCCTTTTCCGCTCTGCTCGACGCAGCTTCCTCTTCAGCTGGTCAATTTCTCTCTGCATGGCCCTGGTGTTATTTTCCCCAGAGCCCCTGCTTCTACCCCGTGAGCGGTTATCAGCTGTTCGCCCCGAGTGTACACTGCCCTCTTGATCTTCCATTTGCTCTACCTGTTGTAGTGGATCTTCGTGCTGAGATCCTAGCGACTCTGCATGGGCTGGATTTAAATCTGTCATCACGTTATCTGTCACCTAAACGCAAGATCCCCACAGACGGCGCCAATTGTAGGGGCACAAATCAAACTAATCCGAGTTTGGACAGTGGACCAGCTCAATGAGCACTCAACAATGAATTTGTAGAGAGTGGGTGTTTAATCTAGGTTTTTGAGATGATAGATAATACAAAAGTTTGATTCGGCTTTTTGATTCATGCACTACACTAGTATGAGTATGTAACATGGAGTTGAATACATTGATACTGAGAACGATAGTTTTTTGTTTCTCTTACAAATTCTTTCTCTTCTCTTTCTCCTCTCTTTCTCCTTTTATAGGCCTCACCTTTTCTTCCCAGGTGCAATCCAGGTGTTTCTTTTCTAGATACTTGTCCCATCACCCCTTTTTGCTCAGGTCTCTGGTGGTGAAAATAAGGCTGAAACCTAACGTTCAGGCGTCACTTCTTCATTAATGCGGCCAGAGAAGCAGGTGTAGAGCATTAAATGCGGTGATGGCAGCTTTTCCTTTGGCCACAGTCAATTCTTTCCCTTTATTCTTTATTCTCATTTTCTTAACTCCAGCATCAAAAAGAAAAAACCTTCATCGTGGGCGTTATCCAACTATAAGAACATTCACATAGTCCTCGGCGACGCCTTGCCGAGGACTGGATTGTCCCCGGACGTTATGTTTCTTAGTGTCTGGACATGCATGATACTTCTTTTTCTCACGTGATCTTGTAGGTCGGACTGATTATGTCCTCGGATCATCTCAAGATGTAGTGTTGGGCTTCTTTTATTGTGAGGGCCTTTGGGCCGGCCAGATACGCGATTTGGGCCCATGGGTACCACAATTACAATATGTTGAATCTCCTAACTTCAATTCTTTTTCCACTAGACTCTAAGTGCTTTGTGTATGAGGAGTTGTTAATTTAGCAACAAGGCTCATCTTTTAACTAAAAGCTAGAACATCCACATATAGGAGTCTCTATATCATTCATGCTTCGCCATTGATCTTTAATTTGCTTAGAAAGAAGACCCTGTCTTTTCTTTTCTTTTTTAGTTAAAATGTTGTGCAACTCCTTAGAAGAAAAAAAAATCAATTGCTTCCAAAAACCAAAAAAAAAAAAACCCTCAACCTTAACCAATTCACTGACACTCACTAATTGGACCTTTAATTAAATTGAATGAGTCAAGCATGCACCTACCACCTAGGTTCGGTTTTTTTTTTTTTTTTTTTGGAATCCTATATTCATTATTTAAATGAGATTTACACCAAACCAAATGCCAGCCACCCACATCCCACCTGTAGCTTAATTTCCACATATAATCTTCAATCATTTTAATACCTCACTTGGCCATGGTTATGAGCTCTAGAAGTTCCTAGGTTCGTTTTCATTAATAATTTCAGTAGTTCTTATTATAGGTAACTTAAATAGTTTTATTGCTTATATCAATTATTAACCAAAAAGGAGCCACAGCTCTGGGCAGGGAATATCACACTGAATGATGGCTCTCAAATAGATATTATGTGAACTTACATACCTCATTTTGACAGATAAACTCTATCATATGTACGTAAGGATAACGGACAAAGTGTAACCATCCTATAATGCAAGTGGTACTTTTTTTTAATGAAATTTACAGAAAGTGGTTAGGGCATTTCCTCAATATTAATCATATCCCTAGAGTTGGTGATCTACTTGTTTGTCGAATTCCAAAAAAAAATATATATATATATATATATATATATATAATAATTATGTAGTTATTAAAAACCTAAAATGTCAAATCTTGTATCTTTGAGTGTTTTTCTTGCTATTATTTTATATTTCGCTTTCTAATTTATTGTAATTGGAATGATAATCCTAGATAGCAATGCTTTTGTTATTTTGGCCACAGTCATACATGGCATACAGTCATCTAACCTTTATTTATGTCCAAAAAAAACTATTGTTTGTTTATTATTATTATTATAAGAACAGAACCGGGCAGGTTCAACCTGCAAGCAATATGGGGAGGAATCTATAACATGGGGAAATAAAATACTGGAGTTTGGTAAATCATAGCTTTGTATGTGTTTAACACAGGGATATAAAAGTGGGGAGAAAAATAAAACATTTTGTATTTCTTATTATATTCTTCTATTGGATTTCATGTTTATATTTCTTGCGAGGATTAAGTCACTCACATCTTCACAACTCCATTGATTTTTTTTTTCGATTTTAGTTTCTCCTCAACAAATTGGACCAGATGATAATAATAAACTTCAAACAACAGCAAACCAAGATAAAGATATTAAAAAAATAATCAAGTGTATCTAGATACAAGATTAAGCTTATTTCTAGATTATGTTCATTTAACTACAAAATAGGAAGATATATATAGCAACCCAAATGTCATCTTCATTGTATTCTTCAACTATACAAATTCCCTATTCAATATTATGAGAGTGAGATCACTCATTAATCAAACAGTTTGGCTTAAAACATTTTCTCCCTACTTTCTGAGAAATTATAAGGTATTCATGATGGACAAGTGATGTGGTCCACCATTCCAATAAAAGACTCCCACCTATTTAAAATTGTAAAATTTTAAATAAAAACTAGATACTAACTCGGCAATTTTAAACATGTGGAAGTATTTTACTGGAATGGTGAACCACGTCACTTGTCCACCATGAGGACCTTATAATTTATCCTACTTCCCACCAATGTTGGGAAGATAAAAGGATGCAAATCCAAATAGAATAATCATCCTTCCATTTTTTTTTCTTTTCTTCCATCTTTAACTCTAGCTAATAAGAGAAAATAGCTATTCATCTTCCATTTTCTTTCCACCATCTTCTATTTTCTTACTTTTACACCCTACAAAACATACTCTAAAATTATTTAGCTTGTTTTTAAACCAACTGTGATAAAAAAAAATTTAAGAAAAAATCAAACAAATTTTTTCCTTTTTAGAAAAATTTTGATACACACTCTTTATAGCACCCTCCATATATTGATTTTTTTTTTTTTTAAACACGATTTCAATTAAAAATGTGAAATTGTGTTTTAAGGTAAAACTTTAAAATCATGCTTTTATCATTGCCCTTTTGTTTTTATATGGTTTGTTTGAACCACAGGAACAATCATCATTTAGATTTCTATGAAAATATTATCTACTATTTTAATGAACAAAAATAAAATATCAAGAGCAAGTCTTGTATTTTACAAATTTGTCAAACTAAGTAAATTTTTTGTTTTAAGAAAAACTTTAAATTATTTATAGCAGCCTCAAATTTGTCGTACTTGTTTGTCAAGAGATCTCTCTCTCTCTCTTTTTGTTTATTATTGTTATTATTATTTTACGGAGTAGTTGGACAAGTTGTCTAGCACTACCTCTTCAACAAGCAATTGAGCTTTAGTTGAGTATTTGAATGTAAAACATCTTGAAAATGATGCTAAGTAGGAAACACTGAAATCAGATCAACTTGAATAGGTTATTTGTGAATGATTGTCCAGAAGTGATGACTGTATAAAATCATAGGCCATTTTCCAAGTAACTCCCAAAAAATAACAAATAATTAATTGAAGGCTTTTGTTTATAGATGTTTAATTGCACTCCTTAAGGAAGAATTAAGCGAGCCCAACTATATTGGAAAGTAATAAAAGCTAATCAATAAATACATCTTTTTAATTGAAAGCTGTAAAGTTATGATTTTCAACTATGTTGTGTTGGCTTTAATTCCATGCCAAATTTGATCGTAATTCCTTCAATCATTTTTTCCCTGTATGTATGCAGGTTTTTAATTGTAAGGGATGAGTGTGAAAGATTGTGAAGACTTAAGCTATGAACAAATGGATTTCGTGAGTGTCTAGCGAGAAGCTTACTCGCCAAAGAGTTACGTGTAAAGCATATGACTAGAAGATGAAGAGTTGTGCCAAGTTGGAAATTTTTGCAAGTGTCTCGCGGGTAAGGCCAACCCGCGAAGAATTCGCGAAACTCTCTGTTTGGCAAAAAGTAATGTTTTGCTTGACCATGTCTTTTCCCACACTATATTTACCCTCATTACCCACAAATTGTAAGAAGTGCTTTTCAAAGAAAAAACCCTAGAAAATACACTTGAGTGTTAGAGATTGTTATACCCACAATCATTTACACATTTCTTTGTGGTTCTTCTCAACTCCTACCTCTCCATCTCTACATCCTTGAGAGGTTATTAGTCCAAACACTTACCACACTCATTCTGAGTGTAAAGTGAGATTTTAGTGCTATTGGGTAGCATTGGAATGAACTATTTATTGGTGGATGCAATCGGGCTGAATTGCGGGATCCGGAAAGCTAGAGAAGACAAGGATTGGAGAAGTTAGTTGGTAGCAGGAGCTTGAAGGGCTCAAGTACATAGGGTAGACTAGGCTTGGAGAGTCTTTTGTTATTTGTGTACTCCAACTTTATCTTCTAGTAGATCGATTTCGACTTAGAGGGTCGTGGAGTGGTTTTCGCCGAGTTCTTCGATTTCCTCTTCGATAACATATCTCAATGTTATCTTGTGTTTGCATCTCTCTTCTCTACTTTTAAGCTTTCCTTTTATTGTTGATAATGGATGAATATGGCTTAGGGTAGTAATAATGGTTATTTGCGCTTATTTACTTTTGTTCCGCACATAGTATAAGTTAGCATAAAAGCTATTTAACCATAATTTTAATTTGGGGGTCTAAACAAGCTCTTGTGGTTTTGGACAAATCCGAGCTTTCAAAAGCCAAAACTTCCATATTGAGAAGTTTCTATATCACACATGCAAATTCTTAAACTGCTTAGAAAAAAGACCTTGCCTTTTTATTTTTTAATATTGTGCAACTCCTTATATAATAATAATCCCAAAAAAAATCTCACCTTTAACCTTATTTCTTAACTGGACTTAATTAAATTGAATGAGTCAAGAATGCACATATCACCTAGTTTTTTTTTTTTTTTTTCGGTGAGAATCATATATTCTTTATTTCAATGAGATTTACACCAAACCAAGTTGGACAAACCAGCTAGTAGGCACCACATCTCCCACCTGTAGCTTAATTCCCACATATAATCTTCTATCATTTTAATACCTCACTTGGTTACGAGCTCAAGAAGTTAACTAGGTTCATTTCTTAATTTCAATAGTTCTTAATTCTTATAATATATTTGTAACTTCTTAATTCTTATTATGTGTAACTTAAATAGTCTTTATTGGTTATATCAATTATGAACCAAAAAGCATCCACTGCTCATGGCCGGCAGGGAATAACACATTGAATAGCTCTCAAATAGATAATATGCGAGCTTCTTATATATCTCATATTGAATATTGACAGAATAAACTACCATATGTACATAAGGATCGATAATGGACAAAGTGTAAGTGTGTAACCATCCCATTTATTTTTAATGAAATTTTAAGGAAAGGGGTTAGGGCATTTTCTCTTTATTAATCATATCCCTAGGTTCAACTTGCAAGTATAGTATGGGGAGAAATCTTCACATGTTGTGATGAGCATGATTTTTAGATCTGGACAATTCAAAAAAACTAGAAAAGAGAAAGATTTAAGGTTTTTATGGTCAGACTGATGTTCGACTGAGGTCGAACTATGATGATATTATAATTAATTTAGTAAATAATTAAAATACAAATAGTGGTATATTAAATTTATAAATATTAGCCAAATATAATAAAAATAATTGAAACAAAATTTTTAATAAAATTCCATGATATTATAAGGTTAATATAAAATAGTACAACATAAATAAGCATGGAAAAAAAATTATATAATAGTCCATCAAGTCTAAATCATTTTGATTAAATAAAAAAAATCACTTTTTTTAATTATTTTAGTAAACTCCCATGCAAAAGCATTATTCTTAAATCGCAAGTAAATTTATCAAAGAAAAATATTTTAATAATATTTAATAAATTGAGAGAGAGGTAATAGAGTAAGTCGAAAATTATAAATAACATAATTCTAAAATAAATATAATAATACTTTATATTTGTTCACAAAAAACATAAATGATGTGTTCGTCATAGCAACAGCTATGGTTCTTAAATTAGGCCTGAGGTCTCATGTTTTCGATTGCATTTGCTTTTTAAAGTGGCTTATAAAAAGCAAAACCTCTATAACCCTATTATTAGTTTACACTAATTGCTTCTGTGCTGTCTCATTTGCTTTTGACAGTTCCCAATTACACAATGTCAAAAGGAAAAATAATACTGATGAATGGAAAGGCACCTCTAGGAGCCTCTACATGATTTAAAGAGAAAAGAATCAGACAATTCAAGTCAAGTAAACAGAGAACATAATCAAAGTCCACAGTACAGCTATGATTTTGTTTTCATTTTAAATTAATTTTTTTTTATATCCTGTTTTTTACCAAATGATATTAGAAAATTGTAAAGTCACGTCATCATTTAATTGCATTTCTCAAAACTAGCGCTGTATTTTTAACCATAATAATAATATTAAAACCAATTGGGTCTTAAGTACACTATGTGTTCGTTTGGATTCAGCTTAAACTTTGATGTGTTTACGTTTTCTACTCTTTTTTTTTTTTTTTTTTTTTTTTTCGGTTGCTGCAGGAGACAAGGGGTGCAGCACGCACTGTGCGCATATTGTGAGCGCACTGTTCACGTACTTTTTCAGCAATTTTTATTAAAAATAGGTCTCGCAGTATTATTTACACATTTAAAAATTATTTTACTACAGTGTTTTCAGTTTTCAGTTTTCAGCAATAATCTCTATCTAAACAGACCCTATAAAAGAGATCATGTGTTTTTAAAGTTCAATAGTTACGTTTGATCGTTACTTAATGCAGCAAGTTATTTTGTATTTGGTGTTGAATACGGTTATTGTGTTTGTTTGTTTTGTCATTTAGGAGACTAGTTTTTAGTTTGTGATTCCCTTGAGGCGTATATGGCCGGTATTGATTTATCTAGTTTTGTTGAATAAATTTATTTTTTGTTAAACAATGACAACAAAGTCTTAGTCTTAAAATTTCAAGTCAACTATGATCATTGGTAAATTAGATTGGGTTGACCATATGAGTTATTTTTGTTTGTTTGTTTAAACCCCTTAAACCAGATTGTTTAACCTAATTAATTAATCAAGTTGATTTAGGTTTATTATTCAGATCTAGGTTAAACAAGCATATATCATATCATGCACAAATGTGGAAAAGTAAATAACACACGATATGATGACTTAAGAAAATCGATGAAACGAACGGTTTAAGGTAAAAACTTATAGAGGATTTAACCTGGCTATCTTCAAGGTAAAGTATATCTACTATAAGAAAATTGAAGTTTTTACAATTAGATTTAACCCTAAATCTATTGCTACCTCATGTAGTAACTTATTGATACACCACATACAAGCTCCGAATTTACAAACTCCTCTCTTCTTCGATTTACACCAACATAAGCAACCTTGCTTGTGATTTTGGAATCCCACTCAAAAGTTTCTAATCACCTTCAATAATGATCTTGATGCAGCAACTATGTTCTACCAATGCTTGAGTGTAGTTCTTGCTCCGGTAGATTTTTGTGTAGTCAGAAGGTACAAAATCTCTCAGTTCTCACAAAGAATAACACACAAGTCTTCCAAAAGTTTTTAAAAACATAGCTAGGGTTTCTCTTTTATATGTGGAGAAGTTGGAATGAAACCCTAAACGTTTTCGCAAGCTTGGACTTGTTTAAAAAATTCTGCAGAATTATGTTCCTGCGATTTTCGATCGATCGAGTCTAATTCTCGATCGGTCGAGCAAGACGAAAACTCACTTCCTTTTTCTGTAGTCCGTTGGACTTGAAACTTGAAACCAACACTTTTAAGCATTGCCTAACACCTAGATTGGACATGTTTTGTTCTCGCTTTGCCAACACAATGAAAATATGATTCTAAACATTTAAACATAAATCTTTAGAACCTAACAATTTTCTTTCATTATATTATATCTAAAGTCACGCTCTCACTTTCTTTCCTGATTGACATGTCATTTTGAATTACTTCCATTAATGTTATTCTCGGCATTCCTCTACTTTTTTTCGTTCCCTCTACTTGAATCAACTCACTCTTTCTAACTAGTTTATTAAAAAAATATGTACCTCAACCCCCAAAGTAAAAAATATTATATGGATCGCAAAATAAGGTGTGAAAATATATCAACTATCATGGTCGTGCAAATAGCTTTGCAAGTACTTCAAAGTTTAGATTCTTAAAATTAAAATTAAAAAAAAAAAAAAAAAAAAAAAAAAAAAACTTCAAAAAGTTTAATGGCCTAATAAAAATAAAAAAAATCGATTAACAATAATAGCAATAAAATATCTTTTATATATATGAGTAGTGTAAGGCGAAAGGCGCATGAATGCGCACCGATATACACTTGGCAGTAAATATGGAAGAGCTCCATTCATGTAGAATTTTTTTTTGGAGAGAATTTGTTTTTCCAAGAATTTGTTTTCCTTTTTAATATACTTCTTGATTAATTATAATTATAACTTTAGTATGAATTTGTTTGTTTATTATATTATATATTATTATATTTATAGTCAGTAGCAAAGTCAGACTCTTTCTTCTGGACGTAATGTATAAAAACTAGTATAAAATTTTTATTTTTCATAGAAACCCGAGGGCCATGACCCCCCCCCCCACCCCCCCTCCGCTAGTGTTTATAGTGATTTTTTTAAGAAGAATATATATAGTAATAATACGCTTGCAAGTTGCAACTACCTAAATTCTTCTAGTTATTTTTAATTTAATAGTGCTACTTATGAATTTATTCTATTTATGTTTTATTTATTCATTAAATCAATAATTATTTCTACACAAAAAATTAATAATTATTTCATAACAGCTTAGCTATCACTTTTGTTTGAGTATAAGTGCTTGTGGGTGTGTGGGGGGTAAGACCAAGGTTCAAGAGTTTACTTTTTAGGAGGTAACTTCATACACATATATACTTAGATTAGACTTAGTGGCGGTGTCACATAGTTTTCAAGGGGTTCAAATGAACCCCCTGACTTGTGATTTTTTTTTTTTTTTTTTTTACAGTAAACATTTTAAATTTTTTTTTTTTTTTTGAATACCTTAAAATAAAAATTTGAACCCCTAGAATAAGTCCAAAGAACAAATCAATTCAATACTAAAATTTATCTTGGCCTTCTTAAACAAAAAGAAAAAACCCAACATCAAACCAATTTGATATAAAATATTTGGAAAAAAAATAGCAAGACCAACAACCAAAATTAGTAATTTGTTGATCTTAAATCTTAGAAAAAGACAATTAAATGAGCTATAAAATGTAAACACTAAAAGAAAATTAAGTGTGAGGTAGTGGAGTGTGAGACAATAAAGAGTGAAGACATTTTTTTTAATGATTGTATTGTTGCGTTGAATTCTTCACAGAGTAATGCAAAAAACACAACAGAATTCTTCTTAATGAATTACAAAGACCTGTAAACTGTCACAATTGAGTTCAATTGTTAAATAAAAGAATTGAAAAGAGTAAAAACAAAAACTAGTAAATAATGAAGTACACTATTCTTAGTAATAATAATTAAAATTCACTTAACAACAATAACTAATAACTTTTGTAATGACACGAATCAGGCCTGGACCCTAGTGCATGACTGGGCAGGTCCAAGTGGCCTAAACAATAAAATTTGTAGAGAGTGGGCTTGAAGCTTGGATTTCTTAGGACAACGGAAAGCAATGGCGTTTGGGCTAGGTCCACAGTTGCGAGCAATGAGCTGGTGGTGTCACTCTAGCTCTCCTCGGACATGAGCCGAGGAGTCCCTATGTTCGTTTCCCCTGTTCTGCTTGGGAGAAGAAGAAGCCTTTGTCTTGAAGAAGCCGGATCCCCCTCCAATGTCCTCTCCCTCTCTATTTATATTCCTGCTCCTCAAATTCCTATTCATGGAGCTATAAATGCAGATTCCTTTCTCATCCATTGTCTTCTTGGAATCCTCTCCCAATGACTATAAGGCTGATCATCGTCCTCTCAGATGTCACGTCCTCATTAATGCGGCCAGATGGGTAGGTGTGGAGCCTTTAATGCAATGGTAACAGCTTTATGCAAAGTGCTTCCCACTTGTTCTCCCCCCCCCCCCCTTTGCGTTCCACGGGAGTGTAACATTGCTGGTTGAGCTTCAAGAGTTCCTCCTTAGGCATCATGGTGCAACTTTCAGCCCTTGTTTCAATTGTCCGAGGAGACCCTCTCCTCGGACTCTTCCCAATTGGTCAACGACCTGGTCAGTGGGCTCCTGGGCCCTTAAGTTAAGTGGCCTTATCCCCGCCCTACAGCCTTTTGGAGGAGTCAACATTCTTGAACCAGGCCCAAGGCCCACAGAGGTGTTTTGACACTTCTGCCCCCACAACTTTATTATAGTAATAAAGAATAGATAATTTACAATATTTAATCTTAACAATAATAATTAATATCTTCATTATACTAGGAAAACATATGCCAATGAACTTAAAATTTATCTTTAGTTCTCTTGCTAATACTATGAATAAATTTTTGAGAAGGAACTCACATATACCACAAGATTTATCTCCTACCTAAGATTTATTATGTAAAAGAACTTGTGTTAACTTAAAAAAATCTTCCTTTGGATCATAGGTTACGAATGATCTCATCAATATTATCATAATGATTAAGATGAGAAAAAATTATTTACTAAAAGGTCCTTATCAACCTCTTCAACATGAATTTAAATGACCCCCTAGAAAATATTCTTGGAGCTATCACTGATTAGACTAGAGTAGAATTTCTATCTTGTATAAAAAAAAAAAATTCACTTTTGTTTGGGATTTTTTTTTCCACAGAGAGAGAGAGAGAGAGAGAGAGAGAGTCTTACCCAAAAAAGAAATCTTTCTTCATTAAAATGATAAGGAATTAAGAATAAATATAGACTTTTTTTTTTTTTTTTTTTTTTTGAGAAACGAATATAGATTAAAAAATATATAGACTTAAGAATAAATGATAAAATGATAAGGAATTAAAAATAAATCTTTGATCATGATAAAATGTAGATATTTTCCTATATAAATATATTAGCAAAACCTCTCTATTTATAATTTGTCACGGAATAATGAGCAAGTACACCTACATTTTCTTATTTAGACTTTAGACTGCTTTATAATTATAGTGGGTGTCGGTTCCAGCTTTTTCTTTATAATCTTAGTGGAACAATTTCGTAGTGGTTTTTAAATATAAAAAAACTCTATAATTGATTCTCTATGGATTTCGATTGCATTGCTTTTTCCAGTGGCTTATATAAAGACAAAACCTCTATTATTAGTTTACACTAATTGCTTCTTTGCTGTCTCATTTGCTTTTGACAGTTCTCAATTACATAAGGTGAAAAGGAAAAAAGGAGAAACAATACTGATGAAAGGAAAAATAATAGATAGGAGGCATGAGGGAGGTATTGAGATTCATTAAAGCTGGATAAATTAGAAGTGTTGAACTAGGTATCGAGACAACATATTTCAGCTTTTTTTGTACTGGATTTTGAGTAATCTGCATGTATTCAATTAAACCACTTGTAATAATCATCTTGAACTCACTTAAATTTACCCAATTATAAATAAAGTGTGTTTTGTTTATAAGATATGGCAATTACATAAAAATGACCTTAACAGATTTTGTTATCGAACCAATGGCAAGCAAGCCAAGAGCTTTATCGGTCGTGGCTGAAGTAGATGCACTTTGCTCTTTTTGAAGCCTCGTATGAGAAATATTTTGGTAGGAGGAATAGTGAAAAGATAAGTATCATTTTGAAGCAAGTGGTAGGCATGTACTGCATTTTACCCAGTGAAGGCCAGTGGATTTCACTCGCCCTTTCTAAAGCCTTGTATGAATATTATCAAAATTACATATTTTGGGAATTCTTTCTAAAGTCGAAGATTAAGAAAGGATGATGCAAATTGCAAAATAATCAGACATGTTCTGGATAATCTTTTTGAGGCAATGCTCTTACTCTATGCACTTCAAACAGATTGAAGCTCAAGAGAGAGAGTAGCCTTCAAGTAGCCCCCTCCAGAACTTGTTTGTTGAAAAAAAAAAGAAAAACTACCCTTTTTTTTTCTTTGAATCAAAACCTTCTTGTCTATTGATTTAGATGATTGTGTGTGTGTGTGTGTTTTTTTTTCATCTTTCATTTTGGCTTTCACATATGCTCTGGTCTAATCTTTTCATGGTGCATATATACTTAATGCTACTTTTGATATAACATGGAAAAACATAATTTAAAAGAAAAAAAAAATTATAACACCTAAACATATTTTCAATTTGTTTCTTTAATTTTCATTTATTTTTTAATTTTCAATGTAGTCTCTCCATTCAATCTGCATTGTGAAGATTAGAAATGATTAGTCTGATAGACAATAATTATCCATCATTTTTTCTTACATTTTTTACTTTACTAAACAAGAAAATACCTTTATCTTTCATTTTCTTTCCACAATCTTCCATCTTCTGACTTTTACACCCTACGAAACATACTCTAAAATTCATATAACCAAATTTTGAGCCAGCCATTTAAAACCTAAATAAATCATACAGATTTCTGTTTTTAATCAATATGTTTTTGAACCACAAGGCAGTCGTTATTATAGCTTTGTAAGAGAATCTTCAAAACTATTTCAATTTACAAAAGTAAAATATATGAAGAACAAGTCTTTTTACAATTCTCACATTTTGTCAATTTTGTGTCGTTTGTCAAGAGCTCTCCATATTTTATGATTTCCCCATCTTTCTCTAAGTAATCACGATTTCCGTTAAAGTCGTTTGCGTGTTTAGACTTTAGACTGCTTTTTATGTTTAGTGGGTATCAGTTCCAGCCTTTTCTTTTATAATCTTAGTGGAACAATTAGGTAATAGTTTTTAAATAAATAAATATAAAAAACTCTATAATTGATTCTCTATGGATTTCGATTGCATTTGCTTTCTGAAGTGGCTTATAAAAGACAAAACCTCTATTATTATTTATTACTTTACGTTAATTGCTTCTTTGCTGTCCTATTTGCTTTTAACAGTTCCCAATTACACAGTGTGAAAAGGAAAAAAGGAAAAATAATACTGATGAAAGAAAAAAAAAATAGATCGGATATATTGAGGGTATCGTGAATCATTAAAGCTTGATTCATTAAAGCTTGATAGATCCGAGGTAAATTGCTTGTAATAATCATCTTGAACCATTTAGTTTTTCCTAATTACAAGTAATTTGCATTCTGATCATAAAATATGGCAATTACATAAAAATATGACCTTGACGGGTTTTGTTATCGAACAAACAGCAAGCAAGCCAAGAGCTTTATCGGTCGTGGCTGAAGGAGATGCACTTGCTATGTTTGAGGCATTGTATGAGAAATATTTTGGTAGGAGGAATAGTGAAAAGAAAAGTATCATTTTGAAACAAGTGGTAGGCGTGTACTGCGCTTTACCCAGTGAAGGCCGGTGGATTTCACTCGCCCTTTCTAAAGCCTTGTATGAAAATTATCAAAATTACATATTTTGGGAATTCTTTTTAAAGTTGAAGATTAAGGATCCGTTTGAAATTTGCTTCTTTTGTTAAAACTGAAAACTTTTTGCTGAAAGTATTGTAGATAAATGTCAAAGTTAGCTGAAATAATACAATGAGACTCATGAATAATATTAAAAAGTGTAGTAGAGCTCATGAATAGTAACAAAAATAAGCTGAATAGTAAAATAAGTTGGCAAAAATAATCTTTATTAAACAGACACTAAGAAAGGATGATTCAAATTGTAAAATAATCAGATATGTTCAGGATAATCTTTTTGAGGCAATAATCTTACTCTAAGCACTTCAAACAGATTGAAGCTCAAGATACATAGTAGCCTCCAAATATTACCCAGTGAAGGCCAGTGGATTTCACTCACCCTTTCTAAAGCCTTGTATGAAAATGATCAAAATTACATATTTTGGGAATTCTTCCTAAAGTTGAAGATTAAGGCTCCGTTTGGGATTTACTTATTTTGTTGAATTGAAAATTTTTTGCCAAAAATACTGTAAATAAAAGTCAAAGTTAGTTGAAATAATACAGTAGGACTCATAAATAGTACAAAAAAGTACAATGGACCCATGAATAGTAGCAAAAATAAGCTGAATAGTAAAATAAATTGGCAAAATTTTTTTTTGTTAAACGGACACTAAGAAAGGATGATGCAAATTGTAAAATAATCAGACATGTTCTGGATAATCTTTTTGAGGCAATAATCTTACTCTAAGCACTTCAAACAGATTGAAGCTCAAGATAGAAAGTAGCCTTCAAATAGCCCACTCCAAAACTTGTTTGTTGAAAAAAAAGAAACCAGTTTTTTTTTTCTTTGAATCAAAACCTTCTTGTCTATTAATTCAGATTATTGTGTTTTTTTTTTTTCACCTTTCATTTTGGCTTTCACATATGCTCTGGCCTAATCTTTACATGGTGCTTATAGACTTAATGCTACTTTTTTTTTTGAGAAACAAACACACACACACAAGGGAGAGGGAAATGAGGTTCTAACACAAAGACACACTACAACTTCACTCAAAAATCATGGTAACGACTTAATGCTACTTTTGATATAACAAGGAAAAACATAATTTTTAAAAAAATTATAACACCTAAACATATTTTCAATTTGGTTCTTTAAATTTCATTTATTTTTTTCATTTCCAATGTAGTTTTTCCATTCATTCTGCATTGTTAAGCCCACCAAAAAGACGCTTTGCAAAGTAAGTTCGAATCCATTCCGTTCTGATATTATTTGTTCTTGGTTTGACATAATGAAAAATACTAAATTACAAGAAAAATTGTTTGGAGCTATACAGTAGGACCAAATTGAAAATAGCTAAAGTAGAAATTTAAAAAAAAAAAAATGAAACTTAAGGGATTTAATTACTTAAAAATACAATTTACATGCACTAACTTTGCCCAAAAAATCATTTTGGTCCTTTAAGTTTGAAGTTGGTCATTTCAGTCTAATAACCTGACTAGAAATCATTTTAATCATTTAAGTTTAAAGTTGGTTATTTTAATCTAGTAACTTTGCCCAAAAATCATTCAAAACAACTAACTCACTGACGTGAATATTACACAAAGTAATGATGGAAGAACAGAAAAATAGATAATTTGAAGGCATAAAATTGTTATACTTAGACAATATATGCCCTCACACTCTTGTTGCTAAAGGGTTATCGCAAACTTGTCCCCATGATACAACTAAATTGTTGGATTCTACAAATAGCAATTCTGGAGAATAATCACAGGATTTTTTGTGTTTCTTAAAAATTAACTCTTGGGAGAGAAAAGAAAAGTGGTTATCAAGTGAATATAAACTTCTATTTATACCCAAATGATTATAACTCTTCAATAGGTACCTTTTCATATATATATGGAACTTGAATTTTCACAAAGAAAATTCCAGAACTCGAATTTTCCATTTTATTCATTTTACAAACGAATATTCTCCAACCTTATACCATTATTAGAACATATTCTTGTATATCTCTCTCTCTCTCTCTCTCTACACACACACACACACACACACACACACTTAAAAGTCTAGAATGATTTTTGGATAAAGCTACCTGACAAAAATGACTATTTGCTTATCTCATCCCATTTTCCCTATTTATATGTGTGTGTGTGTGTTTCTCAAAAAAAAAAAAAAAAATCTATAAGATAATATTTTATGCATAATTTTAAACTTTAAAAATTTGCGATTTAAACAATTTATTAATGACATAGTTATTTTTATTTAATTTTTTAGAAATTTTACAAGCATGGAAGATATAAGAAAAAAATGTAATCTAATGGTGGATTTGTCAAAATTTACTTCTAATAAAAAGATATTGAGTAAGGTTATTTATAACCTTAAGCCACAATCAATTTTGTAGCTAAACTTTGTCTATATATTTGTACTTGTATGGAATTAATTAGAGGAATAAGATATCGTTAAATAACTTATCGCTAGTTTGGATGGAGGGTGGAGGGGGAATAGAGGGCTCTCCCTCCTCCTCCATCCAAACTAGCCATTATGTAAGACATTTTTCTCCTATTTTCTTCTAATTACGTGAAGATTAAAAATAAGGACAAAGTTTAGCTACAAAATTGGTTGTAACTTAAGGCTACAAACTCACTCAATAAAATAAATACTACAATATATTTTGAAAATCTAACCGTTGAATTGCATATTTTTTACGCCCTTAATACACATGTTAAATTCTGTGTCAATCAGATATCATTTACTACATGATCTATAAGGTTATATTTTATGCATAATTTTAAATTACAACAACTTTCAATTTAAAAAATTTATTGATGACATAACTATTGATCTTTAATTTTCTTGAAATTTTGCAAGCTTGGAAGATATAAGAAGAAGATGTAATCCAATAGTGAATTTATCAAAATTCACCTTCAATAAAAAGATATTAAGTAAGTTTGTAGCTTGGGACTATAACTAATTTTGTAGCTAAACTTAGTCCTAAAAATAATGAGTCCAATAGAAAACAACTATATCCATTATTTTTTCTTACATATTTTACTTTACTAAACAAGAAATACCTATCCATCTTTCATTTTCTTTCCACAATCTCTACCCTCCCACTTTTACACCCTACAAAACACTCCCTTGTCTCTACAATTGATTTGAACCTGCCATTTAAAACAAAAAATAAAAATAAAAATCATACAGATTTCGGTTTTTAATCATTGCGTTTTTGAACCACATGGCAGTCATTATTTTAGCTTTGTATGAGAATCTTCTATAGTATTTCAATTTACAAAAGTAATATATATGAAGAACAAAACTTACAATTCTCACATTTTGTCAAATTAAAATTTGATTTAGTTACTGAATATATTTAAAATCTATAAATTATTTACTGCCTGCACAATTTTGTATTGTTTGCCAAGAGGTTGTAACTGTTGTTATTGTAAGGGCAAAAAAATAAACTTAGTAAATAGTAATAGGCTCAAATCTAAATCAATAATAACTAATCACTTATAACTTGTTGTGAAAATGTAAAACATTGTTAACGTACCACTTTCCATATCAATTTACAGAAGTAATATATATGAAGAACAAGTCTTAAAATTCTCACATTTTGTTAAACTAAATATATTCAAAATCTATAATTTATTTACAGCTTGAACAATTTTGTCGTTTGTCAAGCGGTCTCCATATTTTATGATTTCACTAAAGTAACCACCATTTCCATGTAAGTCGTTTGCGTGTTTAGACTTTAGACTGCTTTTTCTTTTATAATCTTAGTGGGAAAATTCGGTAGAGGTTTTTAAATATAAAAAACTCTATAATTGATTCTCTATGGATTTCGATTGCATTTGCTGTTTAAAGTGGCTTATAAAAGGCAAATTCTCTATTATTAGTTTACACTAATTGCTCCTTTACATGATTTAAAGAGAGAAGAATCGGACAATTCAAGTCAAATAAAAATAGAACATAATCATAGTGCACAGGCACAGCTAGGGGTGCTCACCAAATCGCATAAACCACACAAACCGCAAAAATAGCACCAAAACCGCCCGCAAAATCGTATAACCGCACCGCACCGCAAATAATAGTGCACCGCACCGCACCGCACCGCATGGTGCAGTGCGGTTTGCAGTTTTAGAATAAGAAAACTGCATAAACCGCACCGCACCCTCTCTATATATTAATATATTTAATTATTTTTAATATTAAATATATTATTAATAGTTTAATAACCCTAGTTTTCAAAAAAAAAAAAAAGTTTAATAACCCTAGCAAGCGTTGATTAGAAAAGCCATCCCAAAATAAAGAAAAATTAGCTCAATAGTTTAAAACTTGGATAAAAAAAAAAAGGAAAAAATTAGTTTTGGGCTGGGTAAAAAAAACCAAAAATTTGAAAAATATACCAATTTCAAATCATTCAAACCGCATCTTATACACCGCATCGTATATGTGACTGCAAAAGCAAAGTGCGGTGCAGTTATGGTTTTGGCTAAACTTTAAACCGCACCGCACCACACCGCACTGCACATGTGACTGCAAAAATAAGGTGTTGTGCAGTTATGGTTTTAGCTAAACCGCACCGTAAAGTGCGGTGCTAAAAATAGCCCAAAACCACACCGCACCGCACCGTGAACACCCTTAGGCACAACTATGATTTTATTTTCTTTTTTAATTTTTGTTTTATGTCCTGTTCTTACCAAATGATAGTAGAAAATTGTATATTTACATCATTTAATTGCATTTCTCAAAACTAGCGTTGTATTTGTAACCCAAAAAAAAAAATTGATATGTGCACCTTTATGGTGCAAAAATTACTACCACCGCACACTCTTGGTGTGATGGTCATTCCACAAGTATAAGTGATTGTGGGGTGTGGTAAGCAAGGGCCGAGGTTCAAGTCTCCAGGAGGGAACTTCACACACATGCACAATTAGATTAGGCAAGAATAGAATTTATATTTTGTATAAAAAAAAAAATGGTGCAAAAATTGCTCAGTTTCTCAAACTTTTTAGGTATGGATCTATGCAAAGTGTATCTAGACAAATTTAAGCAGCCTCTAAAAGACCACACAAATTTGAAGGCAACCACTACTCAAACACAAGCAGCCTAATCTAGAACTCTCTAAATATATAATTGGGGTTTTATGCAGCTTAAGCTATTTCTATTTCGCCCTTTCATGTGCTGAATAATGCCACATGGTCCTTACAATTAAGCTGTTTCAAAAAGTTGAGTTTTTGAAACAGGACAAACAAATTGAGATAGCAGGAGTATGAAATAATCTTCTCTTCCTTTGTGCTAAAGTCAGGTCCCTTGGTAGATAAGACGACTTTGATTGATCGGATGTACTTTCTAATGCTCTCATGCAGTATGAGTGGAATGCAAGAACACAAGTCATAATGTGGTTTGATAACATAAGAACCATACAGAGCAAACTTCATTATTATGGTAATCTTTGTATTCCATCGTATGTTACTACTTTTAGTGGTTTTTATTGGATGTTCTTGAAGAGACTGTCATATATTATTTATGTAATGCTTCATCATTTTGTTACGTAACATTTTTGCTTGGCCCAAATCAGCAAACAAATTCTGGAGTGGACTACTTGAAGGCTACTATCTACCTCAAGCTTCAACCTATTTTGATAATTGTTAAGAAGCTTGAGAGAAAAAGAAAACTTCAAGATGGAGGAATGGGGAAAAGAATGGATTTCTTTTTCGAACAAATGGCAAGCAAGCCAAGAGCTTTATGAGAACTATTTTGGTAAGAAGAAAAGGAAAAAAAACAAGTATTATTTTGAAACAAGCAGCAGGCGGGTACACGCTTTACCCAGTGAAGGCCTTTGGATTGCACTTGCCATTTCTAAAGCCTTGTATGAAAGTTTGTATGTCACATATTTGGGGGATTCTTTATATGGTCAAATATGATGAGAGGATGATGTAAATTGTGAAATAATCAGACATGTTCTGGATAATCTTTATTTAGCAATAATCTTACTCTAAGCCCTTCAAAATTCTGGGGCTAGTGATTAAGTTAATCAGATTAACTCTCATTGTCATCTATTTTTGTAACTTGATATGGCAATACAAGCAAATTTCTGAGATTATTGCATAAGATGTGTTTGTAGGGGTTTTATAAAGAGTGTAGCCTACGAAAGGGTTTAGCAAGTCGTTGACTGTAGTAATTGTCATTTATATATATGGCATTGTTCAATCTGAGAGATTCATGTTCAGTTAAAGTAAGGTTTGCACAATGCAATTCTTGTCACATATAGTCTATGACAAATTGCATGTTTAGCTGAACATGATAAACTAACAATTCAGAGTTTTTAGTATTCCACTCTGTCTGAATTGTTAGTTTAAAGGTAAGGTTTGCACAATGTAGTTCTTGTCACATATAGTCTATGACAAATTGCATGTTTAGCTGAACATGATAAACTAACAGTTCAGAGTTTTTAGTATTCCACTCTGTCTGAATTGTTAGTTTATCATGTTTAGCTAAACATGCAATTTGTCATAGACTATATGTGACAAGAACTACATTGTGCAAACCTTACCTTTTTTTTTTTTTTTTTACTGAACAAGAAAAATTGAGGTCTCTGTGTGGATTTATGAACCCAACCTCATGTGACGAAAATGAATAAATAAAGTGATATGAGTACTTTTATCATTAAGTCACACTTTTATGGTCTCTTACTTTTGCATCATATGATCACAAGTCAAAGTCTTTATAAATTTGAAATCAAGAGAATAAACTACTCTAAGGGTCCATTTGGATAGAGTTTATTGCTGAAAACTAAAAACTGAAAACACCGTAGTAAAATAATTTTTAAATGTGTGAATAGTATTGCAGGACTCATTTTTAATAAAAAATTGTTAAAAAAATACGTGAACAGTGCGCGTACAGTACGTGTACAGTGCACGCCTACCACTCTTGCCCCCAGCAGAACCAAAAAAAAAAAAAAAAAAAAAAGCAAAACGTGAACACAAAACGTGAAAGCTGGATCCAAACAAGTACTAAGTGAATTAGCTCAAAAATAATTTGAATATTAATACTAACGGAAGTATGAAGTATATGAGGACCAGGCCGCTCCGACAGCCCACGTGATGCTTTTTTGACATGTCATACGTGGCATATAGACATCTATACTGTTACGTCCAAATTATTGTTCTTGTATATATTGATCACTCTGCCTCAGCCATTCCCCTCACAAACTATTGCTCTCATCTTACCTACCTTTAACTATTTCAAGTATTCATTTCATTCACCTTCATTGAGAAATGGCAGAAGGAGTTCTCTTCAAGGTAGCTGAAGGAATCATTGGCCAACTGGGCCAACTAGCTCTCAAAGAGATTGGACTGCTCTGGGGTGTCAAAGATGAGCTTGAAAAGCTCGAAAACACGGTTTCAACAATCAACGCTGTGCTTCTGGATGCAGAGGAAAAGCAGGCGCAGAGCCATGCCATCAAGGATTGGGTGGCAAAGCTGAAAGATGTACTTTTTGAAGCAGACGACTTGCTGGATGACTTTTCCACCGAAGTTTTACGACGGGAAGTGATGACTGAGAATAAGAAAGCGAAAGAGGTACGCATCTTCTTTTCCAAATCAAACCAACTTGCATATGGTCTTAACATGGGTCATAAGATTAAGTCAATTAGGGAGAGACTAGATGCTATTGCAGTGAATAGGAAGTTCCACTTAGAGGCACGTCCTAGGGAGACACAAGGCAATAATAGGAGAGAGAGTCATCATTTTGTATGTGTTGAAGATGTTATTGGAAGAGAGGCTGATAAGAAAGTCATCATAAAACGTTTATTAGATTCCAATACTAAACAGAATGTTACAGTTCATTCAATAGTTGGACTCGGAGGACTAGGTAAGACCACGTTAGCTCAATTAGTCTTCAATGATGAAGAAATTAAAAGTCATTTTGAGAAGAAATTGTGGGTGTGCATCTCTGATGATTTTGATGTAGAAATAATTGTTAAGAAAATCCTAGAATTTGCAGAAGGTAAGAAACTAGAGAACTTTGAAAAGAACAAATTGATAAATGATCTTCAAAAAGAAATTGGTGGATATAGATACTTACTTGTGTTAGATGATGTGTGGAATGATGATTCAGAAAAATGGGATAAGTTAAAAGGACTTCTACTAGGTGGTGCAAGAGGCAGTAGAATATTGTTGACTACACGTGAGGAGAAGGTTGCAAAGATTTCAAAAGCTATTGATCCATGGTTTTTAAGGAATTTAAATGAAGAGGAGTCTTGGTCTTTATTTGAGCAAACAGCATTTGAAAATGGACAAGAACCAAAAAATTTAAGAATTAAGGAAATTGGAATGGAAATCGTTAGAAAGTGCAGAGGAATTCCACTTGCCATAAAGACTATAGGAAGCATATTGTACTTTAAAAACTCAGAAGAAGAATGGTTGTCCTTCAAAAATAATGAATTTTCAAAAATAGATCAAAAAGAAACTGGCATCATACCTACACTTAAATTGAGTTATGATCATCTCCCATCAAATTTGAAACAATGCTTTGCTTATTGTAGTTTATTTCCGAAGGATTACCAAATTGAAAAAAATAAATTGATCAAGCTATGGATGGCACAAGGATTCATTAAGTTGTCAAGTCAAAACCAATGCTTAGAAGATGTAGGTCATGAGTATTTTATGGAATTACTTTGGAGATCATTCTTTCAAGAACCTATAAAAGATGAGTATGGCAATATATGTGAATTCAAAATACACGATTTCATGCATGATCTGGCGAAATTAGTTGCGGGACAAGAGAGCACCACTTTAGGAATAAACAGGGAAAACATTGTTGAAAAAACTCATCATGTGTCCATTGGTTTTGGTTTGGACTTATCATCACAAATTCCAACCTTGTTGTTTAAAGCAAAAAGGATAAGGACATTTATTTTACCAACTCCAAGTCAAATGGTGTGGAACCAGGAAACTTGTGATGCACTTTTATCAAGTCTTACTTTCTTGCGCATGTTAGATTTGAGCAGGACTGGCATTAGAAGTTTGCCACATTCTATTAGAAAGTTGAAGCATTTAAGGTATCTTGATCTTTCACATAACTATGCCATCCAGATGCTTCCTAATTCCATTACAAGTTTGCAAAATTTGGAAACACTAGATCTCTCATCTTGTCATGGACTTATGGAATTGCCAAGAAATATTACCAAATTAGTCAACCTTAGGCATCTTAACATCCCTTATTGTATAAAATTGACTCATATGCCATGTGGACTGGGTCAATTGACTAATCTTCAAACACTACATCAGTATGTGTTGAGTGCGGACTCTAGACATGGTGAATTGAGGGAACTTCAAGGACTAAATGGTTTGAGAGAAAATCTACGTATTAAAAATTTGAGACATGAGAAAGACACCGCATTAGAATGTGACGCTGCAAATTTGAAAGGGAAACAAAACCTCCATGTCTTGGAGTTGGAGTGGATAGAAGGAGGCGTAGATGACGTGGATGTTGAGTGCGATGAGATGTCACTCGAACATTTGCAACCACACACAAGTCTTAAAAAATTGGAGTTACGTGGGTACAGAGGAATGGGATATCCAAGTTGGCTCTTGTCGCTCACAAATCTTGTACAGCTTAGCTTATGGGTATTGAAGAATTGGCGACACATGCTACCATTGCATCAATTTCCTTCTCTTAAAAGACTCATTCTAAGCGACCTTCCTTCTCTTGAATACATATCAAACAGTGTTAACCTTCCATCCCTAGAGTCGCTCGGTTTTTCGAATTGCCCTAATCTAAAGGGATGGATAATGGACTCCATTGAGGAGGATAATGATGATGACAATAATTACGTCGGAAAATCCACGATAACAATGTCAACTGCAGAGAATCACTCTCTGCCTTCATTCTCTCGTCTTTCCCGTTTATATATTAGGGAGTGCCCTAAACTCTCTTCCATGCCTGTATTTCCGTGCCTTGAATGGCTGGGGCTGGTGAACTCTAATTTGAGCCCATTGGAGCAGACAATATCGAAGGGAATGATACATATGGCATCACAAGAGAACCCAACAATATCAGTAGTAGACTCAACCTCTTCTACTTCTTCAACAACCTCCTCATTCGTCTCTCTCTCCAAATTAAAATCTTTGACTATTGGGCTAAAAAAAGGAGATCGTGATCGTTTCCTTCGAAGTATAAGACATCTCACTGCAATTGAGACCCTAGAATTTCAATTTTCTGATGAGGTTGATTTATTTAATAATGGGAATGGGATGGAATGGCAAGGGCTGAAGAGGCTTAGGATTATCAGTTGTCCGGATTTGACTACCATACCAGAATGGATATGTAACTTCACATCTCTTCAATCACTTGACATTAAGAAATGCCCCAAGTTGACGTCATGGCCGGAAGGAATATGTAACTTCACATCTCTTCAATCACTAATCATTCAGAATTGCCCCAATTTGACGCCATTGCCCGAAGGAATACATAACTTCACATCTCTTCAATCACTTTACATTCTTAATTTCCCCAATTTGACGTCATTGCCGGAAGGAATATGTAACTTCACATCTCTTCAAACACTTTACATTCATGGTTGCCCCAATTTGACGTCATTGCCTGAAGGAATGCCTAAATCTTTAAGGACACTAAACATTGAGAATTGTCCCAAATTATTGGAAAGATGCAAGAGGGAAAAGGGTGAAGATTGGCCTAAGATTGCCCACATCCCAAACTTGATTTTGTACTTGAATCTATATCCGTCTGAAGATGATTCAGGTATTAAATCTCATTATAAAGAACAAAATTTCTTGTTTCACCCTCTTTACTTTTGTAGCTAAATTTTTCCTAATTATTAAATTTCATTATGCAGAACAAACTGATAAGAAGAAGGAACCTGAGCTTAAGACTCGGCGCTTAACTAAAATTTTGGGGAGTTGCAGTTGTTCAACGAGTCAATAACTCAGTGGTAATTATCTAGACGTGGTTTCTTGTATCTTTTTGTCAACTAATAGAATTTTCATTCCGTACACGATTTATTCATGTCCCAAACAGCACTTAGGGGAAAGAATATGGGAATTGCTTCCTCTGTTTCTTCATTCAAATAAATTATGTGCTTTTATCTCAAAGCAAGTTGATGTGGTGATGTATTTCAGTGTTTTACTTCTCATGTTGTAAACAGAGTGAAAATCAGCACTTGGCAATATTGGGATAATATTTTTGTGGAGAAAATAAGCCCTTGGCAATATTGGGATGATATTTTTGTGGAGAATTATAAGTGGCAATCACAATTCAGGATTAACTTGTGCATGTATTTTATTGGTTCAATTCTTTCTTATATATAAACCTCACCATTTTTTTTTTAATTTCTACCAAAAAAAAAAAAAAATCACAAGGGAATGAGTTCTTAGTACTAATGTGTCATTCCTATGTTTTAGGCTAGCTAAGTTTGCATTGAAAACACACTATTTACCATCTTTCATTTGTCTTTTTTGTTATAATTTGATAGATTGAGTTGGACTTAGACCATAAGTTGATGTTCCTGGTAGCAATACCTGATAAAGGAACTTGCCATTTCCCAAGTGGTTGCTTGTTCACCTTCTTGAATTCACTTGTTACAGAGGTAAACAAATACTAGGTCTTTTATTTACTTTTACACCTCATTGTTCGTTTGAAGTCGGAAAAAAAAACACTTTTTTCACTATGGCAGATTCTTCAAAATGATTACTGTAGTTTATGATGAAAGTAGAGATTCAATGTCTGTTTATTACTTCTCTTATCCATACAGACACAAGTACTGACAATAGAACTAGATGCCTCATTTTATTTGTATGCTTTAGGCTTTGATCATCTTCATTTATAATTGCAACTTCTCTAACAATCTTTGGCTTGTAATGAATTTTGCTAACTTTGGCTCTTAGAAGTCTTCTAATGACCAAAATAATGGGCAAGTGATTAATCATATATTAGGTTTCCCAACCTTTCGTACAAATTTGAAGCCAATAAGTAAATCATCCATAGATTCACTCACATACATTATCCTATATCTCCCTCTTTTAAAGTCCATTTTTCTCCTGTTTTCTATGTTTCTTCCTAATTTAATCAAGAATCTGCTTGACATTAAAATTGTATGTCAATCTGGGTATCTAGTGCTATTTTCTTTTTTGATAGATAAGAGGGTAAATAAGGATTTATCTAGTGCTATTTTCTTACATACTATAATCAGTACTTTTTTCATTTTGCTAAGGTGAAATGAAGATTGAAGATGTAAAAGTGATCTTTGGTAATGATTCTTATGACTTCTTTTGTGAGAGATTGAGCCCAAAGATTTTAAAAACTTAGTGATTTAATTAATTATTCTGCGTACTTAAGAATATGAGATTTTCCATTGGTAACTTTTACTTGATAGAATAGTATGCATCAAAACACAGATTAGATTTAATCTAGACACAATATATTTCAAGGATGGTGTACATTTTATGCCCCTGGTCAATGAGAAACTTTGGGAAGAAAATGATTTTACAATCATAAATTCTTCTTTTTTTTCCTTTTAAGTCAGAATTACATTCTCATTTGAAAAGAGGAGCTTGGAGTCTGTAATCCAAAATGGTACTTATTGACTGATGCCCGGTGAAAATGGTCCAGATTGAGCTGATACAGCTTATATCCCTGTTGCTGAAATCGAATTTAAAAGGATTTATCAGTACTCCATAATAAGGATGAGGGCTGCATTTCAGTTTGTGACAAGAGCAACCAATATCATCCCTTAGATCTGTGATCTTGCCACCCCAACAGTTTTGGAAGGGCGTAGTGTTATTCTACAGTATTGTGGGAAATAAATGTCAGGTGGATATTAACTAACTATATCAGCTTTTCTTTTCTCTTAGATGACTGATTCTAATAACGTGCAACTTGTCCCATGATTATCTTTTATACACAGCCATTTAGCAAACATTTTGGTCACCTAAATGTAGAGATAAGCACCAATTCATGAGACGGTTGCGGAAATCATGGAGGGATCCTGCATCATCCTTGGATATAACAGCCAGGCTGTAATTGGAAGGGTTCATACATCCAAGAATGAATCCAAGTGACTGCTCAGATCCTAGAGAGAAATTAAGACCTTAAGGATCTTACAGTCCAAATGCTTCTACAGGTTCATTCATATCATTTTAAACTCAATCCTCTATAAATTTATCAATTATAATTGACCAACTTCATTGTTGCGTTTTGTTTCAAGTATTGTTGATTTTACTTATGCATGTGGAAGGAATATGATCTTTGAATAATAAAATGGTTAAGAGTTTACTAGTAGATGTTTCTTCAAATAGAGTTGGTTCTACAATTATATATGCAGCAACAGAAAAAAATTGCTAAAACTTTAGTAGCTAAAGCTCCTAAATGAAGACATGTGCATGCACAACACATAAATGCATTTACTGATATATGAATATCCTTTAGGCCTGGCTTCTTCCTACAAGAGTGCATTTTCTGCTGGTGGAAACTACAGCCTTTAAGATGTATGAGACCATTAGGAGGAAGTCATTGATACTTATGAGGCTATAGGAAATATAAAGTTGATATAAATGGAGATGTAGAATTTAATAACGTTTATTTTAGATATTTAACTTTACTAAATGACCAAATATATTTAATGGGTTCTATTTCTATCCCAGATGGCAAAACTTGAGCTTTTGTTGGACAAAGCAGAAGTAGAAAGTCATCAGTTACTAGTTCTCTAGAGAAATACTGTGATCTTCAGGTGGGAAAACTTCTTATAGATGATATTAAACTAAAAGAGTTTCGGAATAAATGGAGGGGGAAATTTGCTCTTGTCAGCCAAGAATCTTGGTTCATTGTGTCAACCATCGAAGATAATATTGCATACATAAAGGATGGCGCAGCTACTGAAGAAATAAGAGTTGCAGCTGAACTTGCCAGTGCGTTCTTTTACTGATATTTCCGGAGGTTCTAAGTTGTGGTCCATGACTGTTATTTAGAAGATCCTTTCATATTGGTAATCATATAAGTTGTTAACATATTTTGAAATTTGCAGCTGAGTGGACACCATGGGTGGTGAAGCACAAAACTCATCTGTCTGGCGGACAGAAGCAAACAGTTTCCATAGAAAGAGCAATTTCTAAACACCCATGGATTTTCACTTCTAGATGAAGCTAAAAGTGCATTTGATGCTGATTTTGAGAGAATAGCACAAGAGGCATTGGACATGAAGGTTTGCAAACTACTGTTTTTGTTGCTCAACGTTTGAGCATGATCAATAATGAGTTAATGACAGGATTGCTGTCTTTCATAGGGGAAAGATGTTTGAAAAAGGAATTTTAACAGAATAGTCATACCATATTCTCTTTAATCACATCTAGAGTCATTTTCACGTGTTTGATCCAGTAATTTTATTCTGTAAACTATAGTCTAGTTCACCAATGTGGCACTATATATCATATGATTTAGGTATATGAATTCTGAATTTTACATTTTAACAAAAAGCAACCTATAGAATTGCATATAATTAATTCTTTGCATTTTTTTTAATGAATTATTGGTCTATATCCTAGATATTGTAAGCATTCCTTTTTCCTTCCAAACTTTTCTATGAAGCTAACACAATTGACTAAAAGCTTATAAGACAATTTTAAGACTTTTAGCATTAATGTTCACCCTTAAATTTGTCTTAAAATATTTTATTTTTTCTGATTCATTATCATATCGCAAATTCCAACCCTATTGTGAGAAGTAGGATATACACTAAGAACTTGTCAAGGATCCTGATCATGAGGCATACATCCTGCTTATATGACTGCAAGAAGTTAAGGAGTCAAAACAAGCTGCACATTGTCGGCAGCATAACAAAGTACTATTAATCTTTCTGATAGTCAATCCAAAAAATGTTAGTCTTACATCCATAAGCCGGGGATCATTGGAAGCTCAAATAGCAGCCTTGACTTAGCAAGGTGGCAAAGCAACATCCTCAGGTGTTTCGCAAGTAAGTAGTCCTTTCAAATTTTTCAATCTTTCTTCCAACACTAGTGAAAGTTTGAAGAAGCAGGATATTCATTCCTGTCAAATTGGTCAATAAGTTTTAGAATTATATTTAGTTTGTGTGTTTTCTTTGCTTTAACCATGCCACCATCCATGGAAGCTATGGCAACCAAGTTTTACGGCTATTGATTCTAGAAAAAGCCAAAGTTATTGCTGTTTTTTATTAACAGTGATAAATTCAAAGTTAAACATCGACCTAAGTGATGTGTCCAGGATGACAAGGAATATACAAAGAGAGATATTGAGCTCCATCAAGTAGGTTTTTAGTATCCATGTAGACTAGATATTCAGGTTTTCCAATAACTCAGCTTTGCTATTCATACAAAGTACAAGAGTTAATTTTTCAACATAATGATCAAGTCATAATTGTATTGTTTCGACTCTTATCCTTTCAGGACGTCACAGTTGTTAGAAAAGGTGGAAATGGAGGATGCATAGTGACTACAATGTGCAAAGATTTTTTATCCTAAATCAGTTCATTTGATGGAATTGAAAATCTGAAAGGTTAAATTGAAGTGGATGAGTAGACTGATTGGTCTTGTCAGTCAAGAATCAGTTTTGTTCAATGACTTTATCCATGCCAATGCTGTAGATGAGGAAGAAAGTGCAATGACATGGAAACCATAGCTGCATCAAAGTTTCAAATGCGCAAAGTTTCATTAGAGGCTTATGACAGGTTTGTAGAGAAAAATATTCTACTAAATTCATCATTCTATAGTTCTTAACGATACAAGTAGCAAAGTCAATTGAGCAACTATTGAGTAAAACATCTCTACAATTGATAAATGTAGGATTATAAATTTTTTTTTTTTTTAGGAGTTTAGCATTTTCTTGTGAGTCTTCCAGACTCATTAGACTATACTGCTTCATTTAGTTTCTGTCAAATAAAATGCAGGACTATCATATCATGGTAATACTATAAGGATTCCAATTATCCAGAGGGCAGGAGAAACGGGTAGCCACTAGATGTCCGAGATACTGCTTTAAACAAGGCTACAAATACTCTCAAAGCTGAATCTGAACGAATAAATCAAGATGCATTGAACCAAGTGATGGTGAACCAGGCTACAATTGTCATGACCTGTCCATTATCTAAAGGTGATCAAAATAAAATTATCAGAGAGAAAGGAGAGCTTGAGATTTTGATTGTGAATTTTGCCACCTTGACAAACTGAGAAGGGCCAGTGTTTTTTGCTGCAGAGTTGCAAATAATAATAAGGTAGAAATTAATTAGAAACAACTCTATCAAGTACTTTTTAAATGATTGATCCCATGTAACATGCAACTTGTCTCATGGTTGAATTTTAGGTCCAGGCATTTCACAAACATTTAGGTCACACGTCAAGCGGATATGAAGTTAATTTCTATCACCTAGTGGTGCAATCAGATGCAGACAAATCTGTTACTAGCTTAATGGAAATTCATCTACTATCAATGTTCCTGCACTTCAATTCTTCTTGCATGTGTTCAACAAAAGAAAAACTCCTAGTACACTCTGCAGAGGCACCCTCCCACAACCAAGTGCAATGCTAAACCTGAAACAATGTCTCAGCCTTTCAGGGGTAACAGTGGGTGTTCCTCGTCTACATAGCATTGTAGTACCATGTAGGCAGAGGAGAGAGGACATTGAGGGAGCAAAATGTTTAGTTTGCATGTAACAATGGCCTTGGCCAATAGAATTTTACCTGATGTGGTGTACACTCTTCGCCTTCCCTTTATATAAGAGGAAGGAAAACTTGTACTAAGACATACATTAAGAAGATAGTGCACAAGAAGACTGGCTTGAGCCCGTGGTTTTTCTCTCTGTATTCCTTTTCACAGAGAGTTTTCCACGTAAAAACTTGTTGGTTGCTCTCATTTTCCTTTGTTTTTCATTTTTGTTTTCCATGTTACTTCGCATTCTCCTACAAATCGTTGGAATTTGGACGTCCAAGACATTGCTATATAATGCTACAAATGCAATCAATCACTCAATTTTAATCACGGTGGTTAAAAATAGTGTTATATAATATAGAAAGGGATGCTTGAGACTTTGATTATGCTACAAAATAGTGTTTCTCTACAGTAGTGGCAAATAATGGTAACGTGATTGTTAATTAAATTACTTTTTATTTTTTAGATAAGCGATTGTACCTAATGTGCAACTTATCTCATGATTGTCATTTTAGTCATGTTCAAGAGAATATGAAATCCTAAGAGCGAGTAGCATAGAGCACATCTAACAAAATTGCCTACACTAAATTTTGGTCATCAATAAGTGTTGTGATTTAGTGCTCTGTACCATTTTTTACTTCATTTAGGAAGCTTTATTTCCAGTTCCAACTTCTAGTTCCCAAAATCAACTTTTTCTCTGAACCATTAAATCTCTAAAAAGGGAAATAGTAAACTAAATCCCTAAAATAAATATATCATAATTAAAGAAGAAAATTCTCATGGTTTGATCTTCAGTTGATTTAGAGTTTCTTGATATTACAGAAAAAATAAAATAAAAAAGAAATTTCTAGTTGTACAATAGTTTCCAAAAGCAATAAAGAATTCGTATCTCACTTTTTATGTTCCACTTTATATACCACTAACCAAAATTTGCTACATATATATATATATATATATATATATATATTTCTTTCATTGTAAGTTGTAATTAGTGGAATATAATGTAGATTAGTATATACTCCTAGTCCTAGCATCTCCTAGTGTTTCCAATAGAGTTGGAGATGAAATTTTTGTCTTTTTCTCTCTAAATAAAAAATTTTAGCATTTTGTCATTTTCAAGGAAAATTATTATGTATTTCAGGAATGAATAGTTATTTCATTTTCAAAGTATGACCAATAATGGATCTAGTTCTCGCTCTTAAAAAATAAAGGGAAATGCTAACGAATGCCCTTAGGGCATTTGTTAACAATCTATTTAAAGAAGGTTTTTATGGGAAAATAAAATAAAACAATTAATGTTTTGACAGCTTTTTCCATTTTCCATAAAAGTGGTATAAAAACTTTACAATAGGTTGAGTAATTTGAATGCAAGCATCTTGAAATGATCAATAGATCAACTCTAATGGGGTAATTTGCATGGTTGTCTGATGTGCACAAAATTGACTTTTGCAAGGTTGGGAAAAATCATAGGCCTATTTCTATGAAATCATAGACCCTAAAATGAATTGTTAACTAATGCCCTAAGGGCATTCGTTAGCATAACCCAAAAATAAAATAATAAATCCAATTTTAGTATTTTTATCTCAACTTGATTTATTGGTGCTATTCTAATTAATAACTTAAATGACAAAAATAGATTTGGTATTTAGCATAGTATAGTATCAACCATCAATTACTAATTGAAAATTTATTAATGTCAGAGGGGCCTCTCAAAAATCATAACTTTTAAAAATTTTATAAATTAAAGTAATGACAAAAAGAGTATGTTTAATAAATAACTCAAAAAGAGTGATTCCTCTACTCTTATTGCTTTTTATTCTTTAGGTTGCAAATAAAATACACAACAGACTGCAGTATTTTGGGCATCATAAGCAAATTTTGCATGTGCAATTCTGGAGTCCCCTTACAATAGTGTATCTTTCCTAACTGTCAATAGAAAAATCTATTGAAATCTATAGTTTGTTATCTTGAAAAAATAAATATATTGTAGAAGCTTTTGTATAAAAATCTTGTATTACAATAAACCATAATATGACTATATATAGTAGACTAAACCCCAAACTAATTAATAAACTTTTAGTACAAGTAGGGGTCTTAGCCTGCACACATAGAAGGATTGGAGTTGGCTCTATGCTATGGTTGGTTAACTAAATGAGAGCTACCAACTAAATGAGAGCCATTCCAAGATTGACACCAAACCAATAAGTTGGACAAACAAAAAATCACCAGCCCTACACATCCTAACTGTGTGTATTAATTCTTACATTCAATCTTCAACCATTTTATTATTATTGCAATTAGGTGTGAGCTCATGAAGTTAACTGGTACTTCCTAGCATTTCTAACAAAAACTTCTAATTATTTATTTTAAATATTAGCGTTAATATACAATGTTGAATAAGCTAGAATAAATGCAAAAGTGGAAGCATTAAATAGAGAACACAAGAATACACAAGGGTTAAGGTTTCTAACAAGTGGTCTTTTATGAGTAATTTATAAATTCACCTCAGATTTTAGTACACAATATAGGCAAATTGAAAATTTCTCACATATTAATAGCTTGAACAACTTGCTGTAGCTGCAACCTGTTATTCCACTAGCGTGGCACTAGACTAGAGAAGTTTTTAATCCAAAAGCTATCAAAAAATATTTTCAAGACTACAATATAATATTAATTCCTGCAATCCTGATTTTTCTTTTTCTCTTGTTGATTTTCCATTTTAAAGCATGTTCAATTGTAAGCTAGACCATGAGCATTCATAATAAGTTGCTTATTTCTTCTTTAATTTAAACCATTCAGATTTCGTTTAATTTGTTTTCTGTATTTTATTAAATTCTATTATTAGTATATGTGTTATTGTTGTATCAAATCGTGAGAAGAGTAGAGAATAATATCCGTACAATTTAAAATTAATCTATTAGAGACCAGGCAATGCTAACGATGGCTCTAATAAGTAACAATAGGGAAAGAAACATGGATACAAATACAGATATAGATATGATATGATATCTGATGTTGTAATTTTTGCACTTCAGGTTGAATGGCTACATGAAGTGGCTTTCGTGTTTTCATGGACCTTATGACAGCTTGAGTAATTGACTTGGGCTTTATAAATGGGCCTTCACGTCAAAGTTGCACTACCTCTTCAATAAGCAATTGAAGAGATAGTTTGTTTACTGTTCTGACCCATCTTCTTTGGGGGATATAAAAACTGTTATTCTGCCAAGTGCCAGTTTGTTTGCTTCTTTAGAGCAGCGACTTCATGCATTCATGCTGAAGGTTCAAACTCTATCCATATTACTCCTACTGTGACCCTGCTTCTCACATTGCATAACTATATTCTTTGACAGAATGGCGGTTGCTTCCAATTTAGAATCACTTGGCAGTCCAATAATCTTAGGAAATTCATATTTTTGGATATAGGTTGATGATGTTGATGGATACCTCTTCCTTCTTGTTGATGGTGCACAACGTGTCTTCCATCTTCTTCTTCTTCCTCTAGAGGCATAGCAAATCGGCAAAGAGGACACGATTCGGCAAATATGGAGCCAATTTTCGATACACGCAGAATGAAACTTATGCTTACATGGCATCTTTCTGGCCTCACTACCGACCTCAAACTGTTCCAAACAAATCGAGCCGTCTTGAGAGAGAGAGAGCTTTGTTAGTGGTTCTTATCACTTCTTTTACGAGAGGTGAGCCCAAAGATTTATATAACTTAATGGTTTAATTAATGATTATGCATATTTAAGTCCATGAAATTTACTCAGTAACTTTTATTTGATAGCTAGAATAGTTTGCATCAAAACACAGCTTCGAGTTTTTCTAGAAATGATATATTTCAGGGATGGTATTCATTTTATGCCCCTGGTCAGTGAGAAACTTTGGGAAGACAATGATTTTAAAATCCTAACTTCCATTTTTTCTTTTAAGCCAAAATTGATAAGCATCCTACTGAATTCATATTCGAAAAGGGGAGCTTAGATTCTGAAATCCATAATGGTACTTATTGAATGATGGCTGGTGAAAATGCTCCCGTATGACATGAGACAGCTTATATCACCATGAGGCTGAATTGAATTTAAAAGGATCCATCAGTACTCCATAAAAAGGTTGAGGGCCACAATTCAGTTTGTTAGTTTACAAGTTATTTTGAGTTCTAAACTTTCTCATGTTGGATAATGAGCAATCAATATCATCCCCTAGAGCTGTGAGCTTACCACCCCAACAGTAGAAGGGCTCATTTTTTTTTACCTGTAGTAGAGTGGCAAATAAATGTCAGGTGGATGCTAACTATCTAACTTTATCAACTTCTTGTTTCTCTTTAGATGACCAACTTCTCACATGATTACCTTTTATATGCAGGCATTCAGCAAACATTTTGGTTCAGGCAGATACGTAGTAGATAGGCACAACCTAAATGCAGCACATGGTCACTTGTGAAATGTAGAAAAAAACGTGCTTGGATATGTGCAAATATATTTAATTGATTCTATTTCTATATTCCAGATGGCAAAACTTGGGCTTTGATTGGACAAAGCAAAAGCGCGGGAAGTCAGCAGTTTTCGGTTCTTCAAAGTGACACAATGATCTTCAGGTGGGCAAGGTTCTTATGAATAATATTAATCTCAAAAATTTCAGATTAAATGGAGTAGGGAAAATTTGGTCTTGTCAGCCAAGAACCCTTGTTCTTTTCATCCACCATAAATAAAATATAATATTGCATATGGAAAGGTGGTGCAAGAATTGAAGAAATAAGAGCTGCACCTGAACTTGCCTATGCTGGTCTTTTACTGATACATTGCTTGAAGTTTTAACTTCTGGTCCATGACTGTACTATAGATGATCCTTTCGTCTTGATATCCATCTAAGTTGTTAATATATTTTGGAAATTTGAAATTTGCAGCTGAGTGGAATCCATGGGCGGTGAGCCGGTGAAGCACAAGACTTATTTGTCTTGTGGACAGAAGCAAACTGCTTCCATGGCAAGAGCAATTTCCAACACGTACCAATGGATTTTAACTTTTAAATGTAGCTGAAAGTGCATTTGATGCTGGTTTTGAGAATATAGCACAAGAGGCATTAGACATGAATGTACGCAAACTATTGTTCTAATTGCTTATCATTTAAGCATGATCAAGAAGGCCAATATGATTGATGTCTTTCATAGATGATAGATGTTTGAAAAATGTAATGTTAAAAGTATAGTCATAACATACTCTCTTTAATCAAATCTTGAGCCATTTTCACTTGTGTCTCAAGCAGTAATTTATTTTCTATAAACTATAGTCTTTGTTCACCCCAGCGGCATAGTTTATCTTTTGACTTAGGTATATGAATTCTGAATTTTACATTTTAACAAAAAGAAACTATAATATTGCGTATAATTACTTCTTTACATTATCTTTATGAATTATTGGCCTATGTCCTAGATAGTGAAAGCATTTCTTTTCTTTTTTTTCTCCCAAACTTTTATATGAAGTAACTCAATTGACTAGAAGTTCAAAAGACAATATTAATACTTTCAACATTGTTGTTTGACCTTGTCCGAAAACTTAGGCCTAAGTAGCATAAGACAAAGCTATTGATGCATCCTTATTAGCAATGATAGATTCAAAGTTAATGAATCATACAAGGGAAAAATCATGTATGCTTTAGATATCCATCTAGGCTAGATATTCAGGTTTTCCAAGGCCTTTGCTTTGCCATTCATTTTGGCATAGGTTAAATTTTATTTCAAATTGTGTTTTACCACCCATTTACTTCTATATAGCATTAGCAACAAAGCAGTATTAGTTTTTTTTTTTTTTAATTGATCAAGTGGTAATTGGGGAAAAAAAACAGATTAATGAAGTCATAATTGTAATGTAGTCACTCTTTTCTTGCAGAAAGTCATAATTGTTGGAAAAATTGGAAATGGGCAGTGCATAGTGACTGCAATATTGCAATGATGGTTTAATCCTAAATCAGGTCACCCGATGGAATTGAAAATTGAAAGGTTAAATTGAAGTGGATGAGTTGATAGATTGGTCTTGTCAGTCAAGAATGAGTTTTGTTCAATGACTCATCCATGCCAACACTGCATATGAGAAAGAAGAAAATGAAAACGAGGTGGAAAGCAAAGCTGCATCAAAGTTTCAAATGCGCAAAGGTTTGTGAGTGGCTTACGACAGGTCAGTACAGCAAAATATTCTCCTAAACTCATCATTCGATAGTTCTTAATGATCCAAGTTGCCAAGTCAATTGAGCTACTTCAGAGTAAAACAATATTTAATAGCTTTCAATGGATAAATAAAAATAGAAGCATTATTACTTCAATCCTTTTCCTTTCTACAATTGATAAATGTAGGATTATAAATTTTTGTTTTGGAGTTTAGCATTTGCTTACACACTCATTAATTGGACCATACAGCTTCATTTAGTTTCTGCCAAATAAAATGCAGGAATATCATATATCACGGTAATACTATGAGGATTCCAATTATCCAGCAGGCAGAAGAAACAGGTAGCCATTAGATGTCCAAGATACCAAATACACTCAAAGCTGAATTTGAACGTATAATTGAAGATGCACTGAATCACATAATGGTGAACCACGCTACTACTGTCGTGACCTGTCCATTATCTGCATGGTGATCAAAATAGAATTGTCAAAGAGAAAGGAGATCTTGAGAATTTGATTGGGAATTGCCACCTTGACAATGCAAGAAGGCCATGTGTTTTTCTGCTGTATAATATAATATTACGACCTGATCCTTTCTTACTAAAGTCATCTGCAAAAAATTTCCTACACCAAATTTTTGTTATATTTCAGGAGGTAAACTTGCGATCTTGATTTTCTTTTTCTTTTTTCTCTGATTTTGTTAAATTGTAAGCTAGACCATGAGCATTCATAAGTTAATTATTTCTTCTTTAGTTTATATTATTCATATTTATTTTTATTGTGATTGTTTTATTAAATCATGAGGAAAATTAAAATCTGTTTAATTTTAAATTCATCAATTGAATCTTTGAGTTCAATCAGCTTGATTTTAACTTCTACTTATCAAAATCAACTATAGTTTCTTTTTCTTTTGGGAAATTGTTGTTGGATTCCAAATCATTCATGAAGTAAGTGGTAACCTGAAATACCAATGACAACTAAATCCTTGGTATAGGCAAAAATCATAAGAAGAGAAGTTCAGTGACATTAATTTCAACCGTGTTTGATACTTTGATTACATCTATACGCACACTTTGACATTAAGGATGAAGGAACAACAAGATTTTATAATTAGTCTTTTCTTTTTCACTTATTCAAGAGAAAAAATGAGAACCATTTTTGTTTTACAAGTTAGAGTTTTCTTTAAAATACCAAAGTTACCTAGACACTTTATATATATTTTTATTTTTATACACTATTTTAAGGAATTCATTTTTGGTAAAGTATTTTTTGGAATTCACATAGAAAATTGTACAAAATCTAACATATTCTATACAGCTATTGTGCATATATTTTTTTTTTGGAGAAACTTGTCCATACGTTTATAATGTACAAAAATTGTGTCTTTCAAGTTTCAACCTCTTATATAAACCTTTTTCTTCTTCTTATTTTTCTATTTTAGTGACCAAAACCTCATCTTTAATAGGACACTATCTAATTTATTATATAACGCCAAAAAATAGAACAAACAGGCAATATTGACTAACTAATATGCAAATTAAAAACAAAAAATAAATAGAGGAAATGGATAGTTCAAGGCTTCTTATTTCTTTCCATGAACTTATGAAAGTATCTACCTATGGAGTGATATTGTAAAAGGAATTTTGTTGAACTCTAAAGTCATACTCCATTTAATAATTTTTATTATTAAATTAATGCTATCTAAATAAATATTCAAAATAGTGACAATTGATTCAAGTAAAATTAAGATATAATATATAATATTATATTTGGTACTTATACTTAACTCTTTACTTAAAACAAAAAAAAAAATTAAGACATAATTTCTAATATTATGTTTAGTACATAACTCTTTTGGATGCTTTTTTTTTTTTTTGGTTGGGGGGGGGGGGGGGGGGGGCGGTCATTGGAGGTTTATGGGCAGTATAATTCTCTCCCTTCCTTTAAAACCCTCTTGCTTAAAACTTTTATAACCTAAAGACACATTTATACATTTTTTTAGATAAATTGGTAGTTCGTGAATGAATTTGAATCCTACCTGTCTCTATTAAAAACACCAATAAATATCAATTAAGCTGCAAAACTCTTAACAATTTATACTTTTTTAAACACAAGTATTTTTATATGAATTTTAAAATGTATGACATCCAAACTTCTCTAAAATATAAGTTTTTTTTTTTTTTTTTCCCTTGTTATCAGTAAACATTTGGGTTTATGGTATCAACCTTGAGGCCCATTAAATTGCTTTCGGGCCCTCATTCTCACAACTACTTATGGGCCCTCATTTTCAAGATGCCCAAGAAAAAAAATATATGTATACATATGGAGGCAGTCATAAAGGATAAAGGCACTACAAGAGATCCTCCTTATGGCCATAAAAAATGGATGTATTCCTTTTTTTTTTTTTTTTTTTTACTTTTTCTTGTTAAAAATACTTATTGCCATATTCTAAATATTAATAAAAGGCATTTAACTCAATTGATATTTTTTTTTTCATAAAATAATTCATTATCCAAAACTAAAAGATTTAACTTAGGAAACTAAGACAACATAGCTTTGCCCTACTTAAAGCCAAGCATAGCATTTGGCCTATTTTCCCTTTTAGGAAATCAAGCACAAAGCAAATTAGTTATGGAATTTTTCAAGCTTGGTATTGCTTGATCACAGTCCAAATTTCATTGTTATTTTCATTTTACCTTATACATCCTTTAGAACCCTTGATACTTAGTTTTATTTATGCATTTTTTGACTTAGTTCTTATGAAGGACAGTAAGCTCATTCCCCTATATATAATGGGCTTACATGAAGTATGATACTTAGGCCTCTATTTATTGGTGTATTGAAAATGTGGTATTTAATTTTTAACAAAACTATAATACTAATTGTCAATTACATGGACAAAGTTTACCTTCAAATTCAAATTGGACCGATGTAGTCTAAAATGGACTAAATTGGACCGAATAGACCTAAATGAACTGAATGGACGAAATTGGACCGAATTGGCCTAACTGAACCGTATGGACCGAATAGACCTAAGTGGATCTTATGGACTGAATTGGACTGAATTGATCTAAATGTACTGAATGGACCAAATTGGACTGAATATGCTTAACTGGACTGTATAGACCGAATAGACCAAAGTGGACAGCATGGACCAAATTGGACCGAATATGCCGTAGTGGGCCTTATGGACTAAATTGAACCGAATAGACCTAAGTGGACCTTATGGACCGAATAGACTTACTAGACCGAATTGGCCAAGTTGCACAGAATAGACCTAGGTGGACCGAATAATGCAAATTGATTATTCTAATTTGATGCAAGCAAATGTAGTCAAATTTTTTATTTTAATTAAGTGATCTTTAAGTATGAACATTTCATAAATAAAATAGTCATTGTGCTAAAAAGTAGTCAAATTTTTTATTTTCAGAAAAGTAGGCCACTGCATTTTCATCTATCACAACCAGGTAAAAGTAAAAACTGGTGAAAAGTAACAAATCCTTGATTTTACCCAAAACAATACAAATGTACAAGTAGTTTTCTGAACAACAAGAAGTTAGAAGCAAACAACTAGACCAACACAAATAGCTAACCCACCTAAGGGCAACAAGATGCCACTGTGAAGCCTTTTTCAATCACATGATACTGTGTGTAGTGATAAACAAGATTAGGAAACCCATTCAAGGACAGGACAAACACTGTCAAATTAAACCAGCAGCACCATACATGAGTGCTATAGAACTAGTTCTGTTATTTTATTTGAATACTTTCCGCATAAATTTTCACTTGTATCGTGTATTATGTCACGCATTAATCTTAGAAAAACACAGAGAATAGGACATTTACATGATAGAAATTCCATAGTAACAATGAGATAGAGATAAACTTAAGCAAACCTAAAACAAAGAGATAAGATAATCACCAAATATAAACTAATGCTCTGTCTTGAAAATACAAAACGGAGGATAATTATTCAAAAAATAGAACCTATCAGCTACTACTCCTAATAGAACAAGATTGTAGCAATTGTTCGGAAAACGCTATCTCCATCTTCTTCTATTGCTAAAAGGAGTAGAATTACTACTCCTAGTCCTAGAAGGAGTAGTAAATTAGGAAAGACTTAAAATAAAAAAAAAAACAAAGTCGGTGTATCAAAACACCAACGGTAGTGTTTTCAAACATAAATAAGTCAGTCTTGAGTACAAATTAAAAGCAAAACTCCAGATAGGAAATCCTTAGTCGATAGAACACAAAATCAATCATGGGTGAGAGGTTTAGAAAAAGAAGAAAAATTTTGGGTGAGAGGCTTAAAAAAAGAAGAAAAATTCCAAGCAAAGCATGGAAGGCTGAAACTGAAGCAAAGTACTCATCATCATCATCATCATCATCATCATCATCATCATATTCATGGTCAGATCTCCCTGCTGAACTCTTAGGACTCATCCTAAGAAAGGTTCCCTTTGTTGACACTATTCGCTGCAAAGCTGTCTGTTCTTCTTGGAGATCCGCAGCTACACAAGCGCAAGCAGAGTCTCATTCCATTCAAAGTACTCCATGGCTCATGCTTCCTAGCGACCAAGAAGGTGACTTTACAACAAGCCGCTTCTTTAATCTTGCAGAAAAGAAGGTTTACAAGATGAAGGATGTGTTTGGGGCTTTTGGTGATGATGTTTGGTGTGTGGGTTCTTGTCACGGCTGGCTGGTAATGTTGGATGATGAAGCCAACCCAGTTCTCTTTAATCCCTTCTCTGGAGTTCACATCCAACTCCCATTGATTCCTGTTGAATTCTTCAACCCAATTGATAGGTCCAATTTTGCCCAAATTAAGAAGGATTTTATCAGCAAAGCTATCTTGTTTGCAGACCCATCACATTCCAACAACTTTGGGGCGGTGGTGGTGATCTATGGCACTCTCTCAAGCCTTGCATTCTGTAAGCAAGGAGACACAACATGGACCAACTTTGTGGGTGAAAATCGAGGCTACTATGACATTATATGCCATGATAATCGGCTTTACGCATTAAGATACAATTGTTCAGTGGAAGTGTGGGAGTGTCAAAGTGCTCTTCCAACGAAAATCCTGAGCATTGAACCTACAACTACCCTGAAACATGTTGATGGTAAACTTCCCAGAGACAAAGTTTCAACTCAGTTGTATTTGGTGAAGACATCAAGTGACTTCTTGATCATCCAACGCACCATTGGAAATTTTGTAAATGCAGAAGGAGATGTTGTTGATGAATCTTACTTACTCAGTGCCAGTGACACACAACCTTTGGTTTGTCCATACCGTACAAAGTTGTTTTGTGTCTACAAGTTAGACTTGAGCAAGAAAATGCTGGTAAAGGTGGAGTCTTTGAAGGATCAAGCTGTGTTTTTGGGCGGAAATCAGTCGTTGTCGTTGTCTAGTCATGATTTTTCAGAGTGCATATCAAATTCAATTTATTTCACGGATGATCGATGGTCTGAGATGGACGTGGACTACTTGTATGGTGGCCATGATTTTGGATTGTTCAATTTAGATGATGAAGAGATTAGGCCAATTTACCATTCTGATTTGGAGAAGTTTGATCCACCACCTTTTTGGATTACTCCTAATCCATGGTGATAGACCGAGCTCTATGGTTGTATTTTTTATTTTTTTTATTGAATCTTTTTGCCTGTATTCCTTTTCTTTTCCCCTTGAATAAATTGACTTTGTGGTTATATTTTTATGTTTTTTTTTTTTTTCCCCTCAGATTATTTTACAGCATTGTGTGTGTTTTTTTTTTCTTAAAGAAGTAGTAATTGTACATAATTCTATATGTTTATTATTATTATTATTATTATTATTATTATTATTATTTTGCCTCGGATTATTTTACAGTATTGTGTGTGGGTGTGTTTTTTTTTCTTAAAGAAATAGTAATTGTACATAATTTTATAATATATTACTGTTTGACTGTCCACATGTATTAAGAAAAGAAACAAGAAACAAAAAGAAATTTGGTTTCCCATATAAATTTAAAAAAAAAAAAAAACAATTTTCCCATACTTCACAGCTTGGAGAGACAATAGCCTTTGTTTCGATGTTAGGCTTTTATAATTAAAAAAGCACAAAAATGTGAAAATTTTCCCAAACCAAACCCCTGCAAAATGTGAACCTGCAAAATGTGAAAAAACCAAATGAAGCATTCACATTAGTCAGTGCAAAATTTCATTTTTTGCAAGAAAAAACTTACTTTTTTTATTTTACATGCACACTTTTACAAAATGCTCACATCAATTTATCTACTCTACACATTTAGTCAATAAAATATTTATTCTTTTATCATTTTTTATTATTCTCTCCCTCACCTCCTCTCTCTCTCTCTCTCTCTCTCTCTCTCACACAAACCCAATCCGCCTCTCTCTCACTTTCTCATCAACCAAACAATAATTACAATCCTCCATTTCATAATAAAATAACCACAAAACATCCAAACAACATCCCAGATTTTCTTACAAACCAAACAACTCAAATTTAAGACAAATTAAACAAAATTTTCTCAAATCCTCCCACCTTCACCACCACCACCACACAAATCACCACGAACGACAATGACAAATCTTAAGACTTTAGCTCCATCATGGGCCCACACCAGCACCACCACAAATCTTAAGATTTTAGCTTTGATTCAATGATCTCTTCATCTTGATTCCTTGCACCACCAAATCAGAGAAGATGATGCGATAGGAAAGAAACCTCGTCGAGACCCATTCTAGCACCACCCATCATCGCCCACCCCGATCAGTGAACAGACCCATTGAAGTTGTCAAGACCCAAAACCCCGTCACCTCGTCACTTCAGGGCCATGGAGATGTGGGTTCCAACAAAGCCAACGGCACCGGTGACAAGGACGATGAGGCCAGAGTCGATGAGGCCAATGATAAGGATGGCGAGGGTTGGAGCTAGAAGGAGAAGAGAGAAGGAAAACGAAGCAGAGAGAGAGAGAGAGAGAGAGAGAGAGAGAGAGAGAGAGAGAGAGAGAGAGAGAGAGAGAGAAAATGAGAAAAACGGTTGGCAACTAGAGACAGGAGAGAAAAAATTAATAAAATAACAAATGCAAGTACTATAGTAACTGTGCACGATTTTCTGTAGTAATTGTGCATTTATACACATTTTTACATAACGTGAGTGTTTTTTTGGCCAAAATGTGTAAAATAAAGGATTTTTTGTATTTTACAAGACTTTGCATCCACATCAGTGGATGCTCTTAGGCCTTTTCACACTACATCCCTTGTCATTCTTACGGCCAACGACCCATGGGTTCATCTTGTATTATTATTTATGGCCTTTGTGATATATATATATATATATATATATATTTATGAACTCCCTTGTGTAATATATAATCAATATAGTGTGATCATATTGATTACACTATATATGTGTGTGTGTGTTTCTAAAAAAAAAAAGATACTCAGTGTTGTTGAGTCGTCCCACATCTATAAGATGTGATATTGAGAAGGGGTTTATTACTTGCTCCGTAACGCTAACTGCCGCATGCAGTTTTAGTATTGCCGTGTGAATTTATTCTCTTATTTCATCTCCTTTCCCTTATATATATATGTGTGTGTGTGTGTGCGCGTTTCTAAAAAAAAAATACTTAGTGTTGTTGAGTTGTACCACATCAGTAAAGTGTGATATTATGAAGGAGTTTATCACTTGCTTCACGACACTAATTGCCGCATGTAGTTTTGGTGTTGGCGTGTAAATGTATTCCCTTATCTCATCCCCTTTCCCCTATATGTGTGTGTGTTTCTAAAAAAAAAAAGATATTCAGTGTTGTTGAGTCGTTCCACATCGGTAAGTTGTGATATTAAGAAAGGGTTTATCACTTGCTCTACTACACTAACTACAACATGCAGTTTTGGTGTTGGCATAGTTTTGGTATTGACATGTAAATGTATTCCCTTATCTCATCCTCATTCCCCTATATATGTGTGTGTGTTTCTCAAAAAAGATCGGTAAGGTGTGATATTGAGAAGATGTTTATCACTTGTTCCACAGTACTAACTGTCACATGCAATTTTAGTATTGACGTGTGAGTGTATTCTCTTATCTCATATTCTTCCCCTGTGTGTGTGAGAGCACGCTTTTTAAAAAAAAAAAAAAAAGTGCATGTGTGAGCACGCTTTTCTTAAAAAAAAAAAAAAAATTATTGATTACACTATATAGACCGGACAAAAATAGACCTGACTGAATTGGACCAAATTAGTTATTTCTATTATTATTTTTATTTAAAAATTAAATAATATTTTTATTATAAAAAATTTTTGTAAGCTTTGAAATTATATATATATATATATATATATATATAATTATTATAGGTATCCCGCCCCCTTATAGCGTACCATATCTGCACCCTAGAAAATCACCAACTCACACAAAGCAAAGTCAAAGCTTCACACACACGCTACCCTTGTCCTAATTTTTTTTTTTTAAATTGCCATATCGGCCGTACCGTATCTTAGGGTATTTACACACTAGAAAATCACCAACTCTCACACAAAGCAAAGCAAAGTCAGAGCTTTCTCACTTCTTCACACACAACTTCAGAGAGAGAGGGAGGATGAGTAGAGAGGAGAAGGTGGTGTGCGTGACTGGAGCTTCGGGATACATAGCTTCATGGCTTGTGAAGCTCCTACTCCAACGTGGGTATACTGTAAAAGCTACAGTTCGTGACACAAGTCAGTCTCTCTCTCTCTCTCTCTCTAAATTATATCATCCTGTTACTATGTATTGTGTATCCATTTCCAATTCATTCTTTCAGATTTTGTTATTGTAAGAAAGCAAAGATAAAGAACGAAGAAGAACTATGAACGCAGAGAGAAATTGAGAGAGAAAAGATGATAAACTTTCTGTAATTGATTGAATGAATTGAATCTGTACACTATTCAAGCTTTATACAAACGCATCTAAGCTGTAAACCTAAATCCCCAAAACAGAGTGTAACTAATTAAACCAAATTATAAGGGAAACAGTTACTGCACGTGTGAAGACTAACTATAACACGTGTGATACAACTGAATTAAGTCAACTCCTAAACTACTTGTAGTTTAGCTACTGATTTAATTCTCTTGTAGCTTCAGCCATCATTGTGTCGTTTGTCCTTCTTCCCTTTCTTCCCATTCTCTGTTCTTTTATCCTTGACTGTTTGATCTTTGACTGTCTGATACTCCCCCTCAAGATGAGATTCACTGCTGTATGTTCAGTATACTCATCTTGGATAGTAAGCACCTCAACTGTTGACTACTAAGGGCTTTGGTAAACAAGTCTAAAGAACAAACGTATCACCTTTTCTAGTACCTTATCTCTAACCAAATGACAATATCTGGTCATGAACTGACTTAGTTTATGGACTGGATAAGCAATATCTGGTCTTGTTATAGTTAGATATAGCAGCCTTCCAACTAGTCTTCTATAAATTCTAGGATCAGGCAACAAATCTCTATGATACTTACTTAATTTCAAGTTTTGTTCCATTGGCACCTTGCTGAGTTTACAACGTGTCATACTAGCATCTTTAAGAACCCCTAGTGCATATTTTCTTTGGCACAATGAAATCCCCTTTTTTGATCTAGCCATCTCAAGACCAAGAAAATATTTCAGATTGCCAAGATCTTTCAACTTAAACTCATGATTCAAAGCACCCTTGAGGTCTTCCACAGCTTGAACATCATTACTTGCAATAAGGATGTCATCAACATACACTAGCAAAGCTATAAAAGTCTTATTACACTTCTTAGTGAACAAAGAGTAGTCAGATTTGGACTGTTTGAATCCATACTTCAAAATAGTTGTTGAAAACTTGGAGTACCACTGTCTTGATGCTTGCTTGAGGCCATACAAAGATTTGTTAAGCTTGCAAACTAAGTTCTCCCCCTTGCTGTGAAAGCATTAAGGCAAGTGCGTATACACCTCTTCATGAAGGTCACCATTAAGAAAGGCATTGTTCACATCAAGTTGAACCAAATGCCAACCTCTCATAGCAGATATAGCAAGCAAAGTTTTGACAGTAGTTAGTTTTGCAACAGGGGAAAATGTGCTAGTGAAGTCCAAGCCAGCTTGTTGGGTGAAACCCTTGGCAACAAGCCTAGCTTTGTACCTGTCTAAAGAGCCATCAGCATTATACTTAACCCTATAGACCCATTTGCACCCAATTGCTCTTTTGTGAGATGGTAAGGAAGTAACAGTCCAGGTCTGATTTGCTTCCAAGGCTGCAATTTCAGATGCCATAGCATCCTACCAGTTGGGATCTTGGACTGCCTCATGGTAAGATGTAGGCTTAGGAATGGCAGAAATAATGGAACAAAAATGGGCATAATGGGAAGATAATTTAGAGGTATCAAGGTAAGTGGATAAGGGATAGTGAATACCTGGCTTGTTGGCAGGAAGAGAGGAAGTAGGCTTGTCATTGACAATTGAGCAGCATTTATAATCCTGTAAGTAAGGGGGTGGTTTAGACACCCTGGAAGATTTCCTCAAAGGAGCAGGTGGTACAGAAGAGGAAGGAAGTGCAAATGGAAGAGATGGAGAGGAATGTAGGGCTGTAGAATATGCAGAAGCCTCAGCATGGGGTATAGAATCATCCAAAGGAACAGTAGGACTAGAAGGAATGTCAGGAGGAGAAATACCATCAGTGTATGAGGAACCTAAGGAATGAAAGCAGAAGGAGGGTTTGAAGTAGGAAAGTCAAGCAAGGAAGTAAGAGGTGGAGCCACTAAAGGTAAAAGATGAGGTAAAGGTATGTTAGAGTGAGGGGACAAAGAATGTGAAGGTGAAATAAAAGGAAACACAATTTCAAGAAAATGTACCTCCCTAGAGACAAAAATTCTTTTGGAGGTCAAATCAAGTAACTTGTAACCTTTGACACCAAAGGGGTAGCCAATAAAAACACAGGAAGAGGATCTTGGGTCAAATTTAGTCCTGTTGTGTGATAAAGTAGATGCAAAACAAAGGCAACCAAAAACCTTCAAATGAGCATAAGTAGGAGGCTTGCCATAGAGTTTTTCAAAAGGAGTTCTATGGTTTAAGAACTTGGAAGGTAACCTATTAATAATATGGACAGCGGTTAACACACACTCACCCCAATAAGAAATAGGAACATTAGATTGAAACTTCAATGCTCTTGCAATGCTCAAAATGTGTTGGTGTTTCCTCTCCACAACTGAGTTTTGTTGTGGAGTGGCAACACATGAATGTTGGTGAATTATGCCATGTTTAGCATAAAAATCTTTTAAGAAAAATTCAGAAGCATTGTCTGTTCTAATGACCTTAATGTTGGTATGAAATTATGTGTTAATCATGTTATAAAAGGAAATCATCAAGGCTCTAGTATCAGATTTTGATTTCATGAGATAAACCCAGGTGGATCTTGTGGCATCATCCACAATAGTGAAGAAATACCTGAAGCCATCATGAGTGAACCTAGCAAATGATCCCCAAACATCACAATGGATCAAATCAAAAGCATTATCTGAAACATGATTAAAAGAAGGAAATGGAAGTCTTTTCTGTTTTGCAATAGGACAAAGAACACAGTTTTTATTACTATGAAAAGTTTGTACATCATGGAGATAACTGTGTAAAGCATGAAGCTTATTATCATAGACATGACCTAGCCTCATGTGCCAAAGGTATGGCTTAGTAACACTAGGAATTGACACAGAATCAAACACAGAATTAACAAAGGAATGAAAAACAGACTCAAGAATTGAGGTAGCTACTGAAACAGATTTGCAAGATGATGTAGTTTGCAGCAAGTGCAAATTGTCATGCAATTCACCCACTCCAATCGTTCTCCAACAAGTAAGGTCCTGTATGAAACATAAATTGGAGAGAAAAACAAGACAACATGACAGAGTTTTGGTTAATTGACTGACTGATATCATATTAAAGCTGAAAGAAGGAACACATAGTACATTTTCAAGAGTCAAGGTTGGAGTAACCTGAATTGTACCTATATGTGTAACCATAACTTTTTCTTCATTAGGCAATTGGACAAAAGTGGAAATTGAACTAGTGATATGTGCTACGTTGCACGGACACGACATTTTTGCCGACGTGTCGGACACCGGAACGGGTACGATTCGCCGGACTCCGGTGTCCGAGAAGCGTCTGTTTTTTTTTTTTTTTTTTTCGCGTCTCCGACACGGTGCCGACACGTCCGACATGCCAGCAGTTTAAAAAAAAAAAAAATCGCAGATTTTGACAGATGGACTTACCAGAACCATTGATTTCATGATATACCCTAAAACAAAAGTCTGAGAACGTAGTAGTTAGTAGCCCAGCCCGAAACCCACATCAAAAGCTCTCAATTTGTTCTTAAGTCCACCCTCCCGCTATGCCGTTGCCCTCTGTCCCTCGCCGGAGCTAGGTTAGGTCCGACAAGCTTCTCTCTATTTTTTTTTTTTTTCCTTCAGATATTTGTTTGCGTTTGGCCATTTGGTTGCGTTTGGCCAATTGGTTGGGTGACTTATAAATAAGTTATAACGCTTTTTTTTTTTTTTTTTAATCCCTCTCTCACAGTCACACAGTGACCGTGAGAGTGGAATATAATATTAGGTTGTTAACTTGTTATATTATATGCTAATGTTGTTAATTGTTAATGCTATAGTTTTATTTATTTATTAAAGTTAAATTACTTAAATATTGTAGGTGATTTACTAAAATGAATACTGAATATTAAAAACATATTACTTAAATTGTTAAATTACATAAATGTATTTTATGTCTAAAAATATTAAAAAATATGCCTAAATATATAATTTAATTAATTATTTAATTGCCGTGTCCATGCCGTGTCGTGTCGTGTCGTGTCCTTGTTTTTCAAAAATTGCCGTATCGCCGTGTCCGTGTCCGTGCATCATAGGATATGTGTAAACAAGGATAAAGAATGGATTATATGGTCTGTAGCCCTAGTGTCAAGAACCCATACATCATTACCATAAGCAATCTTATTGGCAGGATTAACAGCAAATACTGAATAATGCAAGTCTACAGAAACAGAATCTGACCAAGTATTACACATATTACCTGAAAGAGCAGAATTTGCTGAGTGCAAGGCATCATTTGAACCACCAAATGTGGAAGCATGAGAGCTGAGCATTGAAATCAATTGTTGGTACTGCTCTGAAGTGAAAGGGAGGGGATTGACTTGCTGAACATCAGAAGTGCCTTGATCACCTTCAACGAAAACTTGATTTGCCATAGCCACTCTACCTTTCTGCTTGTAGCCAGGAGGAAAACCTACTAGTTTGTACCATTTTTCCATAACATGGCCAACCTCCACAATGACTACACACAGGCCTCCCTTTAGCATTGTTCCCTTTGAAATTCTTGCTATTATTCCCTGGAAATGAATTCCCTTGATTGAATCCTTGATTCTTCACTGCAAGAGCAGTTGATTCAACTGAAGGAGCAATAGTAAAACCCAAGCATCTTTGCCTTTCCTTTTGAATCCCTAAAGAAAATGCCTTATCAATGGAAGGACTAGGCTCCATCATCGGGATTTGAGTTCTGACTTGAGAATAAGAATCATTCAAGCCATTGAGGAATTGCATGAGAGCATCTTGATGCTAAAATGCAGTGATTTTATCATTCACACCACAGGTGCACTTGCCACATGAGCAACATGTTAAAGGTCTGAAATTTAATAGTTGATCCCAAGCGGCTTGAAGATCAGTGAAGAAACCCGTTACTGTAGCAGCACCTTGCATCATAGTTGAAATTTGCTTCTGAAGATGAGAGATTCTTGGTCTATTGGCTTGGGAAAAACGTTTCTTAAGAGTATTCCATACCTCAAATGTTGTGTCTCTGTAAATCACACTAGTTGTAAGATGAGGAGAAACTGAATTCAAGATCCAGGAAGAGATCATTGAATTGCATTTGGACCAAGCTTGCTTCTCAAGTGGTGTGATTGCCATTGAAGCATTGACAGAACCATCAACAAAACCAAGCTTGCTTTTGGCATCCAAAGCCGTTCTCATTGCTCTGGCCCAAGTAGGGTAGTTATCCTCAGTTAATGGTTGAGTAATCAGAATCGCACCTGGTGTTTCACCATGATGCAAGAAAAACGGACTTCGTGGATCTTCCATTGGAGATAACTCTCGCTGAGAAGTTCGCTAAGAAGAAGAAGACGAGGCAGTCTGAGTATTCGACGCCATTGATGGAGGCTCGCGCTCTGATACCATGTAAGAAAGCAAAGATAAAGAACGAAGAAGAAGTATGAACACAGAGAGAATTTGAGAGAGAAAAGATGATAAACTTTTTGTAATTGATTGAATGAATTGAATCTGTACACTATTCAAGCTTTATACAAACGCATCTAAGCTGTAAACCTAAATCCCCAAAACAGAGTGTAACTAATTAAACCAAATTATAAGGGAAACAGTTACTGCACGTGTGAAGACTAACTATAACACGTGTGATACAACTAAATTAAGTTAACTCCTAAACTCCTTGTAGTTTAGCTACTGATTTAATTCTCTTGTAGCTTCAGCCATCAATGTGTCGTTTGTCCTTCTTCCCTTTCATCCCATTCTCTGTTCTTTTATCCTTGACTGTTTGATCTTTGACTGTCTGATAGTTATTCTGGATTGAATTTGTAAAATATAATCTTTACCATGAAATGGATGAAATGGTCTATGCATATACCTATCAATATGGTTACGTTGTAGTTTTTTTTTTTTTTTTGAAGTGGTTATGTTGTAGTTGACTTTAGGAGAAATGGAAATTTGTATATGGTTTGGTTCTTACTTCTTAGCATGAATCAAAATAGGCTTGGATTGACTCATCCCCAACATGAAATTGATGTATGGAATACTATTTAAGAAAAAAACAGAATTGACTTTTACTCCATTTGGTTTGGATAGGTTTTATACACAATAGAGTGATATACAGGTTGTGGTAAATGACCCCACCCACTTCATTTTGTTGATCAAAAGTGAGTAAATTTTTTTCTACAAAGATCCACTGTGAAAAATGATACACCGGAAGTCATTACTACCTTGGACATGAACTTTTTCAAAAACCTGTAAATTGCTGTGACCATACAGATCTGTGCACATGTAGTACACAAAAGTGATGGCACATATACTGTATAAACATGTTTTTACCCCCAAAAAATTGTGTGTTGAATAAGCGAATTGTCATCCCAAATGGTAGGATATTGGCAGTTTATGGACATAATTTTTGCCACAATTCAGATGTGAGATCACCTATAAGTGGTTGAGAAAAAATAGTAGATCCATGTGGAAGTGATCGTCTATCACTTACAATCGACCACATCCAAGTTGCTGTAAGTTATGTCACAAATAGAAGAATTTTGATATAGGATCTAATAGTAGATTTACAAACTCTGAATAATATTGCATATGTAGTGCATTGTTACTCTACTTATTTTTTATTTTTTATCAACAAAACATATTATTAACAAGTAACAAAGTACAAAACCACACAGCTACAGCAATAACCAAAGGCAAACTTTAATCTTTACAAAAACACACACAGATATCAATGAGAGAGTACTAACCCACTCCACCAACTGCAAAAACACTCAAGTTCTGTAACATAAGAAATAAAACTTCTTCAAAACAAATCAATAGTTAATTCCCTGCTTAAGCTTTTTTATTAAAAACTTTTGTTGAAATACCCCATCCCAAGGAAAATCCTCTCTTTAAGGCATAGTTTTAAAATTCCCTATAGCAGGCACATGGTGCTTTTGACTTCCCATTTTTTTCTCACCTTTATTTTTCATGCAGTGTGTGCTACTAACAATTCAGCCTTCCAATTGAAATTTATGCATTTATATTCCACAGATGATCCCAAGAAAACAGAGCATTTACTTTCACTTGATGGAGCTAAAGAAAGACTTCAGTTATTCAAAGCGGATTTACTAAAAGAAGGATCTTTTGATTCTGCAGTTGATGGATGCCAAGGTGTTTTTCACACTGCATCCCCTGTTATTCTCACAGCCAATGACCCACAGGTTCATCCCACATTATTATTTATTGCCTTTGTGTAATATATAATCAATATAGTGTGATCATTTTTCTGTCACTATGGTGAATACATACTTTGTTTTAAATGATTTATAACAACTTTAAGGATCTCATACCAGCTTGCCAGTTTTAGCAACATTTGATTCTTGCTTTAACCATGTGTCTTAGCCGATTCAATCCTCTTACATGTTCAATACGTTTTTTTTTTCTGAATGCTTCAATACGTTAATTCAACATACTGAAATGTGGAAAATTGGGTAACAAAAACTTAAAACATTTTAGAGAAGCATTCTTAAGCGTTAATCCAGAAGTAGAGTGGACATTGAAGAGAATTGTTCAGTGTAGAGTTCTCAAGCGCGGGTTCAGCCTTTTCTTCTTCTTCTTCTTCTTCTTTTTTTTTTTTGTGTGTGTGTGTGTGTGTCAACGAACTAAGTCAGGTTTTTTTGTTATTGGGATAGGTGAGTTATTATAGATCCATCCCCCCGAGGGAACTGGACATGATAATTTTTCATCATCCGGCTCTAGAACATCTTCTAGAGGACAAATCCAATGTAAGAAGGATACATAAGTCAACGCCTTCCCAAAAAACAATCATTTTTTATTCTCATTGTAGCTCAAAGAAACTAGATGTTTCATGCATTCAACATTATTATCTGCAATTGCATTTGCTTTCCCACATTTTTGCCACAGGAAATTGTTGAAAGTACTTCTGTTAGGTTTAAAGTAATGTAAGTTAAGGCTAGATTGTTTCAAGAAATCATTCACAAATACATCGAAGAAATTCTACTATGTGGTACATGATAAACTTATCGAATGAAATATATTCAGTTTGTCCAATTCTATTATACTTTTGATAGCTTAGTTTCATAAATTTATTCTTATGGAACCTACTGTTGCATTTCTTATATTTCAGTCACAGATAATTGATCCAGCAGTGAAGGGCACACTTAACGTTCTTCGATCATGTGCAAAAGTTCCTTCTATCAAGAGAGTGATTGTAACATCTTCCATGGCTTCGGTTACATTCAGCAAAAAACCCCTAACTCATGATGTGGTTATTGATGAGACTTGGTTTTCGGATCCAGTTGCTTGTGAGGAGTTGAAGGTGTGTGTATTGCAGTAGTTATTATATCATTTTAATTGTATCTTTAGTAGGACTATTAAAATATAGCATTTCTTAAAATACATTTAATGAAAGATCTAAAAATAATGTTTTGATGATGTTACTAGAAAGTAGAAACATAGAGCTATAATATTTTGACTTTATATATCTAGTTCTATAAGTATGGTTGTTTTCTGAGAAACATTAGAGAGAATATCATCACAAGGTTTGTTAACTTGCTTTCTCAGTGAGCATATCCATGTTAGTGTCTAGGCTCTTTTTACTATTTCTTGTAATCATATTTTTCTCAATATTTTTTAATGTAATTAAAGCACCTAGTAATTATTTTTGTGTTCTAGAATCAGATATATGTTGAATTTATAGGTTTCAATGTTTCCAAACCTAAATTATATAGATTCCGATGCTGCTCTTAATCAAATAAGAGAAATATTGAACTTTTTTTTTTTAGTCCTACATTTCATTCGTTTCTGACCAAGAAAGGTTCCCATTTAATAGTTTTGGGTTTTCTCAGCAATGGTATATGCTTGCAAAGACCTTGGCTGAGGAGGCTGCTTGGACATCTGCTAAAGAAAATGGCATTGACTTGGTAACAATAAATCCAGGCTTTGTAATTGGTCCACTCATACAGCCAACTCTTACTCCTAGTATTGAGGCATTTCTGGCGATCATAAATGGTACTCGATTGCAACCAATGAGGACTACGTGTATTGTGTTTCATTCTACATAAATTCTAAATATTCGAGTCTAGCATTTCATATGACAAGTTAAAGTCATAACTGGTTTAGTGGATGTAGCATGATAGGTGTATATAGGCATATTCCAGTAAATTGTGAGTGCTACCACTCTTTAGAATACTATGAGCATGAATCTAACCTTAGAATTTACTGGGTATGTTTTGTGATAAGTGACTGTTTTATGGGACTTACTCCTTTGGAAATTCCTTGTTCTCTTGCACACGAGGCTTTACTTAATTCTAGTCCTCTTAACATGGAATGTAAAAATTTCTGTGTTATTTAGAGTTTGGAAAACAAGTTTTAAACTTGACCTTGATCAGCAAGTGCCAATCCCTCTAATGCCACCTGAAATGTATAGGTTGTGATTCAACCTATATTCCATGTATAAGAAATCTTCCATCTCAATCAATATACACAGCTTGGGAATATGCTTTATAACTTTTATTTATCTTGTACAATTTGAGGACAATAATCAGCATCTGTTGAAAGCAGGGTATACCTACTATATAAGGTGAACTATTTCAACAATGATCTCCAAGCTTTTTTTTTTTTTGATAAAATGGTCAACTGATCGAAATGGAAATTGTGTATTTAACTATATCGGCCTATTGAAATTAACTCTCTCTAGCTACATCATCCATATAATGCTATAGATTAACTTGTTCTCTCTTTCCTATGTGTAGGAACCCAAGTTGTCTCTAATGGAATATATAAATTTGTTGATGTTAGAGATGTTGCAAATGCACATATTCAGGCATTTGAGATTCCTGCTGCTAGTGGGAGATATTGTTTAGTTGGAGGAGTTACACAACCTTCCGAACTTTTTAATATATTACACAAATTTTACCCCAGTTTGCACCTACCTGAAAAGTGAGTTATTTATTTGCATGATACTAAATGTCCCTTATTGCCATTGGTGCCATTTTTGTAATTGACAAAGTATGACTCACTTGGAATAAATGCTACGTTTAACTGAATGATCAGTTTAATTAATAATTTTCTTTTAATAATAATAATAATAATAATAATAATAATAATAATAATTTGCTCTTATCACCGAAAGCAATTGTTTTAACACAAAAAACAAGTTGAAGAGGAGTCAATTGTATTTTCCATTTTTGAAGAAGAGTCAAATGTATTTTTCATTTTTGGCAGAAGTGAAGATGACAAGCCTTTGCAACCAGTATACAAGATATCCCAGGACAAGGCCAAAAGTTTGGGTATTAGCTTCATTCCTGTGGAAGTGAGTGTTAGGGACACTGTTGAAAGCCTTAAGGAGAATGGCATCCTCACTGTCTGAATTATGTTTTTAAAAGGGATGTGATTCAAGTAAGTACAAATAATTTGTGTATTACCCATCCTGGCTAATGTTTGGTGGACTTGAAGGTTCTCATTGTGTCAAGATATATAAATTGTACTTTTTGGAAATAGTTTAGCTGCAAAACTTCTAAATCAAGTTTCACTCAATCAGAAATGAGATATTGAATTTAAAGTCCAATTTTTCTAGAGACATTGAGCTAAAAACTCAAGTCCTCTGGGAAATGTCTTGAATATATGGATAGTGTCAGTCTAACTAGTGCTTGGTGGTTTTCCAAATTGCTCTCTTCCCTGGTATGGTAAGATTTTTGACTTCAAAATTCAAAGGGTTGGATGTGATTTGCAAAAGTTCTCATACATTCCCAATCCTCCAGTAACTTTTTCTATTATATAATTGAATCTTCTACCACCAATTTCTGCCAAAGAATGGTTATGACTCAGTACACTTGTAGATCATATAATACAATTTCTCTACAAAAATGCACACATTCGTGAATATAAATATATTGTGATGCAAAGCTGCAGTTTGAAGAGCCTAAATTGGTTCTTTGTGGTATTAGAATTGATTTTGAAGTTCTGTTTTGAAAATGGTATCCAACTGTCTAGTAAGGTGTGGAGTATATGAGAATATATGACTTTTAAACTTGTGTCCTAGGAATGTCTTAAGCTACTTCATAAGTTGTGTTAGAAACTATCTAGCTTTTATCGTGTGTCTATTACAAATCAGATTATGTAATTCCTTTAAAGCGTTAAGAAAAGTATGATGAAAGCATGCCATCTTTGACAGAAATTATCAATACCCCTGAATTGCTACATTTTTTTCCTTCGAATTTATTTGATCTAGGGCAACCTTACAATTTTGCTATCTTATCCGGATGCATCATCCAATACCAGAGCTAGTGGGATTTATTAAGATGATTTCTATGGATATGGAATTAAGGGGACTAAAATGAAAAAACAAAATGCACCAAATTTATAGGTGTAAATTGTACTTTAACCAAAAAAAAAAAAAAAAACAAGGGCGAATGCCTCACATGAGATAAAATAAAAGAAGAATAGATGGGAGGTATTATCTATCTAAATATATTTCCAACATTGAGTAACCCCATAATTGGAGTTGATGGATCTACTTGTTTGTCCGATACAACAACCTTTAAGAATTTTTTTTATTTTTTATATAGGTAACAAAAAAATATTATTAATTCAGAAAAAAAAGTAGCCAACCCGAGTGCATTGAGGTGTACTATGGAGGCAAAAATCAAGAACCAAAATTACAATGATCAAGTAAAGGAGGAAGGGAAAAATAAGAAAAATGTGACAAAACCATACTCCAAACAAGGAGAGTATACAAGAAAATCAACAACCTTTAAGAATTTTTTAAAAAGAGACAAGGACAAATGCTCACATGACATAAAATGAAGAAGAAAATGATGGGAGGTATTATCTAAATATATTTCTAGCAATGATTAAGCCCCATAGATTGGAGTTGATGGACCTACTTGTTTGTCCAATACAACAACCTTTAAGAATTTTTTCAGTACAAGGACTGTGTCAGTCCTTGAAGATTAGTGAGTTTATCGTATGATTGAGAAGGCATAAGGAGTACCTAAGGGAATTTTATATGTAGATTTTAAATATAGGTCCTCAAAAACTATTCTTCTTCATTGCTCTTATTATTGTTTCTTATGGATGGCTTCCAACGTTCATTGTATTCACAATATCTACTATAAGGAAATCTCTGGCTTAGTTATTAGATATATGTCAACGGACCCTCTTTGATCAGTCTCAGTGTTGGAGTCTCTCAGATTGTTTTGCACTTATGGATTTTCTTTTGTCTCCTAGAATAGCTCAGTGACTGTGTATTACTTTTTGCTTTTTTTTTTTTTACTCTTTATTCACTATCGTGAACCTTGTGCATATTTCCTACTACTCCATTTTTAATAATATTTTTTTCTTACCTAAAAAAAAAAAAAAATACAATATAACAACGTGGCATATCATTAGATAAATGGAACCCAAATCACTTGTCTCCATTTATGTGAAAACCAATAGATGACCAAACGGACCATCACCAATAAAAACCAAGACCCAAATGCAAAAAATTACAATATATAGAAGTCCTTAGTGCATCTAGTAAAGGGGTATTATTTTACAAACCCATTTATCTCTTTAAACATTTTATTATGACACATTACACCATAAGCAAACCAGGCAGAATGCATGATAGGAAAACAATGTCACCATCACAATCACTAATCATTCTGAACTTGCTACATCATTTGAACAATGAGGTTCTTAAGGTTTGAATATCAATTGAGTAAATGACTAAACATGACAAAGTAAATCACATAACATACCCCAACAAAATTTCCAATAAGCCTTTTTGGGGGGAGGGTGGGTTGGAAACTTGAGGAGCTTACCTGCATTAACCACACTGCATCCTTGTCACCTTTGGACATTGCTTTGTAGACAGAAGCTCCAAGCAACGATATATATGTTGGATCATTTGTAGGTGGGGAATTTTCATTGAATGTATCACTAAATAGAAGACATGGTAACAGGTGATTCAGTGACCCACATTAGCAAGTTTGCTATGAACACACCAAAGAAGAAAAGGGCATAGAACAATCTAATAATTGCTAGTAAGATTATTCCCCCAATTGTTTGGGAAAAAATTTCCTTATTTCAACTGTTAAATAAAGCGTAAAGAAGAAATAGGATGCACAACGGCCGCATTGAAGAACAAGATAATGATCTGGATAGGAGGTCCACAACGAAACAGGTCTAAATATGAACTATAACTATGAAGCCAAAGCTGTGAAATGAAAATATCAAAGTGAAATTACATTTTTTCAAGTCCCATTAAAGCCATAGGCATTTGGTAAATAAGATTAATTTGTTGGCCTAAAAAAACCATTTCAACAGTAAAAGCCACACAAAAAAAAAAAAAAAAAGCTTCTCTAAGAACTGCATTATGAATCTTAGACCTAGTTAGATCACTGACTACATCATCTTTCAAACCTTAGGTTCCAGAGAACAAAATGTTACCATAAGAGATACTAGTTTTGTTCTTCTGGACATGGTTAATTCTAACCGACAAACTCTAATCACTCTTAAACCCAACTTTTAAATGTCAACACTTACAATTTGAAACCTTCAAGAAAAAGCATTGCCACTGGACTCACCATCCAACAAGACACAAGATTGTTCATGTATATAATCACAAAAATAAGAAAGGCTCCTAATTCCTCAGTTTTTCATTCACCCTCTATAAAACTGGTTATATTAATTACAAATTAAAACTTCTGGAATGTCAGAATTTGATAACACAAATGCCCAAGCTTCAGTTTGAAATAATGATCATGAGAGCAACTTGTGTATATGTATCACAGGTTTGTCATTTATAGGAGCATAATGCTGCACAGAAAATCTCTGGCTTGATCAAACTTACTTATCAAATTATCTTTTTTTAAATTTACCAATCCTAAAAAATTGGTCACATCTGTTTCAAGTTCATAGATTGCACTTCTGAAAAAGTTTCAGTAACAAGTGAGAGTGCTAAAGATACATCAGATAATAAATAAATAAAAAAGGGCTAAGTTATTGCTATGTCAATGTGTCGCTCTCATGCTTATCAGAACTTTTTCTATTAAATAGTTAAAGCATGAAAATTGAGGTCTAATGTAGAATATCTTTGGAACTAAAAAAGAAAATCAATTCAAATGATTATTCCCTCTTTAGTTAAAATACTGATGCTTATCATTTCGAAGTTTCATCTTTTTAAATGTGCTACCCAAATGCCCACTCTCGGTTGCTGTACTGAACAGAGGTTTTCTTTTTGCTGATTCATAAAAATCAACTACAAAATCTAAAGTGAATATATACGGTGGTTCAAGACGTGGTTCATGTGAACCTTGACATTGTATAATCATAGATACTTATAGTTGACAGTTCTATGAATGTCCAGGGTTGGCTCTTCTCTTCAGACTCTGCATATTGGAAACCACCCCAAATGAAGGTATGTATGTACATAATATGAACTAAATTCTAAGCATTCTGCTTTTCTTAGTTGTGATAGAGTTGTTTTTTTTTCATTAAATGGGGTGCTGCATACAGAATACTTAAATCATTTTTATATCTAAAGTATGTGTGATTGTGTTATTTATTATTTGGTAGTATGTAAAGATTGTCTCTTTTTCCATGGCAGTCTTACATTGTTTCCTAAATCAAGCTGCAAAGCCTTCCAGATGACTAATCGAGAGTCTAAGCTCTCTTGGGCAAGTTGAGAAGTATCAGCAGATAAAAGGTTATTGTGACATTTTGTTTACTGTTCTGACCCATCTTCTTTGGGGGATATAAAAACTGTTATTCTGCCAAGCGCCAGTTTGTTTGCTTCTTTAGAGCAGTGACTTCATGCATTCATGCTGAAGGTTCAAACTCTATCCATATTACTCCTACTATGACCCTGCTTCTCACATTGCATAATTATATTCTTTGACAGAATGGATGTAGCTTCCAATTTAGAATCACTTGGCAGTCCAATAATCTTAGGAAATTCATTTTTTGGAGGTTCATTGTATATTTGTAATCTTTGTCTCAAATCTCTATGATAAAAGTGCCCCATGATTGAAATCATCAGGCTTAATAATCTTATTCTCTAGTATGCTATTGTTCCCCGTTTGAAGAACTTGGGATAAAACTATATTAAGAAGTACATATAGGAGGCGATAATGCCAAAGAATGGCCTGCAAAACTGTCTGTCATTTAAGATTAATACCAAGAATGGTATTTAACTTCTTCAAGGGTGTTTCTAGTTTCTAATTACACAAAACCTAAGTACAATGGCCTGAGAGACAAGTAAAAAATAATGCTGATGAACATTCAAAGAGTTCAACAGCACTTCCATGGAATAAGACAGGGCTTTGGTATGGCAGCACCAGAGTAAAGAGGGCGTTGGTATTACTGAAAATAATGGAGAACAGCTGTCCTCTAAAAGAATTATGGGGACAGGTTGAAAAGGTACCCAAAGAGAAGTTATCAAAAACTTTCAGGTTTTGTATAAAGTGGTTTTGAAAACAGGATCTGATGATGCTATTTTCCTTCAGTTTCTGCAATATATTTGTCAGTCAAGTTCTTCGATTTTTACATTACATTTACTGATCCCAGAGAACAATGATATTGTGCTATAACTTCTATTCCTTTTGCATTGGGTGGTTGCTTATGTTTTCTGCTGCTTCACATGTCTTGTGTGTGTGCTATAACTTCAATTATGGTGATTAACTTTCAACTTGGTGTTATCTGCAGGCACTTTTACATTCTGTTCCATTTGGGAAAATGATAGTTCTTGATTTATATGCTGATGTCAAACCAATATGGAAAAATTCATCTCACTTTTATGGTACTCCTTATGTCTGGTAAGTAGCTCTTTAACATAGTAGCTGTTATTTAAATCTCAAAGTAGATATTTAATCTTCATGAGATCTCACCCTGGAGATTTAATTTTATAGTAAATATGTATACTCTTAATATGCTCCAGGTGTATGTTGCATAACTTTGGTGGGAATATTGAAATGTATGGCATCTTGGATGCGATCTCCTCAGGTCCAATTAATGCCTGTGTCAATAAAAATTCAACCATGGTATGTTCTACTATTGTGAAATCCAAATGTTGTTCCTAGTATGTATAACTTGAAAGCCTAAACTGCAAGATTTTTTTTATTATTATTATCTAAACTTTCTAACATTGTTGTAGATTTGGAAAAGCAATTCAATTGCTATTTCATATTTTATACAACAGAGTATCTGATTCATAACGTCTGCTATCTTCTTGCTTAGTGTGCGTTTGGCATTGGCTTAAAAAGTCAGTTTTTTTTTTTTACTATTTAGCTTATTGTTGCTACTATTCATATGTCCCATTGTACTTTTTGATACTATTTATGGGTCCTACTATATTATTTCAGCTACTTTTTAGTTTTATCTACAGTAATTTCAGTAAAGAGTTTTCAGTTTTAGCTAAATAAGCCATTCCAAATAGACTCTTAATCTGCTCTTAAATCCACTGAAAAGAACACTGGTTGTGAAAATTATAAACCTTGGTACTCGTTTCTTTTGTCACTGTAGTTTTGTGACTTTTTTAGAGCAGGTTGACCTAAAAACTTATTGTAACAGGTTGGTGTTGGTATGTGCATGGAAGGGATAGAGCAAAATCCAGTTGTTTACGAGTTGATGTCTGAAATGGCCTTTCGGAGTGAAAAAGTTCAACTTCTGGTAATTATAGATTTTCAGCTTCTATTAATTATTTGTTATGGGCAGGACTGCTATTCAATACTTATTTGAGCAAGGACTATTCAGTAATTAGTATAGATGGGTGCAGAAACTTTTTAAGATTCACACACATGTATTAAAAAGGTTTCTGTACTCTTCTGTCCCCCTTATCTTGCTTCACCATTGGTTCTTTCTTTATGTTACTCTAATAGTCTAATGTTATTTCCTATCTTTTTACTACGAAGTAATCTATCCTCCAGGTTATGTCAAACTGTGAATGTATGGCAGGATTAATATTGGATCATCATCAATTCCAAAAGCTTAAGCTGTTAGGAATTGGGCCAACATTGTAAATTATTCATACCCCTCAACTGATTTGTGGGCCTTGCACGTGCAGTCAAAAGAAATAACCTAGAAGAGAGACACTAAAATTGGTAAACAAGACTAGAAGGACTAAGGAAGCTTTACCATATTCGTAAAACATAAAGCTTAAAGCTTAGGTTGTTAGGAAGTAAGAAGAAATTCTTTATCAAGCCTACCATCAACAGGTATAGAATAAGGATATATTTAACTGTTGTATTTTACCTCGTATACTGTTTTGACAATTATTTTTGTATGCATCATTGGGCTACGATTATGTGGCTACTTAGCATTTTTTTTTAATTTTTAAAATTTTAATTTTAATTTTTAATTACTTGCAAACACATGTGCGCATGAAAAATGCATGCTACATTCAGATGAGTGAAAAATTTGCTTCTACGATACTTACAAAAAAAGAAGAGATACTTGTCAAAAAAGAAGAAATGCTTCTCTGATGGTTCATGACTGCTGACATTTTAACGCTGTATGGTTGTAATTTAATGTTATTACTATTGTAGGAGTGGTTGAAGTCCTATTCCCACAGACGCTATGGCATAGCAATTCATCAAGTTGAGGCAGCTTGGGAAATTCTTTTTCACACAATTTACAATTGTACGGACGTAATAGAAGTATTTTTTTTTTTTTTTATTAAATTTATTGGATAGGATATCTCATTGTCATTTTTATCCCTAAGAATAATTTGAAAAAGATGACTAGAAAGGGAAACATAATATAGTTTTCTTTAATTTTTTGGTTCTTAACATAACAAATTTGTATTGCAAACAACAACCACCAAGCCATAGTCCCAAAGTTTTGGGGTTGACTATGGATCATCAACAAATTAGTCAAGGCCACATTTATTTTTTTCGCCATTCTATTCTATCCAAAGTTAGGGTGGTGGTTGTTAAATTTACAACTTCTAGTCAAGGATATCCATTCCATATTTAGTTTCTTTCAAGATCATATAGACCGAACTGTAGAGATGAATCCTTGAAAGAAGAAATTTTAGCGTTGTTCTCTGAACTTGTGGAATGAACTATATAATATTTCTTGTCAAGGGATGAATACCAGTATAGAAAGGTGACCTTTATGTCGTGATCATTCACAGCTTAATTTTATTTGCAATAATAAAAACTTTGTTGATTGCTGCTATTTACTTCTCTTCTCTTAAGGCCTTATCCCTGAAGTAATTTTCTCTTCTCACAAATGCTTTAACATGACTTTCATTCTAATAGAGGATTTGCAAGAATTCCCTATGATGTTTGCTTGTGAGTTCACTGTAATTGTACCAAAAAATTTCACCATGCACCGAGAAATATGATGTTCCTTTTGTTGCTGCGGAAGATATTCAATAATATTCCTATCAAAATAATTCAGCACCAAGAAAGAACTTGTCTACTTCTTTGAAGAAATGATATTAATAGTATCTTTGAGAACTGTAAATAAAGAGTAATCTGAGTCTGATTCTTTTTCCTATGAAAATATTCTAAAGTTTTAACGTCATGAAAGATTCTTTAGTGAAAATTTCTCTACGACTTATTATAGTTCTCTGTGTCGGTGGTTTATTGTTTTTATCTTTATGGTGTCTTCTAAACATAAAAGAAAAAAATAAATAAATAAAAAAAGATGCTAATGTTGCTGTGTGGACCAATAATTAAAGTATTATTTGGTTATGTAAATGTATTGTGTTTTCTTCTGCTAAAGATTTTAGTGATTCTATGATCTTTTTTAACATGATCATTTTGAAGTATACTTTTATGAAATGAGCATTTGCTATAATATAGATATTCATTCAACATTCCAACTTAATAAATTACATTCACCAGCTATGATAACTGTTGATAACTTTTTGGCTCCTGTAGTTTGGACAGCATCTTACTAAATGCTTATTACGTGGCGTTTAACTCATTGCAGGATCATAACACTGATTTCATAGTCAAATTCCCAGATTGGGATCCATCAAATACCAGCTCTCCTTTGCCTCAGGCACATTTATGGTATTCTACTCAGAAGGTGATCAAAGCCTTAAGACTTCTAATTGATGCTGGAAATAATTTTGCTGGAAGCGTTACATATAGGTAAAATGGAAAAGATTATATATCCGTAAGTTGCAATATTCTTCTTCTCTTTCCCTGGCATGATTGTGACGATCCTGCATAAAGTGAATTCTTTTGAATTGATCCTTCTGCTTCCATTCCTTAATCAATATGATTTATTTTATTTGGTCATAAAAGCTTGATTACATGCCATATTTGAGATGTGGTTCAGTTGGATCAACTCTTTTTATATTATGCTACATTCTTATGATACAAAATACGTGGCAACTAATCTTAACTTGCCTTTATCAACTTGTGATAGTGTCTTTTTCCCCCATTTTTGAAGAGTGAAGAGATAAGCAGAATAAATGAGCTACAGTGCCTAAATACTACTTAAATCTGAAATTCTAAGTCACTAAGTAGCACTTTGCACATTGGATCTGATATGTGTACCTTTATGGTATCAGTGACCCAACAAAAACTGCTCAGAGTTTTTCAAACTTAGGTATGGATCTATGCAAAGTGTATCTGCACAAATTTAAGCAGCCTCTAAAAAACCACTCAAATTTGAAGGCAACCACTACACAAACACAAGCTGCCTAATCTAGAACTCTCTAAATATATAATTGGGGTTTTACGCAGCTTAAGCTATTCTATTGGCCCCCTTCAGGTGCTGAATAATGCCACGTGGTCTTTACAATTAAGCTGTGAGTGAGCATGCCTCATTGTTATGTATGAATTAATTTTCTCTTCCTTTATGCTAAAGTCAGGACTCTTCAATTTGTGCATTAATGGATATCACGATTCAATTAATCGATATCATTGGGTTTGTGGTTTTTGTGCCTTTGATCAATATATCTTTTTCTTTTCTGAAAATTCTTTCATATGCGAAATCACTTAAAATTTAACATGGTTAGAAGTTATGTTGAATGTCATGTGCGTCTAAGAATCAGCATTGTGTTGTTGTCTTTTACAAACAGTGATTGTAAGATGTTGATGCTAGGTTGCATCCATAATAAAGGAACAGTGGCAGGATTTTTCTAGCTGACTCTGATGATTGAAAGGCCAACTCTTGGCCTTGATAGAGCATAAGATTATAATTATTAGGCAAAGAATAGAATCCATTTTAATCATCCATGGAATTTTGACAGGTATGACTTGGTGGACTTAACACGGCAAGTACTGTCAAAGCTAGCAAACCAAGTATATTTGGATGCTGTGACTGCTTTTCGACAGAAGGATTTAGAAGCTTTAAATCTTCATAGCAAAAAATTTATTCAGCTCATAAAGGATATTGATATACTCCTTGCTTCTGAAGACAATTTTTTACTTGGAACGTGGCTCAAAAGTTCAAACAAGTTGGCAAAGAATCCTCATGAGTTGAGGCTGGTGAGAAAAGATATCCTCCTAGGCATATTACTTAGCTAGAGCATAATTGAATTTAATTGGGAATAATAACATATTTCAACTTCATACATATTGACAACCGCAAGATCCTTAGACCTTACACAAGGTATGGAGGTCAGCTATACATTTTCCTCTTCTTTTTTTTCTCTCTTTTTTTTTTTTTTTTTTTTTAATCTGAGGATTGTCAGGCCTATGTGTTATACTGGGGAGGTGGCCCTCTCTCTTCCCATCTTTTATACAGTGTTATGAGACATTATCAGTTAAACCAGCTTGCACCTTCTAGACTTCTATACATTTTTGTTTTACCATATCTGATCTATCTAAATAGGATTAAATATTTAGTTAAGTAAAAGGCATCCTTGTCTCTTTGCATGAGTTATCTGCACAATATATTTCCCTTGCCCGCAAAGCTCCTTCAATAGATTTGTACCACTCATGTTCAATGATTTTTACTGGGCATTACAAATCTTTGCCAACTTCAGGCACCTAACAGTCTCTCTTGCTTCTTTTATTTGACTAATAGAGAAGTGGTTCTGTAGTAATACCAGCATTTTTTTAGAAACACTTGGTAGATAAGATGATTTTGATTGATTGTATGTACTTTCCAATGCTCTCCTTCAGTATGAGTGGAATGCAAGAACGCAAGTCACAATGTGGTTTGATAACACAGGAACCATACAGAGCAAACTTCATGATTATGGTAATCTTTATATTCCATCATATGTTACTACTTTTTGTGGTATTTATTGGATGTCCCTGAAGAGACTGTCATATATTACTTATGTAATGCTTCATCATTTTGTTACGTAACATTTTTGCTTGGCCCTAATCAGCAAACAAATTCTGGAGTGGACTACTTGAAGGCTACTATCTACCTCGAGGTTCAACCTATTTTGATCATTTGTTAAGAAGCTTGAGAGAAAAAGAAAACTTCAAGATGGAGGAATGGAGAAAAGAATGGATTTCGTTTTCGAACAAATGGCAAGCAAGCCAAGAGCTTTATCCAGTGTCGGCTGAAGGAGATGCACTGGCTATTTCTAAAGCCTTGTATGAGAAATATTTTGGTAAGAAGAATTGGAAAAAAAAAAGTATCATTTTGAAACAAGCGGCAAGCGGGTACTGCGCTTCACCCAGTGAAGGCCAATGGATTGCACGTGCCATTTCTAAAGCCTTGTATGAAAACATTTTATGTTACATACTTGGGGGATTCTTTATAAGGTCAAATATGAAGAAGGGATGATGCACTTTGTTAAATAATTAGATATGTTCTAGATAATCTTTATTTAAGGGTCTATTTGTATACCGCTTATTTTGCTGAAAATTGAAAATTTATTGCTGAAAACACTGTAACAAAATAATTATTAAACTATAAATAGTGCCGTGGGACTCATGGCTGACCTGTTTATACGTGTTTTTTGAAGTTTGGTGGGGTCGTGAACAGTGTCGTGAGACTCGGCCAAAAAACGCAAAACACCTAATAATTTTTAGGAAAATGCACGCTTAGTAATAATCTTGCTCCCTTCAAAATTCTGGGGCTAGTAACTAACTCTCATTGTCATCTATTTTTGTAACTTGATACGACGATATGAGCAAATTTCTAAGATTATTGCATAAGATGTGTTTGTAGAGTTTTTATAAAGAGTGTAGCCTACAAAAGGGTTTAGTAAGTCGATGACTATAGTAATTGTTCTTTATATATATGGCATTGTTCAATTTGAGAGATTCACGTTTTAGCATTCTCACTTTTTGCCCGTTTGGATACAGATTAATTGGGCGTCCCGTTTCCTCTTTTGCGTTTTCTCCTTTTTTTTTTTTTTTTTTTTTTTTCCGACGTGCATGAACAGTAACCGGTACTGTTCATGCACGTTTTTCACTGTAGCAACACTGTGCAGGAGACAAAAATCACTGTTTGGAACTGTTCACGCACTGTTCATATACTGTTCATGTACTTTTTTAGCAATTTTTTATAAAAAATGGGTCCCGCGGTACTATTCACACATTAAAAAAATTATTTTGCTACAGTGTTTTTAGTTTCAGTTTTCTGTTCAGCAAAAATAAGCTCTATCCAAACAGACCCTTTGTAACCAAATTGCATGATTGTATTATTTGTTGCCTTTTTTATTTGGTTTATTGGATATCTGTGGTTTATATCATATTTACCTGCTGGTTTCTTTTTAAAGGTGCGTTTGGTAGTTAAATTTATCAATTCCACATTATAAAACAATTAGGGTCTTAACTTGTGTAAATTTTTTCATTATTGTTATGATTTTAGTGGGACAAATTGTCCAAACTCTCAATTTCTTTTCACATGTGATGGTGGGGTTTTAACAACGTAGATTGTTCAACTAGATGTCATGACAAAATGTTGTGTCTTTTAAAACAAAAGCTCTGTAAATACATGTGATGGCGGGGTTTTAACAACTCAGTTTGTCCAAATAGGTGTCATGACAAAATGTTGTGGCTTTTAATACAGAAGCTCTGTAAATAGAATCTTTATAGATTGCGATAGCTTTTGCCTTTTGAAGTGGCTTATTATAAAAGACAAACCTCTATTATTAGATTACACCAATTCGTGGATCCTTTTTGGCTTTTTGATACTTTTCTTTTCTTTTTCTTTTTTTTTTTTTCTTTTTTTTTTTTTTTTTTTTTTTTCCTGAGAGAGACTTTCATATACACAATGTGAAAAGGGAAAAGGAGGACTTAGGAGCCTTTACATGATTAAAAGGGAGGAGAATGGCAATTATGGCCAAATAACAAAAGGGAATACTTTTTTTTAGATAATCTTATTAATCAGAGTAGCACAATTATGATTTTGCTTTTATCTTTTATATATCCTGATCTTACCAAATGATAATAGAGAATTGCAAATGTTACAACTCTGAATTGTTAGTTTATTATGTTCAGCTAAACACGCAATTTGTCGTAGACTATATGTGACAAGAATTGTATTGTGCAAACCTTACATTTTTTTTTTTTACTGAACAAAAAAAATGAGGTCTCTATTGTGGATTTATCGACCTAATATTAGGTGAAAAAATGAATAATACCACGTGTACCACCCAACCTTGATTAGACTATCATTTGAACCACTCACCAAATGAAGTGATACGAGTACTTTTACCATTAAGTCACACTTTTATGGTCTCTTACTTTTGCGTCATATGATCACAAGTCAAGGTCTTTATAAATTTGAAATCAAGAGAATAAACTACTCTAAGGTTAATTAGCTCAAGAGCAGTGCCACCTTATGGCCAGGGTGGTCCTAAGACCAGCCTGACTTAAAAAAAAAAAAAAAAAAAGTCTACATAATAATTTAAAATTTTATATATATCTACCTTTAAAAATAAATTTTGGGAATACCCTGAATTTTTTTTATGCCAATAAAATTAAATTTTGGTTCATAATTTGAGCAACTTAACAATATATCAGGGTCTTTCAAGCAAAAAGAACAACATGCTTTTATATTCTTTTAAGCCTATACTACGGTTTTACTTTTAGTTTTTATTTTATCTGACACACTGTCATTGTGCGACTACTTTTCCTCAAAAATATTATAATATATATTATACAACTAATTAGTCAAAGTCACGTAAATTTAGTTTTTTTCATTGTACAACTACTTTTCTTTTTTCTTTTTCCGATAATTTTGATTAGAAAAAAAATAATAGTTTTAGTTAATTAAGTGAATAAACTTAAAAAGTTACTTAATATTTATATAACATCAATTAATTCATTATATATAATAATAAACTTTTTGTTTTTATGATTATAATTAAACATGTGATTATCCATTATAAGAAAATTTGATTAAATTTATACGAAAAATGTCACTAAATATTATGTTTTTACATTTGCTATCATATTATTAGCAATAAATTTATTATATTTTTATTTATATAATTTAAAATTTTGTTAATTATATTATTTATGACATCACCGGTTCGACCATTGGTAGAATCTCAGTTCGACTAAAAAACCAGTAACCAGTCCATTTTCGGTTCTTTCATTGTACTAGTTTATAAAACCATGTAAAAAACCCCAAAAAAAAAAAAAAAAAAAAAAAAAAAACTTGAACAAAATCTGGAAAAAAAATATATAATAAAACCACTAACAAGGTCCAAACCAAATGCTAATAGAAAAGCCCAGTACAAGATCAATCTTATCTCAGACTAAGATTAAAACTACTCCAACACCAACACGATTGCGTTTTTAATTCAACAAATATATTAAAGAAAAAAATCAACACTGCCTCAATACCTCATGGATTCACAAGTCATTCACAAATCCTCATTTACTCTCTCCAACCATCGTTGTCCATTCCTGTTCAGCAACACTAACAACAACCACAACTGAACTCAATAAATTTTATATTGTAAAACTTTATATATTTACGTATTTTTTTTATTATTTTTGTTATTATTGTTATTGTCAATATATAAAATTTTTTATTTATTAAATTATGCAATTTATACTCTTGAGGAATACCTTAAAAAAAAATTTAGAGCCGTGGCTGAATTAGCTCAAAAGTAATTTGAATATCAATACGAATGGAAGTGTGAACTGTGAAGTATATGAGGGCCAGGCCAACTCCGACAGCCCACGTGATGTTTTTTTGAAAAGTCATACATGGCATATAGGCATCTATACTGTTTCGTCCAAATTATTGTTTTTGTATATATTGATCACTCTGCCTAAGCCATTCTCCTCACAAACCATTGCTCTCATCTTACCTACCTTTAACTATTTCAAGCTTTCATTTCATTCACCTTCATTGAGAAATGGCAGAAGGAGTTCTCTTCAACGTAGCTGAAGGAATCATTGGCCAACTGGGCCAACTAGCTGTCAAAGAGATTGGACTGCTTTGGGGTGTCAAAGACGAGGTTGAAAAGCTCGAAAACACGGTTTCAACAATCAACGCTGTGCTTCTGGATGCAGAGGAAAAGCAGGCGCAGAGCCATGCCATCAAGGATTGGGTGGCAAAGCTGAAAGATGTACTTTTTGAAGCAGACGACTTGCTGGATGACTTTTCCACCGAAGTTTTACGACGGGAAGTGATGACTGAGAATAAGAAAGCGAAAGAGGTACGCATCTTCTTTTCCAAATCAAACCAACTTGCATATGGTCTTAACATGGGTCATAAGATTAAGTCAATTAGGGAGAGACTAGATGCTATTGCAGCGGATAGGAAGTTCCACTTAGAGGCACGTCCTAGGGAGACACAAGGCAATAATAGGGGGAGAGAGAGTCATCATTTTGTATGTGTTGAAGATGTTATTGGAAGAGAGGTTGATAAGAAAGTCATCATAGAACGTTTATTAGATTCCAATACTAAACAGAATGTTACAGTTCATTCAATAGTTGGGCTCGGAGGACTAGGTAAGACCACGTTAGCTCAATTAGTCTTCAATGATGAAGAAATTAAAAGTCATTTTGAGAAGAAATTGTGGGTGTGCATCTCTGATGATTTTGATGTAGAAATAATTGTTAAGAAAATCCTAGAATTTGCAGAAGGTAAGAAACTAGAGAACTTTGAAAAGAACAAATTGATAAATGATCTTCAAAAAGAAATTGGTGGATATAGATACTTACTTGTGTTAGATGATGTGTGGAATGATGATTCAGAAAAATGGGATAAGTTAAAAGGACTTCTACTAGGTGGTGCAAGAGGCAGTAGAATATTGTTGACTACACGTGAGGAGAAGGTTGCAAAGATTTCAAAAGCTATTGATCCATGGTTTTTAAGGGCTTTAAATGAAGAGGAGTCTTGGTCTTTATTTAAGCAAATGGCATTTGAAAATGGACAAGAACCAAAAAATTTAAGAATTAAGGAAATTGGAATAGAAATCATTAGAAAGTGTAGAGGAATTCCACTTGCCATAAAGACTATAGGAAGCATATTGTACTTTAAATACTCAGAAGAAGAATGGTTGTCCTTCAAAAATAACGAATTTTCAAAAATAGATCAAAAAGAAACTGGCATCGTACCTACACTTAAGTTGAGTTATGATCATCTCCCATCAAATTTGAAACAATGCTTTGCTTATTGTAGTTTATTTCCAAATGATTACTGTATTAAAAAAAATAAATTGATCAAGTTATGGATGGCACAAGGATTCATTAAGTTGTCAAGTCAAAACCAATGCTTAGAAGATGTAGGTCATGAATATTTTATGGAATTACTTTGGAGATCATTCTTTCAAGAACCTAAAAAAGATAAGTATGGCAATATATGTGAATTCAAAATACACGATTTCATGCATGATCTGGCGAAATTAGTTGCGGGACAAGAGAGCACCACTTTAGAAATAAACAAGGAAAACATTGTTGAAAAAACTCATCATGTGTCCGTTGGTTTTGATTTAGGCTTATCATCACAAATTCCAACCTTGTTGTTTAAAGCAAAAAGGATAAGAACATTTATTTTACCAACTCCAAGACAAATGGTGTGGAACCAGGAAACTTGTGATGCGCTTTTATCAAGTCATACGTTCTTGCGCATGTTAGATTTGAGCTCAACTGGCATTAGGAGTTTGCCACGTTCTATTGGAAAGTTGAAGCATTTAAGGTATCTTGATCTTTCACATAACTATGCCATCCAGATGCTTCCAAATTCCATTACAAGTTTGCAGAATTTGGAGACACTAGATCTCTTTTATTGTCTTGGACTTACCGAATTGCCAAGAAATATTACCAAATTGGTCAACCTTAGGCATCTTGACATCTCTTATTGTGAAAAATTGACTCATATGCCATGTGGATTGTGCCAATTGACTAATCTTCAATCACTACCTCAGTATGTGTTGAGTACGGACTCGAGGCATGGTGAATTGATGGAACTTCAAGGACTAAATGGTTTGAGAGAAAATCTAAGTATTAAAAATCTGAGACATGAGAAAGATACCGCATTAAAATGTGACGCTGCAAATTTGAAAGGGAAACAAAACCTCCATGGCTTGAGGTTGGAGTGGATAGAAGAAGGCGTAGATGATGTGGATGTTAAGTACGATGAGATGTCACTCGAACATTTGCAACCACACACAAGTCTTAAAAAATTGGAGTTACGTGGGTACAGAGGAATGGGATATCCAAGTTGGCTCTTGTCACTCACAAATCTTGTAAAGCTTAGCTTACGGGCATTGAAGAATTGGCGACACATGCTACCATTGCATCAATTTCCTTCTCTTAAAAGACTCATTCTAAGCGACCTTCCTTCTCTTGAATACATATCAAACAGTGTTAACCTTCCATCCCTAGAGTCGCTCCGTCTTTTGCATTGCCCTAATCTAAAGGGATGGATAATGGACTCCATTGAGGAGGATAACGATGATGACAATAATTACGTTGGAAAATCCACGATAACAATGTCAACTGCAGAGAATCACTCTCTGCCTTCATTCTCTCGTCTTTCCACTTTATTTATTATGGAGTGCCCTAAACTCTCTTCCATGCCTGTATTTCCGTGCCTTGAATGGCTGGCGCTGGTGAACTCTAATTTGAGCCCATTAGAGCAGACAATATCGAAGGGAATGATACATATGGAATCTCAAGAGAACCCAACAATAACAGTAGCAGACTCAACCTCTTCTACTTCTTCAACAACCTCCTCATTCGTCCCTCTCTCCAAATTAAAATCTTTGACTATTGGGCTAAAAAAGGGAGATAGTGATCGTGATCGTTTCCTTCGAAGTATAAGACATCTCACTGCAATTGAGACCCTAGAATTTCTACGTTCTGATGAGGTTGATTTATTTAATAATGGGAATGGGATGGAATGGCAAGGGCTGAAGAGGCTTGAGATTATCAATTGTCCGGATTTGACTACCATACCAGAATGGATATGTAACTTCACATCTCTTCAATCACTTGACATTCAGAATTGCCCCAAGTTGACGTCATGGCCGGAAGGAATATGTAACTTCACATCTCTTCAATCACTTGTCATTCATAATTGCCCCAATTTGACGCCATTGCCTGAAGGAATACATAACTTCACATCTCTTCAATCACTTGTCATTCTTAATTTCCCCAATTTGACGTCATTGCCGGAAGGAATATGTAACCTCACATCTCTTCAATCACTTCACATTGATGATTGCCCCAATTTGACGTCGTTGCCTGAAGGAATGCCTAAATCTTTAAGGACACTATACATTGGGAATTGTCCCAAAAAATTATTCGAAAGATGCAAGAGGGAAAAGGGTGAAGATTGGCCTAAGATTGCCCACATCCCAAACTTGAATCTGTACTTGAATCTGTATCCGTCTGAAGATGATTCAGGTATTAAATCTCATTATAAAGAACAAAATTTCTTGTTTCACCCTCTTTACTTTTGTAGCTAAATTTTTCCTAATTATTAAATTTCATTATGCAGAACAAACTGATAAGAAGAAGGAACCTGAGCTTAAGACTCGGCGCTTAACTAAAATTTTGGGGAGTTGCAGTTGTTCAACAAGTCAATAACTCTGTGGTAATTATCTAGGAGTGGTTTCTTGTATCTTTTTGTCAACTAATAGAATTTTCATTCCTTACATGATTTATTCATATCCCAAACAGCACTTAGGAGAAAGAATATGGGAATTCCTTCCTCTGTTTCGTCATTCAAATAAATTATGTGCTATTATCTCAAAGCAAGTTGATGTGGTGATGTATTTCAGTGTTTTACTTCTCATGTTGTAAACAGAGTGAAAATCAGCACTTGGCAATATTGGGATAATATTTTTGTGGAGAAAATCAGCCCTTGGCAATATTGGGATGATATTTTTGTGGAGAATTATAAGTGGCAATCACATTGCAGGATTAACTTGTGCAGGTATTTTATTGGTTCAATTCTTTCTTATATATAAACCTCGCCATTTTTTTTTTTAATTTCTACCAAAAAAAAAAAAATCATAAGGGAATGAGTTCTTAGTACTAATGTTTCATTCCAATGTTTTAGGCTAGCTAAGTTTGCATTGAAAACACAATATTTACCATCTTTCATCTGACTTTTTTGTTATAATATGATAGATTGAGTTGGACTTAGACCATAAGTTGATGTTCCTGGTAGCAATACCTGATAAAGGAACTTGCCATTCCCAAGTGGTTGCTTATTTGCCTTCTTGAATTCACATGTTATACAGGTAAACAAATACTAGGTCTTTTATTTACTTTTACGTCTCATTTTTCATTATGAAGTGGAAAAAAAAAAACACTGTTTTCACTATGGCAGATTCTTCAAAATGATTACTGTAGCTTATGATGAAAGTAGAGATCCAATGTCTGTTTATTACTTCTCTTATCCATACAGACACAAGCACTGACAATAGAACTAGATGCCTCATTTTATTTGTATGCTTTAGGCTTTGATCATCTTCATTTATAATTGCAACTTCTCTAACAATCTTTGGCTTGTAATGAATTTTGCTAACTTTTACTCTTAGAATTCTTCTAGTGACCAAAATAATGGGCAAGTGATTAATCATATATTAGGTTTCCCAACCTTTCGTACAAATTTGAAACCAATAAGTAAATCATCACATACATTATCCTATATCTCCCTCTTTTAAAGTCCATTTTTCTCCTGTTTTCTATGTTTCTTCCTACTTTAATCAAGAACCTGCCTGACATTAAAATTGTATGTCAATCTGGGTATCCAGTGCTATTTTATTACATACCAAAATCAGTTCTTTTTTCACTTTGCTAAGATGAAATGAAGATTGAAGATGTAAAAGTGATCTTTGGTAATGGTTCTTATGACTTCTTTTGTGAGAGACTGAGAGGTGAGCCCAAAGATTTTAAAAACTTAGTGATTTAATTGATTATTTTGCATAATTAAGAATATGAGATCTTCCATTGGTAAATTTTACTTGATAGAATAGTATGCATCAAAACACAGCTTAGATTTAATCTAGACACGATATATTTCAAGGACGGTATACATTTTATGCCCCTGGTCAATAAGAAACTTTGGGAAGAAAATGATTTTACAATCATAACTTCTTTTTTTCCTTTTCAGTCAAAATTACATTCTCATTTGAAAAGAGGAGCTTAGAGTCTGTAATCCAAAATGGTACTTATTCAATGATGCCCGGTGAAAATGGTCCAGATTGAGCTTATACAGCTTATATCCCTGTTGCTGAAATTGAATTCAAAAGGATTTATCAGTACTCCATAATAAGGATGAGGGCTGCATTTCAGTTTGTGACAAGAGCAACCAATATCTTCCCTTAGATCTGTGAGCTTGCCACCCCAACAGTTTTGGAAGGGCTTAATGTTATTCTACAGTATAGTGGGAAATAAATGTCAGGTGGATATTAACTAACTTTATCAGCTTTTCTTTTCTCTTAGATGACTGATTCTAATAACCTGCAACTTGTCCCATGATTATCTTTTATATGCAGCCATTTAGCAAACATTTTGGTCACCTAAATGCAGAGATAAGCACCAATTCGTCAGAGGGTTGCAGAAATCATGGAGGGATCCTGCATCGTCCTTGGACATAACAGCCAGGCTGTAATTGGAAAGGTTCATACATCCAAGAATGAATCCAAGTGACTGCTCAGATCCTAGAGAGAAATTAAGACCATAAGGATCTTACAGTCCAAATGCTTCTACAGGTTCATTCATATCATTTTAAACTCAATCCTCTATAAATTTATCAATTATAATTGACCAACTTCATTGTTGCGTTTTGTTTCAAGTATTGTTGATTTTACTTATGCACGTGGAAGGAATAGGATCTTTGAATAATAAAATGGTTAAGAGTTTACTAGTAGATGTTTCTTCCAATAGAGTTGGCTCTACAATTATATATGCAGCAACAGAAAAAAATTGATAACACTTTAGTGGCTAAAGCTCCTAAATGAAGACATGTGCATGCACAACACATAAATGTATGTACTGATATATGAATATCCTCTAGGCCTGGCTTCTTCCTAAAAGAGTGCATTTTCTGCTGGTTGAAACTACAGCCTTTAAGATGTATGAGACCATTAGGAGGAAGTCATTGATACTTATGAAGCTATAGGAAATATAAAGTTGATATAAATGGAGATGTAGAATTTAATAACGTTTATTTCAGATATTTAACTTTACTAAATGACCAAATATATTTAATGGGTTCTATTTCTATCCCAGCTGGCAAAACTTGAGCTTTTGTTGGACAAAGCAGAAGTAGAAAGTCATCAGTTACTAGTTCCCTAGAGAAATACTGTGATCTTCAGGTGGGAAAACTTCTTATAGATGATATTAAACTAAAAGAGTTTCGGAATAAATGGAGGGGGAAATTTGGTCTTGTCAGCCAAGAATCTTGGTTCATTGTGTCAACCATCAAAGATAATATTGCATACATAAAGGATGGCGCAGCTACTGAAGAAATAAGAGTTGCAGCTGAACTTGCCAGTGCGTTGTTTTACTGATATTTCCAGAGGTTCTAAGTTGTGGTCCATGACTGTTCTTTAGAAGATCCTTTCATATTGGTAATCATATAAGTTGTTAACGTATTTTGAAATTTGCAGCTGAGTGGACACCATGGGTGGTGAAGCACAAAACTCATTTGTCTGGCGGACAGAAGCAAACAGTTTCCATAGAAAGAGCAATTTCTAAACACCCATGGATTTTCACTTCTAGATGAAGCTAAAAGTGCATTTGATGCTGATTTTGAGAGAACAGCACAAGAGGCATTGGACATGAAGGTTTGCAAACTACTGTTTTTGTTGCTCATCGTTTGAGCATGATCAATAATGAGTTAATGACAATAGGATTGCTGTCTTTCATAGGGGATTGATGTTTGAAAAAGGAATTTTAACAGTATAGTCATACCATATTCTCTTTAATCACATCTAGAGTCATTTTCACGTGTTTGATCCAGTAATTTTATTCTGTAAACTATAGTCTAGTTCACCAATGTGGCACTATATATCGTATGATTTAGGTATATGAATTCTGAATTTTACATTTTAACAAAATGAAACCTATAGAATTGCATACAATTAATTCTTTGCATTTTTTTTTTAATGAATTATTGGTCTATATCCTGGATATTGTAAGCATTCCTTTTTCCTTCCAAACTTTTTTTATGAAGTTAACACAATTGACTAAAAGCTTATAAGACAATTTTAAGACTTTTAGCATTAATTTTCACCCTTAAATTTGTCTCAAAATATTTTATTTTTTCTGATTCATTATCATATCGCAAATTCCAACCCTATTGTGAGAAGCAGGATATACACTAAGAACTCGTCAGGGATCTTGATCATGAGGCACACGTCCAGCTTATACAATTGCAAGAAGTTAAGGAGTCAAAACAAGCTGCACATTGTCGGCAGCATCACAAAGTACTATTAATCTTTCTGATAGTCAATCCAAAAAATGTTAGTCTTACATCCATAAGCCGGAGATCATTTGAAGCTCAAATAGCAGCCTTGACTTAGCAAGGTAACAAAGCAACATCCTCAGGTGTTTCGCAAGTAAGTAGTCCTTTCAAATTTTTCAACCTTTCTTCCAACACTAGTGAAAGTTTCAAGAAGCAGGATATTCATTCCCGTCAAATTGGTCAATAACTTTTAGAATTATATTTAGCTCGTGTGTTTTCTTTGCTTTAACCATGCCACCATCCATGGAAGCTATGGCAACCAAGTTTTACGGCTATTGATTCTAGCAAAAGCCAAAGTTATTGCTGCTTTTTTATAAACATTGATAAATTCAAAGTTAAACATCAACCTAAGTGATGTGTCTAGGATGACAAGGAATATACAAAGAGAGATATTGAGCTCCATCAAGTAGGCTTTAAGTATCCATCTAGACTAGATATTCAGGTTTTCCAATAACTCAGCTTTGCTATTCATACTAAGTACTAGAGTTAAGTTTTCAACATAATGATCAAGTCATAATTGTATTGTTTCGACTCTTATCCTTCAGAAAGTCACAGTTGTTAGAAAAGGTGGAAATGGAGGATGCATAATGACTACAATGTGCAAAGATTTTTTATCCTAAATCAGCTCATTTGATGGAATTGAAAATCTGAAAGGTTAAATTGAAGTGGATGAGTAGACTGATTGGTCTTGTCAGTCAAGAATCAGTTTTGTTCAATGACTCTATCCGTGCCAATGCTGTAGACGAGGAAGAAAGTGCAATGAGGTGGAAACCATAGCTGCATCAAAGTTTCAAATGCGCAAAGTTTCATTAGAGGCTTACGTTACGACAGGTTTGTAGAGAAAAATATTCTACTAAATTCATCATTCTATAGTTCTTAATGATACAAGTAACAAAGTCAATTGAACAACTATTGAGTAAAACATCTCTACAATTGATAAATGTAGGATTATAATTTTTTTTTTTTTTAGGAGTTTAGCATTTTCTTGTGTCTTCCAGGCTCATTGGACCATACTGCTTCATTAATTTCTGTCAAATGAAATGCAGGACTATCATATCATGGTAATACTTTAAGGATTCCAATTATCCAGCGGGCAGAAGAAACAGGTAGCCACTAGATGTCCAAGATACTGCTTTAAACAAGGCTGCAAATACTCTCAAAGCTGAATCTGAACGAATAAATCAAGATGCACTGAACCAAGTGATGGTGAACCAAGCTACAACTGTCATGACCTGTCCATTATCTAAAGGTGATCAAAATAAAATTATCAGAGAGAAAGGAGAGCTTGAGATTTTGATTGTGAATTTGCCACCTTGACAAACTGAGAAGGGTTAGTGTTTTTTGCTGCAGAGTTGCAAATAATAATAAGGTAGAAATTAATTAGAAACAACTCTATCAAGTACTTTTTAAATGATTGATCCTATGTAACATGCAACTTGTCTCATGGTTGAATTTCAGGTCCAGGAATTCACAAACATTTAGGTCACATGTCAAGCAGATATGAAGTTAATTGCTATCACCTAGTGGTGCAATCAGATGCAGACAAATCTATTACTAGCTTAATGGAAATTCATCTACCATCAATGTTCCTGCACTTCAATTCTTCTTGCATTTGTTCAACAAAAGATAAACTCCTAGAGTCCTAGTACACTCTGTAGAGGCACCCTCCCACAACCAAGTGCAAAGCTAAACCTGAAACAATGTCTCAGCCTTTCAGCGGTAACAGTAGGTGTGCCTCGTCTACATAGCATTGTAGTACCATGAAGGCAGAGGAGAGAGGACATTGAGGGAGCAAAATGTTTCGTTGGCATGTAACAATGGCCTTGGCCAATAGAATTTTACCTGATGTGGTGTACACTCTTCGCCTTCTCTTTATATAAGAGGAAGGAAAACTTGTATTAAGACATACATTAAGAAAATAGTGCACAAGAAGACTGGCTTGAGCCCGTGGTTTTTCTCTCTGTATTCCTTTTCACAGAGAGTTTTCCACGTAAAAACTTGTTGGTTGCTCTCATTTCCTTCGTTTTTCATTTTTTTTTTTCCATGTTACTTCTCATTCTCCTACAAACCATTGGAATTTGGACGTCCAAGACATTGCTATATAATGCTACAAATGCAATCAATCACTCAATTTTAATCACGGTGGTTAAAAATAGTGTTATATAATAATATAGAAAGGGAAGCTTGAGACTTTGATTATGCTACAAAATAGTGTTTCTCTACGGTAGTGGCAAATAATGGTAATGCGATTGTTAATTAAATTACTTTTTATTTTTTAGATAAGCGATTGTACCTAATGTGCAACTTGTCTCATGATTGTCATTTTAGTCATGTTCAAAAGAATATGAAATCCTAAGAGCTTGTAGCATAGAGCACATCTAACAAAATTGCGTACACTAAATTTTGGTCATCAATAAGAGTTGTGATTTAGTGCTCTGTACCATTTTTTACTTCATTTAGGAAGCTTTATTTCCAGTTCCAACTTCTAGTTGCCAAAATCAACTTTTTCACTTAACCATTAAATCTCTAAAAAGGGAAATAGTAAATTAAATCCCCAAAAATAAATATATCATAATCAAAGAAGAAAATTCTCATGGTTTGATCTTTAGTTGATTTAGAGTTTCTTGATATTACAGAAAAAAAATTAAAAAAGAAAATTCTAATGTTATTTTGAATTATTTGATATGTAGTTAATTTAGAGTTTCTTGATCTTAGTTCAATTGATAACTTTTACGTTTTATGAATTGTACAATAGTTTCCAAAAGCAGTAAAGAATTTGTGTCTCATTTTTTATGTTCCACTTTATACCACCAACCACAATTTGCTACATATATATATATATATATATATAATTCTTTTTTCTTTTTTTCTTTCATTGTAATTTGTAAGTTGTAATTGGTGGAATATAATGTAGATTAGTTATACTCCTAGTCCTAGCATCTCCTAGTGTTTCCAATAGAGTTGGAGATGAAATTTGTCTTTTTCTCTCTAAATAAAAAATTTAAGCATTTTGTCATTTTCAAGGAAAATTATTAAGTATTTCTGGAATGAATAGTTATTTCATTTTTGAAATATGACCAATAATGGATCTAGTTCTCGCTCTTAAAAAATAAAATAATGAATCCAATTATAGTATTTTTATCTCAACTTGATTTATTGGTGTTATTCTAATAACTTAAATGACAAAAATAGATTTGGTGGTCAGCATAGTATGGTATCAACCATCAATTACGAATTGAATTTATTAATGTCAGAGGGGCCTCTCAAAAATCATAATTTAAAAAAAAAATTATAAATTAAAGCAATGACAAAAAGAGTATGTTTGATAAATAACTCAAAAAGAGTGATTCCTCTACTCTTTTTGCTTTTTATTCTTCAGGTTGCAAATAAAATACACAACAGACTGCAGTATTTTGGGCATCAAAAGCAAATTTTGAATGTGCAATTCTGGAGTCCCCTTACAATAGTGTATCTTTCTTAACTGTCAATAGAAAAATCTATTGAAATCTATAGTTTGTTGTCTTGAAAAAATAAATATATTGTAGAAGCTATGGTTTCTAACAAGTGGTCTTTTATGAGTAATTTATAAATTCACCTCAGATTTTAGTACACAATATAGGCAAATTGAAAATTTCTCACATATTTATAGCTTGAACACCTTGATGATTAGAGATGATTGGATAGTCGTTGTAGCTGCAACCTGTTATTCCACCAGCGTGGCACTAGAGAAGTTTTTAATCCAAAAGCTAGCAAAAAATATTATCAATACTACAATATAATATTAATTCCTGCAATCCTGATTTTTCTTTTTCTCTTGTTGATTTTCCATTTTAAAGCATGTTCAATTGTAAGCTGGACCATGAGCATTCATAATAAGTTGCTTATTTCTTCTTTAATTTAAACCATTCAGATTTCGTTTAATTTGTTTTCTGTATTTTATTAAATTCTATTATTAGTATATGTGTTATTGTTGTATCAAATCGTGAGAAGAGTAGAGAATAATATCCGTACAATTTAAAATTAGTCTATTAGAGACCAGGCAATGCTAACAATGGACCAGATATAGATATGATATGATATCTGATGTTGTAACTTTTGCACTTCAGGTTGAATGGCTACATGAAGTGGCTTTCGTGTTTTCATGGACCTTATGGCAGCTTGAGTAATTGACTTGGGCTTTATAAATGGGCCTTCACGTCACAGTTGCACTACCTCTTCAATAAGCAATTGAAGAGATAGTTTGTTTACTGTTCTGACCCATCTTCTTTGGGGGACATAAAAACTGTTATTCTGCCGAGTGCCAGTTTGTTTGCTTCTTTAGAGCAGCGACTTCATGCATTCATGCTGAAGGTTCAAACTCTATCCATATTACTCCTACTGTGACCCTGCTTCTCACATTGCATAAATATATTCTTTGACAGAATGGCGGTAGCTTCCAATTTAGAATCACTTGGCAGTCCAATAATCTTAGGAAATTCATATTTTTGGATATAGGTTGATGATGTTGATGGATACCTCTTCCTTCTTGTTGATGGTGCACAACGTGTCTTCCATCTTCTTCTTCTGCCTCTAAACTCATAGCAAATCGGCAAAGAGGACACGATCGGCGAACATGGAGCAAATTTTCGATACACGCAGAATGAAACTTATGCTTACATGGCATCTATCTGCCCTCACTACCGACCTCAAACTGTTCCAAACAAATCGAGCAGTCTTGAGAGAGCGAGAGCTTTGGTAGTGGTTCTTATCACTTCTTTTACGAGAGGTGAGCCCAAAGATTTATATAACTTAATGGTTTAATTAATGATTATGCATATTTAAGTACATGAAATTTACTGTCGGTAACTTTTATTTGATAGAATAGTTTACATCAAAACACAGCTTAGAGTTTTTTCTAGAAATGATATATTTCAGGGATGGTATTCATTTTGTGCCCCTGGTCAGTGAGAAACTTTGGGAAGACAATGATTTTAAAATCCTAACTTCCGTTTTTTCTTTTAAGCCAAAATTGATAAGCATCCTACTGAATTCATATTCGAAAAGAGGAGCTTAGATTCTGAAATCCATAATGGTACTTATTGAATGATGGCTGGTGAAAATGCTCCCGTATAACATGAGACAGCTTATATCACCATGAGGCTGAATTGAATTTAAAAGGATCCATCAGTACTCCATAAAAAGGTTGAGGGCCACAATTCAGTTTGTTAGTTTACAAGTTATTTTGAGTTCTAAACTTTCTCATGTTGGATAATGAGCAATCAATATCATCCCCCTAGAGCTGGGAGCTTACCACCCCAACAGTAGAAGGGCTCATTTTTTTTTTCCTGTAGTAGAGTGGCAAATGAATGTTAGGTGGATGCTAACTATCTAAATTTATCAACTTCTTGTTTCTCTTTAGATGACCAACTTCTCACGTGATTACCTTTTATATGCAGGCATTCAGCCAACATTTTGGTTCAGGCAGATACGTAGTAGATAGGCACAACCTAAATGCAGCACATGGTCACTTGTGAAATGTAGAAAAAAACGTGCTTGGATATGTGCAAATATATTTAATTGATTCTATTTCTATATTCCAGATGGCAAAACTTGGGCTTTGGTTGGACAAAGCAAAAGCGTGGGAAGTCAACAGTTTTTGGTTCTTCAAAGTGACACAATGATCTTCAGGTGGGCAAGGTTCTTATGAATAATATTAATCTCAAAAATTTCAGATTAAATGGAGTAGGGAAAATTTGGTCTTGTCAGCCAAGAACCCTTGTTCTTTTCATCCACCATCAAATATAATATTGCATATGGAAAGGTCGTGCAAGAATTGAAGAAATAAGAGCTGCACCTGAACTTGCCTATGCTGGTCTTTTACTGATACATTGCTTGAGGTTCTAACTTCTAGTCCATGACTGTACTATAGATGATCCTTTCATCTTGATAATCATCAAAGTTGTTAATATATTTTGGAAATTTGAAATTTGCAGCTGAGTGGAATCCATGGGCGGTGAGCCGGTGAAGCACAAGACTTATTTGTCTTGTGGACAGAAGCAAACTGCTTCCATGGCAAGAGCAATTTCTAACGCCAATGGATTTTAACTTTTAAATGTAGCTGAAAGTGCATTTGATGCTGGTTTTGAGAATATAGCACAAGAGGCATTAGACATGAATGTACGCAAACTATTGTTCTAATTGCTTATCATTTAAGCATGATCAAGAAGGCCAATATGATTGATGTCTTTCATAGACGATAGATGTTTGAAAAATGTAATGTTAAAAGTGTAGTCATAACATACTCTCTTTAATCAAATCTTGAGCCATTTTCAGGTGTGTCTTAAGCAGTAATTTATTTTCTATAAACTATAGTCTTTGTTCACCACAGCGGCATAGTTTATCTTTTGACATAGGCATATGAATTCTGAATTTTACATTTTAACAAAAAGAAACTATAATATTGCGTATAATTACTTCTTTACATTATCTTTATGAATTATTGGCCTACGTCCTAGATAGTGAAAGCATTTCCTCTTTTTTTTTCTCCGAAACTTTTATGTGAAGTAACTCAATTGACTAATAGTTCAAAAGAAAATATTTATACTTTCAGCATTACTGTTTGACATTGTTTGAAAACATAGACCTAAGTAGCAAAAGACAAAGTTGTTGATGCTTCCTTACTAGCAATGATAGATTCAAAGTTAATGAATCATACAAGCGAAAAATCATGTATGCTTTAGATATCCATCTAGGCTAGATATTCAGGTTTTCCAAGGCCTTAGCTTTGCCATTCATTTTGGCAAAGGTTAAATTTTATTTTCAAATTGTGTTTTACCACCCATTTACTTCTATACAGCATTAGCAACAAAGCAGTACTAGTTTTTTTTTTTTTTAATTGATCAAGTGGTAATTGGGAAATAAACAAATTAATTAAGTCATAATTGTAATGTTGTCATTCTTTTCTTTCAGAAAGTCATAATTGTCGGAAAAATTGGAAATGGACTATGCATGGTGACTACAATATTGCAAAGATTGTTAGATCCTAAATCAGGTCACCTGATGGAATTGAAAATTGAAAGGTTAAATTGAAGTGGATGAGTTGATATATTGGTCTTGTCAGTCAAGAATCAGTTTTGTTCAATGACTCATCCATCCCAACATTGCATATGAGAAAGAAGGAAATGAAAACGAGGTGGAAAGCAAAGCTGCATCAAAGTTACAAATGCGCAAACGTTTGTGAGTGGCTTACGAGAGGTTAGTACAGCAAAATATTCTCCTCAACTCATCATTCAATAGTTCTTAATGATCCAAGTTACCAAGTCAATTGAGCTACTTCAGAGTAAAACAACATTTGATAGCTTTCAATGGATAAAGAAAATTGGAAGCATTATTACTTCAATCCTTCTCCTTTCTACAATTGATAAATGTAGGATTATAAATTTTTGTTTTGGAGTTTAGCATTTGCTTACAGACTCATTGGACCATACAACTTCATTTAGTTTCTGCCAAATAAAATGCAGGACTATCATATCACGGTAATACTATGAGGATTCCAATTATCCAGCAGGCAGAAGAAACAGGTAGCCATTAGATGTCCAAGATACCAAATACACTCAAAGCTGAATCTGAACATATAATTGAAGATGCACCGAATCGCGTGATGGTGATCAAAATAGAATTGTCAAAGAGAAAGGAGATCTTGAGAATTTGATTGTGAATTTGCCACCTTGACAATGCAAGAAGGCCGTGTGTTTTTTTGCTGTATAATATAATATTACGACCTGATCCTTTCTTACTAAAGTCATCTGCAAAAAAATTCCTAAACCAATTTTTTGTTATATTTCAGGAGGTAAACTTGTAATCCTTATTTATTTATTTTTTTTCCTCTGATTTTGTTAAATTGTAAGCTAGACCATGAGCATTCATAAGTTAATTATTTCTTCTTTAGTTTATATTATTCATATTTATTTTTATTGTGAATGTTTTATTAAATCATGAGGAAAATTAAAATCTGGTTAATTTTATATTCATCAATTGAATCTTTGAGTTCAATCAGCTTGATTTTAACTTCTACTTATCAAAGTCAACTACAGTTTCTTTTCCTTTTTGGAAATTGTTGTTGGGTTCCAAATCATTCATGAAGTAAGTGGTAACCTGAAATACCAATGACAACTAAATCCTTGGTATAGGCAAAAATCATAAGAAGAGAAGTTCAGTGACATTAATTTCAACCGTGTTTGATTACATCTATACGCACACTTTGACATTAAGGATGAAGGAACAACAAGATTTTATAATTAGTCTTTTCTTTTTCACTTATTCAAGAGAAAAAATGAGAACCATTTTTGTTTTACAAGTTAGAGTTTTCTTTAAAATACCAAAGTCACCTAGACACTTTATATATATTTTTATTTTTATACACTATTTTAAGGAATTCATTTTTGGTAAGTATTTTTTGGAATTCACATAGAAAATTGTACAAAATCTAACATATTCTATACGGTTATTTTCCATATGTTTTTTTTTTTTGGAGAAACTTGTCCATATGTTTATAATGTACAGAAATTGTGTCTTTCAAGTTTCAACCTCTTATATAAACCTTTTTCTTCTTCTTATTTTTCTATTTTAGTGACCAAACCCTCATCTTTAATAGGACACTATCTAATTTATTATATAACGCCAAAAAATAGAACAAACGGGCAATATTGACTAACTAATATGCAAATTAAAAACAAAAAAATAAATAGAGGAAATGGATAGTCCAAGGCTTCTTATTTCTTTCCATGAACTTATGAAAGTATCTACCTATGGAGTGATATTGTAAAAGGAATTTTGTTGAACTCTAAAGTCATACTCCATTTAATAATTTTTATTATTAAATTAATGCTATCTAAATAAATACTCAAAATAGTGACAATTGATTCAAGTAAAATTAAGATATAATATACAATATTATATTTGGTACTAATACTTAACTCTTTACTTAAAACAAAAAAAAAAATTTAAGACATAATTTCTAATATTATATTTAGTACATAACTCATTTGGATGCTTTTTTTTTGGTTGGGGGGGGGGGTCATTGGAGGTTTATGGGCAGTATAATTCTCTCCCTTCCTTTAAAACCCTCTTGCTTAAAACTTTTATAACCTAAAGACGCATTTATACATTTTTTTAGATAAATTGGTAGTTGGTGAATGAATTTGAATCCTACCTATCTCTATTAAAAACACCAATAAATATAAATTAAGCTGCAAAACTCTTAACAATTTATACTTTTTTAAACACAAGTATTTTTATATGAATTTTAAAATGTATGACATCCAAACTTCTCTAAAATATAAGTTTTTTTTCCCCTTGTTATCAGTTAACATTTGGGTTTATGGTATCAACCTTGAGGCCCATTAAATTGCTTTTGGGCCCTCATTCTCACAACTACTTATGGCCCCTCATTTTCAAGATGCCCAAGAAAAAAAAAATATATGTATACATATGGAGGCAGTCATAAAGGATAAAGGCACTACAAGAGATCCTCCTTATGGCCATAAAAAATGGATGTATTCCTTCTTCTTCTTCTTCTTCTTCTTCTTCTTCTTTTTTTACTTTTTCTTTTTAAAAATACTTATTGTCATATTCTAAATATTTATAAAAGACATTTAACTCAATTGATATAGTTTTTTTTTTTTTTTTTCATAAAATAATTCATTATCCAAAACTAAAAGATTTAACTTAGGAAACTAAGACAACATAGCTTTGCCCTACTTAAAGCCAGGCATAGCATTTGGCCTATTTTCCCTCTTAGGAAATCAAGCACAAGGCAAATTAGTTATGGAATTTTTCAAGCTTGGTATTGCTTGATCACAGTCCAAATTTCATTATGTTATTTTCATTTCACCTTATACATCCTTTAGAGCCCTTGATACTTAGTTTTATTTATGCGTTTTTTGACTTAGTTCTTATGAAGGACAGTAAGCTCATTCCCCTATATATAATGGGCTTACATGAAGTATGATACTCAGGCCTCTATTTATTGGTGTGTTGAAAATGTGGTATTTAATTTTTAACACAACTATAATACTAATTGTCAATTACATGGACAAAGTTTACCTTCAAATTCAAATTGGACCGATGTGGTCTAAAATGGACTAAATTGGACCGTATGCACTAAATTGGACCGAATAGACCTAAATAAACTGAATGGACGAAATTGGACCGAATTGGCCTAACTGAACCGTATGGACCGAATAGACCTAAGTGGACCTTATGGACCAAATTAGACTGAATTGACCTAAATGGGCTGAATGGACCAAATTGAACTGAATATACCTAAATGGAATGTATGGACCGAATAGATTTAAGTGGACAGCATGGACCAAACTGGACCGAATACGCCTGGGCCTTATGGACTAAATTGGGCCTAATAAACCTAAATGGACCATATGGACCAAATTGGTCCGAATAGACTTACTAGACCGAATTGGCCAAATTGCACAGAATTGACCGAATAATGCAAATTGATTATTCTAATTTGATGCAAGTAAATGTAGTCAAATTTTTTATTTCAATTAAGTGATCTTTAAGTATGAACATTTCATAAATAAAATAGTCATTGTGCTAAAAAGTAGTAAAATTTTTTATTTTCAGAAAAGTAAGGCACTGCATTTTCATCTATCACAATCAGGTAAAAGTAAAAACTGGTGAAAAGTAAAAAAATCCTTGATTTTACCCAAAACAGTACAAATGTACAAGTAGTTTTCTGAACAACAAGAAGTTAGAAGCAAACAACTAGACCAACACAAATAGCTAACCCACCTAAGGGCAACAAGATGCCACTGTGAAGCCTTTTTCAATCACATGATACTGTGTGTAGTGATAAACAAGATTAGGAAACCCATTCAAGGACAGGACAAACACTGTCAAATTAAACCAGCAGCACCATACATGACTGCTATAGAACTAGTTCTGTTATTTTATTTGAATACTTTCCGCATAAATTTTTCACTTGTATCGCGTATTATGTCACCATTAATCTTAGAAAAACACAGAGAATAGATCATTTACGTGATAGAAATTCCATAGTAACAATGAGATAGAGATAAACTTAAGCAAACCTAAAACAAAGAGATAAGATAATCACCAAATATAAACTAATGCTCTGTTTTGAAAATACAAAACAGAGGATAATTATTCAAAAAATAGAACCTATCAGCTAATACTCCTAATAGAACAAGATTGTAGCAATTGTTCGGAAAACGCTATCTCCATCTTCTTCTATTGCTAAAAGGAGTAGAATTACTACTCCTAGTCCTAGAAGGAGTAGTAAATTAGACCCAAATCCTAGTCCTAAACGGATTAGGAAAGACTTGTAAAAAAAAAAAAAAAAACAAAGTCGGTGTATCAAAACACCAACGGTAGTGTTTTCAAACATAAATAAGTCAGTCTTGAGTACAAATTAAAAGCAAAACTCCAGACAGGAAATCCTTAGTCGATAGAACACAAAATCAATGACAATCATGGGTGAGAGGTTTAGAAAAAGAAGAAAAATTTTGGGTGAGAGGCTTAGAAAAAGAAGAAAAATACCAAGCAAAGCATGGAAGGCTGAAACTGAAGCAAAGTACTCATCATCATCATCATCATATTCATGGTCAGATCTCCCTGCTGAACTCTTAGGACTCATCCTAAGAAAGGTTCCCTTTGTTGACACTATTCGCTGCAAAGCTGTCTGTTCTTCTTGGAGATCCGCAGCTACACAAGCACAAGCAGAGTCTCATTCCATTCAAAGTACTCCATGGCTCATGCTTCCTAGCGACCAAGAAGGTGACTTTACAACAAGCCGCTTCTTTAATCTTGCAGAAAAGAAAGTCTACAAGATGAAGGATGTGTTTGGGGCTTTTGGTGATGATGTTTGGTGTGTGGGTTCGTGTCACGGCTGGCTGGTAATGTTGGATGATGAAGCCAACCCAGTTCTCTTTAATCCCTTCTCCAGAGTTCACATCCAACTCCCATTGATTCCTGTTGAGTTCTTCAACCCAATTGATAGGTCCAAATTTGCCCAAATTAAGAAGGATTTTATCAGCAAACTATCTTGTTTGCAGACCCATCACATTCCAACAACTTTGGGGTGGTGGTGATGATCTGTGGCACTCTCTCGAGCCTCGCATTCTGTAAGCAAGGAGACACAGCATGGACCAACTTTGCAGGTGAAAATCGAGGCTACTATGATATTATATGCCATGATAATCGGCTTTACGCATTAAGATACAATTGTTCAGTGGAAGTGTGGGAGTTTCAGAGTGCTATTCCAACGAAAATCTTGAGCATTGAACCTTCAACAACACTGAAACATGTTGATGGTAAACTTCCCAGAGATAAAGTTTCAACTCAGTTGTACTTGGTGAAGACATCAAGTGACTTCTTGATCATCCAACGCACCGTTGGAAATTTTGTAAATGCAGAAGGAGATGTTGTTGATGAATCTTACTTATTCAGTTCCAGTGACGCACAACCTTTGGTTTGTCCATACCGTACAAAGTTGTTTTGTGTCTACAAGTTAGATTTGAGCAAGAAAATGTTGGTAAAGGTGGAGTCTTTGAAGGATCAAGCTGTGTTTTTGGGCGGAAATCAGTCGTTGTCGTTGTCTAGTCATGATTTTTCAGAGTGCATATCAAATTCAATTTATTTCACGGATGATCGATGGTCTGAGATGGACGTGGACTACTTGTATGGTGGCCATGATTTTGGATTGTTTAATTTAGATGATGAAGAGATTAGGCCAATTTACCATTCTGATTTGGAGAAGTTTGATCCACCACCTTTTTGGATTACTCCTAATCCATGGTGATAGACAGAGCTATATGGTTGTATTTTTTTTTTTTTTTTTATTGAATCTTTTTGCCTGTATTCCTTTTCTTTTTCCCTTGAATAAATTGACTTTGTGGTTATATTTTTATGTTTTTTTTTTTTTTTTGCCTCAGACTATTTTACAGCATTGTGTGTGTGTGTTTTTTTTCTTAAAGAAGTAGTAATTGTACATAATTTTATATGTTTATCATTATTATTATTATTATTATTATTATTATTATTATTTGCCTCAGATTATTTTACAGTATTGTGTGTGGGTGTGTTTTTTTTTTTTTTCTTAAAGAAATAGTAATTGTACATAATTTTATAATATATTACTGTTTGACTGTCCACATGTATTGAGAAAAGAAACAAGAAACAAAAAGAAATTTGGTTTCCCATATAAAAAAAAAAACCAATTTTCCCATACTTCACAGCTTGGAGAGACAATAGCCTTTGTTTCAATGTTAGGCTTTTATAATTAAAAAAACACAAAAATGTGAAAATTTTCCCAAACCAAACCCCTGCAAAATGTGAAAAATTCAAATGAAGCATTCACATCAATTAGTGCAAAATTTCATTTTTTGCAAGAAAAAACCTACTTTTTTTTATTTTACATGCACACTTTTACAAAACACCCACATCAGTTTATCTACTCTACACATTTATTCAATAAAATATTCATTCTTTTACAATTTTTTATTATTCTCTCTCTCTCTCTCTCTCTCTCTCTCTCTCTCTCTCTCTCTCTCTCTCTCTCTCCCAACCCAATCCGCCTCTCTCTCACTTTCTCATCAACCAAACAATAATTACAATCCTCCATTTCATAATCAAATAACCACAAAGCATCCAAACAATATCCCAGATTTTCTCACAAACTAAACAACTCAAATTTAAGACAAATTAAACAAAATTTTCTCAAATCCTCCCACCTTCACCACCACCACCAGACAAATCACCATGAACGACAGTAACAAATCTTAAGACTTTAGCTTCATCACGGGCCCACACTTGCACCACCACAAATCTTAAGATTTTAGCTCTGATTCGACAATCTCTTCATCTTGATTCCTAGCACCACCAAATCAGAGAAGACAATGCGATAGGAAAGAAACCCCGTCGAGACCCATTCTAGCACCACCCATCATTGCCCACCCCGATCGGTGAACAAACCCATTGAAGTTGTCGAGACCCAAAACCCCGTCGCCTCGTCACTTCAGGGTCATGGAGATGTGGGTTTCAACGAAGCCAACGGCACTGGTGACGAGGACGGTGAGGCTGGAGTTGGTAAGGCTGATGACGAGGATGGCAAGGGTTGGACCCAGAAGGAGAAGAGAGAAGGAAAAAGAAGCAGGGAGAGAGAGAGAGAGAGAGAGAGAGAGAGAGAGAGAGAGAGAGAGAGAGAGAGAGAGAGAGAGAATGAGAAAAATAGTTGGCAACCAAAGACAAGAGAGAAAAAATTAATAAAATAACAAATGCAAGTGTTATAGTAATCGTGCACGGTTTCTGTAATAATTGTACATTTATGCACATTTTTACATGATGTAAGTATTTTTTTGGGCAAAATGTGTAAAATGAAGGATTTTTGTATTTTACAAGACTTTGCACCCACTGATATGGATGCTCTTAGGCCTTTTCACACTGCATCCCTTGTTATTCTTACAGCCAATGACCCATTGGTTCATCCTTTTTTATTATTTATGGCTTTGTGTAATATGTAATTAATATAGTGTGATCATATTGATTACACTATACATGTGTGTGTATGTGTTTCTCAAAAAAAAAAAAAAAAGATACTCAGTGGTTGTTGAGTCGTCCCATATCAGTAAGATGTGATATTGAGAAGGAGTTTATCATTTGCCCCCTGATACTAATTGTCGCATACAGTTTTAGTGTTGACGTGTGAGTGTATTCTCTTATTTCATCTCCCTTCCCCTATATATATGTGTGTGTGTGTTTCTCAAAAAAAAAAAAAAAAAAAAGATACTCAATGTTGTTGAGTTGTTCCACATCAATAAGGTGCAATATTGAGAAGATACTTAATGTTGTTGAGTTATTCCACATCAGTAAGATGTGATATTGAGAAGGGATTTATCATTTGCTCCGCGACAGTAACTGTCGCATGCAGTTTTGGTGTTGACATGTGAAACATATTTCCTTATCTCATTTCATTCCCTTATATATATATATATATATATATATATATATATATATATATATATTGATTGCACTATATGGACCGGACAAAAATAGACCTGACTGAATTAGACCAAATTAGTTATTTCTATTTAAAAATTAAATAATATTTTTACTATAAAAAATTTCTGTAAGCTTTGAAATTATATATATATAATTATTATAGGTATCCCGCCGCCTTATAGCGTACCATATCTGCACGCTAGAAAATCACCAACTCACATAAAGCAAAGTCAAAGCTTCACACACACGTATGCCACCCTACCCTTGTCCTAATTTTTTTTTAATAAATTGCCATATCAGCCGTACCGTATCTTAGGGTATCTACACAAATCACCATCTCTCACACAAAGCAAAGCAAAGTCAGAGCTTTTTCACTTCTTCACACACAACTTCAGAGAGAGAGAGAGAGAGAGAGAGAGAGGATGAGTAGAGAGGAGAAGGTGGTGTGCGTGACTGGAGCTTCGGGATACATAGCTTCATGGCTTGTGAAGCTCCTACTCCAACGTGGGTATACTGTAAAAGCTACAGTTCGTGACACAAGTCAGTGTCTCTTTCTCTCTCTCTCTCTCTCTAAATTATATCATCCTGTTACTATGTATTGTGTATCCATTTCAAATTCATTCTTTCAGATTTTGTTATTGTAAGAAAGCAAAGATAAAGAACGAAGAAGAACTATGAACACAGAGAGAAATTGAGAGAGAAAAGATGATAAACTTTCTGTAATTGATTGAATGAATTGAATCTGAACACTATTCAAGCTTTATACAAACGCATCTAAGCCGTAAACCTAAATCGCCAAAACTAGGGGTGGCAATTCGTGTTCGCGTGTCGGGTTCGTGTCGTGTCAACTCATAGGTATTCGACTATATAGGTCAACACTAACCCGACATGTTTATTAAACGGGTCAAGATTCCTCAACCCTAACACGACCCATTTATTAAACGGGTCAGTCGTGTCGACCTGTTTATCTGATTTTATCAAAATGAAGAAAAACAATTATGGAAAAACAAGCAAATTAATATTTTAAATGTAAAATTCAGAACTAATGAGTAATTATATCACAAATAATCATTCAAAACTAAAACATATCTCAATATCATAAATAATCAATCACAATATGTCAAAAAAAAATAAACTACAACAACTAATCAGTTTATATACCTCTAGTTTGAATGGTATATTGGTAAAATTTCATTTAATTAAACGGGTCAGACGGGTCAAACAGGTTTCATAAATTGAACCCTAACCCAACCCGTTTATCAAACGGGTTCGTCGTGTCAACCCGAATATGACACGAACCCATTAAGCCTCAACCCATAACCTGCTAATTTCGAGTCGTGTCGTGTCGGGTTCGCGGGTCGTGTCCAATTTTGCCACCCCTAGCCAAAACAGAGTGTAACTAATTAAACCAAATTATAAGGGAAACAGTTACTGCACGTGTGAAGACTAACTGTAACACGTGTGATACAACTGAATTAAGTTAACTCCTAAACTACTTGTAGTTTCTCTTGTAGCTTCAGCAATCATTGTGTCGTTTGTCCTTCTTCCCTTTCTTCCCATTCTCTGTTCTTTTATCCTTGATTGTTTGATCTTTGACCGTCTGATACTCCCTCTCAAGATGAGATTCACTGCTGTGTATTTTCAGTATACTCATCTTGGATAGTAAGCACCTCAACTGTTGACTACTAAGTGCTTTGGTAAGCAAGTCTAAATAACAAACGTATCACCTTTTCTAGTACCTTATCTCTAACCAAATGACAATCTACCTCAATGTGCTTTGTCCTTTCATGAAAAACAGGATTTTCACCAATATAGATTGCTGCCTGGTTATCACCGAAAAGCATACCAGGTTGTGGATGATGGACTTCTAAATCTTTCAGTAGAGCTAGCAACCAAGTCATTCCACAAATTGTCAGAGCCATAGCTCTGTACTCAGCTTCAGCTGAGGATCTAGAAACTATAGATTGTTTCTTAGACTTCCATGAAACCAATGAATCTCCTAAGAGCACACAAAACCCTGTAGTGGATCTTCTAGTGTCTACACAAGATGCCCAATCTGCACCTGTGTAAGCTTTCAAATGCAGGTCTGATTTTGATGATAGAAGAATGCCTTGACCAGGACTCCCTTTAATATACTGCAATACTTTGTAGGCTGCATCAAGATGTGGTTTTCTAGGCTTAGCCATGAACTGACTTAGTTTATGGACTGGATAAGCAATATCTGGTCTTGTTATAGTTAGATATAGCAGCCCCCCAACTAGTCTTCTATATATTCCAGGATCAGGCAACAAATCTCCATGATACTTACTTAATTTCAAGTTTTGTTCCATTGGCACCTTGTTTGGTTTACAACCTGTCATACCAGCATCTTTAAGAACCCCTAGTGCATATTTTCTTTGGCATAATGAAATCCCCTTTTCTGATCTGGCCACCTCAAGACCAAGAAAATATTTTAGATTGCCAAGATCTTTCAACTTAAACTCATGATTCAAAGCACCCTTGAGGTCTTCCACAGCTTGAACATCATTACTTGGAATAAGATGTCGTCAACATACACTAGCAAAGCTATAAAAGTCTTATTACACTTCTTAGTGAACAAAGAGTAGTCAAATTTGGGCTGTTTGAATCCATACTTCAAAATAGTTGTTGAAAACTTGGAGTACCACTGTCTTGATGCTTGCTTGAGGCCATACAAAGATTTGTTAAGCTTGCAAACTAAGTTCTCCCCCTTGCTATGAAAGCCTTGAGGCAAGTGCATATACACCTCTTCATGAAGGTCACCATTAAGAAAAGCATTGTTCACATTAAGTTGAACCAAATGCCAACCTCTCACAGCAAATATAGCAAGCAAAGTTTTGATAGTAGTTAGTTTTGCAACAGGGGAAATGTGTCAGTGAAGTCCAAGCCAGCTTGTTGGGTGAAACCCTTGGCAACAAGCCTAGCTTTGTACCTATCTAAAAAGCCATCAGCATTATACTTAACCCTATAGACACATTTGCACCCAATTGCTCTTTTGTGAGAAGGTAAGGAAGTAATAGTCCAGGTCTGATTTGCTTCCAAGGCTGCAATTTCAGATGCCATAGCATCCTACCAATTGGGATCTTGGACTGCCTCATGGTGAGATGTAGGCTCAGGAATGGCAGAAATAAGGAAACAAAAATTGGCATAATTGGAAGACAATTTAGAGGAATCAGGGTAAGTGGATAAGGGATAGTGAATACTTGGCTTGTTGGCAGGAAGAGAGGAAGTAGGCTTGTCACTAACAATTAAGTTGCATTTATAATCCTGTAAGTAAGAGGGTGGTTTAGACACCTTGGAAGATTTCCTCAAAGGAGCAGGTGGTACAGAAGAGGAAGGAAGTGCAAATGGAAGAGATGGAGAGGAATGTAGGGCTGTAGAATCTGCAGAAGCCTCAACATGGGGTATAGAATCATCCAAAGGAATAGTAGGACTAGAAGGAATGTCAGGAGGAGAAATACCATCAGTATGAGGAACCTGAGGAATGAAAGCAAAAGGAGGGTTTGAAGTAGGAAAGTCAAGCAAGGAAGTAGGAGGTGGAGCCACTGAAGGTAAAAGATGAGGTAAAGGTATGTTAGAGTGAGGGGACAAAGAATGTGAAGGTGAAATAAAAGGAAACACAGTTTCAAGAAAATGTACATCCCTAAAGACAAAAATTCTTTTGGAGGTCAAATCAAGTAACTTGTAACCTTTGACACCAAAGGGGTAGCCAATAAAAGCACAGGAAAAGGATCTTGGGTCAAATTTAGTCCTGTTGTGAGATAAAGTGGATGCAAAACAAAGGCAACCAAAGACCTTTAAATGAGCATAAGTAGGAGGCTTGCCATAGAGTTTTTCAAAAGGAGTTTTATGGTTTAAGAGCTTGGAAGGTAACCTATTAATAATATGGACAGCGATTAACACACACTCACCCCAATAAGAAATAGGAACATTAAATTGAAACTTCAATGCTCTTGCAATGCTCAAAATGTGCTGGTGTTTTCTCTCCACAACTGAGTTTTGTTGTGGAGTGGCAACACATGAATGTTGGTGAATTATGCCATGTTTGGCATAAAAATCTTTTAAGAAAAATTCAGAAGCATTGTCTGTTCTAATGACCTTAATGTTGGTATGAAATTGTGTGTTAATCATGTTATAAAAGGAAATCATCAAGGCACTAGTATCAGATTTTGATTTCATGAGATAAACCCAGGTGGATCTTGTGGCATCATCCACAATAGTGAGGAAATACCTGAAGCCATCATGAGTGAACCTAGAAAATGATTCCCAAACATCACAATGGATCAAATCAAAAGCATTATTTGAAACATGATTAAAAGAAGGAAATTGAAGTCTTTTTTGTTTTGCAATAGGACAAAGAACACAGTTTTTATTACTATGAAAAGTTTGTACATCATGGAGATAACTATGTAAAGCATGAAGCTTATTATCAGAGACATGACCTAGCCTCATGTGCCAAAGGTATGGCTTAGTAACACTAGGAATTGACACATAATCAGACACATAATTAACAAAGGAATGAAAAACAGACTCAAGAATTGAGGTAGCTACCGAAACAGAGTTGCAAGATGATATAGTTTGCAGCAAGTACAAATTGTCATGCAATGCACCCACTCCAATCGTTCTCCAACAAGTAAGGTCTTGTATGAAACATAAATTGGAGAGAAAAACAGGACAACATGACAGAGTTTGGGTTAATTGACTGACTGATATCAGATTAAAGCTGAAAGAGGGAACACATAGTACATTTTCAAGAGTCAAGGTTGGAGTAACCTGAATTGTACCTATATGTGTAATCATAACTTTTTCTTCATTAGGCAATTGGACAAAAGTGGAAATTGAACTAGTGATATGTGTAAACAAGGATAAAGAATGGACTATATGGTCTGTAGCCCCAGTGTCAAGAACCCATACATCATTACCATAAGCAATCTTATTGGCAGGATTAACAGCAAATACTGAATGATGCAAGTCTAAAGAAACAGAATTCGACCAAGTATTACACATATTACGTGAAAGAGCAAAATTTGTTGAGTGCAAGGCATCATTAGAACCACCAAATGTGGAAGCATGAGAGTTGAGCATTGAAATCAATTGCTGGTACTGCTCTGAAGTGAAAGGGAAGGGATTGACTTGCTGAACATCAGAAGTGCCTTGATCACCTTCAACCAAAACTTGATTTGCCATAGCCACTCTACCTTTCTGCTTGTAGCCAGGAGGAAAACCTACTAGTTTGTAACATTTTTCCATAACATGGCCAACCTTCCCACAATGACTACACACAGGCCTCCCTTGAGCATTGTTCCCTTTGAAATTCTTGCTTTTATTCCTTGGAAATGAATTCCCTTGATTGAATCCTTGATTCTTCACTGCAAGAGCAGTTGATTCAACTGAAGGAGCAATAGTAAAACCCAAGCATCTCTGCCTTTTCTCTTGAATCACTAAAGAAAATGTCTTATCAATGGAAGGACTAGGCTCCATCATTGGGATTTGAGTTCTGACGTGAGAATAAGAATCATTCAAGCCATTGAGGAATTGCATGAGAGCATCTTGATGCTGAAATGCAGTGATTTTATCATTCACACCACAGGTGCACTTGCCACACGAGCAACATGTTAAAGGTCTGAAATTTAATAATTGGTCCCAAGCGGCTTGAAGATCAGTGAAAAAACCCGTTACTATAGCAGCACCTTGCATCATAGTTGAAATTTGCTTCTGAAGCTAAGAGATTCTTGGTCCATTGGCTTGGGAAAAACGTTTCTTAAGAGTATTCCATACCTCAAATGCTGTGTCTCTGTAAATCACACTAGTTGTAAGATGAGGAGAAACTGAATCCAAGATCCAGGAAGAGATCATTGAATTGCATTTGGACCAAGCTTGCTTCTCAAGTGGTGTGACTGCCATTGAAGCATTGACAGAACCATCAACAAAACCAAGCTTGCCTTTGGCATCCAAAGCCGTTCTCATTGCTCTGGCCCAAGTAGGGTAGTTATCCTCAGTTAATGGTTGAGTAACCAGAATCACACTTGGTGTTTCACCATGATGCAAGAAAAACGGACTTCATGGATCTTCCATTGGAGATAACTCTTGCTGAGAAGAAGAAGACGAGGCAGTCTGAGTATTCGACGCCATTGATGGAGGCTCGCGCTCTGATACCATGTAAGAAAGCAAAGATAAAGAACGAAGAAGAAGTATGAACACAAAGAGGAATTGAGAGAGAAAAGATGATAAACTTTCTGTAATTGATTGAATGAATTGAATCTGTACACTATTCAAGCTTTATACAAACGCATCTAGGCTATAAACCTAAATCCCCAAAACAGAGTGTAACTAATTAAACCAAATTATAAGGGAAACAGTTACTGCACGTGTGAAGACTAACTATAACACGTGTGATACAACTGAATTAAGTTAACTCCTAAACTACTTGTAGTTTAGCTACTGATTTAGTTCTCTTGTAGCTTCAGCCATCATTGTGTTGTTTGTCCTTCTTCCCTTTCATCCCATTCTCTATTCTTTTATCCTTGACTGTTTGATCTTTGACTGTCTGATAGTTATTTTGGATTGAATTTGTCAAAATATAATCTTTACCATGACATGGACGAAATGGTCTATGCATATAACTATCAATATGGTTATGTTGTAGTTTTTTTTGAAGTGGTTATGTTGAAGTTGACTTTAGGAGAAATGGAAATTTGTATATAGTTTGGTTCTTACTTCTTAGCATGAATCCAAATAGGCTTGGATTGACTCATCCCCGACATGAAATTGATGTATGGAACACTATTTAAGAAAAAAACGGAATTGACTTTTACTCCATTTGGTTTGGATAGGTTTTATACACAATAGAGTGATATACAGGTTGTGGTAAATGACCCCACCCACTTCATTTTGTTGATCAAAAGTGAGTAAATTTTTTTCTACAAAGATCCACTGTGAAAAATGATACACTGGAAGTCATTACTACCTTAGACATGAACTTTTTCAAAACCTGTAAATTGCTTATCATGTGACCATACGGATCTGTGCACATGAAGTACACAAAAGTGGTGGCCCATAAACTGTATAAACATGTTGTTACGCCCCAAAAAATTGTGTGTTGAATAAGCGAATTGTCATCCCAAATGGTAGGATATTGACAGTTTATGGACATAATTTTTGCTACAATTCAGATGTGAGATCACCTATAAGTGGTTGAGAAAAATTAGTAGATCCATGTGGAAGTGATCGTCTATCACTTACAATCGACCACATCCAAGTTGCTGTAAGTTATGTCACAAATAGAAGAATTTTGATATAGGATCTAATAGTAGATTTACGAACTCTGAATAATATTGCATATGTAGTGCATTGTTACTCTCTACTTATTTTTTATTTTTTATCAACAAAATATATTATTAACAAGTAACAAAGTACAAAACCACACAGCTACAGCAATAACCAAAGGCTAACTTTAATCTTTACAGAAACACACACAGATATTAATGAGAGAGTACTACCCCACTCCACCAACTGCAAAAACACTCAAGTTCTGTAACATAAGAAATAGAACTTCTTCAAAACAAATCAATGGTTAATTCCCTGCTTAAGCTTTTTTATTAAAAACTTTTGTTGAAATAACCCATCCCAAGGAAAAGCCTCTGTTTAAGGCATAGTTTTAAAATTCCCTATAGCAGGCACATAGTGCTTTTGACTTCCCATTTCTTTCTTACCTTTATTTTTCATGCAGTGTTTGCTACTAACAATTCAGCCTTCCAATTGAAATTTATGCATTTATATTCCACAGATGATCCCAAGAAAACAGAGCATTTACTTTCACTTGATGGAGCTAAAGAAAGACTTCAGTTATTCAAAGCGGATTTACTAAAAGAAGGATCTTTTGATTCTGCAGTTGATGGATGCCAAGGTGTTTTTCACACTGCATCCCCTGTTATTCTCACAGCCAATGACCCACAGGTTCATCCCATATTATTATTTATTGCCTTTGTGTAATATATAATCAATATAGTGTGATCATTTTTCTGTCAATATGGTGAATGCATACTTTGTTTTAAATGATTTATAACAACTTTAAGGATCTCATACCAGCTTGCCAGTTTTAGCAACATTTGATTCTTGCTTTAAGCATGTGTCTTGGCCAATTCAATCCTCTTACATGTTCAATACGTTTTTTTTTTTTTTTTTGAATGCTTCAATACGTTAATTCAACATACTGAAATGTGGAAAATTAGGTAACAAAAACTTAAAACATTTTAGAGAAGCATTCTCAAGCCTTAATCCAGAAGTAGAGTGGACATTGAAGAGAATTGTTTTTAGTGTAGAGTTCTCAAGCGCGGGTTCAGCCTTTTTTTTTTTTTTTTTTTTTTTTGTGTGTGTGTCAACGAACTAAGTCAGGTTTTTTTGTTATTGGGATAGGTGAATTATTATAGATCCATCCCCCGAGGGAACCGGACATGATAATTTTTCATCATCCGGCTCGAGAACATCTTCTAGAGGACAAATCCAATGTAAGAAGGATACATAAGTCAATGCCTTCCCAAAAAACAATCAATTTTTATTTGTAGCTCAAAGAAACTGGATGTTTCATACATTCAACATTATCATCTGCAATTGCATTTGCTTTCCCACATTTTTGCCACAGGAAATTGTTGAAAGTACTTTTGTTAGGTTTAAAGTAATGTAAGTTAAGGCTAGATTGTTTCAAGAAATCATTCACAAATACATCGAAGAAATTCTACTATGTGGTACATGATAAACTTATCGAATGAAATATATTCAGTTTGTCCAATACTATTATACTTTTGATAGCTTAGTTTCATAAATTTATTCTTATGGAACCTACTGTTGCATTTCTTATATTTCAGTCACAGATAATTGATCCAGCAGTGAAGGGCACACTTAACGTTCTTCGATCATGTGTAAAAGTTCCTTCTATCAAGAGAGTGATTGTAACATCTTCCATGGCTTCAGTTGCATTCAACAAAAAACCCCTGACTCCTGATGTGGTTATTGATGAGACTTGGTTTTCGGATCCAGTTGCTTGTGAGGAGTTGAAGGTGTGTGTATTGCTGTAGTTATTATATCATTTTAATTGTATGTTTAGTAGGACTATTAAAATATAGCATTTCTTAAAATACATTTAATGAAAGATCTAAGGTAATGTTTTGATGATGTTACTAGAAAGTAGAAACATAGAGCTATAATATTTTGACTTTATATATCTAGTTCTATAAGTATGGTTGTTTTCTGAGAAACATTAGAGAGAATATCATCACAAGGTTTGTTAACTTGCTTTCTCAGTGAGCATATCCATGTCAGTGTCTAGGCTCTTTTTACTATTTCTTGTAATCATATTTTTCTCCATATTTTTTAATGAATTAAAGCACCTAGTAATTATTTTTGTGTTCTAGAATCAGATATATGTCGAATTTATAGGTTTCAATGTTTCCAAACCTAAATTATATAGATTCCGATGCTGCTCTTAATCAAATAAGAGAAATATTGAACTTTTTTTTTTTTAGTCCTACATTTCATTCGTTTCTGACCAAGAAAGGTTCCCATTTAATAGTTTTGGGTTTTCTCAGCAATGGTATATGCTTGCAAAGACCTTGGCTGAGGAGGCTGCTTGGACATCTGCTAAAGAAAATGGCATTGACTTGGTAACAATAAATCCAGGCTTTGTAATTGGTCCACTCATACAGCCAACTCTTACTCCTAGTATTGAGGCGTTTCTGGCAATCATAAATGGTACTCTATTGCAGCCAATGAGGACTACGTGTATTGTGTTTCATTCTACATAAATTCTAAATATTCGAGTCTGATTAGCATTTCATATGACAAGTTAAAGTCATAACTGGTTTAGTGGATGTAGCATGATAGGTGTATATAGGCATATTCCAGTAAATTGTGAGTGCTACCACTCTTTAGAATACTATGAGCATGAATCTAACCTTAGAATTTACTAGGTATGTTTTGTGTTAAGTGACTGTTTTATGGGACTTACTCCTTTGGAAATTCCTTGTTCTCTTGCACACGAGGCTTTACTTAATTCTAGTCCTTTTAACATGGAATGTAAAAATTTCTGTGTTATTTAGAGTTTGGAAAACAAGGAAGTTTTAAACTTGACCTTGATCTGCAAGTGCCAATCCCTCTAATGCCACCTGAAATGTATAGGTTGTGATTCAACCTATATTCCGTGTATAAGAAATCTTCCATCTCAATCAATATACACAGCTTGGGAATATGCTTTATAACTTTTATTTATCTTGCACAATTTGAGGACGATAATCAGCATCTGTTGAAAGCAGGGTATACCTACTATATAAGGTGAACTATTTCAGCAATGATCTCCAAGCTTTTTTTTTTTTTGGGGGGATAAAATGGTCAACTGATCAAAATGGAAATTGTGTATTTAACTATATCGGCCTATTGAAATTAACTCTCTCTAGCTACATCATCCATATAATGCTATTGATTAACTTGTTCTCTCTTTCCTATGTGTAGGAACCCAAGCTGTCTCTAATGGAATATATAAATTTGTTGATGTTAGAGATGTTGCAAATGCACATATTCAGGCATTTGAGATTCCTGCTGCTAGTGGAAGATATTGTTTAGTTGGAGGAGTTACACAACATTCCGAACTTTTTAATATATTACACAAATTTTACCCCAGTTTGCGCCTACCTGAAAAGTGAGTTATTTATTAGCATGATACTAAATGTCCCTTATTGCCATTGGTGCCATTTTTGTAATTGACAACGTATGACTCACTTGGAATAAATGCTTCGTCTAACTGAATGATCAGTTTAATTAATAATTTTCTTTTAATAATAATTATAATAATAATAATTTGCTCTTGTCACCGAAAGCAATTGTTTTGACACAAAAAACAAGTTGAAGAGGAGTCAATTGTATTTTCCATTTTGAAGAAGAGTCAAATGTATTTTTCATTTTTGGCAGAAGTGAAGATGACAAGCCTTTGCAACCAGTATACAAGATATCCCAGGACAAGGCCAAAAGTTTGGGTATTAGCTTCATTCCTGTGGAAGTGAGTGTTAGGGACACTGTTGAAAGCCTTAAGGAGAATGGCATCCTCACTGTCTGAATTATGTTATTAAAAGGGAAGTGATTCAAGTAAGTACAAATAATTTGTGTATTACCCATCCTGGCTAATGTTTGCTGGACTTGAAGGTTCTCACTGTGTCAAGATATATAAATTGTACTTTTTGGAAATAGTTTAGCTGCAAAACTTCTAAATCAAGTTTCACTCAATCAGAAATGAGATATTGAATTTAAAGTCCAATTTTCTAGAGATATTGAGCTAAAAACTCAAGTCCTCTGGGAAATGTCTTGAATATATGGATAGTGTCAGTCTAACTAGTGCTTGGTGGTTTCCAAATTGCTCCCTTCCCTGGTATGGTAAGATTTTTACTTCAAAATTCAAAGGGTTGGATGTGATTTGCAAAAGTTCTCATAAATTCCCAATCCTCCAGTAACTTTTTCTATTATATAATTGAATCTTCTACCACCAATTTCTGCCAAAGAATGGTTATGACTCAGTACACTTGTAGATCATATAATACAATTTCTCTACGAAAATGCACACATTCGTGAATATAAATATATTGTGCTGCAAAGCTGCAGTTTGAAGAGCCTAAATTGGTTCTTTGTGGTATTAGAATTGATTTTGAAGTTCTGTTTTGAAAATGGTATCCAACTGTCTAGTAAGGTGTGGAGTATATGAGAATATATGACTTTGAAACTTGTGTCCTAGGAATGTCTTAAGCTACTTCATAAGTTGTGTTAGAAACTATCTAGCATTTATTGTGTGTCTATTACAAATCAGATTATGTAATTCCTTTAAAGCGTTAAGAAAAGTATGATGAAAGCATGCCATCTTTGACAGAAATTATCAATACCCCTGAATTGCTACATTTTTTGCCTTTGAATTTATTTGATCTAGGACAACCTTACAATTTTGCTCTCTTATCCGGATGCATCATCCAATACCAGAGCTAGCGGGATTTATTAAGATGATTTCTATGGATATGGAATTAAGGGGACTAAAATGAAAAAAAAAAACAAAATGCACCAAACTTATAGGTGTAAATTGTACTTTAACCAAAAAAAAAAAAAAAAAAAAAACAAGGGCGAATGCCTCACATGAGATAAAATAAAAGAAGAATAGATGGGAGGTATTATCTATCTAAATATATTTCCAACATTGAGTAACCCCATAATTGGAGTTGATGGATCTACTTGTTTGTCCAATACAACAATCGTTAAGAATTTTTTTTTTTTATATAGGAAACAAAAAAATATTATTAATTAAGAAAAAAAGTAGCCGACCGAGTGCATTGAGATGTACTATGGAGGCAAAAATTAAAAACCAAAATTACAATGATCAAGTAAAGTAGGAAGGGAAAAATAAGAAAAATGCGACAAAATCATACTTCAAACAAGGGGAGTATGGAAGAAAATCAACAACCTTTAAGAATTTTTTAAAAAGAGACAAGGACAAATGCTCACATGACATAAAATAAAGAAGAAAATGATGGGAGGTATTATCTAAATATATTTCTAGCAATGATTAAGCCCCATAGATTGGAGTTGATGGACCTACTTGTTTGTCCAATACAACGACCTTTAAGAATTTTTTCAGTTCAAGGACTATGTCAGTCCTTGAAGATTAGTGAGTTTATCGTATGATTGAGAAGACATAAGGAGTACCTAAGGGAATTTTATATGTAGATTTTAAATATAGGTCCTCAAAAACTATTCTTCTTCATTGCTCTTATTACTGTTTCTTATGGATTGCTTCCAACATTCATTGTATTCACAATATCTACTATAAGGAAATCTCTGGCTTAGTTATTAGATTTATGCCAATGGACCCTCTTTGATTGGTCTCAGTGTTGGAGTCTCTCAGATTGTTCTGCACTTATGAATTTTCTTTTGTCTCCTAGAATAGCTTAGTGACTGTTTGTTACTTTTTGCTTTTTTTTTTTTTTACTCTTTATTCACTGTCGTGAACCTTGTGCATATTTCCTACTACTCCATTTTTAATAATATTTTTTTCTTACCTATAAAAAAAAAAAAAAAAAAAAAAAAAAAAACAATATAACAACGTGGCAAATCATTACATAAATGGAACCGAAATCACTTGTCTCCATTTATGTGAAAACCAATAGATGACCAAACAGACCATCACCAATAAAAACCAAGACCCAAATGCAAAAAATTACAATGTTGAGAAGCTTTATTGACCAATGACCATTTGTTGAAGCTCTTGAAGCCTAGTGCTTTGAGGAAGCCCAGTGTCGAAAGACACATCACCTTATTGGTAGTCATTTCTGTTTGCTCTTCTTCCACCTCCATTGCTAAGCTTCAAATTCTAAGTATGTGTTTGTGTGTGGAATGGAAGGGTTTTTGGGTTTCAGAGTGAAAGAAAGGGTTTTATGGGTTTGCCGTTTAGAATTTGATTTGCTTGTCATTTTCATCATTCACGTCATCTATGGAATGGAATAAAAAGGATAAAGTTGGAAACTTTAAAAAAAAAAAAAAAATTATTTGGAAAACCAGAATCAAATAATTAAAGGTGGATGATAATTGGTTTCTAGGAATTTTGGACAAAAATAAATTTAGTTTTGCACAAAAAATTAGTATTTTTTACTTTTTAGAGCATAAAAGTATATAGGAAGTAAAAATTGAACAATTCAACAAGAGTATTTTAGAACTTAACAATAAGTAATTTTTTTTCTTTAAAAAAAAAGTAATGTATTTTTTTTTTTAGAGATTTTAACATGTGCTTCTTGTAATTGTTTTTTTTTTTTTTTTTCATTAGACCAATAAATAATGTTAAGCTAACTGGAAGCTACACAAATAAATAATGTTATGTTGTTTCCTTTTAAGTACTGTAAAATAAAATAAATAAATAAATAGATGGGTTTAAAATGAGTTTGGATTAACTAAATAGGACAAGTTTGAGATCTATATTTTTAATTAAATTTGGATTTAGATTAAGTACTCTCAATGTAAATATGTCTTTTTTTATTCTTAAAAAGTGCACTGAAATAGATTGAATGGTCCAAAATTGATCAAAATGAACCGAACCGAACTGAATGGACTAAATGAGACAATATTGATTGAAGTGAACCAAATTAAATCAAAATAGATCAAATGGGACCGAATTATACCCAATTAGTGGATTTCTATTATTATTTTTATTTAAAAATTAAATTGCACTTCAAAATAGTAAATTTTTTTAAGTTTACATTACAAATAAACAAAACAAAATAAACAGAGAATGAGAATGATACTGTATATCTCAGCCTCCACGTTGAAAAAAACCAAAGGCGGAAAAAAGAAAAAAAAAAAAAAAACAAACAAACAGAGTACAAAATAAACAAAACTACTTCCTCGTTTGGTTCTACCATTCAAAATGGAGTTTTTACAGAAATGAGTTTCGTTGACCACAAAACTCAATCCTCGTACTTTGAATTCAAGATTGTACCCAGTTTCCAATTCAAGATTGTCCCTCGTGTAATGTCCCATTTTTGGCCTTTGTTCATACTTTGAATGCTTTATTATTGCTTTGTTTTATCTGGGTGTTCTTCAATTTTTGTATTCTTATATACTGTACTGTGTTCTTATATACTTCTTTTGGTTCTAAAAGATGAAGCTTTGCTTAAAACTCTCATGTAAGTTTTGATTGTTGCTTATTTCATCTGGGTGTCCTCAATTTTCAGTGTTTTTTATTTGCATACATTAATGCTTAGAATTGGAAAATCCAGGTATAGAATAGAAATTTAAGTTATTTAACTTTTGATGGTTCATTTTTGGTTAAAATGGTCTCCTTCTGTACCTATTTCGTATTTTTATTTTACAAAAATTTTTATTTAACAGTAATGAAGCTGTCGGATCTAGAGGTCTACAAGCAAGTTACGACCAAAGAAGCTAAGGGAGGTAGTCCAAGGAGGGGTGTCCCTTCGGCTAATCGAAGCAAAGGTCAGATGGTGCGTCTTGTTGTCCAGAATGATCTTCCAAGAGGTCCTATTGATGAGGATATGTTTCGTGGGGGCATAGAGCAAAGGAACGGCTATAAAATATCTAAAAGAAAGCTACTACCACCGACCACCGCATTGAATACTTTGTATCTAAATCTCTGGCCGCATTAATGAAGAAATGATATCTGAACAGTGATTTTCAGCCTTACAGCTATTACCTAAGGACTTCAAGAAGAAAGAAGATGTTGATGGGACAAGTATCAACACTAGTAGCCTAAACCTACACGAGGAGGGAGGAAATAAGAACGAGAAGGATGTATAAAATAGGGGAGGGTCCTTGAGAAAAAGGGATCGGAAGAAAAATAGAGAAAAAAACTGTAGACTGATAAACAATATCTGTAATCTATCCTTAAGAGAAAGAAATATAAGAATCAATCTCCTCAGTTTGAGTTTGAGGACAATTTTCATAATACAAGCTATTCCATCTTCACCATACTGTGATATTGGCCCATTGTCATTGCTATCTAAACTCATTAGAATCTAGATTTCTAGTCCACTCTCTACAAATTCATATAATAGACCCATTCTTTGAGCCTATTTTCTTCCTATTTTGGGCTTAAGTGCAAATCGTGTCCTTACAATATATATGACTATAAATTTGAATTTTTTTTAGTTATAGGATTATGTTTTTTATGGTTTATTATATTAGACTTTTCGTTTTCTACACTAAATTAATTAATTTAGCATAAAAATTTAAAAATTTAGATTAGATGGGACACATGGATCAAAATTAAACTCTAAATTCAATTTTTACACTAAAATTAGATGAGATACATGACGTAAAATTGGACTCTAATTGAATTCAAATTTGAAATTTAATTGGATTTTCTTTTTGCTTTACCTATTATTATTATAGATGACCATTTGTTGAAGCTATTGAAGCCCAGTATTTTGAGGAAGCCAGTTGTAAAGTTTTTAGACCCCTTAAAACACAATTGGATTAACCTAGTTAATAAGCCAAGTTATTACTTAGTCCAAATTCTAGATCTAGGTTAATACAATCATATAATCATATCAATGTAAAGTGTGGAATAAAAAAAAAAACACAAAGATATGATGACTCAGGAAAACTAAACCGGTAAAAAACTTGGGGAGGATTTAACCTAACTATCCTCAAGATAAAACTGAATCCATTATGAAAGAATCGAAGTTTGTACAATAGCGACTCAGACCACTAACATCCTATTGCTACCCACCAGTAGAAAACTTACTGACACGACCACGTACAAGCTCCGAGACCACGAACTCCTTCTTTCTTGGATTCTCCAACAAATATAAGCACTCTCGCTTGTGTATCGTTAAACTCTTATGGCAGCAACTAAATGATCATCAAGCTCTTGAAGAAATCTCCATCTTGATAATCTTAAGTTTTTGTGAAGGCAAGCACCTCTTAGATCTTACAAGAGATTCACACAAACATCAATATGACCCACCTCAAAAACGTGGCTAGGGTTTGCCTTTTATACTTAGGGCAAAACATAAAACCCTACACGTCATATGGGCTTAAGGCTAAGTTGGAAATTCTGTAGAAAAAACAATTTGCACGACTTTCAATCGGTCGAGTCTAATTCTCGTTCGATCGAGTCAGACAGATTTACACAGTAACTTCTGCAGTTAACTCAATTCCAACTTTACATAAATGACATATTTTGAGTAAGTCTAAAACAAGACTAAACACCTATTTTGATCATGGTTTGCCAACAATACAAATTAGAGTTCTAATACATTAGTTCCTAAGTACTTAGAACCTAACAAACTCCCCATTTGGCAATTCGTGACAAAACACAACTAAAAGCTCAAAGATTACAAAGAAAAGCCCTTTACAAAAAAATGCCCATTATAACAAATCCAACCCTAACTACTATCCGTCAGTTGCAAGTATAGACAGCAGCACGACTGAATCAACCTATATATTCCTGTAACACTCGACAAACACATAAACACATGTGTGGAAAATACAAGTAAAACAACATAACTTCTTGATTTCACATAAACATAAACTACATGACATATATCCTGAATGAACTCATCAAAAATAGATCAATAATCAATGTAGCACAACGTGAAACAAAAAAACAAAAACAAAACAAAATGTCTCCCCCTATCATGGACAACCCAACACAAACATCATGAGCTAAAAAGATACATACAAAGTGAAACACCTAGATACAATCTAACAACTCCATAGCTCCTAACAACAACAAAAATCTCCCCTTAACTACAAAAACTCCTCTCTACACCATATATGCACTCCCCCTTTTTGTGATGAATTACCAAATGGCACTCACTCATCATCAAAAGGAGGTGGCAGTTTAATACTCTCCAAATCTGCTTGCAAGGCACGAAGCTCGTCAAACATGTCCACCAAAAGCTGACTATGAGCCACCTGAGCGGTCATGACAATCTCCAACATACGTCGAATGTCTGAATCATCCGAAGTAGAAGGCGGAGGAACTGAGCAGCAACAGGATCGACAGATGCCTCAACAATAGCATCACCTGTAGAGGAGGAAGGAGGAGAAGGTACGACACCAGAAGGATCAACCCTAGGATGCTTAAAGCTCGCTCTCAACTGAGTAGCCCTCTGCCTAAGAAATGTGGCACATATAGGAGCAATAATATGAACAGGCTCAGACGCGGGAAACTTCTCTAAACCAAGATGAAGAAGAATCCTATGAATAAAAACAAGTAAGGAAAGAGCATGAGCAGTAGAACTACTCCGATGAACCTCATTCAAAGAACGAAAAAACATATGAGGAAAACTGATAGGAGCATCAGTAACAAGAGCATAGAGAAACACACATCACTCAATAGGGATAGTGTGCAGATGAGATATAGGCCACAAGGAATGACAAGCAATCCTAAAGAAAGGATAGTGAACCTCAGAGAGCTCAGCAGTAGTGATTCGAGGATCAGAACTTCACTGGATAGAAGATCCAGTGATATAAGACATGATGTCGTCTAGGGGAGGAGACACATCATAAGGATAGACAGGATGCTGAATAAGAGGCACCCCAAGAGCATCAGCCACTACCAAAGGAGTAATGGTGTACTCATCACCACAAATCCAACTCTTCACAAGAGTGCCAGAATTATAGGAGTGAATAGAGAGGTTTAAGTAAAACTCTCTTATCAAGGTAGCCGGAGGGGGGTGAGAAATATCTAACAAGGACAACCAACCCCTACGCTCAAAGTTCTGCCTAATCTCAGGATCTAACTCATCTAAAAGAACCCGTCTCTCAGTCCAAATGTTCCTCTTAAGATTAAGAGTCTCAAAGGTCTTTTGATGTTCCTCACTCAAGAATCTCTCACTCTCAAAAGATGGAGTAGAAGAAGAAGATGATGACCTATTAGCTCTAGTTTTCCTAGGCATGGTGCTAAGGAAGGTATAGACACACAGAAAAGAACCAAAATAGAAAACAAGAAAAACCAAGGGCAGCCTGCAAGTTAGCACAAAACAATATAAAAAATAGCAAATCTATATGATGCATGAACAGTGTAAGAAAATGATGCATGCTCTAATGCAGTGAGAATAAATTTAATATAACTTTAAAATCACAAAATTGGTTTGAGTAAAGAGTTTATTTCAAAAACCCCAAATTTTTTGAAAAACCCACTTGTACAATTTTCAAGACATTGACCAATTGATCATTGCACAAGATAGAAAACACATTAAAATGATCAAATTAATCAATCAAACAAGCCAATTTCATGAAAATAAACTCAATTGAACAAAACCCCTAATTCGAGTAGTTTCAAGCCCTGGAATTTCAAAATTTTCACAAATCCTGAAATTAATCAAATTAAAGCACCAAGAATAGATATATGACATCTCACAAAAAAAAAAAAAAAAACCATTGATCAATTGTGAAAGAAATAGCCTAAATCATCAAAAACCCCAAAAATCCTTAGGTGCGAAATTCCCTTCTAAATGCATAATTTAATGCATGAAACATTAAAAAAAAAAAAAAAAAAAGGAAGGGTAGAATGGACATACCGGCCTTGGAAGACAAAAACCTTGCAAAAAGATCGGAGGAAAACGACAAAAATAGTCTTTGACTCTTGGACCGGTTGAAAAGGAGAAGAAAAAGTTTGAAAAGTTTTGAAAAAAATGAAGAACACGTGAGATTCAAAACCTTTTAAAAAAACTTCCTATGCGATTTTCGATCGGTTGAAAAACAGATTCGATTAATCGAAAATGCTTCGATCGATCTAGAACCAATCGAGCATCGATCGAAATGGATAGAAGCTGACCAAAAATTTAAACGCAATTTCGATCGGTCGAGAAACAACTTCGATCGATTGAAAAAAAAAAAAAAAAAAGATTTTTCAAAAACAGAGCATTTTTATGCAAAAACTCCTCAAAGTATTAAATTTTATGAATAAAATGCATGAGTATAATATGAAATGCTTTCCAAAAACACATGATTTAAGCCCAGATTTCCCAAAAATTAAGATTTTCACTCAATTCAACTCAAATTCTCAAACTTCAAACACATTTTGCATTTTAACTCAAGGAGGTTTCAACCTTGGATGGCCAACACAAAATCAACACACAATATTATGTACAAAGTTTAGCAAAGAGTAACTTATGTAGTGTGTGCAACGAGCAAAAACTTGAGAGACATATGAGGTGATATGTAAATGGAAATTAAGCACAATTTTTACAAAATCTATCACATACAATTAAATAAGACTATCCCTCAAAGAGGTGCATCATATAACTCTCACATCTCCTAGAATAAAAATTTGCAATCATGTAAGTTTCTTGATTTGCCTCATAATGTACACACAAATTTTATTTTGTCAGAAACTTATTAAGAATAAGTCGGGATAATGTACACACCAATTTTATTTCATTATGAATTTATTATAGTTCAATAATGTACATACCAATTTTAGCATTAAAACTTAGGCTACACCTTATGTTCTTTTTGTGCATGTGCTACACTTTCTCGAGTACAAAATCTTACGATATGCACTAAGGTGTTCATGATTGGCTAATAAACAGTGGTGAGATGGTTATTTATGCCTTTCTCATTAAGTTCAAGTCCGACAATCAAAAGCATGTGATTTCAAGATCAAGATCATGTGATAAAAAACTATAAATATCTTCCCACATAACATGCACTACAAAGTTCAAACTAGTAAAGTGCAAAAAAGTAAGCTTATCCAAGCTAAACAAGGTAGATAAAACATGTTATGTAAAGATAAATTGGCCAACCTTGATTTCAAATCCAAGAAAAATAATGCAAAACACATTTTGCTTTCCTATTCTTTTCTCCATTTTTTTTATTATACAAATAACAAAAACATCCTAGAATGAAACGCATGAATGTTATGCAATACAAATCCTAGACAAACAAAGAGAACAGAACAAGAAAAACAAAAAATGGTCATAGAGAGTAGAGCAATGAAGCACAAGGACCATGAAGCCAAGAATGACTAGGGACACAGAATCACACCAATAACTTGATGAAGTGTCTCAAACTTACTTCTATCAAGAGGTTTGGTGAAAAAATCAGCATTCTGATCAAGTTTGGAACTAGCAGACCTATTAGTTTGTTCTCTAGTAACAAATAAATTATGTTCCAAATTCTTAACTTTATCAAGCAAAAGCATGTTTTCAGTCTTCATATTATTCAACAGTTCATTAGCATCAAACAATTTCACAAGCAAAGTTTTCTTTCAAGCTCAAGAGATGCAATTTTCTTTAAACCTAATTCAACACTTATGGCATCCTTTGCAGCAACTTTGCAAAGTTTGTTGTACGCTTCTTGAAGATTTGCATCCTCGAAAAGTTCCCCATCAAAGGGTTCTCCTCAACAGTAATACTTTGGCAAAAATGCAAAATTGACCCTCTAACTTTCACATTTTTTTTTCATTTTAGTCCTCTAACTTTCAGTTTTGTCAATTTAGTCCTCTAACTTTCAATTTTTGTCAATGCAGGACTCCGTTACAACTCCGTTAGTGGCTGTCGTTAGAACTCCTAAAACGACGTCGTTTTGCATGTTTTTTTTTTAAATTCGGAATTATAAAAAAAAAATCTGAAAAAAAAAAGAAAAAAAAAAAGAAACTTCCCCTGAAATCAAAATAGATTAGAGAAAAATTTAGCACAAAACTGAGAAAGAAATCAAAACCAAAATGCAAAAAGTAATTGTTTTTGAAAAATAATATTTGTTTTTGTAATTTATCATTGTCTTTCAGTCTTCTGTTGAATATTGTTTTTGGTTTTCTATATCTTCTTTTAGATGGGTTTCTGTTGGAGTATTTAAGGATTTATATTGTGGGTTGGAAAATTAAAAACGTTTAAGGCTTTCTTCTGGTATAAGTGCTTTTGTTTAAAAGAAATCTTGATCTGTCTTTTTTTCCTAATATTATGCACTATCACTAGAGTTCGGTGATGGAGTTCTAATGGAGTTCTGAATCAATTTTTTTTTTTTTATTCCGAAATTTATTTAAAAAGAAGAGAGCCAAAACGACGTCGTTTTGGCTCAATTAACGACAGCCCTAACTGAGTTTTAACGGAATACTGCATTGACAAAAATTGAAAGTTAGAGGATTGAATAGAAAAAATTGAAAGTTAGAGGACTAAAATGAAAAAAACGTGAAAGTTAGAGGGTTAGTTTTGCATTTTTGCCTAATACTTTCATTAATTACAACAGTAGCAGTGAAAGTAATGAAGTTTCCATCTTCATCACTACCAGACTCATTGTTAAAAACTTCATCATCACTAAGGGTTACAACTATAGCTTTACCCTTAGACCTCAAGAATGTTGGACATTCAGATTTCATGTGACCATACCCTTCATATCCAAAACATTGAGGACCCATAGAATTATTAGAAGATTGACCTACTTTTTCTCTAAGTTTTTCAATTTTGTTAATCTTAGTAGGATCATTTTTCCTAAAACTTCTAGGTTCATCAGTGTTTTTACCTCTTGCCCTTCTGTTGTTATTTCTAAGAAAATTCCTAAAGTTCTTGGCAAGATAAGCAATCTCTGTAGCAGAGAGCTCATCATCAAATCCACCAACATCAACATCATCAACAGACTTAAGAGCCATTGATTTGGATTTACTAATTTTGGGTAGGTCTAACTCATAAGACTGAAGAGATCCTACAAGTTCATCAACAGGGATGGAGTCCACATCCTTACTCTCAGTGATGATAGTCACTTTAGGTCTAAAATCTTCAGTTAAAGATCTAAGAATCTTTCTAACAATTTTAGGTTGATCATAGATTTCATCCAAGTTGTATGCAGAATTAACAATGTCATTAAGTTTAGCATAAAATTCATCAAAAGATTTATCATCAGACATCCTAATGCTTTCAAATTTAATTGTTAATTGTTGCAACTCATTGATCTTAACTGCCTTTGTGCCTTTAGGCACAGTCTAGAGGATATTCCAAGCAGTGTGAACAACTTCAACATTAGAGATTCTCTTAAATTCTTCCATAGAAACAGCTTTAAAGATAGCATTCATAACTTTGCTATTGAAGGTGGCTGCTTTTTTCGGAGAAGTTTGCCACTCACTCATAGGAGTAGTGGGCTTCTTCCATCCATATTCAACAGAGTTCCAGACTCTCTCATCAATGGATTTCAGGAATACTTTCATCCTGACTTTCCAGTAAACATAATTATTCACATCAAAGTGAGGATGAATAACAAGAGAGTGTCTGTATTCCATGACAACTGCGGTCAAGGAAGATCTACACACAAGAGCTACCTGCTCTGATACCACTTGTAAAGTTTTTAGATCCCTTAAAACATAATTGAATTAACTTAGTTAACAAGCCAAGTTCTTACTTAGTCCAAATTCCAGATCAATCTTAACACAATCATATAATCATAACAATGTAAAGTGCGGAATAAAAAAAAAAAAAACACAAAGATATGATGATCTAGGAAAACCAAACCAGTAAAAATCTAGGGAGGATTTAACCTAGCTATCCTCGAGGTAAAACCGAATCCACTATGAAATAATCGAAGTTTGTACAATAGCGACTTAGACCACCAACATCCTATTGCTATCCATTAGTAGAAAACTTACTAACACGATCACGTGCAAGCTCAGAGACCACGGACTCCTTCTTTCTTGGATTCTTCAACAAGTACAAGCACTCCCGCTTGTGTATCGTTAAGCTCTTATGGCAGCAATTGAATGATCATCAAGCTCTTGAAGGAATCTCCATCTTGATAATCCTAAGTTTGTACGAAGGCAAGCACATTTTAGATCTCACAAGAAATTCACACAAACAGCAATATGAGCCACCTCAAAAATGTGGCTAGAGTTTGCCTTTTATACCTAAGGCAAAACATAAAACCCTACACGTTATATGGGCTTAGGGCTAAGTTGGAAATTCTGTAGAAAAAACAATTTGTACGACTTTCGAAGGGTTTTTGGGTTTTTAAGTGAAAGAAAGAGTTTTACGGGTTTGCCATTTAGTTCGCCGTTGTTCACGTCATCTATGGAATGGAATAAAATTGATAAAATTGGAAACTTAAAAAAAAAAAATTATTTGGAAAACCAGAATCAAATATTTAAAGGTGGATAATAATTGGTTTCTAGGAATTTCGTACAAAAAAAAAAATATTTAGTTTTGTACAAAAAAATTAGTATTTTTTACTTTTTAGAGAATAAAAGTATATAGGAAGTAATAATTGAGCAATTCAACAATAGTATTTTAGCAATAAGTAATTTTTTTTTCTTTAAAAAAAAAGTATGGTTTTTTATAGAAATTTTAACATGTCCTTCTTATAATTGTTTTTTATTTATTTCTTATCATTAGACCAATAAGTAATGTTAAGCTAATTGGAAGCCATACAAATAAATAATGTTATGCTGTTTCCTTTTAAGTACTGTAAAATAAAATAAATAAATAGATGGGTATAAAATGTGCTTGGATTAACTAAATAGGACAAGTTTGAGATTTATATTTTTAAATAAATTAGGATTTATAATAAGTTCCCTCAACATAAACATGTCTTTTTTCATTCTTAAATAAGTGCACCGAAATAGATCAAATGGTTCAAAATTGATCGAAATGAACCGAACCGAACTTAATGGACCAAATGCGACAATATTGATTGAAGTGAACCAAATTAAATCGAAATAGATTAAATAGGATCAAATTCTTTTATTTCTATTATTATTTTTATTTAAAAATTAAATTGCACTTAAAAATAGAAATTTTTTAAGAATTTACAATACTAATAAGCAAAACAAAATAACAGAGAATGAGAATGATACTGTATATCTCGGCCTCCACGTTGTAAAAAACCAAAGGCGAAAAAAAAAAAAAAACAGAGTACAAAATAAACAAAACTACATCCTCGTTTGGTTCTAGCATTCAAAATGGAGTTATTACAGAAGTGAGTTTCGTTGACCACAAACTCAATCCTCTGAAGAACACAATCAAACCAAACCAAACCAAACCCATGTCTAATTCCAACTCCATCTTTTTACTTTTGATTCTCACACTCACACGCACACTCACACTCACATTGCTACTACCAACAGCTTTAACTTTATCACAGCCAAAACCAATACAGGCTTTGCTCAAACACTTGGACTCAAAGAGGGCATCTCCTTCAGTTCAAGAAGCTGCAGCCAAAGCTGTTCTCAACAGATTGCTTCCTGAGCGCTATGTACTCAGTTTCCAATTCAAGATTGTCCCTCGTGTAATGTCCCATTTTTGGCCTTTAGTTCATACTTTGAATGCTTTATTATTGCTCTGTTTTATCTGGGTGTTCTTCAGTTTTTGTATTCTTGTATGCTGTACCGTGTTCTTATATACTGCTTGTGGTTCTAAAAGATGTAAGTTTTGATTGTTGCTTATTTCATCTGGGTGTCCTCAATTTTCTGTGTTTTTTATTTGCATGCATTAATGCTTAGAATTGGAAAATCCAGGAAAAGAATAGAAAGTTAAGTTATTTAACTCTTAATGGTTCATTTTTGGTTAAAACGGTCTCCTTCTGTACCTCATTTTTATTTTTATATTACAAAAATTTTCCTTGCATCCTAGTGCTATGAGAATAGAAAGGGGGATTTTGTTTTATGTTTTTCCCTTGACTTTAAAAAACAAAGAATAAGAAGAAGAAGAAGTACAACCAATTGCTCATTAGTCCATTTGGCCTCTTTTGAGGATTTTATCTTCAAGACTTCAACTCTTAACATTTCTCTATTAGACTGCTTTATGAATGTATGGCTTAATTTCTATAAATTATTCTTGGCAAAGTATCATCATAATAATTTTGCTGACAGTTTCAATTTTAAATATCAGGATGTTTGTGGTGGACAAAGTTGCTTTTTGATAAGTAATTACAACTCCTCAAGCAAGAATGGGCCTGAGATTGTGTACGTTGGATACGATTCTTGCTGAAGATTTTATCCCTTTATAATATTTATTTGTTTTGTTATTTAAGGATCTTTATTTGTCCATATCTAGCAATTTTCATCTTCAAGAATGTTATGGCTGATATCATTAATCCCTCCCATTCCCCCTCCTCTTGGGCTCATTGGATTAACTGATTTGAACTTAAAGTTTTGAACCTTTAAATTTATTGTTTTGTGCATCGAAAGATGTCACCATTGAAAGAGTTACTTTTTTAACCCCTTCTAAAGGATAGGTAGGTATCTGGCTATGAAAGATTCCTGCTGTTTTTTCTTTCAGTCATATCTTCCGCTACGCCCTTCTCCCCCAAATGAGAGAAAGCAATATTTATATTCTGTGATTATAAGTTTCGCGTTTCTCTTTCAGGATTAAAGGAACCACAGCCGTAGAAATTGCATCTGGCCTCTATTGGTACTTAAAGTATTGGTGTGGTGCTCATGTTTCATGGGACAAGACTGGTGGAGTTCAGATAGCTTCCATCCCCAAGCCAGGATCACTGCCTCTTGTAAAAGACAATGGGGTGATGATTCAGCGGCCAGTACCATGGAACTATTACCAGAATGTTGTTACATCTAGTTGTGAGTATTGAATCTTTGCTTACCTTTTCAGTTCTACCAAAATTCTGGAACTAAATGTGCTATTCTTCAGGTTTAACTATTTAAGTGATTGAGAGGACAGGAACTGTAAAATAGATTATATATTAATCAGGAATTCAAGAATTCGCCTATTATACACTTTAGAGAATGATATGAAGTGGACTACTTTAGAGAATGATAGTGTACTATTTTGTTACTGCAGCTAATCTTTGTTGTAGTAAATTTGTTGGTGAGCTCTGACTCGAATGTCAATACCTCCTCACACAAATGGGTGAAGAGTGAGGACATGGGTTAAAAAACCCAATGGCTGTGCGTGTAATTTACCAATCCAAAAACCAGAGTTTATTGTACAGAATTCCTTAGGTAATTTCACATTTTTTCTTTGCAGATTCCTATGTTTGGTGGGACTGGGAAAGATGGGAGAAAGAGATAGATTGGATGGCTCTTCATGGGGTGAACCTGCCTTTAGCATTTGTTGGTCAAGAAGCCATTTGGCAAAAAGTTTTCCTGGTGAATGATTAAATGCATCATTATAGGTGTCAATGGTATTCACCCATTTGTTGTGTGCGACTTTATGAGCCTCCCACTGTGTAGCAACTTGTACATTGAATTCATATATATTTTATAGCTTGACTGTTAAGAGTTTAAGTTATTTGGGTAAATTACACCAAACTTCCTCGAGGTTTGGGGAAATGTCAGAAACCCTCTCCTATTTTCATAAAAAAACACTCCACATTTGAGGTTTTGGTTTATATAACAAATAAACCCCTACGTCCATTTTGTGTCATTGGATATTGAGTCAAGATACATTTTTTTCAAATCAAATTTTCACCCATAACAACCTTAAAATAAATAAATAAATAAAAATAACTTCAAGGGGCTATGTGTCAAATTGGCTGCCAAAAAAATGATCTTTGTTATGGAAATATGAATATGACATTCAAGCCTACAGCATGTCGCAGAAATTTGAAATTCAACCCAGAAGGCTCTACTCCATGAAATTATCACTAAATAACTTTAACGAATATGCTCCTTTGCTTATATGATGTGGAGAATCACTGTATTATATATATAGACGCACATTGAAGAACATGCGATGTGTATTAGCTTTGAGGATGCCAATGAACTGAGAACTAATTCCATATTCTGTTAAGAATTTTATATTATGAATACAAACCAGTGTGCTTTCTTTTTTATTTAAGTACTGAAGCCTTGTATATCTGGTCTTGTCTTCTTTTTAAGCTTTTGAGATAAAAGAGGCAGTGTCTCTATTTGTAGAAGATGAGTTAATTACGCTATTTTTCAATTTTTTAATATCATGAGTTGTTATATTGACTGGTATTTGTTACTTCCATATATGTTAAGTTTGACTTCTACTTCTGATTTTTGCTATGTGACTTGTATTTTTTATTGTAGGATTTTAATATTAGCAAGGATGATTTGAATGATTTCTTTGGTGGACCTGCTTTCCTTGCTTGGGCTCGCATGGGAAATTTACATGGGTGGGTTTGCATGATATCTATTGTTTGTCTAGTGGCGTTTCCTTAGCAAGTACTTGAACTGTGGACGAGAGGATGATGTTGGTCAACAATCCTGTATTACATTTTAAACATTTATGTCAATCATTTGGATACCTTCCTCTAGAATCATGCTTATGGGAGATTAATTAGGATATTTAACTAATAGTTAGTTTTAACACATACATATAGACATACTGACATAAATGGGTGTTCATTTTTAAGCATCTGTGAAAAACCTCTGAAAGATGTTGATAAATGGTTAAAAAAAAAAAAGTGGAGAATTGTCGTTGGGGTTCTGCTTATATCATAACTATATCTCACTTAAAACCTTGCATACAAATCTTCTGATTGGTCTTCCACCCGTGCTCATGGTCCTCTTAAACAGGTGGCTGTGTAGCTGTGACATGAGTTTATGATTAGTTCAGCAGTCCAATTTATTATTAAGCAATACATTTGGGCCAAGTGGAAATTAATTGTACCTGTTTCAAATTTTACACAACCTTATTTTCATTTATGGATGATATATTCTGTGGATGAGAAGTATATAGATCTGTCATGAATCTTGGGATAGTATCGCAACTTTGAAAATTTGAATTCTACTCAGTTGGATGCCGTATATGAGTATCAATGATGATGTTGTCATTTGAAGTTTGACAATAAGACTACCAGCTGGTGACTGACAGTAAATCATATTTCACGTGACTTGTTCATAAGTTTTCCATATTGAGATGGCAATACATGTGACTCAGGTAAGGGTGTCCCCACTGTGTGATGAGTGGAGCCTTATAACGTGTAGCTAGGTGTGGTTGCCTAGTTGAGTGATGGTTGCAATTCTTGTCCAACAAAGGTACAAAGCGTCAGATTCTGTATAGGAAACATGCAGTGTTTATTTGAAGTCCCTTAAAGAAGGATGATTAATCGTTATACTCTCAGCTCTCAACCAAATAAGAGAGATCATTATTGCTCCTATTTTTCCTGATTGGTTTTAGAGGTGTAAATTTTTATGCATATAACTTACAAAGTCACATGTTTTGAGATTATGCATGTACATGGGATTCGCGAAATGCATTTTAACATCTTTTGCTGGACTGGCTGGATGTTCTACTGCTTGTTGTCTTTATCATCTTCCTTAAGTTTATAAAATCTAATATTTATTCTATTACAGGTGGGGTGGACCCTTAACTCAAAATTGGTTAGATCAGCAATTAGCCCTACAGAAACGGATATTATCTCGGATGCTAGAGCTAGGAATGACGCCTGGTATTGTTACCATAAGTGAATTCCACAGCAACTTTGCCTGACCAAAATTTATTGGGAGATGTTTTTTAGTTCTTGATTCTCAATTAGATAAAAAGGTTTTTTTGAAGTGACAAATTATTCATTCTCAATGTGATGACGTGGCTAATCAAGTGCAATGTCTCTTTGTTTCAGTGCTGCCATCATTCTCTGGGAACATTCCAGCAGCCTTGAAGAAGATATCTCCTTCAGCAAACATAACTAAACTTGGAAACTGGTAATTCATATTTCATGCTCTTTGATATGCGTTGTATAACTTGTGGTCTATGAATTCCAATTGTCTGAAGTATTTTATATTAGACAACATGAATTAGACAAATCGTATTCGGGGTTCCTGAAAATATTCCATCTGATTTGGAGTCTGCTGTGTGAAAATGTCATACCGTTCAATATGTTGAGGTTTTCCATCTTTTGTCATTAGGAACTCTGTTGATGCTAAGTGTCGTTGGAGCTGTACTTACCTTCTGGATCCCTCTGATCCTTTATTTGTTGAGATTGGGGAGGCTTTCATTAGGCGACAAGTTAAAGGTGCTCCTTTTTTCTGTAGATCGTTTGCTTGGAATAGTACTATTCTTTGCACTGTAGCATTAACAAAGTTTTCCATATATATGCGTGTGTCCTTTAATCACTTCATTTTAGTCCTTCACGACTGCAATGGAAAAATGATTTTAGACATAAAACTTGAATCATTTGATAGAAGATGATTTTAATCAGAATTTATTCACTTTTTTAAAAAAAGGTTGTACCTTATGCAAAAGCTCCCACTAGAGGTCATGGTAGGCAGTCTTACCCTGGCCATTTTTCTTTTTTTTGGAGAGAATGTATTCATAGTCTATGAGTTTCAAATTCAGTTCAATTTATAGTCTTCTTGGTGACTTAGTGGACCATCAGTCGATTCACTTTTTTTCTGCCAAGTAGCACATGAACGGGTTTGCATAGTCTTTCAACCTTTGGCATTGTATGGAGACCTTGGGATTGGACTGAGTTTCATTGGTATAATGATTATCTGTAGAAACTTGGAAGTGGGATACAGTTTCACAGTGATTGATACTATGAACGTGTATCAACCTTTATGTAAATGAATATAATGATGGTTTAAAAAAATTGTTTTAGTTGGTAAAGGATGATGCCAGAGTTAATCTCCCCCCCACCCCTCTCCTTGGAGTATAGATGCTTTTAGCTTCATCAATGATATAATTTTAACGGTTCAGTTGTATATGAAGAGTTTCTCTTAAAAGATGACTTGTATGGACTAAATTCATATTTTCTTTTCCTTTCTAATTTAGTGACTGATTTTGTTGGTCATGTTTGTATGCATTGATTACAGAATATGGGGATGTGACAGACATTTACAACTGGTAATTTCTCTCATTCAGATTCTTAGTAGAATGTTTCCTAACATTTTTGGATATATAATTGAACACGGTTTCTCCAAGTTACCTATCTTTTTTTTGCATTAAGTTGATTTTCTGTTTTGTCCCCCCCCCCGGGGGGTATTTTTGTGTGTGTGTGTGTGTTGTTTTGGCAAATATATTGTTTAGTTTAGGACAAAAACAAAATTTGTGAAAACTTTAGGTATAGAAGCAATAACTTAGCCCTTTTTTATTTACTATCTGGTGTGTGTGTGTGTTGTTTTGGCAAATATATTGTTTGGTTTAGGACAAAAGAAATATTTGTGAAAACTTTAGGTACAGAAGCTATAACTTAGCCTTTTTTTATTTATTATCTGATGTATCTTTAGCACATTCACTTGTTACTGAAACTTTTTCAGAAGTGCAAATCTATGAACATGAAACAGATGTGACCAATTTTTTAGGATTGGTAGAGACATAAAAAGATAATTTGATAAGTAAGTTTGATCAAGCCAGAGATTTTCTATGCAGCATTATGCTCCTATAAATGACAAACCTGTGATATATGTACACAAGTTTTTCTCATGATCATTATGTCAAAATGAAGCTTGGGCATTTGTGTTAACAAATTCTGACATTCCAGAAGTTTTTATTTGTAATTAATATAACCAGTTTTATAGAGGGTGAATGAAAAACTGAGGAATTAGGAGCCTTTCTTATTTTTGTGATTATATACATGAACAATCTTGTGTCTTGTTGGATGGTGTGAGCCCAGTGGCAATGCTTTTTTCTTGAAGGTTTCAAATTGTAAGTGTTGACATTTAAAAGTTGGGTTTAAGAGTGATTAATCACTGGGTTCTTTGAAACTTGCATCCTTAGAGTTTGTCAGTTAGAATTAACTCTGTCCAGAAGAACAAAACTAGTATCTCTTATAGTAACATTTGTTCTCTGTAACCTAAGGTTTGAAAGATGATGTAGTCAGTGATCTAACTAGGAGTAATATTCATAAAGCAGTTCTTAGAGAAGCTTTTCTTTTTCTTTTTCTTTTTCTTTTTCTTTTTTTCTTTTTTTTTTTGGGTGGCCTTTGACTGTTGAAATGGTTTTTTTAGGCCAACAAATTAATCTTAGTTACCAAATGTCTATGGCTTTAATGGGACTTGAAAAAATGTAATTTCACTTTGATATTTTCATTTCACAGCTTTGGCTTCATAGTTATCGTTCATATTTGGACCTGTTTTGTTGTGGACCTCCTATCCAGATCATTATCGTGCTCTTCTATGCGGCTGTTGTGCATCCTATTTCTTCTTTATGCTTTATTTAACAGTTGAAATAAGACAATTTTTTCCCAAACAATTGGGGGAATAATCTTACTAGAGATTATTGGATAGTTCTATGCCTTTTTCTTCTTTGGTGTGTTCATAGCATACTTGCTAATGTGGGTCAGTGAATCACCTGTTACCATGTCTTCTATTTAGTGATACATTCAATGAAAATTCCCCACCTACAAATGATCCAACATATATATCGTTGCTCGGAGCTGCTGTCTACAAAGCAATGTCCAAAGGTGACAAGGATGCAGTGTGGTTAATGCAGGTAAGCTTCTCAAGTTACCAACCCACCCTCCCCCCAAAAAGGCTTATTGGAAATTTTGTCATGTTTAGTCATTTACTCAATTGATTTTCAAACCTTAAGAAACTCATTGTTCAAATGATGTAGCAAGTTCAGAATGATTAGTGATTGTGATGGTGACATTGTTTTCCTTGTCATGCATTCTGCCTGGTTTGCTTATTGTGTAATTTGTTGTAATAAAATGTTTAAAGAGATAACTGGGTTTGTAAAATAATACCTCTTTACTAGATGCACTAAGGACTTGTATATAACTTTCAGTTTTATTGCACCTTTACCTGCCTACTAAAATATGTGAAGGTGCATTGGATATGCACATTTGTGTGTATTTTATCAATGCGTCACTCTCATGCTTATCAGAACTTTTTCTATTAAATAGTTAAAGCATGAAAATAGAAGTCAAATGTAGAATATCTTTGGAACTGATGCTTATCATTTTGAAGTTTCATCTTGTTAAATGTGCTACCCAAATGCCCACTCTCGGTTGCTGTACTGAACAGATGTTTTCTTTTTGCTGATTCATAAAAATCAACTACAAAATCTAAAGTGAGTATATATGGTGGTTCAAGAAGTGGTTCATGTGAACCTTGACATTGTATAATCATAGATATTTGTAGTTGACAGTTCTATGAATGTTAAATGTGCTACCCAAATGTTAAATGTGAACCTTGACATTGCTGATTCATCTTGTTCAATGTGCTACCCAAATGCCCACTCTTGGTTGCTGTACTGAACAGAGGTTTTCTTTTTGCTGATTCATAAAAATCAACTACAAAATCTAAAGTGAATATATATGGTGGTTCAAGAAGTGGTTCATGTGAACCTTGACCTGTATAATCATAGATATTTATAGTTGACACTTCTATGAATGTCCAGGGTTGGCTCTTCTCTTCAGACTCTGCATATTGGAAACCACCCCAAATGAAGGTATGTATGTACATAAGATGAACTAAATTCTAAGCATTCTGTTTTCCTTAGTTGTGATAAAGATGTTTTTTTTTCATTAAATGGAGTGCTGCAAACAGAATACTTAAATAATTTTTATTCTAAAGTATGTGTGATTCTGTAATTTATTATTTGGTAGTATGTAAAGATTATCTCTTTTTTCACGGCAGTCTTACATTGTTTCCTAAATCAAGTTGCAAAGCCTTCCAGATGGCTAATCGAGAGTCTAAGCTCTCTTGGGCAAGTTGAGAAGTATCAGCAGATAAAAGGTTATTGTGACATTTTGTTTACTGTTCTGACCCATCTTCTTTGGGGGATATAAAAACTGTTATTCTGCCAGCAAGTTGAGAAGTATCAGCAGATAAAAGGTTATTGTGACATTTTGTTTACTGTTCTGACCCATCTTCTTTGGGGGATATAAAAACTGTTATTCTGCCAAGTGCCAGTTTGTTTGCTTCTTTAGAGCAGCGACTTCATGTATTCATGCTGAAGGTTCAAACTCTATCCATATTACTCCTACTGTGACCCTGCTTCTCACATTGCATAATTATATTCTTTGACAGAATGGATGTAGCTTCCAATTTAGAATCACTTGGCAGTCCAATAATCTTAGGAAATTCATTTTTTGGAGGTTCATTGTATATTTGTAATCTTTGTTTCAAATCTCTATGATAAAAGTGCCCCATGATTGAAATCATCAGAGTTAATAATCTTATTCTCCAGTATGCTATTGTTCCCCGTATGAAGAACTTGGGATAAAACTGCGATTAAGAAGTACATATAGTAGGCGTTAATGCCAAAGAATGGCCTGCAAAACTGTCTGTCATTTAAGATTAATACCAAGAGTGCTATTTAACTTCTTCAAGGGTGTTTCTAGTTTCTAATTTCACAAAACCTAAGTACAATGGCCTGAGAGACCAGTAAAAAATAATGTTGATGAACAGTAAAAAATAATGCTGATGAACACTCGAAGTGTTCAACAATACTTCCATGGAATAAGACAGGGCTTTGGTATGGCAGCACCAGAGTAAAGAGGGCATTGGTATTAGTGAAAATAATGGAGAACAGCTGTCCTCTAAAAAAATTATGGGGATAGGTTGAAAAGGTACCTGTAAAGTTGTGATTTATAACTCTGTTTTATGTTGGCTTTATTCCATGATAAAAAATGTTGTATTTACTTTAATTTGTTCCTTTTATTTTGTGGGATTTTATTGGATTGGGTTTAGTATTAAGTTGGTGAAGAATCGAGCATAAAATGAAGAATCAGTGGTTTTCGCAACTGTCTCGCTAGAAGCTAACCCGTGAAAGAGCCACGTGAGAAGCACATGCTGGAAGCTGAAGAGTCGTGCCAGCCTAGAAGATTTTACGAGTGTCTCGCGGGTAAGGCCTTCCTGCGAGATACTCGTGAAACTCTCTGTCTAGAGGATTTTTAAGTGTGACTTTCTTACCCTTTTATATATACCCTCATTACTCACAAAAGTATATGAAGTCATTCAAAGATAAAAACTCTAGATAAGTTTTCAACAACACACACCTATCTTTTAGACAGAGAGCTACTAATCCTTAGTGAAAAATCATCCTAGCCTCTTCTCTTTCCCTCTCTCATTGTCATATCTTGAGAAGAGATTTGTACCCAAACACAATCCACACATTTTCAGAGTGTTTTGGAGATTGAGAATCTTTGGGGATTTGCCAAAAGAAGCCGGTAAGGCTTGGCGGATGTAAGCGGGTGTATTGCGGGATTCGGAAAGTTAGACAATATACTGTTCCAATAAGCCTTGTTGGAGTAGGAGCTTGGAGAGCTTAGGTACATTGGATAGATTAGGCTTGGAGAGTCTCTTGCTATTCGTGGATCCCAATTTATTGTTTAGTGAATCGATTTAGCGCTTGGAGGACGGCGGAAAGGTTTTTTGCCGAGTTCTTCGGTTTTGGGGATTTGCCAAAAGAAGCCGGTAAGGCTTGGCGGATGTAAGCGGGTGTATTGCGGGATTTGGAAAGTTAGACAATATACTGTTCCAATAAGCCTTGTTGGAGTAAGAGCTTGGAGGGCTTAGGTACATTGGATAGATTAGGCTTGGAGAGTCTCTTGTTATTCGTGGATCCCAATTTATTGTTTAGTGGCTCGATTTAGCGCTTGGAGGGTGGCGGAGAGGTTTTTTGTCGAGTTCTTCGGTTTCTTCTTCAATAACATACAACCGTGTTATCTTGTGTTTGTATCTCTCTTCCCCTACTCTTGTGCTTTACTTTTATTGTTTGTTGTTCATGTTTATGCACTAGAGTAGTATCGGTTGATTGCACTTCATTTACTCTTGTTTTCACACTTAGTTTAAGTTAGAGTAAAATCAATCTAGCCGTAATTTTTTAATTGGGAGTCTAAACAAGCTCTTGTATTTTAAAACAAATCCGAGCTTTCAGTACGCAAAGAGAAGTTATCAAAACTTTCAGGTTTTGTATAGAGTGGTTTTGAAAACGGGATTTGATGATGCTATTTTCCTTCAATTTCTGAAATATATTTGTCGCTCAACTTCTTCGATTTTTACATTACACTTACTGATCCCATAGAAAAATGATATTGTGCTATAACTTCTATTCCTTTTGCATTGGGGTGGTTGCTAATGTTTTCTGCTGCCACACATTTTGTGTGTGTGCTGTAACTTCAATTATGGTGATTGACTTTCAACTTGGTGAAGTCTGCAGGCACTTTTACATTCTGTTCCATTTGGGAAAATGATAGTTCTTGATTTATATGCTGATGTCAAACCAATATGGAAAAATTCATCTCACTTTTATGGTACTCCTTATATCTGGTAAGTAGCTCTTTAACATTGTAGCTGTTATTTAAATCTCAAAGTAGATGTTTAATCTTCATGAGATATCACCCTGGAGATTTAATTTTATAGTAAATGTGTATACTCATAATGTGCTTCAGGTGTATGTTACATAACTTTGGTGGAAATATTGAAATGTATGGCATCTTCGAAGTGATCTCCTCAGGTCCAGTTGATGCCCGTGTCAGTAAAAATTCAACCATGGTATGTTCTACTATTGTGAAATCCAAATATTGTTCCTAGCTTGTATAACTTGAAAGCCTAAACTGCAGGAATTTTTTTTTTTTTTTCTTTTTTTCGTTCTAGACTTTCTAACATTGTAGTAGATTTGGAAAAGCAGTTTAATTGCTAATTCATATTTTATACAGCAGAGTATCTGATTAATAATGTTTGCTATCTTCTTGCTTAGTCTGCGTTTGGCATTGGCTTAAAAAACTAGTTTTTTTTACTATTTAACTTATTTTTGGTATTATTCATGAGTCTTATTGTACTTTTTGGTACTATTCATGAGTCTCATTATACTTTTTCAGCTATCATTTAGCTTTATCTATAGTACTTTCAGCAAAAAGTTTTCAGTTTTAGCTAAATAAGCTGTTCTAAACAGACTCTTAATCTACACTTACATCCACTGAAAAGAACACTGGTTGTGAAAATTATAAACATTGGTACTTGTTTCTTTTGTTACTGTAGTTTTGTGACTTTTTTATAGCAGATTGGCTTAAAAACTTATTGTAACAGGTTGGTGTTGGTATGTGCATGGAAGGGATAGAGCAAAATCCAGTTGTTTAGGAGTTGATGTCTGAAATGGCCTTTCGGAGTGAAAAAGTTCAACTTCTGGTAATTATAGATTTTCAACTTCTTTTAATTACTTGTTTTGGGCAGGACTGCTATTATAGCAAGGACTATTCAGTAATTAGAATAGAAGGGTGCAGAAACTTTTTAAGATTCACACATGTATTAAAAAACTTTCAATGCCCTTCTGTCCCCCTTATCTTGCCTCACCATTGGTTCTTTCTGTATGTTACTCTAATAGTCTAATGTTATTTACTCTCTTTTTACAACGAAGTAATCTTTCCTCCAGGTTATGTCAAACTGTGAATGTATAGCAGGATTAATATTGGATTGTCATCAATTCCAAAAGCTTAAGCTATTAGGAAGTGGACCAACATTGTAAATTATTCATACCACATTCTTACTCCCTCCTGCACATGCAGGCCCACCCAATACCCCTCAACTGATTTGTGGGCCTTGCATGTGCAGTCAAAAGAATTAACCAAGAAGAGAGACACTAAAATTGGTAAACAAGACCAAATGGACTAAGGAAGCTTACCATATTGGTAAAACATAAATCTTAACGCTTAGGTTGTTAGGAAGTAAGAAAAAAATCTTTATCAAGCCTACCCTCAACAGGTATAGAATAAGGATTTATTTAACTTATGTGTTTTACCTCCTATACTGTTTTGATAATTATTTTTGTATACATAATTGGGCTAGATTATGTGGCTACTTGGCATTTTTTTAATTTTAATTTTAATTATTACTCACAAACACATGTGCACATGAAAATGCATGCTAGATTCAGATGAGTGAAAAAAATGCTTCCACAATACTTATCAAAAAAGAAGAAATGCTTCTCTGATGGTTCATGATTGCTGACATTTTAATGCTGTATGGTTGTAATTTAACATTATTACTATTGTAGGAATGGTTGAAGTCCTATTCCCACAGACGCTATGGCAAAGCAATTCATCAAGTTGAGGCAGCTTGGGAAATTCTTTATCACACAATTTACAATTGTACGGATGTAATAGAAGTATGTTTTTTTTTTTTTTTTTTTATTAAATTTATTGGATAGGATATCTCAATGTCATTTTTATCCCTAAGAATAATTTGAAAAAGATGACTAGAAAGGGAAACATAATATAGTGTTCTTTAATCTTTTGGTTCTTAACATAACAAATTTGTGTTGCAAACAACAACCACCAAGCCATAGTCCCAAATTTTTGGGGTTGACTATGGATCATCAACAAATTAGTCAGGGCCACGTTTATTTTTTTCGTCATTCCATTCTATCCAAGTTAGGTTGGTTGTTGTACTTCTAGTCAAGGATATCCATTCCATATTTTGTTTCTTTTGAGAGCATATAGACCGAAATGTAGTGATGAATCCTTGAAAGAAGAAATTTTAGCATTGTTCTCTGAACTCAGGGAATGAACTAGATAATATTTCTTGTCAAGAAATGAATACCAGTATACAAAGGTGACCTTTATTTGGTGATCATTCACAGCTTAATTTTATTTGCAATAATCAAAACTTTCTCAATTGCTGCTAGTTACTTATCTTCTTTTAAGGCCTTCTCCCTGAAGTAATTTTCTCTTCTCACAAATGCTTTAACATGACTTTCATTGTAATAGAGGATTTGCAAGAAATCCCTATGATGCTTGCTTGTGAGTTCACTGTAATTGTACCAAAAATATTTCACCATGCACCGAGAAATATGATGTACCTTTTGTTGCTGCAGAAGATATTAAATAATATTCCTGTCAAAATAATTGAGCACCAAGAAAGCAATTGTCCACTTCTTTGAAGAAATGATTTTAAGAGTATCTTTGAGAACTGTAAATAAAGAGTAATCTGAGGCTGATACTTTTTCCGATGAAAATATTCTGTAGTTTTAACGTCGTGAAAGATTCTTTAGTGAAAATTTATCTACAACTTATTATAGTTCTGTGTAGGTGTTTTATTGCTTTTATGTTTTTGGTGTCTTATAAACATTATAAATAAAAAAAGAAGAAGAAGAAGATGCTAAGGACCAAGAATTAAAGTATTATTTAGTTATGTAAATGTATTGTGTTTTCATCTGCTAAAGATTTTAGTGATTCTATGATCTTTTTTAACATGATCATTTTGAAGTATACTTTTATGGAATGAGCGTTTGCTATAATATTGATATTTATTCAACATTCCAACTTAATAAATTACATTCACCGGCTATGATAGCTGTTGATAACTGTTTGGCTCCTGTAGTTAGGAAGGCATCTTACTAAATGCTTATTATGTGGCCTTCAACTCATTGCAGGATCATAACACTGATTTCATAGTCAAATTCCCAGATTGGGATCCATCAAATACCAGCTCTCCTTTGCCTCAGGCACATTTATGGTATTCTACTCAGAAGGTGATCAATGCCTTAAGACTTCTAATTGATGCTGGAAATAATTTTGCTGGAAGTGTTACATATAGGTAAAATGGAAAAGATTATATATCCATAAGTTGCAATATTCTTCTTCTTTTCCCTGGCATGATTGTGATGATCCTGCATAAAGTGACTTCTTTTGAATTGATCCTTCTGCTTCCATTCCCTAATCAATGTGTTTTATTTTATTTGGTCATAAAAGCTTGATAACATGCCATATTTGTGATGTGGTTCAGTTGGATCAACTCTTTTTATATTATGCTACATTCTTATGATACAAAATACGTGGTAACTAATCTTAACTTGCCTTTATCAACTTGTGATAGTGTCTTTGTCCCCCATTTTTGAAGAGTGAAGAGATAAGCAGAATAAATGAGCTATGGTGCATAAATACTACTTAAACCTGAAATTCTATGTCACTAAGTAGCACTTTGCACATTGGATCTGATATGTGAGCCTTTATGGTATCAGTGACCCAACAAAAACTGCTCAGAGTTTCTCAAACTTGGGTTTGGGATCTATGCAAAGTGTATCTGCACAAATTTAAGCAGCCTGTAAAAAACCACTCAAATTTGAAGGCAACCACTACACAAACACAGCTGCCTAATCTAGAACTCTCTAAATATATAATTGGGGTTTTATGCAGCTTAGGCTATTCTATTGGGCCACTTCAGGTGCTGAATAATGCCACGTGGTCTTTACAATTAAGCTGTGAGTGAGCATGCCTCATTGTTATGTATGAGTTAATTTTCTCTTCCTTCATGCTAAAGTCAGGTCTCTCTTCAATTTGTACATTAATGGATATCACGATTCAGTTACATGGATACCATTGGGTTTGTGGTTTTTGTGTCTTTGATCAATATATCTTTTTCTTTTCTGAAAATTCCTTCATACGCGAAATCACTTAGAATTTAACATGGTTAGAAGTTATGTTGAATGTCATGTGCGTCTAAGAATCAGCATTGTATTGTTGTCTTTTACAAACAGTGATTGTAAGATGTTGATGCTAGGTTGCGTCCTTAATAAAGGAACTGTGGCAGGATTTTTCTAGTTGACTCTGATGATTGAAAGGCCAACTCTTGACCTAGATAGAGCATAAGAATATAATTATTAGGCAAAGAATAGAATCCATTTTAATTATCCATGGAATTTTAACAGGTATGACTTGGTGGACTTAACACGGCAAGTACTGTCAAAGCTAGCAAACCAAGTATATTTGGATGCTGTGACTGCATTTCGACAGAAGGATTTAAAAGCTTTAAATCTTCATAGCAAAAAATTGATTCAGCTCATAAAGGATATTGATATACTTCTTGCTTCTGATGACAATTTTTTACTTGGAACGTGGCTCAAAAGTGCAAAAAAGTTGGCAAAGAATCCTCATGAGTTGAAGCTGGTGAGTAAAGATATCCTTATTTGCATATTACTTAGCTAGAGCATAATTGAATTTAATTGGGAATAATAACATGTTTCAACTTCATACATATTGACAATTCACAAGACCCTTAGACCTTACACAAGGTATGGAGGTCAGCTATACATTTTCCTTTTTTTTTTTTTTTTTTTTTTTAAATCTGAGGATTGTTGGGCCTATGTGCTATACTGGGGAGGTAGCCCTCTCTCTTCCCATCTCTTATACGGTGTCATGAGACATTATCAGTTAAACCAACTTGCACCTTCTAGGCTTCTATACATTTTTGTTTTACCATATCTGATCTATCTAAATAGGAATAAATATTTGTTTAAGTAAAAGGCATCCTGTCTCTTTGCATGAGTTGTCTGCACAATATATTTCCCTTGCCCACAAAGCTCCTTCATTAGAATTGTACCACTCATGTTCAATGATTTTTACTGCACGTTACAAACCTTTGCCAACTTCAGGCACCTAACAGTCGCTCTTGCTTCTTTTATTTGACTAATAGAGAAGTGGTTCTGTCTTATCTCTAGTAATACTAGCATTTTTTAGAAACACTTGGTAGATAAGATGATTTTGATTGATTGGATGTACTTTCCAATGCTCTCTCCTTCAGTATGAGTGGAATGCAAGAACGCAAGTCACAATGTGGTTTGATAACACAGGAACCATACAGAGCAAACTTCATGATTATGGTAATCTTTATATTCCATCATATGTTACTACTTTTTGTGGTTTTTATTGGATGTCCCTGAAGAGACCGTCATATGTTACTTATGTGATTATGGTAATCTTCATCATTTTTGCTTGGCCCTAATCAGCAAACAAATTCTGGAGTCGACTACTTGAAGGCTACTATCTACCTCGAGCTTCAACCTATTTTGATCATTTGTTAAGAAGCTTGAGAGGAAAAGAAAACTTCAAGATGGAGGAATGGAGAAAAGAATGGATTTCGTTTTCAAACAAATGGCAAGCAAGCCAAGAGCTTTATCCAGTGTCGGCTGAAGTAGATGCTCTTGCTATTTCTAAAGCCTTGTATGAGAAATATTTTGGTAAGAAGAATTGGAAAAAGAATAAGTATCATTTTGAAACAAGCGGCAAGCGGGTACTGCGCTTCACCCAGTGAAGGCCAATGGATTGCACGTGCCATTTCTAAAGCCTTGTATGAAAACATTTTATGTTACATACTTGGGGGATTCTTTATAAGGTCAAATCTATATATTACTAAAAGCTGAAGTGTAGCATTTAATGTTGCTATGCTCACATTAAACCACGTCAGCAGCCATGTCATTCTCATTAACTTTTTTGAATTTTTAATTCAATTTGAAAATAGTTTTTTCCAATTTTTAATTCAATTTCTAGCCCTATCTCTACCACTTCTTATACATTTAAATTCACTATAAAGCCCAAGCCCACATCCAAAGCCTTTTCAGCTAACTCTCTTTGTCAAACCTGATGGCTTTTCACGGTTACAACTTATACTATTCCCTTTCCTTCTGTTACATGGAGCCCTATCTCTACTTTAAATTCCAGCCCACACCCAAAGTCTTTTCAGCTAACTCCTTTTGTCAAACCTGAATGCTTTTCACGGATACAACTTATGTCTTTCCTTTTCAGGTTTAGTCCCTTCCCCTTCCCCACCTGTTTCAGCTTCTGTTCTATCGTTTCACGTTTTGTTTCATCCACGCCATATCACGGTTTCAGCTTTTGTTCTACTATTTCACTCACGGTTTCATCTTCCTGTTCTATGGTTTCAGCTTCTATTTTTGCTTCTAACGGCAGCCTCTCTTTCTTACTTCCTCTCCTCAAATCCATATAAATAGTGACATAAGCCGGGTGATTCAGTTGAGGTATTCCTACATCCCAATTTCTTTTGTGCTCTATTCTTTTGCTTGATGGTTTATTTTATTTTATTTTATTTTTCCTTTCTACGTTTGTTTCTGCCTTTTTCGTGCTGTGCTGTGGTGTGGATGGTTGTTACGTTACATTTACTTTCTAAATCATTTTTGTTGGGGTGTTGAATTTGTTACTATTGGGTTATTTAATTGGAGTACTGCTTTTTTTGGGTATGTCCATTCTGAGCTCTTTTGGGGATTTACTAAGTTGGGAAAATCCAAAAATTGGGTATGTTCATTATGCACGTAGAGATTTAGTTTGGCTGTCTATTTGGTTGCAACACCTGTGTGTTCTATGATATCAGTTTTTGATGTCTTTGTGTTAGGTTTAGAAGTCTACAAACAGAGACTTTCTGTTATGTAATTTTTGTCCCTTTACTAGATTTTTTTTTTTTTTTTTTTTTCAATGGTGGAATGCTTGAAATAAATAATGGAAACCAGTAGGCTATGATAGTTCTTTATGCATGACAAGAGAAGAGAGGCCAACCCTTCACCCTCAAAATGTTTGACAAAATGCCTGCGCCAAACTGAAAAAAAGGAGGCTTGGGCTTCGAGGCATGGCTTATAAAGATAGTGTTGACATTAAGCATCCTCTAAGTTTTATTGTATATTTGTGGTCGAATGCTTCAAAGGAACAACCTGAAGACTGCATTAGGATTATCAAAGACAGATGAAAACTATTAACATCAAGCTATTATTCTTGCTATGAGAAATGCTACAGACACATTAAGGTTCAGTTGGTTTAACCACAGTTAACCTAATTAATCTTTAAATGAACACTTTTTATGATCCAGATCCACACATGAATCCAAGGCTTTTTTCTTTTTCCTTTTTTTCTTGAAATGCCAGGCAAGCTTCAATAGATAAATACAAACTGATCAGGGTAAAGACTATTCATTCAAAGTATCCTTCTTGATCACAATCACAAACTGATCAGGGTAAGGACTATTCATTAACAAACCCCTGCCACCTATTATTGAGAACCCATTTGGCTAAGTAATGAGCTGCTAGATTAGCTTCACGATTTATCCAAGAGAATGCCATTGGATTCAACTTTTTAGCCATATCACAAGTGTCTTCTACTGTCTACAATACATATAGCTTGCCAAGGAACAGAGATAGGCCTTTCCCTTTCAAAGTTTTGTTAATAGCATTGATACAAATCTTTTGAGTCTCCTTCAGTTACTACTTTCCTCAAATTTAGTTCTTGACTCAATAAAACTGCCCATCTAATTCCTTTTACCTCAGCTACACACACTGTAGTGTTACATACCATCCTTTGCCCCTAGCAATCACCTTGCCCTTCCAAAATCCCTTCGAAGGCACTTTGTAGGCTGTTTGCAACCTTAGTCATTGAGGGGCGAAATACACTTTCACTTACACAATCCAATGCTAGGGACACAACAAATGCCAGTGCCTCCATTTCCAATGGGGTAGGTGGTGGTACTTTTGGGTCCAAAAAGGCAAAAACCTGTGAATTTCCTTTTGGGTAGTGTATGGGACTACGAAATGAACTGTAAGCCTTTGCTCACCACTAATAGTTTTCATAGATTTGTGGTCAATGCTTGATAGTCTGATTTAATGGAAGCAATCAAATATTTTGTTTAGCAACCAGAATTAGGTCACTTTGATTTGACCCTCTAATTCAGTGTTTGACTATTTTGTTTCTTTGAAGCTTTGATTTGTTTGTCTCTCTCTGCCAATCACCCCTCTAAAAAATATTGCTTTATTATTTTGGTGTGGAGTTGAGGACTTAATTAACTAGATTCTCTGTTACATGAACAAAAATTGTTTGATAAAATACCTGATTGTTTTGTTCCTTCTCTAGAATTAACTTCAAAAATTGTAAATGGAGATGTTCTTCTTACACAGTATATACATGGTCTTGGTAGTATATAATGTCCATTCAGCACATGGTTTATTTTAGATATTTTTTTTTAATTTGTGCTGTACTTCTTTTTGTAGAATTGCTTTCTTGGTTTTAATCCCTATTTGAAAGTAGGAACATAGACAAGAAAAGCTAAGATTCACTTAATTTTCTATCATTTTGTCTTGGTAAGAATTTTCTTTTCTCCCTTTTGTTTAGTATATAGATACTCATTGGCTTGAATTCAAGCTTGACTCACATTACTAATCAATTATAGAATACATGACAGAGCATGCTCAATGTCTAACAAGTACACATGACATGACAGTACATGCTCCATGTCTTTCAAACAATCAATATGTAAAATCCATTTACAATCTATGAACCCAACTATGTTACCTATCATATTAGGTGAAAGCTATGTTATTCTATTCAGATTAAGTTCTTGGTCTTAGGTTCTTAAAAGCTTTCTTTGAATTGTCTATGTTGGTAATTATTTATGTGCGTCATTAATGGTATGTACTTAAATGACTCCAAGCAGTTTTACCATGTATATTTTAACAAATTTGCATTTAAACGTATATTTTTGTGTGTGTTTTTAGGGCCTGGCTTTAGTTTTGGTTTGGCATAAACTCGAAACAAATGCCACAAATATCTAGATTTGTGACTTATGTATTCTTAATGTTTGAATAAAACTACATGGTACCATTTAAACATGTTTCATATAAGCTTTTGAGGTCTCAGGTCATGTTGTATTTAAATATGACAAAAGATAGTACCATTTTCCACCTTAGTACAGTTAGTACTGGTGTTTTATATATAACTTGGATAGATTGAATTTGTTTTGTGTGTATACTCACTTTTGATATTTATTTATGAATTTCAAGAAGTCTAATAGAATACTTATTTTTCATGAAGATTTTTAATATATTGGATTTTTAAAAATAAATCAATAGTTGGGGTCAAGTCATTTGAACCATACATGCCTCCATTTAATTTTCTTTCGTGGTTGCTTTGTACTTCCAACCATTTAACAGTTTAAATATTTTTTCCTTGCTTTGTCTAATTTTACTTATTGTTGACTTCTTCGAAGAGCGGTAACACAAAAAATAAAATGAGAAAGGGAGAATTAGAGGTTGTGGGTCATAAGTCGTAGCCACATCCATTAGAATTTGAAGTTGGGTTATGCTTAAATAAGTTAGGCTCAAATTATTTGCAAGGACTTCCACAATTTTGGGCATGTTTGGGGTGGACATATTTGATGCTATTCTCCTTCTACACTAGATTTGTGATCAATAATAATGGTTAGGTGCTTTTTTTTTTTTTTTTTTAAATGTACTGTTGTGTATTGATGAGATTGTCCTCATTCAAGTAGTTAGCCATTTGCTCTAACATCTAAATTTGGAATGATGTACAGGGGCTATCATGGTTGTTGAAGCATCAAAGCCAATTGCAATGGTTGATGCGTATGGTTTTTTAAGTACAAAAAGTAAAATGTTTGTGAGTTTCATTTAGTTTCCAACCTATAATTTATAAATTTTGTGTTTCACATTCATGAGGTGAAGTGTTGTTTGACTAGCCCGTCCTTATAAAACATGCGTGAAACTGTGATTTGAATAGGAAAATATGACAAAATCCTATTTGTTATTGGTGCAATTGTTGTGAGAAGTCCAAATTAACTAGATAGGTAATTTGCAATGATGATTGTATGGTCTAGAAGTTCTATTATCTTTGTGATGATTGGGTTTTGGTGCATTGCTAATTTGATTTTCCACTAAAGAATAGTAAAAAGTTCTGGTTTAATCTCCCATCCTATTTTTAATTTTTTTGGTTTGGTTAATTTGTGAAATACTTGGTTTTTTTAGTATAACAACAGTTGTTTGATTTTATTAATTTTAAAAGAGATCCGGATTCTTCCCTTTGTCAAGAGATCACATTAATAGGCTTGTCACACTCTCTCTCCCCTTAGCTCTCAATTTGTGACATTCATTTTCTCTAATTATTTTCTCTTTTCGTCTTTTCTATTTGTGTACATACCCAAATATATCATAGGATTTATCTTAATATAATATTTTTATGGGAATAGATTTTTTATGTTTATTTTTTTAATGCAACTTCAATTTGTTTGATAGTTGGAGATTATTGGACTTGAATCTTGAATGTCTCCATTGGAAACACCAAGAGGTGCCAATTAGTTGATTTACAAAGTTTGTGGCGGATTTTGCCAATTTGAGTTTGACTCGAGCTTAATATCTTTAATTGTAAATTTATTGATATTATGATGTAAGCGCAGTTGTATATTTATTTGATTTATTGATTATTTTGTAATACTTATTAAACCAAATTGACTCTCAAAAAAACAAAAAACTTATTAAACCAAATGTAAGAGCACATAATGATTATTATAATATATTACTTCATAATATTTGTATGTATCTCATTTTTAATGATATTGTGTGTAAAATTTTGACTGTTTCATCACAAGAAACGTTCAAACTGCAATTTTCATCTTATATTGGAGTTGATAGCTTTCAATAATTGAAATTAGAGAGATGTTTAAACTTGAACATGTTAACATTTGATCTAAAACAATCTCGTGCAACGCACGGATTAGCGACTAGTATGAAAAAAGGGGGATGCAAATTGTTAAATAAGCAGATATGTTCTTGATAATCTTTATTTAGTAGTAATCTTGCTCTAAGCCCCGCAAAATTCTGGGGCTAGTTATTAACTCTCATTGTCATCTATTTTTGTAACTTGATTGAAATGATACAAGCAAATTTCTGAGATTATTGCATAAGATGTGTTTGTAGAGGTTTTATAAAGAGTGTAGCCTACAAAGCGGTTTAGTTAGTCGTTGACTATAGTAATTGTTCTTTAAATATATGGCATAGTTCAATTTGAGAGATTCACGTTTTAGTATTCCACTTTGTAACCAAATTGCATGATTATATTATTTGTTGCCTTTTTTATTTGGTTTATTGGATATCTGTAGTTTATATCATACTACTAAGGGTTGCACGTGCCTTGCACGTGCTGACTTCGAGTGAGAAAATTTAAAATAGAATTATTTTTTGAAATAGTATCAAACTGTGTATTTAAATTTAGAATAGTTATTTAATATATGACTATCTATTTAGTATGATAATTTCTTAGAGGAAGGTATTTGGTATCAAATGATATCAAGTTGGCGATATCAAAATTCAATAAGTATAAGACATGTCAGCAAAAAATAAATAACCCACCAATAATTGAAAGATACTAGTAAGTTGCTCGTGCGATGTACGGATAATTTTGTAATATTTTATGTAAAACAGTTTTAAATAATGTTGTACATAAATTATAAAGAAAAAGTAAACTAAATTAGAGTAAAGAAATATATACATTTTGAGATATTAAAAATTGGTTTAGTAGCTTCACTGCATATTTATAGCCTTTTTAAGGTAAGATTTTTTTTAAAAAAATCATAAAACCAAAAATAAATGCAAAGAGTAACGAGATCATGAAATAAACTAATTTGTGTTGTGTTCACATATTTCATACTATGAAATAAAAGTATACTCAACTCTCTGACTATCTTCAACTCATCGATAGTGAGACATTAAGACATGGTGTGGGCAAATGTGTATGCATTTGTGTTATAGATGATTTAAAATTAAACCATGGTAGAATATGACTTTACATTGCACACCAAATATTCTCTCTATTTATATACCCAAAACAAAAACTAACTAACCAAATTATCGAACCTAAATCATATTTAAGTCCCTAATATAAAAAGAAAACAAGATTACTCGTAGGGGTTCAATGTCTTGATGGTGGTGGGAAGCCAGTATAACGGATGTGGTGACCCTCAAATTCCTCTTTCTCTCTCTTTCAAATGTTTTGTTAGTCTCAGATCTTTTATTCTAGTAATACATAGTGAAATAGTGTCTTTTATTTAACAATTTACAACATTTTTTTTGTCTCTCTATCTCTCTCTAGAGTCTTATCTCATTAGTTATTACTATTAGCCCTTACTTTTAAAAAAAAAAAAAATACTAAAATAGTAGGTATGTTAAAAGACATGAAGAATAGTGAAAGGTGTGGTGTAAGCTTAGACAATTAATGAGATAACAGTAAAATAAGATAATGTGAACTTTTGGATAACAATAAAAAAAAATAATGAAAGAGGAAAAAAAAAGACTAAATGCAAAATTAGAGTGCCACTTGGCAGAATTTTATGCACTCTCGCATGAGGTCTCTGAGAGAGAGACATTTTGTAACAACTTTTATTCTACAATATTCCTCCAATTTTTTTTTTTACTCATTCTTGGAACTGAATAATTATAATGGTTATGTGTGTGCAATTTATAACTGTTATTTCACTACATATTTATAGCCTTCTCAAGGTAAAATTAATTTTTCACCCTAAAAAAAGGTAAAATTATTATTTTTTAACTCATGAAACCAAAAATAAATGCAAAAGAGTAACAGGACCGTGAAAATCAAATAATTTGTGTTATGTTCACATATTTAGTACTATGAAATAAAAGTATGTCCAACTCTCTTACATATTTGTGTTGTATTCACATTTATAATATTATGGTGGGCGTGCTACAAGACATGAAAAAGAGAGAAATATGTGATGTAAACTTAGGCAATTAATGAGAGATTAATGAGATAACAATAAAATAAGTTAATATAAACTTTTGGGTAACAGTAAAAAAAAACTTAATGAAAGAGGTAAAAAAAATACTAAATGTAAAATTAGAGCGTCTCTTGGCAAGACCTTATGCATTCTCGCATTAGATCTCTACTTCTAAATTGAAGTCTAATTTTGCACCACGTGTCTCATCTAATTTTTAAATTTGTATGTTAAGTGAATTATTAGATGCAAAATCAAAAAGTCTAAATTCAAATAGATTCTAAATTGAATTTTAAATGAAGTTCAATTTTACGCCATGTATCCCATCTAATATTTTGATTTTTGTAGCAAGTGAATTATTTCATACAAAAACCGAAGAGTCTAGATCCAATTAAATTCTAAATCATTTATAAAAACAATCATATATATATATATATATAACTGTGATTGTTTTTAAATGTACATGTACATATGCATTGAGTTACACACTACTTTTATTAAATGAATGTATCAATTTTTAAACACAAAATAGAAAAATAATTAGGAAATTGATTTCTTACCTTGTCGACATGACCCTAATTATATTCATTACCTAGCCCATTTTGGTCGGCCTTAGCTTGATTTGTCTAGACATCAATTTTCTCTCTTGCCAAAAGTCTAAGTTATTTAATTTAGGTGGAAGTTTTCTTGATTATTACTTGTATATAAAACTGCAAGATCATTAAATTGGAATAGGTCCCTTACTAACCTAACCAATTGGAATAATATGAAATTTCTTCCCATCCACACTAAACATTATGTACACTCCAAATTGTTTCTACATCTCATAATGATACGTTGTTGATAGGTATTATAAATGTCAGAGTTGTAATTGAGACTATGCCCAGAAGCTTTACTATTCAATACTTTGCGAGAAAAATTAAACACTCATTTGATGTAATAGGAGACTATGAAATTTGACATTGTATACACTGGGGTTTATTCTTGATGTTGTGAAATTGTTGTAGGTACTAAAAACTCTAGTTTGATTAATTGGCAAATCATGTTCCTTAATCGTGACAAGTGTACAATGGAAAACTTTTGTATTCCTACAATAAATGTTTTGGAGAGAAAATTGTTAGTCACCTCATCCCATTGGGACCCCCCTATTTATACAAAGGAAAAAGGGTCTAATATTCCTAAGTGTGACTTAGTTACATGGAATTTTTGTGCAAATGTGCCTAGATTTCTTTTAGAAATTTAATTATGATTTTAAACTCTAATTTGGTGATTTTTATATTATTTTTGTGGCTTGGTTTTGATTCAGTAAAGACATATTAGCCAAAAGAAACAAAGGTAGAGCTATTAAAGAAATCTGTACTTTCAGATTAGCAATTACAGATGGCTAATGTTGCATTGTCATTTGTGGTTGTGGTATGAATAAGCGGTATGTTGTTTGGGCGACTGATTGAGGCAAAGCAGTTAACCATATTAAAAGGGATTAGCAACTTTTTTTCTCTCTTTTACCATTTGTGGTACGTATATGCCTTTTTTCAGATATGCTCAACTGAAGTACCCATTAGGATTTCCCTTAATTATGATAAACATATTAATTTTTTTTTAAAAAAGTTTTATATTTATTAAATGATATATGTGTGTGTGTATATATATATATATATGTATATGTCGAGGGTCATGTAGGTGAATTGACACCTCCCTATACACAAAGTGTCTAGGGTTTAAGGGAGAAAATGTTCAAATTGCGAGGGTCAGGGAAAAAAAGGTTCAAGTTGCAGGGTTAGCAGTACATTGTAATTATTTCTAAATAAAAAAAAAGATATAGAGATATATATTGTTTTCCTTGAGCTAAAGCAGTTGCGATGGAAGTGTAGAGTGGATGGTTATTTTTTTTTTTTTTAGTCCTTGAGTATTTTGGATTGTTTCAAATGAGTAATGGCTCCTCTTAGACTCCTAAATTTTTTGGTTTATTGATTTTGCTATCTATAACTTTGATTCTTTTTTACCTAATAAAGTTTGGAATTTTCTGCAAGTAAATTTTTTCTTTAAGAAAATGAATAGAAATCTCCCTTCATGTTCATGCTCATCTTAATGTTCATATATTGTATCTTTTGCAATACTCAATAAGTTGTTTACTCATTTTGTGAATTATCAATTGTAGGTAAGAAAAAAAATTATAAACACAATACTATTCAATTAAACTAACGTGAAAAATTAAATCTATTAGATTAAAAAAAATGGACATGAAAATGAAAATTTCACAAAAAATTCCTTAAATAGAATTAAAATAATTTTTACTCAATATTGTTTATCAAGCAATCATGTACTAACTAATAACATTCCAATCATTATGTGTATAACAGGGTGATGAAATGGATGTTCAGTTTATTTAAGAAATGTGATCTAGCTAATAGAAATTTAAAAAATACAATAACTTTCATGAGTAGTCGTGAATTATAATTTTACATATATCTTATACAATTTATGAGTTTTATTTTATATAAATGTATTTCATAAAGTTAACAAAATTTATCATAAAACCCTTCATTGTATTTTTTAAAATCACTACATAAAAATGAAAGAAGTTTTTTTCCCAAAAAAATCTTCTCCAATCATAATATTTACCCAAAAAGATTGTACCAAAAAAAAAAAAAATTGTGCAACGCATAGGCCAATAACCAGTCTATATATATAATTAAAGCCAAAACTAAAAGAAAATCCAATTAAATTCTAAATTAGATTCCAATTGTAAATTAAATTCCAATTGTTGTCTAATTTAGTGTCACGTGTCCAATTTAAGGTTTTTTTTTTTTAAAGAAAAACATTGATTCCAAATACCGATGGACTCACCATTCCAAATAAATTTCAATACACTAACTTTTATTTTATTTTATTTATGTGATAGTTTTTTTGATGAAATAGTGGCTCCTAAAAAAGGGCCATATATGGGACTGTGATTTCATGAACAACATGTAATTTTTAAATAGACTGACGGTAGGTTGCTATACGTACATACATACATATATATATATATAGCCAAAACTAAGAGAAAACTTAATTAAATTCTAAATTGGAGTCTAATTTTGCACCACATGTCTCATCTAATTTTTAAATTTGTGTGTCAAGTGAATTATTAGGTGCAAAAATCAAAGAATCTAAATTCAATTAGATTCTAAATTGAATTTTAATTGGAGTTTAATTTCACGCCATGTATTCCATCTAATATTTTAATTTTTGTAGCAAGTGAATTATTTCATACAGAAACCGAAGAGTCTAGATCCAATTAAATTCTAAATCATATATATATATATATATATATATATAATTGTAATTGTTTTTAAATGTACATGTACATGTGCATATAGACAAGGTTGCACACTACTTTTATTAAATGAATGTATCAATTTTTAAACACAAAATAGAAAAATAATTAGGAAATTGATTTCTTACCTTGTTGACATGACACTAATTATATTCATTACCTATTCCATGTTGGTCAGCCTTAGCTTGATTTGTCTAGATATCAATTTTCTCTCTTGCTAAAAGTCCGAATTATTTTAGGTGGAAGTTTCCTTGATTATTACTTGTATAAAAAATTTCAAGATCATTAAATTATAATAGGTCCCTTACTAACCTAACCAATTAGAATATTATGAAATTGTTTCCCATCCACACTAAATGTTGTGTACACACCAAATTTTTTTTGTATCTCATAATGACATGTTATTGATTGGTGTCATCCAAATCCAACATGATTGAGAGTTGTAATTGAGACTATGGCCCATAAGCTTTACCATTCAAAACTTTGCAAAAAAAATTAAACACTCATTTGATGTAATAGGAGACTATGGAATTTGACATTGTATACACTGGGGTTTATTCTTGATGTTGTGAAATTGAGATAGGTACTAAAAACTCTAATTTGATTAGTTGGCAAGTCATATTGTATAATCGTGAAAATTCTACAATGGAAAACTTTTGTATTCCTACAATAAATGTTTTGGAGAGAAAATTGTTAGTCCCCTCGTCCCATGAGACCCCCTATTTATACAAAACAAAAATGGTCTAATATTCCTAAGTGTGACTTAGTTACATGGAATTTTTGTGCAAATGTGCTTAGATTTCTTTTAAAAATTTAATTATAATTTTAAACTCTAATTTGGTGATTTTTATATGATTTTTGTGGTTTGATTTTGATTCAGTAAAGACATATTAGCTAAAAAAAACCGAAGGTAGAGCTATTAAAGAAATCTGTACTTTCAGATTAGCAATTACAGATAGCTAATGTTACATTGTCATTTGTGGTTGTGGTATGAATAAGCGGTTTGTTGTTTGGACGACTGATTGAGGCAAAATAATTAACCATATTAAAAGGGATTAGCAACTTTTTCTTTCTCCTTTACCATTTGTGGTATGTATATGCCTTTTTCACATATGCTCAACTGAATTACTCATTAAATTTTCCTTAAATATGATAAACATATATATATTTTTTAAATAATTTTTGTATTTATTAAATGATATATATATTGAGGGTCATGTAGCTGAATTGGCACCTCCCCATACACAAAATGTCTGGAGTATAAGGGACAAAAATGTTCAAATTGCGAAAGTCAGGGGAAAAAATTTCAAGTTGCAGGGTTAGCAGCATGTTGTAATTATTTCTAAATAATAATAAAAAAAAAAGATATAGAGATATATATTGTTTTCCTTGAACTAAAGTAGTTGTGATGGAAGTGTGGAGTCTAGATCCTATTAAATTCTAAATCATATATATATATATATATATATATAACTGTAATTGTTTTTAAATGTACATGTGCATATGCATAGGGCTACACACTACTTTTATTAAATGAATGTATCAATTTTTAAACACAAAATAGAAAAATAATTAGGAAATTGATTTCTTACCTTGTTGACTTGACACTAATTATATTCATTACCTGGTCCATTTTGGCTAGCCTTAGCTTGATTTGTTTAAACATCAATTTTCTCTCTTGCCAAAAGTCTGATTTATTTTAGATGAAAGTTTTCTTGATTGTTACTTGTATAAAAAATTCTAGGATCATTAAATTGGAATAGGTCCCTTACTAACCTAAACAATTAGAATATTATTAAATTTCTTCCCATCCACACTAAACGTCGTGTACACACCAAATTTTTTCTGCATCTCATAATGATACGCTGTTGATTGGTGTCATTCAAGTCCAATATGATTGAGAGTTGTAATTGAGACTATGACCCAGAAGCTTTACCATTCAATACTTTGCAAGAAAAATTAAACACTCATTTGATGTAATAGGAGACTATGAAATTTGACATTGTATACCTAATTTTGTTTTATGTTTTTTTTTTTTTCAAATTTTCATTTTAAAATTAGGTAAATAGTATGTTTTTTAGATGATGTTCGTGAGAACTTTAACTAAAAAGTCAAGACTTAGACCTCATTTGGTTGCCAAGAAAGCAAAGGAAAAGAAAAGAAAAGAAATTTCCAATTTCTTCTAATAAAATGACATCTCATTTATTTATGGAGATGCAATTAATATATTTTTAAATATTTTATTTTATTTTCTAATTAAGGACATGTGATAATTCAAAGGATAGCTTAGATGGTTTAAAAATATTATTTTGATATTAATCTTAGATACATCAATTCTTTTCATGTACCGCTTAATATTATTTTGATATTAATCTTTGACACGTTTAAGATGTTAAAAACCATTTTGATACATAGTACAAGTGTTAAAGACTAAAACAGTAATTAAACATGTTTTTACATATTTTTATTAAAGATTAAATTCTATAAGGATGTGGTTTAAAACCCAAGTTTTACACTATCTAATTCCAACATGCCATATCATCTTATCTTGTATTAAAGAATAAGAACAACCACACAATCAATTATAATGCACATCTGAAAATTCAACCAAATTGGGAGTTTATTAAGATGTTATTCAGTGTGGTATGATGTACTAAGTTTTAAGTAAAAAGCTTATGTAATATCTCTTATTGGATAATGTAAAACATGAATTTTACGCCCCATTCTTACCAAATTAAAACTCTTTTTATTAATATCCTCAAAACACTTTTTTTTATTAGCTGAATTTGGACACTAATATCTTGTTTGGTTATAAGGGAGATGAAAAGGAAAGAAGGGAGAAAAAAGTAAGGAAAGGGAAAGGGAAGAAAAGAGAGTTGTACATAGAGGGATTGCATTAAACAATTTCTTCAAAAGAAAGGTCTTCTTTGAAAAAGTAATGGGACTGTCTGAAGGATTGTGCTAAGAATTTCTAGAACACAAACTTTTCTCAAAATTATGGGTTGTGAGAAAAGTATGAAACTTCATCAAAAAAGAAAAAAAAAAGTATGAAATATTGGCGAATCAGTCAAATTATGTATTATCACTTTTTAATAAAAATCTAAAAGGTGAAAATGCTTGGGACCATCACAGCACATATTAATATAGAAAAACTTAATGAAAGAGATAAAAAAAAGCTAAATGCAAAGTTAGAGCGCCACTTGGCAAGATCTTATACACTACCGCATGAGGTCTCTACTTATATATATATATATATATATATTGATTTTTGTTGCATTGGTCGATGACAGAGAATTTGTCTGCATAAATTGCATAGAATATTATTAATAGACAAAAGCATATTAAATTGAAATTGGGGAAAAATGAAGAGATATTTCATGAGAATGAGATTTTTTAAAAGTATCATCTATACGTGGGGGAGGAAGAAGAGAGTTTGTAAGAGAGTAAGAGTTTTTGCTTTGATTTACACGTGGAAATGGTTAAACTTGGGTCATAAAATGTAAGGTAAGAAGTGGGCATGAGTTTTTCATAAGGTTTAGTCTACTTTTAATAGGTAATTAATTTTATAGTGAATAACTTTTGGTCTAATTGGTCTAATTGTCAAGAACAGCTCATATCAATATAATAGTAAAAATAAGTTACTATGATCTATTGGGTAACAGTAATAAAACTTAATAAAAAGAGGTAAAAAAATGCTAAATTTATATAATAGTAGAAATAAGTTACTATAATTTATTGGGTAATAGTAAAAAAAAATTAATGAAAAAAGGTAAAAAAGGTTAAATACAATAAGTTGCTATGATCTATTGAGTAACAGTAAAAAAAAAAAAAAAAAAAAACTTAATAAAAAGAGGTAAAAAATGCTAAATTTATATAATAGTAAAAATAAGTTACTATGATTTATTAGGTAATAATAAAAAAAAATTTAATGAAAAAAGTTAAAAAAAGTTAAATGTAATATTAGAATGCCACGTGGCAGGACCTCATGCACTCTCACATGAGGTCTCTGCTTTTATATATATATATATATATATATTGATATGTTAGTGGGTGGTTATTTTTGCTCATGTTTCTTGTTTATTGGATTTTGATACGGATGACGTGATATCATTTGATACAAAATATTTTTTCATTTCTTAGAACCTATTTACTAAAGATAATATTTACTCACAAAAAAAATTATGCTAAGAATGATAAAAAATGTTGTCATCTTTCAACAATAAACAACTAAATTTTGATAAAACATTGTCCCAATATTTAAATTTTCACAATAAATGATGACATATGCTACAATTGAAACTCTTCATCAAATTAAATACCTACAGTCATTTCCAATGAATATTTTGTTATTCATACTCCATTCTTCATCATTGTATTTTATGAGCCTAACTATAATTCTTAGCTTATCGAATTTTTAATAAACACATTTTTAAGAAAGAAAACAAATAAAAAAAGAACAAAATAATAAAAGACATATGTCATTGAAGTTTCTATTAGATAAAATTATAAATTTAGAATATTTAAACCACTAATAAATTAGTATTCTCTAAGTAACAAATAGAATACCATACATCACCATTTTTACTTTCTAAGTATGACTAACACATAAAACTCAAAACATACAGAAAATTTTTGGGACATTAAAATTTGGTGAGACATTTTAAATATTACACAATGAAATTTTATAGGAACCATAAGATTTTGTTAGGGTTTAACTAAGAAAGTAACAACATATTTGTCTACAAAATATAAAGGTGGAAATTATTCAATTTTAAAGTTGGGGGATGAAACTACCCTAAACATAAAGGGGGAAAATACATTTTTCCATGATTGTTTTGCAAAACTATGTGTTTTTTTTTTTTAACTTTAAATAGTGTGTTAAAAAAAAAAAGTCAGCTTTAGAAAACTGTTCGTAAGACTATGAATTTTGGCTCAACAAGTTGGCTAAAAAAAAAAAAGTTAGGAACACAATAAATGTCATGATATTTTCTCAATACCTTTATTTTAGCTATGGTGGGCCTTGGTATGATATTTTATAATTTTATTTTGGAGTAATGCTATATCCACAATATTTTCACAACAAATCGTTAGTAGTAAATTGTTATTGGGTTTTAATTGGGACAACCACTTTAAACTATGCATTAAAAAAAACAATAAACAAAAAACTAACAAAAGAAAATTGTGCATGAAACAGTAAATTTTTGTTCACCAAATTTGACTAAACCAAAAAAGAAATTTATGAACACAATAAAATGTCACAATATTTTTACAATACCTTTATTTTTGGCTGTGGTAAGTTTTGATATGATATATTATTATTTATTTTATAGAAATGCTATCTCCATAATTATTTTATAACAAATTATAGATGGCAAGTTATTATTGATTTTAAAATGAATTCACAAATAATATCGATTTTTTATCCTTAATAGTAGCTTACCTATGATTTGTTGTGAAATTACTATGAAAATGTTAAGGACTTAACATTTTTTTATTTGATTTATAAAAAATTGAGATCTCAACAATTGTAAAAACATTGTAATAACAACAAGTGTTACAACATTTTTACTAAATATTTATTTTCAATTATGATTGGTCACAATCTCATATTTTATTATTTTATTTCGATCAGTAAGAAATTGACACCTAATTATAAAAATATTGTGAAATTTGTTGTGTTAGTATAATAATATAAGTTTGGTTAAGCCATCTATATATGGTAACATTTTCTTGAAAATTAAAAAAGTTGTTAATATTGTGTGCCCTTAGAGCACACATTAACAAATTTCTAATAATATATATGTTAACTCAAATAAATAATAATAATAATAATAATAAAAAGAGAGCACAAATGAGTAGGGTTGTCCAGCGGGCCAAAGACTCGATCAAATCGATCGAATCTGACCGAACCGAAGTCCAGCGGGTGAATCCAAATGGCTTGGTCGATCAGGTACAGGTCTACTTTCATTCAAAACCGAAACTTCGGTTCGGGTGGCAGGTTGAAGAATCAAAGACTCGCATAAACTAACTCGACTGAAGTGCATTTGAAATGTGTTTTAAATTTCTCTCCCCAATGCATCTTTCTCTCATTGGTAGAAATTCTACCTAATTATCTTTCAAAAATTATATTTTTTTCAACCCTCACCGGTTTTAAGGCAAAATAATAAGGTTTAAAAAAATTTCCACCACATGTCTTCCTCTCATCGGTGGAAAATCTACCATTTATCATAAATTTTTTTTTTTTTTTCATCTCATTAGTTCCTAGGCAGGTTGTATACAGCTGGCTTGCACTTTAGTATGAGACTGGCACGCAAAATAAAAACATCAACCCAAACTAAAATTGTCCAACAAGATGCCATGACAAAGTGTTGTGGCTTTTAATACAAAGCCCTGTAAACAGATTCTTTATAGATTGCGATTGCCTTTGGCTTTTGAAGTGGCTTATTATAAAAGACAAACCTCTATTATTAGATTACACCAATTCGCGGACACCTTTTGCTTTTAGATACTTTTCTTTTTTCTCTTTTCCATTTTTGCTGAGAGATACTTTACTTTTCAAATACACAATTTGAAAAGGAAAAATTTGTGGTTCCTTTTGCTTTTTTTTTTTTTTTTGACTAATTTGCGTTTGGGGGGGGGGGGGGGAACGATGCGTGACACCCAGGCAAACGTGCCCTCGGCCGAATGGCTTCGGGCACAACTTGCATTCAAAAACTTGATGATTCGCGGGATTCTGCAATTCACACCAACTTGCGTTCCTTTTGCTTTTTGAGTTTGACACATACTTTTTAAAGATGTGAAAAGAGAAAAGGAAAAGTGAGAAGAATGACATGATTATTTTATTAATCAGAGCCTTTACATGATTAAAAGGGAGAAGAATGACAATTCTGGCCAAATAACAAAACGGAATACTTCTTTAGATAATCTTATTAATAAGAGTCCACAGCACAATTATGATTTTGCTTTTATCTTTTATCTTTTATATATCCTGACCTTACCAAATGATAATAAAGAATTGCAAATGTTAAAACTCTGAATTGTTAATTTATTATGTTCAGCTAAACATGCAATTTGTCATAGACTGTATGTGACAAGAACGGTATTGTGCAAACCTGACTCATTTTTTTTTTTTAACTGAACAAAAAAAAATGAGGTCTCTAATGTGAATCTATCGACCCAATGTCATATGAAGAAAATGAATAATACCATGTGTACGATCCAGCTTTAATTGGACTATCATTTGAACTACTCACCAAGTGAAGTGATATGATTACTTTTACCATCAAGTCTCGCTTTGTATGGTCTCTTACTTTTGCATCATATGAAATCAAGAGAATAAGGTTGTTTGGGTGTTTGGTAGAGAGTTTGAATAAGATTATTTGGGTGTTTTTAATATACGTATAGGAAAAAAAAATGTGTAAAAATATATGTTAGTGTGTTTAAAATATGTAATTTTGTGATTGAGTAGGCTGCCAAACGGACCCTAAACTACTCTAAGGTTAATTGGCTCAAAAATAATTTGAATATTAATACGAATGGAAGGGATATGACGGCCAGGCCAGCTCCGACCGCCCATGTGATGCTTTTTTGACTAGTCATACATGGGGCATATAGACATCTATTCTGTTACGTCCAAATTATTGTTCTTGTATATATTGATCACTCCGCCCAAGCCATTCTCCTCACAAACCATTGCTCTCATCTTACCTACCTTTAACTATTTCAAGGATTCATTTCATTCACCTTCATTGAGAAATGGCTGAAGGAGCTCTCTTCAACGTAGCTGAAGCAATCATTGGCCAGCTGGGCAACCTAGCTCTCAAAGAGATTGGACTGCTCTGGGGTGTCAAAGAGGAGCTTCAAAAGCTCGTGGACACTGTTTCAACCATCAAAGCTGTCATTTTGGATGCAGAGGAGCAACAGGCGCAGAATCATACCATCAAGACTTGGCTGGGAAGGCTGAAAGATGCACTTTTTGAAGCGGACGACTTGCTGGATGACTTTTCCACTGAAGTTTTACGACGGGAAGTGGTGACTAGGAAGAAGAAGGCGAAAGAGGTACGCATCTTCTTTTCCAAATCGAACCAACTTGCATATGGTCTTAACACGGGTCATAAGATTCAGGCCATTAGGGAGAGACTAGATGCTATTGCAGCGGATAGGAAGTTCCACCTAGAGGAACGGCCTAGGGAGACACAAGTCAGTAATAGGGTGAGAGAAACTCATCATTTTGTACGTGCTGAAGATGTTATTGGAAGAGAGTTTGATAAGAAACTCATTATAGATCGTTTAATGGATCCCAAAATTGAAGAGAATGTTTCGGTCCTTCCTATAGTTGGAATTGGAGGACTGGGTAAGACCACATTAGCTCAATTTGTAATTAATGACGAAGAAATTAAAAATCATTTTGAGAAAAAATTGTGGGTGTGTGTCTCTGACGATTTTGATGTAAAAATAATTTTTGAGAAAATCATTGAATCTTCGAAAGGTAAGAAACCACAAAACCTTGAGATGAGCACATTGATTAATGTTCTTCAGAAAGAAATCGGTGGAAAAATATACTTACTTGTGTTGGATGACGTGTGGAATTATGATTCTCAAAAATGGGATAGCTTAAAAAAACCTCTACTATGTGGTGCAAGAGGTAGCAGAATATTGGTGACTACACGTGACGAGAAGGTTGCCAAGATTTCAAAAACTATTGAATCTTACATTTTAAAGGGTTTAAATGAAGAGGAGTCTTGGTCTTTATTTAAGCAAAAGGCATTTGAAAAAGGACAAGAACCTGAAAATTTAAGAATTAAGGAAATTGCAATGGAAATCATTAGAAAGTGCAAAGGAATTCCACTTGCCATAAAGACTATAGGAAGCCTATTGTACTTTAGAAACTTAGAAGAAGAAGAATGGTTGTCCTTCAAAAATAACGAATTTTCAAAATTAGATCAAAATGAAACTGATATCCTACCAACACTCAAGTTGAGTTATAATCATCTCCCACCACATTTGAAACAATGTTTTGCTTATTGTAGTTTATTTCCAAAGGATTACGAGTTTGAAAAAGAGAAATTGATTAAGCTATGGATGGCCCAAGGGTTCATTAAGTTATCGAGTCAAAAACAATGCTTAGAAGATGTTGGTCATGAGTATCTTATGGAATTACTTTGGAGATCATTCTTTGAAAAAGCTAAAGATCATTGGTGGAACGCAGGACGACTAAGATTCAAAATACATGACCTCATGCATGATTTGGCGATATTAGTAGTGGGAGTAGAGAGCACCACTTTTGGCATAAATGGGGAAAACATTGGTGGAAAAACTCATCATGGGTCAGTTGGTTTTGATTTATCCTCATCATCCCAAATTCCAGCCACGTTGTTTGAAGCGAATAAGATAAGAACATTTCTCTTGCCATGTCAAGATTGGCATCCACAACAAATGGTATTGAGCCAGTCAACGTGTGATGCATTTGTTTCAAGTTTTATGTTCTTGCGCCTGTTAGATTTGAACATGACTGGCATTAGGACTGTGCCACATTCTATAGGAAAGTTGAAGCATTTAAGGTATCTCGATCTTTCATGTAATATTTACATAAAGATGCTTCCCAATTCCATTAAAAAGTTGCAAAATTTGGAGACACTGAATCTCTATTCTTGTTCTAGTCTTATGGAATTGCCGAGAAATATTACTAGATTAGTCAATCTTAGGCATCTTAACATTGGTCAGTGTGATAGTATGACTCATATGCCACATGGACTTGGGCAATTGACTAATCTCCAGTCACTAGCAGAGTATGTGTTAAGTACGAAGCCTAGTCGTGGTGGTGAATTGAAGGAACTTCACGGATTAAACCACCTGAGAGAAAATCTAAGGATTAAAAATCTGAGACATGAGAAAAATATTGAATTAGAATGCAAGGCTGCAAGTTTGAAAGAGAAACGACACCTTGAAGAGTTGGCGTTAGAGTGGATAAAAGGAGATCCCAATGAAGTGAATGTTGGGTACGATGAAAAGTCAATTGAAGCTTTGGAACCAACCCAAAATCTTAAAAGTTTGGAATTAAACAGTTACTGGGGAGTGATATATCCTAGTTGGCTCCCGTCACTCAAAAATCTCGTACACCTAGCGTTAATTTCAATGAAGAAATGCCAACATGTGCCACCGTTACATCAATTTCCTTCTCTCAAAACTCTTACCTTGTGCGATTTTCCTTCTCTTGAGTACATATCAGATAATGTTAACCTTCCACCCTTAGAGTTCCTCTGTACCAGAGATTGCCCTAATCTAAAGGGATGGTGGGAGAGGAGGACGGACTCCATTCTGGAGGATGAAGATGGTGACAATGATTATGTTTTTCTGCCTTCATTTACTCATCTTTCCTCTCTAAGGAGTTTTAATTGCCCTCAATTATCTTCCATGCCTTTATTTCCTTATCTTGAAGAACTATGGTTTATTGACTCTAATTTGAGGCCATTGGAGCGAACAATATCGATGGGAATGATAAGCACAGCATCTCAGGAAAACCCCATAGCAGCAGCAGTAGCAGAGTCAACCTCGTCTGCTCGTTCTTATTCTTCTTCAACACTTGCCGCCTCATTCACCCCTCTCTCCAAGTTAAAATCTTTGGATATTGAAATGATAGAAGGCAGTGATGGTCATGTCCTTCAATCTATACAATATCTGACTGCACTTGAGGAACTTAGGTTATCTAATTATAATGGGGATGAGATGGAATTGGAATGGCAAGGCCTGAGGAAGCTTCAGGATCTAGAATTATCTGATCATCCAAAATTGGCCTCTCTTCCGGTGGGGCTTCAACAGGCCACCTCTCTGCGAAATCTCAAGATTTCGAAATGCCCTAGTTTGACGACATTGCCAGAGTGGATCTGCGAAATCATATCTCTTCAATCACTCCGTATTTCGGATTGCCCCAATTTGACTTCATTGCCTGCCCTAATGTCTTTGAAGACACTGAAGATTCGGCGGTGTCCAATCTTAGTAGAAAGTTGCAAGAGCAAGGATTGGCTTGCTCGCATCGAAAACTTGAGAGGAGATCTAGCTCCACCAAAAGAAGATCCAGGTATTGAATTTCATTATGCAAAACAAAATTATTCTTCTTCACCATCTTTAATTGTATAGCTAATTTTTTCCTGGCTATTTAATTTCATTATGCAGAAAAAACTGAAATGAATGAGGAATATGAACTTAAAACTTGGGGATTTACCAAAATTTTTGGGCGTTGCAGTGGTTCAACAAGTTAATAACTCAGTGGTGAATAATTATAATTATCTAGAGGTAGTTTCTTGTTTTATTTATCTTTGCCAAAAGAATTTTCATTCTTCACATGCTTGCTTTCTTCACATATTAGGTAAAAGAATATGGAATTCTTTCCTATGTTTCTTTTTGTATCTCAAACCAAGTTGATTTGGTGATGTATTTTGGGTGTTTTTCTTCTCATCTTGTCAGGTGAGGATCATCAATTGCTGATAAGGAGATAATATTTGTGGGGAGAAGCATATCTGGTAGAAGAATTAGCTTATGCAGGTATTTTTTATGCTTCGGTTATAAGCTCCACCATGTTTTTTTTTTCTACAATTGAATAAAACAAGTTATTTTATGTTTTTTTTCTGGATTTTGCAGGTATGAGTTGTTTCATACTAAATCACTAATGTTTCTTTCCTATCTTTTTTTGTCTTGCTCAGCTTGCGTTGGATTTAGATCTTAAGTTGATATTCATGGTAGCAACACTTGGATAAAGGACGAGTGGTTGCTTATTGGCTTTCTCCTTGAATTCAAATACTATAGAGGTAAACAAATAATAGTCTTTTATTTACTTTTACATTATCATTCTTTGTTCCAAGGGGAAAAAAATAAAGAAAAAGATTTCACTATGGCAGATTCTTCATAACGCTTAATAGTTTATGATCAAAGTTGGAATCCAGTTTCTGTTTATTACTACTCTTATCCATATAGATACAAGTATTGCCAACAGAACTAGATGCCTCATTTTCAAACGTGTGCTTTAGGCTTTGATCATCTTCATTTATAATTGCAACTTCTCTAACAATCTCTGGCTTGTAATCAATTTTGGTTACTTTGGTTCTTAGAAGTCTACTAGTGACCAAAATAAAGGGTAAGTCATTAATCATATATTAGGTTTCTCGATCTTTCCAATCACTCTCTAGAAGTCTATTTTTCTCTTGTTCTCTATGTTTCTTCCTTCTCCAAACAAGAACCTGCTTGACATTAAACTGTATGTCAATTTATTTGGGTATCTGGGGCTATCTTCTTACATACTAAAAGTAGTTCTCATTTCATTGTAAAATATATGAAATGAAGATCAAATATGTAAAAGTGGTCTTTAATAGTGGTTCTTTTCACTTCTTTTGTGAGAGGTGAGCTCAAAGATTTTAAGAACTTAATGATTTAATTGATGATTCTTCATATTTAAGTCTATGAGATTTACTGTCCGTAACGTTTATTTGATAGAATAGTTTGCATCAAAATACAACTTAGATTTAATGTAGACATGATATATTTCAGGAATGGTGTTCATTTTATGCCCCTAGTTAGTGAGAAACTTTGGGAAGACAGTGATTATACAATCGTAACTTCTTCTTTTTTTAGTCAAACTTGATAAGCATCCTGCAGAACTCTTATTTGAAAAGAGGAGCTTAGATATTTAAATCCATAATGGTACTTATTGAATGATGCCAGGTGAAAATGCTTTGGAATAACCTGAGACAGCTTATATCCTTGAGGCTGAAATTGAATGTAGAGGGATCCATCATAACTCCATAAAAAGGTTTAGTGCCACAATTCAGTTTGTTAGTTTACAAGTTATTTTGAGTTCTAAACTTTCTCATGTTGGATGACAAAAGCAATCAACACCGTCCCTTAGAGTTGTGAGCTTGCCAACCCAACAGTTTTAGAAGGGTTCAGTGTTTTTCTACAGTAGAGTGGCAAATAAATGTTAGGGGAAACTAACTATCTAACCTTATCAACTTTTTTCTCTCTTTAGATGACTAATACTAATAGCGTGCAACTTCTCCCACGATTCCCTTTTATATGCAGGCATTTAGCAAACATTTTGGTCACATGTTCAGGCAGATACGCAGTACATAGCCATAACCTAAATGCAGTGGATAGTCACTTGTGAGTGGTGTGGAAATAATGGGGATTCTACAACGTGCTTGGATATGACAGCCTTCCTTCTTAAAAAGAATGAGTATCACTCACTATCCTACTTATGGCTACAATGGTAGAGGCAAACAAGAAAAAGTTGGCATAAGTCTGTTCTTATATTTGATTATGGAACTGTATTTGTGAGAATAAGATTCACGATTTGTTGCATCTTTGACTTCTTTTGGTACGTATGTCAATCATTAACTTATCTGTCAAGGATAAAACACACTAATGAAATGTCAATGCTATGCTTTCTTTTTTTTATTCTGAGTGTTTTGAAATTTTAAGTATTTTTCACTTGTCCAATTTCATGTGCCATATTTCTCAAATTGTTTCCCTAAAACTTTGCAATACATTGAAATTACATTTCTTTACTTTCATACAAAAATTATTCATCCTAAATTTGATTTCTCACGTAAGATATGGAAAAATATGCTGGCTAAATTAATACTTTACTATTTATTTTTCGGATTTTTGTTGGGTTTAAATCCTGTTTTTTGTTGATCTTTTGTTGACTTTTCCAATATGAAACAAGTTCAATGTTAGTTTGTACAGCAGTTATGACAATGGTGGCAGCAATTATCTCTTGTTAATTGCTGTGGTGTTTTTAAAAATATAAGCCATTGAAGCTCTGACATATCTAGCACTGTTGCACCATTTTAAATTCTACAAATGGTTGCATCATCACAAGTTAATAAAAGAATAAGTAAGTTTTATTTATAATAGACCACAAGATTCCTGCACTATAATTCCAACCTCATTCTCATAAGTATTCAATACAAATTTTGCTTTACTATGTTCGGATTTTATAACTATCAAATTTAGATCTTATTGATCTATTTGGACATTATTGTGGTCTAGTTGGGTACTTACTATCAAATTCAGTGTGTGTATTGGAAAGTTTTGAGCTGTTTTCGAGTTTATTCACTTGGTTCTTTGATTATCAGTGGGAAATGTAGAGACAAGCATCGATTCAGGAGATGGATGGGGAAATCAGTTGGGATTCTGCAATATGCTTGATTATGATAGCCTCACTTCTTTCAAGAGATCGAGTATTATTGACTGACTCAAGTTGTTGCTAAGATGCAGAGTCAAACAAGAATGATCTGGCATAAACCTGCTCCCTTTTATTTGATTGTGAAACTGAATTGATGAGAACCAGATTTAGAATTTGCTACTACTTTGACTTCTTTTGGTATGTATTTCAATCATTAACCTAGATTGAAATGTCAATGCTATTCTTTCTTTTCAATGTTCTAAGGATTCTCTTGCAACATGCAGTAAGTTGACAAGCTGGCAATTGTGTTTCATTACTTTCATTATCATAATACATCATTTCCGCATTTATATGAGATGAAACAATATGTAAAATATATTAGTAATTATTTTTTCGCTTTGCCAAAGTCCTTGTACTTATAAAGGAAAAATGTTGCTCAAGTTTTTATTTAAAAGTGTGCCAAGGAGGTGATGTATTTGGCTTGCTTTTTTACATAATGATATTCAGGATAGAAATTCAAAGCTGGAAACTATAGTATATAGTACTCTTGGAATTAGCATCTTAAACAACGGGCTTGTAATGATCTCAAAGATCATAATGTGCTCAAAGTTCAAATGGCTGGACACAGGTAAGGGGAGGATCTATAGGTTATTGTGAGAGAAATGCAGCTATCATGTCATTGTTGAAAAGGACTCAATTGCTCCTATGTCATCCTAATTCCTTTTTGTCTTGATTTTTTAGCTTTTGGATTCAATTTCCCTATGTTCTTCTACTTCCATCATGCATCGAGATCATCCCCTTTTCTCTGGACCCTCTCCCTGCTAAAAAAATCTTATTCTGCAACAGAGTCCAATGAGGGAGTTCTAAACTGAATCTAGTTTTGAGCCCCATTGGGGATACCAAGGAAAGTGGCAAAGCCAGAACCAGAAGAGGTGCCCCCTAATGAGGTATTTGGGTAATCATCCCCTTTTCACTGGACACCTCCAATGAGCCTCATTTAGATTGGATTAATGCACTATTTTGACATTTCAAGTTAGACAAAAAAAAATTTAGTGATGGATTATTTAAATTTATGCTCAATCTGGTTATAGAAAAACAATGTAGGAGGTAAAAGAAAAAAATATTTGAAAAAAAAAGCCTTAAATTCTTTATCAATGGGAACAAGAAACTACAGTGAATACTTGTAATGATGAGTTCATTTTATTTTAGTCAACAAGACATTATTGTACATCTCTTTCTCTCACTTATCAGACAAATGACAGGCATTAATGGGCAAGGTTCACACATTACATTAATCCATGAGACTGCTCAGATCCTAGATATAGAAACTAAGACCATAAGGATCTAAAACTCCCAATACTTCTATAGGTTCATTCATGCCATTTTAAACTCAGTCCTCTATAAATTTATCAATTATATTTAAAAAAATTCATTTTTTTTTCAAGTATTGCTGATTTTTGTTTAAATCTAATAGTGCCTTTTCTTCAAGCAGAGTTGATTCCAAAGTTATATATGCAGCAATAGCAAAATATTGAAAAAAAGAAGAAGAAAGTATTAGATACTTTAGTGGCTTAAGTTCCTTAATGAAGATGTGTGCATGCACACCATATGAATGTATATGTGTGCAAGTATTATGCATTTTTTTCCTCTTTTTCTTACCACATAGATGTTTCAGGTCTCTAGGCCTAGTTTCTTCCTACACAAATTCATTTTCTGCTGGATGAAACTACAGACTTTAAGATGCATAAAATCATTAAGAGGAAGTCAAACATTATGCTTATGATGCAATAGGAAAGATATTAGATGACATAGATGTAGATACAGAAGTTAATTATGTTTATTTCAATCATTTAACTTTATTAAATGAGAAAATATATTTAATTGATTTTATTTCTATATCCCAGCTGGCAAAACTTGAGCTTTGGTTGGAAAAGGCAAAAGGGAGCAGTCAACAGTTATCAGTTCTCCAAAGTGATACTATGATCTTCAGGTGGGCAAAGCTATTACGGATAATATTAATCACAAAAAGTTTCAGCCAAGAACCTTTGTTCTTTGCATCCACCATCAAATATAATATTGCATATGGAAAGGTGGGGGAAGAATTGAAGAAATAAGAGCTGGACCTCTACTTGCGTATGCTGTTCTTTTACTGATACATTGCCTGAGGTTCTAACTCCTGGTCCATGACTATACTTTAGATGATCCTTTCATTTTGATAATCATCTAAAGTACTGTCATGTGGAAATTTGGAATTTGCAGCTGAGTGGACTCTATGGGTGGTGAAGCACGAGACTCATTTGTCCTGTGGACTGAAGCAAACAGCTTCCATAGCAAGAGCAATTTCTAAACACACAAGGATTTTAACTTCTAAATGAAGCTAAAAGTGCATTTGATGTGGGTTTTGAGAGAATATTGCAAGAGGCATTGGACATGAAGGTACGCAAATTATCGTTTTGGTTTCTTATCATTTGAGCATGATCAAGAATGCCAATATGTTTGAAAAAGTAATGTTAAAAGTAAGTCATGCCATATTCTCTTTAATCACATCTTGAGGCATTTTCACGTGTATCTCAACCAATAATTTTATTTTTTGTAAACTAGTTCACCATAGCAGCATTGTATATCATTTGACCTAGGTATATGAATTCTGAATTTTACATTTTAACAAAAGGGAATTATAAAATTGCATATAATTACTGCTTTACATTATCTTTATGAATTATTGGCCTATGTCCTGGATATTGCAAGTTTTTCTTTTTTCCTCCCAAACTTTTCCATGAACTCAATTGACTAAAACTTTAAAAGACAATGATAATACTTTCAGCATTATTGTTTGAACTTGTCTGAAAACATAGACCTAAATAGCAAAAGGCAAAGCTGTTGATGCTTCCTTAGTAGCAATGATTGATTCAAAGTTAAATTTAGACCCAAGTAATAAGTCTAGGATGAAAATGAATCATACAAAGGTAAAATTGAGCTTCATGTTGTAAGCTTTAGATATCCATCTAGGTTAGATATTTGGGTTTTCCAAGGCCTCAGCTGCTTTGCCATTCATTTTGGCAAAGGTAAAATTTTATTTTCAAATTGTGCTTTACCACCTTTTTACTTCTATACAGCTTTAGCACCAAAGCAGTACTAGATTTTTTTTTTTTTTTTTTTAATGATCAAGTCATAATTGGAAAAACAAAACCAGATTAATCGAGTTATAATTGTATTGTTGTGTTCATGGATATAAATTCAGTGCGTTTATTGGAAAGTTTTGAGCTTTTTTCAAGTTTATTCACTTGGTTCTTTGATTATCAAAGGGAAACATAAAGACAAGTAGCAATTGAGGAGATGGTTGAGGAAATCAGGGGAGATTCTGCAATATGCTTGATTATGATAACCTCACTTCTTTAAAGAGATCGAGTATTATTGACTGACTCAAGTTGTTGCTAAGATGGCAGAGTCAGACAAGTCACAAGAAACGTGTGGCATAAACCTGCTCCATTTTATTTGACAATGGAATTGAATTAATGAGAACCTGATTTAGAATTTACTGCCACTTTGACTTCTTTAGGTATGTATGTCAATCATTAACCTAGATTCTTCATAAAAAGATATATAGCAATCTTGTTTGTTTGGGAAAAAAAATGTCAATGCTATTATTTCTTTTCAATGTTCTAAGGATTCTTCTGCAACATGCAGTAAGATGACAAGCTGGAAAATGTGTTTCATTACTTTCATTATCATAATATGTCCTTTCTGCATATATATGAGATGAAATAATATGTAAATGTATTAGTACTTATTTTTTGGCTTTGCCAATTTCCTTTTACTTAATAAAGAAAAAAATGTTGAGTTTTTATTCAAAAGTGTGCCAAGGAGGTGATGTGTTTGGCTTATTTTGTTGATCTTTTCATAGGTATAATGATAATCTGGTTGGAAATTCAAAGCTGGCAACTATAGTTTATGCTACTCCTGGGATCAGCATCTCAAACAATGGGCTTGTAATGATCTCAAAGATCAAAATGCACTCAGAGTTCAAGTGGCAGTACACAGGTAAGGGGAGGATCTATAGTTTTTTGTGAAGGAAATGCTCCTATCACATTATTGCTGAAAAGGACTCAATTGCTCTTATGTCATCCTAATTCCTTTTTGTCTTGATTTTAACTTTTGGCTTGTGGATTCTATATCCCCATGTTCTTCCACTTCTATTGTGCATCAGTATCATCCCTTTTTCACTGGACCCTCTCCCTGCTTAAAAATATATATATATATATATTTATTTATCCTGCAATAGAGTACAAGGGAGTTCTAAACTGAATCTAGTTTTGAGCCTCATTGAGGATACCAAGGAAAGAGGCAAAGCTGGAAGATGTGCCCCCTAATGAGGTATTTGGATAATCATCCCCTTTTCACTGGTCCCCCTAATGAGCCTCATTTAGATTGGATTAACACAATTTTGACATTTCAAATTAGTGTCAACAATTTTATTGATGGATTATTTAAATATATGCTCCATTTGATTACAGAAAAAATTTAGGAGGAAAAAGAAAAGAAAAAAATTGAAATTAAAAAGTCTTAAATTCTTTATTAGTGGGAACAGGAAACTACAATGAATACTCACTTGTACTGATGAGTTAATTTTATTTTAGTCAACAAAACATTTTGTACATCTCTTTCCCTCACTTATCAGTAAAATGCCGGGCATTAATGGGCAAGGTTTATACATTACATGAATCCATGTGACTGCTCAAATCCTAGACATAGCAACTAAGACCATAAGAATCTAAAACTCTTAATACTTCCACAGGTTCATTCATATCATTTTAAAATCAGTCCTCTAATAAAATATCAATTATAATTGAACAGCTTCATTATTGTTTTTTGTTTCAAGAATTGCTGATTTTTATTGTATCTGATTATGCCTTTTCTCCAAATAGAGTTGGTTCCAAAGTTATATATGCAGCAATAGCAAAAAATTGGAAAAAAAAAGTATTAGATACTTTAGTGGCTTAAGTTCCTTAATGAAGATGTGTGCAACCCCAACATATGAATGTATGTGTGCTAGTATTATGCCTTTTTTCCTTTTTTTCTTACCACATGGATGGTTTAGTTTTGGTCTCTAGGCCTGGCGTCTTCCTACACAAGTTCATTTTCTGCTAGATCAAACATCAATGCTTATGACACAATAGGAAAGATATTAGATGACATAAATTAATTATGTTTATTTCAATCATTTAACTTTATTAAGTGAGCAAATATGTTTAATTGGATTCTATTTCGATATTCCAGGTGGCAAAACTTGAGCTTTGGTTGGACAAAGCAAAAGTGTGGGAAGTCAGCAGTTATTAGTTCTTCAAAGTGATACAATGATCTTCAGGTGGGCAAAGTTCTTACGGATAATATTAATCTAAAAATTTTTCAGATTAAATGGAGTAGGGAAAATTTGGTCCTGTCAGCCAAGAACCCTTGTTCTTTTCATTGACCGTCAAATATAATATTGCATATGGAAAGGTTGTGCAAGAAGTGAAGAAATAAGAGTTGCACCTGAACTTGCCTATGCTGGTCTTTTACTGATACATTTCTTGAGGTTCTAACTTCTGGACCTGGTCCATGACTATACTTAAATTGATCCTTTCATCTTGATCATCATCTAAGTTGTTAATATATTTTGGAAATTTGAAATTTGCAGCTGAGTGGACTCCATGGGTGGTGAAGCACAAGACTCATTTGTCTTGTGGACAAAAGCAAACAGCTTCCATGGCTGGAGCAATTTCTAAACACCGATGGATATTAACTTTTAAATGCAGCTGAAAGTGCATTTGATGCTGGTTTTGAGAGAATAGCACAAGAGGCATTGGACATGAATGTACGCAAACTATTGTTTTGATTGCTTATCATTTGAATTGATCAAGAATGCCAATATGATTGATGTTTACATTTTAACAAAAAGAAAATTTCTTATAATTACTTCTTTACATTATATTTATGAATTATTGGCCCATGTCCTGGATATTGAAAGCATTTCTTTTTTCCTCCCAAACTTATATATAAAGTAACTCAATTGACTAAAAGTTCAAAAGACAATATTAATACTTTCAGCATTACTGTTTGACCTTGTCTGAAAACATAGACCTAAGTAGCAAAAGACAAAGCTGTTGATGCTTTCCTTATTAGCAATGATAGATTCTAAATTAAATATAGACCTAAGTAATGAGTCCAGGATGACAATGAATCATACAAGTGAAAAATTGAGCTTCATCATGTAAGCTTTAGATGTCCATCTAGGCTAGATATTCAGGTTTTCAGAGGCCTAAGCTTTGCCATTCTTTTTGGCAGAGGGTAAATTTTATTTTCAAATTGTGTTTTACCACCCTTTTACTTCTATACAGCATTAGCACCAAAGCATTACTAGATTTTTTTTTAATTTTTTTTATTTTATCAAGTGATAATTGAAAAGAAAAAACAGATTAATCAAGTCATAGTTGTAATGATGTCACTCTCTTCTTTCAGAAAGTCACAATTGTTGGAAAAAGTGGAATTGGGGAATGCATAGTGACTGCAATATTGCAAAGATCGTGTGATCCTAAATCAGGTCACCTGATGGAATTGAAATTGAAAGGTTAAAGCTGCATCAAAATTACAAATGCGCAAAGGTTTGTTAGTGGCTTACAACAGTTTAGTAGAGCAAAATATTCTCCTAAATTCATCATTCGATAGTTCTTAATGATCCAAGTAACTAAGTCAATTGAGGTACTTTAGATTAAAACAAGATTTAATATCTTTCAATGGATAAAGCAAAAGTGGAAGCATTATTACCTCAATCTTTTTCCCATCTGCAATTGATAGATATAAGATTACAAATATTTGTTTTCAAGTTTAGCATTTGCTTGTGAGTCTTACAAACTCACAGGACTATACTGCTTCATTTAGTTTCTATCAATTCAAATGCAGTACTATCAGGATTCCAATTATCCAGCAGGCAGAAGAAATGGGTACCCATTAGACATGATGTCCAAGATACCAAATACACTCAATGCTGAATCTGAACGAATAATTGAAGATGCACTGAATCCAGTGATGGTGAACCAGACTCTAACTGTCGTGGCCTATCCATTATCAACATTTTGATCAAAATAGAATTGTCATAAAGAAAGGAGGGCTTGAGACTTTAATTGTGAATTTTCCACCTTGACAATCTGAGAAGGGCTTTCGTTTTACTGTTGCAGAGTTGCAAATAAATAGTAAGGTAGATATTAATTAGGAACAACTCCATCAAGTACTTTTTAGATGATTGATTCTATGTAACATACAACTTGTCTCATGGTTGCATTTCAGGTCCCAGCATTTTGCAAACATTTAGGTCACATGTCAAGCAGATATGAAGTTAATAGCTATCACCTAATGGTGCAATCGGATGCTCAGACACATCTTTGAATAGCTTAATGGAAATTCCTATCCCAAATTTTTGTAATATTTCAGGAGCTAAACTTGCAATCCTGATTTTTTTTTTCTTCTCTGAATTTGTTTTCCATTTTGGAGCATGTTCAATTGTAAGCTAGACCATAAGCATTCATAAGTTAATTATTTCTTCTTTAATTTATATTATTCATATTTCTCTTTATTGTGATTGTTTTATTATTCATGAGGAGAATAAAATCTGTATAATTTTAAATTTCATCAATTGAATCTTCGACTCCAATCAGCTCAATTTTAACTTCTACTAATCAAATCAACTTTTTTTTTTCCTGCTGGAAATTGCTGTTGTGTTCCAAATCATTCATGAAGTAAGTAGCAACTAGAAACACCAATGACAATCCAATCTTATGTCTTTCAACCTTTTATATCAACATTTTTCTTCTTATTTTTCTATTTTAGTCACCAAAACCTCATCTTTAATCGGACACTTTTTTTCTTTTTCTTTTTTTGCTTCAAATTAATAGGACCATCTTAAGAACAAAAAACAAATAGAGGAAATGGATGGTTCAAGGCTTTTTGTTTCTTTCCATGAACTTATGCAAGTATCTACCTGGGAAGCAATGTTGTGAAAGGAATTTTGTTGTACTCTAAAGTCATACTCAATTTAATAATTTTTACTAATAAATTAATGCCATCTAAATAAATACTTAAAATAGTTCAATTGATTCAAGTAGAATCAAGGTATAATTTCTAATATTATATTTGGTACTGATACATAACTCTTTACTGAAAACAACAAAAATTATGACATAATTTCTAATATTATATTTGGTACATAACTCATTTGGATGCTTTTGTTTTTTGGTGTTGGGGGGGTCATTGGAGGTTTATATGCAATATAATTCTCACCCTTTCTTTAAATCCTCTCTTTTAAAGCTCTTACACAGACACATATTGATATATTCGTTTTTCTTTTAGATAAATTGATAGTTGGTGAAGGAATTTGAATCTTAGACATCTCTATTAGAAACACCATGAGATGTCAATTAAGGTATAAGACTCTTAGTGGTCTATACTTTTTTAAAAACAAGGATTTTGATATGAATATTAAATCATGCAACCTCCTAACCTCTCTAAAATATAAGTTTTTAACATTCTCTTGTTACGATTAAATATTTGAATTTATAGTGTCAACCTTAAGGCCCATTAAATTACTTTTGGGCCTTCATTCTCATGATTAATGGTTTGAATATTTTATAGACCTATAAAAATCAAGACAACCTATAAAAATGGATGTATTCCCTTTTTTTTTACATTTTCTTTTTAAAAATACTTATTGTCATATTCTCAATATTAATAAAAGACAATTAACTCAATTGATAATTTTTTTTTTATTGTGAAATAATTAATTATTAAAAACTAAAAGATTTAACTTAGAAACTAAGACAACATAGTTTTGCCCTACTTAAAGCCAGCCCTAACATTGGGCTTATATTCCCTTTTAGGAAATCAAGAACTAGACAAGTTAGGTATGGAATTTTTCAAGCTTGGTATTGCATGATCACAGCCCAAATTTCACTACTCTTCCACATTACTATATGGAAAATTTGTCAAGCTTTTCCCCCCTCGCCGCGTAGCATTCAGCCAAAACTCCAAACTCAGTGAAGAACCTCATTCCTTGACCTCTTGTACAAATGTCCAAAAAAAAATTAAAAAAAACTTGGTTTAAATTGATGGTATTTTCATTTCACCTTTCACATCCTTTAGAATCCTTAATAATCATTCTTATTTATGTGTATCCTGACTTAAGTCTTATGAAAGACAATCAGTCCATTACCTTTTATATAATGGGCTTACATATTTTTTGGTGGAAATAATGGGCTTACCTGACGTATGATACTTAGGCCTCTATTTATTGGTGTGTTGAAAATGTGGTATTCAATTTTTAATGTAACTATAATGCTAATTGTCAATTTCATGGAAAAAATTTACCTTCATATTGAGTTGGAGGAATCTTCTCCTCATAAATTAGTATGTCATAAGACCATTCATATGCATTAAATCACATGATTCATTAAAATATTTAAACAAATCATATAACTATCAAGTAACTCATATGACTTCAAGCAAATACCCAAAAAACCAAAAACAAAAAATCAAACAACTAAATATAAACGTGAAGAGTTTGTTAAGTAGCCACATGATGGATTAGAAGAACATTTTTCCAGTTTGGAAGAAAACTTTACCCAAATTCATACGTAGTCTTTCACACCGAAGCAAAAATTATAAAGAAAAAAAGAACTCACCACCACCATAGCTAAAAACAACAATAATAAAGTTATGCTAAGGACAAATATATATTGCATTGAATTTTAAATTACCTTTATTTGAAACTGAGTCTACAATGATAAAAGTATTAATACACTTATGGCCTCATTTACTAGCTTATCAATTAGATGGCCATTGGGTTTGACGGGACGAATTAGAAATCTCTGCATAATCAATTATTCAAATAGAATTAGAAAAAAGTTGGTCATGTGAGACTTGGTACAAGTAAAATTAGAATCGTAAGGCCTTTCCTATTCTTAATCTTAGTCCTTCCAATAAACAATCTTTTATACGTATGCCCAAACCAAAATCCCTTCAAGAATCCAAAACTTGGCTCTGTTATGATCATGAATGTAGCAGCTACACATAAGGAGAAATAGTCCAAGGCTTCAAGCACCCTTTTGTATGTCTTCCCTGTAACCTGCTTTCGGTATCTCAATTCATTCTAGCTTACGGATGGACTCAAGAAGGGCTCGAACTGAATACAGAACCAAATCCATTAGGCCATCAGTATCATTGGTCATATTTTCATAGTCGTCATCATCATCGACAAAGTGCCATTTCTGTATAGGTCCATATAGTCACAATATAGCTTCTGGAATACTGAGTTTCCCACTAAGATATAATTGGGTGGGAATATCACATTTGTGCAGACTTGAGACCGCATCTGCTTGTGTCAAAGTTAATGACCCAGTCAATGCTAACAAGGGCTCTAACAAATGATTTTGATTCTCAGTTTTTCTTTCTTTCCTTATTTCTTCTAACAAAGCTTTACTAGTGTCGATACCTGCTTAGTTAATCAAGAGAATAACATAGCCCGAATAAGATGTTAGAAGAGATCCTGATAATTGCAACCTATAATTCACAAATACAATATACTATCATCCATTCACCTGCTAAGTATCCACCATGGACATAACCACTAAACTGTTCACTTGTGTGTTCACCGGTAAAAAAGATGCGTCCCACTGGGGCCTTAACAAAAAGCATAAAACAATTTCAACACAAAATCATAATGGAAATTTTTTAATTGAGTTCAAACTTTTTAACATGATTTTCAGACTTTAAACAAGAATTGCATAACTCCTCCCACTCTGTTTTGCCTTTTCTTCTCCAAGTTGCAAATAAAATACATAACAGATATGCAGTATTTTGGGCACCAGAAGCAAATTCTGGAGTCTCCTTATAATAGTGTGTCTTTCCTATCTGCTAAGGTTTCTTATCCACAGTTTCTTATCTTGGAAAGAATATATATATATATATATATATATATACACACACACATTAAAGAAGCTAAGGTTTCTAGCGAGTGGTCATTTATAATTTATAAATTCAACTCATATTTAGCACCCAACATGGGCAAATTGAAAATTTATCACCTATTAAAAAAACTTATGGAATGTAAGTAAGAAACTGCACCTTAATATTGTGAACAAGTTGATTATTAGAGATGATTGGATAGTTGCTGTAGCTGCCACATTGGAACCTGTTATAATACCAACGGGGCACTAGAATATCAGTGGCATAAGGTATGTTGGGTCCAAACATGTTTCTAAGAACCCCCATAGCTTCTTTCAATGTTTCTTCATCTGACTGGGCTTCTACACGTTTTGATTCCCCATTTGTCAACGTTACAACCAGGATATTTGAACCAGGGAATGCATTCTCCATGTGCTGATGACATAGCAACAGATCAGCAACAAAGTTGGATAATTCAATGATTAATTAAGAATGAATAGCTGATCTAATCCCATAACAATATTATATGATATTATGTTTAAAAAACTTTAACACACTTTAATTGTTATAATAAACATAATTAGGATCTACTTATACTGCATAATAAAATTGAAATTGATGGACATGTCAGATCCTGAAGTGCCTGCACAAGAGGCCACGTATAGTCCATTAAATAATTCAATCTTCTCATAATTAAACGGAGAATTTTGTTCAAACATGCATGAGTCTAGAAAATTTAATTATACTTCAAAAAATTCAAAGTTCTCTCAAAACGATGGAAAGAAAAGAGTCAAATTAAGAATTCCAATTTGTTCCCATTGGGCGACTAATATTGCCAACTCTAAGAGAGTAACAGAAACATCATAGATGAAAAAATCATTCAAAAATAATTAATATTTCTTATCAATTCAAAAATGGTGGCACTTGCAACAAGACTATGAAAAACGCGCACAATACTTTGAATGGTCAACATTCTAATTAAGAAAGAAGTCAAAATTATCTTTAAAAATGATGCAAACTGGGGGGACTAACTCAACCTAAACCTATATTCCATATCAAACAATAACAAGCTGTCTTGATTATTGTTACAGATTTTGCATTTTGAAATAATATACTCAAGAAAGCTACAATGATAGCTACTAGCTAGCTGCAATCATACGGCACGCTTGAATGAGATGATTCCATCCATCTGAGAATGAGTTTTCCATAGGCTTATAGTGATAGTAATCATAACAGATCACAAGAATTATGTGAAGCCTGTGATGCAATAACAAAGCCTGATTGTTATCAATGCATTAATCATGTGGCAATAGGTTAATGATTTGGTAATGATGCAATTTAATATATTAAAATAAAAGAAAACAGCAGGTGCTGGAAGTTAAAAATGCTAGATCAAGATTCATGTACCCCACATCTGCATCACTTCTATATCCTATAATGACAAATTTAATAAGATACACCTAAATCCCATTTGTAAGATATGAATCCAATTATTAATTTTGTTGATGTTGAAATAGTTTAAGGTGCATATCAAAGATATGATGCATTTGTCTTCACATCTGACCAAAAGCAGCAGCCAACTATGATCCTATACTAACAAATGATATGTGTGTCAGTGACAATCAAAAGTAGTAATTGAAGATATCATGTTGAGGTTCTTCTTTAATTCTTTTTTCTTTTGTCAATTGCACTCAAAATCAAGGGTAGTAATTAAAGATATCATCTTAAGGTTCTTCCTTAATTCTTTTTTCTTTTGTGAATTGCACTCAAAGTCACAGCAAACCACTCCCACTCCCCTCCTCTCTGTCCTTAACTATAGCTACAATACATAATTGACCACCATTGTGAATTTGCATAAACTCCCAGAACAAGCTTAGCTCACATACAAAGAACACTAGCAGTAAAGAATGACTCAAAATCCATTTAACTGATGCAGCAAAAACCGGCATTGGACAAAAGACATTTCAATGTTAGCTGGAAACAATAAAAATGAAAAAAAAAAAAAAAAAACAAATATATATATATATATATAAACAAACCTGCCAGAACGTGTAGTATCCCCTCCTCTCGTGAGCATACATGAAGAACTCTTTTCCGGGTCCACATGGCCAGAACTTATGTGGAAATTTTAAGAAGATCTTTGTGTACACCATCACTTCACATGCCTTTATGGCCTCCATTTTCCACCTCTGTTTCATTATTTTATTCATTATGTTAATATTTAATCCAACAATTATAATATTAATTGGAACTTCCCAGCAACAAAACTTAGGCCAAGGGACCACAAACATACATGACCTACTACCACCAAAATTTATATACTGAGAGAGTCCCAACAAATTTGACTTATATATTTATATAATAATAATAATAATATAATAATGAATAAATAAGTAAAAATAGAGTCCCAATGGATTTGTTTAAGCACATATATGTAAATAGCAGATCATTGGCATCAGTTAGCCACTTAAACACCCAAAGCAATGAATTTGTAAGCACCCTAACTCTGGCAGTAAAATTTTCACAGCATATGGAAGAACTTACACAATATTAAATTTTTGTTAGCTCTTTTAGCATTGAAAGTCTAACATGTTTATTTCTCAGACTTGTTTCATTTTTAGAGTGAAGCACCAATTGCTTACTTGTAGCCTTGTTTCATTTTTTCCAGCAAGAATACACAATAAACCCAACTAGTGTCTCATTCTTTACCAAACTATAATATGAAATAGTATAAAACTGACTGCCACAATATATAAATGCCAATTGTATCTTACACCATATTATACTAACCAACCAAGAACTAGAATTCATAAGGCTAAGTGAAATGAACCATTTGTGGAGCACCAATAGCTGTAGTCATGGTCTCATTCTTTTTCAACAAGTATATACTATATGAAAAACCAGTTGTCACTCACAATATACAAATGCCAATACCCACCACCGTACACCGTACCAGTAGTCAACTAACAAATGAGTCTTAACAGACAGAGAGAATCCAATAGGCAAACTGTGGATTGCAAATACTGTGGATCATGCAACCCATATTTGCATTACAAGGACACCTCGAGAATCTGTGTCTTGCGTCATCAGAGAGTGAGCTTTTATTTAATACTATCCATGAATTCTGACATCTTCAAGTTAATGCTATTTAAATTTGTGGGTCAGAGCCTACACAGCCAGTAAACTGAGTAGAAGTTTCATTCTCTACAAGGGCCTTATCTCTATAGATTAACCCACGTAGGACCAGAAATAATGTACGCACATTCAGGAAGTCATGAATCATGCTTTTTTATAAGGGTTAAGGTCAATCATTCGTGGGGCTTAGGGGAAAAAACTAATCTGTCTCGAGCCTAACAACTGTGATTAATTGCCACAAAACAGTGAACATAGACCAAAAGTGTATAATGTATATGATTTGACCCTGCTTATATATAAAATATCTTATGTCACATGTCAGCGTAATGTTATAAACACCCATTATACAATACTACCTTTTACTTCTTTCTATATATATATATATATATATATATATATAAGTAACTTATTAGTACAAAAGACTTATTAGATTACATTAAATTCTCAATTATCTAAAATTTTTAGATGATTGTGTGAATAAATAAGGGTCAATATAGGCATGAGATGTCCCAAGACAATGTTTACATACACAAATTTTTTACAATAAATGCTAAGGCAGCAAGTTTTAATGGTAAAGTGGTGTTAGTAACAATAATCTTGTGAAAAAAAGAAGGGGGAAAGGTTAGAGCTGCTACAAATTTTACTACAAAAAAATCAGTACAAATTAAAGTGTTAAAAATATGATTATTACCAATTAAACAACATGATAAATTAATGTTTAAATTACTTTTGTGATTGATGACGTAATTTTGTAAATTTTTTGCAAAGTCATAGCTAGAGTACATGGACACATGCTCAAACACAAGTACGGTACAGACACAAACAAGTTTTGAAAATTTATAATATAATTCAGCAAATAAACGTGACTATGACGTTTGTATAACATCTCAAATAAACTGTATGTGCATCTTAAATTTATTCTATAAGTAGCATCGCTCAAAAGAATTTGCAAACATCACGTGTATTAGTGATTGCTACATCATGCAACTGTGTGGTTATGCGTTATCAGTTATGTGACTTATGATTAGCACAGTGAGAACTTAGAACTAGACCATGAAAAACTTGAAAATTAAAAAAATAAATAAAAGAAAGAGGAAACGTACGGGCAAGGAGGGTCTGAAGGAAATGAGGTCGCTTTGTAGAACACCAATGCTGACAGAAAGAATCAAGTAATTGGCTTCGTAGACGCAACCATCCTCCGTTGTTACCGTCACGCCGTTTCTCGAGTGCTGTAACTCCCGAACTACCTGCTCCAAATCCGTGCATATTAACACAACCATTAAATGTATTCCTTAAAAAAAAATATACATATATTGTGTTGATCTTAAAATAGTATTATCATTAACTATTAAAAAATAAATGCAAAAACTAAGTCCAAGGCAACAAATTAAAGATTCTGAGAAGTCAAACCAAGAAAATGTGTGCAATTTTGGAATTCAAAAATATGAAAATGGGAAAGATCTTAATGAAGAATCTGTGCAGAGTTGAGGGTCACATACTCACATAACACACTACACAGATCCATTTACCGATTTAATGGGAGCTTTCTAAACAGTAAAAAAAAAAAGTGTGAATGAATTATAGCAAGCATTAGTGCGGAGATAGGTCCACTAGCTTCTGATTCTTTGAGCATTCGAGGTAGCAAAGACAACAGCACCAATAAATGAAGAAAATGACAAGACCCCTTATTTTCATGTTCTTATTTGAAGCTGATATGACATCTCACCTCATGGGGTATTGTTCTTTGGTCATAATTCACACTGTGCAGGGTGATGGGAAATTGAAAATTTTTGGGTCCTACCAAATTTATGAGAGGTAAAAAAAGAAATGGGCTTTAATGGTTGCAAGCATCATTTGCCAATTCATAGCTATATGATTGAAATCAAATATATTGTTGATAGGTCAAATTATAGATGCAAGCTGGGGTCATCAAAACTCATAAAGTGTCTTCGTTTTTTAGCTTTGGAAATGGGAAGAGATGGTCAAAGAAAATATCTAGAATGTGAATTAAAGAAATCCAACATAGCCCATATAGATCATATGAGTAGTCATTTGATTAATAAAAAAATATCTATTTCAATGTTTTGTTCATCTACGCTTTCAACTCTCACAAGAAAGTAACAAAGTTCAACTCACACAAGAAAAGTAACATATTAATTACATAAAAGTAGCTTTTAAAGAAGCCCAATTTCAAAACCAAATGTTTGAAGGATAATCTCTTTTAATGTCATTAATGCTTCCTAATGTGTCTATATATACATATTCCTCAGTTTTTTCTATAGTACATCATCAATGGTGTGACATTTGGTAAGGTTGAAAAATCAGTTATTTTCGCATCTTCGTTTCTCAAACTTGTCTGCCTACCATCATGAAGGTCAGAGACCAGCAAACATCAAAGAAAACTCCTCTCAACCTACTTTGATTAGTAGTATTTTATTGAGAATGAGTAAATGGCAGTGAGATTAAGATCTTTCATTTATAATAATAATTATTATATATAAGTAAGTTTCACAAAACGTCATTATCTGCAAATTCTAAAGACCAGGTCAATACATCACTACTGCAAATTGAAAAGTAGCACATGCATTCAAAAAAAGAAGCTGGGGCATTTAGGATTGGATTCAAATCTCTAAAAGGAAGACTCATAACATGTACTTAAATTATACTAGTGTAAAATTCTATCTCAACAAGCAAAAACGAAGAAATATAGTAAAAGAAAAATATTTATCCTACCTTGTTTAGTTCGAGTCGACTATCCAAGATTTTGCCCTCAGATGTAAAAAGAAACTCTTCAGCCATTTTGTATAACAAATGCTCGTACCCTCTTTCATCTGCAACTAAAAATTCTCGTTCCCCAAAATCTACAAAAGTTGATATTGGCTCTACCTCTGTGTACCCAAAACCAAAACACAACATTCTCAATTTTTGATACAATTTTTTTACACTCCAAAATAAAACATTAAAAAAAAAAAAAAAAAAAAAGAACTTTATCCACATCAACAGTATCTTAGATATACTATTTAGCTCATTGACTTAGTTTACTTGAAATCAAGTCTTTCATTCTGTTTTAAAACTTTAAACCACAAAATATGACACCACCCCTATTCATGTACAATGCCATTCATGCTCTATTCAATTACAAGAAGAAGAAAAAATTTGAAGATTTTTTTTTTTTGGAAAAAAAAAAAAACCCAGAAAGAATTACATAAAAACAAATAAAAAAAAATAGTCAAAGCAATATAAAACTATTTGACTCTGTTGGGTCTAAGTTTATGGTTTTATCATTGAACAAGGAATCATTTAAAATATCCAAAATTTCGCTTTCTTTTCTTTTTATTATTTTCATCAATAATTTTATTTTTTTTAAATTAAAAAAAAAAATAGCACGAGCTATAATAAAATCTCACCTGCCATCTCAAAATCGTGTAGCAAGAAGTCAAGAGCGTGTTCAAATGGAGTCCTCGGCGTACTAAGAATAAAAACAATAACCAAAAATTTAGAAAAAAAATAATAAATCAAAATTTCAAAAACCATAAATAAATGTAAAATCTTTTTTGGATAAGTATTAGGATTCACTTAAAATTAAATATAATAAAAAGTTGATTTTTCAACCAAAAAAAGAAAAAAACAACCAACCTAACAGGGTCTTCCATAGGCGGTTCAGTTACTCTGCTGACGTCACCACCACCACATCCACGGTTGTTCGATTCTTGACTCCTGAGTGACCGAATCTCCGAGTCCATCTTCTCCTTGGCCGAGTCCACCGCCTTCTTGTACAACTCGTTCGCTAGTTTTCTCGGTATAATTTTCCCGCTGTAACAAACAAAAACAACACAACTCGTTCAGTAAACTCAATCCGATTCACACTACACCCGGCGCATTTTAGCTCCACCGGAATTAGCAAAACTAAGATTCAATCAGTAACGGTAAAAATGTAAACTATGCCGGTCAAACGGTCAAAAAGTCAAAGAAAGAAAAATTTCGAAAATGCCACCATGTCGTCCCGGCGCATAATAGCATTCAGATACGGATACAGATACGGCTACCGATACGGACACACCAAATTTTTTTTTTCGAAAAAGAAAAATGCTGAGAGGACGCCACGTCAGATGTATTCGGATACGAATAGAATACGATACGATACCAATAAAAATAAATAAATAATCGAAATTTTCAAAAATGCCGAGAGGGCGCCACGTCACCGGCGGCGCAAGATAGCAAAAGGCCGATTAACGATCACCGGAAAAAGAGAAAAGAGAACGAAATTTTTGAAAAATACTGAAACGCGCGCACATGTGACGCGCGGACACGGATACGGATTCGGATTTCGGATACCTGGTATCGTAGATGTTGTAGCGAGCATTGCTGTAGTCAGAGAAGCAAGTGCGGAGGCCAGACTTGTTAGCGAGCTCCCAAGCCGGATTGGACTTTTCGCCGCCAACTCCGGCGATCCACCCGGCACCGAGCTCCACCGACACGCCGCCGAAACTTTCTTTCCGGATCCTACCGCCGATTCGGTCCGAAGCTTCTAAAATCATAAAGTCCTCTATTCCGTTCTCCGCCAACACCTTCGCCGCCGATATTCCTGAAAAACACATACACACACACGCGCACACACATAAAAACGTGAGAAAACGAAACCGGAAAAAAGTATGAGGAATCGGCGGTGGAGATGAGTTTCGGAGGGTGGATGTACCGGAAACGCCGGCGCCGACGATGATTACGGAGGAGCGAGAAGGTGAGTCCATGAATGAAAAGAATGAAATTAATGAATGGGCAAAGTAGATGTGTAATTTGCGTGAGTTTGAGTATTTTTTCAGAGAGAGAGAGAGAGAGAGAGAGATTTGTTTGCGAGAGAGGCAGGAAATAGCGCGGTCTCGTTTATATAGGTGTTGTCGCGTTGATGATGTGTTTTTTTTTCTTTTTTATTAATAATTTTTTGAGTTATTAAAGTTAACGGATACCTAAAAGTTAATTAGTTTTTTGAGAAGAAAAAGTTAATGAGTTAGAGAAGAATTCAAAAAAAAAAAAAAATTATTATTATATATAAATAAAGTATAGTAAGGCTTCATCTAAATAATAATAATAATAATAAATAAGGTGGTGTTTGGTATGAGAAAATCCACATGAATGTGATGCTTAGAAACGTAAGAGTCTGTTTGGTAATTGTTTTTTTTTTCCCTTGTTTTTTATTTTCAAAAAAAAATTTCTATTTTTGAAACTAAAAAACTTGTTTGGTAACTCGAAATTGACAAAAAACAAAAATTGTTCTCAAAACTCAATCTGTGAAGAAAATTAAAAACATGCAAAAAGTTGTTTTCAGTTTCTAATTTTTTAAAGTTAATGAAAACACACATTTAATTTAATAAATCTGCATCATTTAATAAGTTAGCATTAAAGTTCATATCTTAGTAATAACATATTTTAGTATTTTCTATATTTTTTTTCAAAAAACTATTTTTTTTTTTTTAATTTCAACTAACCAAACATGTTTTTGATTTAAAAAATATAAGAAAATTTTTTTTTCTTCATATTCCCAAAAAAAGTTTTTGAAAATAAAAAACAAAAACTGTTACCAAACATAATCTAACTATTCCTATATTTGGTATAATTGAGAATCTAATGAGATTTTTAGAAATGTGAAATTATAATATTTAGTTTATTTTCAAGAATTTTAATTGAATCATTTATTCTTCTCATTCTATCATTAGATTTGTAAATCCATTATAAGTCTTTTTTTTTTTAAATAATAATAATCTTCCTCTAAATAAATAATGAAAAATAAAATATAAACTATAAATTATGACAAATTCATTAAAACTATAGTCTAAAAAAAAAAAAATGAATATATCAACAAAGTTGTCTATCCTGTTTATGTTGTTTTGGCGCAAAGAAATAAAGACAAAGGAAAAGATATTGATGATTTGTTTTATATGTTATCTCAATTGCTTAAATGATAAGGAAAAATGGTTAAAAAAATTGTCAACTCATAAAAATATAATTTTCTTTAAGTTTGGAAATCTAGATACCTACCTGTTTTAAAGGGAATTCATATTTCTACTGAAAGGGAATTAAAGAGAAATCCAAATTCCCCTAGTATCTGATTCTCTAATGTGATTTGTAACCAACCATGGAAATCTTTAAAACATTTTTGAAAATCTTAAAATATTACCCACATACCAAACGCCACATAAATGTTTTGATGGCTTTTTACATATGTTGGTGCTAATGTTTATAACTTTATTCAATATAATTCTAATGAATGTGAACTTTGAAAAATCTACAGTTGGATAACTTTTTTTTATATATCTCTATGTTTTGCAAAATTTTTATAAATTAAACATCAATATTTATGTCATAAATCAAATGTTTAAATTTCAATTCATTGTAATCTAAAATTATGGATATAAAATAATTTTATTAGTCGAATTGTAAATAACATTTGATTAACACAAAATTTGACATGCATATTAAGAATATAAAAAACATGTCATTCAAAATTTATATTTTAAAATATGTAGTTATGTTTATTTATTTTTTTTTTTAGTGAAAGTTGTAGCCAATAGCTACAATCAAGTTTATAGTTAAATCATATAAAAAAAAATTTATAGCTAAATGGTTTCTATAAAAAAATTTTAAAAAAAGGTTTATAGATAAACTTTGTTAAAAAAAATGATTATTTTTTTCTCATTAAAATATTAGAAAATTAAAACTTATCTACTTATGATTTGACTGAAATTTAAGTAGCTTACCTATGATTTAAAATTTGACACTTTACCTATCTGATATTTGACCAAAATTTAATTTGTTTACCTGTGATTTAAAATATCATGATTCAAATGTTCCATTGGATTCTTTTTTATCTTGTATTTTATGTTTTTTGTGTTTTTAGAGGAGAAATATAAAAAGTGGAATAAAATTACATATTTAACCATGATTTTAACATAGATAGATTACGGAACTCTAATTGGATTAATATCGTATGGGTAAAGTGTCAAATTTTAAATTACACATAGACTGTTTAAAGTTCAGTCAAATTATACGGGCTAAATTATAATTTATCCTAAAATTTTTAAAAAACTACGTATCTATTTTTTTTTTTCTATTAATATTTGCCTAACGGCAACCTTAACAGTACCTTGGGAGATCTTTGGCTCATGCTCTGTGTGTGTGTGTGTGTACACGCGGTGTGTGTACGTTTTTTTTTTTTTTTTTTTTTTCTCTTACAATTTCAGTCTTCCCCTCTGTTTCTACGAATTTGAAGTTGCGCGTAAATTGCCTCTTTCTCAAAAGGGTATAACTTACAACAACCACACCACCCCCCCCCCCCAAAAAAAAGCACAAAGGGTATAATAGGATTTGTGGGAAGTTCCTACATTTAACGCTTGAATATTTTGTGTTTTAACTTGTAATTCAAGTTTTCTTTTTTCTTTTTTCTTTTTCTTTTTTTAAATGTGAGTATCAATAATTTATTAGTTGAATTTTAAAGATAGTGGCAACATTTGCCACTCCCCCAAGTAGATATTCCATCCAAAACAAATAAAATAGATAACTATCAATGTAATCTATACCAATGAATGCAAGATGCATGATATATCAAATTAACCTCTTCATACGACTTTCTAATTTTTATACCAATTTTTATTAGGTTGTATTGTTTTTATTAGGTCATCATTTATACTTTATTAGGAATGCCTTGTAATTACTCAAATACCTAATTTATTGGACGTAGGTTTGTGACAAATCAAATATTCTATTAGTATTTTTTTGTCAAAACCTAATATTTTTAATTACGGTTGGTACATGTGTGTGTGTATATATATATATACATAAAAGTAAGATTGTTAAAATTGGAATCTTACGTAAGATCATAGGAAGTAGGTAGGATTGTGAATCACTGAATCGTAAGATCAGATCGTGGATTGTAAGATCCTACATTATTTGAGGAAAAAAAAACACATTGGTATCTTAAATAATTGCGTAAATTATACATTCATTCATAAATTTGCATCCATTTGATATAATACCATACATTATTACATCCATTTGTAAGTATCATTTAAAGATTAAAAAAAATCTCAAAATGTGACACTTTATTGGAATGTTATTTTTCATTTGGGTTCAACTAATATTCTCTATACATTAAAATAGCAAAATTTGTTCTTTTGAGATTTTATTTTAGAGATAGTAGCAACATTTGCCACTCCCCAAAGTAGATATCCCATCCAAAAAAAAAAAAATTAGATAACTAACAAGGTACTCTATACCAATGAATGCAAGATGCATGATATATCAAATTAACCTCTTCATATGACTTTCTAATTTTTATACCAATTTTTAATTAGTTTGTCTTGTTTTTATTAGGTCATCATTGATACTTTATTAGGAATGCCTTGTAATTACTCAAATAACTAATTTATTGGACGTAGGTTTGTGACAAATCATCAAATATTCTACTAGTATTTTTTTGTCAAAACCTAATATTTTTAATTACTATTGTGGGTTCCAGCTAGCTCAACTGGTAAAGTCTCTGATGGTTGTATAAGAAATCTGGGGTTTAATCTCTGCCTACATCAAAAACTGATTGGTGTCTTGTTCTAATAATTAAGAGCTATTATCAGAAGCAGATGCCATAGGTTGAAACTCTCTAAAAAAATATATTTTTAATTACGGTTGGTCATGTGTATATATATATAAGTAAGGTTGTCAAAATTGGGATCCTACATAAAATCATTTGAAGTAGGTGGGATTGTGAATCGTAAGATCGGATCGTGAATTGTAAGATCCTACATTATTTGAGAAAAAAAAAAAACACATTGGTATATTAAATAATCACGTAAATTATACATTAATTTGATATAATTATCATACATCACCATATCTATTTGTAAGCATCATTTAAAGATTCAAAAAAATTCAAAACGTGATACTTTATTAGAATGTTATTTTTCATTTGGGTTCAACTAACATTCTCTCTACATTAGAATAGAAAATTTTGGTTTACTGAGATTTTATTTTTTATTTAAGTCCACTTAAACCTTCTGTTAAGTTAAAGAAGATTGCAAAAAATCAGAGTCATTTGGGATCATCAAAATTGTACGATCCTGAATAATCGCAAAAATCCTTGAAAGATCCGGATCATTATGGGAAGGTGAGATCGTAGAATTGTAAGGTCCAGATTGAAATTTTGACAACCATGTATATAGGTAAAGTTATAAGAAAATCCAATTAGATTTCATATTAGAATTCAATTAGAGTCTAATTTTGAGTCACATGTCCTATCTAATGTAAGTTTTAAAATTTTTGTTTCAAGTGAGTTAAATTAAATTTCAATTAAAATTTAATTTTGCGCCACGCATTTCATTTAATCTAAGTTTTTTTTAATTTTTGCGCCAAATGAATTAATTTAGTGTAAAAAAAGAAGAAGTCCAATACAAATAAATTATAAAAAAAAACATAATTTTTGAATGATTTTATTTTTATAATCCTTTTTTTTTTTAATAACTAAAAACAATTCAAGTTTATAAGTTATTTATATAATATACCATGACTATATATGATTCATTACTAGCTAGGTAATATATATATATAAATGGGTTCAAGTTACATCCAGTGTAACTTCACAAAAGTTACACCTTTTGTGAACGATTAATTACTATTAGAAAAAAACACTCATAGTAGTGTCATTATTACTCCCTAGAAATTAGTGATCTAGGCATTAATTCTTCTTATCAAAGAGAAAAAACCACAGCATTAACTTTTTTTTTTTTTGTCCATATCATCATCTTTTTCCTCTTTCAGGTTCTCTCTCTCTCTCTCTCTCTCTCTCTCTCTCTCTCTCTCTCTCTCTCTCTCTCTCTCTCTCTATATATATATATATATATATATATTTAACGATTGCTTCTAAAACTTATATTCTTTCTTTGAGTTTTAACGTATGGACTATTGTTTTATTTTTTGCGTAACTCATTTACTTCCATTTTGATTTGTAACTTACCCTTTCTATTCGTTCTAGTCATACATGCCAAACCTACCTCGAATGAGTGGACTTGAAGCCTGGAAACCCAAATTTCATCCATTGTCCTTAATTGATTAATTAATTTGCAAGAAGAATACTTTCCCCCCCCCCCCCCCATTCCTTGTGGCCTAGTTTTTTTTTTAAAAAATAAAAAAAACTATTTACCAATATATATATATATATATATATATATGGTGGAGGCCTAAAAGTATAGTGCAAAAAAAAAAAAAAAAGACAAGAGGAAGAAGATGATGATATGGAGGGAAAAAAAAAAAAAAAGTTAATGCTGCGTTCCCCCCCCCCCCCCTTAATAAGAAGAGTTAATGTCTAAATCACTAATTTATAGTGAGTGATAATGACACTACTATGAGTGTTTTTTGACCCTTAAATTTATTAGTAATCAATAGTTCACAAAATGTGTAAACTCTCGTGAAGTTACACTAATTGTAATTTGAACCAATCTCATATATATATATATATATATATTGCTTTTTTAAACCAAAGTTTAAAGAAATTCAATTAGAATTAAAATTAGATTTTACTTTTGTTAGTTTTCCATACAAATTAAATTATTTTGATTATTGCTATTATTTTTTCTTTAAACTAATAAGCATATTTTTTATAGTGTTTCTATTAAGATATTTTGTATACAAAGATATTGAATGTAACAAACTGTAATTGAACTGAACGATTCATGCACCTATCCCTATTCAATTTAGGAGATACTATTTGAGTAATTTATTATTTTATTTTGTGTTTGTAGTGCCAATGGGCCCGAAGTACACACAGTGGGCCGGCCCAAAAGCTCTCACAATGAAAGAAGCCCAACCCCACATCTTGAAATGGTCCGAGGACATAATCAATCCAACCTACAAAGTCACGTGATAAAGAGGGGTGTCACACATAACCAAAACACCAAGAAATATGACGTCCGAGGACAACCTAGTCCTCGGCTACGCGTTGCCGAGGACGATGTGAATGATCTAGCAGTTCAACGGCGCCCATGCTGAAGACCTTTGATGCTGGAGTTAAGAAAACGAGAGTAAAGAATAAAGGGGAGGGATAGGCGAATATCAAGGAAAAAGCTGCTACCACCGCATTTAAGGCTCTGCACCTGCTTCTCTGGCCGCATTAATGAGGAAGTGACGCCTGAACACTGGAATTCAACCTAACTCTTACCGCCAGAGACCTTAGTGAGAAGGATGGATGTGACAAGTATCCAAAAGGAGGATTTGGACCATACGTGGAAGCAAGAAGAAGAGGATGCAGGCCTATAAAAGGCGAAGGAGGAAGAAAGAGGGGGGGATCTTTTGAGAGGGGGAGAAAAATTAGAGAAAGAGAGAGAGAGAGAATTTGTAAAAGAGGCATGAAGAATTGTCCTCGGCACCAATGTATACAACTTAATATTACATCTTTGTATAAGATCAATGCATGAATTACATGATTCAATCCAACATTTATGTTATCTATCGTCTTGAAAACCTAAATTAGACATCCACTCTCTATAAATTTATTGTTCAGGGCTCATTGGGCTGATCCATTGGTCTAACTTTGGATTAGTTTGATTTGTGTCCTTACAGTGTTATATTTAATAGAATTTACAGACAATAAATGTGAATTGATATTGTATATATAGTATTCAATAGTGATTTTCAAAATTATATACATAATAGCAATGTAATGAGAAACTTAACAAAAATGAAAATTGCAAGGAAAAACTATTTTAGTACCTCCAAATGTTCTAGTCGAACTATATCTTTTTTGTTTAATAACACAAACTAACATCAATAGCACTATTACAAGTCATCATTCTTGTGCGTAAGCACAAGTTACATGCTAGTGGTAATAACAACATCTCAAAGTTAATATTGACATGGTAAAAAAATGTGTACATCACGTGATTAAATCTATCGAAATACTAATAGAATGTTTTGTTCGTCACAAAATCTGATGTTTGTATTGTTAATTACTTAATAATGAGGAGTGGATGAAAGACTTTATAAATTATAAGGACAAGCCGAAGTCCGTTTCAAAAGGTTTTTTCTTTCTTGAAATACAAGTCCATTTCAAAAGTTAACATTATGCCCATGTCATAGATTATTTGTTTTTAGACTAGGGCTACTTTGATGGATTATTCGCTTTTTTTTTTTTATGTGAAAATTTGTAGAGGGGTTTGTAAACTAGTTTTGAGTTGAGAAGCTACAACCAGTATGAAAAGCAGTTCAAAATAAAAGTTTTTATTTGATTTGGGTTTTAGAGCATTTGTTTTGTTAATGTAAGGGATGATCCTCTTAGCCGCTTCACATAAATGTGTCATCAAATAAATTGTATAGAGTTTCAATTAGGTAAAAGGTTGAAACACACTTTGAAAAGGATGACAAGTATCATTATTCATTAGTATAATTTTCAATGCAAATGCAAGAGATAAAGGAAATCAAGTGCTAACAACAGTTACAATTTACAACATCAATAAAAAAAATTAAAATGTCTAATAATAATAGTTTAGAAAAATGAATCTTTTGATCTTATAAATAAGAAATTCGTTATATTGACATGGGGATTCAAATGTTTCTCATTTGAAAATTTTATTAGATTTGAATATTATGTCATCATTAGGTGATAAAATATGAAATAAAATAAAATAAATTATATATGGAGAAAATTGACCTCCAAAGTCCAAACCGGTTTAAATGGATTTTCCTTTAATCAACTTCGTAGTAGTTGAAAGCATAATCTACGTAACGATAGATGGCGATAGTCATGCCACATGATGAGTTGGATGAGATTTCTTTAAATTTTTTTTGAGGAAAATTATGTCATAGTAATTGCTGAGGTATGTATATGGCACACACCTGTCTCTATTTCTCAAATGTTTGAACGCACTGTTCATCTCACCATGTTTTCTAAAATGGAAAACTTGTGATTTTGTATTGGTGCATTTTTTTGTGGTTAGTGTTTAGTACAAAAAAATAGTAGAGTTTCTTTTGGAGGAAAGTAAAAATATATAATAGATTTTAACTTGTAACTTTATTATGGTTTTGCAGAGGTTTTCGAAAAAAAAAAAAATATTCATGTAGCCATTTTTTTGGTTGTTAAGTGTAAAACTATAAAAGAGTGCAAGAAGGGGTTGGGTGTCGCAAGGCAACAAGGCTACCAGCAATTCGTCATGGAAGTGAAGGTATAAAGTGCCTTTTTTTTTAATAATTATCTCAACCAAAATTTACAAAAAAAATGGGATTTCAATTCATTCCTTTATTTTTTAAAAAATTAAAAATACTTTAAAACTAAAATTGAAAAAAAATAGCTTCTCACCTCACTATCCTTTTCAAGCACCGACTCATCATATACTGAATTGATATGAGCTTTATCAACAATTATAAAGAACCTTAATTATAACTAGACTAGTTCTTTTGAAATGTAACACAAATGTGATGTAAGCCAATATTAATTTGAATGAGGCATATGCAACCTATAAGATCCACAATTTTATTATCTTGCTTTAGTAGTATGCGTTAATTAAAATTATGATTCAAATTAAAGAAAATTTTTATTGAAAAATAGAATGGAATCAATGGATGGTAAATACAGAAGGAAAAAGTACCTTCTTAAGTTGCATTTGTATAAGTTCAAGCTTTTAGTAAAACCAAATATTATGACATATGTGAGTTCCAGTTTTTTATTTTTTTATAAATTTTTTTTAGAGAATTTCAACCTATGGCCCAACTAATAAATACTCTAATAATTGAATAAGAGATGTAGGGTTCAATTTTTGCCTACATAAAAAACGATTGGTATTTTAATCTAACAATAAAAAAGCTATCATCTGGAGCGGACGGCGAACGTCATAAATTTGAAACTCTCTAAATATATATATATATATATATATATATATATATATATAAATTATGACATATGATTAAAGTGTTGGGATTGGGGTTAGTATTTCCAACTCCTTGCAACTTTAGCAATAACAGTTCACCTATGGTAATTCATATTACTAATTTTAATATGCATATAATGAATATATTTACTTTAAAAAAAAAACGTTGAATTGACCCACACATATTATTATTATTATTATTATTATTATTATTATTATTATTATTATTATTATTATTATTATTATTATTATTATTATTTTGTCGAGAAATGTCCCCTGTTAATCTCACTTTAAAATAGTCAAATATAAAAAAATCCTAAATAAGTGAGTTGACAATGTAATCCTCATTTAATGATTGCTTATAAAAATAGTTTAACTACAAAGATTATTATTAACATGCATGATACACCCCTCATGACTAACACAATCTCCCACATGTAAATTGTGCATCTTCCACGGCTTCTTCTAGGACCTCCACCCACCACAACCAAAAGCTCATAAATTATTCTTTTATAAGCTTTGTTAAGGAGTTTTTGGACAACGACGTCTAGAACTCAAATAAAAATATATATTACCAAGGTTTGATGAGAAATGTTGTTTTAATAAATGTTTTAAAGTATAATGTCAAATTGTGAACAAATTTCATGGAGCTTACATCCACAAAGAGTTTGTCTATATACAATTTTCCAACTATTTTATATATATATATATATATATATATATATATATATATCAAGTTAACTAATTGAATTAAAGTATATGATTGTATGGACCCATGCATAAAAAATAGTAGGCAAAAATCCAAAACTAACCCTCTAACTTTCAATTATTTTTATTTTAATTCTCTAACTTTCAATTGTTATCAATTCGGTATTCTGTTCACCATATGTTAAGTGTCTCCGTTAAATGAGCAAAACAATGCCATTTTGGCTCTTTTAAAAAAAAAATTGTAATTAAAAGAAATTAAGGAAACTGTTATTAAAGTAAAAAAAAAAAAACTCTGTGGTGTGTGTTGGGTTTTCAAGTTTCAGCCTCAAAATAGAAGTTTCCAGCGTGACTTTCCGGCAGGTTCCTTGTCTTTCTGGCACTGTGATCGAGACCCACTTTGAAAATACCAAGCCATGTAGAGTACTATGAGAGTGAGACCATCTAGAAAGTTTTCTATGGTTATGAATTCTGGGTTTTGTGATAACCAACATACACAGTGTTAGGACATATGTGATTGGATATTAGAAACATATTTTAACATTTTATGTAATGGGCTAATCCTTTGACAAAACGCATTTTACTTGTATTTTGGTAGATCTAAGATGTGTTTAATACTTCAAAAAATAAGGTTTCAAGTTCAAGTGTTAAAATCATGCAAGTCTGTCTAAGAAACAAGTGAAGAAGCCTAGAATTAAATCTCGATAACTCCTCGATAGCTCTCAACAGCTCCTTAATTGCTCTCGACAACTAGGCTATCTATCGAGACTTTTCAACTTTTCTTTATTGCAATCTCGATAGCTACTTCGATCGATCAAGAAACCTTCTAGATGCTCGATAGCTCTCGATAGCTCGCAACAGGTCTCAACAGATAGCTATCTATCGAGGTATCTATTAAGAATTACAAAAATCAATTTCTCAGATCTGATTTTCGGCCCATGCTTATGTATTTGTGTAGGGTTTCTTTTATCACAACACTAGACATATATAAGACTTATTTTAGAGATCGTCACATATGAGAATATAAGGATAACACATACAAAAGGTGACCGAAACCTTATTCTCTCAAAAAGAAGCTACTGCGTCTTTGCGCCTTAGGATTTTTAACCAAGTGCTTGATCTTCATTGTTGATGAAGTGAAAAACTTTGCAGCCAACGTTCTTCTTCCTCAAGTTGGTGAGTGAGTCATGTATTGGGATTCGTGCAAAGGAATTAGTCACGTACTGGAATTCGTGCATCAAAAGGGTGGCATTCATATATTGAAGAGTTTAGAGATTTGAAACGATAGAAGGTTTCTGTTATAAGTTCATCTACGGGGATTATAGAGTCTAGGAACAAAAGTTTTGTACTAGATCTGAAACTTCTCTTTACTATAGTGGATTACTTTTTGGGAAGGTTTCTCCCCAGATTTTTTACTGTGAAACTAATTTGTTTTATTGGTTTTCTTGGGCCATCATATCTTGTTTTATTTATTTTTCTGCTGCATAATATTGACATGATATTAATGTTAATTTTTTTTAACAAGGTTTATTCATAATAAATCTAATTAACAACTTGAATTTAAAACTTGTTAATTTTATCAATCGGGGTCTAAATTTCTCAACACACAGTACTATTATAAGGGTACAGGTCTCAGGCGTGTTGGACTTAAGAAGAAAAAGGAGAAGAATGGTTCGGATGAACTTACACCAAAGAAGAAGTTGAAATTGCTAGAGTCTCTCACAAGGGACTTGTCCAAATTTTTTTTATATTGGCTTTGGCTTAGATTCTGACAATGATTCACTTCATCAAGTTCAAGGGAAGGTGCTCTCTCTCTCTCTCTCTCTCTCTCTCTCTCTCTCTCTCTCTCTCTCAAATCTCGGTTTCTCTCTCTGTCACTCTCACCTCATCACTGCTGCCGTTGTTGACCCAGACAGACTCTCACTCTCCCTTCTTCCCCTAAACATTTCTCTTTTTTTTTTTTTTTTTTTCTTTAATAATAGTTTTCTTAATTTCTTTTAATTACGAAAATTAAAAGAAAAAAAAAAAACCAAAACGGCATTTTTTTGCTCATTTAATGGAGACACTTAACAGATGGTTAACAAAATACCGAATTGACAAGAAGTGAAAATTAGAAGATTGAAATGACAAAACTAAAAGTTAAAAGACTGAAATGAAAAATACTGAAAGTTAGAAGGTCAGTTTTAGATTTTTGCCAAAATAGTATTATATTTTGTTCAATGACTATTAAATTCAATCATACAATGTATTAGTCATTGCAACCACATGTTTAATTTAATTGAATAACTCAAAGTACAACATCTGAAGATTTGTACTTAAGTTTTACTTATGAGATTAAGATTGATAAATGTATTTTTTATTGCAAAATATTTGTTATGATCGATCCAAACCCATCAACGAATTTAGCATCAACCGACATGTTAATACCAAGTTCGTGCCCGAGATTAAGATTGATAAATGTATTTTTTATTGCAAAATATTTGTTATGATCGATCCAAACCCATCAACGAATTTAGCATCGAACCGACATGTTAGTACCAAGTTCGTGCCCGATATTAACATGAACGGCATAACGCGGTACGAATTTTTTTAAAAAACCTTTAAAACTTAAAACAATTCTATCTAAGATCATGGACGAAGGATCCTTAAAACAATTCTATCTAACATCGTGGATGAATCTCATAGACCCACGATAGAGTATCTAAACCATCGTCAATGAGAGATACATACTGCAGCATTATCATTTTATCTCTACAGATGTACGATCAATATAAACCTTTTACAACAGAAGACTATCACATTGAAAATGGTGTTATCGTGATTGCTCATCTTTACACGTCCTTTCAAATCATAAGATAAAGATAAGCTTCAAATTATGCCATCATATACAAGTCTTATTATAATAGCATTGAGACCTTGCACCTGATGCAACTGTAATAGTAATTTTTAATCTCAACTATTAAATATATATATATATATATATATATATATCAAAAGGAAATAAAAATTTAAAGTTAGAAAATTAAGAATGTAAAAATTTTTGTAAATGAAATGAGGTTAATTACACCAGGTCTCAATCCATATATACATGTCATCCTTATACACGTTATAGCTTGTAGAGCATCAGCAATGAATGTGGTAAATGGGAAATGGAGCCCTTTTCTTCAATTTATTTACAATTCAGCCCAAATGTTTTGCTCCATTGAATGTTGTATCTTGTAACAATGGTAAAAAAAAAATACAATTGAGCTGCAGTACCATCTTAAATGTAAGATGGTACTGTAGCTAATGGGATTAAAAAAAAAAACAATTTTTTAAGTCTCTCTCTGCCCTTTTCCCGACAATTTCTCTCTCCTCTCTCATTTTTCTGTTCTTTTCTCTCTCTTCCTTCTCTCTTTCTCATCTGCTCTTTGCACTTGAGATGGCTCCGATGGTTTTTTTTTTTTTTTTTTTTTTTTTTTTTTTTTTTTTTATTGGGATGATGGAGGATGGTGGTTGTGTGGAGGAGTTGGGTTGTATGGTTTTTGATCGGTGTGTGGGTTTTTGATCGGCGTGGGTTTTTTTTTTTTTTTTTTTTTTTTTTTTTTTTTTTTTTTTAGTTTCGCCGATCTGGGATGATGGAGGATGGTGGTTGTGTGGAGGAGTTGGGTTGTATGGTTTTTGATCGGTGTGTGGGTTTTTGATCGGCGTGGGTTTTTTTTTTTTTTTTTAGTTTCGCCGATCTGGGATGATGGAGGATGGTGGTTGTGTGGAGGAGTTGGGTTGTATGGTTTTTGATCGGTGTGTGGGTTTTTGATCGGCGTGGGTTTTTTTTTTTTTTTTTTTTTTTTAGTTTCGCCAATCTGGGATGATGGAGGATGGTGGTTGTGTAGAGGAGTTGGGTTGTATAGTTTTTGATCGGTGTGTGAGTTTTTGATCAGCGTGGGTTTTTTTTTTTTTTTCAATTTTGCCGATCTGGGATGATGGAGGATGGTGGTTGTGTGAAGGAGTTGGGTTGATATGGTTTTTGATCGGCGTTGTGGTTGATGGAGGATGGTGGTTGATCAGTTTTTTTTTTTTTTCCCAGTTTCGCTAATCTGGAGTTGTGTGGAGGAGGAGACTGGAAGAGAAGAATGGGAAAAATAAAGTAACCGAGATTCATTGAGTGAGGATAAAGTTGGGAGAAAAAAAAAAGGAAAAAATATATTTTATTGTAAAAATATATTATTTTAATGAGTAGGATAAAAAAATAGAAGTTTTGATGTTGGGGTATGGTATAATTGGTATGGTATAAAAGATGTTTACACAAGTATCAAGAAAAGAACATAAACACAAATTAATTTTACATGCAAACGGGGAATTATTAACAATTATATTCTTATTTCCATCATATACAAGTCTTATTACAATATACACTTCATCTACGCACATCATGTATAGCTCACAAAGAGCACAAATTAAGATGCATTTTGGTATTCTATAAAATGAAATTGTACACAAATATCAAGTGTGGGGGTCAGAGACGTCCGGATGGCTGCGTGGGCCTTAGGTCTGGCCCGAGGACACTGTTCGGCCCAAGAAGCCACGAAAGGGGAGGAGGTCATTAAAGACCCAAAGGCCATGGGCTCATCGGGGAGATCACTGCGTATGTGGCCGTGTTCGAGGAGGACATGACCTCTAACGGCAAGGGTTAGAGCTGAGGAACGAGATTCAATGGGACGCCGAGGAAGGGGAACAAGCGGGACGTGCCCTGCAAAAGGTTACTGCCTCCGCATTAAAGGCTTCCACCTACCCGCCTGGCCGCATTAATGAGGAGATGACTTCTGAAGGGACGGAGGTCAGCTTTATAGTCTTGGGGAGCGTTTTCAGGGACAAGACGGGTGGCAACCAGAGAAGGGGAGTATAAATAGAATGGGGGATGCCGCAAGGAAGGGATCCGGACTTTAGGGCAAAGGAAGAAGAAGAAGGGTCCCTCTTTCTTTCTCTCTCTCTCCTTTGAAGAACAGAGCGCCGTCCAGCACAGAGGCTCCTCGGCCCACGTCCGAGAAGGGAGTCGGGTCACTCCACCAGCAAGCCGCCTCACAGAAGTGGACTTGGACCTTACACTGCATCCTTCTAAAGTACCAGGGGGTCTAGGCTTTGAACCCATTCTCTACAAATTCTATTGTAAAGGCCACTTGGGCCAGCTCAGCCACCCATTTGGGCTCCAGGCTATTTTGTGCCCTTACATCAAGAAAAGAACATATTTTTTAGACCAATCCCTTAACTTTTCCCTTTTATTATTACTACGCTAATTTTCCAATTGCCTTTGAGGTTCATATATTGCTATCATTGTTCAAATCCAACTACCATATCCATACACCAATTAAGAGTCAAATAGTTAAATTGCATTGTTTGATAACTCTCATAAAGTAGAATATGCATTCAAATATGCTTCTCTAACTTGTTGGAAAGCAAACCAAAAAAGAACAAATTAAACACCAATTAAACCATTTCCCATTTATGGTTATAAGTATAAAAATCGCAAAACATCCACCCAACCTTCAAAAATTAAGTTGGTGATGACGCGAATCTTAGTTAATTGTTTATGTTTAGATTTTCACTTTCATGGCATGAATAATTTATTTCCGAGGGGGTAGGTTTTGAATCCCGATTCTCTTCTTTCTCCTTGGTAAACTCCATACAATGCGTAGAAGCTATCTCTGCAGTCTCCAAAAAAGGCCTCTGACTTTCATATATAAATGGGTTTTAGAAAAGAGGAAAAAAAAAAAATATATATATATATATATATATAAACAGGGATGGAACAGGATTCAAACCTGAGGGGCCAAAGCTTAAAATATTTTTTTTTATGAAAATAAAAACTAATATTTATTTCATATTCAATAAAATACTACAGATAAAATAAATGTTTTTTAAACATTTGATATTATAAAAATGTCAACAAAATATAACATATAAAAAAAAGTGTTTCTTAAACATTTCAACACAATTATCAAAATAGAATTCGATGATATTTTAGAGGAGATCTAAAAATATATATATTTAAGGGCAAATCTTATTTTTTTTTAAATTAAATATGTATACTAGTTTTTTTTTTTTTAATTGGGGGCTATTAAGAGCAAAATTTAAAATTTCCACACACACACACATATATATATATATATATATACACGTATCCTAGTTTTTTTTTGGGGGGGGTGGGGGAGGGAGGGGGGGCAATGGCCCCCCCTGTAGGTCCGTCACTGTATATAAATAAATTTGAGAAAATTTTACGTAGTTGACCCAATAATAAAGTCAATATTTCATTTATCTTTTATTTTCATTAATTTATGTTTTAATTGGGTATTTCAACACTTTAATTGACAAATTTTTTTTTTTTTTTTATCACATCTATCTGGTTGAGTACGTACTACGTAGTGCAATATTTGGTGTATATAAACTTTGAAAAATATTTGTTTTTACAAATTAAATTGTGATACTCTTTATGTTTTATTGTGAAGTCAACCATTTTTTTTTAATAGAAAACATATCTAACCCAGTTTAAATACAAGCTATATATCAAACCACCTTTTTTTTTCCTGAGAAAATCTTCCACCGGCGTAGGAGAGGATTTTGTATTGAATTGTACAACTTTGAATTGTACTGAATTTGTCTTCTGAGAAAGCAATGTTACAGTGATTTAGTATTTAGATGTACACAACTTTGTCCGCTGAAAAATCAATGCTACAGATCGATAACAATTTTCACAACTGTTTTTCATAACAATTGACTTAGCAATTATTTATTGGTTCTTACTTGAACTTATTTTTTACATCAATTTTTTATCTACTAATAACAATTTATCATTTTAACAGTTATAAATTTTTTTTTTTTTGGTGTGTTTATAGGCTTATTCCCGCTGGAAAAAAATAATCTACAATTAAAATGATTTTCAAACGTTTTTATAAAAATTAATGTGTGATTATTGACACATTACATCAATCAACTATAAACACGGCCAGCCCCAGCCTATAAAGTGCATTATGTGACTAAAAAATTAAAATCAAATGCATTACATGTGTTTTCTTGTGCAGTGCATGAAAATGAGATGCATAATTCATTTGCACATGATGTGATATTCCAATTATTAGAATGATTTGAAACAGAAATTTGAGAAAGTGCTTTCCACATTCATTGTATATTTTTTTACAATGGTGAGAAAAGTCTGGGGATATATATACTTTTAGTTTTAAAAATTTAGAGTTGTTTATATTTGATTCCATGAGAAAAGTGTCAGGATATATATATATACTTTTAGTCCTTAAAATTTAGAGTTGTTTATGTTTGATTCAATTTACATATGTCAACAGAATCAAATATTAATTATTAAAATGAACTGTTTCTCAAAAATAAATTATTAAAATGCACTCTTTTTTGAAATGTAAAAAAAGAAAAAAAGAAAAAAGAAGAACCCAAATTGTAAGGATAAAAAACTATACGTTAGTTATTTTTTCTTTCCTTTTTAAAAGTGAATATAAATAAAAATATAATTCAGTGATTTATATATTATGTTGTTGATGTGGTTGCAATTACACCTCAATTTATAAAGCTTTCTGTACCATATTCGACCATGACTTTCACAATTTCTTTGTAAAAAAAAGATTCGTACAAATTCTTCTACGTCATGTTGATTTGAGAGAGAGAGAGAGAGAGAGAGAGAGAGAGAGAAAGTAAATTGACGTGTAAATTAAAAAAATGTTAATGTGGGGTTATCGAATATACATGGTGGATATGAATATATGATGAGTGCATGCATGAACATGAGAACTATTAGTTATTAAATGAAGATTAACATATATATATTAATATGTAATTAGTGGGCTGTATGCACTATGCACTTAAAAAAATTGAAGGGTATAAAGGTAATTAGACCTATATATTCTAGTCGGCAATTTATGTCACAAAATAAGGGAAGGGTAGATGGTCATTTAGAAGGGCATTTTTGCAATATAACATTGCTCAGAGAGAAAGGGCATAATAGCAATTGGATGAGACCCTAATATTATATGATAATATAACCGTGTGGGTCAATATCAGAACGTGAAAGGCATTGAAATTAGAGGCACGCACAGTCGCAGAGGAAAAGAAAGAAAAAAAATTGAAACCCAAAACTCAAGGCACACGGCCAAAGTGGATTTGGAAATGGATTGCGCACGTGTGAGAATTTAATTGTACAATTGTAAATGTGTTTTGCGGCGGCTAGATCGATTGGGAAATTTGGAATTGGAGCTGTCCTTCTAAGACTTCTAATGACACCTCAATCATGGCAACGTATACTTGGAACTTGGAGCTTTGAAAGTGTATCATTGCTTTTTCGTTAACTATAAATTTTGTCGCCTTGAAGTCAAATTCAAATTTCGTCATTAGTGATAATGATGACGAGAATGATCGAGACGCAAATTTAGATCGAACATATACACATAATTGTGTAGGGTGTTAAATAGTTCTTATAACACTCGATCATAAATTTTCTTATCGTTGCTTATCTGTTAACTATAAATTTTGTCGCCTTAAAGTCAAATCCAAATTCCTTCATTGATGATGATGATTACGAGAATAATCGGGATGCAAATTTAGATCGGACATATACACATAATTATATAGAGTTGTTAAATAGTTTTTATAACACTCAATCATAAATTTTCTTAAAATTTTATGGATCGATTATCCAATGTTATCTAAAGAAATAATAAGCTATCACCACTTGGGTATTTATTTAAATGTTGATAATGAGGTAGAGTAATATTTAATTCATTAATTTTAAAATAAATTTATACGATTTTAAATTTCAATAACAAAGTAACTTTATAAATTATACTTCTAAAAGATTGTCGAAGAACCTGTAATTATAAATTTTGTCACCTTGAAGTCAAATCGTTATTTTGTCATTGATGATGACGACGAAATGATCAGGATGCAAATTTAGATTGGACATATAGTATATGCATGATCGTATAGAGTTGTTGAATAGTTCTTATAACACTCTATCATAAATTTATTAAAATTCTATTGATCTATTACCACCTATTTTTTAAAGAAATAATAAATTATATAATTTCTTATTTCTTATCACCACTTGGGTATTTTATTTAAATGTTAATAATGTGATATAATTTAATTAATTAATTTTAAAATAAATTTAGAAGATTTTAAAATTTCAATAATAAATTAACTTTAAAAATTGTATATTAATTTGGTTTTTAGAGTTACCTATTGTGATAATATCAATTTAAACTAATTAGAATGCAAAGTCTTGTATAAAGAAAAACCTACATAGAATCATTTGGATTACAATAAAATTGGTATTCTCTAAGTCTTATAATCAGGGACGGATCCACAAGGGGGCCCGAGCCCCCCCTGGCCCAAAGAAAAGAAAGGAAAAAAAAATTGGGCCCCATAATCCAAAGGAAAAAAAAAAAAAAATTTAGGATTATATTTTTTTATTTCTAGAATTGTACCTCACTCTTCCAAAAACTTAAACTCGCTCTCTTTTAATTAGCCTAGCCCAAAGAGCACCCACCCAACTCAAAAACTTAATAAAAATAAAATTTAAAAAATAAAAATAAAAAATCTCAGTTAGCTCAGTATTAGAGTACTATCATTAGGTGTTCTAAATGGTAAACATTTAGTATTTAGAATACCAAATATCAAAAACACTACTCTACCTTCTTTTGTCAAAAAAAAAAAAAAAAAAAAAACACTACTGTACGAGGCACTTCAAATAATATATTAAAGTATCAAAAGTAAGTTTTGGTCTATGATTTTTTTTTTTTTTTTTTTTGCAACAATTGAATATCTTAAGAAACAATATTATTTTGTATTTTTTTTTTTTTTGTCTTTATTGGTAAATGATTGCATCTTAATGTATTAAGAAATAATGATTTTGTGTATTGATCTTGGTTGTTAGTTGGTTAGTACTATATGGATACTTATTTGGATTTTTTTTCTTTTTATACTTCGGCCCCCTCTAACTTGAAATCTTAGGTCCGCCTCTGCTTATAATGACACTTCAATCATGGCAACATATGCTTGGTTGTTGGAAGTGTATCATTGCTTTTCCGATAATTATACAATTCTTTCCCTTGAAGTCAATCTAAATCCAATAACGAGAATGATCAGGATGCAAATTTAGATGGAACATATACACATAATCATATAGAGTTGTTAAATAGTTCGTACAACATTCCATCATAAATTTCTTAAATTATGTTGATATATTACCAAGCTTTTAAAAAAAAAAAATTATTATCAAGTTTTTTAAAGAAATAATAAGCTATCACCACTTGGGTATTTATTCAAACGTTAATAACTTGATGATGATATTTAATTAGTTAATTTTTAAAAAAAATTTGTAAGATTTAAAATTTTCAATAATAATAGTTTTAAAAATTGTACTTCTAAAAGACTGTTGAAAAACCCTTTGGATGCCAATAAAAGATTGTCATTAATATTTGTTGTCTTCTTCCGATGTTACCATACATATATTAATTTGGTATTTAGAGTTATGAATTGTAATAATTATATGAATTTAAATTAATTAGAACTTGATGTCTTGTATAAAGAAAAACCAACATGGAATCACGCAGATTTTAATAAATTTTGTATTTTCTAAGTCTCCTAATGACACCTTAATCATGGAAACGTATACTTCGTTGTTAGAAGTGTATAATTGCTTTTCTGATAATTATACAATTTGTCCCCTTGAAGTCAAATTATGACTCAGTCATTGGTAACAATAACGAGAACGATCGGGATGTAAATCTAAATTGGACACATGCAAATAATCGTATAGAATTGTTAAATAGTTCTTATAACACTTCATAAATTTCTTAAAATTCTATTGATCTATTGCCATGCTTTTTTTAAAAGAATGTATTATTTTGTTTTTTAAAGAAATAATATGCTATCACCAATTGGGTATTCATTTAAATATTGATAACATGATAATATTTAATTCATTAATTTTAAATTTCAATAATAATTTTACTTCTAAAAGATTGTAGAATAACCCATTTGGATGAAAAAAATATTTTGTACCAAATGATATCATGTCATCTATGTTGAAATCCAATAAACGAGAAATATAGGTGCAAAAATAACCCACTAACATGTCTTTTATTTATGTGTGTGTGTGTGTGTGTGTGTGTTTCTCAAAAAAAAGATACTCAGTATTGTTGAGTTGTCCCACATCGGTAAGGTGTGATATTGAGAAAGGGTTTATCACTTGCTCCGCGACACTAACTGCCGCATGCAGTTTTGGTGTTGGCGTGTGAGTGTATTCCCTTATCTCATCCCCCTTCCCTTATATATGTGTGTGTGTGTGCGTGTGTGTGTGTGTGTGTTTCTCAAAAAAAAAACATGTCTTTTATTTATTAATAGGGTAATTATTTTTTGTAAACATATCTCTCATTTGATATCATTTTATACCAAATATCTTCTTGATTGGATGCCAATTTAGTTTTATTAGAAATGGTTGTCATTAAATATTTGTTGACTTCTTCTAATGTTGCCAAATATATATTAATTTGGTTTTTAGAGTTACAAACTGTGATAAATTATACAGTATTAATTTAAACTAATTAGAACTCAATGTCTCGTATATAAAAAAAAAAAAATCAAACATGGAATAATTCAGAAATTGCAATAAATTTGGTATTCTCTACGCCTTCTAATGGAAGTGTATTATTGCTTTTTTGGTAATTCTAAAATTTGTTGCCTTAAAGTCAAATTTTGACTCCGTCATTGGTAACGATAAAGAATCAGGATGCAAATTTAGATCCAACATATACACATGATCTTATTGAGTTGTTCAATAGTCTTATAACACTCCATCATAAATTTCTTAAATTTTTATTGATCTATTACCAAGTTATTTCTTATAAATAAAAGAATGTATTTTTTTTTTAAAGAAATAATAAGCTGTTACCACTTGGGCATTTATTTCAATATTGATAACATGATAATATTTAATTCATTAATTTTTAAATAAATTAATAGGAATAAAAATTTCAATAATAAAGTAACTTTAAAAATTATAGTCCTAGAAGATTGTAAAATAACTCTTTTGGATGCCAAATTAGTTTTATGACAAATGATTGTACCTAAATATTTGTTGACTTCTTTTGAAATGTTACCAAATATTTATTAAATTGGTTTTTAGAATTATAAACTGCGATAAATTATATTAATTTAAACTAATTAGAACTCAATGTCTTGATTAAAAAAAAAAAAAACCAATATGGAAATGGAATAATTCAAATTACAATAAATTTAGTATTGTCTAAAGAAATTAGGCAGCAAATTCTTTTCTTGAAAATTTTTAACTTAACTTTTTATTTATTAATATTATCAAACTCCCCAGTATGTAGATTAGCATCTATTTAAGCAATATTATTTTTTACACACAAAAAAAAAAAGTTTATTGTTTACATATAACCATCCTATAATCATATTTTCATTCATTCTTTAATTGTCAGGAAATTTTATTAAAATAAACGAATGGTAATCATGAAGCTTATATGTTTTGTTGATTAGAAAAAAATTCAGCAATGCAACACAAAAATTGAGGACAACAATCTAGTTTTCAACTCCTTGCCAATTCAAAAAATCCTTGAATTCAATATTTTGCTTGTTACATTAGGGAGGGGAAATTTAAACTTTGGATGTCTTGAAAACTGCAGAAGGTATCAATCAATTAAACTATAAGATTTTTGGCGCTTTGAATCTAATATAGTTGAAATGAACCTGAATATTCAAACCACAAAGGGAAAAAAATGAGTGCAATTTTGTTTTTGCTATAGAAAGGTGTGCTTCAAAATAATAATAAAAAGGGAAGAAATATAAGTTCTAGTTGCTTCAGCGCGATTGAGCTGCTAATTTTAGGTATTTGTCCATTAATCATCAAGACCAAGAGTTTAAAATATGATTGAATGAAGAGGAAAAAAAATCAGATTTCAACTAGACTGATGAACTAAAGCAATACTTTCTCAACAAAAAAAAAAAAAAAAAACTAAACCAATACAAAATGTAATTAATAAAAATTAAAAACAACAAATGAAAAAAGAAATTGATGATAATTTGAGTTAGGGGTGTGTATTGGTTGAGTTGGGGAATTAGTTTCCAAATTCATCAAAATCAATTCTTAAAATACCAATATAAATCAAAATAAATGGCTATAATAAGAGCAATGATAAATATGTAGGATTTCATGGTTTCATTGAGTTTGTAAGTTTAGTGCAAACCTATATTTGACGTGAAATTTGTGTTAAAATATTCACTTTTTCTTAGAATCAATAAACAACTGAATGCTGCTTTTTTTTTTTTTTTTTTAATTTTATATTTGACCTATGACATTTATTCTATGATGATTTTTTTAAAATAAGAAAAAAATATTAGGAAACATATATTTTTTTTATGTACTTTAGATTTGATCCATAATCATGTATTTGATGATAATAACTTTATTAATTTAGGCAATCAATCCTTAAAAAACATAAATGAGCTAATAACTCCAAAACAACTAGAAGACCCTAATTGTGATCAACATGTGTATTTCTTGCTCATTAATTAACTCAATGTAGTAAGAAAATTAATTATAAATTAATTGATCTTACTGCATCAATATTATTAGGAAATGAATGGCATAATCTGTTCTTTAAATTAGCTTTAAAAAAGAAAAAGAAAAAAATGCGTAGGCCCTAAAGTGGGAAAAGCCTCATACTTCTAATCTGAAAAATGGTTGTGGCTTGCTTTGTACCATTTGGTTTTTCTGCTAGAATTCGTACAATTTGGTTTTCATTTTCTAGTGTATATATTATATGGGTCCTTTTCATGAGGTTGATTTCACAAAGATACGTTTAGTAAATGATACTCGACAAGATCGACTGAGGTTTGTCATTGGTTCACGAAAAATGGTGCAATTTGTTGTGGCATGATTTGATATGTCCTTAAACAAAGTATTTAATTATTCATTGAATGCCAAATAATTAAGATCTATAAAGTATCCATCTGGGAAAATAAAATTAAAAAAAAAAACAAAAAAAATAGATTAGGAGGAAACAACTACATATTATTATATGGTTGTTGTTGTCGTCGTAAAAATATGTATGATTTGAAGTTCCATCGTTCATTAATGGGTACGTTTTTCCATCAAATCAAAGCACATGAAGGTTAAAGTTTATATATATATATATATATATATATATATGTATGTATGTATGTATGTATGTATGTATGTATATAGAATTGGAACTTTATATTCATACGTTAGCTAAACACTACTATTGATATCATGATACTCATGCTTGTATAAAAATGATATATTTACCTCCATTTCATGCAGCTTTTTATTGAAAATTTATTTTTGTAATTTATTGAAAATCGATTGAAGTGTAATTATATTATATTTTATTTTCAAAAAAATATAAATTATACATAAAATAAAAATAAATTAAAAGGCAATTGTTAAAGGTATGCTTAGTGGAAAAAGTTTTTGTATTGAATGGTACTAGAAAAAATTTGTATTAAATAATACCACGTCATCCATATAAAAAATTAATAAACTAGCTAGAAAATAACCACCCATTAGCACGTGTTTTTCATTTGTTAGTGGGTTAATTATTTTTTGAATACATGTCTTTTTTTTTTTTTAGAATACTAAGTATTTTGTATATATATCTCTTGTTTATTGGATTTTGATACCATTAGTCAGCATGATATCATTTTATACCAAATAAATTAAAAAAATAATTGCCAAAGGCATGCTTAGAGGATAAATTATTTTGAATTAGGACAAAACTTAGGTACAGTATCTTAAATACTATTCCTTAAGTTCCTTTCTTAAGATTCAAACATGTGGTTACTTAATTAAAAAATACACTTCCATCCTTAGAGAAAAAATTCATATGACAGAATTTTAAAAGGGGAACTTAAGGAACAACACTTAAATATTGTACCTAAGTCTTGCCCTTTGAATTAAATGATATCGGAAAAAGTCTTTTATATCAAATAATACCGCGTCATCTACATGTATCAAAATTCAATAAATTAGAGACATGCAATATGATATCATTTCATACCAAATAAATTAAAAAGCAATTGCCAAAAGCATGTTTAGAGGAAAAAGTATTTTGAATCAAATGATTACGGAAAACGTATTTTGTATCAAATGATACCACATTATCCATATCCAAATTCAATAAACTAGAGACGTGCGTGTAAAAATCAATATACTAGAGATATGTGTATAAAAATAACTATCAATTAACACATGTTTTATATTTGTTAGTAAGTTAGTTACTTTTTATATACATTTCTCTAGCTTGTTTATTAGATTTTGACACTGCCAGCCAAAGTTGATTGAAGTGTAATTATATTGCCAAAGGCATGCTTAGAGGAAAAAATATTTTGTATCAAATGATATTAGAAAAAAGTTGTATTGAATGATACGATGTCATTCGTATAAATAATCAATAAACTAATGACATGTGTAACAAAATTACAACCCATTAATATGTGTTTTTCTTCTGTTAGTGGGTTAATTAGTTATTTTTTGTATACATGTCTCTTGTTTATTGGACTTTGATATTGCAGGCCAACATGATATAATTTTATACTAAATAATTAAAAAACAATTGCCAAAGGCATGCTTAGAGGATAAAGTATTTTGAATTAAATGATATCGGAAAAAATATTTTATATCAAATAATACCACGTCATTTACATGTATCAAAATTCAATAAATTAGAGACGTGCAATATGATACCATATTATACCAAATAAATTAAAAAAAAAATTACCAAAAGCATGTTTAGAGGAAAAAGTATTTTGAATCAATTGATACCGGAAAACGTATTTTGTATAAAATGATACCACATTATCTGTATCAAAATTCAATAAACTAAAGACGTGCATGTAAAAATCAATAAACTAGAGACATGCATGTAAAAATAATTATCCATTAATACATGTTTTTTATTTGTTTGTGAGTTAGTTATTTTTTATATACATTTCTCTAGCTTTTTTATTGGATTGATACTGATGTCCAACATGATGTCATTTTATCTCAACAAATTTAAAAAAAAAAATTCCTAAAGGCATGCTTAGAGGATAAAGTATTTTGAATTAAAATGATACCTGAAAAAGTATTTTATATCAAATGATACCACATTATTTATATCAAAATTCAATAAACTAGAAACATGCATGTAAAAATAACTACTCATTAACATATGTCTTTTAAATAATTACAAGTCTCTTTTTTATTAGATTTTAATACCACTAACGTATGTGGTATCATTTGATATCAAATACCTTCCTTGCTTAGAGAGTTGGAGTTGCTACAGGGTAGTATTAGGAGAAAGATTTCTCTTCATTTAGATTTAACACTTCAAGCTATTGAATTTGATTATGGTAAGTATAATTTTTATCAAATCAAGACAAAACCTAATTCAAAGCGTTTTTTTTTTTTTTTCAAATTCATGTAAAAACATTACCGTTATTCTGTAAATTGACAACTTGACATGTGGCAATGACAAATAACTACCTAGTAATACATGTTTTTTATTTGTTAGTGGGTTATTTATTTTTTGTATACATGTCTCTGGATTTTAATATTGCTAACATGGTATAATTTGATGTCAAATATCTTCTCTGCTTAGAGAGTTAAAAGTTGCTACAAGATAGTATTAGGAGAAAGATTCTCTTCATTTAGATTCAATGCTTCTAACCATTGAATTTGATTACGATAAGTATAATTTTTATCAAATCAAGAAGACACTTAATTCAAAATGTTTTTTTTTTTTTTGGGATTCATGTAAAACCATTACCATTATTCAGTAAATTGACACCTTGACATGTGGCAATGACAAATAACTAAAAGACCACATACAATGACAAAACCTTTCAAGCCTTTCATCTCTACATTATCGTTGAAACCATTTCGTGGTTGCCATATCTTTTCCTAGTTAACAATCATACACTTAAAAGTTTGCTGAGCTCATTTACAATCATTCTTATGTATCTATCTTATACTATGCGGAAAAGATTATTAACAACCCCTATAGATGACATTAAATGTGATAGCCAAAGTTGAATATTGTGGCTGATATTAGTCACTTCCCAATTAGGGCTTTTATTCATGACGTAACAAAGATATACAATAGCCAAAATTGAAGCTTTTTTTTTTAAGTTTTCTTTTTCTCACCGACAATACGACAAATTGTGGGTAATGAAAGTTGAAAGATAGCCAGGGGGATTGTTCATTGAAAACTCTAGTTTTCATGTCCTTTACTCCTTTTTATCTTTCTTTCCAAAAGAAAAGGAAAAAGAGAATAATGAGTTTTAGAGAGAAGTAGATAGCTAAACTGTAACCTGGAAAACAGGGAAAAGGTACCGAAAGGGCTGAGTCATACATGTATGGGAGATGAAATAGGAAGCCTTATCACAAATCCTTTTTATGCAAAAGGAGTTCTCATTCGATCTTGACATTTTGTTTGTTTCCTGAGAAAAAAAAAAAAAGGTGGCATTAATGCATATGTGTGATGAAACAGTATGTACTATTATTGGCATTTTGATCTTTTTAGACCCCAAAGTCGTGATGGTAAATTAAATAGTTTCTAATTTGTTTCTACAAAGCAAAAGTTATATTCCTTTTTTCTTTCTTAGGTCTTAGATCTTTTGGCAGGAATTACGCATTTTCTTATCTTGATAAGTAGTGTTAAAAATACCTTTTTTTTTTTCCAATTATTGATATGTATGATCTTTTTTTACTCTCATATTATAATAACGTGGTATTTTCTTTTTTTATATAAATATATAATGAGTTTCATTAATTAAATTCACGGTGAACCCTATCACGAGAGAATGCAATATTATGTCAACACATTGCAGGAGTATGTAATAATTTATTGGAATAACATTACTTTCATTCGGGTTTGTTACTAAAGTCACTTTTATTATATACTAATCACTGCATGTCATATCAACAGTTATGTTTATCAAAAAAAAAAAAAAAAAACAGTTATGAAAATAGGTGGGTTTTAGTTCACACAACCGGTGAAGTCTCTCTTGTCATTAGAGATCTGGAGTTTTTTTTTTTTTTAGAGATAATTACAATATGCTACTAACCTCGCAGCTTGAACCCTCTTTACCCTAGACCCTCAAGCACTTTGTACATGGGAAGATGCCAAATTAGCTATAAGGCCTTTGGTAGATTTGGAGTTCAATTTACACCAAAAAACCAATTGTTATTTTAGTTTGATAATAAAGAGCAATCATCAATATTCGGCGCTATTTGTTGAAACTCTCTCTTTAATTAATAAAAAAAGTTATGAAAATAGTTATAAAAAATGGCTCGTTTCTAAACTTATTGATAAATATTTATGTCTCCTTTTCCTAATTAATACCATTCAGCCAAACTTTTTTTTGGATAAAATAATCGATTGGTGTATTTCATTTTTACAAAATTTAATTCATCATCATCATCAGCAATATTTTTCTTAATGAAATGGGAGGTTTCTTATGTTAAATCTCTTCAACCTATTTAGTTTGGCCCCTAAAACTAGACATTTTCTATTTAATTAGTCACACACTTTTCTTGTGCATTACCACCTAGGGGTGTCAATTCGGGTTCGTGTTGTGTCGAGGTAGGGGTATTTGACTAAATGGCTCAACCTTAACCCCTGACTTACCGTTTAATCTTTGATCGTGTCATAACCTGACCCAACCATTTGACAACCGAGTCGTATTGAGTTGACACGAATGTAACATAACTTATTTTAATCTGCATAATATTTAAATATAACATCCATCTAGAAATAATTTTTTTTATATCCCAAAAGTAGTGCATACATTTCAAGTCTTCAACTTACATTTAAAATAATATAGTTCAACAAAAATATAACATTCATCTAGAAATAAGTTCTTTACATTTCAAAAGAAGTATATACACTTCAGAGAGAGAAAGAGAGAGAGCAATATCTGGTTTGAGAGTTGACACTTTGAGTTTAAGAATTGGGCATGAGAAGAGTAGAACGGCTGGGGAAAAAAAAAGATAGTTATAATAAGATTTAGAAATCTAGGATTTGTAAAGTTTCAATTTTCAATTATATCCCTTGTAAATTTTTGCAATTACTTATTTCTCTTTTTAAATTTAAAATATATGTTGGATATAAAAGGTATTTGACAAATCTAAAATAAAATGAATATTTATTTGTTATATGAGTTAAACGGGTTATGTTGAGTGAGTCATTTCGGGTTGACACAAATAAATTAGCTTGTCAAACGTGTCTATTGCCGGTTACACGGGTTGACCCACTTATGACGCGTTTCTATTGTGTTACTTTCGAGTCGACCCGTTTATGACCCAAACCCATGAAGGCCCAACCCTAACCCGAAAAAAACCCATGTCGAGTGTGTGTCATGAAAGAAATAGTATTTGATCTAAGCATATATTTTCAATTAAGCATGAAAGGAAAAAATATAAGCATCTTTGGGTTATATTTTCAATTAAGTACGAAATTAATTTGATCTAAGCATCTTTGGGTTAAATAGTATTTTTACATTTTTACCCTTGCTACCATGAAAGGAAAAAATATAAGCATTTTGATGATTAATAATTAAGGACTAGGGTTAACCAGCTGTTATATTGCTTTGTAATATCTTAGCACATGTTTGGTGTTTTGTATTGCTTCAAAAAGAGACTACATGTTTGTCTATGTGCAAAAAGCATGTATCTTAACAAACTGATGCTTTCACAAATAAAAATGCATCACACGTCCGAGAATAGATGGAGAAATCAATTTGTTCAAGCCAATTAAATTATCAGGTTCTTGAATCACAAAATTATCATGTGGGATCGGTTTATACAGTGTCTCCCTCATCTATAGAGCCCACCAGGATGAGAGCGATGTAGTCACTATATATATAAGTTTGTTTCATAAGACACTTTCTCTCGTGATTATCATATCTATGCTCGACACGTGTACGTGATTATTAAATTCACTTCAAATTGTTATCAACTTTGAATCTGTGTTTACATACGACTAAATCTTCCAAACATTATTAGTTTTAAATTAAAGAGGCACCTTGTTTTTTCTTTTTTCGAAATAATTGTACCATGCTATAACATGGAAAGGACTTCCATTAACGAACAACACAAAACCGCTTAACATGTTGGGACAAGGCCTAAAGATTCACATTGATAACAACTGAAGGAAATGTTATCAGCATACCGTCCATAGAGAAAAGAAAATCTGTGGATGGTGATGGAGGAAGACAGGCATTGTCTCAGATAATGACGAATTTGTCTTTCATGATAGAACTGAAACAATTTGTGCAAGTTGTGGACCATAAATGAATACACTATGTCTGTTTGAGTCATGGACAAGAAAAATGTACCCCATTTTTGAAGACCACCATTTAGATCACCGTATAGTTTCTTATCATCTTCAATCTTCAAATTTTTACTTTTGGAAATAGGACAAAAACGTAGGTGACACTTTTTTGCTTAGGTTATCTAGGGTTTTATAATTTAATAGCTCACTTTGAGTAGGTCAAATATATGGAAATCCTTTTAGAAATTATGACTTTGTTAGATGTACTGAATCATGAATGGTTTGAAACTAATTAAGATGATGCGATAACATAAGAGTTAAAACTCATTAAGAAAAGTTGATTTTGTTTTTTAATGAACTTCCTATTTTCAACAAGTCAAATGAAACTATTTAGGCCGTGAAAATCTAGCTCATGAATTTCTTGAATGAATCTTAGTTAATAACCTAACAATAGGAACCAAACTAAGTTTTATTATTAAAAGTGTTGGAGGTCAAGATATCAGCAAGTGAAGTTTCTGGGTATCATAGAACGCATAAAATGGTGGATGTAATTGAATGATATAGCGACGTTTTGAGATATAGCTTGGGATGTAGCGATGTTTTGAGAAAACGTCGCTATATTACCATTCTTTAGCCTCATTTTGTAGAAGTGCCACAATACAAAATGCCACAATATAGCTCCTATAGCAGTGTTTTTAGAAGTGCCAAAAAATAAATAAAAAATAAAAAACGTCATTTAATCCTAGATTTTTTGTAGTGCATATGAAGCATTACAACTTATATATATGCCGAATATTAAACCACTAAGATGAAGTGATGCATGTGTTAATATGAATTTACTCATCACACTATAAAATTATGAATGACTCGTTATACATGGGTTTATATACATAATCCTACTAGTAGCCAGATACTTGTCTCAAAAACTCATGAATCATAACATTACCCCAATTTGAAACAACACAATATTGTAAATATATACCATACCTCATGGCCTTTATTATTTTATTTGTTCCTTTCATTATTTAGTTCTTTTTTATTTGATTCTCCAATTTTTTTTTCCATAACAAGCAAGCCATTTTGATATGTATTTTAGTGCTAGTATTTTTTATAGTCGTATCCCTTAATTGCAAATGCAGCTTAAGCTAGCTACCTAGCATTTTCCACTAAAATTCATTCCATATGTTACACTCACCATGGGGGAATATCACTTCATTGTCATTTCATATATTTGTATTCATTCCGATTTGGATTCGTGTAAGAATTAAGACCATCTTCAGCTTTAGAAAATAATAATAATAATAGATTCGTGAAAGACCCATTTGGATCATACATGTTAAAAGTTCATTATCTTTGCATTGCATAATTCTAAGAACAAATTAAAACTATTGCAACTGATATATACTATACCCATACAGTGACTGGATGCTCATGCAGTCATGCCCATTATATTCCTATTATGCCTTAAAGCTAATTGATACGATGGGAATTTTTATTTTATTTTCCAACAAAAATAAAAAAATTTGCTGAGCAAGCAAAATGAATAACTTTGGACAGTGGCGGGCTTTGGTTGGGAATATTAAATTATTAATTCTATGTGCCACAAATCTGCGTCCAAAGTTTGTTGATTCTCGAGCCATTAAAAAATATTAATGGTTGGTTCTAGGTTTGAAATTAGTTCACCATAATGATGCTCAAGTATCATATCCAATAGCCAAAATTCCTACAAAATATGCTTTACAATGAGAGATGTCTGCTTTTTTGGTGCAAAAACTCCTTACAATTCCTTCTGTACCACTTGCTTTTTGTAACGAACAAGTGGAACAACTTTGAATTTCATTTTTCAACTTGGACTATGTTCTAGATTATGCCTTGTTGTTCAACTGTTCACACTTGGTAATGGGATTACAAATCACTAAAATATACGGTTTAAACATGAATTACCCTTATGCCAAGTTCATAAAATATTGAATAAGACAGATCATCACTTTTGGATTAATTTATAATTAGCTACTAAGAATGGGAACAAAGGGAAATTGCTTGTCAAATCCTTCTATAGGTTGGTTAAAATGCATATGACATTCCAATCCCAATGCATATCCTATTCAAACTGAAAAAGGAATGAAGAAACTTTCATTATTTAAATTTTTCTTTAAAGAGAAAAAAAAAAAAAAAAACATTTCCCATCATGTAAACTTCCTTTTTGTCCTTGAGAATTTGTACCCTTTAACTCTTGATTCTACAATCTACACACAGCACCAAATTCCAAAGTACCAAATACCAAGTTCAAAGAAGCATTATTGTGGTACCTTGAAAAAGAGGTGAAAAAAAAGGGGGTTAAAGAACAAGTTTGCAAATTGCTTTGGAAGTGGATTATATGAGGAAAATTGAAAATTAGGATATGCTATAAAGTTGATTGTAACTGTGGCCATAATTGCAAAAGGGGAAAATGAGAGGCATAAAGATATAAGTCAATTTGCTTCTAGTAAGGTCTATGCTTTCGGTTAAGTTATTCACAGTTAATTGGGCACTTTCACTTTGGTTGAATTTGCAATTACCCTACCATAAAATGACATATTTCACATATAATATGCATGTAAAGGTTGTGCTTCCAAGCCAGACTGAACAAGATTCAATTTTTTAATAAGGAAAGGAAAATACTTTGTTATATTAAAAAAATATATGTAGAAAGGATATCACTTTTTTCAACATTTTCCCTTTCCATGATCTTTCTAAGAACTTTACCCAGTCTTGGAAAAGTACAAAAGGGGGAAAATTTTAAAGAGGAAAAGAAAGCAATTGACTTGGCACCAAAGGTATCATGAGCAATATATTTCCCCTTAGGATATGTTCTGATAGAAATGAGCATGAAAAATGCTTAAAATACTTGAGAAAGATTAAGAAAGCATGTTGTTTTGTAATTTTTCAACATTTTCCTTTAAGTTTTCTTGATCTTTCCTAGAAGTGGAGCACCATAGAAAAAAAATAGTGAGCAACCGACTGATTTGACAAAAATATTTGGGCATCATATCCCCTTTGAAACTCTTATCTTCTTGTTGTATACGTTTAGACAAGCTTAAAGCATGATCAATAAGGAAAAAAAAAACCAATTTCTATAAGAAACTGGCTCATTTTCATGTGTTTTTTGTTACATGCATTCCATCACATCGTAAGAGACAAGCAATTGGTTTTCTTTGAAAAAAGCTAAAATTTATTCATTCAATAATGAGAATTTCAGTCTCACTCACTATTCAATATCAAACCATAAAGTATACTGCGTAATCCTCGTGTTTTTTTTTTTTGTTATATGCGTTCCATCACAAATGGATAGAATCACAACATAAGAGATAAACATTTGGTTTTCTTCGAAAAAAAAAAAAACCAACCTTTATTCACAGAATAATGTGTTGTAAATTCAGTTTAAAATACTAATATTACTATTTTCGTGTGTATTCTAATAAGTATTATTGTTTATTAAAAAAAAAAATGTTTATCCCACATTGGTTGTGTGTGTTTAATGTCTGATGCTTACAACATTAATATTACTATTTTAGTATGTATTCTAATCTTTCTCAAAAAAAAAAATAGTATGTATTCTAATAATTAAGTATTACTGTTTACTAAAAAAAAAATATAAATGTACAACGTTACAAAATAAACATAACATTCAAATTCAAAGAGAAATATAAGATATATTCAAAGACTGACTTAACGAATTTGATAATTTATCTCACCCTTATTAATTTATCAAATTCTTAACATCAAATGCAACCTTAAAATGATAGATGGACGCAAAATAAAGACATAATAGTTTTTTTTTTTCTTCTTCCTTTCCTTTTTTAATTTGTCTCTTTGGGCCATGACACACACTATGTGTGAAGGAGAAGAAAACCATGATAAAATATTCATTGCAGCCAGACTTCTAACTAAAAGATAAATTTGTCATTTGCTCTCAATACTTCTGTATTTGCTTCAAACATTTTATTCTGAAAACAAGCATGTAGTGATTTAGAAACATTGAAAGAGCATAATAAGCTTTGAACAACTTGGGATATGCCTTTAGTTCTAACAGATAATTTTGCATATATGCCTTTTTTTTTTTTTTTTTTTTTGAGTAAGCACTTATGCCATATGTAATTTCAAGATAAAGTATATGTAGTTCACATTCATGGAAGAAAAATTCTTGTTTATTTCTTATATTGCAGAGCTATAATCTAAGTTGAGACCTAGCTATTGCACTGTGTTATCCCCACACAAAATATTAGGGCCCATCTGATAGGAGATTTCTAGTAATATTATTTGTATTTTTTGAAATCACATATGAGTGAAAAAGTTTGTGAACACTAAAAGCTGTTGTTTAAACAATGGTAACAAATGGATCACTATCTTTTTCAAATTTTTTAACTTATTTTATCTGTTAACTTTTTTAACTTTTTATCAGAACCATTCAAAATGTATTGCCGGTGCAAGAGTCTTAACCATTGCACAAAGTCTCAATCCCTACAATCCTATTGAGCCAGGCCTGTGCTTTAATGATTAATCTTAAGTTTTAAGTTTGAACTGGGAACTTCCACTCCACATAGGCCTACTACTAGATCTCATGATTCTCATCTATGATGGTAGTTTTCAATGGCTATTTTCTGACACTAGATCACAAATTGTAATCATGTTGCAATGAATGAATACTTTCTAGTCTTTGTATATTACTTTAGCACAAAAATGGGGTCACACTGAAATGAATGGTTACCATGTGCAATGAATGAAATCAATGTCTTAGAAATTAGGTGAAATCAACCAAGATTGGAAGAGTGCCCTCCCCTCTGTTTTCCCATTTTCAGTGTGCCTAAACAAAGATTTTAGATTTGACATTTTTGACTGAAAACCACAATTTTTTTCCCTCAAACCAAATGACACGACATTTTTGCATGAATCACACACATATTATTCTCGTCCTGTCAAGTGACTCATGCCAAATTCAGATTTATCAAGCATTTTAGCAAGTTGGTTCAATAATGGGCCGCAAAACTGAAAATTCGATAAGGAAATTGTCAAGCTCAATCTGATTTGCTTTCAAATGGACAATCCCAAAGTTCTTTCTAATGATTTTATGCTGTTTTACCTTACTAAGTCCTTAGATTTGACCTCCACTTTCCCGACCCTTTGCCCCAAACCATGAGGATTGGAGAAGAAAAAACATTGGTCAAAATGGGTTACTTTCAAACATGTAATCATGGCTTCCAATGGTTGTTGTTGAAATCAGAAATATGATTGGCATTAGCAAAAAGAAGTAGTCAGCTCAATGGTGTCACAGCTAGTGTTAATTTTTGTTGATTGCTCCATTAGAAGCTTCTTGTTTTAGCCATGGTGGTCAACTTCAACTTATGCCATCCCATTGAAAAAATTGGAGCTTTGACTGGCTACAAAAGGCACTTTAACTGTTCATGTGAGGATTTTTTTCTATACTTGCCCCCACTCTTGTATTTTTTGCAATTCCTTTCACACATGTTCTTGTTCTTTTTTTTTAGTTGAAACAACATTTTTTTCCAAAAGTGCATCATGAAACTTAAAAAGTGGATGGGTTTTGGATAAAATTTGTGCCACATGGGCATTAGAATAGGATTTCCATGGCAGCAAAATATTGCACACATGAGCCCAAATATGCTCCGACTGGCTTAAATTGACCAAGCCCATGTGAACCTAAGTTGAAGGATTATATTATGCATACTGGGGACTATCAATAATTTATGGCATATAGTATTATGAATCTTGAGGATTACAAGTATTTGGCAGTTGAATAGCTTATAGACATCTAATCAAGTAAGAAGAAAAGAAATGGTTATATTAAGCCTCGAAAGTTGATATTTCAAATAAGTCAATCTATTTGTTAGAATCACTTTTTGTCTCACAAAAACCAAATAAACTATCAACAAATAAGTTGATCAAACACATTACAATGAATAAATACTTTTGAATGGAAACTTAACACACACCCATCCAAACCAAACCCCCTCAACAACATTAGGGAAAGTAACATTGATTAATAAAATAGAAAAATTGAATTAAAGATAGGTTGTTAATTAAGGCAAAGTCTTGGTTGATGACTAGTATGATTCCTAGAGAAAATATATATTTTTTAAAATTGACATCTACTACAATTAGATTCTTTCTTTTTTTTTCTTTTTTTTTTTTTGTTCAGTAGCTTTTCCACTATCACTATGAGTACTGCATACTATCCTTTTCTTTCTTTCTTTTACAATTTTTTTTTTTGGTCTGACTATTATTAGATATGAAAAAGCTCAAGCTTTAATCATGGATCAACCCAAGGCCAGTCTAAACCTAAGTTGGGCTTATCATAAAAGTCTTTTCTAAGACCTAGTCAAAATAGGGCTCAAATGTTTTGTGGAAAGAGGGTTAGTAGGCCCTGGGAGATAGTACAACTACACCATGCCCATCAAGAATCAACGCCATTAATTTAGGCCTAAATACTTAGGTACAGTTTTGTAAATTCTCTCAACCACATAAATATAATGCTTAATACAGCACAGATAATATTATTTTTCCCCAAAGTTCTATGATTAAATTCAACTAAGTTAGTTGAAAATGCGTTAGTAGACTCAGTACAATTTCTTAGATTCTCAACCCAAAAAAAAAAAAATCCCTAATTAAAATCAGCTACATATTTATATAGACCAGTGCAACATAAATAATATTATCGCCACTTCAAATTCTCTAATTAAATTCAACCATATGAATGGATTGATCAATGTTATCTTCCTCCAAGGTTCTATAATTAAATTCAACCAAATGCTTGTATTGACTAATGGAATATAAACAATATTATCTTCTCTGAATGGTATTTGAATTAATTAGTCAATGCAATAACGTGATTGTGCATTGACTAATTGAATTTAAAATCCTTTGGGAAAGATAAATACAACCATGTGGTTGAATTTCATTAGGAAAGGTACAACACATAGTTGTGCCCTTAATTTATGAGGTTAACGTAGTAAATTATTACTAATAGTAATGGTTATTATGCCAAACACTTTGTAGCTTAATATTAACACTTCTTAGCATTTCTAACAATTTAAGGTTCAACCACAGCATACCATTGGTGTGATAGTCACTCCACAAATTAAGTGCTTGTGAGAAGGAGCTTCACACATATTTACACTTAGATTAGGCTAAAATAGAATTTCTATCTTGTATTAAAAAACAATTTAAGGTTCTCAAACAATTGAATTATCAAAAGATGATTGTATTGACCAGTTGGATTTAAATGTGCTTAGGGAAGATAAATACGATCATGTGATTGAATTTAATTAGGAAATTTAAGTCACAATGCATAAGAAACTATACCTAAGTTGGCTATTAATTTATTGGGTTAATATAGTTTTTACTAATGATAAATGGTTAATGCATTGACTAATTGAATGTGATTGTTCTTGGGAAAAGATAACATTGTTTGTATTATATTTGTTAATTCAGCCACATGGTTAACTTTAATTTCATTGACCAATTGAATTTAAATGTCCTTTGTGAGGTTGTGCATAGATTAATTGAATTTAAATATGCATAGGGAATTTAAATACAACCGTGTGGTTGAACTTAAATAGAAAATTTAAAATATGCATAGGGAAGATAAATACAGCTATGTGCTTGAACTTAAATAGAAATTTTAAGGTATAATATTGAACGTAAATAGAAAATTTAAGGTATAATAGATAAGAAACTATGCCTAAGTTGGCTATTAATTGTTTGTATTATATTAGTCAGCTCAGCCACATGGTTAACTTTAATTATATTGACCAATTGAAATTAAATGTCCTTTGTGAGGTTCTGCATAGACTATTTGAATTTAAATATGCATAGGGAAGATAAATAAAACCGTATGGTTGAACTTAAATAGAAATTTTAAAATATGCATAGGGAAGATAAATACAACTATGTGCTTGAACTTAAATACAAATTTAAGGTATAATCTTGAACTTAAATACAAAATTTAAGGTATAATAGATAAGAAACTATACCTAAGTTGGCTATTAATTGTTTGTATCATATTAGTCAGCTCAGCCACATGGTTAACTTTAATAATATTAACCAATTGAAATTAAATGTCCTATGTGAGGTTGTGCATAAACTAATTGATTTTTTTTTTTTTTTTTTTATATCAGATAGAATTCTATTCTAACCTAATCTAAGTATATATGTGTATGAAGCTCCCTTCTGAAGACTTAAACCTCGGCCTTTGTCCCCCACACCCCACACCCCACAAGCACTTATACTTATGGAATGACTATCGCACCAAAGATGTGCGGTAGTTAATTGAATTAAAATATGCATAGGGAAGATAAATACAACCGTGTGGTTGAACTTAAATAGAAAATTTAAAATATGCATAGGGAAGATAAATACAGCTGCATGCTTGAACTTAAATAGAAAATTTAAGGTATAATCTTGAACTTAAATAGAAAATTTAAGGTATAATAAATAAGAAACTATCCCTAAGTTTGCTACTAATTGTTTGTATTATATTAGTCAACTCAGCCACATGGTTAACTTTAATTATATTGACCAATTGAATTTAAATGTCATTTGTGATGTTGTGCATAGACTAATTGATTTTTTTTTTTTTTTTAGTAAACAATAATACTTATTAGAACAAAAAAAATAATAATAATGTTTTAAACCGGGTTTATAATACATTACATAACCAGAGTACAACTACAAAAGGGCTTAACTTTTGTAGTTGTAGACTGGAGTTATAAATAGCGGACACTAGACAAACAAAACTAATATGGGATAAACATCCCTATTTTTTAAATAAAAAAAAAATACAACCATGTGGTTGAACTTAAATAGAAAATTTAAAATATGCATAGGGAAGATAAATACAACTATGTGCTTGAACTTTAATAGAAAATTTAAGGTATAATAGATAAGAAACTATACCTAAGTTGTGCTCTTAGTAAAACAACCATGTGATTAATTGAAAAATTGGAGGTGCAACACCTAAAAAAGTTATACCTAAGTTAGAGTTTATTATAGTATGACAATAAAAATATCTATATCACAAAGTGAAAAGTATGTGAAAAGCTTACTAGACCTACTTATTGTTAATGAGTAAAATTTAGGTTCCATTTCTTAGGTGTTGTACATTAGATTCTCTAACTACATTTAACTATGTGGTTGACAATTAACCACACAGTTGAATTTAATTATTCTTGAAAAAGATAGCATTGTTTTTGTTGCATTGATAAATACAACCATGTGGTTGAATACAATTGGAGAATGTTTTGTTCCTTGTTCATTAGTTGACTCTCATTTCTTGGACCCCATTATTGTTTGTGCCTAAAAGGAAAAGATAATGGCATCTTACATGCCCTTATGGAGGACACTTGGGCACAGCTTATGAACAGAAGCTTCTCCAGTTACGTAGATTTGACCCACCATATGAAATTATTCATAGTCATAGCCATACTAATTGGTTTTGTCTTTGGAGATCTTTAACTTAGAGATTGAGTTGGAAGCAGACTTTGCTGTGAACCTAATCAAGAACTTAACTTAGTCCTATTGTAATTGGTTGTTGAGGAATCTTTACCACCTCCAGTTTTGACATTTTGTTTCTCTCATAACAATTGAGGAATAGAGTATTTGCATTCAAGTTCTTCCCTTGACATTCCTTTTGTTTTTATAAGGTTGATCAAAGTGCTGGCAGCTTGGCAAAGATAGAGAATGCACACAGACCCAAGATTTTCAACTCATGAGTCAAGACTCAGATTAGTTATTTAATTCATTCATATGAGCCCAAAATATTCTCGAACCGGCTTAAATTGACCAAGCCCATGTGAACCTTAGCTTTTTTTTTTTTTTTTTTTTGAGAAGAACTGTGAACCTAAGAAAGATAATATTATGCATATTGGGAACTATCAATAATTTAATAATATTCAAATCTTCTATATTTCCTAAAGTACTCTACTAATACATTTATTTAAATCCCAATCACTCTTTTATGATTTAAGGGTCTAGATTTTGTTATGTCAGCATTCTACTAACAATACTCTTAAAATAATAAAATAATGTTGCAAACAAAATAATTAAGATTATTGTTAGGGGAATGCTGACATGGTAAAATCTAGACCATTAAATCATTAAAAAATGATTAAGATTTAAAGAAATTTATTCAGTAAAGTACCCTACGAAATCTAGAGTATCTTAATCCTAATATATATCATATAGTATTCAGGAGTAAGTCTAGTACCATAAAATTTTCTACAACTTTGCTACATGACGAATCATGATTGGTGAAATCATGGACCCACTATTTTATTTCCATCAAGCACAAGTCGCCATGTAGTAAAGTTGTGAAAAAGTTCATGGCACTAGATTTACTCAATATTCCACAGTTGTATTACTTACAAAAATCTATCAAAAGTAAGAAGAAAAGAAATGGTAATATTGGGCCTCAGAAGGTAATATTTCAAATAAGTCAATTTATATGTTAAAATCACTTTTTTCTCCTCACAAAAAGCAAATAAACTGTCAGCAAATAAGTTGATCAAACACGTTACAATGAATAAATACTTTTGAGTGGAAACTTAGAACATATGCCCATCCAAACCAATCCCCCTTAACAACGTTAGGAAAAGTAAACATTGATTAATAAAATAGAAAATTGAATTAAAGATAGGTTTCTTTTTCTAATATTAAGTTGTTAATTAATGAAGGCAAAGTCTTGGTTGATGACTAGCATTATTCCTAGAGAAAATAATGTCATAAATAAATAAATATATATTAAAAAATTTAATTGATATCTACTACGATTAGATTCTTTTTTTTATTTTTTTTTTTTGGGTCGGTAGTTATTCTACTATGAGTATGAGTGGTAAGTGCAGTCTTTTTCTCTTTCATTTTTTTTTTGGTCAGACTACTATTAGATCTGAAAAAGCCCAAACTTTTATCATGGATCAACCCAAGGCCAGTCTAAACCTAGTTTGGGCTTATCTTGGAAGTCTTTTCTAAGACCTAGTCGGAATAGGGCTCAAATGTTTTGTGGAAAGAGGGTTAGTAGGCCCTGGGAGATAGTACAACTACACCATGCCCATCAAGAATCAACGCTATTAATTTAGGCCTAAATACTTAGGTACAGTTTTCCAAAAATATATTGACTAATACAGCACAAATAATATTATTTTTCCCTAAAGTTTTCTGATTAAATTCAACTAATTTAGTTGAAAATATGTTAGTAGACTCAGTACAATTTCTTATAATTTTTTAGGTGTTGTACCTTAATTAATGTTTGGAAGTTTGAAGGGAGTAGAGAGAAGAGAGTAAAAGGGAAGAGAGTAGTGAAAAGGAGAACGATTATCCTCCACCTTATTTAAATATTTTTAAAATTAAGTAAGAGAAGAGAGTAGTGAAAAGGAGAACGATTATCCTCCACCTTATTTAGATATTTTTAAAATTAAGTAAGAGAGAAGGAAATAATTAGTCTTTTTATAATTTGTAATTTTGTTAATATAGTAAGGGCAAATCTGGTAATTCATTTAGTTAAACATTTTTATACTCTACTCTCTCTCCAAATCTCTCTAATTTGGGAAATTTAAAAATGAGGGGTTAGAAGTAGTTAGAACCCCTCCAAATCTCTCATCCTCTTCCTTTAAAAGAAATCCAAACAAAATAATTCAACTTACTCTCCCTGCCTCTACTCTACTTCTCTCAACTCTCCCTCCATCCAAACAAGCTATTAAGGTACAACAATAAAAATATATGTATTACAAAGTGAAAAATATGTGAAAAGCTTATTGGATCCACTCTTTGTTATGGGTTAAATTTAAGTACAATTTCGTGTAGGACATTAGGTTGCCTAATTATATATATGATTTAACTATGTGGTTGACAATAAACCACATGATTAAATTTAATTTTTCTTAGAAAAGATAACACTGTTTTTACTGCATTGGTCAATACAACTATGCAATTCAATTCAATTGGAAAAGGTGTACTAATTAAGTTTTGTTCTTTGTTATTTTGTTATCCTTCATTACTTGGATCCCATTATTTTTTGTGCCTAAAAGGAAAAGCTAATGGTGTCTTTAATGCTCTGAGAGAGGACATTTGGGCACAGCATATGAACAGAAGCTTTCCCAGTTATGTAGATTTGACCCTCCACATGAAAGCACTCACAGTCATAGACATAGTATTAATGTACATTTGATCCTCCATACCTCAATAAAGTTTGTTTTGTTTTTGGGGATCTTTAACTTAGAGATTTGAGTTGGAAGCAGAATTTGTTGTGAACCTAATCAACAACCTAACTTAGCCCTATTGTAAGTGGTTGTTGGGGAACCTTTCCCACCTCCTGTTTAGAAATTTTTTTTCCTCATAACAAGTGAGGATTGAGGAATGGAGGATTTGCATTCAAGTTCTTCCCATAACATTCCTTTTGTTTTCGAATTTAAGATAGAATGCATGGAGGCCCAAGATTTTCAATTCATGAGATTGAGAACTCTCCAAATGAAATGGTACTTGTTTTACTTTCTGAATGTTAAGACTCAGATTTGTTATTTAATACATCCATTTTACCCAAAAAAAAAAAAAAGTAAATGTACTTGCAAATCACTGTATAATAGTAATAGTTGGCTAAACTCTCAGAACTTCCTTACCAAATATTACAAGGCCAACCAAAGGCTTAGGCAACTTAGGCGTAGGCCTGATGCCCCACCACAAAGAAATTTTTACCCTTAAGGAAAAAGAAGCTCTCATTCATTGTGAAATGCCCAAAATTTTATAAAATTATATATATATATATATATATATATATATATAGAGTTGGGTTCAAGTTACACCTGGTGTAACTCTAAGCAATGTTACACCACTCAATAACTTATTATTGAATTAATATTTTGAAAATCCAACCGTTAAATTACATGTTTTATATGTTCTTAACATGCATGCCAATTTTCATATCCATCGGAAATTATTTACCATTTGATCTATAAACTTATCTTTTATGCATTATTTTGAACTACAAAAATTTGAATTTTAACAATTGATTGATGATATGGCTATTAATTTTTGATCACTTTGAAATTTTGCAAGCATGAAGAATATACAAAGATAATGTAATCTAACGGTGGATTTGTTAATATTCTTATCCAATAAAAAAATATTGAGTGGTGTAACATTGCTTAGAGTTACACCAGGTGTAACTTGAACCCAGCTCATATATGTATATATATATATATATATTTATATATTAATGATTGTGCACTTAAAAAAATAGTGATGCTAAAGATATCACAAATTTTACTATAGGCTTACAAATTGACATGTCAAAGATTACAAAAAAATAATTTAAACATTCATTAATTAGATTGATGAAATTCATTAATAATAGTCATTGTCACATTATGTTGTGAACATTTTGTAGTGCTTTTATTGTATTTTTCCTTTTCATTTCTATCAAGATTCTTAAAGCATGAGACCGATAAAAACCTAACTCAATTGAAAGCTTAAAATGTTTCAAAAAAAATGTGGCAAATGTGTTAAATCATCAATTATAGATTAATTTTCCCTAATAGTTTGAGGCTTTAATTTTTGTAAATTGATATCCTAGAAAGTCACGCACCAAATAATATCTATCTCTTTCTCTTAAAAATTATATATAAAATTAAAAATTAGATTACAATGTTACATAATTACACATCATCATATATCCAAAATAAAGTATCTTTTTTAATCATAAAATATATTTTTAGTTCTTTTTATTAAAATTTATTGTTCAACTATGATATTTAATTCTCTATATGAAATGATCATTAGTTTAGTTAGAATTATTCATCAAATTATATATTTAATGTCTCAAATTAACTTTGATTTGATTAGTATAAATAATTTTGTTTAATTTGTCTTGGGCCCTAAATAATGTTGGGCCGCCTCGGGTATCACATAAAAGTTAGGCGCCTGATTAAGAAAGAATGAATGAAGTAAAGCAATCAAATTACAACTTTAGTGTACAGGAACCCTTTTTCTTAATTTATCTTGGGGTAATGAATTGTACAAAAACATGTTTTCAAATATTTGGGGTTGGCAGGGTAAAAATTTTTAGGCACTTGCATCACTATGCCTGAACTTCTGTTAAATATACGTCCCATGGCACCAACCTGAATGGCCTTTTTAGTCTTCCTGTCACTGCTGCAAGTGCAACACCTTCAATCTCAGACCAATTCATTTCTCATTGCCGGTGTCATTTGTTTTTGATGCATGTAGCAAAGTGTGTTCTACGTCCTAGCCACAAATGCATTCACTGCAAGTCCTTCTAAGTTCTGTCCTCTCTCATCATGCCCCCTATCAATCTATAACTATAAGTTGCCATTACAGTACGTTCATAGCATGAACATGAGTTCAAGCATGCCTGCTCCTATCACACATATAGAAGCGCTACCCTTCAATTTGAAATTCATGCCCCAATTTGAAAGAGGTTGCTCCGATCATACATGCACATACACCCTCCCTTCCCCCTGTCCTACCCCTTGAAATTTCCATCACGCGTGCACTGTCAAATTTACCTTCACCATTAATTTAGTAATGTATTCTCATGCACTAATATGCCTGTGGAATGAAACAAGGATTGTGTTAGATATGAAGTCCACTCAGTTACCAAGAGGAAACATACGTCTTTTAGAAAAAAGATTGAATATAACTCCAAAAAGTTTCCTCAAAATTGAGAAAAAAAGAAAGAAAGAAATTACTAATATAATAATATGTGGTATAAGTAAATACGACAATTTCAAACAATCAGAGTTGGGAATTTCCTTAGCTATATAAATAGACACACAAAACTAACAATGCTGAGAAAAATACAAAACCTTTTTCACCAGACTATAGATGGAAATCAGTCTCAATAAAGTTTGCTTGATGGTATGATCAATATGATTCCATTGAATTAAAAGATTTCAAGTGCTACAGAACACAAACTAAGGAAGAAATCCTGAACCAGGATGCTAGTTCCTTCTAGATGACATTATTCCATATATATCTAGGGCACCGAGAAAGTATCTCATGAGACCGTCTCATACAAGAATTTTCCCTAGGGCCTATGCAATTCAAAATTGACCAGTTTAAGGAGCATTGCCTGACCATTTGAGTAAGGTGCACAATTTCCAAGTCATACATATGGTTCCAAATGTTTAATTGACTGGGAGTGCCTTTTTTAAGGTACTGTACAACATAATATCAGTGAGTGTAATGCACAAGATAACTTAAAAGATTAGGAAGATACGCTATGTAGATACCTGATACAGTTCTGGTTACAAGGAAGGTATAATTCTTACCTCATACAGTGCTGGTTACAAGGAAGGTATAATTCTTTCCGAGATCTGACCACCTTTGGACATATGAACTGTCTATTAGTGAGGGTTGCTCTTCCAAAGTACAATGTCATGTTAGTGACTGATCAACCTTGTGCCTGAAAATACAATAAGGTTGTATTAGAATAAATTCAACGAATTATGAACAATACTAGTAGTTGTAATAAAAATAGTATTTTCAGGTTTGAATCTCAAGCAGTTTTCTGAATGTTGAGCAAATATATTACAGCCTAACACTAAGGTGAAACAAACCTCCCCCCACCCCCCCAACGCCCTTAACCCGGCGGGACGCCCACAAAAATAAAAGCACAGAAAACTCTCTAAAAAAACTCATCCCATGAGGTGAATCAGCACAGCTTATAGTGGTGTTATTAACACCTGTAACAAGTGCTGAATTTCCCACCTCTACAAGGATGTCCTTCAAAGCCTACCCCATATCATTAGACCAATGGTCATTGTTGTTCAAAGTGGGTTGGTAAAAGAGAAACATAGTAGTAAAAGAAGTAGCAAGTTTTAGAAAAATTATGAAAGAGAAGCAAAATGCTAGAATAATTGGAAACTACAAGCATAGCAAGATACCAGTGCTCTCTTTGGTGGCAATCATCTTATTCGCCAATTTTTCAGCAGCCTCAGTCATGCCTTGTGCATTGTAGGCTTGGATCATGGTAGCAAAGGTGATATTATCAGGTTTGCATTCTCTCTCTTTCATTTCCAAGAACAACTCTCTCATCTTTTTCACATCACCAGCCTGACCATATGCACTGATAATGCAATTAAAAAAAGGGGTATCTAGTATTACATCAGAATTCTCTACTTGTCTCAAAATTGAATCAACTTTTGTTATAAGCCCAACTTTACTGTAAGCTCTAACAAGAGAGCAGTAGGTAATAGAGTTGGGCTTTATTCCCAGATGCTTCATTTTCTTGAAGTATTCATCCATCCTCTCAATATTTCCAGCTTTTCCAAATACATCAATGACTGTATTAAAAGTAACGGTTGTTGGCGAGAAAAACCTCTTCTGCATATAATCCACAACAGACCTCATCTTCTCATACATGCCTGCTTTACCATATGATTTGATCAGGATATTGAATGTCTTGATGTCTGGCTTTAGCCCCATTAGCAGGAATTCATCATACCACTTCTCCATTTTCTCGATCTTCCCACTATTTCCATAAGCCCCAACTAAAGTATTTAACGTGAAAACATCAGGAAGGCAGGTTTCACTTTCAATCATATCTGTCAATGTGTTCTCCATTAGTTCAAACATTTCCGCCTTACCATAACCGTCTATAATAGTATTGTACGTCACAGTGCTGCACTCGATCCCCAGAAATGACATCTCAGCAAGAATTTGTCCAATCAGATCAAAACGAGAAAATTTAGTGCAACAATTAATAAGAATGGAATATGTATATACATCTGGTTTGCAGTCAGACACCGATTTCATATCATCAAGAGTGGATAAAGCCTTGTCAAGAAAGCCACTTTGCCCATAAGCACTTAGAAGAGCAGTGTAGACATCAACAGTGGGTCTGAGCCCTTCAGACAATAGGATCTCAAACAGCAAGCTTGCCTGCTCAGGTTGCCTGCACTTGCCAAGCATCACTAACAACCTTGTGTACGTTTGGCATCTTGCATCATACCAATGTTGCTTACGAAGCAATCCAAATATCTATAAAAAGGAATATTTTTTAGAAACAATCTATTAACTTCAAAATGCCCCACAACATAAGCAACCAGAAAGTCAAACATAAAGTAGTAGCAGTGAGCCAGTGACACTCCAATTTTTGCAGGGGAGAAAGAATTTTTCAATATGAAAAATGGAAAAGACATTTTAAGGGTTGTCATTTTGACTGAAGTTCAAAATCCACCTAACCCACCAAAAACATACTACACCTAATCCAGACATAAAATGGTAAGAGAGTTCATATGTTCTTTTTGACATCTTAACTTGAATCTTCACGTTCAAAAATCCTTGTTGAAAACAGTGAGTGTTTAACTCACTCTTACCTATACAGCTTCCAAAGAGTATACTAGCAGATTCTCTGATTTGTGTTTAAGAAAAATTTGGAATAGCAGCAAATAACTCAACTATCAAATATGGGAATAAAAGAAAAGAAGGGTAACAAAGAACAAACAAAATACCCACCACTTGAATAGTTACAAGGAATAGCTCTTCCCCCTAATGTGAAAACCCAACTATGTCATCCAAAATAAAAATAGGCACAAAATTTTAATTTCTCATTTATCATTATACATATTCCAAGGAAACAAACAAAGACACAAGCTTTATGAAGTCGAAATACCCAGAAGCCAAAAACACACATAAACCACCAAAACAACCAAGAATCAGAAACTAAACACATAAAAGTAAAAACCCACCAACCTTATAAAAACAAAGCATTAGTCCGAACACTATGATTTTGGCTATGGATCTTTCATACTAATCAGTTCACATATATTCTTCTCCACCATTGAGTCCTATCCAAGATCATACTAAGTGTTACTTCCTTAATTACATATTAGTGTTATTTTAACTTTTACTTGTTTTTGTTCAATCTTTTTGAATTCAAATGCCTCCTTTCACTGATGCATTAACCTCATGAAAATCACAAACTTACTACAAGAAGTTTACAAACTGAGGTGACAATGAATGTGATTGACCTTCACTTTGTAGTATCATAAAGATTACTCCAAACCATATGCCCAGAAGAGAGAAAAAAAAAAGGGTAAAAGACTACAATTTGAAAAGAGAAGCAAAACCCACAAACCTTAAGAGCAGTCTGCCACTGATTCTCTCTGATAGCCTCATCCAAGGCCTCCAGAACAGCTTTAGGCCACAGCTGTGTGTACTTTCTCGAGTTAGCTTTCCTCGCTATGCCTTTGATAGCAGCATCAGTTCTCAGAATCCGAGACAAGTCCTTCTTGGAGTCCTTTTGGAGCCCTTTTGAGACGGGTCCGGCGCTCCGTTTCGGTATTTGGGCATAGGATTTTGGTGGGTTCGTCGGGTTTTGGTCTCTGCGGAATTTTGTCGAACAGGCGGTGGACAAGCGTAGGTTAGTGAGAGTGAGAGCGTTGGGCTCCATTGCGCTGTGGGGGTGAAGGATAAGGTTGGTTGAATTGGAGGGAGTGTTTCTGTGTTTGGTAGTTTATTCAGTTATATTGGTTGGGTAAGGTTTTGAGGAAGACGAGGATAGGCGTAGGCTAGTGAGAAAAAGGAGGCAAAGATAAAGTGTACATGGGGAAGAGGATATAAGGCCCAGTTTAACGGAGATATTGAGCTATCAAGGCCTTGGAAAAACTGGGCCTTATTCAGCTATCATGGGCTTGGGCTTGGGCTTGGAGAACTTGTGGGAAATAGGTGGTAAAGATAAAGTGCGTGAGGGGAAGAGGATAAAGGCCCAAGTTTAACAGAGATCGGGCTATAATGGGCTTGGGAAACTTGGGCCTTATTGGGCTACCAAGAACTTGTGGAATATGTGAGGTAAATAGAAAGTGGGCATGGGGAAAGGACAAAAGGCCCAGTTTAACAGAGATATTGGGCTATCATCAGCTTGGAAAGTTGGGCCTTATTGGGCTATCATGGGCTTGGGCTTAGAGAACTTGTGGGAAATAGGAGGGAAACATAAAGTGTGCATGGGGAAAAGGATAAAAGGCCCAAGTTTAACAGAGAGATTGGGCTATCATGGGCTTGGGGCTAGGAAAACACGGGCTTTGAAAAGAGAAAAAAAAAAAAAAGGCACGCCTGGTGGGACTCGAACCCACAATCGTCTGATTAGAAGTCAGACGCCTTATCCATTAGGCCACAGGCGCTTTGCTTTTGGTGCAATACCATAATTTTAATTATTCTCATTCTAAAACTTTTACTCTTTGACCTAGTTCGCTGAGGTGGTGGTCTTCTTCCTCCCACTCTTGCACTCATTTTTTTCTTTTACCCTCTAAAACCCTGAAAACAAAAGCAAGGGTTTAGGGTTTCTCCGTGTGAGCGTTAAGCTCTATTCGCCGCCGGTGACGCTGACGGTGACAAATCTATCACCACACATAACCGTAAGTAACTTTAGCGTTTCCACTCTTTTTTTTTTTTTTTTTGGGACTCTTTTATTTTCACAGTGATTCGTATCTGAAAAGCTGGAATTTTTTTAGGTTTTTAGGGTTTTAGGCTCTGTTTGGTTGTTGGGAAATGTATGAAAAATTGTGAATTAGTATATTTTGTCTGAAAAGCTTTAATCTTGTGCTGTGTTATTTTAGGACTAACGTAGAATTTAACCAAAAGTTAGAGACCAATCATATATTTTAACCCTTTTTTTTGTTTTAGTTAGCTGTTTAATTAATTAAAATTATTTTTTGCTTTAAGATACGGGTGGTCTCAATTGATGAAAAGACATGGGCAAGTTGCTTGAGATGGTTTGATAATGTTTAGAGGATTGCGTTTAACGAACTGGTGAGAAAGAATTAGTTGTTTCAAGTTGAGGGAACGAACAAAGCTAGAGGAAGACCAAAAATAACATTAGTAGTTGTTAAAACGGACATATCAATTAAGGAAGTAACAAAGAGTATGGCTTCAAATAATAGGGATATGGACATGGGTATGGGTATAGGTACGGTGACACGAGCAATTTATGAAAAATTATATGACACTGGTACGACATGGGTATGATACCAACTCCAAAGAAGTGTTTGTGCTTCCTAGGGCTGATCCTGTCTAATTTGTTAACAAAGAATAGTCGTAGTATTTATCGACCCATTATGGTGTTGGAACATGGAATTTGGAAAAAAAAATTTTCCTTTGCTTATGTTTGGTAGTTTTGTTAATTGGTTGCTATCAAATGAACTTTTGGGTAATTTGTTTTGGAAAATAAAGAGAGAAAGTATATTTCTGTAGGGAGTAGAGATGTAGTCATGTTGTAGAGTATAAAATTGCAGTATAATAGTTTCTCTTTTGGGCATAGGAACTGGGTTCTGTTTTGTGTTTTTTTTTTTTTTTTTGGTCTTGAGAGGATTCTTTCTACTCCATCGTCCTGGATCATTTTGAGGTCGCAGCCAATAAAAATGCCACTGTTGCTGATTATTTGTGTCACAGCAGTGGTTCTCTTAAGTGGTGACCCCATGTGCATTCTTTGTTTGGTGTGTGTTGCATCTAGCTTAGAAAATGGGAAGTCATAATTATTAATTAGTTCTGCACGCCCAAATCTGATGGTAAATCAATTAACCATCGTTTTATTCATTCTGAGATGGCTTAAGAAGTATGGAACTTTCCTTCTGCCTTATAGGATCTGCTTGTTTACTGGTTGGGAGGAGTGAAATATGCAGGATTCGGTTTTGTGGAAGGTTTTTCCGATGTGCTTGATGTGGTGCATATGGAAGGAGTGCAACACTAGAACTTTTGTAGAGTAGAGTCATCCTAGTTAAGCTTGAAGTTTCTTTTCTGTAGACATTTGTCGGATTATTCATTTAGGGGGAAGTTATTGTGATTCAGTTTTGGGAGGCACTAATCTTCATTGTTGTAATCCTTAGTTTTGTTGTTTTTACTATTCTCTTATATACTTCTTGTGTACTTGAGTTTAATGTAATAGAACTTACCATTCATCCAAAAAAAAAAAAATTTGTTCAATGTTGAATTTAACCATTTTTTTCATTGATAATTCTAAAGATTACTTGATGTACATAATCACTGCCAATGTCATGTTATCACGATCATTCTTGATCTAACTCACAAGGCCCCCTCCACAGATCCTGTGTTAGAACCTGATTCTGATAGTGTTGGTGGCAGTGGGTACTACTAAATATGGACTTTGGAACTTTCTCGGATTTAGTCATCCTTCCTTATTCATTAGCTTAGGAGGAGAATGTTATGTCATATTGATCTGTTCTCGTTGTTTGTCGAGGTTTCTTCATCGTGACATTTTTTTATTATAAAATTTCAGAAACTTGGATTTGTTGTTAATCTGAAAACAACATGAGGATAGAGAAGTGTTGGTTCTGTTCCTCCACCATATATCCAGGGCATGGTATTCAGTTTGTTCGCAATGATGCAAAGGTAGAGTGGCTATTTTGTTTTTGTAATTATTTATCCTGTGTTTATTCCTTTGCCATATTTAGGCTGTTTAATGTAATTTCATCTCTATTTGGTTGTGCCGTACCATATTTTGCTAGATGTATAAATCTAGTACAGCAATCAAATACATATTGTTTACAATGTTAAATTTATATGTTGCTTCACAAAAATTCTATGTAAATGTGAACTTGAATTGCTGACTCAGAAAGAAAATGAAGTAATTTACTTATTTTGTTAAAGCTAGATTGTGTGCCTTCCATTATGCCTTTAGTCAATCATTTGGTAGCATATTATTCATTTGTTTATACGATTATTCTGTGTCTCTTGTTCCTGACGGGTGATTTTTCTGCAGATATTTCGATTCTGTAGATCCAAATGCCACAAGAATTTCAAGATGAAGAGGAATCCTCGCAAGGTGAAATGGACCAAGGCCTATAGGAGGTTGCACGGAAAGGACATGACACAGGTAAATATGATTGATTCACCTTATCTTTTGTCTAACCTAATGTACTTCTTGTTGCATGAGGACCATTGCTTGGACCAGAAAGGATTGGGTGTTTTATCTGTTTTTTCCTGTTCCTGTTTCCATATTTTGCAGGAATCTACCTTTGAGTTTGAGAGGAAGCGCAATAGGCCAGAGAGATATGACAGGAATCTCACAGAAAACACTTTGAAGGCCATTAAGACAATCGATAAAGTAAGATCCAGGAGGGAGGCCAAACACATTGAGACGAGGTAATTTGTTCTTCTCATCATTTGTTTAAAATGCATTTAGGTGGGATGATGAATATCATTTAACATGCAATTGAAAACATTTTGCAGAAAGAAGGGAAAGAAGGCCCAGCTGATGAGAGAGGCAGTAAAGGAGCTGGAGCAAAGCATCAACTTGGTGAAAGCCCCAGGTGCTTTCAAGGAGGACAAGTCTCTCACTCTTCCAAAGATCAAGGTCAAGGTATCTCAAACACAGGCAGAGAATCAACCCATGGAAGAATAAGTTCAATCATCTTCACCCACGGAAGAATAAGTTCAATCATCTTCATGTTTCCCTGCTTAGATATAATCCTCCGATATGTTGTGCTCGTATATTGTGTGGAAGCAAAAGTTTTGTCCAGAAGACAACCTTCATATCAAAAAATTTTTGTTGTGCTTTTGTTTTTGTTTCTGATCATAGGAAGTAATGAACTATACACCTTTCTGATATGGTTGTTGGTATTAATTAAAACATGTTTTGAACCGTACTGTTATCCCTCTGTTTATTATCATCCTTTGCTACCAAAAACAAAGAAAATAAAAAAATAAAAAAACTGATTTTCCCATTGGTCCTCCAAAGAAGCTATGCTAGGAGACTAGGGTTGTTTGGTACCACAATTTAAACAACAGTTTTTAGTTTTTAAACAATATTATATGTATTTTTACACACTTTTTTATTCATACATATTTCTAAAAAATACAAACAACGTTTCTAGTACATGTTTAGATATTACAGATAATTAGAGATCCCTCACTGCCATCTTGGTTAGGCCTCTAGAGCAGCCCACTCCCTCAGAAAGTGGGCCTTGGAGTCGAATGTATTTAGTGTTGTTTGTCCTTGTAGCTCCATCCCTTTGTTTTTCGTTTTATAATTGCTACAAATAATGGGAGAGAGATATTTGAACATTAGTTTTTCTAGTAAAGGAGAGCAAGCAAACTCACCAAGTTATAAAGTTTTCGACTTCTCAATCTAGTGTAAAATCTAAATTGTGTAATTCTCAAGATTCTTGTGTGGCTGATTTGGATAAATAATCCAGTGTGATTGGTTCGGTTATAAAAGTATTTAAAGAGAATTTTAGATTTTAAATGAAGATTAAGTAATCTGAATGAAATATTTTTTTATTTGATAAAACTTATAGAAAGATTTGAGTTTTATTAATATGTGAATTTGAAATAACTAGACATAAGATGCTATTTCATTCAATTTCAATTATGTTATTAGTGTTTTTATCCCAGCAAAATCTCAAAAGTTCACTTCATCGTAACTAGTTAAATTTATGTAAACCAACTTGTATTAGTAATTTTTCTTCAATTCCCTTGCTTTTTATATTCTCAAATCCAAACGTAGCATTTTTTTTATATATAAGTTTTTTGAAAAAACTATATATACTAGGAGACATTTTTCTTGTCCTCTTTTCTTTGTTGTAACATTTTTATAGAACATTCGTAAATGACTAGAATGGTGGGTGACTCTCCAAATGTACACACAAGAGTTGGTCAATTTTGTGGGACGAGAAAGAACAAGCATAAGGATAAAAACGTGTTTAGAAGTTCCAACAAATCTTGGTGACAGAAGCGGTAAACTATGCCAGTTAATCAATGAGTAATTATAGTTACACACTCACTTACACACGATGGCACATAAACTAAAATCGTGTTCTAAAAACACGATTTCAAAAGAGTGTGTACAAAGCGTAAAATAACAAGTGTATAATAAGATATTTTATTAAGGAAAAAATTGATTACATACTTGTTATTGTACACTATACAAAATCTTGATTTTCCAAACATAATAATTATGTGGCTGAAAATAAAACATATTAATTACGTAGGAAGCATCATTTGGAACTTGAGACTCGTGTATTCGAGTTCCAAAGCTAAAACTCGAGTCTTAGAGACTCTAGTTCCACAAAGAAAAACATGAGTTGATATATGATTTTTTTTTTTTTTTTTTTTTTTAAATTCTTAGTAGAATTCGAGTTTCAGAAACTGAAGTTCTTCACATTAGAATTTGAAACTCAATTTACAAATAATACTACTTAACTAATATGTTTCAATTTTAACCATATAATTAATATGTTTGCAAAATCAACACAACTAGCAAAAAACCCTCCATACACTCTCTTTGAAATTGCAAAAACACGATTGCACAATTTTAACTAAACACGTCCAGGGAAAAAAAACACGATTAAAAAGGAACATGTACCTACTCTTACATTAATTAATTAATTGATGATGACCAACTCATGGCCGGCGTTTGCAGTTATTATCACTTTATCACGTGGCGAACATTTAACGCATATTCTTTTTTTTTTTTTGGGTAAATACATATTCAAAGTTCATTGTATTTCTCTTTCAGGCTCTCTCACGCGGTTTGGTCAATTGGTGCCACAGAAGAATATTAATAAAGCAAAAAAAAACAAAAAAAAGGAATATTTAACGCGGTTTTGTTCTTGCTACGAGGTCCCTATATTTAGGTCTAACAAAAACTTTGAATCGTTATATAATATAATAATTTAATATGTACCAGGAAGAATAGAATTCTTTGTTTGTCTCAATTTCATTTCAAAGGTTATGAAATCAAACAGATAAAGACCATGTACAAATAGATCTAGTCGCTACCATGATGCATCTCCCTATTGCTACTTGACTAGTGAGAGAATCAATGCTTATGCTTAAGAGAAAAAAAAAATTGTATGGTTTGAGTTTTAAACTCATAGAATAGCTTAAAGTTTTTTTTTTCCAAGAATAAGTGTATCTAATATTTAATTTGTTTTTAAATTTTTAGAAATATTAAAGTTATTATAAATTTTATTATAAAAAAAAACTTATAAATTGACAGCAAATGTGATTAATATCATTTAACAATTAATAAAAAAAACTATTTGTTTTACCTTTTTGTAATCAATGAAACATTATGTAGTAATTTTTTTAATATCACTAGTATCGGTCTAACTTTTATATAATTATACTTAAGTGATACTTTTTTTTTTTCAAAAAAAAAAGTGATACTTTTTTTAAAAAATAAAACACTTCAAGTTTAGTATCAAATTAAAATAAAATTAACTCTTATGGAATGCAATACTTGATTGCAATTACGAACACAAAAACTTTGAAAATTATTACAAATTTCATTACAAAAAACCTATAAAATGACAATGAATGTGAATCATTTAACAATTAACAAATAAATATTTGTATTGTTACTTTGTAATTAGTGAAACATTTCGTAGTAATTTTTTTTAATATCTTCTGTATCAGTCTAACTTTTATACTTACGTGATATATTTTTTACGTAAAAAAATTCAGGCTTAATATCAAATTAAAATAAAATTAACTAATAATGAATGGGATACTTTCTTTTTTTTTTGAGAAACATACATACACACATATATGGGATACTTGATTGCAATTGCAAATACAAAATCCATGAAAAATTGCTACTAAGTTTCATTATATATTGTATTGTTATGTTCTATGGACCCTTCACTAAAATAAATCGCCATGCCTAATAATGATAGCGATTAATTTAGGCCAATCAATCACTTAACAAGATTCAGAAACATAAACAATATTTTGTGTGGTATAATAATAATTTTATTATTATTATTATTATTTAGGGTTAAGGACAGTGGTGAGCGGTGACCAGGATGTAAGACCAAATAAATAAATAAACAAATCCAAAGTACAAGAAGCATATTTGACAAAGAAAAATATAACACGATTTTAGGGTATAAATACAAATACATGCCGTTTCCAAATTAACTCCTCTTTAATATTATCCCATCACAATGTGAAAGGAATCACAAAATTTTGGGATTAACACTTTATGCTTTTGTTAAAGAACATCCTAAAACCTGCCGTGGTTAAGGACTTAAAGGTACATTTAGTACTTTATTAAATTCTTCTAAAAAAATACTTTATTATATAATGTTCTTATATATTATTCAAAAAATAAAATCAAATAGTAGATATATCATTTCCCTAAGAACATTAATTTATGAAATATTTTCAAAAAAATTTATGGGAAAATAAAACAGTACATATAACTTCAATAAATTTGGGTGCATAGCATAATCCAATGAATCAATTTTTTTTTTTGAAAAATGTGCATTATAAATTATAATTGAGCATTTAATAATTCTTAACATATGCATGTGACATTTATTTTATTTTAACGTGCACTATAACTAATAATTAAGCATCTGTTCATCAAAACAAAAATTAAGCATTTATTAATTCTTAATATATGTTCTTTTGAAAAAAAAAATCTTAACATATGTATGTGGCAAATTATAATAGGGTCGTGTTAAGTTATTAACAAATGCCTTTAAAGCAATTATTGAAAAAATAAACCATTTGAAGAAAGTTTTGACATCATTTTCATTGAAAAAATAAAAAGTTGATAAAATAATAAATATTTTTGACAACTTTTTATATTCCCCATGAAAGTGGTGTCAAAATCTTCCTATTATAGTTTATTAACAATTACTCTAAAGCATCAGTTAACATAATCTTTTTTTTTTCTTCTCATAAAAAATTTCTATAAATGGTTTATTATCATAATGACCTTAAAGCATCCGTCAACATTTCCCATAACAAAATTTACAAATACATAGCCTTCCATATTTTTTACCATTGAAAATGTGAAAGGAACCTAAAATCTTGGGAAGAAGTTTGGCTGTGTAGTTGTTAGTGGGTAAATGTGAAAGGAAATACCAAACAAAACAACGTTGACAGAGAAAAGCCAACTATAAAATATATTGCCCTCTCCTATTTTGTCCAACACACCAAACTCCAAAAATTTCTCTCTGTTTCTCTACCGTTTCATGAGTTCCAACGTTTGGGACGTCTTCTAACAAATCTTTCATTCTTTCTAGTTTCAACCCTCTCTCCCTCTCTCTCTCTCTCTCTGCCTTTCTCTCTTTTTCTTGGAAAAAGAGAGAAAGGGTCATCTCATATACACTCTAGAGATCGAGGGAGAGACCGTCTATCAATCACCTCTTACTAGACGAGTTTTGTGCACTGAATACAACGTTTATTATATGCAAGAGATATGAGCATGGGGAAGATTGTGGAGATGTTAGATGCAGGGGTGAGAATAGCTGCAAGATTTCATTCTCACTGCCCACAAACCGGCCGCATGTACTACCACCCACCGGCTGGCTCTGAGGACAACCACCAAGACCACCACCAATCACATGGAGGTGCTTCCAAGGGCAGCATCGATGTGTCAACAAGCCAGATGCGTTATTGTGGTAACAAGGCTGTTCATGGGGGCGTTGAAACTACAGAATTTATTCTTTATTCTGTTTGATTACCAAAAAGAATGGAAGATGTTACTCACAATAAATGTGAGTTTTATTATGTTTTATGCGGAAAGTGTAATCTTGAGAGAGTTCATTGCTAGCTGTCCTCCTAAATTTTGTGATGAAGGGATGAGCAAGAGGGTTTGATACTTTAATTATACTTCAAATACAATACTTGTTTATTTTATTTTATTTATTTATTTTTTAAATATTTGAACTATCGAAATCTCCATTGAAAAATCTAAAAACGGTAAACTGATCTACAAGGCTCAAATGAGCTACTAGGTTTTTTTGAGATCTGTTTCCTTTAACTTTCATTCATTCATTGCTATAATTTATGACCTTCCTTTTTATTTTATAGAAGAATATTAATATATAATAATGAGGTTATGCACGCTTTAAAATTAATGGATGATAATGGACTAGTGGTAGGTCGTCATTGTATTCTCAAATGAATTCATTAGAAATCACGAGTTTACGAGAAAGAATCAAAGATATTTAATTGTCCAGTTCTACAAAAATGAACTTTGTGCGATGCTTTTCAACTGTTGAGTCCGTGACACACAATTTGGACCCACTTTTGATATGTTGCCATATATTATGACCTTGCTTTTTTATTAAAATAAATACTAGTGTGAAATTTTCATCTAAATAACGTGGTTAGGCACTTTTAAATTTTGATTGATAATGGTAAGTCATTGTATTCTAAAAATAGATTCATTAGAGGATCAAAAGTAATTTAATTGACCAATTCTGCAAAAATCAACTTGAGAGATGACTTTTAACTATAAAATTTGCACACTTTTGAATCAAAACTAGGCCAGTATTTGTTAAGAAGTGATAATAGAACTAAGATAATACAAAATGTGATATTATAAGAAGTTAGTTATGTAAGCACAAAGAGAGGTTTTTTACTCACTCATCAGGAATAAGAGGAGAGAGAGGGCAGGGAAGTGATGAGGAAAACACACCTTCTTAAATTAGATTTCTTATGTACTTGAATTATTTTAGGATTCCATTTTATTTTAAGTTCAAATAAAGATTAGTTTTATGGATTATTATCAGTTTAGAGTTTAATGATTTATGAACTCTTGTACCTGCAATGGTTTATGTTTTAAGGCAAGACTTAGGTACAATACTTAGATATTGTTCCTTAAGTTTCTCTCTTAAGATTCTGTCATGTGAATTTTTCTTATAGAATGAAAGTGTATTTTTCAGTAAAGTAACCACATGGCTAAATTTTAAAAGTAAACCTAAACAACGACACCTAAAGAACTGTAACTAAGTTTTGTCATATATTTTATTAGACTATTGATTATTAAAAAAATTTATTTGAGATTTTCCACTACAGTGGGTGCTAACACTGCCTAAGTTTCTTGCTTGGTGTTGATTCCAAGCGAGTAAGAGGCTGTTTGGTTTTGTGTTTTCTATCATCCATAACTCAAAATAAGTGGAACTCATGAAAAAAATGTATGTTTGGATTTGTTTCCTGTTTTTGTTTCTATCACTCAATTCTCTAATTTTTGAGTGATGAGTTATGGAAACTGAAAACACATTTTAGGTGTTTTTAGTTTCCAAAACTCAGTTTTCAATGGTATTTTGGTAATTTAACCAACATCATGGGACCCACAGTCAGACGTATTGCTCTCTCCAATGCTGTTTCTGTTTTCATTTGGTTGCTTTTTTTTTTTCTTTTTTCTTTTCACTAGATTGGAAATTCAAGGAATCAAAGAGGAAATTACAAGCATCAAACCTATACAAATTCGCCCATATACCCACAGATTACATGCACCAAACTCATTCAAACGAAACCCATATACCCACAGATCGGCGCCACTGCTGCTCGTCAGAGGTGGAGTTTGGTGCTGTTTGAACTTGAAGAGGAAGAGAGAACCGATGTCTGGGTATTGAAAACGGAGAGTGATGGAAACAGATAGGCGCTGGGTCACGCCGCCGCTGGGCTTCGCCGTTGGGTCGCGTCGCTGGTTTGGGGCACTGGGTCGCGCCGCTGGGTCGAGCCATTGGGTTGCGCCGCTGGGTTGAGCCACTGTGTTGCGTCGCCGGGTCACGTCGCCGTTAGGTCGCGCCGCTAGGTTGAGCCACTGGGTCGCGCCGCCGCTGGATCGCGCCCTTGGGTCACGCCGCTGGATCGTGCCCTTGGGTCATCCCGTTAGGTACTTCTTTGGTTTTTTGTACAAGACCCAGTTCTGGTTTGTGTTTGTGTTTTAGGAGAGGAACAGGGGTGAAGGGGAAATGAGAAAGGAAGAAAATTGGTGGGGAATGAGGGTTCAGCGGGTAGTCTAACAGAAGGGCTCTGAGCAAGTTACAGACATAGGTCCCACAAAGAGTGAAAAAATTTGAGTGATGAGGAGCAGAAAACATGTGCCAAACGGGTAGAGTTTAAGAAATAGGGGTATTTTAAGTGATGAGTGATGAGTGATAAGTTATGAGTGATGAGTGACGAAAATTGAGTGAGGAGAGATGAGTGATAGAAAATAAAAAACCAAACAGCCCCTAAGCGACTCCTAGGAGCTGATTTTTTTGATTTATCTTTTAATTTATCTTTTTAATTTTTTCTAAAAATTTTCTCTTGATTATCATGCATAAGGGAAGTTTTACTTTTTGTGGGAACGCTTCTCTTTTTTGGCAAAAGGGTGAAATATATATATATATATATTCATATAAAAATGTAAAAGAGTCAAATGCTTATACAACCAAGCCAAATTTGATGGTGCCCATGCCGTATTCCTTCAAGCATATTCTTCTTCTCCTTCTTCTTCCTTTTTTGTGTGCAACTCACGGATATTCTTTTAGTCTTTGATTTCTTGATGCTTTTTGTTCAAATTCATCATTTCCTTCCTTCTTCTTCTTCTTCTTTTTTTTTTTATTTTTTTTTATTTTTTACTGTTGGGAAAAATTCTATATAACTGTGAATAAATTTCAGCGAACACAGTGGACGAACAATCACACAATAACACAAAAATTTACGTGAAAATCCTTTTTTCTTAAAGAGAAAAATCACGAGACAAACTTCAAATAATTTCACTATATTAAATAGAGATTACAACACTTAAAGATACAACTTGAGTAAAAAAAAATCCATTTTTCTTTTCACTCACTGCTCTCTTTCTCGCTGTGTATTTTCTCTTGCTCTCTCTATTTTTCTCTTCTCTTTTGCTTGCTCTCACTCACGCAGTTCTTCAAGACTGCACTGTCCTCAGTCGTACTTGCTGGGACTTCTCTTTTTTCTTTGCACTTCTTCAAATGGCTGAATTGCCTCTCCTTATATTTCTTCATCTTTTCTTTCTTTTCTCCCTTTCACACTACTGATATTAAATCACAATAAATGCAAGCACACAAACCTTGACTTTTGCTTCAACCAATTTCTTTTTCTTCAGCTTTCTTCCCTTAGGCCGAATAGCCTTAATGCATCAACCCCTTTCTTTTCTTCTTTTTCTCCTTAGCATGTCCATCACGCCTTGCATCGGCTTTGCATTAAACCAAAAGCTATTTTGTAAGGCTTCAGAAGACAAACTCATAAATGAGCTTTGACAAAAATGGCAAGTAAGTGGGCTGGACACATTAGGGGCCATGCACCCAACATTTTCTTTTTCTTTTGAAGTCTGAATTTTTCAAGAAAAGACATCTTACAAGTTAACAAATCTTACATGTGACTCACGAAATGAAATAGTTATTGTCCATCATTCATCACAATTGTAGGCTGATACATTAGTTTCTCTTTCATTTGTTCAGCTTTTCATATTAGAGATCATTTTTTTCTGGTTATGCACAACATGGCATTTCTCATTATATCCTTTCATTTCCAGGGCCTTGGAAAATCCAAGCTTTGCCATAGCCAATTCTAGGCTTCTAGCAACAATAGGTATAGGTAAAATATAAGAGATGGCCATTGACCACCATTATAACTATGTCTTCATACATACTTGGATTTGGATCACACATTTCCTTTCATTTTATAAATTCTTTGGATGCTTGTGATCTATCCAATCTGAAAGAGTATTCCTACGACATGGAATTGCTTAATCCTCTAAAATAAAGAAGTATCTTAGCCTTCACATGAACTACAGCTAACACTTTAAATCTTTTTTAATTACTTATTTAAAAATATATATATTTGAATAAGAAAATTGACAACGAATATTTACTTTCAGAACTCACAGTTTGGTCATTTGTCATAACAGGTTGGCTGCAACAGAGAATTAATAAAATACTATAGGGCTAAAAAAATTGCTAATTTTACCTTGTATTCCTTATTATTTAGGTATGGCTACTCTAGGCGTGTGAGTGTCTTCTCTTATCTCATCCCCCCCTTTCCTATATATGTGTGTGTGTGTGTGTTTCTCAAAAAAAGATACTCAGTGTTGTTAAGTCATCCCACATCAATAAGGTGTGATATTGAAAATGAGTTTATCACTTGTTCTGCGACACTAACTGCCGCATGCAGTTTTAGCGTTGACGTGTGAGTGTATTTCCTTATCTTATCCTCATTCCCTTATATATGTGTGTGTTTCTCAAAAAAAAAAAAAAAAGGTTATGGCTACCCTAAACCATCACACTCTAGTACGAGGCTTCTTAAATTATCTTAGATGTAGTCTACTGTCAACAATTAACTAAATAAGAGAGGTGAAAGGGGCAAACCAATAACTATCCTTCGATTTTTAAAGCAAGGTGTGTAATAGTGTTTATGAAATTTATAGAGGGAAATAGATACAAATAATGTTTCATATTCCGGCACCCATAAAAGACACTCTGGTTGTTCCATGTCTTGTCTAGATGTGTCTTGCACAACATAATCGCAGCACAAACTATTTTCTTCCCATCACGCTAAGTACCATCAATGATTCATTTTCTTCCCATCACGCTAAGTACCGTCAATGAGGATACATTGTGTAAAGACTCGAAACTAACCATATCCAGAAATGTGCAAACATAAGAATGTTCAAGAAACAAGGTATGAGTTCTTTAATTAGCAGAACCGTAAAATTTATTTGTCACATGTTGCTGGACCCAATCCATTATGCTACAAGGCAGCTTTTGGAATTTGTATTAGCATCCCCTCCATTTGAAATGGATTTGTTTCATGATTTAGATTAAATATTACAAATCCAATGATGCATTTGGATAACAAGATTTGGACATTTAGATTTAGATTTGGATTTGAATAATTATTATCCAAATACCTGTCTTAATAATTTTAAAAGATTAAGAATTTCAACTTACTCAACCCCACGGGTCCAATCTTCAAAAATCTTTAGATTTTCAATAATATCTAAAATCAATGAATTTGAAACCAAGACATTTTAAATTTATTGATATAAATCCAAATCAAAATTCAAATTCAAAGTTCCCAAACACAATCTAAAGGTATATCAAGTGCCACATCATTTAAAATTAAACATTGACTTGGCACCCTGTATACATTGTTAAATCCAAGAAATAAAATTTTAACCATGAAATTGGCTCTACTGCAAGTAATTTGGGAATAGAGAGGATCATGTTCCTTGTAATCTAGGCAATGAAAGTGATCATATACATTTACCAACAACAAAAAAGCTGACGGCTATTCATAGCTCAAGCCATTGGAGGTGTTGGAGGTGTACAGATGAACCCACAGATAACTAAACACAGACACACAACTTTCAAATGGCAACTCAAAACTCAGCAAGATACAAAACACAAAGTCAATTAACATGGTCAAACCAAATTCTAACATACATTTCTCCCTGACAGAATTCCTGGGAAATTTCCATGACTATGGAAGTTTCCCTGAAAGCGGCTTCCGGGCCAAGAAGAAATACATTGGTGTGAAAATCTCTTTCCTGAAAGACAGAAATATAACGATGTGAGCAGCTCATGTGTACACAAGTATATTAACAGATTAACTCAATGACTCAAAAGGAAGAAACTATGATTCAACTTCAAGATAAGAATTTCAAACACCATTTCTTCTCATTATCATTTCAAGCTTTGGTTGCACTTTAAATTTTAGGACCATTGACTTAGCTCAAATTACACACTTGCACTAGTTACAGGAATAAACCCTACATAGATGGATCTGATGTAATGCTGGATTTACAGCTTGTGCACGAGGCCACAAACTTCCCCAATAAAAATATAATTCTTGCTAACTTTATGTTACTCAGGAAAAATATATAAAAAAATTAGCATGGAGCTCAAGAAAATAAGTATGATAGTGGGAACACTCACTTTCCACCACCAACTAGCCCTTCCGCAGCCTGCTCTAGAAAACTTTGGACACGTTGACTTCCCTTTGGGGCAAGTCCCACATATTCCAGGGTCTTGACCTAACAAAAAAATCGGCACTTATCAACTGCCTTTCTAGAATTGCATTAGTACAAATTCTCTCAAATCTCAAAGTCAAAATACAATTCCAGCCAAAAGCATGGCTTTTACAAACTTAGAGTTTGGGAAGAGGGAGCTAAGAACACTAACGCAACATTAGAATGAAACAAATCTTACCATGTTTCTCGTGATGAAACGCCCAACAGTGGTTAGACGGAAACTACTCAGTGAGAAGTGACTAGTATCTAAAGGCAAGTACCAGGGGACAGGTGAGTCCACTGCAAGATCCTTCTCCCATATGACCTTTGGCAGAATAAATAAATAGGTTGTCACTTGTGCAAATCACAAGAAAAGATTCAGAAAAAAGAATTGTAACTAGCACTCACCTCAAAACCAGCTTGCTTCAGAGCTTCATGGCATTTTCCGGTCAACCTGATGTCAGGAAGGCCATCACCAATCTCAATTTCTGCCTGTTTCAATGAAATTCTGTTACACTACAAAATATAACTCCCTGAGATGAGATTCATGATAAAATTTCAACACCCCGCCCCTCCGAAAAAAAAAAAAAGCTTTTTCATGCTTCAAGCATATCTTACCTTTAGTTTTTGATGTTCTTGGTTATTGGGATCAAATGAATCAGTCATGCACCACTCATATGCAGCAAAACATTGTCCAGGTTTTAATACTCTGTGTATTTCTTTGTAGCATCCATACTATCCAGATAAGGAACAAAGTTTAAACCAATATGAACCAGAAAGAAAAGGAGAAGAAGGGAGAGAGAGATTACAAAAGGTGGAAATAGATGTGCCATCCTAGCCAAGGTTTTAATATATTAGAATAAGGAATACATACCGCATCCGGTGCATGGCAAGTAGCTTCAATCGCATATACTGCATCAAAACTATTGTCAGGAAATGGCATTTTCATGAAGTCAGCCTGCATCATCAAGAATCAATAACAATCACGGATCTTTCACCATAAACCCCATTTTTTATTGGTAAGTTAAACACGCGTCAGTGGATCTTGAATGCACTAATCACTCTCAACCTTGCTCTTGCAAGGAAAGAAGGTGCCATTTGAGTTAGAGCTCATTGGACCATAAACCCATTTGTAAAATAAATATAAAATACTTACAGAAGAATGATATAAAATGACAAAGGAATTTGGAAGTAAAGGAATGCACTACATAAACATGAACTTGGCCTGCAATATGACAAACCTTCACAAAGTTGCAAGTTTTCTCCACTCCAGCAATGCGGTTTAGTTCCTGTGGAGCAACAGAAGCTTGCAGATGTCATTGCTAATTTAAGAATTTTAGAATGTCAGTGGTCATAAATACAAAGCCTATTGAGGAAAGTCCTTATAACCTCCACCAACCATGACTTCGGCAGTGTCTTAAAGGGAAGAAAAAACTCAACCACTATTCAGGGTTTCTGAACAACTAATCAAATCATAAAAACAAGAGGTAAAAAAAGTATTTCTAAATGCAATTGATCTTTATATCACCGACTCAAAGATCAGTATGTACCTTTCCCCTTGATATCTGATATTCATTGTTGTTCAATCCTGTGACTGATGTCGAGCTGCGACAAATCATAATTGCAAACATAAGCAAAAGGCTCTTTCTTAAAAATAAAAGTTCAATAAATATAAAAACTTACAAACACACAAACACACACACACATAATCAATTCATTAAAAAAAGATCAAAAGAAAGGGGCGCAACCAAAGTACCCAGGAAGTACACAAAGGATGAGCCAAAAGGTTTAATTTAGCAACTTAAAACACTTACACTTAGCATGAACACAAGAAGCTATAAGTCATAACTTAAACAAAATAAGACATCAGTCCAAAGGTATGGTAACAGTGCTTCTTCAAAGGAAAAACTGAAATTTGTAAACGGGTTCTCAAACTAGTAAAATCCAACCAATGCACTTTTCTCTTCTCAAAAATCTGATTGATATTATTATTTTATTGTCGGTAATCCACTGAATATTCATCCAGAACAACAAAGCACAACCCAATCTGATTTGAATGTACCTAGAATGCACATGAAAACCACAAACAAGTTGAAATATGGAGCTCCATAAAACTCTTGTTTAATCAAATACTAGAAACCCGAAGGGAGGAAAGAGTGTAAATACATGAATTGCCATTCACCTGAATTTAGAAATTTCTCTTAGTGGTCCACCAATTCCACATCCTACGTCCAACACCTATCATGTCAAATAAAAATGTCAAAATTTGAACAGTAAATCTCTAAATTGTCAGTTTCTCCACCTTTTACTGAAAAATAAACCTTTTGTCCAGGCTTCAGGCCTAGTTGTAAAGCAAGGAAGTGCTCATGTCGCTTGATGCTCTCTCGAAGAGACTCCCCCTTCCATCTTTAAGAACAAAAGTAATGTACATCATTAGATTTGACCAGCAAAGTTTGTGAAAAGAATTTATACTACACAGCTTGAAAGGCCACCTGGGTGCAAAATGAAAAGACTCCCCCCATCCAAACTCATAAAAGCTGGTAACAAGATCATAGTATTTATTTACCTGAAATCCACATGAGACAGCTCAATTTTCTTATTCAGAAGGTGTTAGATTTTAGATCCAATAGAAAATGAACATTAATCCTCATTTTAACCAATAAAGCAATGAAGAAAGAAAACAAGATTCATGCTCAAATATAAGCATAACAATGGCCAACCTTGCCAACAAACAAAACCTTGTAAATAAATCTAACTTTCAGTCACTGATTCCCTCAGGTTGCTAGCTTGCACATCGTTATACATACAGTACAAGGCTTTATCATCACATTGGTCAAATTACCTTATAACGTAATTTAGAAAGCATACACGAAAAGAGCTTATTACAGAACAATTCCAGAGGCAGGTAACAATGGCATTGCTTAGAACATGCTGCAAGTGGGCAGTTTTTTTTTTTTTTTTGCCGGAATAAGTGGGCAGTTAATTCTTTATACACAACCACCTTGATTTTTCAATAAAAAGACCATTAAAAAGGGAATAGCTCTCACCATGTCACTGTAGTTAGCTTTCCTCTCTTCCTCTTCGCCTCCATAGAAGACATGATACTTCTCATACCTAAATCATCAAATCAAAACTTTTACCACAAAAACCAATTATGCCAACAAATGGTCAATGACAGAAAAGTCACATCATTATGTGTGCCACACAAGGGGTATCATAGAAGATTTTCTAGAAATACTAACATTTACAGAGCATAAGAAGATTGATGTTGTCCTCTTTTTTCTTTATTTACTTTCTTTTTTTTCTTTTTTTTTTTTTTTTTTCTAATTGGTAATCACACAAACACAACTAGTGAGTCTTGAACTCACAACTTCACCCTATACCTTACTCATACAAGTGGACAATGTGCCACTTGAGTTAAAGCTCATTGGGATAAAAAAATTGATGCTTTAATATTTAATCGATTAGCCCAACAAATTATGAAACATGCTGCCAGTTCCTTGTGATTCCACATTCAAGTAAAAAGACAGGCCATGCATATATGTTTGAACTCATGGTATACAAAACTCTTTGATAATGACTAAAGATACTAGAAGGCTGGGTGGCAACTCATTTATCCACAGTTATGCAGATACTTTACAGTTGCATTGCATACTAACTTTACAATCAATGTGACACACAACGGATCCAATATAAATTTTTTTCCTTGTTGCGTTACATTTACTCATTTAAAATTATTGGTACACTCGAAAAAGTTTCATATCCTCTAAACAACAGAGCTTGAAATTCCAGTTGTACTATCAAGGGTAAAAGAGGAAGAAAAATACAGAATGGAAATCAAGTCTCACAACAACCATCCCAACCTCTAACAACCACAAAGCTTCCCCAGTTTTTTTTTTTTTTTTTTAATTCACTAAAGCACAAATTTACCATGAATTCAGATTCCATTGAAGTTCACCTAAGAAACCCCAAAAATAACCCAAAAAAACAGAACTACACAACCTCAATAAAAAGTAAAAACTCAGTTTTTATTGTGAATTCCCAGTTAAATCTTCTTCTCAACTCTCTAGTACTCAACATAGACTAAGGTAGTGGACTCAAAAACTCAATGGGCGCGTTCATAACTTACAGCATACCATCCAGTACAAGTATCCCCCCTCTCATGTGGAGTCCACCCCCATACAAGAGGAGATACTTGCACCAGATGCATTGCTTACTAACTTTACAATCAATGTGACACACAACGGATCCAATATAAATTTTGTTCCTTGCTGGGTTACATTTACTCATTTAAAATTATTGGTGCACTAGAAAAAGTTTCATATCCTCTAAACAACAGAGCTTGAAATTCCAGTTGTACTAACAAGGGTAAAGAGGAAGAAAAATACAGAATGGAAATCAAACCTCACAAAAACCATTCCAACCTCTAACAACCACAAAGCTTCCCAAGTTTTTTTTTTTTTTTAATTCACTAAAGCACAAATTTACCATGAATTCAGATTCCATTGAAGTTCACCTAAAAAACCCCAAAAATCCAAAACTACACAACCTCAATAAAAAGTAAAAACCCAGTTTTTATTGTGAATTCCCAGTTAAATCTTCTTCTCAACTCTCTAGTACTCAACATAGACTAAGGTAGTGGACTCAAAACTCAATGGGCACGTTCATAACTTACAGCATACCATCCAGTACATGTATCCCCCCTCTCATGTGGGGTCCACCCCCGTACGAGAGGAGATACATGCACCAGATGCATGATATATTTTCTCGCCAAGGACAGTATCCAAAGTAGAACTAATAAAACCTATGCCCACACATCTGACCTTTTGACCATGTCGTTAAGCAGGCCCAACGATTATTTCTTAGTCAAGGTTCCAAGGTCCCATATTTATTCCTGATAAGCCTTACCCATTTCCTTAAATCACTAGCTCAATTATAACTTAGGACTAGCCACTAGGCATAACCAAACAAACACGATGGTTTCAATGTAGCCCATCACAATTTTTCTCACAAATCTAACATTCCCATACCCAAAAAAAAAAAAAAGTCGTTGAATTGAATCCATCAATCACCACCATTGTTGTGTTCCACAAAGGTCAGAAATCTTAGTAAGTACGTGTTTAGCATCAATAATTCAGATTATTTGAAATTTGGAGCTTCATTAGCCCACAAGCGTCAAAATCAGTACTTGAATGAAGATAAGCACTTAAAATATCTATCATTCTAGAGAGAGAGAGAGAGAGAGAGAGAGAGAGAGATGCGAAAGATCCAAACATGTTTCTAGAGAGAGAAAGAGCGATTTAAACATCATTCTAGAGAGAGAAACAGGCTGAAGAAAGAAAATCCACAACCACAATTCTAGAGAGAGAAACGTTCTAGAGCCCTGGAGAGAGAGATTCGAATGTCATTGAACCGAGAGAATCGGATTGAAAATCCACGTATCGCAGTTCTAGAGAGAGAATCAGGCTCTGAAGCATCATTCTAGAGAGAGAAACAGTGAAAAAAAAAATCAAATAACTCTAGAAGAAAAGAGAAAACAGATTCCTAAAAAACAAATCAGATTCTTGTCAATGCAGCGAGAGAATCAGGTTCAGAAGCATCATTCTAGAGAGAGAAACAGTGATATCAAAAAAATCACATAATTCTACAAAAAAAGTGAAAACAGATTCAAAGATATTCTAGAGTGAGAAAGTGTGGTCCAATAATAAAAAAAAAAAACATCAGATTCTAGAGAGAGAGAGAGAGAAAACAGAGAAAATCAAAAGCGTCATACTCTACAGCCAAACACACACACACACAAACACAGAGAGTATCAAAATGTCATGCAACAAGAAAATGAAAATCAGAGAGAGAAACAGAGATTGAAAAGAAAAAAAAAAAGCATAAATCTAGAGAGAGAGAGAGAGAGAGAGAGATGGTGGTTACTGATCAACAGCGGAGAGAACTTCATTTTTGTCGATCTTTCCACCGACACCCGATGCAAGATCCAATGCTCCTGCCTTCGACATCGCGATTTTCCCAAAAATAACACTATTCAAAAACAACAAAAACAGAAACACAAAAAAGAAAAAAAGCATTAGAATTATATTCAATTTTTTGTTGTTGCAATATAATGCAGATTGTTTTAGTGTGTGAAATCTTTTACATGGAATAGGAGGAGGAGGAGGAGAGAGGATCTCAGATAGGAAATGGAGAGGTTTTTCGAGCGAAGGCTTGGAGGAAGAGAGAGAAAAGTGAGAAATCCTAGCTATGTTGAATAAAGTGGATATATATAGTAGACATTCTTTTCTTTTCTTTTTTTCTTTTTTAGCGTTGAATCTCCTTCATTTATTTTTAGTTTCTGATGGTATTATTAGGATCTCTGAAACTGAAAGTCACAATCATCAATTGCCTCCTCTTAAAAAAAAAATCATCAATTACGTCTACTGGAATCCATGCAATTTTTTGTTCAGAGTGTTAATCTATGACATAGGTTGTTAGCGGCAGCTATTTAACGAATTTATTTTACTTCATCGCCATAAAAGCTTTTTTGTTTAGAGTGTTAATCAATGACGTAGGTTGTTAGCGGCAGCTAAATATAGTGAAGCTTCATCGCCATAAAAGCTTGTGAGGTGTTTTTTGTTTAGAGTGTTAATCAATGACGTAGGTTGTTAGCGGCAGCTATTTATCGCGAATTTATAGTGAAGTGGTCACTTCATCGCCATAAAAGCTTGTGAGGTGTTTTTTGTTTAGAGTGTTAATCAATGACGTAGGTTGTTAGCGGCAGCTATTTATCGCGAATTTATAGTGAAGTGGTCACTTCATCGCCATAAAAGCTTGTGAGGTGTAATAATATTTTCTCACAGTATAAAATAAATCATTTTCTAGAAAATGAATCATTTTCCAAAAAAATTTTTCTATAAAATAATTTCATTTTCCTATGTTTAGTAGTAATCTCAAATGAGTTGAAAAAATATTTAACTTTACTTACTTAACTTGTTATAAGATAGAATTGTTTTCCAAAAAAATATTAGTAAAAAACAATCTCTAAAAATAAGTCATACTTTTTATGTTAACCAAATATAGTTTTCCTTTAACTCATTTTTTCTAATGCTATCAAACACTGGAAAACACAGAAAACTATCTTTACACAATGTTTTCCATCGAAACAAATGGAGCGTAAATTTAGATTAGATTAAAGTAGAATTCTATTTAGTATAAAAAAAAATGATAGCTTTTTATCATCAGATCAAGATACCAATTGGTTTTTGGTGTAAGCAAAAATTGAACCCTAGATCTTTTAGGGGCCATTTGGTAACATTGTTCTAGTAACGTTGTTTGTATTTTTTGAAAATACGTATGGATGAAAAAGTGTATAAAAATGCGTGTATTATTGTTTAGAAAAATGAAAATATGTGTTTAAACACATGTATCAAACGACCCTTATTCAACCAGTTAAGCTAACTAGAAACCACGAATCAATACAATTGAAACGTAAATGCATGCTACAATACTCATTGCTATGTCACGCTTTTTCCTTTTTTATAAATGTTTTCAGGTGTCATATGTCTCTCTCTCCAAAAGATTTATTTAATGTATCTAATAAACATTGTTAAACATTTTTTTTGTAATACCTAATCTAAGAGCATTCACATCAGTTTGACTATAATTTCTTGTATATTTTACACTAAAAACCTATTTTTTCTATTTTACATACCCACTTCTCAAAATCCTCCACATCAGGCCATCTATTCTACAATCTGATTTATTTAAATAATCAATTTTCTCAATTTTTTATTATTTCTCTCAACTACCCTTTACATACACGCTCTCTCTCTCTCTCTCTCTCTCTCTCTCTTCTCTCTCTCTCTCTCTCTCTCTCCCCATTTTTTCTAATTTTTGCTCTCTCTCCATACCCATCTCTCTACCCATATGTATACCCATTTCTGAACACAAATCACTTCTCCCTCTCGGTCTAATCCACACCCTCTCAATCAGATCTCCATAGATAGCTTCACCGCCATCTCAAACCCCTCACTTTCTCTCGATCCTTCTCTTCCACGCTCATTGAGAATAAATATCAAACACCTTTACTGCAAAACCAGCAAGACCCATACTCACTAGTGGTGGCCCCACGTTATGGGAACACCCTGACCAGAAATTTTTTTTTTACATATATAATAATTAAATTTTTTTTTATTTGTTTCCCCTTAAAAAAAAATTAGGAACACCCTCAATCAAAATTAGGAACACCCTCAAATTAAAAATAATAATAATAATAATTGTTCTACTTTCAAGCAAAAAAAAAAAAAAAAAAGCCCAAAAAAAATTTTGAACTAAAATCTAAAAATAAAATAAAATAATAGTAACAAAGTAAGCGGCAAGCCCACGGATTCTTAAAAAAAACAATGGACGGCAAGCCCAACAGATTACAGAGGTCAAACCTACGGATTATAAAAATAAAATAAAAAACCAAACCCAGCAAATCACTAAATCAGAAACCTCAAATCACTAAATCAGAAATCACTAAAGGCTATAGCAAACCCTAAGCTCCCAGAATCTCCTTCAAAGTCCCACTAAGATCCTTTGCCATAAACCAAGGCTTCATCACCTTAGCGATCTCGATGACATCGTCGAGCGAGATGTTACCGTTGTGCTTGATATTCTTCGTTTTCTTCCAGTCGCGCTCCGGCTCCTTCAGCGCCTTAATGACCAACACGGCAGTAGAGGGCCCCACTGACACCTTGGCCTGACGGTTCTGGGCCATTAGCTTGACCGTTACGCAGAGGCCCTTCCAGTCCTTGGCGGTTCCCTTGGCTATGTCTTCTTCGATCTTCTTCGGGGAGAGACCCAGTGGACCGATCTTCAAAGCAAGTGAACTCGCCACTCCTACCTCACCTCCGATGACTCAGACGTACATCTCACTTGTGAGGGATCGAGCCTTAGAGGCATCTTTTAGGTCTTTGCTGGTGGAGCTTAGGGTTTGAGGAGCTTGTATAAAATAGCTATGGGGATGGGGGCGCAGTGAAAGTGAGTAAGAGAAACTGTGAGGTATTTCATTTTCCAAACTTCTCTCTATTTTTCTCTCTGACTCTCTCTCTCTCTCTCTCTCTCTCTCTCTCTCTCTCTCTCTCAGTCTCTCTCTCTCTCTCTCTGAAATCACTCAAATGAAACGAATGAGAGTCACTCTCTCACTATTCTTATGAACCGTGATTGGCTGAAACTTTTAAATTTATTAATATTTTGTCTGTTTTTTGACTTTTTGAATTTAGCTTTATCTTATCCATTGGTGTTGGTGTGTGTTGGTGTTGGTGTTGGGGAGATATTAATTGTCATTTAATATAATGTGTATTGTGATTTGTGATTGTGAAATTTTCTTATTAGCAACTGGCTCTTGTGATTGGGGGCATAGGCACGACTGTTGAGTAGGGTGGGGGTGGATGGGCATATGGGACGGGTAGGATATTTGAATTGGGGGAAGTAAATGCACATGAGATGTATGCTAGTGCAACTAATAAACAATAATTTAATTAACTAATAATTAATTGGAAAAAACAACTAATAAACAATAATTAATAATTTAACTAATCAATACATTATAAAAAACAAACAAATTAAATTACGTTAGGCTAAACAATAATTAATAATTTTATAATTAATGAAACAACAATATAACAAATTATAGTTTATAAAAGACAAACAAATTAATGAAATAACTAAACAACAATAATTAATAATTTTGTTAATATTAATGAACTTAGAGTTTATTATTTATTCCTTTGCTACAGTGGGAAAAATCCCTGAGAACCTATAGGAACACCCTGCAAAAAATTCCTAGAGCCGCCACTGACCACTTGTGAGGGATCGAGCCTTGGAGGCATCTTTTGGGTCTCTGGTGGTGGAGCTTAAGGTTTGAGGAGCTTGTATGAAATAGCTATGGGTATGGGGGTGTTGTGAAAGTAAGTCAGAGAAACTGTGAGGTATTTCATTTTACTAACTTCTCTCTGTTTTTCTCTCTTACTCTCTCTCTCTCTATCCAAAATCACTCAAATGAAATGAATGAGAGTCTCTCTCTCATTATTCTTTTGAACCGTGATTGGTTGAAGCTTTTAAATTTATTAATATTTTGTTTGTTTTTTGACTTTTTGAATTTGGCTTTATCTTATCCATTGGTGTTGGTGAGATATTAATTGTCTTTTAGTGTAATGTGTATTATGATTTGTTATTGTGAAATTTTCTGATTGGCAGCTGACTCTTGTGATAGGGGACATAGGCTCGACTGTTGAGTGGGGTGGGGGTGGATCGACACACAGGGCGGGTGGGATATTTGAATTGGGGGAAGTAAACACACATGAGATGTATGCTAGTGCAACTAATAAACAATAATTTAATTAACTAGTAATTAATTTGGAAAAGCAACTAATAAACAATAATTAATAATTTAATTAATCAATGCATTATAAAAGACAAACAAATTAAATTATGTTAGACTAAACAATAATTAATCATTTTATAATTAAGAAAATAACAATATAACAAATTATAGCTTACAAAAGACAAACAAATTAATGAAACAACTAAACAGCAATAATTAATAATTTTATTAATATTTCAAATAAACTTATAGTTTATTGTTTATTCTTTTGCTACTTTGGGAAAAATTCCTGAGAACTTATAGGAACACCTTGGGAAAAATTCTTAAAGCCGCCACTAGTTCATCTGTGAGGGATCGAGCCTTGGAGACATCTTTCAGGTCTCTAGTGGTGGAGCTTAGGGTTTGAGAAGCTTGTATGAAATAGCTATGAGGATGAGCTCATTTTACTAACTTCTCTCTCTTTTTCTCTCTGACTCTCTCTCAATCTCTCTCTCTCTGAAATCACTCAAATGAAATGAATGAGAGTCTTTCTCTCACTATTCTTTTGAACCATGATTGGCTGAAACTTTTAGATTTATTAATATTTTGTCTGTATTTTGGCTTTATCTTATCCGTTGGTGTTGATGTGTGTTGGTGTTGGTGTTGGTGTTGGTGTTGGTGAGATATTAATTGTCTTTTAGTGTAATATGTATTGTGTATTGTGATTTGTGATTGTGAAATTTTATAATTGGCAGTTGGCTCTTGTGATTAGGGGCATAAGCTCGACTGTTGAGTGGGGTGGGGGTGGATGGGAACATGGGGCGGGTGGGATATTTGAATTGGGGGAAGTAAATGCACATGAGATGTATGCTAGTGCAACCAATAAATAATAATTAATAATCTAATTAATTCATTCATTATAAAAGACAAACAAATTAAATTGCGTTAGGCTAAACAATAATTAATAATTTTATAATTAATGAAACAACAATAAAACAAATTATAGTTTATAAAAGACAAACAAATTAAAGAAACAACTAAACAACAATAATTAATAATTTCATTAATATTTGAAATGAACTTATAGTTTACCGTTTATTCTTTTGCTACCCTAGGAAAAATTCCAAAGAACTTATAGAAACACCTTGAGAAAAATTCCTAGACCTGTCAGTGGTCCACCAGTGAGAAATTGAGCCTTGTAGGCATCTTCTGGGTCTCTAGTGGTGGAGCTTAGGGTTTGAAGAGCTTGTATGAAATAGCTATGGGGATGGGGGTGCTATGAAAGTGAATCAGAAAAACTGTGAGGTATTTTATTTTATTTTACTAACTTCCCTCTCATTTTCTCTCTAACTCTCTCTCACTCTCACACTCTCTATCTCTCTTTATCTGAAATCACTCAAATGAAATGAATGAGAGTCTCTCTCTCACTATTCTTTTGAACTGTGATTGGTTGAAACTTATAAATTTATTAATATTTTGTCTGTTTTTTGACTTTTTGAATTTCGCTTTATCTTGTTCATTGTTGTTGGTATGTGTTGGTGATGGTGTTGGTGAGATATTAATTGTCTTTTAGTGTAATGTGTATTGTGATTTTTTATTATGAAATTTTCTGATTGGCATCTGGCTCTTGTGACTGGGGGCATAGGCTCGACTGTTGAGTGGGGTGGGGGTGGATGGGCACATGGGGTGGGTGGGATATTTGAATTAGGGGAAGCAAATGCACATGAGATGTATGCTAGTGTAACTAATAAACAATAATTTAATTATCTAATAATTAATTAGGAAAAGTAACTAATAAAAAATAATTAATCAATTAAATAATCAATACATTATAAAAGAAAAACAAATTAAATTATGTTCGGCTAAACAATAATTAATAATTTTGTTATTAATGAAACAACAATATAACAAATTATAGTTTAAAAAGACAAACAAATTAATGAAACAACTAAACAACAATAATTAATAATTTTATTAATATTTCAAATGAACTTATAGTTTATTGTTTATTCTTTTGCAACCCACGGAAAAATTCCTAAGAACTTATAAGAAAACCGTGGGAAAAATTTCAAGAGCCGTCACTGACCACCTGTGAGGGATCGAGCCTTGGAGGCATCTTTTGGGTCTTTGGTAGTGGAGCTTAGGGTTTAAGGAGCTCGTATGAAATAGCTATAGGGATAGGGGGGCCATGAAAGTAAGTCAGGGAAATTGTGAGGTATTCCATTTTACTAACTTCTCTCTCTCTCTCTCTCTCTCTCTCTCTCTCTCTCTCTCTCTCTCTCTCTCTCTAAAATCACTCAAATGAAATGAATGAGAGTCTCTCTATCTCACTATTCTTTTAAACCGTGATTGGCTAAAGCTTTTAAATTTATTAATATTTTGTCTGTTTTTTGACTTTTTGAATTTGGCTTTATTTTATCTATTGGTGTTGGTGTTGGTGTTGGTGTGGGTGAGATATTAATTGTCTTTTAGTGTAATGTGTATTGTGATTTGTGATTTTGAAATTTTCTAATTGGTAGATGGGACTTGTGATTAGGGGCATAAGCTCGACTGTTGAGTGGGTTGGAGGTGGATGGGCACATGGGGCAAGTGGGATATTTGAATCAGAGGAAGAAAATGCACATGGGATGTATGCAAGTGCAACTAAGAAACAAAAATTTAATTAAATAATAATTAGTTGGAAAAACAACTAATAAACAATAATTAATTATTTAATTAATCAATACATTATAAAAGACAGACAAATTAAATTATGTTAGGCTACATATTAATTAATAATTTTATAATTAATGAAACAACAATATAACAAATTATAGTTTATAAAAGACAAACAAATTAATGAAACAACTAAACAACAATAATTAATAATTTTATTAATATTTCAAATGAATTTATAGTTTATTGCTTATTTTTTTGCTACCCTAGGAAAAATTCTTGAGAACTTATAGGAACACATTGGGAAAAATTCCTAGAGCCGCTACTGGTCCACCTGTGAGGGATCGAGTCCTGTTGGCATCTTTTGGGTCTCTGGTGATGGAGCTTAGGGTTTGAGGAGCTTGTATGAAATAACTATGGAATTTGGGGCACTGTGAAAGTGAGTCAGAAAAACTGAGGTATTTTGTTTTACTAACTTCTCTCTCTTTTTCTTTCTAACTCTATCTCAGTCTCACACACTCTCTCTCCCTTTATCTGAAATCACTCAAATGAAACGAATGTGAGTCTCTCTCTCACTATTCTTTTGAACCGTGATTGCTTGAAGCTTTTAAATTTATTAATATTTTGTCTATTTTTTGACTTTTGAAATTTGGCTTTATCCCATTCATTGGTGTTGGTATGTGTTGGCTTGGTGAGATAATAATTGTCTTTTATTGTAATGTGTTTTGCGATTTGTGATTGTGAAATTTTCGGATTGGCATTTGGCTCTTGTGATTGGGGGCATAGGCTCGACTATTGAGTGGGGTGGGGGTGGATAGGCATATAGGACGGGCGGGATATTTGAATTGAGGGAAGTAAATGCACATGAGATGTATGCTAGTGTAACTAATATACAATAATTAAATGTCTAATAATTAATTGGGAAAAGTAACTAACAAAATATAATTAATAAATTAATTGATCAATACATTATAGAAGAAGAAAAAATTAAATTACGTTTAGCTAAACAATAATTAATAATTTTGTTATTAATGAAACAACAATATAACAAATTATAGTTTATAAAAGACAAACAAATTAATGAAACGAACTAAACAACAATAATTAATAATTTTATTAATATTTCAAATGAACTTATAGTTTATTATTTATTCTTTTGTTATCATGGGAAAAATTCCATAGAACTTATAGGAACACCCTGGGAAAAATTCCAAGAGCCGCCACTGACCACCTGTGAGGGATCGAGCCTTGGAGGCATCTTTCGAGTCTCTGGTAGTGGAGCTTAGGATTTAAGGAGCTCGTATGAAATAGCTATAGGGATGGGGGCCCTGTGAAAGTAAGTCAAGGAAACTGTGAGGTATTTCATTTTACTAACTTCTCTTTCTTTTTCTCTTTGACTCTCTCTCTCTCTCTCTCTCTCTCTCTCTCTCTCTCTCTCTCTCTCTAAAATCACTCAAATGAAATGAATGAGAGTCTCTCTCACACTATTCTTTTGAACCGTGATTGGCTGAAGCTTTTTAATTTATTAATATTTTGACTATTTTTTGACTTTTTAAACTTGGCTTTATCTTATCAAAAAAATTAATGAAACAACTAAACAACAATAATTAATAATTTTATTAATATTTCAAATGAACTTATAGTTTATTGTTTATTCTTTGCTACCCTAGGAAAAATTCCTGAGGACTTATAGGAACACCCTGAAAAAAATTTCTAGAGCCGCCACTGACCACCTGTGAGGGATCGAGCCTTGAAGGCATCTTTCGGGTCTCAGGTAGTGGAGCTTATGGTTTCAGGAGCTCGTATGAAATAGGTATGGGGATGAGGGTGCTATGAAAGTAATTCAGGAAAACTATGAGGTATTTCAATTTACTTACTTCTCTCTCTTTCTCTAGATTTTTGAAATTCTTTTTGGCTTTATCTTATCTTTTTGGTGTTGGTGTTGGTGAGATATTAATTGTCTTTTAGTGTAATGTGTATTGTGATTTGTGATTGTGAAATTTTCTAATTGGCAGCAGGGACTTGTGATTAGGGGCATAAGCTCGACTGTTGAGTGGATTAGGGGTAGATGGGCACATGAGGTGGGTGGGATATTTGAATCGGAGGAAGAAAATGCACATAAGATGTATGCTAGTGCAACTAATAAACAATAATTTAATTAAATAATAATTAATTGGGAAAAGCAACTAATAAACAATATTTAATTATTTAATTAATCAATACATTATAAAAGACAGACAAATTAAATTATGTTAGCCTAAATAATAATTAATAATTTTATAATTAATGAAACAACAATATAACAAATTATAGTTTATAAAAGACAAACAAATTAATGAAACGATTAAACAACAATAATTAATAATTTTATTAATATTTCACATGAACTTATAGTTTATTGTTTATTTTTTTGCTACCCTAGGAAAAATTCCTAAGAACTTATAGGAACACTTTGGGAAAAATTCCTATAGCTGCCACTGGTCCACCTGTGAGGGATAGAGCCTTGTAAGCATCTTTCGGGTCTCTAGTGGTGGAGTTTAGGGTTTGAGGAGCTTGTATGAAATAACTATGGGGTTTGTGGCGCTGTGAAAGTGAGTCAAAAAAACTGTGAGGTATTTTATTTTACTAACTTCTCTTTCTTTTTCTCTCTGACTCTCTCTCAGTCTCACACACTCTCTCTCTCTTTATCTGAAATCACTTAAATGAAACAAATGTGAGTCTCTCTCTCTCTCTATTCTTTTGAACTGTGATTGGTTTAAGCTTTTAAATTTATTAATATTTTGTCTGTTTTTTTACTTTTTGAATTTGGCTTTATCTTATTCATTGGTGTTGGTATGTGTTGGTGTTGTTGTTGGTGAGATATTAATTGTCTTTTATTGTAATGTGTTTTGTGATTTGTGATTATGAAATTTTCTGATTGGCATCTGGCTCTTGTGATTGGGGGCATAGGTTAGACTGTTGAGTGGTGTGGGGGTGGATTGGCACATAGGGCGAGTGGGATATTTGAATTGGGGGAAGTAAATGCACATGAGATGTATGCTAGTGTAACTAATAAACAATAATTTAATTATCTAATAATTAATTGGGAAAAGTAACTAATAAAATATAATTAATTAATTAATCAATACATTATAGAGGAAAAAAAATTAAATTATGTTCAGCTAAACAATAATTAACAATTTTGTTATTAATGAAACAATAATATAACAAATTATAGTTTATAAAAGACAAACAAATTAATAAAATAACTAAACAACAATAATTAATAATTTTATTAATATTTCAAATGACCTTATACTTTATTGTTTATTCTTTTGCTACCTTGGGAAAACTTCCTGAGAACTTATAGGAACACGTTGGGAAAAATTTATGGAGCCGCCACTGAGCACCTATGAGGGATCGAGCCTTGGAGGCATCTTTCGGGTCTCTGGTAGTGGAGCTTAGGGTTTAAGGATCTCGTACGAAATAGCTATAGAGATGGGGGCGCTGTGAAAGTAAGTCTGGGAAACTGTGAGGTATTTCATTTTACTAACTTCTTTTTCTTTCTCTCTCTGACTCTCTCTCTCTCTCTCTTTCTCTCTCTCTCTGAAATGACTCAAATGTAATGAATGAGAGTCTCTTTCTCACTATTCTTTTAAATCGTGATTGGCTGAAGCTTTTAAATTTATTAATATTTTGTCTATTTTTTGACTTTTTAAATTTGGCTTCATTTTATCTGTTGGTGTTGGGGTTGGTGTTGGTGAGATATTAATTGCCTTTTAGTGCAGAGTGTATTGTGATTTGTGATTGTGAAATTTTCTAATTGGCAGTTGGGACTTGTGATTAGGGGCACAGGCTCGACTATTGAGTGGGTTGGGGGTGGATGGGCACATGAGACAGGTGGGATATTTGATTTAGTGGAAGTAAATGCACATGAGATGTATGCTAGCGCAACTAATAAACAATAATTTAATTAAATAATAATTAATTGGGAAAAGCAACTAATAAACAATAATTAATTATTTAATTAATCAATACATTATAAAAGACAGACAAACTAAATTACGTTAGGCTAAACAATAATTAATAATTTTATAATTAATGAAATAACAATATGACAAATTATAGTTTATAAAAGACAAAAAAATTAATGAAACAACTAAACAACAATAATTAATAATTTTATTAATATTTCAAATGAACTTATAGTTTATTGTTTATTCTTTTGCTACCCTGGGAAAAATTCCTGAGAACTTATAGGAACACCCTGGGAAAAATTTCTGTAGCCGCCACTGACCACCTGTGAGGGATCGAGCCTTGGAGGCATCTTTTGGGCCTCCGGTAGTAAGCTTAGGGTTTAAGGAGCTCGTATGAAAAAGCTATAGGGATGGGGGTGCTGTGAAAGTAAGTCAGGGAAACTGTGAGGTATTTCCTTTCAATAACTTCTCTCTCTTTTTATCTCTGACTCTCTCTATCTGTCTGTCTGTATGTCTCTCTCTCTCTCTCTCTCTATCTCTCTCTCTCTCTGAAATCACTCAAATGAAATGAATGAGAGTCCCTCTCTCAGTATTCTTTTCAGCCGTGATTGGCTGAAGCTTTTAAATTTATTAATATTTTGTCTGTTTTTTGACTTTTTGAATTTGGCTTTATCTTATCTATTGGTGTTGGTGTTGGTGAGATATTAATTGTCTTTTAGTGTAATGTGTATTGTGATTTGTGATTGTGAAATTTTCTATTTGGTAGCTAGGACTTGTGATTAGGGGCATAAGCTCAACTGATGAGTGGGTTGGGGGTGGATGGGCACATGGGGCGGGTGGGATATTTGAATCGGAGGAAGTAAATGCACATGAGGTGTATGCTAGTGCAACTAATAAACAATAATTTAATTAAATAATAATTAATTAGGAAAAACAACTAATAAACAATAATTAATTATTTAATTAATCAATACATTATAAAAGACAAACAAATTAAATTATGTTAAGCTAAATAATAATTAATAATTTTATAATTAATGAAACAACAATATAACAAACTATAATTTATAAAAGGCAAACAAATTAATGAAACAACTAAACAAAAATAATTAATAATTTTATTAATATTGCAAATGAATTTATAGTTTATTGTTTTTTTTTTTGCTACCCTAGGAAATATTCCTGAGAACTTATAGGAACACTTTGGGAAAAATTCCTAGAGTTGCCACTAATCCACCCGTGAGGGATCGAGCCTTGTAGGTATCTTTTGGGTCTTTGGTGGTGGAGCTTAGGGTTTGAGGAGCTTGTATGAAGTAACTATGGGGTTTGGGACTCTGTGAAAGTGAGTCAGAAAAACTGTGAGGTATTTTATTTTACTAACTTCTCTCTCTTTTTCTCTCTGACTCCTTCTCAATCTCATACATTCTCTCTCTTTATCTGAAAACACTCAAATGAAACGAATGTGAGTCTCTCTCTCACTATTCTTTTGAACCGTGTTTGGTTGAAGAATTTAAATTTATTAATATTTTGTCTATTTTTTGATTTTTTGAATTTGGCATTATCTTATTCCTTGGTGTTGGTATGTGTTGGTGTTGGTGAGATATTAATTGTCTTTTATTGTAATGTGTTTTGTGAGTTGTGATTGTGAAATTTTCTGATTGGCATTTGGCTCTTGTGATTGGGGGCATAGGCTAGGTTGTTGAGTGGGGTGGGAGTGGATGGGCATATAGGGCGAGTGGGATATTCGAATTGGGGGAAGTAAATGCACATGAGATGTATGCTAGTATAACTAATAAACAATAATTTAATTATCTCATAATTAATTGGGAAAAGTAACTAATAAAAAATAATTAATCAATTAATTAATCAATTCATTATAAAAGAAAAACAAATTAAATTATGTTCGGCTAAACAATAATTAATAATTTTATTATTAATGAAACAACAATATAACAAATTATAGTTTAAAAAAGACAAACAACTTAATGAAACGACTAAACGACTAAACAACAATAATTAATAATTTTATTAATATTTCAAATAAACTTATAGTTTATTGTTTATTCTTTTGCTACTCTGGGAAAAATTCCTGAGAACTTATAGGAACACCTTGGGAAAAATTTCTAAAGCTGCACTGTCCACTTGTGAGGGATTGAGCCTTGGTGGCATCTTTCAGGTCTCGAGTAGTGGAGCTTAGGGTTTAAGGTGCTCGTATGAAATAGATATAGGGATGGGGGCGCTGTGAAAGTAAGTCAGGGAAACTGTGAGGTATTTCATTTTACTAACTTCTCTCTCTTTTTCACTCTGACTTTCTCTATCTCTATCTCTCTCTCTCTTTCTCTAAAATCACTCAAATGAAATGAATGAGAGTTTCTCTCTCACTATTCTTTTGAACTGTGATTGGCTGAAGCTTTTAAATTTATTAATATTTTGTCTGTTTTTTGACTTTTTGAATTTGGCTTTATCTTAGCTGTTAGTGTTGGTGTTGGTGAGATATTAATTGTCTTTTAGTGTAATGTGTATTGTGATTTGTGATTGTGATATTTTCTTATTGGCAGCTGGCACTTCTGATTGGGGGCATAAGCTCTACTGTTGAGTGGGGTGGGGGTGGATTGGCATATGGGGCGGGTTGGATATTTGAATTGGGGGAAGTAAATGCACATGAGATGTATGCTCGTGCAACTAATAGACAATAATTTAATTAGGTAAGAATGAATTGGAAAAAAAAACTAATAAACAATAATTAATAATTTAATTAGTCAATACATTATAAAACAAAAATAAATTAAATTTTGTTAGGCTAAACAACAATTAATAATTTTATAATTAATGAAACAACATTATAACAAATTATAGTTTATAAAAGACAAAAAAATTAATGAAACAACTAAACAACAATAAATAATAATTTTATTAATATTTCAAATGAACTTATAGTTTATTGTTTATTCTTTTGCAACCCTTGGAAAAATTCCTGAGAACTTATAGGAACATCTTGGGAAAAATTCTTGAAGCCACCACTGACCACTTGTGAGGGATCGAGCCTTGAGGCATCTTTTGGGTCTCTGGTGGTGGAGCTTAGGGTTTGAGGAGCTTGTATGAAATAGCTATGGGAATGGGGGCGCTGTGAAAGTGAGTTAGAAAAACTGTGAGGTATTTCATTTTATTAACTTCTCTCCCTTTTCCTCTTTGACTTTCTCTAAGGCTCTGTTTGGGAGTTCATAAGGGAATGGAATGGAATAGAATGATCATAAGGGAATGGAAATGAATGGAATGGAATAGAATGTATTTTAGTAAGGGAATGGACTGGAAATGAATGGAATGGAATTGAATTAAGTAACATTGATTAGATGTTTTAAAATAAAGTAATGGAAAGGAATGAAAATGAATGGAATGTAAGTAATCTTGTTTGGGAGTAACATGAAGGGAATGGAATGGAATGGAATTATTTAATGACAATATTACTATTAGACCCCTCTTTTAAATAAAGGGTTGAATATATTGGGGTATTTTGGGAGTTTTAGTAAAAAATTCATTAAATCTAATTTCATTCCCTCCCATTCCTCCCAATTTCAGGAGGAATAAAAATTTGAGGTTTTAAGGGAACAGAGAGGAATGAGTATTCCCTCCAACCCATTCTATTCCCTCCCACTTAAACTCCCAAACAAATTAAATTATATTAGGCTAAACAATAATTAATAATTTTATAATTAATGAAACAACAATATAACAAATTATAGTTTCTAAAAGACAAAATTCTTGGAGCCGCCACTAGTCCACCTGTGAGGGATCGAGCCTTGGAGGCATCTTTTGGGTCACTAATGGTGGAGCTTAAGGTTTGAGGAGCTTGTATGAAATAGCTATGGGGATGGGGGAGCTGTGAAAGTGAGTCAGAAAAACTTTGAGGTATTTCATGTTACTAACTTCTCTCTCTTTTTCTCTCTGACTCTCTCTCAGTCTCTTACTCTCTCTCTCTCTCTTTATCTGAAATCACTCAAATGAAATGAATGAGAGTCTCTCTCTCACTATTCTTTTGAATCGTGATTGGCTAAAGATTTTAAATTTGTTAATATTTTGTATGTTTTTTAACCTTTTGAATTTGGCTTTATCTTATCCGTTGGTGTTGGTGTGTGTTGGTGTTGGTTTTGGTGTTAGCGTTGGTGTTGGTGAGATATTAATTGTCTTTTAGTGTAATGTGTATTGTGATTTGTAATTGTGAAATTTTCTTATTGGCAGCTAGCACTTGTGATTGGGGGCATAAGCTCGATTGTTGAGTGGGGTGGGGGTGGCTGGGCATATGGGGCGGGTGGGATATTTGAATTGGGGGAAGTAAATGCACATAAGATGTATGCTAGTGCAACTAATAAACAATAATTTAATTAACTAATAATTAATTGGGAAAAGAAACTAATAAACAATAGTTAATAATTTAATTAACCAATGCATTATAAAAGACAAATAAATTAAATTATGTTAGGCTAAACAATAATTAATAATTTTATAATTAATGAAATAACAATATAACAAATTATAGTTTATAAAAGAGAAACAAATTAATGGAACAACTAAACAACAATAAATAATAATTTTATTAATATTTCAAATGAACTTATAGTTTATTGTTTATTCTTATGCTACCCTAGGAAAAATTCCTAAGAACTTATATGAACACCCTGGGAAAAAGTCCTAGAGCCACCACTAACCACTTGTGAGGGATCGAGCCTTGGAGGCATCTTTTCGGTCTCTAGTGGTGGAGCTTAGGGTTTGAGAAGCTTGTATGAAATAGCTATGGGGATAAGGGCACTGTGAAAGTGAGTCAGAAAAATTGTGAGGTATTTCATCTATATATATATATATATATATATCTCTTTGCTCACAATTTTTCTCATCAATACTTATCTATATATATATACATTCTCATTTTTCTTATTTTCTGAAAACAATAACAATAAATGAAATTCCTACATATGTGATAACTCATTTCTTTTGAATTGTATTATTTAGTCTAAAGTCTAACTGAAATTAAATTTATTAATCATTTTGTAATGTTTTTTGACTTTTTGAATTTGGCTTTATCTTATTCCTTGGTGTTGGTATGTGTTGGTGTTGGTAATTTCTCTCTCTTTTTCTCTTGATCTCTATTCTTTCTCTCTCTCTCTCTCTCTATCTGAAATCACTCAAATGAAAAAAATTTCTCTAACTATTCTTTTGAATGTCTATTAGATATTAACTATCTTTTATTGTAATGTGTTTTGTGATTTGTGATTGTGAAATTTTTTGATTGGCATTTGGCTTTTCTGATTGGGAGCATAGACTAGATTGTTGAGTGGGGTGGGAGTGGATGGGCATATAGGGCGGGTGGGATATTCAAATTGGGGGAAGTAAATGCACATGAGATGTATGCTAGTGTAACTAATAAACAATAATTTAATTATCTCATAATTAATTGGGAAAAGTAGCTAATAAAAAATAATTAATAAATTAATTAATCAATTCATTATAAAAGAAAAACAAATTAAATTATGTTTGGCTAAACAATAATTAATAATTTTGTTATTAATGAAATAGCAATATAACAAATTATAGTTTAAAAAAGACAAACAAATTAATGAAACGACTAAACAACAATAATTAATAATTTTATTAATATTTCAAATGAACCTATAGTTTATTGTTTATTCTTTTGCTACTTTGGGAAAAATTCCTGAGAACTTATAGGAACACCTTGGGAAAAATTTATGGAGCCGCCACTGTCCACCTGTGAGGGATTGAGCCTTGGTGGCATCTTTCAGGTCTTGAGTAGTGGAGCTTAGGGTTTAAGGTGCTCGTATGAAATAAATATAGGGATGGGGGCGCTGTGAAAGTAAGTCAGGGAAACTGTGAGGTTTTTCATTTTACTAACTTCTCTCTCTTTTTCACTTTGACTTTCTCTATCTCTCTCTCCCTCTCTCTTTCTCTAAAATCACTCAAATGAAATGAATGAGAGTTTCTCTCTCACTATTCTTTTGAACTGTGATTGGCTGAAGCTTTTAAATTTATTAATATTTTGTCTGTTTTTTGACTTTTTGAATTTGGCTTTATCTTAGCTATTAATGTTGGTGTTGGTGAGATATTAATTGTCTTTTAGTGTAATGTGTATTGTGATTTGTGATTGTGATATTTTCTTATTGGCAACTGGTACTTCTGATTGGGGGCATAAGCTCGATTGTTGAGTGGGGTGGGGGTGGATTGGCACATGGGGCGGGTTGGATATTTGAATTGGGGGAAGTAAATGCACATGAGATGTATGCTCGTGCAACTAATAGACAATAATTTAATTAGGTAATAATTAATTGGGAAAAACAACTAATAAACAATAATTAATAATTTAATTAGTCAATACATTATAAAACAAAAAAAAAATTAAATTTTGTTAGGCAAAACAACAATTAATAATTTTATAATTAATGAAACAACAATATAACAAATTATAGTTTATAAAAGACAAAAAATTTAATGAAACAACTAAACAACAATAAATAATAATTTTATTAATATTTCAAATAAACTTATAGTTTATTGTTTATTCTTTTGCAACCCTAGGAAAAATTCCTAAGAACTTATAGGAACATCTTGGGAAAATTTCCTAAAGCCACCACTGACCACTTGTGAGGGATCGAGCCTTGAGGCATCTTTTGGATCTCTGGTGGTGGAGCTTAGGGTTTGAGGAGCTTGTATGAAATAGTTATGGGAATGGGGGCGCTGTGAAAGTGAGTCAGAAAAACTGTGAGGTATTTCATTTTACTAACTTCTCTCCCTTTTTCTCTTTGACTTTCTCTAAGGCTCCATTTGGGAGTTCATAAGGGAATGGAATGGAATAGAATGATCATAAGGGAATGTAAATGAATGGAATGGAATAGAATGTATTTTAGTAAGGGAATGGACTGGAAAAGAATGAAATGGAATTGAATTAAGTAACATTGATTAGATGTTTTAAAATAAAGTAATGGAAATGAATGAAAATGAATGGAATGTAAGTAATCTTGTTTGGGAGTAATATGGAGGGAATGTAATGTAATGAAGTCATTTTATGACAATATTACTATTAGACCCCTATTTTAAAATAAAGGATTGAATATATTGGGGTATTTTGGGAGTTTTAGTAAAAAATTCATTAAATCTAATTTCATTCCCTCCTATTCCTCCCAATTTCAGGAGGAATAAAAATTTGAGGTTTTAAGGGAATAGAGAGGAATGAGTAACCCATTCCATTCCCTCCTACTTAAACTCCTAAACAAATTAAATTATATTAGGCTAAACAGTGATTAATAATTTTATAATTAATGAAACAACAATATAACAAATTATAGTTTCTAAAAGACAAAATTCTTGGAGCCACCACTAGTCCACCTGTGAGGGATCGAGCCTTGGAGACATCTTTTGGGTCACTAATGGTGGAGCTTAGGTTTTGAGGAGCTTGTATGAAATAGCTATGGGGATGGGGGAGTTGTGAAAGTGAGTCAGAAAAACTTTAAGGTATTTCATGTTACTAACTTCTCTCTTTTTTTCTCTCTAACTCTCTCTCAGTCTCTTACTCTCTCTCTCTCTTTATCTGAAATCACTCAAATAAAATGAATGAGAGTCTCTCTCTCACTATTCTTTTGAACCGTGATTGGCTGAAGATTTTAAATTTATTAATATTTTGTATGTTTTTTAACCTTTTGAATTTGGCTTTATCTTATCCGTTGGTGTTGGTGTGTGTTGGTGTTGGTTTTGGTGTTAGCGTTGGTGTTGGTGAGATATTAATTGTCTTTTAGTGTAACGTGTATTGTCATTTGTAATTGTGAAATTTTCATATTGGCAGCTAGCTCTTGTGATTGGGGGCATGAGCTCGACTGTTGAGTGAGGTGGGGGTGGCTGGGCACATGAGACGGGTGGGATATTTGAATTGGGGGAAGTAAATGCACATGAGATGTATGCTAGTACAACTAATAAACAATAATTTAATTAACTAATAATTAATTGGGAAAAGCAACTAATAAACAATAGTTAATAATTTAATTAACCAATAAATTATAAAAGACAAATAAATTAAATTATGTTAAGCTAAACAATAATTAATAAATTTATAATTAATGAAATAACAATATAACAAATTATAGTTTATAAAAGACAAACAAATTAATGAAACAACTAAACAACAATAAATAATAATTTTATTAATATTTCAAATGAACTTATAGTTTATTGTTTATTCTTTATTCTTATGAAACCCTAGGAAAAATTCCTGAGAACTTATATGAACACCCCGGGAAAAATTCCTAGAGCCACCACTGACCACTTGTGAGGGATCGAGCCTTAGAGGCATCTTTTCGGTCTCTGGTGGTGGAGCTTAGGGTTTGAGGAGCTTGTATGAAATAGCTATGGGGATAATGGTGCTGTGAAAGTGAGTCAGAAAAATTGTGAGGTATTTCATCTATATATATATATATATATATAAAACCGAAGCTCTGCTTGCTCCACAATTTTTCACGTCATCAATACTTATCTATATATATATATATATAACCGATACTCATTTTTAAATATTTTAGCTTAACAATAACAATAAATAAATTCCTACATAAAAAAATATTAAACAAATAACTTTATTTCAAATTGGGAAAAAAAAACTTATTTCAACCCAACGTATTATTATAGTCTAAAGTCTAACTGAAATGCACCAAAAAAAAAAAAAATTGTATAGGTGATAGCTTAAACTCTTCATTCATCATTAAAAAAAAAAAAAAAAGTAATAGCTTAAATTTTTCATTCTTTATTGGACTTTTTTTTTCATAATCAATAGTTTTCCCGTGCATCGCACGGGTTAGCGACTAGTTTTTCTAATTTCTCTCTCTTTTTCTCTCTGACTCTCTCTCAATCTCTCATTCTTTCTCTCTCTCTCTTTATCTGAAATCACTCAAATGAAATGAATGAGAGTCTCTCTCTCACTATTCTTTTGAACTGCGATTGGCTGAAGCTTTTAAATTTATTAATATTTTGTTTGTTTTTTGACTTTTTGAATTTGGCTTTATCTTATCTGTTGGTGTTGGTGTTGGTGTTGATGAGATATTAATTGGTGTTGGACAGGCACATGTGGCGGGTGGGATATTTGAATTGGGGGAAGTAAATGCACATGAGATATATGCTTGTGCAACTAATAAACAATAATTTAATTAACTAATAATTAATTGAGAAAAGCAACTAATAAACTATAATTAATAATTTAATTAATCAATACATTATAAAAGACAGACAAATTAAATTATGTTAGGCTAAATAATAATTAATAATTTTATAATTAATGAAACAATAATATAACAAGTTATAATTTATAAAAGACAAACAAATTAATGAAACAACTAAACAACAATAATTGATAATTTTATTAATATTTCAAATCAACTTATTGTTTATTGATTATTCTTTTGCAACCCTGGGAAAAATCCTTGAGAACTTATAAGAACACCTTGGGAAAAATCTTGGAGCCGCCACTGACCACCTGTGAGGGATAGAGCCTTGGAGGCATCTTTTGGGTCTTTGGTGGTGGAGCTTAGGGTTTATGGTGGTTGTATGAAATACCTATGGGGAGGGGGGCGCTTTGATAGTGAGTCAGAGAAACGTGAGGTGTTTTATTTTACTAACTTCTCTCTCTTTTTCCCTCTGACTCTCTCTCAGTCTCTGTCTCTCTTTATCTGAAATCACTGAAATTAAATGAACGAGAGTCTCTCTCTCATTATTCTTTTGAACCGTGATTGGTTGAAGCTTTTAATTTTATTAATATTTTGTCTGTTTTTTGACTTTTTGAATTTGGCTTTATCTTATTCATTGGTGTTGGTATGTGTTGGTGTTGGTGTTGGTGAGATATTAATTGTCTTTTAGTGTAATGTGTATTGTGTATTGTGATTTGTGATTATGAAATTTTCTGATTGGCAATTAGCTCTTGTGATTGGGGGCATAGGCTTGATTGTTGAGTGGGGTGGGGGTGGATGGGCACATGGGGCGGGTGAGATATTTGAATTGGGGGAAGTAAATGCACAGGAGATGTATGCTAGTGCAACTAATAAATAATAATTTAATTAACTAATAATTAACTGGGAAAAGCAACTAATAAACGATAATTAGTAATTCAATTAATCAATACATTATAAAAGACAAACAAATTAAATTATGTTAGACTAAACAATAATTAATAATTTTATTATTAATGAAACAACAATATAAAAAATTATAGTTTATAAAAGACAAACAAATTAATGAAACAACTAAACAACAATAATTAATAATTTTATTAATATTTCAAATGAACTTATAGTTTATTGTTTATTATTTTGCTACCTTAGGAAAAATTCTTGAAAACTTATAGGAACACCCTGGGAAAAATTTCTGGAGTTGCCACTGACCACCTGTGAGGGATCGAGCCTTGGAGGCATCATTTGGGTCTCTAGTGGTGGAACTTACGGTTTGAGGAGCTTGTATGAAATAGCGATGGGGATGGGGGCGCTGTGAAAGTTAGTTAGAGAAACTGTGAGGTATTTCATTTTACTAACTTCTCTCTCTCTCTCTCTCTCTCTCTCTCTCTGAAATCACTCAAATGAAATGAATGGGAGTCTCTCTCTCACTAATCTTTTGAACCGTGATTGGTTAAAGCTTTTAAATTTATTAATATTTTGTGTGTTTTTTGACTTTTTGAATTTGGCTTTATCTTATCCGTTGGTGTTGGTGTTGGTGTTGGTGTTAGTGAGATATTAATTGTCTTTTAATGTAATGTGTATTGTGATTGTGAAATTTTTTGATTGGCTGCTGGCTCTTGTGATTGGGGCATAGGCTCGACTATTGAGTGGGGTGGGGGCGGGTTGGCAGATAGGGCGGGTGAGATAGTTGAATTGGGGGAAGTAATTGCACATGAGATGTATGCTAGTGCAACTAATAAACAATAATTTAATTAACTAATAATTAATTGGGAAAAGTAACTAATAAACAATAATTAATAATTTAATTAATCAATATATTATAAAAGACAAATAAATTAAATTGTGTTAGGCTAAACAATAATTAATAATTTTATAATTAATGAAACAACAATATAAGAAATTATAGTTTATAAAAGACAAACAAATTAATGAAACAACTAAACAACAGTAATTAATAATTTTATTAATATTTCAAATGAACTTATAGTTTATTGTTTTTCTTTTGCTACCCTGGGAAAAATTCTTGAGAACTGAAAGGAATACCCTGGGAAAAATTCCTGGAGTCGCCACTGACACTCACTCCTCAAACAAGACCCAATCTCCACTCCCTCTTGGTCAAGAACTGATCAAGCAGGACCCACAAGCACCGATCAAACAAGACCCACAAGCACTGATCAAGCAAGACCCATTAGCATCGATCAAACAAGGCTCACAAGCACCGATCGTTCTAGTCAAGCATCGATCGTTCGACAAGCACCGATCTATCTTTTTGTTGGTTTGTTCGTGTGGGTTTGTTTGTGTGTGGGTGTGGGTGTGTTTGTGTATCTCTATATTGATTTGTCTGTGTGGATGTATTTGTGTGCGGGTGTGTTTGTGTGTATCAGAGGAAAAAGAAGATGAGGTGAGGAGAAGTCACTGAATTTGTTGTGCACGGAGAAGAGAGAGAAAAAAAGGTGCAAATGTGAAATTAATAAAATAATAAGATACACATCTACTGTAATCGTGCATATATGCACGGTTACTGTAACAAATGTGTAAATATACACAATTTTAGAAAGATTTATGTGGAAAATTTTTGTGGCAAAATGTGTAAAATTGGTTAGTTTTTGCATATTACAAAGTTTTACATATACTGATGTGAATGCTCTAAGTAGGAAGAATATACTACTTAGGGAGGTGCCCAATAAAAGTCCATGTATGTGTACCCATATACCTACGAGTCTAAAAATCATGAATTTAAGTAGTGATAAACCTCGTTTAATGCCCCAGGTGGTTCCACAAGAATCATTTTTCCTTTCAGAAATGCTAAACATAAGTCAAACTCTTAAAAAAAAAAAAAAAAAAAAACATAACTATACGTTTTGTTTAAGCGAGCGATGAATTGTTTTCTAAGACAACTAAGGATTATAAATTTTTAAAGGATAAATTATACCAAGTTCGTTCCCCTCATGTTTAGCAAAAAAAAAAAAAAAAAAGGTTCCTTCCCCTCATAGAATGCTCATGGATCATGGTTATTCAAGTTTGCATTATGGAAATATTTATAAGTTGTGACGTGTGATATTAGTTTCATCATGTGAATAGATTAGCATAAATAGTAAGTAATATTTTTCCAAGGATAGACTTTTTAAGTTTTAAAAAGAGGTCCTAATATCCTGAATTTCTTTTCTCCTTTTTTTTTTTTTATTAAGAATATACTAAAATTAAATAGGGACTTGTCTGATTGTTCCTACTCCGTGATGAACTGGAAACAGCTTTTTTACGCACAAGGCGCAACCACGATTGATGAACGGTACAAACAGTTGAAACTTGAAACATGTTATACGTTTTTTTAATAAAACAAAGATTATTTCTGGCTGGCTTTCTTTAGATTTTTTTTTTTTCAATTTTCTATTTTCCGAGTGGAAGGATCAATATTAGTACCAAAAAAAAAAAACATAATTTTCATCGTAACTCGTTACATAGTAAGTTGTAAGTGATGGAGATGAGATTTGTATGAACTCACTATTTTTTTTTTGACCACTCACAACTTTATTACGTCTAACTGTGCAGCAAAAATTGTGTTAATTTTTATGTTCTTGTTAAGCTAAAAAGGAAAAAACAACAATGAAAGGACAAATTATACAATCTTCGTTATGGATCATATTACTTATCTGCCATTCCATTAAAAGATTTTTTGTTCAAAACTGCTAAGTCAATTTAACAAGTATGTTTGTTTTTTTTTTTTTTTAATTATAAATCAACTTATAAATTTTAAACGGATGAGAGTCTTTTGGTTGAATAGTAGATAAGTGATATGGTCTTAGGACCAACCCTTCCACCAGGCCAATTAGGCTATTGCCTAAGGCCCCCAAGTGAAAGGGGCCCCAAAATTTTGAAAAAGTAGGGGAAATAGGAAAAAAAATTTAGTTTCAAATGCAACTCTAAAAAATCTTATACATTATTGTGATCAAATAATAAAAAATATGGTACATTCCGATAAACATTGGTACCCCAAAAGATTATTTGGTATAAAAAAATCAATTATCCCAGAAATATCATCATTAACCTTTAGACAAATCAAAATTCAACTAGATAAAATCCAAATCTGGTTTAAAAATACCAGATGATGATAGTTTGTAAAAATACTGTCGTCATCTTGAATCTTTTCTCAAATATGATGTTTATTATGATTTTTTTTTTGATAGGTATTATGATGTTGATTAGGATTAAAAGTTTTAATAGAAATTTTACAAATAAAAAAATATACTCCAATTGACATACAACTTTATATAAAAAAGTTATATTCATTTCCAAATACATGAATTGCTTATAAAATTTTACTAACAATACTTGTTATAATTGTTTCTGCAGAAAGAAATTTTTTAAAATATAAATTAATAAAATCATATTTAAGATCGATAATGTTCTAAGAAAAATTAAGTAGATTAATTATATTATCGATTGAAAAAGAGATATTTAAAAAACTTGAATACAAAATTTTAATTAGTCAATTTACATCTCAAAAAATAAAAAAATAAATTTTAAATAAAATATATTATAATATAATAATATTAATTTAATTAATACATAAACATAAAAAAATGCTTTATTTTAATTGGAGTGTGTGTCTTTGGTTGACCGCAATGGGCGCGCAAAAATAATAGTGTTTAAAAAAAAAAAAAAAATCTTAAGAGAGACAGCGTGGAGGAGGGTGTCTTTTTGGTTGACGACAATGAATGAGAATAAAATGGTGTTTGCCACGTCAGATTTGCACATGCACGTACACTTTTTAGTGGTGTTGGAGAATGGACCCGTGTGTATTTAAAAGATGTCGAGATTGTAAACATGTGAGCTGCTAACGGGGCCTCACTGTCAACCTTATTTTGATTGAAAAAAAAAGGCAAAAAGAATATGACTCTTTTTGGCGTTTTGTTGCCTATTTAATCTACCAAAAATTTCTTTTTTTTTTATTACTTTTGGGAAAAATAAAAAAATTGTTATTTATATTATATTTATGAAATAAATTTGGAGATACACAATTTTTTCCTAAGTTTTCACAACCGTTTATATGGTTTGTTATAATAGATTTATAAAAAATAAAAAATAGTGTTAATACTTAATAGTGGCCAGTGAGTTTCACAAAAATTATTAATTTGATTTACTATGGCATTTTGAAATTTGGTTATGAAGAAATTGAAATATTACTCTCAATTGCGTAAATTACGATAATTAGCTTATAATCTTATACATACGCTTAGGAGAGAAGGTATTTGGTATCAAATGATACCATGCTAGTGGTATCAAAATCCAATAAATGTGAAATATGTCAGCAAAAAATAACTACTCCATTAACAAATGAAAGACAAGTAGTAGGCAGTTATTTTTACACTCATATCTCTAATTTATTAGGTTTTAATACAGATGACATGGAATCATTTGATACAAAATACTTTTTCGTACTTAGTAAGTAACGAATTGTACATTTTCATATAATTACATAAAAGATTAATAAATTTAAATTTAGCATTTTTATATTTTTGAGGTTTAGATGAATGAATTTGCATGAAAGTATAACCAATACAAAATTATAGTATAATTGAAAGGAATCTTAACTTTAAATTGAACTTTTAAAACTCAATAAAGAAATAAACTAAAAAATTGATTTATTTTTGTCCTTGATGTGTCACCAATTACATTCGTTATCATTTTAATTTGTAAATGATTTTATAATAAAATTGGTTGTAACTTTAACATTCCCTATTTTATATTACAAATCATAATTGTTAAATCCTGTACTTAGTATTTAAAAAATCAATAGTAAATATCAAACCTTGTTAAAGGTTTTTGAATAAATTTTTTGGATTAAAAGTACCATTATTTAATAAATGAAATTACAAAGAGGGTCATGTTGTATACATTACCAAATTTTCGTCAACCAATTGGAAAAATTATCACCTATGATATTCTCTGTACCAATTAATTTCAACAATTTGTCAATTCCTTAAGCTAACTCCTTATTGTTAGCTTATTAGTATTGTTATAGGTTTCAATGATTATTTTCTTTATGGAAAATTATTAAATACTCTAGGAATGTCATAAATGCGTACTCCTCCCTCTCACATGAATTGTGGATCCTATTATAAATTTAAGAAATTAAATTCTATAAGGATGGGGTGTAAAACCCATGTTTTACACCATCTAATAAGTGATTGCCACATCAGCAAGTTATTTAAAATTTAATACATCCTAACACACTTAATAACATCCTAATAAATTCTCAATTTGGTTGGATTTATATATAGGTATTAGAATTGATTGAGTGATTGTGTTTATTCTTAAATATGTGATAAGATGATGTGACATGTTAGGATTAAAGAGGTAAAACATGGGTTTTACACCACGAGCTTATAGAATTTAATTTATAAATTTATTTAGTGGGACTCACAGTTATAGGAGAGGAGAGAGTACGCATTTATGGTACTCCGAAAGTACTTAATAATTATCCTATCTTTATAATACATACATGTCAAGTCACTAATGTCAACATTGTCCATGGATGTAGAGCAAAGCAAGAATCATTATCAATAGATTCACCACCATCCAATAAATAAATAAATAAATAAATAAAAATATAGAAGCAATTGAATTTCAATGAATGAACCACTAAAATATAGGTCATCATGAAGTTGTCTCTATTTGTCGATATGCGCCAAATTTTCCATTTAACACCATTTTGCAAACAATATTGTTATTTAGTAGGTTTTCAAAACATATTAGCAAACTATCATCTCAAGTCTTTTAGACTTGAGTTCACTATACCAACTTGAGCTTAAGAGACTCGAGGTCTATGTATAGGCAAAGCTAAGGTGGGTTTAAAATCCACATGGAGCTCGAGTTTTAGACACTAGGGTTTCTTTCTTGTTATTCCTTTTCATGTTCTCCCTCTTCTTCCTTCGTTCTTTATTCTCTAGATCCTTTCTCTAAACCCAAATAAAAAACAACTCCGAACCCAAATCAAAAACAACCCCACTCTTCCTTTGTTCTTCCCTCACTCTTCCTTTTCTTCCTTCATTCTTCTTTCTCCAATCCCAAATTAAAAACAACCCTAGACCTAAATCAAAATCAACCCCATGGATTCATAATATCTCATACACTATTCTTGCTTTTCTTCCCGTTCTCAAACATTTCTCTTTTCCTCCACCACCACAAAGAGAAACAGACAGGCAGCTCTCTTGATCGTCAACTGAAGAACTCGTAGCCAAACTTGTTCCCTATCTCTCTTGGAATATTCTCCCTCTCTTTGCAAGTTTTGATCCAAATGAGTTTGTTGGGTTTGGGTGTGCAGCTTGTGATTGGGATGAGGTGGTGCGTTTGTTGGGTGAGGAGCTAAAGGTAAAGTGAATTTGATCTTTTGGTTTTGTTTTGCGGAACTCGAGTCTTTAAGATTTGAGTTCCACATGTACTTTTTTCCACGTCAAACTGCCAACTCTTGGAACTCGAGTCTTAGGAACTTGAGTTCCTTCTTTGAACTCAAGTCTCTGAGACTCGAGATGTTAGTTTGCTAAAATATTTAGAAAACATGCTAACTAACTAAATAGTTTCTAAAATGATGTTAAATGGCAAATTTCGTCGTCTATATATATATATAGACAATTCTTTAATAAAAAATAATAATAATTAGAGTATTAACTATTTTATTGAGGTTGATGGCACTACAAAAAAAATGTTCTATAGCCGCGTTTTTAAAACGTGGCTATAGGTCAGAAAAACATGGCTATAGCACGATTTGGTCTATAGCCGCGTTTTTTTAAGCCACGTTTTTACCCATGGTCTAAAATACGTAACTATAGGCCTGAGGGGTCTATGGCCACGTTTTTTTAGCCGTGGCTATAGGTCAGGTCCAATGGCCACGTTTTTATAAACGTGGCCATAGGACATACTCTAGCCACGGTTTGAAAACTGCGGCTATAGGGGCAATTTATAGCCACGTTTAAAACGTGGCTATAGGTCAAATTTTGCTTGCCAAGAATAAAGATTAGCCGCATTCAAAACGTGGCCATAGTTGTGAGCTAAAGCTGCGTTTTTAAAATCACGGCTTTATCCCACAACTATGGCCACGTAAAATCGAAAACCAAAACCCAAAATCGAAACCCTAAACAGCAAAATCGAAACCCTAAACCTAAAATCAAAAACCTAAACCCAAAATCGAAACCCTACAACCCAAAATCGAAACCCTAAACCCAAAAAACAAATAGGTAGAAATATGAATGTTTCTCGAGGAAAAAAAATCGAGATCTGGAGAGAGAGAGAGAAGGGAGACTTATGAGGTGGTGGAGGTGGGAGGCGTAGGAACGATGGATGACTGAGCTTCGTCGGCACCAGTGTGTAGGATCAGTGGTAAGTGTTAGTGGGAGTCGCTTAGGCTTCGATGGGAGAGACACAGTTTGAGCATTTTGTCAAAAAAAAAATTTGGTGCCTTAGGGGGTTTTGTTTTTTGTTATTTATACTCAGTGCTGTAGCCCCGTTTACATAAACGCAGCTTCAGCCCAACCCAAAATAAACGCAGTTGGAACACACAGAAACGCGGCCACATAGTTGGGCTTGGGCTGCATTTAAGGCACGCAGCTCTACTGAAGGTACTGGAGCTGCGTTTTGGAGAAACGGGGCTCAAGCAAGGGTCTTGGGCCGCGTTTTCGTGAACGCGGCTGGGAAAAACGCGGCCTAAGACCCGCGTTTTTTGTAGTGTGGGGGGTAATAATAAGGTGATCTTATATAAGTAAGTATTATTATTGTGGTCTCCATTCTCCACCTTTTGGCACTAGAATTAAGAAATTTTTTTGGACATGTGGCACGAAATTAGCCTAGAATTTAAATTCAATTTATAATCTAATTGAATTTTCTTTCAACTTTTAGCTTAATATAAAACTAGCATGTAGCCCTCACTAAGATTTATAGATTCTTTACCAAAAAAATTAAAGATTTGTAGATTATATGTTTAGCTATCATATTTTAATATTTTTAGGTTTATATTTTTTATTTTAACTTAAACCATGATAATTTCATTTAATTTTTTGGTAGCGCTTAAAAAAAAAAATCAATCATATAGTTACAAGGAGGTGTTTTGATCCTAACTAACTAGTATATACTTATAATCTGGTCAATAACAAATATTTATCATTTTTTTATATTAAAATGAAACTTATCAATTTCCCACGTGATGATTATAGCATATTATATATGATCAATGAAATGCCACAAATCATCCCAAGATCAATCTTAAGGTGGTTTAGATCATTTGTATTTATATAATAATATGATTAGATTAGGTGTATTTGGTTTTTTATATACTTCTTTTCTTTCTTTCTTTTTTGGTGAAAATTTTTTATATACTTCATTTAATACTGAGCTCTTCACATTTTTCAATAAGTAATTAACTCGATACAAAAAGTTAAAATCTTGGATAGGACACATAGTGCAAAATTAGATCTTAATTAAAATCCAATCAATTTATAATTTAATTGGATTTTCTCTCAATTTTAACTATATATATATTATCCCAATCAAAAGACCTTAGGATTAATTGGTTTTCAAAGATACTATAGGTTGGGTTTAAGATTTTTTAACCGAAGTTCATTGGTTGGCTTAGATTGAAAAATAGCCAAAGAGCTAGGGTTGTTAAAAAGACAAAATGGATTAAAGAGGACTGAAAAAAACAGAACAGAACTAAATAAGACCAGAGAGAACCAAATAAGACTGAATGGATTGAAAAAGATCGAACATGACTAAATAAGACCGAATGGACCAAAAAAGGACCTGATAAGAGCAAGGACCAAATAAGACAGAATAGGACCGAACATGAACTAATGGACTGAACAAGACTAAATAAGACTGAAGAGGACCAAATGAATGGACTGAACAAGACCGAACAAACTGATTTAGACCGAATGGACAAAATATGACCGAATAAGACTGAATGAACCGAAAAAGTCCTAACAAGAGCAAAGAGGACCAAATAAGATAGAATAAGACCGAACATGAACGAATGGACTAAATAGGACCAAATAATACTGAAGGGGACCGAATAAGACCGAATAGAACTGATTAAGATTGAATGGACTAAATAAGACCGAATAGGAACGAATGGATCGAAAAAGTACATAATAAGAGCAAAGAGGACTGAACATGAATGAATGGACCGAACATGACTAAATAAGATTGAGTAGGACTGAATAAGACTAAACAGAACCTATTAAGACCAATTGGATTGAATAAGACCAAATGAGACTGAACATAACAGAATAAGACCGAATGGACTTATAGGTACGAATGGTTTGAAAGGACCCAATAAGAGCAAAGAGGACGAAATAAGACAAAATAGGACAGAATGGGAACAAGTGGACCGAATAGGAGAAGACCGAATGGATCGACTAAGACTGAACAAAACTGATTAACAATGAACAGAACTAATTAAGACCAAACATGATTGAATAAGACCGAATAGAACCAAGGATGACCGAAGAGGGCCAAAAAAGACCGAAGAGGACCGAATAATACAAAATAGGACTAAACATGAATGAATGGACCAAACATGATGAAATAAGACTGAAAAGGACTGCATGGACTGAATAGGATTGAATAAGACCAAATAGAAATGAATTGACCAAATAGGAATGAATGGACCAAAAAAAGGACCTAATAAGAGCGAAAAGGATCAAATAAGACAAAATAGGACTAAACATGAACGAATGGACCAAACATGACCGAATACAACCATAGAGTGAATGGACCGAATAAGACCAAATAGAACCAATTAAGACTAAAGAGGATTGAATAAGACCAAAAGAAACTATATTTTTTTTTTTTTAAACTCCGTGGTTTCTATTATTATCTCTTTCTTGACAATCTCAAGGTAGTAAAGATTATGATCTTATGTGGGATCAATGAGAAGTTTTGTGGATCGGATTAAGAATTATAAGTTTAATTTTTTGCACAATAAATAGTAACAATAATACATGTTAAAGAATTATAATAACAAAATTAAATGTGGCCTAACTTACTCATAAAATGTACCAGTACCAAATTACCAATACATGAATAAATGACAAATTTCGAACTTACAAGTTCCAATATAAAAAAAATATACATAAAATTCCAAATTAACAAACCTGACATTGGCTACAAATGGAAAATCATTCTCATTCTAATGTTATAAAGATTTTGTAAATATTTCAATTGTATTAATATAATGAGAAGTGTCAAGCTCTTCAAAACCCTTTATAATTTAATCAATAGGGTTGGACAATCCTAATTTCATCGTAGAAAAACATAATTGTAAATAATTTTAATAATTTCAACAGATGTTGGTAATATTGCTTAGAAACTATATAAATGATATTACACCAATCCAAATTGATTCTATGAGATAAGATTGTAAGGATTCTATAGAGTAGGATAATAGGATCTTACGTTCCATCATCGAGGATTGTGGGGTAGGATTGTAGGATTTTAAGAACCAAAATCAGAACCCCCAAGGGGTTGACTCAGTAGTTCTTAAGCCCTTATGATATTTCTGAGATTTTAAATTTGAAATATTTTACTAGCATTTTAGGATTGTCATCCTCGTGAAATTCTTCTTATAATAACCTGGATGGATGGAATCCATCAACCACTTGAGTTGTCAAGTTGTCAATGATCTTTATATGGACCCAATTATTAATATTATTTTATTTTCTACCATTTACATCCTGTAATCTTACGAAATATTTTGTGAAAAAGAAAAAAAAAATTTGACTTTTAGAATTTTTTTTGTTTTTGTTTTTGTTTTGATAAACAACTTTTGAACTTAAGTATTCGTTACCCAAACCCAACCGACGCATGCCAAAAACAGAGTAAACAAAAAAACTTTAGGTAGACGCATGATTTTAAAAACTGGACCGAATTGGTGACTGGTTCCAATTAAGAAAAAAGTAAGAAAAACCAGAACCGGGGCAAATCTCAGATCTGTGAGTGAAAATAAAATTAAAGAAATACTTGTGTTGGATCATGGATGAAATGCATGAGAGAGCTTTGCTTTGAGCTTTGACTGGAATTAGATTTTGAAAAAGAACCTGTCGAGAGAGAGGGAGGAGGAGGAGGAGGAGGAGGAGGAGAATGGCTACTTTCATTGACGAAAGAGTATGGGAAAGAAGACAGCTGAAAAGTAAAAAGTTTGAATTTGATATGAATGAGGGTAGGTGCAGTGGTACTGGTGGCAACACGTGTGTAAGTGTGGTCATGATAGATTTAAAAAAAAAAAAAAAAGAAGAATAAACGTGTGACAGGGATGGAATGACTTGTCTAGCAATACTTTTTTTAAAAAAATAAAAAATAATAATTAAAAGTTAAACTTAGACTATTATTTATAAAACAAAAATATGAAACTTAAAAAGCAAACTATATTTTCTCAACAGTTAGTAATTAGAAAAAAAAAAGGTTGTTTGCCAAAAAAATCTTTCTATTTTTATATTTAATTAATATAATTTATGAAAAATTAAAATTCATAAAAATTATTTAAATATTAAATAATATTAATTATGACATCGTCTGTTCGACCAACAGTTCGACTGTAGTCGAACCACAAAACCAATGATCAATCCTTTTTCAGTTCTTGTTCATTCTGGTTTTTAAAGCCATGGGTAGACCTCTCTCAAAAAACAAAAAATAATAATAATTAAAGAATAAAATTTAGCTATAAAATTAGTTATAATTTAAGACTCTAATCTTATTCAATAAAATAAATATTATTACAATTTTAAAAATCCTAACGTTAAATTGCATATTTTTTACAACTTTAATACACATGTCAGATTTTGTGTCAATCGGATATTATTTGCTATATAATTTATAAACTTATATTTTATGCATAATTTTAAACTAAAAAACTTACAATATAAACAATTTATTAATAATATAGTTATTTATATTTAATTTTCTAAAAAAATTTTAACCATGAAGTATATGAGAAGAACATATAATCTAATGAAGTATATGAGAAGAAGATATAATCTAATAGTAAATTTGTCAAAATTCACTTTCAATAAAAAAAAATTAAATAAAATTATTGAATAAGTTTGTAATTTAAGACTAATATCAATTTTGTAATTAATCAAAGTCTACCTAAAGCTGCTGACATGGCAAACCATAACGGATCGTTTGGTCAAATATTCCTCAGCCACCATTACAGCAAAAGACATCAAAAAGGAAAAAGAAAACACACACGGCCCCATTCATTCAGAACCTGGTCCGAGACGATCTCGATTGGCTGAGCACAATAAACAAGTCGAACTCGGAAAATCCATACGATTCAAACTCTTTTCTCCAGTACGTACGTTTTCTCAATCTCCACTAAGCTCTGTTTGGTTTTGAAAAATTCATGGTATTCACAAAAAAAAATAGTCTTTTAGGTTAATAATATTGTGTTGTTATGATTGGCTTGAATTTTGTTACCTTATTTTATTACGATGAATTATTGGACTGTTAATGCTTGAAGAATGAGTGTAATTTGAGGTTTATAATCTGTTTGGTTGCTGAGAAAATTGGGAGGAAAATATTAGGATTATATTTTGGATGTTCATGTTTGATTCTGTTTTGGGTTATTGAAAAATTTTGAGAAATTTTTCTGCAACCCTGCTTAGAGATAGTATTGGTTTTAAAATTTTCATGTCTTGAATAAAGAAAAATCCATCCATAAAATGTTGGGGAGGGTTGAATTTTTAATGGGTTTTTGAAGATTTTAAAGATGGTGTCAATTTAAAAGGCTATAATATTAGCTATGCTCTATGGTGTTGTGCTGTTAAGCGCAACGTTCGTAAAATGAGTGCAGCTGAAATGAGAATGTCAAGATAGAAAATTGTAATTTTAACGAAAGATTTTGAAGTTGAGAAATTCGCTTAAAGATATGGCTGACCCCTATCGATGAAAAGATGAGGGAGAGCTGCTTGAGATGGTTTGGTTATGTGCAAAGCAGAGTGACTAATGCAACAGTGAGAAAGATTAGAAGTAGAAAAAAGGACATACCGATTAAGGAGATAACAAAGAATATGATTTTGGATAGAAAAGAATGGTAGAAAAGAAAGCATGTGTCAAATGTTGATAGGTCTATTGAGGATCCATAAGTTGACTCCAAAATTTTGGGATTAAGGCTAAGTTGCTGTTATTGTCAACGTAGAAAGTTATTTGATTGAAATGAAGTGAAATTTTGAGATTTGAAGTCCAAAGTTATGTGGAGGTTGGTGCGTTTGCTCAAGATTGAAATGAATTTTGAAAATTTGGTTTGGCATTAAAGTGCAGTGATTTAGCGGCATGAAATTTGAATAATTGTTAAGAACTTGGAGGTGAAGTTAAGCATAGTGATTATTATTTTTTTCTTGGGGCGAAAACTTATCTAAAAAGTTAAGCACAGTGAACCTTCTGAGATTGCTGTTGGAATTGTAGAGAACTTTACGTGTGGTGTGATAAGAAAGATGGAGAACTATATAAGCAATGGAAATTGGGGAACCTGAATAGGTTATTGCTTATTTTATAATAATTGTATTCAATATAGTGTGCATTCGTCTTTTCCCCCACTGTTAAAAATTCTGGTTGATAGGCGTGTTAGACATTGTTAGATATATATTTTTTAATGCAATCATAATAAATGCAGCTGGTGAAACAGTATACTTGTTAATAATTGTAACTTTGCACAGGAAATATTGCTTAAATTGATTTGGAAACTGCAATCTACGTGAGATGGACAATGATAATGATTTTACATTTTGTCAGGTATGTTTGGTACTTACATTTGACATGATAAATCTATAGCTTAATTACCTTATTGAATTGGCTTGATTTTATATTAAGAATTCTCTATGTTAAAATAAGTTTGATTTTGGGTGCTTTTTAAATTGAATGAATTTATCTGAGTAGATGGTTATGGTTGTAAATTTAGGTTAGCTCACCATCAGACCAAGAAGATCATGAGACAAAGAAGCTTGTGTCTGATGTTCGTGATATTACTATAGGAGATGAATTCTCAAATGGCGGCAATAGTAGTCAGAGTAGTGGTTTTCTGTGGAATGAAGCTCCAAAAAGTTCTGCCTCTAAGAGGCAGGATAAAGTTGGTTCTCTGTCTTTCAATGTTATTGATACATCCTCTCCAGAACAGTCAAGTGAACTGTCAAGACCAGTAGCATCAGGAGGCACTGGAGATTCTGTCAACAAAATCCAGGAACGGACTGTTGCAAGGAAGCCTGCACCTCGAGCCAAGGTTCCTTTTGAGAAAGGATATAGCCAAATGGACTGGCTTAAGCTTACACGAACTCATCCTGACCTCGCAGGTACTTGACAAATATATTTCTTTGTAAATTTGCTTCACATGTTTAACACTTTTTTTCTTCATTTGGTCCTTTCCGGCGATTTTGAAAACCCTCTGAGGGGTGTGCTATAAAATACTAATTAATTTGTTTCTGTTTCTGTCACAATTATGTTTAGTTTATAAAGCTATTATTACTTGAGGTTTGCCTTTTAAGCAATGCTCAAGATTAATCCTGAATATGCAGTTTGAGAGGCTCAATGATGTATGGGAGCCTTGAAAGGTTCAACCTTTGAAATCTTCTGAGGTGGTGTGATATAAGAAAGTTTAGGTTTAGGAAAAAGAAGTTTTAGAAATTGAATTAAGGTTACAAGGGGCTGCTGTGATGATCTGTTGCTGATGGTATTTGATATCCTTCTATGCTACATGAGTAGAACACTTCGTTGAATTTGATTAACACATTATTTGCTTTGAGGAGAATATTCCTCATCTACTTGGCAAGAATTGCTTTTGAAACTGCTTTCTCCCTTTGGCTCCATGCTAGCATCTTAGAAAGTCGGTGGATCCATTCTAGTATCTTAAGCTGAAGTGTTTTGGAGCTTTAGATTTTTTCCCTTGCAACCTCTTTATGTATGGACACCTAACATTTTTGCTCTCATCATCCTCCTTTCAGGTCATTTTAAAATTTTTCTTCTCTTAGGTAGTCTGTTTGTACTCTTCTTTGATGCTTCTGTACCAGCTTCTTGTCCTGTTTTTGATAAGTTTATATACTTATGCAAAATTATTTATTTGACATTTTTCCACCTAAATAGGTTTTTCAAATTTTTTTAGATGGTCAAATACGCGTAAATTTTTTTTATGCATTTCTGTTTCTATTTTTCTTTTTGCCTCCAATAAAACAACGAACCATAACAATCTGTTCCAATATTGATTTCCTTCCAAAATCATGTGGGGCTTCCTCTCCCTCCTTTTTGTTGTGTCTGGCAATTATGGACTATTTTAGTTAGTAAATAGGTCTATTGCTTATAGTTAGATGGTGTTGGGTTACCTGAAGGTTGCTTATGCATCTAGCTTGTCCATATTGTGAAATTCCTACATAAACTAGTAGAGAGACTTATATGTGTTAACAATTTTAATTAATTAAAATGGTTGTTAGTTGTACTACATGAGCTCATAAAGCAAGTTATTTCTATGGTTGTTAGTTATTACAATTTTAATTTATTGTAATGTATTTTACATGGTAATTGAAACGTCCCTGACTCTGCTTCTTGATTCCAGATTTAAAGGGACAGTCAAATAAGAGGCTCATTTCTATGAATGAAGTTAAACAACATCAGAAAGAAGGTTCCATGTGGACTGTATTAAAGGGTCGTGTGTACAATATATCTCCATACATGAGATTTCATCCTGGAGGTATGTTCATGATCTTAACGTACTCAATTTTTTTTCAAATAATTTTATTATTATTATATTCTTAATGTGCTCAAGTTTTATATTGATTGTGGCCAAATTCTCATTTATTTAATAATTATGTTGTCTAGTGAGTCTAACCATAGAACAATCCTAATATAACCTAATTTTATGGTTGCCTAGAAATCCTGCAACATGTCTATTTCCTTCTCAGCCTATTCTTTGCCTTTAAATCCCACACTATCCAGCTCTTATTCAAACTCAAATCCAGTCCATACTATCCCCACAAGCAGGTAGACAGATTTTCCCAATTTTTTCCTATGTCACTTTATGACTTATGTTTAAAACTTAAAAGGCTGGATGGGAGGGCTCTCCATTTTTAAAGGAAATTGAATTATTTGCAGGTTGCATACCCTTATTCATAGCCAATCAATAATGTTAAGAGACAAAAATTATGAGTTGTAATGCTCAAAAGCATCTCCAATCTCTAACTTGCAGTATTTGATTATGTGATTTATTGAAGAACAATTATGTCATGGTATCACTTCTTTTATTGCTTTTATTGCAATTTTTGTATTTGATTTGCTGTACCCTTGTTCGCTTCCTGTGTACTAGGGTGCTTCCTTCCTTTTTGGAATCAATATATCTTAGTACTTATCAAAAAAAAGTTGTCATGGTATCACTGAAAACATGTTTAGGTATGGAGTTGTATATTCCCCTCCAAAAGACACTTTATGATGTCTTCATGAGTTGCTAGGTTGCATTCTCATTCAAGAAATCCATGTCTCATGTGGTATAAATATGAATTTGTGCTTGTCTTATGACAATTTCTTTTTGCAGGTGTTGATATGCTGATGCAGGCAGTGGGAAAAGACTGTACATCCTTATTCAGTATCCTTTTTCAGAATGTTCTTAGATTCAATGGTTTCTTCAGGTCATGCCCAAAGTGTAGTTTTGTTTCTTTGGACTCAAAAATTTTACTCTTTTTCGACCCTTTGGTTTTCAGTTTTCATCAGTAGGACCTTTTTGCTAGGTGATTTGTGCCAAAAAATTTTGCTCTGTTTTTTGTTTTGTTTTGTTTTGTCTTGTGTTTTTGTTTATTTATTTATTTATTTTTTTTTGTGTTTTTTTTTTTTTGGGTTTTTAACTTAAAATTTCTATTGAAAACTTAGTTCAAAGCCAATGCCCCAAAATAATTTACTCATCACTGAAGGAGCTACAATTTCCGAGCTAACTCTTGGAACCAATTTTTCTGTGCCATAAAGGTTTTAATTTTGATTATAAGCTAGCTTATTGCTTCCCCCCCTCCCCCTACTTATTTTATTCAACTTTTACCTTTATCTAAGCAAAACGTTTTTAGCAAAAAGCTGAAGAAGTTGTGCTCAAACGGACGCACTTCATCTCTTGCATACATGTTGCTTCTTCCTACTCTATAACCTATTGAAAATTGTCAGAATCAACTACAATTCCTTGATAAGTTCGTTTTAGATAAATACCATGCTTGGGTGAATGCTGAATTTTTACTAGAGAAGTGCCTTGTGGGTACTTTAGATGATAGCAAGTGAAGAGCGGCAATAATGAGGCTAATAAAGAGGTGGTTCTAGGCCCCATTCATAATCATAGCAGATTGGCACAGATATTGCATTTGATGTATGAGATTATTGTTACTGTGAAATGATACCCCCTTTTATGGTAGGGTTATATTTACCATACCATTTGGAAATTACTTTACTTGGGCATGTGTTTTCCACAAAGTTTCTTAGTGGAATCATGCTGTATACGTCAATATTTTCTCTAATAGTAGTACAGAAATTTTCTAACATGCCCATCAAATTACCATAGTTGCTAATGGGAGGGGGTCGAATCCCTTGTTAATTTCTAAACGCCATATGTTAAAAAACGGTAGACTTTCATTTAACGTGGTTCTATCAAGTTTTTCCTCATACGCCTAGTTAATGTTTTATAACTTCATTATTCAATTAACATTCATTTGAATAAGAGATGCTATGTATCACATATTTATATAAGGTATAAAATGATATGAAAAGATCTCAGATTAAATATGCACTTAACCATCCTAAAGCCTTTACATATGCATGCTATGTCACTTAAAATTATTCATTTGCTAGGTCTGCATTACTACATGGATCACATACACAAGATCTTCCCATTACATTTTTCTCTGAATAGAAATCACATAGATTCCTAATCTGATACCAAGTGACAATAGAATATTACTAGTACCATAAAACAGAATTCAAACAGTTTAGATAACTAGTTTAAGTAGAAGTTGGGCCTCATCAACAGTCTAATTTACAAAAAAAGCAGGATCTAGTAACCGTTGCAAAATCTCTATCAAGATAACAAGATAACAAGTGGGAAGTAGATAACAGAAATAACATCTAAGCTATTGGCAAAACCCGGACTTGATCAAGCACAGGGCCACAAAGAGATCCAAAGTCATCAATTCTAGTATGGTAGAAAGAGCTGTAGAATGTGATTCTGGTCCTGGGTGACAGTGCTTTGAACTTGAAGCTGGCTGTCTTGAACCTGCCCTTGCCTTCAGATTTGAAGGGTACTTTCAAGGTGTCTTTAGCAGCAAATGCTTCAACCATCATTGATCCATGGCAACCATTCTTTGCATCGCCAATTGTGAATGTAAGATTGTATAACTTGTTGGGAACTGTTCTGAGAACCTGGGCAATGGCACTTTCTCTACCAGCAACAAGCTCAACTGCGGCAAACCCAAAAGGGACGTTGAAGTGCTTTGAGTCTATGAACTTCACGGCTTTAAGGGATTCAATCATCCAACCAGGGAGTGGGGATGTGAGATCTTCTTGCTTTGGAGGGAGGAGAACACCATTGGTGGAGTTTATTAAACGATGGGGACCCTCTTCAAAGCCCGGATTCTTCACCAAGTTATCTGCAAAAATTATTTACAGCTGAAGATAAAACTAGAGTTGTTCATAGATATAAAGAAACAAGCACAAGTCTCATGTAATAATACTATAATGCTATAACGTTCAGAGCAGAGAGTGGAATTCAGATCATGGTGAAATTTCTTGGTCTTAACTAGGCTATATCCACATGATGTTAAGGCAGTAATCTAACTATAAGCTGCGATTAGACAACAATTTGGGAGAGCCAACAGAGAAGCCAATTGAGTAAATCATGCAAAATAGGGTAGACAGCACAGGGAGTGTTAGTTTAGGTCTTGGTTATAGTAATGTTCCATCTAGGCTATTCATTTGAGACTGTTCTAAGGTGCTAACTTAGCTATAGATAACAGACTGCTTGGTCTTGTAGAAGCACACAGAATGGCAGATGAAATAACAATGCAAACATATATAGGGTATAAGATCACATCATGGAAATAGATGTCAATCTTTGTCTAAATTGTGCAAGAAAAAAAATGGGTATAAAAAGACAGCTCAAATCAATGATGAGCACATCTTGCAAATCTTAGTGAACAAAGGCAACTGTTGATAAATTACCGATTGTCTCAAAAGTTTAAGTCATTAGAAAATGATGAAATTAATCATTTTACCATTATTCTAATAACTATATTCTGATTTTTTTTTTAATGAACAGCAATAACCCATATCATAGATCTAACATTCCAACTTGACAAGTAGCAGAGTCCTTTACACTTCTTGGTTTAAGTAACAAGTAGCACATACATGTACATACAACTACAGAAGAAGCCCCCAGATGTATTTTTAGAACAAGTAATATTGCAGAAAGACATCACAAACTAAGGAAGCCTAGATAAAGTATGATATACCAACAGAAAAGTTAACAACACCACCAAGGTCTGTCTCTAGAAATTGAATAGAATGGCTTACCTCTTGTGGGCCTTGGAGGAAAGAGCTCCTTGATAGCAACTGCGTCCAAGAGTGGTCCACAAGCAGGGTCCTCTTGAACCCCAGGATTGTGGAATGTCAAGTTAGCAACATTAGAAGTGGCAATGAATCCCCAAGCATAAGTATCACCTCCATTACTGCTGTAGAGTGTCTGCAAAGGAAGGTCTCCTTTCTGAGGAGGCACTGAGATCCTCAAAACCTCTTCTTGTGCACATGTTCTTGATGCCCCAAAGGTTAGAGCATACAGGGAGCCTGGTTTAACCTTGATACTCTGAGAGATTGAGGCATCATTGCCAAGCCTTACAGCATGGACACCATGTGCCACAGCAAAGTACATGCCCCCAGGCTGTGGCCCGCCAGAAATGTACTCCACCAAGCCATTGATTTCCCATTTGGGCAACGCATATTTTCCTATGAGTACTGTTTTCTTGAGGTCAGTGGATTTTGGTTGCTCTTCAAAGTTGCCATTTCCTACCAATCCTGTACAAAAATAGAAAGAGCACCATAAATTAAGAAGGGTTGGTATATAATTATATTAGAAATATATCAAATGTAAACTCTCTCTCTTCTAGAGTTCTATCCCATCCGTCCACTTTGAAAAAAAGTGGAGTGGATTTGACCACGTCAACAACAATTAAACAAAAGTTGATTATCACCAACATGGTATTTATCTAAAGTTTTGATAACATGGCAAAATCCAATCTATTCATTTCAAAATAGATGGATAGGATTTTTTGAACTCTTTATAGTTAGCCTAACAACTTTAGAAGATTTTAATTCAAAAAGGAAAATGTTTCACAAAATCTGTGTTTGAGAGAGAGAGAGAGAGAGCAAAAGGCAAAATCTTTGAACAAATCTCTGAATGTGAAAGTGAGAGCAAAAAGTGAGGACCTAATAACAAACCAGAACAGATCCTAAAGCCACTTCAAAAGAGTTTACACAACATAACATGGGAACCCAACTCGTAGAACAGATCAGAATAACCATGAACTCCATAACTAAGCCAAATGGGGTTAGAGAGAGCACAAATATGAGTGAAAAATACACTTCCAACAAAATAGATTTAAGTATTGTGGACTAAAACCACCACAAGAACAATGCAAAGCAAAATAAAAAGCAACAAGATCCAGCTCAACAAAACAGATCAGAGTCTAAACCAAAAGCAGTTGAATGTGAGCATTTTACCGTCCAAACCTGTAGCTGCAAAAGCAGTACCAGTGAGCAACAACAAGAAGGAAGCAAGCAAAAGTGTGATATTCAGTGACATTTCCATAAGGAAAACTAGGCAAGAGGAAAAAGAGCTAGACAGCTGAAATGGGTTTTCTGTATAGTGAGCTGTGAAGTCCTTTATTATATTCAAGCTGGATAAGAAAAAGTGGGTTTAGGAAATGATGAAGAAAAAGGGTAGCTTAAACCACATTAAAAAGCCACTGTTTACCGAAGCAAGACCTGGTTGAGTTGTCTGTCTGTCTGTCTCAGATTATAAAAACCAACATTTTCTCCATAATTAATGGCAGAGCAGTGTCATTCTGGTAACTTTGTCTCGTAAAAAATTAAAAAAAAATAAAACAAAGATATTTTGGTAAATTTGGTCTTTGTTTGTCCATGTATGCTGGAATTATTGTTGTGTTATTGTTTTGAATAGTATTATTGTTTTCCTGAATTAGCTCCTTGATGTTGGGGTTATTCTCTAAGTGGAAAAATGAATAACAAAAATATAACGAAAATGATATTTCTTCATCATGATTCATGAATGGTTTCTTTTACATTGTCTCACTAATTGGGATTCATGATAGAACCCACTCCTACATTTTTTTTTTTTTTTTAATTAGAGTTTTTAATTTTTGACATTCACTTATGATGATTGTGTTATTTATTATTAAACTATGATATTAATAAGTTTTTTTTGTTTAGGAGCCTCACACTTTTTATTTAACCATTAAAAATTTTGTTAATTAAGTTAATTAAAACTCACATAATCTACTTCCGTGAGAGTAGTGAGAAAGCAACTATTCATAATGTGAAAATAAAATGAGCTCGTTGAAATTTCCTTTTATTCAACTTCCATTATGGAATGAAGCAAATGCCTATGATGGTTTGGAGGCAAAGCATTTCCAACCACAATTCATTAACTTTGGAAGATATTATAATAGCTACTTTTTCTTAGATATAACTAGATATTAATGGTTGGGCCGTTGAAGTATAACTACAAAGTAATTAAATAGCAAAGAAGATGGCTTTATTATTATTATTATTATTTTATTTTTATTTTTATTTTTTAATTAATGAACTGACAAGTGATTTTAGTTGTTGAGTATTGATTTTATGATAAATCTTAGTCAATCATTCAACTATTCCACGTATGTAGTAGCCGAGCAACCAAACCCACAATTATTAACATTCCATTAAAAAATCTATGACATTAGGATTTTTTTTATCGATTGTAATTAATAAAAGAGTTAGACTTAAGTATAATACTTAGATGCTGTTTCTTAGGTTCTCATTTTGAGATTCTGTCGTGTGAATTTTTTTCTCATGGGAAGTAAGTGTATTTTTTAATTAATTAGTCACATAACTGAATTTTAAAAGGAGAATCTAAGGAATAGTACCTAAAGTGATATGCCTAAGTTTTGTCTTTAATAAAATATCATTAAAAAAATATTGTAATCACCACCGCATTCTCTTAGTGCGATGGTCACTCCACAAGTATAAGTGCTTATGAAGTGTGGGGGTAACTGGGTAAGAACTGGGGTTCAAGTTTCCAAGAAGGAGCTTCATACACACATATACTTATATTAGACTGATGTATAAAAAAAAATTGTAATCATTAAAAAAAAATCATGTTTTTTAATTAAGGATTTTCTTGCAATTGATATAAATTAAAGTGACTTTGCATAATTTTTACTGTTTTTTCCCCTTTTTTTGCCTGAACAACAAAAAAGGGTTTATGATAACTGACAAATACATTTTTTTTTTTTTTAAATTTTAATTTTGATACGTAAGATTCACCTTCTTATGCAAAGGTAAATATGATTAGCTAATTATAGTTTCCTAGAAAAAAACCGATAAATAGATTAGATACAGAGAAAGAGTAATGATTTAGCACTAATTTTATGGAGCTTGGAATTTACTGTTTTTTTTTTTTCTTTTTCAGAAAAGGTGAAAATAAGGATTCAACCATTATCTTTTGTACAAATTGATTTATTATCATTGAGTAAAAAAAAAAAGTATCTCTTGCAGTCCATTTGCACCATGTGCAATGTGATCTGCTTCAATGTCTTATTCTGGAAATTGTCCAAATTAGCTTATTAGCTAAGAGCCTAAGATCTGATATCAGATTTTGTTTGTGCAATTAATTCAGATTTAGGTTTGTTCATTCGACAACTGTAATCCGTGTGGGGCTCACGATAAATGGAATTGGAAATTAGGGAAATCGTTCATTCCTTTTCAAATGCTATGTGGATCCATGGTGTAGCTGTGGAGCATATCAAAATAGAAAAAATTATTTAGGTTCTCGTCTAGAAGTTGACCATTTTTATAGTGCTTTGAAGTTGTTTTAGCGTATTTTAATTTTTAATTTTTTTTGCTCACAACAAAGTGTAATTATTTAGTGATTTTTTTTTTTTTTGAGAAGGTAATTTTTTAGTGATTTGAGAGTATAATAAATATGTATTCCTCTTCTCACATAAATATTGGTTCCAGCATGAAGTGGGTTTTTGCATTTGTTTCATGGTCTTTACTCTTTCCTCCAAATGGTGGCTTAGTTTTCCTTTTTTTATTGGCAATTGAAAATTTTTATTAGAAAAAAAAATTACATTTTTTCATCATAAACTTTCTTTCTATTTACAATGTCCCTTAAAACTATCAATTTTCTCAATTGACACCTTAATTTGAAACAAAATGTAATAAAACTGTGGAAGTAAGGTTCAAATTCAAGATGATATGTTCTGTTACCATTTTTTTTTTTCAAAAAATTAAGCTATTAGGAGTTTGATGAATTTAATCATGTAACCATTATTCTAATATAATTTATTTGCTCATCATGATTTTCATTGAGAATAGTAAGATTTTAAATTTTCACGAAAACATTGAACCTCCCTAAAGCTATATCCTCAAAACCATGAAACTTCAGTTTTTTAATTCATGTTCTATTTTTTCAAAAAACACTTTGATTAATATTTTAATCCCTCCACATTCCACATTATTCTATTATTATTACGCTTCATCATATATGAATGAATTAAGTTTTATGCTTGCTACTGCATAAGCAATCTGTCAATGTGTCTGTTCGACAAATAATTTCACAAAGGTACATGAAGGAATATTTCATATTAAATTGTCACTCAGTTTTGTAATGAAGGAATATTTCTTTGGAATTCAAATATTGCAATCCTATAGAAAGGGGTGACCAGACCATAACTATGATGAACTCCTTGGCACCAAATCTTAAACTTTGGATGGTGATGAGTCTATCATGTATAAGAAGCTTTTGTTTGGGGTTTGAATCTAGCTATTTCAAACAGAACCCTTTGTATGGACATGTTTATAGGTGAATGGGCACCCAAAAGCATCTTATAAATAGATGCACATGAATTGTTCTACTCTTATTGAGATCAACACGCAGGTGAGACATTATGACATAACCATGAAAGTTTTCATCATCCTTATCAAGTCTCTGTGAAGGCAAGGCCAGATAGGTGAAGATGAATTAAATGGTATGGGAAATTGGGTGAGAAGTGCTCTCCTGCTCTCGGGCATGTAGTAGCAGTTGAGTGTCTTGCGCATAGCTGCAGGAGTATCGTGACCTTCCACCTGTGATGAGGTCTTGGTTTAGGTAACCCCCTAGCTTGAGGGTGGGTTGGATGGTACAGATGGCGGAGGAGCTGGAGGAAATGTGGAAAAAACTAACATTCACAGAAGCCGAAGATAAAGGGATTGAACTTGGAAGTAGTAGCACGAAGGTTGCGAAGGAGATTGGAAAAAACTGTTTGGTCATGAAGGTTCTCACCCAATGCACAATCTTTCTAGAGGCCTTTAGAAAGAATATGAAGATGTTGTGGAAACCAAGCAGAGGAATGCAAATATCGGAGATTGATGAGGATCTTTTCCTGGTGGAGTTCGGGGATGGGTGAGATAAGAAAAGAGTGATGGAGATGTGTCCGTGGAACTACGAAAAGCAGTTGATTTTAATGCAAGAGTTTGAGGGAGAGTTGGTCCCAAAGGAGATACTACTAAAATGGGTGCCCTTTTGGGTACAAATCCACAACCTCCCCCTAAAATGCATGACGAGAGAGTCTGGCATTGAGATTGGATCAAAGATCGGTGCAGTGATAGAGGTAGATGTCTAGGAGAAAGGTGTTCAATGGGGAAAGTTTCTACGGGTCAGAGTGCAGTTGGATGCAACAAAAAAGCTAATCCGAAGGAAGAAGGTATCGATTGAAGGGGGGGAGAGCAGATGGGTTTTCTTCAAATACGAACGGTTGCCCAATTTCTGCTACCGGTGTGGAATGCTAGACCATGGAGAAAAAGACTGCCCAGAAAAAAAAGAGGGAGAATGGATTGAGGAGGTTGGGCAGAAGCAATACGGTACATGGCTAAGGGGTGAGCCGGGAAAAAGTGTCGGGATGGAAGCTAGAAAAATGGGTGATGGTTACATGCCGGAAAAAAAAGGCAGTAACAGGGGAGCTGAAACGGAGACACCAAAAGAGGGGCAGCTCCGGCTGTTGGGGTGCTCGGAGGTAGGTGCGCAACATGTGAAGGTGCAAACCCTCTGCCCGATGACTGGCACACGCAACGGAAGAGACGAACCTGCTATGGCGTGTCAGAAGGTAGTGTTCCATCAAAAGGAAGAGTGGTTGCATGAAAATGGTAAGACTAACCCCCCAAAGGAAAAGATTGGGGATAATCCTACCCAAAGTGGGAGGGATTCTCTGACGGGCAAGCAGGACTCAAAAGACACGGAAGAAGGAATGCAATGGGAGAATGGGCCGGCTGATGTGGATGGGAAGAAGGCTGGAAAAGAAAGACAAAACACACAAGTATTAAAGAAGATGGGCCCGGTGGATAAAGAGAACTTGGACTGGGCCGAAATTATCTCTAGCCCACTCGCTATGATATACGAGAAAGAAAAAGGCTGGACCACAGAGACGTTGGGCCCTAAGAGTGGGCACTGGAAGCGCTTGGCTAGACAAAAGAATGAATCTAACCCGCGGGAAGACTTCGACCCAATACAACAAAAAAGGAAAAGGTAACCCTCCTCTGATAGAATTAGACCAAAATATAGAAAGGAAAAAAAGGGTGAAGGGCAAGGCTAAAGCAGAGGTGACCAGGGAGGAAAAAAGAAGACGGTTGGCGATGTGGCGGTGGCTGTAGGGCAGCACCGCCCAGCCCAATGACAGTCTTTGCCTGGAACTATCGGGGCTTGGGGTTTGCGCCGGCAGTTCGTACTATCACCGAAGAGGTGAAGCAGAAAAATCCCGTTGTAATCTTCTTAGTTGAAACAAAAGCTAGTATTGGCAGAATGAAAGGCTTTCAGAATAAAATTGGGTTCACACAAGGGATTATTGTGCCTAGCGATGGGAGGAGTGGCGGCTTAGCTCTATTATGGAGGGAGGGTACAGACATAAGGTTCAAGAGTTGCTCGCATTCACACATCGATGCGGTGGTGCATGGTGTTGGAAACGGAGGCCCTTGGAGGGTAACTGGCTTTTACGGTCACCCCGATACCGGAAAAAGGTACACTTCTTGGCAACTGCTTGAAATCCTTAAATCTCAATGTGAAATGCCATGGATGGTTTGTGGTGATTTTAATGAAATTGTGCACCCTGATGAGAAATTGGGTTGGAAAGATAGAGATGCTAACCAAATGGAAGCATTTAGAGAAGTGCTAAGTAAGTGTGGTCTAATTGATTTGGGGTTTGTGGGGCCGAGATTTACATGGTGTAATGGGCGTTTTGGTGACCAAAGAACGCTAATCCGTTTGGACAGAATGGTTGCTAATGATGCGTGGAATTTGATCTTTCCAGAGGCTAAGGTTCACCATGTATCCATGTCCTCCTCGGATCATTGCCTCATTGCTCTGTTTCTAAACAAAGCCCACCATCATAGAAGAGGGAAGAAATGCTTCTTCTTCGAAGCAATGTGGACTAGGGAGGAAGGGTGCAAGGAGACTATTGAGCTGGCATGGAACCCCTATAGGGATAATTCGGTTCTGCCTATCCAAGATAGAATCGAAAGATGTCAGATGGAGCTTCAGTGCTGGAACCAAAACAAGTTTGGGAATATTTACAAAAATCTAAAACTGAAGCAGAACCGGCTTCAGCTTCTTGAGTCCCTAAACTTGCTACATGAAACGGCTGAGGAAATTCAGGTATTAAAAAAGGAGATAAATGAGCTGCATACCAGAGAAGAGATCATGTGGAGGCAGAGATCAAGAGTTATGTGGCTGCAACATGGAGATAAAAATTCCAAGTTTTTCCATGCCACCGCTAGCCAAAGACGAAGGCAGAATAGGATTGGGGGTGTGATGGATGAGATGGGTGTTTGGCATGAAGATCAGGAAACAACTGAGAGGATAATTCTGGAGTATTTTAGGTCCATTTATAGAACTGATAAGCCGGCTGGATTTGATGAAAGTCTGAATGCTATGGATGTGAAGGTGACTCAAGATATGAACAATGAGCTTCAGAAGGTGTTTAAGGCAGAGGAGGTTTGGAATGCTCTCAGTCAAATGCACCCAACTAAGGCGCCGGGCCTAGATGGTTTGTCCCTGGTCTTTTACCAAAAGTATTGGGATGTAGTCGGTCCGTCTGTTACAAATTTTGTTCTGTAGGCCCTAAATACAGGGGTGATGCCAGCGGATATTAACAAAACCTATATCTGCCTGATTCCTAAGATAAAAAAGCCCCAAAGGATAACGGATTTTCGCCCTATCAGCCTATGCAACGTGATTTACAAAATCATATCTAAGGTGCTTGCGAATAGGCTCAAAAAAGTCTTCCATGGTATCATTGATGAAGCTCAAAGCGCCTTTGTCCCGGGAAGATTGATCACAGAAAATGTTATTGTTGCTTTTGAGTCAATGCATTCCATAAATCTGAGAACAAGGGGAAAGGAGGGATTGATGGCCATAAAATTAGATATGAGCAAGGCGTATGATAGAGTGGAGTGGGCATACCTCGAGTCAATAATGAAGAAAATGGGATTTGGGGAGAAGTGGGTATCCCTTATTATGATGTGTGTTACCTCGGTGACTTTCTCGATGTTAATCAATGGGGAGCCGAAAGCGGTGATCACTCCCTCTAGGGGACTCCGACAGGGAGACCCTATTTCCCCCTATTTGTTTCTGCTGTGTGGCGAAGGCTTGGCTGCAATGATGAAGAAAAAAGTGAGAGAGGGGTTGATTAGAGGGGTGGCGGCTGCAAGACATGCTCCGAGAATTTCTCATTTGTTCTTCCCGGATGATAGCATCATTTTTTGTAGAGCCACAGTGGAGGAATGTGAACAAGTGGCTAAGGTGCTGGAGGTATATGAATAGGAATCGGGACAAAAGCTAAATAGAGGAAAAACGACTCTTTTCTTCAGCCGGAACACGACGGATACAGTTAAGGAGTTTGTAAAAGGCACCTTTGGAGCTCAAATCATACAACACCATGAAAAGTATTTGGGCCTACCCCCACTGGTTGGAAGGGGAAAACGACAAGCGTTTAATCGAATTAAAGACCAAGTGGGGCGGAAAATAGCGGGGTGGAAAGGAAAGTTGCTGTCTACTGCAGGCAGGGAAGTGTTAATCAAAGCTGTGGCTCAAGCAACTCCTCTGTACACCATGATTGTCTTTAAGCTACCCGATTCTTTATGCTCAGAATTAAACTCGATGGTGGGTGGCTTTTGGTGGGGTCAGCAGGGAAAGGAAAGGAAGATAGCATGGGTTTCATGGAAAAATCTTTGCAAATCAAAGGAGGAGGGTGGCATGGGGTTCAGAGATCTAAAAGCTTTTAACTTAGCCCTGCTGGCCAAGCAGGGATGGAGACTTCAACAAAATCCGCACTCCCTGGTTCATAGAGTTCTAAAGGCTAAGTACTTCCCGGATTCATCATTCATGGATGCCCAATTGGGATGTAAACCTTCGTACATATGGCGGAGTATCATGGCAGCAAAAAATGTTGTCAAGAAGGGATCTCGGTGGGTTGTTGGTGATGGCAGGAGTATTGAGATATGGAATGCATGCTGGTTACCATCCTGCGAGTCTGGTAAGGTTCTAACCCCAAAAGCTAATTGGGGGGGGGGGGGGGTGATGAAAAGGTGGCATCTCTAATCAGCCAGGGTGAAGGGGAGTGGTGTACAGGTTTGATTAAGCAAACATTTCTTCCACATGAAGCCGAAACTATATTGAGTATCCCCCTCAGCCTTCTGCATCTAGCAGACTCCTTGGTATGGGCCAAAACACCAAATGGCTGCTTCACTGTAAAGAGTGCATATAGGGCAGCGGTCAAATACCTTGCTGCTGCAACTAGTGGCACGGAGGTTCCTGAGTGCTCAAACATGTCTAAGATGAAAACTATTTGGAGGACCATTTGGGGTCTCCAATGCCCAAGTAAAATCAAACAATTCCTGTGGAGAGCATGTAGGAATATCCTCCCTACTAAAGAGGGCCTGGCGCACAGGAAGATCATTAGGGAGGTTGGCTGTGACCTTTGCGGTGAGTGGGAAACTTCGGGGCATATTCTTTGGAGCTGTGCTGTTGCAAGTGGAATGTGGAAGGAGTTGGGGTTCAACCTTAACAACGGTATTCTTCCTCCGAAAGACTTCTTGGATGTGGTGTGGTTGTTGATGGAATCACAGGGAGACATGGACTGGGAGGTCTTTGCTGTTGCGGCCTGGTGTTTGTGGAACAATAGAAACACAGTTCGACATGGGGGTGTGGGGAAACAAAGTAAGGTCATCACGGAAGAAGCAAGAAGATACAGGGAGGAGGTCCGAGTGGCTCTGCCCCCCAAAAATCTCGATCCTAGGCCTATGACCAGGCACAACCAGTGGATCGCTCCGCCACAGGACTGGTATAAGGTGAATGTAGATGCTGCTGTTTTTAAGGAGTTGGGTGCTTGTGGAATCGGAGTGGTTATCAGGAACAACAGGGGGCTGATCATGGGGGCAATGAGCAAAAAATTGGAGTTTCTGCTACAGGCGCTAGAAGCAGAAGCCAAGGCGACTGAAGCGGGAATTCTCCTTGCTTGGGACCTGGGTTTAAAGAAGATTATAGTGGAGGGTGATGCGCTGCTGGTGACACAGGCCATCGGGGGAGCTACTGCACCTGCTATTTCAATCCTAAAAAAAATTGAGGGATCTAGGGAGTTTTTAAAGTTGTTTTGCTCATGGAAGGCAGTCCACACGGATAGGAAAAACAATATGGTTGCACATTGCCTCGCTAGAGATGCTAAGAATATTAAAGATTGTGTAATATGGGTTGAGGACTCCCCACCCTGTATTGTGAATCAGTTAGTGAATGATGTAACGGCTTTGGACGTTAGTCCTTATCAATGAAAGTTCTAGTTATCGTTTGGCTATCAAAAAAATAAAAACACACGGGTGAGACAGGACCACTTGAAACTAAAAAGGGGCTACATAATACGTAGAGGAGAAACAAACTAAAACTAGAAAGGTACATTGACAAGATTGGGTGATGCTGTTGAAGCTGGTCTACCATGTGGGTAGAGAGCAAAATTATATTTGAAACAAAGTAGCGTGGTTGCTAGCATAATCGAATGGATAGGGTACTTCAAAGTTTCTAGGACCTTTTATGTTAATTGTTGTTTTATTTAGAACTTTAAAGCTGTCCTTAACACAATAAGGTATCTCATGTACCCGGCGCATACAAAGTTTTTGCCCATAATACCCCTTTTCATATTTTTTGTTTTGGTAAGAGATAAGATTGTAAATTGCATCCTTTGAGTTTAGGAAATTAGGATACTTTGAATTTATTGCTTAAAGTTTTAAATTTGGACTAGAAACCCAATATTATGAAGTGTTTGGGTGAGAAAAAGAGAAGAAGCTTTTTTGTCCATATCAAGTGCTAAGATAGTCATTAAGTATTGATCACCTCAGCTTAAATTAATGTACTTACATAGAATATTGCTTGGGGCGAAATTTTTTTTCTTCGAAATCTTCAATAAGTATATTTGATAGATTTTTAACATATAATTCAAATACATCAATTTTATAAATTTTTTATTTGAGTTTTGTCTCATGGAATTAACCAATATCTAAAATCTAATAACAACTTATTCAGGCATATATTTTGATTAGTTAATTATAGTTTCCTAGAAAAAACCAATAAATAGATTAGACACAGAGAAAGAGTAATCATTTAGCACTAATTTTATGGACCTTGGAATTTACTTTTTTTTTTCTTTTTCAGAAAAGGTGAAAATAAGGATTCAACCATTATCTTTTGTACAAATTGCTTTATTATCATTGAGGAAAAAAAAAAAAAAAAACAAAGTATTTCTTGCAGTCCATGTGCACCATGTGCAATGTGATCTGCTTCAATGTCTTATTCTGGAAATTGTCTAAATTAGCTTAGCTAAGAGCCTAAGATCTGATATCAGATTCTGTTTGTGCAATTCATTCAGGTTTAGGCTTGTTCATCCGACAACTATATCCGTGTGGGGCTCATGATAAATGAAATTGGAAATTAGGGAAATCGTTCATTTCTTTTGCAAGTCTTGTGTGGATGGGTGTAGCTGTGGAGCATATGAAAAGAGAAAAAAAAATTATTTAGGATCCTGTCTAAGTTGACTATTTGTAGTGCTTTGAAGTTGTTTAAGCATGTTTTAATTTTGCTTACAACAAGGTATAATTATTTAACACTTCGGGAGCACAATAAATTCGTGTTTTTATTCTCGCATGAATAATGGGTGCTGTCATGGAATGGGTTATTGTATTTGTCTCATGGTCTTTCCAACATAGGGTGGCTTTAGTTTTCCTTTAGTTATTGGCAATTGAAAATTAGTTTTAGGAAATATTAGGATATGCTTGGTAATAATTTTTGTTTTCTATTTTTAAAAACTTGTTTTGAGGATATAAATAAAAAACAATTTTCTTGTATTTTTGAAATTAAAAACATGTTTGGTTAGTTGAAATTAAAAAAATAGTTTTTTGAAGAAAAAAAATAGGAAATACTAAAATATGTTGTTACTAGAATTTGAAATATAATGTTAACTCATTAAATTAAATGCGTATTTTCATTGACTTTTGAAAATTAGAAACTGAAAACAGCATTTTCATGTTTTCAATTTCCTTTACAAATTGAGTTTTGAGAACAGTTTTTGTTTTCTCTCCATTTTGGATTGCCAAACAAGTTTTTTAGTTTCAAAAATAAAAAATTGTTTTTGGAAACACAAAATAAGGGGAAAAAATAGTTACCAAACATACCCTTACATTTTTTCATCCTAAACTTCCCGTTTCATTTACAGTGTCAATTCAAACTATCAATTTACTCAATTGACACCTTAATATAAAAATAATTGTATCAAAAGAGTGTAAATAAGGTTCGAATCCATGATTGTCTATTTTGAAACCATGATAATTTTTATATTCTTAAAAAAAAAAACTTTTAATCTCTATTTTTTTTTTCCAAAAACTTAAGTTGTTAGGAGTTTGATGAATTTAATCATTTAACCATTATTTTAACAAATTTTGACCATCATGATATTCATCGAGAAAAGTAATATTTTAATTTTTCATGAAAACTTTGATGCTCAATAAAGCTATATCCTCATTACCATGAAACTTCAGTTTAATATCATGTTATATTATTTGAAAAAACTCTAATTAATCAGTCCACATTATTCTATTATTAGTCTCCATCATATATGAATGGACAAAATTTTATGCATGCTACTGCATGAACAATCTGTCAATGTGTTTGTTCAAGAAATAATTTGAGAATTGTACAGGTTAATGAATAGAAATGGATTATTTCTATATTAGCTATAGTTTCTTCATATTAAATTGTCACCTAGTGTTGTAATCAAGGAATATTTCTTTGGAATTCAAACATTGAAATCTCGTATAATGGGGAGACCAAACCATAACTATGATGAACACCTTGGCACCAAATCTCTAACTTTGGATGGTGATGAGTCTATCATGTTTTGGGGTTTGAATTTATTTCAAACAGAACCCTTTGTAGAGACATGTTTACAGGTGAATGGGCACCTAAAAGCATCTAAATTAGATGCTTAAGAATTGTTCTAGTCTTATTGAGATCAACACACAGGTGAGATAGGACAGGACCACTTGCTCTAAAAAGGGCCTACATAATACGCAGAGGGGAAACAAACTAAAACTATTAAGGCACATTGACAGGATTAGGTGATGGGGTTGAAGCTGGTCGTACCCATGTGGGTAGAGAGCAAAGTTATATTCGAAACAAAGTAGTATGGATAGGGTACTTCAAAGTTTCTAGGACCTTTATGTTTATTGTTGTTTTATTTGGAACTTTAAAATTGTCCTTAGCTCGAGAAGGTATCTCATACACCCATAACACCTCCTTTTGATATTTTTTGTTTTGGTAAAAGATAAGATGGTAAATTGCATCCTTAAAGTTTATGATACTTTGAATTTATCACTTAAAGTTTTAAATTTTGGATTAGAAACCCAATGTTATGTGGTGTTTGGAGGAGAAAAATAGAAGAAGCTTTTTTATCCATATCAAGTGCTAAGATAGTCGTTAAGTATCACCTCAGCTTAAATTAATGAACTTTCATAGAATTTTGCTTGAGGCAAAATTTTGTTCTTCAAAATCTCCAATAAGTTCATTTGATAGATTTTTAACATAATTCAAATACATCAATATTAATCATTTTTATTTGAATTTTGTCTCACGAAATTAGCCAGCATCTAGAATCTAATAAAAACTTGTCCAATTAGGTATTATATTTAGCTTCTCTTACCCAAGATTTTTTTTTGAGTGCCTCTTTTACAATAATAAATTTCAGGTACATACATATAAGAAGAGTGGTGCATAGATTTCACTTTTCCAAGTGGCTTATCAATTATGTAAAATAAAAAAATATATTAAAAAAATTGTAAAAGAAAGCATATGCTCTCAAATATTATATTACTTGCTTAAATATCATATCTTCTTTATCCTAAAGAAGATACGGCACACAATAACAAGACCTACTGAATAGTGTCCCAACTCCCACGTGGAGATGTCGGTGAAAGGATGAATCAAAGTAGTTTTTTCTCCATGACTCACTTTTACTCGTAATTATATAAAATGTCAATGTTCATAATTATATTCTTAGAATCATAGAATGGTGCCATGAAGATGCTATGACTCAGCAACATTGTTATAAGTCTCTTCCATGAAAAGAATGTATAATCAAATGAATTCTAAACCCATTTTAATTTTTGTACGCGAAAATAGCTACACCAATAGGATTTTATTTTTATTTTTGCTTCTATTTTAGATGGTTAATAATAAGATGAAGTTTTATTTATTTATTTATTTATTATGCAAGATATAAATTTTACATTAGTCTTCTAATCTAAATATATAGGTGTGTTAAGCTCCCGTTTGAAAACTTGAACTTTAGCCTCTGTTCCATAATAACTTTGTACTTGTGAAATGATTTTTATGTTAAAATAGCCAATTAAGCTATAACATTCACTCTACCAACAGAGCCTAATAAAAACCCAGATTATGTTGAGCAAAATTTCATTATGGTCCATATCTGTCAAGAGAAAAAGTTTGGGTTGCATGTGGCCATGGGCCCTTTGGGCCATCTTAAGAGATATGACCCCACAATTTTTTAATTTCTTCTTCTCTGACTGGGATTGTATAGACAATGGCCATGGACAAACGTTGGTGCACATGCACCTCCATGACTTTAACATTATGAAAATTGTGATGCAAACACCCACATCCACATGTATTTAGATTGCATTTATTAGTTTATCTTGGTATCTAATCCTAGTTATAAAACATTGGACTTATACATAGTCTTTGACTTATTGTTGCTTGTGGCTTTTCGTCAAAAAAATATTGTTGCTTGTGGCTGAAGACCCAATAGTCATATTGGGTCTGGGTCTATATGTATAATACAGAACTGTCAAAAGCCCAGATCTTAATTATTTCTTTATTTGAAACAGTTCTTATTTTCTTTCTTTTTCTATCTATGCCAAAGATTACTTTGGATGCAATTCTAATAGCATGTTCTTCACGGATGATTACTTGAATCTTACAATTGTTTTCCTAAAGGAGGACATGGGCACATGTAGTTTGCAATAATCTTATAATCATGTAACATCCACCTTTTTGGGTTCTGAGGTTTTAAGTTCTTATGTTTTTTCTCTGGATTTTTTTATTCGCAAGTGTTAATTATTTAGTTTCTAGAGGATGGCAATTTGATTCTTTTCAATGTTGTATGTGTCTTTGTTTTTTGGTTGTGACCTTTTTATTTTTATATAACTCAAGTTAGAATTGTTTCATACAGACTTATCTTTTTAGGGGCAATCCTAATCATGAAATTTAAATGTGTGCGCAACTATGCATAGTTATGCAGATTGGTTGAGTCAATATAATTTTCAGAATTTTAGATTTTTGGGTGTTATTTCGTCAATTTTAGATTTTTTATTGCTTTCCTCTTATGATTTTATTTTCTAGCCCAGTTTTTTTTTGGTTAGAACTTTGCTTCTACAAGCCTAACTTGCAGGTGACACTACTGGACGAGTTCTTGAGATTGCACTTTACATATACTACAATTTTAAAAAAAATTTATAAAAATAAAATACCATTGGAATGCCAAGTATAAAAAATGTTAAAATCACTACAATTCACTACAAAAAGCAGATTATATTTTCTATATACAGCCTTCAAGCTAGTTGATGATGCACCAATTTTCTCTTTGATATCCCTTTAACTATATGCCTCAGCATCTAGACCGTGGGGTGCATTTTAAAGAACCTGCTGATTCTGTCAATAATCTCACTGTTCTAGCATTTGCAACTGGGAAAACTTGTTCATGGTTATAATGTGGCTTTGCCCCTCCAACACTTGTTTGAATGAAAGAAGCTCCATTTTCAAAAACATCACTCACAAAGTAGAATTTTTCCATGACACTGTTTTACCATTTCTCCACATCACCTGTTATAGCAATTGTTATGTTGTATGAGTTTAGTGCAATTTCTTTATATACTGAATGAAAAAAAGGTACTCGCACACCACTAAGATCCTACCTGGTTGTGATCATATGTATTGATTGTGTTTGTGTAGGAATATATATTTTTGTTAAGCAACGTTAGAAACACAATTTCTTTTTTCTTCTATTTTTTTTTTCCCAGAAACTTGTTAAATTGATAAATTGTAATCAACATAATTTTTATATGGCCATAGATCTACCACCAACACTTTCACAAACTTGTTAAGATGACAAATTGTATTCAACAATATATTTATATGACCATGGCTTCACTACTTACACAACTTTTATCTTGAACTAATCATAAAAAGACATGTCAACAATCTTGAAAAGAGTTGAAATATTTCTACCAAAAAAGAAAAGAGCTGAAATATTTTTGCATCCTTATAAATTCATTGTTATTGCTTAATGGATAATGGAAGTACTGAAATTACCTCCTTGCCCTGATTTTGGTGCAATAAAGAGGTTGGCTTGACTTGACTCTTGACACTAGGGTTCATGCTTCCCCTATGGAGTATTGCATCTGTAAGTGCACAAATCAAACTAATCCAAGTTTGGACCAGTGGACCAGCTCAATGAGCACTAAACAATGAATTTATAGAGAGTGGGTGTTTAATCTAGGTTTTTGAGATGATAGATAACACAAAGGTTCGATTAGGTTCTGTGAATCAGGCACTGTAATTGTATAAATATGTAATATGGAGTTGAATACATTGATGCCGAGAACGAGATTTCTTAGTTCTCTTACAAACTCTCTCTTTTCTATTTCTCTATTTTTCTGTCCTCTTTTTCACCACCCCCTCTCTCTCGTCTTCCCTTTCCTTTTATAGACCTGACTTTCTCCCTCCAGGTGTAATCCAGGTGTTTCCTTTTTAGATACTTGTCCCATCACTCCTTTTTGCTAAGGTCTCTGGTGGTGAAGATAAGATTGAAACCCAACGTTCAGGCGTCACTTCTTCATTAATGCGGCCAGAGAAGCAGGTGCAGAGCCTTAAATGCGGTGATAGCAGCCTTTCCTCTGGCCATAGTCTATCCCTTCCCTTTATTCTTTATTCTCGTTTCCTTAACTCCAGCATCAAAAGCCTTCGTCATGGGCGTTATCCAACTACTAGATCATTTACATAGTCCTCGGCGACGCCTTGCGGAGGACTGGGTTGTCCTCGGACGTTATATTTCTTGGTGTTTGGACATGCATGATACTTCTTTTTCTCACGTGACTTTGTAGGTCGGACTGATTATGTCCTCGGATCATCTCAAGATGTAGAGTTGGGCTTCTTTTATTGTGAGGGCCTTTGGGCCAGCCAGATATGCGATTTGGGCCCATGGGTACCACAATAGCCCCTCGAAATCCTTATTTCTATTCTGTTGGAGAGGAATGAGGGTTTCGATATATGCGCACGTAAGGCGATACGCTTCTGACGCTTCGATCTCCTAGATGCGCTTCAATTAAATATTGGCGGCGTTATGTTCCTTGTTTCCAACCGCATGATGCTCATCTAGCGGATAGGCGCCTTTTGAGGAGGCAGGCGGGAGACTTCCCGCTTTACGTCTTTCCATGAAATAAATATCGCCACTTTAAAGATCTTCTATTCATTTCAGACTTCGCGCATTGAACCTAACCTTTCCTGCAACCTGCACGCGTCTTCATACCCTTCATTTCTAAGCCGAGGTGACGTAGTTGTTTAAAAGTAAGTTCTTCAACCTTCTGTTTTCATTATCGTTTTTTACTCTTTCGATTGTCCCCTTTCTTTGGTCCTCGGTTGTTTAAATCTTCCAATTTCGTTATAGTGTTTACTCCCTAGTTTTAGGAAATGGGTAGGTTCGCATCGCTAGTGGATACCCCTGAGAAAATAGAAGCCTTTAAAGCCAAATACGAGATCCCACCCGGAGTGTCCGTTAGGTATTGTGGGATGGGGGAGTGGCTCACTAAGAGAGAGACCGGTGAGGTGGTGATTCCTATGATAGCGTTTATAGAGGGAGGGATGAGAATCCTTATGATGCCTATTACCATGAACTATCTTAGAACCGCTAGGTTGTCCCCCACACAGTGCGCTCCCAATATGTTTAGGATCTTGGGTGCGGTAGACGTTCTGAACGAGAGGTTAGGGTTAGGTCTCACTCACCATGAAGTGAATTGGGTATATACCCTTCACCATTTGAGAGGGCATACCTACTATCTGAAATCTAGGCACCCAGAAGTCAGATTGATCCAATGCCTTCCCCACTCCAACAAGGGTTTGGACAAGGACTTCCTTATATTGTCCGGGGAGTGGCATGACGGTCTCCACTGTCCGACGACGGAGGGGGAGCCTGGTGAGTCCTCGCGTAGCGTCACACTTAATCAGTGATAAATGCACTGTTTCTTTTGTTGATGGTGTTTTTCCTTAATTTGTTTGTACTAACCTGTTTTTTGAACATATGCGTAGATCGTCGTGCGCTTGCGCCCCGTGCCAATCTCGTCAACTTTGATCGTCTCGACAAGATCTTGAAGGCCGAGGTGTTTGTGCACTCAGACGGTCAACTTCGCGCCGCCCACCGCATCCTCGGATACACACCCATATCCTCCGCCTTTCAAGAAACCAAGTGTGTCATCAAGGAGAAAGACCCGCGGCTTCCGAGGATAAGTGTAGCGGTCGAGGGCTTTCTGTTACCGCCTGGTGCTCCAGTTCCTCAAGGCGTTCTGATTACCGAGCCTGTCAGGGTTGTCCCGAGAGCTTCTAATTTGGCTACGCCCTCGGCCCGACCTAGATTAGGCGAAGGTTCTACCTCTCAGCTACTCGCCGAGGTAGAAGAGGAAGAAGAAGAAGAAGAAGAAGAAGAAGAAGAAAAAGAGAAAGTAGTTGAGCTTTCGGATTCCGAGGAAGAGTTCGAAGCTTTAGATCCGCTTTTTCCGCTCAGGCATCCCTCTCCTGTTGCCAGATCTCCTTCTTTTACATCCTCGGACGACGACGACCAACCTTTGATAAGGATGGGAATCCATCGTAGACCCAAGCCCAGCTTAAAGGACGTGCTAGAAGGGCAAGTTGGAGCGCAGGAGCTCCCTAAGGCGCCTCCCGTAAAGTCTAAGGACAAGGGGGCTGAGCAGGTTCCCTCGATAAGGATTACACTACCTCCTTCCTCTCAAGTTCAACACGTCGATCCCGCTGATCACAAAAGAAAAAGGGATCAGCCCAAGGGGAAGGAGATAGCCGATGGGAGCAAAGACCTCCCTACTAAGGAAACCAATCCGGAGAGGGGAGGGAAGCATGCTCGGCATGCCCACACCAGGTCGGAGAGGCGAATCGACCCTCCAGTGGCATTGCATGCGCCCATTTGGGCCCCCCAAATGCACGTGGACGACCAGGCTGTTACCGCAGACGCGTCCATTAGGGGATCCGATGAGGGCACATCGGCCTGTATCGCCGATGCACTAGAGCAGGCGCTGCTACTGCCTGAGAATATGGGAGAGCTGCGCAGGATGAGGGATCATAACGTCTTTATGATCCTCAAAAAAGAGTTAGCCATGGTAAGGACTTAATATGGCCGTCTCTCGGCACTAATGACTCTCCATACAGTATTTGTTGTTTGTTATTTGTTACTGTTTCTCTTCTTCTTTTCTACATATAACGCGTCACTTACTAATAAAGCTTGTACGTAGGCTGTCCAATCTGCCCATAGGGCGGAGGAGATCGCTGCTAACTCCTACAAAGCGCTAAGGGACGAGGAGATAAGGTTGGATCACACTCGGAAGATATTGGAACTTAAGGAGAAGAAGCTCCAAGAGGTGACCACTAGCCTGGGCAAGGCAGCGAGTGAGAAGTCAGGGCTGGAGGTCGAACTAAAGAGTACCACTAGGCAGGCCGAGGATCAGAGACTGCTGCTCAAGCGTGTTAATGAAGACCTCGCCTCGGCCAGGACGCTGGCAGAAGGCCTTGCCAAAGATCTCACAGCGTCCGAGGAGGCAAAGGAGGAGGCTCTTAAGGCCAAGGAAGAAGCATTCGCCAAGGCATAAGCAGCCGAGGCAATGGTGGACGAGGCTGAGCAGAGCGGATATGACATGGGCGTGGCAGAAACCACGGAAACCTTCAAAGCCCAAGTGCCGGGGGTTTGTAGGGACTACTGCCTCCAGGTGTGGAGGGAAGCTCTCTCCCAAGCCGGAGTTGATGCTTCTTCTCCCCTATGGAAGGTGGAGAATGCCTACATTCCCCCTGCCATCCGCGTGGTTGCCTCTAGCCCAGCCAAGGATGACTCCTCTCTTTCCTCAGTTGGGATGCAAGCGGAGGAGAGTGCTGCCGAAGATGCTGCCCCCACTGCCCTGGTTAAAGATGCACCGCCTCCTCCTGCCCCCAAGGAGTTTCCCCTCAGCTCCGAGGTGAGTGGGACTATGGAACTAGTCTTAGCGACTTTGCCCATACAGCCCAAGGGGACAGTTGAGGGATCTTCGGCCTCTGTGGTGCCTCCTGCTGATCCGAAGGACCAGACCCAGCCCAAGCCATAATCATTCGTTCCTTAGCTGCTTCTCATTTCTTTCGTTTCTCTTGTATTTTCCTTGTTGTTTTTACTTCTTAGTTCCATTATCTTTTTACTTTCCTTCCTTTGTAACTCATCAAACTTGGTGATGAATGTATTGACAAATTTCTCGTTAAATGAAAAGAGTTGCCAATTCAAGATGATGTTCTGTATTGTGTTTGGTATTGATATCTTATTTTGTTGTTTATGCATGTAATTTGGAAATATAACAGCTTAGATCCCTAGCATTCATTTGTAGCTTTCTACCCTTAGTTAAGGAAACTTGTGCGACCCATATACATGCAAATACTTTTAGTGATGGGTATCAACTCTTGTTGAAATTTGAGGACGAAAAAGGCAATAACCAAGCAATACAGTGATGTGGAATCTGCTTGCTTGGGACTTACTTAACAGCTATTTTCATGACAGCATGTTAAAAAGATTCGTTCACTTAGTAACTTCAACGTTGTTCTTATATCAAGGGAAAGGGTCCGAGACCACTTTACTCCTTTATTTAAAATCAAGATAGAGGATCTGTTGATCCGACATAACCTTAACAAAAATTGATATAAGGTATAGGATCCGAGGACCCAGCGTAACTTTGCTTTTTTGTTTTAAATTGAGATAGAGGATCTAATGATCCGGCGTAACCTGAATTGAACTTTGAATAAGGTAGAGGACCCGAGGACCCGGCGTAACCTTAGTTTTTTTTGTTTTAAATTAAGATAGAGGATCTGATGACCCGGCGTAATCTTAATTCAATTTGGAATAAGGTAGAGGATCCGAGGACCCGGCGTAACCTTAGTTTTTTTTGTTTTAAATTAAGATAGAGGATCTGATGACCCGGCGTAATCTTAATTAAATTTGGACTAAGGTAGAGGATCCGAGGATCCGGCGTAACTTTAGTTTTTTTGTTTTAAATTAAGATAGAGGATCTGATGACCCGGCGTAATCTTAATTAAATTTGGACTAAGGTAGAGGATCCGAGGACCCGGCGTAACCTTAGTTTTTTTGTTTTTAACTAAGATAGAGGATTTGATGACCCGGCGTAATCTTAATTAAATTTGGACTAAGGTAGAGGATCCGAGGACCCGGCGTAACCTTAGTTTTTTTGTTTTAAACTAAGATAGAGGATCTGATGACCCGGCGTAATCTTAATTAAATTTGGACTAAGGTAGAGGATCCGAGGACCCGGCGTAACCTTAGGCACGACAGAAGGAATGGTACAAAAACGACAAGAGTAGAATGACAAAAGCACCTTTCATTAATAATAATATCGTCTCAAATTACTTACATTCCAGGGATGAGGTACAGCTTTTTCATCTAAGTCGGCCAGGTAGTATGCTCCTATTCCAGCTATCGCTGTAATGCGATACGGTCCTTCCCAATTAGGTCCAAGCTTTCCCCATGCTGGATTTTTGGTGTTACCCACCACTTTCCTCAGTACTAGGTCTCCGAGAACAAGCGGTCTTGAGTTTACCTTCGAATCATATCCCTGCTTCAGTTTCTGTTGATAGTAGGCCAGATGAATCATGGCAACCTCTCTTCTCTCATCAATCAAGTATAGGTCCCTTTCCAGCAGTCTATCATTGCTTCCCGGAGTGAAGGAGCTTGTCCTCATTGTTGGGAAACCAGTCTCCAAAGGGATGACAGCCTCGGCGCCATAAGTCATAGAGAAGGGCGTCTCTCCTGTTGATCGGCGGGGTGTGGTCCGATAGGTCCATAGGACATGGGGCAACTCCTCCACCCATCTCCCTTTGGCGTCCTCCAGCCTCTTCTTCAGACCATTCACTATAACTTTGTTAGTAGCCTCGGCCTGCCCATTTCCTTGCGGATAAGCCGGAGTAGAGTATCTATTGGTTATGCCGAGACCGCCACAATATCGTCTGAATGCTTTGCTGTCAAACTGCAAACCATTATCAGACACGAGGGTATGAGGGATACCGAATCGAGTGATGATATTCTTCCATACGAACTTCTTCACGTCAACGTCTCTGATATTTGCTAGGGGCTCGGCCTCTACCCACTTAGTAAAATAATCGGTGCCGACAACCAAATATCTTCGGTTTCCAGGCGCTTTTGGAAAAGGACCCACGATGTCTAACCCCCACTGGGCAAAAGGCCAGGGACTTGTCAGAGGATTAAGCACACCTCCAGGCTGGTGGATATTTGGTGCGAATCTCTGACATTGGTCGCACTTCTGCACATAGCTTTGAGCTTCTCGCTGCATGTTCGGCCACCAATACCCCTGCGTTAGGGCCCTGTGAGCCAAAGACCTTCCTCCCGTATGACTTCCACAGATTCCTTCATGCAACTCTTCCAAAAGCAGGTCTGTCGCCTCGGGGTGCATGCATAATAGGTAGGGGCCAGAGAAAGATCGTTTATAGAGTTTGTGATCCTCGGCCAACCAGAATCGGGAGGCTTTTCTTCGTATCTTATCCGCCTCGACTTTATCCTCGGGTAGAACATCATCCCTTAGGAAGGATACAATAGGGTCCATCCAGCTAGGCCCCACTCTAATCTGGTGCACATGGACAACACTTCCCATCATTTTTGAGTGTTTAGGTAAGTCTTCAACTAGGACGATCCGAGGTAGTCCCTTCGCTGACGACGTGGCAAGAGTTTCTAGGGAATCAGCATGCGTGTTGCTGCTTCTAGGGACGTGGGACAAAGTGAAGGATTCGAACTTGCGTTGTGTAGCTTTGACTTGATTCAAATAGTCCTGCATCCTCGGATCTCTGGCCTCTACCTTTCCATCTACTTGGCCCACAACTAGTTGTGAGTCTGAGAATACTTGCACGATCTTTCCCCCCAACTTATGTACCATGTCCATCCCTTTCAACAAAGCTTCATACTCGGCCTCATTATTAGTAGCTGAGAATCCCAGCCTTAAGGACTTCTCCAGTGTAAGGCCTTCTGGGGTCGTAATTACTACACCCACCCCGGATCCTCTTTGATTAGCTGCCCCATCAACGTAGACAGTCCATACTGCGAGACCTTTGCACGCAACCATACCAATTGATTTTTCATCAACGTCCCTGTTGATCACACTATTTTTTATTATGGGTTCAGTAAATTCCGCTACAAGATCAGCCAACACTTGACCCTTTATTGCTGTGCGGGGCATGTACTTAATATCAAAAGAGCCCAAGATGGTTCTCCATTTTGCAATCCTGCTGGTATAATCCGTGTTCCGGAGTATAGCTTTTAGTGGAAGCTGAGTCAAAATAACCACCGTATGTGACTGGAAATAATGGGGGAGCTTACGCGTGCCATGCACCACGGCAAGGATCGCCTTCTCTAATGGTGGATAACGTACCTCGGCTTCATGCAGAGACTTACTCACATAGTAGACTGGCTTTTGCACGCCCCCGTCAACCCTTATTAGCACCAAACTAGCGGCGTGGGCTGCCACTGCAATATATGCGAATAGGACCTCATCGGCCTTGGGCCGAGACATGATAGGGGGGTGAGCAAGATATTCTTTAAGTTGCTGAAAGGCAATGGCACATTCCTCTGTCCATTCAAACCCCTTCCATTTGTTTAACAGTTGGAAGAACGGTCTGCATCGATCAGCAGATCTTGAGATAAATCGGTTGAGGGCAGCCATTATCCCAGTTAACCTCTGCACTTCCTTCGGATTCCGAGGCGGCTGTAAATTGTTAATGGCCTTAACCTGAGCGGGGTTGACCTCAATCCCTCTATGCGTCACCATGTAACCCAAAAATTTGCCAGACCCTACACCAAAGGAACATTTGGATGCGTTGAGGCGTAACTTGTGCTTCCTCAGCGTCTGAAAGGTGTCGTCGAGGTCTGGTATGTGGGCCGAGATAGTCTTACTTTTAACTACCATGTCATCTGCGTACACCTCAATCGTCTTTCCCAGTTGCGGTTCAAACATTCGTGTCATCATTCTTTGATAAGTAGCCCCAGCATTCTTCAAGCCGAAGGGCATCACCTTATAGTGGTAGTTCCCTATGGGTGTAATAAAAGCTGTCTTTTCCTGGTCTTCTGGAGCTAAGGGTATTTGATGGTAACCTTGGAAAGCATCCAGAAAGCTCATTCGAGGATGCCCTACAGTAGCATCGACCAACTGATCTATGCGGGGCATTGGGAATGAATCCTTTGGGCAAGCCTTATTCAAGTCTGTAAAGTCCACACACACCCTCCATTTTTCATTCTTCTTTTTTACTACTACCGTATGGGCTAACCACTCTGGATAAAACACTTCCTTAATGGCCCCTGCTTTCTTGAGTTTTGACACCTCTTCTTTAACGGCATCGGCATGCTCTCTAGACGAACGCCGAGGTGGTTGCCTTCGCGGCACTGCGGCCGGATTAACATTGAGGTGATGACAAATAAACTCTGGATTGACTCCTGGTGCTTCGTAAGCATCCCATGCAAACACATCGATGTTTCACTTCAAAAATGTGACCAGATCTTCCTTCTCTTGTGGGGGTAATTGACTTCCTACTTGGAAGAATCTCTCCGCGTCATCTGCGATAACCACTTTCTCCAACTCTTCACAACCTGGTCCTTGATTCTCGGCTTCATTTGGCTCGGCCGAGGATACTAACTGCTACAAATCCCTTTCGGCCGGGGTTTGTGACTCCTGTCTCGCCTGATGTGTAATGGCTACTGTTATACATTGCCTCGCCATGGACTGGCTGCCCAGTATTTCCTCTACCCCATCCTCATACGGGAATTTCAGCTTGACGTGCAAAGTTGACGATACGGCACCTAAGGCATGCAGCCATGGTCTTGCCATTATGGCTGTGTAAGGGGAGTAGGCATCTACTACGATGAAATCCACATCCACTACCATTGGTCCTGACTGTACAGGTAACCTGATTAACCCCCTTGGAATAACTGCCTTCCCTTCAAAACTTATTAATGGGGAGTCATAGGCCATAAGATCTTCGGATCTCAAATTGAGACCCTTAAACAAATCTGGGTACATAATGTCAGCCCCACTCCCTTGATCAACCATTACTCTCTTCACATCATAACCCCCTATCCTTAATGTAATGACCAGCGCATCGTCGTGCGGTTGGATAGTGCCAATCTTGTCTTCGTCAGAAAATCCCAGTACAGGCAGAGGATTCCTCTTGATCCTCTTCGGTTCAGAGTTAGGGTCCTCGGCAGTGGGACGTAGTACCGACATTATTCTGGTAGGGCAAGACCCAGTCCAACCTGGCGCCGCAAGGATGACATTGATTGTGCCCAATGGAGGTCTTACATTGTTACTGCCTTGATTTATGGAGCCAGATTGGGTGCCTTGTTCATCAGGTCGATTCACAAATTGTCTTAATTTCCCTTCCTTTACCAGCTGATCCAGGTAATTCCACAAGTTTCTGCAGTTCTCTGTGGCGTGGCCTTTATCCTGGTGATAGTGGCAGTAGAGGTTCTGATTACGTTTCGCAGGGTCTCCTATCATCCTGCTGGGCCATCTAAAATATGGTTCTCGGCAAATCTTTTCCAATATTTGCTGCATCGGCTCACGAAATACAGCATTTATTGTCTGGGGCGGGGCCGACCTAGTCTGGCTAGTGAAATCTCTCCTCGGCCATTTGCTATTGTATCTCTCCGCCTTGAAGTCCCTACTCTCCTGGGGGATACTTTTCATCTTTCCTTTACTCTGCAGTTGATCCTCCTCAACCCTCTTATATTCGTCGATGCGATCCATGAGCCGACGGACTGTTTTTACCGGCTTCTTAGTCAGAGACTTTCTTAGATCGTGCTCAATTGGAAGACCAACCTTAAAGGTATTGACCGCTACCTCGTCAAAATCACCATCTATTTCGTTAAACTCTTCCCAGTATCTGTCTGAGTAGGTCTTCAACGTCTCGCGCTCTCTCATAGCCATGGATAGTAACGAGTCTAGAGGCCGAGGTACTCTACTGCATGTAACAAAGCGGGACCCGAATGCCATTGTAAGTTCCATGTATGAATCAATGGAGTTCGCCTTTAAGCCGTTGAACCATCTCATTGCCACGGGTCCTAAACTTGAGGGAAAGACTTTACACATCAAGGTTTCGTTCTGGGAATAAACCGCCATGCGTTGGTTGAAGTGGCTTACGTGCTCCACTGAGTCTGTTTTGCCATTATAAATGGTGAAGTTGGGCTGCGTGAACCGACGGGGTAGTTTTCCTTTTTCAATACGATGTGTGAAGGGTGATTTGGAGAGCTGGAGCAGTGCCTTTCCCATGGCATCGCTACCCGAGCCCCTGTGACTCGACCCTCTATTCCTTCTGTCACGAATACTTTCCTCTTGGTATGAGAAAGTTTCTGTGGGGGGGGGGGGGTTCTTGACCTCGGCCTATAGCCACTGTCCTGAGAGTCGTTTGATGAAGGGTCAGATATGGAGGGAGTCCTTTTCCGCTCTGCGCGACGCAGCTTCCTCTTCAGCTGGTCAATTTCTCTCTGCATGGCTCTAGTGTTGTCTTCTCTGGAGCCCCTGCTTCTGCCCCGCGAGCGGTTATCAGCCGTTCGTCCCGAGTGCACACTGCCCTCTCGATCTCCCATTTGCTCTACCTGTTGTAGTGGATCCTCGTGCTGAGATCCTAGAGACTCTGCATGAGCTGGGTTCAAATCTGTCATCACGTTATCTGTCACCAAAACACAAGATTCCCACAGACGGCGCCAATTGTAAGTGCACAAATCAAACTAATCCAAGTTTGGACCAGTGGACCAGCTCAATGAGCACTAAACAATGAATTTATAGAGAGTGGGTGTTTAATATAGGTTTTTGAGATGATAGATAACACAAAGGTTCGATTAGGTTCTGTGAATCAGGCACTGTAATTGTATAAATATGTAATATGGAGTTGAATACATTGATGCCGAGAACGAGATTTCTTAGTTCTCTTACAAACTCTCTCTTTTCTATTTCTCTATTTTTCTGTCCTCTTTTTCACCACCCCCTCTCTCTCGTCTTCCCTTTCCTTTTATAGACCTGACTTTCTCCCTCCAGGTGTAATCCAAGTGTTTCCTTTTTAGATACTTGTCCCATCACTCCTTTTTGCTAAGGTCTCTAGTGGTGAAGATAAGATTGAAACCCAACGTTCAGGCGTCACTTCTTCATTAATGCGGCCAGAGAAGCAGGTGCAGAGCCTTAAATACGGTGATAGTAGCCTTTCCTCTGGCCATAGTCTATCCCTTCCCTTTATTCTTTATTCTCGTTTCCTTAACTCCAGCATCAAAAGCCTTTGTCATGGGCGTTATCCAACTACTAGATCATTCACATAGTCCTCGGCGATGCCTTGCCGAGGACTCGGTTGTCCTCGGACGTTATATTTCTTGGTGTTTGGACATGCATGATACTTCTTTTTCTCACGTGACTTTGTAGGTCGGACTGATTATGTCCTCGGATCATCTCAAGATGTAGAGTTGGGCTTCTTTTATTGTGAGGGCCTTTGGGCCAGCCAGATATGCGATTTGGGCCCATGGGTACCACAGCATCCATCCCTGGTAAAGGTTGTTCATCGCATGTGCATATCCAAAGCAAATTCTGAAAAGTTAATATTTGTGAATAAGATAACTTATTTAATATACTATATGTTTATGGAAACATACATTTATTGGTTTATGTCTACAATATAATTGAATGTGTAGTATATAATAAGCAAATTGTATATATGTGCGTGTTTCTAAAAAAAAAAAAAAAAAAAAAAAACCGAACAATTGTTTGATTGCAATTAGATCCAAAGTAGTTGTACAAGATTGTGACCTTTTATGTTCTTGTCACGCTCATCATGCCCAAGAAGCATGACCTTGTCCTGATCTCTGAATCAGTTGTTGGAGATGGTGATATATGTAGAACCCCAAGTTGCATCAAGAAGACCATCCTCATAGGCTTGCACTCAAAGTGTATTACGGTCTAGCTAGACCCTGGATGCAGTAACTAATGTGATTGCATCTCCATCAACTTGGCCTAGTGACATTATCTTTGAATTTGGACCCATTATTGTGCTAGGTGGTTGGGACCGTCAATAGTGGATGCGAAGACCATGGATGATTATGTTGCTTGCTTGATGATAGGTACAGATTAGTACTTGGTTAACTCAAAAAATGCTAAAATGTTATTGGCAATTTTTTTGAGCAATCTCCTCCAATCATTGTATGGCTATTCATAAAACTATTCATTTATTAAATCACATCTCTCGTTAAACAAGTTGTGGAACAAGTTGGTGTCACTAGCCTTACTCTAAATTATTTAAACAAGTTAATGACTTATTAAATATGTCATGTAACTAAAAATACGCGTAAGTGGTAGTATGCATCGTTAGATAGTAGGTTTGAAGAATTTTTCTTTAAACCAGTTTTGGAGGTAAACTTTGTCTATTAAATAGGATTAGCAACTAAAGAGAGAACAAAAAAAAAAAAAAAAAATTATAAATTATGTACCTTATAGATCATCAAATATGCATTATCGGCAATGTGAAAATCAGCACCTTAAACATCAATGGTTGTGAAATTACAAGTGAGAAGTGGTTTCTCAAGTTTAATTTGAACGTTCCTTTGGAATGTGATCCATTTTTGCCTCTTATCATGGTTGTTCCATATCTTAGAGCCCTTGGAGTTTATCGGGTTGTTACTAGGATCAGTGATTACATATTGAGTGAGGCCGCCCGTCCAATATTGTTAGTCATCTTTCCAGCATAACCTATTGAGCATGTGGCTAGTTGCAGTCTATTCCTTTGCCAATTAGGGTTCCATCTCCAACAACAATCAATCACATTCATTGTCAAGCCAATGATCTTCATTTTTTTTAGCAGGACTAGCATTAGCAGCAAAGATAATGACAATGACAAGAGCCAAAGCAAAGCGCCAAAGAATGACAATATTGTTGCATTGCAAAGCCATATTCATGTGCATGTACTGTTAAATATATTAGCAACGCGATGTGTTATACCATGTTGTATATGCTAGAGTGGATGCGGAAGAGGAAGTATAGAATAGGAACACTGAAAACACAAGGGTTACGTGGTTTAGCCTTGACGGCTTTCATCCACGAAGGAATTTCTTAAGGGCTATATTTTTATTGTATAAGAGTGTAGTATAATAACCTGTGTTACAATGAACTCTAACATGAGTATATAACAGAGAGAAGGGTAGGTTGTATTGGTTTGCACATAATTGTACTAGTGGAGAGCACTAGCATTGGGGGGTGTAAACACCCCTCAATTGCTTTTTTACAACCCAAGACACCCAAAACCCACTTCATTTGAGTTTGTATTCTTAAAAAAATTTGCTACCTTGCTACAGTAAGGTTGCATATATGCAACCCTATTGTTCATGGGTTGTAAAGAAAAAATAATTTTTTAATCTTGTGGTTGTGGGTGAAGAGAAAAAGAAAGTAGGAGAAAAGAGAGAGAGAATAATACTTTTTATTATTTTATTAGGTTATTTGTAAAAATAATTACTGGATGTTGGGTAAGTTGTGAAATGAGTTGGTAAAATAGATAAAGTAGTGTTTGAAAACGTAAAATAGGTTTTTTTTTTCCTAGTTGCTAGTGCTTATAGGTGGAGTGGTTAGTTTTTAGTAATGCATATGTATGAGTTTGTTTAGGTGGTTTTGATCAGGGGTGTCTAGCTAGATTCAGACCCAATCCAACCGACCGAAACCGACCAACCCGCAACCAATCCGTGAGCTTCGGTGGTCGGCGGCGGGTTACAAAGCCCAAAAACTGAGTCTGGTGGGTCGAATGGTGGGTTCTCTCCTCTAAAACCCACCTTAACCGACCCGACCTGAGTCTTACCAAAATCCGACGAAATAAGAATTTTTCGGCAAGTTTTTGGTCAGAATACCTTCGATTTTTATAAGATTTGGGTCGGATTTGGGGAGATATCACCGAATCTAGTGAGATCTTAGCTAGATTTGGTGGAAATCTCACCGGATCTAGCGCATTTTGGCCTGAAATAAACTATTTTGGCCAGATTTTCCACCGTGGACAGTTTCGACAGAACCAAACGTGTTTCCGGCGCAAAACCGGCCGCTTTGATCCTGCTCCCTTGCTTGTCGGCGGTGGGTCAGAACGTTCTCCACCCGATTTTATTGGGTCGGTCTCGGGTTGGGCACAAACCCGACCTAGACCGACCTGTGGACACCCTAGTTTTGATGTGTAGAACATAAAAGAAGCTATTAATAGACTTTTTGGTCTGACCCCAAGTTGATTGTGTAGCAGTCAAAATGGCAGAGCTTAGAGCGTGATTGTGTCATTGCTGAAATAAAGGACGCCTAAGATTTAAAGCTGCCACATGCAAATATAGAAGTTACAATTTGGCTTCCCTCAAGTAGGGGTTTCTTTACTTGGAGAAACAATGGATGTGAATCACTAGCCATCATTTCATTTCCAAAACTTGGGCAACTTTTAACTATCACTCCGTTTTAAAAAAATTAAGTTTGAGGGATTGGAGAATCTGCCTCCCCGGATATTAATTCCTGTTGTATATGTTATCAACCACCAAAGCTTTTTAGGGGTGTTTGGTATGTGTACTTAAACAATAATTTTCAGTTTTTAAACAACATTACATGTATTTTTACACATTTTTTCACCCACATGTATTTTCAAAAAATATTAACAATGTTATTCGAGCAACAATATCAGTAATGGTCAATGATACTCTTACATACAGTATTTTACATCTATTTTTTCACATTCACTTTTATATTTTAAACGTGAACTTTTATTTTTTATTTTTTATTTCGCTTTTTAAATTGTGTGCATTTTCATATCATTTGTGGATGTTTAAAATAGTAGAGGTAAATGAATGTGAGAGGATATAAATATTCTTGTATGCTGTTATGGGCAGGGACGGAGGCATTAATTGACCAGGGGGCAATGTCCCCCCCTAATTTTTTTTAAAAATATATTAGTATATATATATATGCATTAATTTTAACAATTTTTTTATATTAAATTATATTTTGTCCCCTTAACAATATCATCGATTTTTTTTTAGAGTAACGTTACAGTTACAAACTTATCTATAATATTTTTATAAATCGTTGATGTACAAATTCTTATTAGTTCGCATCTAGGCCTATTACTTGCATTACTTTTTTACTTACCAATAATCACTTACTATATTAACAATATACCTCTAGCACTTTCCTCATTTTAAAGGCCATTAAAAAAAATTTATAAATCTAAAATCTAAAACAACATATTCTCACCCAAAAACATTTGTGCAACAACAAAAATCACCAATAGCAAAGCTAAAAAAAATTAAGTCCAATTAACCAATTTTACTCAAACAAACAACTGGCCCTTTAAAAAGTTTTAAACTGAATAATTTTGTCTTTACCCAGCAAATGCACACATTAAAAACTCAAAAAAAAAAAAAAAAAAAAACCCTCTACGACTAAGAAGCCTCCAAATTAGAAGTCAGAGTCGCCCCTCTTAACTTAAAGTCCTGACTATGTCCCTGGTTACGAGAGTTTTACTTGGGAGTCATCCCTTTGAAGAGCATATGAATTGCTTAATTTACTTATGTCCTCATTATTTTACTTATTTTTTAAACACATTATTTTACTTTTGAAGGACTTTTTTCCCCAACTATTCAGTGGGGCTAATTTTTGACCCATTAAAAAAATTAAAAATGACAGCAAAGAATCCTATTCCAATAGAGATGCAGCCTGCCCCCACATGCATATGTCAGTGTAAGGATGAATTTCTCACTAATTCGTGATTAAATGATGTTAATACTGATATGGTGAGCCTAGTTTAGTGACAATATCCAATCTCTTTCTTGGGAAGAACGTTGGCTTCAAATCTTTCACCCCAACATTTTTTTTTTTGAGAAACACACACACACATATCTTTCACCCCAACATGTCGTAAGGAAAAAAAAAGAAAAAAAGAAAAAAAAAAGAAGATATAATGGTGCTACAAGACCTTCTAAATAAATCCCAGATTTTATCTAGCAAGACTTATCTTTCTGGTCCATATTTATCAAGATTTCTTTAAATAATAAGAAACACGGCTGAGGTCTATTTTTTCAAAACCAAAGGTTTAAACTTTAAAGTGCTTTCATAAGACCAATGAAAGTGGTTTTTTTTTTTTTTTTTTTTTTTTTTTTTTTTTTAAATTTTAAATAAGTCAAATCTCTATAGTAAAAGAATTTTTATGCCTTAATTACCATTTTTTCTCATAATTAGTTCTCACATAATTCAATGCATTACCATACACAAATTCATGACAAGTCAATTACTCAAAAATAAATAAACAAATAAGGCCAAAAATATGGTGTCATAACTATTATAGCTTTAAACAATGCTATAAAATTTGTATATTTATTTTATAGAAAATTTTAGAATAATAGTATATATTGAAAATAATATCATGCGTAGGGATGGCAATGGAGCGGAGCGGGGCCAAAAGATGGGATCTTTGCCCCCGCCCCGTACAGATTTTTCTTGCCCCATCCTTGCCCTGCCCCGCATGACGGGGAAAATTTCTTGCCCCATCCCTGTCCCTTAAAGCCCTGCGAAGACCCGCAAAGCCCCGCCCTACACAGTAAAACTTTATTTCTTGTTAATTTTCCCTACAACTATTACCATTTTTTCAAACAAAATGTCATGTTTCAATATTAAAAATATACTTGAAATTATAAATAAATTTATCCTATCAAATCAAACTAATTTTTAGCAAAAACTAAATAATATTATCTAAATGTTTAACAAGACAATGTCACTAAAAAAATCTCATAGTATGACATAATAAAATAATTAAAACTCCTAATAAGATGATGATATTGATACCTTACTTCCAACTTTGCTAGAGAGAAAAAAGAGGTAGAACCACGTTAGGTAGAATAAAATAAGATGATGATATTTTTGTTTAAATAGTAAGGTTTTAGAGTATGAAAAAATTACAACTTAACTCTTATTAACGAGGGGCGGGGTGGGGCGGGTTTAAAAAGTGTAAACCCATCCCTGCCCCGTCCCGTGGTGCGGGTCTAAAATCTTGCCCCATCACTTTTGCGGGGCGGAAAAAACCCACACGGGGCGAAGCGGAGAGGGACGGGTCAAGTGGGGCGGGGAAAAATTGCCATTCCTAATCATGCGTATAGATATTAAAGGCATCCAGCCATTCACCATTAGCAAAACGTTAATGAAATGTCTGCAGTTTTGTTATCAACCGAAACTACAATCCACTTAAAATGTAGAGATTGATGCCAAAATTTAATGGTCACTCCCTTCAATTTCAGTTCAACAACTACTTCTTGGAGAACTTAAACCAAACGGTTGAACTTAAGGCTTGGGCTTTTGCTTCTGATTACGATATAAACTGTTGGCGAATAAATTTTTTTTTTGTGAGAATCAATTGGAGAATAAATTAAAGGACTACTACAAGTGTTTTTTCCCATAATTTCTAATTATTGGTACAATATTTAAGGATATCTTAATTTCAGTGGAAAGGATAGCTAGTAAGTACATATCATGATGTGTTTCTTACTTCTTACTCTTACATGATTGTTGGTATGCTTTGATGTAGACATGTAGAGCATGTAGCGGTATCTAGTTGAGGATACAGCACCTCAATGATCCACACTATACATAGAATTATAAACAATAACATGCTAGTTGCATCTGTTGCTCTTGAACATACCATGATGACAACAATAAATACGTCCTTACAAAGATCTTATATATCTACTAATCATAACATAAAATCATTTATGGACATCTGATATTTTAGATACAAACGGTCCTCGGCAAGGCACATTGAAATTTTAGTCCAAGATAGTGCCTTTGCGTAAAAGGGCACACTGTTTGTCTTTAGAGCTTGATTTAATCGGCATTTGTAATCAATTGGCTCAACTTTATAGGGTTTTTTCCTTTAATATGGTGCAAACTTTGAGGTAGAAAAATTGTTCTTCCTGAGCTAATAGAAATGGGTTTGAAAAATTTTATCTGACAATTAGCAGTTATTTACTTACAAATTTTAATCATAAGGAGATATTAAAATTTAAAAGGCAGGTAAATTGGTTCAGTAAGGGTAGCTAACTTGTAATAAGTAAGAGGGCAGGATATTGATCTCCAAATTTTTTACAAGCCAGATTATTAAATGCATAAATCTGTAATTTGCAGAGAATGAATCAGTATATATCATAAAACTTCCCTCACTCGAAGCTTGAATTACAATTACAAGTTCCTTTCAACCAACTACACATGGGTAATTGAATTCATCAGAATGAACCCAAAAAAAAAAAAGGACGCCTTAAATAAAGAAGATATAATCAACCTATGAAACACTCATGGGGAAAAATATTTAGAATTGCAAGATCCAACCAAAGAAATGGGAAAAAGGGAAAAGAAACAAAATCAAGCTAGCTCTTTGTGACAATGAGATAATCCAAAAAAAGAGGGATAGACTATCTTTTAGAATGACTAGGAGGAGAGGGATCAATAGAAGAGACCTGTTAATAGGAAGGTCTTTTGTCTAAGTGTATCCAATAATAGCAGGTTTATGTGAAGTATAAATAGAATAATAGAAGAAACAGTCATATAAGGAAGACAAAAATTTATGTGGTTCAACCTTAGGCTTACGCCGAGAAAATTTTACTAAGAAAATAAGGAGATTACAATGTGAAAAACTCAAAGACACTCTCACAGAACCTAAACCCCTCGTACACCCAAAGAACTCTCATTCCCTCAGTTTCCAAAAGCCAAGGCTCAAGATATTACACAAAGAGCCCACATATAATAGTTTACCCAAAGTCAAGGCGCTGTAGGAAAATGATTCAAATCCTACACCAAGTACAGTACACTACTTAATTAAAACACCAAACCAAAAAGGAATGGAGTCCTAGCCATAGTCAACAAAAGAATTCCAAGTAAGATACAACTCAAATTTGACGCTCCCATCTGAAATATTCAATCCATTTCACAAGATAATTTTGTAGTTATCATCCTCTGTCATTGGTGCTTGAATTCTTAACTTTAGAATATCCCTCCCAGTTGGGGATGGGGCAGCTCTTCTTGATGGTTGTTAGGTCTTCGACTAAGTGGCACAAACAAGAACACCTTCAATTGCTTCCTGCATCTGTAATTCTTCATTCTCTTCTTGGTTTAGCTGCTAAGTAATTGGTTGCATCATCAGCATTCTATCAACTTCATATCTGCTCCAACATGATTCCTAAACATTTGGTGGACACAGAAGTCAATCATAAGACAAGTTGCTATGTAGATGCAGTAATCTAGAAAGAAACCAAAAATTGATAGAAGTTATTTAATAGTATCCACTTACCTTTATTTTCCACCCTATTGCACAAAAGCACATGCCTTCCAAGCAGTGGCGGAGTCAGGATTTTAATTTAGGGGGGGCAAGACGAAAATAAAGAGCTGAAGACAAAATCAATTTCAATTTTTTTAATTAGTATAATTAAAAAAAATACTTAACTAATTAAACAAAAAAAATTGATTAACATATAAAATATAATGTTAGTGTTAAGTGTTTTTTCCCCCTCATGTGTAACGTTAGATTTAGTATAAATGTTATTGTACTTAAGATACTTCATGGGTGACTATAAGTATATTTTTCAAATAAGTAAAAGATTTAAAAAAAAAAAAAAACAATCAATATATAGCCATTATTATATGAAGTTAAAGGAGCTTCTTACTCATCACCGGCCAAGAAAAGTATATTAAAAGTGGAGCCAATAATGACGACCCCATAGCACAATTACATGCAAAGTTGAAGACCATAATTAAGCTTAGAGCAAACTGAAACATATATAAAAGAAAGATATATATATATATTTATATTAAGTGGGTGGGGTTTGGGTGAGGTCAGGGGGGGCAATTGCCCCCTCTCGACCCCCCCTAGCTCCGCCCCTGCTTCCAAGGTGGCAGAGTTCTCGGTGCTTTGAGATGCTATTGGTTACTCTTGTCAACTAATCCGCAAAAAAGAGTAACCTGGCACTAGTTAGGACAAAACTTAGTATGATCATTTATTATCAAATTACTGGATGAATGACAAATGAAATTGTCTTAACAATTAAAATGTTGAAAATTCTGAGTTGTTTAATCACTATGGTCAAAATAACTCCAATTAACATCCTAATATGGAGAATTTTTTAAGTCACATGGAAGTCAAAATAATTCAGACACATAAGCAATGCTAAAATCAAATAAGACGGAACTACACCTAAATATTTTTAACATGATTATCTTCAGAAATATTTGGAAAATCCTGTGGTTGAACAAAACAATGAAACAATTTAGTAATTGACTTCTATATGAAGCTTTTCTTTACTAAAATTAGTGAATGCAAGTACCTAGATTGTAATTTTACCATAAGCAAGAACAACTTCTTTATCACAAAATCTAGAAAGCATACATGACACGTTTACCAAGCAATCAAAAACTTCTAAGATAAACAATCCATTTTGAGAATCTGATGTCTAAATGTGAGAGAAACTAACCACCAAGGAAGACCAAAAATATCTACGGAAACAGTAGGCCAAAAATCTTTGAGACACAAAACACAGATAGTCTGATCAATGGGAAACTCCTTGGTGGGAAAAAACTGAAGCTTTTCTCAATCCACTTGTTAATGGTTTGAGACTAATGGAATGTAGAAGCTTATTTTTCCATGGGTTCTGAAAATCTGCTAGTTCAAGAGTATACAATTCTATGGAATTTAACATGTGATTATTTGGCATTCAATTTAAAAGCCTTTTGACAACTAATGAGGTTCTGTCTTGAGAATAGGTGCTGGATCAAGTGATATGTCATAGGTGTTATAACTCCAGTTGTCAATTGCTGGATTATTTTGTATGCTAAGCATCCTTAAGAATGTAAGGTGATTCAAGATGAAAGAAAATGCAATGGTAATGAACTGAATGCACTCACCACAGGTAAGTTGTTCATGGGAGTCTTAAGAGATATCTCATTGGAAAATCACATATTTGCCCTGCAAAACAGCTAGTCGGTTGAATATCAATCATGAAAAAGACAACCTCCTATTTTCAGTAGCAAGTTATATCAAACACTTTGCTGTTAGAGCACGATCAGATAGCTTCTTCATCAACGTATATGCATCATGTCTAGACCTCACACAAATAGAAAAAATAATAACATCACAACATGTGGTTATTAATCAACATAGGATAAATTAAGGAATTTGTCTACATGTGGTTGTGGTGGGTTTAGGGTTGAAGAACTGTGGATTTTGTATTTAGAGGACTTGGAGAAAGGGTTATGGAGTTGTGCTAGGAGCCTAGGAATTAAAAGGTGGTTTGAGGAGTTATTTGATGGCAACTTGGTAGAAGAAAGTGTGTGGGGATTTAGGGTTTTGAAAGGCAAAAGAAAGGGCTTGATTTGGGGTTGTAAGGAAGAAGCAAAAGATAGGTTTTTACTGTGTAGGGGCTGTATGAATAGTACCCACAAACAGTACCTAAGAAAGAGGAGAAGAAAGAAGAGAAAGGGAGAAAAGAACCCACAAACACTGACATGGCTCTATGCTCAAAACACTCGATAACTTTCTTAATCACCTCCCTATCTCCTTTGAATACATTGAACATAAATATATATAACGACTATTGTACTAGTAGTAATAGGACTCCTACTAGTATAAGGACTATAGTTTGACTAGAAAACTAAAACCTAATAAAAGACTAACTTGGTCCCAAAGAAAATAAATCCTACAATATTTAGGATCTCCTCGAAAATTCTAGACTCATCTAAACCTTATTTTGTTAAAAAGTACATTATCAGCCTTCCATCCTATCATCTTTCATTGTTTACTATTCCTAAATCTGTGGCAGACAGATTAGAAAAGATCCAGAGGAGTTTCTTATGGGAAACGTCAGAGGAAGTGTTCAAATACCTGCTACTGGCTTGGAATAAGGTTTGCTTTGGTATTGAGATTGGGGGTTCGGGGATTAGAAAAATTGCAAACTTTAACCAAGCATTATTAGGGAAATGGTTATAGCGCTTTGGGCATGAAGTCAATCATTTGTGGTGTCAGGTGATTGCAATAGAGGGGGGTGGTGTACTAAAGTTGATAGAGGGACTCATGGGTGTGGGTTGTGGAGGAGTTTTAGAGTGGGTAGGGGTTGGTTTTTTGCTCATGTGGTTTATGAGGTGGGTGAGGGCACTTGTATTAGGTTTTGGTATGATCCTTGGAGTGGTCGTCTTTCTCTAAAGGATTTACACCCTGATCTTTTTGAGTGTGCAGCTGGTAAGGAAGATTTAATTTTTGATGTGCTGGTTTTTCCCTCTAGAAGTTGGAATGTAAGGTTGAACAGAGCTGTTCATGATTGGGAGTTGGAAGAGGTGCGTTCTTTTTTTGACCATATTTACTCCAAGATTCCTGGGGGGGAGAGGGAAGATAGGATGATTTGGAGCTTGAACAGGGATGTTAGTTTTTGATGTCCACTCTTATTATAACATTATTAGTGGCATTCCCATTGTTTCTTTCCCTTGGAAGCACATTTGGTGCGTAAGATCCCAAGGAGGGTAGCATTTTTTATGTGGGCAGTGGTGGGGGGGTCAGATTCTTACAGTTGATAACCTCATTAAGAGGGACTTCTCCTTAGCAAATTGGTGTTGTATGTGCTGGTGTAGTGGGGAGACGGTGGACCATCCCTTGCTCCGTTGTCACTTTCTCATGAGCTGAAGTGTGTGATGTTTGAGATTCAGTGGGTGATGCCGGAGACAGTAGCATCTCTTCTGTTTAGTTGGCAGAATTGGTTGGGGACATGCATCAGATTTGGAATTTGGTGCCCACTTGTTTCATGTGATTAATTTGGAAGGAATGGAGCAGCAGCACTTTCTGTTAAAATGTAATTTGTAATTGACAAGTGGCTCCCTAAGTGTCAAAGAAAGAAGCAATTGAAATCTAGGTGTCAACAAATGAAGAATCCAGCAGCAGCAAAATTGAACAACCACGCAAGTGGACACCTCATGGACAAGTGCCAATTAAAGAGAAATGAAGCAAACTTCTGTAGTATTCTTGAAGCTTGTAGTCATCCTAAACTCCTAACACATCTATGTATAGATGCGAGTTGTAAAATGAAGCATGTAACATCCGAAAAAGAACAATGAAATAGTTATGCAGCAATACTCTGTTTTTCCTTCATAACAGTAACATCTCTACAGAAGTAAAACTCTAAATTCTCCTCCTAGCAATATAATTAAGAATTTGCACCCAACACTTTCGAGGATGTTGCGAAATCTAGTGACCAGCTCAAGTCCTTGTTTATCAGGACTTTGTATGATTGGTCTCGGGCTTGGAGGTTTAATCATTGTACTTTGATTTTTAGTCAGTAGGTCTTTCCAATTGATTTGTTTGTATTTTTTTTAGGTACTTTGTGTTCATAATCATGAACATAGAGTATGTTTTTCTTCATTAATAAAATCTTTATAACTTGTAAAAAAAAAATTTAAAAAGTAGTTGGAAAGTCCAAGAATCAGCCACCATGAAATTAAGCTCTCTTGAAATCAGGGAGTACTTTACGCTAACAAGAAGCTAGGGCCTTCATTCATTGTAACCTATTTAACCTCTGTTTGAGATCGAAAGAAAAGAGAATAACAGAGGAAGCTAAATATAACGCCTACCATATTGAAAATAAATTTCCACAAAAATGAAACCTAATCTATGATAAAAAATTTGGTTTGGTAAGGAATGGGATAGTTACCGTTCTTTTTAGGTTTGAAGAAACATGCACAGAACTCATCAACTTTAGTATTAAATTCTTCTCAGGTTTCTCCTGAAATCCAATAAGTGATAAATTCACCATAACAGAATTGAAAAGGGAAAACTAAGATAGAGCTAGTTGGAATTTGAAAAACTTACAGGAACTGAGAAAAGAGAACCTGTAGAAACAGTTGACTTAAGCCCTCCTGAAATAAGATTCAATCTCTGGGATGTGCATTGCTTACACCATTCTTGACCTCTTTCCACCTTGCATTTTTCTGAATAAGAAAAATATACAATCTTGTGTTTTATGTTGTCTTGATTCATCCACATTAATCCCAAATTTCAAGTGAGATTCATCGGGATTTTTGTGTACTCTTCCAGAATATATTCCCCACCCCCCCCCCCCAAAAAAAAAAAAGAGAGGTTCCCCTTTCCCCTCAACACTCAATGGTCCTCAAACAGCAATAATAGCTAAATACAGAGTGTAGAAGTATAAGCTACAAATATTATATAGAAGCTACTTCCATTACTTATAAAAGGAATCATCAACATATCTTCCAAAGCAATTATCCCATAAGAACTACCAAAGATCACTTTGTAAATTTGGACAGTTATCTACTCTCCAATTCTTGCCCTCCCTCTGCCAATGCATCTGAAGTACAAAAGAATGAGAATCAATACTAGTATATAAGCAGATAGCATCAGAACACAGAATGACACAATCAAAATTTTAATTAGAATCAGGTCCTGAAGAGGTAAAGGAAATCACCAATACGCCTCCAGAGGGGGAGATTAGGATACTGTAGTTGAGTTACCCACTTGGTTAATTTGGAACTGCTTCCAAGTTTCAAATTTTATGAGAGGGTCATGCTACCTAATATATAATGAGGTCACTGGCCCCTTTATTTGAATTACTTGAATTTCTCTTTGAATCAAAGTGTCATGAAAAGTTAAGAGATGGCAGAAATTGTTATGGAGAGCTGCCTATATAAATCAGCAAGATCAAAGCCCAAGCATGCACAATGAAATGATGCATCGGGTTCTGCTACTAATGTAGGATAGCTTCACAAAAAAGAGCAGTATTGACTGTGAATTTTAGTCTGTATTGACAATAACAATATTCTTCAGATACCGGTATATGATTATGTTGGTAAAATTAACTTCTAGAATTTGATTATGTTGGTAACATTAACCTCTAGAATTTGATTATGTTGGTAACATTAACCTCTAGGAGTGCACAATTATAAAGCAACCATCAAGAAAATGAGAAGTTCCATTCTTTGGTAACAACTTGGTGCGGACACAAGATATAAGCCCCCAATTATACGCATGTATGGGAAGAAGCGCAAAAAGAAGACGGCTCAACCAGTGGCCTTATGGATGGGGGCCTATTAGTTATCGGACTTAAGATTGAGCAAGCCCGAGCATTTAATAATTAGGGTTTCTTTGTGCTTTATGTTGTTAGCTATTTAAACACTTTTTCTGATTATTGTAAGACAGCTTTTGATAATTATAAAAAAACGTGTGTTTTCTTTCACTGGTGCCGACTCCAGTTTGCTTGGTGCTGACTCCAAGTAACCCTTAGGTGCTGACTCTTAGGGTTTATCTTTTTGTTCTCTTTATTATTGAAATATTGTGGTTGTTCTACGTCACAACTCACAGCATTAACATCAACTTACAGTCTGAACTCAAGACAATGTGTAATCCTGAAGTAAAAAAAAGATGGTACTTTGATGTTTCAATAAGATATAGGAACAATTTCCATTTTATTAAAAAATTACTAATTGATTTAAAAATAAGAAATTGAGTCAGTGAAGTACCAAGTGAAATCCATCCCAGAAATTATGCACTTCCAGAATAAAAATATCAAGTTGCGTTTTCAATGAAAACCAAGGTATTAGACAAAATAAGGAGGAAATGTAGAAATTACTCTGCTATTGACAATGACGTGAACCATTAGCAATTTAACTTGGGTACCAAATTGTGAATTATAATTGTTGTTGTCATAATCATCATCATCATTTCCAGATACAGCAGCAAGTTTGAAGTTGTTATAAGATGAGACACTGATGAATTTCCAGCCTCTGCATGCATCGCTTCGTGCAATGATTTCTAGGGGCAATCCAGAATATCAGCAGTAAATCTTCCATACAATGCATTGCTTTCTCCTTCAACCTCCTATTAGCTACATGCCCACCACAAAAATAAATAGATCAAATAAAATAAAAAAATCAAACAAAAAAATCTCCATAATTAAAAAATGAGAGAGCACCAGCTTCTAGAGAAGTACATAAAGAGGAACTTCATGCTTAAAAGCATTAATCTTTCTCTCTAGATGAATTGAGGCAGGGCGCCACCTCCACCTTGTAAGCCAATTTCTACTCAAAAAAAAAAAAAAAAATCATAAACATAAATAAATTTATTAATAAAATGGAACTTCTAGACACGTGCTTAATTCCAAGACTCTATTATAAAAACATGAAGAGAAGGTTCAATCAGTATCAAAACTGTAATTTACTATACTTGGTGCTGGGGAGAGAACATCTTGAGGAGACTCCAATTGAGTAGTTAATATAACATATTGAACACCACTTAACCCAAAAACTTAAGCCAATGAGTTTAAGCCCAATTATATTATATTAACCACTTATTCTTCTTATGAGTATCCAATGTGAGACTTCACTATTCAATCAATCATACTACTCACACATGAATATTCTAACAAACTAGGAAAAATGGACACTGCAGCATGGGTTGCTTGTTCGTGTTGGACACATATCGGAAACCGGACACGCCTCAAACTCTTTTGCCTGTGTGTTGGCAACATGTTTGGCCAATACATAATAATTTTTTTCAGGAATTATTTTACCGACTTTTAACTGTAATTCTTTGTTTAATAATTTTTAATTGTTAAAATTTATAAGATTTGGTTATTAATAAGTGATGGCCCTGTTAGTGTTTTTTTTTTTTTAATAAGACAAAAAGATGCATATTCACAAAGCTACTTTATGCATGAAAGACACAAAGCATACCAAAATTTACAAAGAAGAGGAAAAAGCAAAAAAGAAAATTAATTAATCAGGAGGAGAGAGTTAAGAAACAAGGGGAGAGAAATACTAGATGTGAGTCCTCAAGCCCGAGACCAATCAAACAGAGATCCACTAAAAGAACCAAACAACTGATCTTCAGAACTATCCAAGTCCACAAAAGTCCACCGATTACACTCCTTCCAAAGACACCACAATAAACACAATGGATCTAAGTTCAAAATGTAAGACAAGTGCTTCCCCAACCATTTCTAACAACCAAAAAGCAATCTAGAACCATGTTTGGTAAGACCCACGAAATACCAAAAGATTTAAAAACAAAACTCCACAACCGATGAGCCATCTCACAATGAAGCAATAAGTGATCCATAGTCTCTCCACAATGACACATAATGCACCAGTCAACAAAATCAAAACCCCTAAGCCTCAAATTATCACCCGTAAGAATCCTATTGCAAGCAACAGTCCAAACAACGAAGGAAACACGTTGAGGGGCCTTTACTTTCCAAATACCTTTCTAAGGAGAGACAACGGGAGAAGAACCTCGTAACTCATTTTAAAACGAATGGATGTCAAAATCCCCATTCATCTTCAACTTCCATCTCATCCGGTCCTCATTATCCGTTTAAGGAATATTGGATTCCAAGATCAAAGAAAATTCTCCCCTTTATCCAACTCCCAATCATTTAGATCCTAAATGAAACGAACATCCCAACTCCTCCTTTCCCTCGCCCCCAACCTTTCCAAAGAAGACTCAACTGAAGCCTTCATATTAGGGGCAATACCATATAGTCCCAGGAAAGCCAATTGGAGAGGTTGATCCCCACACCACCTATCTTGCCAAAATTTCACTCTATTCCCCACCCCAACAACAAACTGAGTATTTTTATTGAAGTCCTCCCAACCCATACAGATACCTCTCCATAAACCACACCCATGAATACCCTTACCCAAATTAGTGGTCCAACCCCCTACTCTTCCCCATACTTTGAAGCTACCACCCTCCTCCAAAGTCGTGTCTCCTCGATCCAAAACCGCCATAGCCATTTCCGAGTAAAGCTTTATTGAATGTAGTTAGTTTCCTTATACCCAAGCCACCATTAGCCATAGTCGCCCACACTTTGTCCAATCCTACCAAATGAGTCTTGTTATCACCCCACAAATAGTCCCGTTGCAACTTTTCAATTTTGTTAGCCCCCTGAGTAGGAATGGTGAAATGCGATAGAAAATAAGTAGGAAGACTAGATAACGTACTCTTAAGCAACGTCAATCAAACACATTTTGGCAAATACAACTTCTTCCATTCGGCCAACTTTCTCTCAATTTTTTCCAAAATAGGATTCCAAATTGAAGGTGATTTACTGATTTATGAGAAGCTTTAATGGCATGCTAAGATAAGACATAGGCAAAGACCCAACCCTACTGCCCAAAATCTCTGCCGGAGCATACACATTATTTAACTCCCCTATTGGAACCATTTCACTCCTCCACACATTGACTTTCAAGCCTAAAAACAAAGTAATAGTATCCAAATATGAAGGATTTGCTCCAAATTTGCATCACAAAACAAAATTATATCATCTGCAAATAGAATATGTGAAACACATTCCCCATCACTCCGCCTACCCTACCTACCCTTGGCCTTGAACCCACAAAGCCAGCACCTTCCTCTCTCTTCAACATCTTACTAAAAACCTCCATCAAAATCAAAAACAACATAGCAAATAGCGGGTCCCCTTGTCTCAATCCCCTCATGCTACCAAAAAAAGTCAACTAGAGAGCCATTGACTAAGACAAAAAATTGACCCGTGGATATACAAGTCCGGATCCATATACACCACTTCTCTCCAAAACCCATTCTTTTCATCAGATCTAAAAGGGTCTCCCAATTCACATGATCATAAACTTTCTCGATACCTAACTTACAAATACCCCCCCCCCCCCCAGATTCTTACCCTTCACACAACTATCAACACACTCATTGGCAAAAAGTGCTAAATCAAGATTTTGTCTTCTACTCGCAAAACTATTCTGAGACTCAAATATCAGCTGATCTAAAACCACTTTCAAATTATTTGCCAAAACCTTAGCCAAGATTTTGTACACGCTACCCACCAAACTAATTGGTCTAAAGTCTCAAATGTTGGAGGCACCATTCTTTTTTTATTATAAATTAATTGTATTCTAAACATCATTTAATAGCCATGGATTCACTTTATTATCCATTATTTCTCTTAAATTGATATCAATTTAACAATATATGAAAAATAAATGCTAAAAAATATAAAAATAAAGATATATTTAATAATTAATTAATATACGCATCCCCACCATGTCATATCCTAATTTTTTAGAAATTGCTATATCACCGTTTCGTACTCGTACATGTACCTATATCCGTGCCCGTGCTTCCTGGTTAACAAATCTCCCCCTTCGCATGTGAGCCTTCTACTAATTCACTTTTAGGGTCCGTTTGGATACAACTGAAAACTAATAACTGAAAACACTATAGCAAAATAATTTTTAAATGTGTAAATAGTACCGTAGGACCCATTTTTAATATTTTTTTTCCTGAATATAGTGGTTGTAGGTTCCGTGAATAGTGCGTGACCAGTACGTGAACAGTGCCAAACAGTGCGTGAACAGTAGATCTTGTCCCCTCTGAAAAGTATGCAGCAGAAGGGAAAAAAGAAGAAGAGAAAAACGCTGAACACAAACGCCTACAATTCATCCGTATCCAAACCAACGCTTAGCACTTTGGTTAACCCCCCTTTTGTATGGAAGCCTTTTTCTTTACGATTCAAGTGGCATACATCACCATCACCAATAGTGTGCCCTCTACTCAACCATGGATGGGACAAACATGAGTCTTCCTTGCACAACTATGGGAGTTACCAACATACACCTAGTAGAAAGTTTACTCAACCATGGGTGAGTGAACATGGGAGTCTTCCTAATTCTACTTGGTGGAATCCATTAACGAACACTTGCCCTAGATGGTCCATCGGCTCTAATACCACTTGTTGCGAAGAGAACACCTTAGGGAAACTCCAATTGAGTAATTAATATAACTTTTTTTTTTTTTTATAATTTAATAGTTACAATGAGGGAGGGGGAATTTGAACCCTGGATGTATTGAAAACACCAGAATGTTGCCAACCAATTAAGCTACAAAGCTTTTGGCAAGTAGTTAATATAATATATTGGGAGGTACCACTTGTTGGAAAGAGAACACTTTAGGGAGATTCTAATTGAGTAGTTAATATAACTTATTTATTTATTTATATTTTTTATAATTTAATAGTTACAACGGGGGAGGGGAAATTTGAACCTTGGATGTCTTGAAAACACTAGAATGGTGCCAACCAATTGAGCTACAAGGCTCTTGGCAAGTAGTTAATATAACATATTGGGACATCACTTAACCCAAAAGCTTAAGCCAATGAATTTGGGCCTAATTATGTTATATTAATTACTCATTCTTTTTATTAGTATCCAATATAGGACTTCACTAGCCAACACCACACTATTCACATGTAAATATTCTAACACTTGGGAAATATAATTATTTCTTCTCTTCTATTTTATAGCTAATATTGTTTTGTATTCAAAATTAAAGCCCTTCGACAAGTAATGAACTCCTGTACTTGAGAATAGAAGGTGTCGGATTCATGAGATAATTCACAGGTGTCATATCTCTAATGGTCCATTGCTAGAACATAACTTCATGGTATGCAAAACATCCTTGAAAAATTAATGCAATGATGAAAGTAATGCCATGTTAATGAAGTAACAGCATTCACTAAACAATCCTTGTTAAAGGATGTCTTACTTGTTGAGAAGTCCAAGAATCATTCACCATGAACTTACGCTATCCTTGAAATCAGGTACAATACTCTGAGTGCTAACACCAAGCTTAGTCATCATCCGCGAGAATAAATAAGGCCAACTTCTGTAATAAATTAAAAGAGACTAAGTCAGAAACGTATAGTTTGTCTACCATATTGAACCCAAAAAAATTCAAAACTTGAAACCTACTCTTTGATGAAAGATTTAAATAAGGAACATGATAGTTACACTTCTATTTTTTTGGTTGCTAATTTCTTGTACCAGCTAGTTTTGAAGAAACGTGCATTCTTAAAGTCTTATCAGCTTTAGCGTTCAATTCTCCTCAGGCTTCTGCATACAAGAGAAGGAACATGTATGAACCTACAAATACACTGGAGTAAAAATCCTTCTAAAACTAACTTCTGGAATGGGAGCAGCTTTGTCCACTAGTGACCCATTTCCACCTGGATTATTTTCAAAAAAGTGAGATTGCCACTGATAGAGAAGCCTCTATAGAGTTTTCTTTGGTGAGGCAGGGGGTGGGAGAGAGGAGGAATTGGATGTGAGGTTCATTCGGGATTTGAATGATTCAGAGTTGGGATCGGTGGTGAATGATTGAAGAAGAATGGCGCCTTTGATATCTGCTCGCATTATAAGGCACTAAGAGGTTCTTCTTTAGTCATCTTTCCTTGGAAAAGTATTTGGAGAGTTAAGGCACCTAGGCATGAGAAAAATACTCATTGGTGATAATTTGAGGAGAAATGGCTTTGCCATTGTGGACTAGTGTTGTATGTGTAGATGTAGTGAGGAGACAGTGGATCATTTGTTGATTTATTGTGAGAAGTCTTATCAATTGTGGTGTTTTGCCTTTAGATCTTTTAGGGTTTCTTGGGTCTTACCAAGAATGGTTCTAAATCTTCTTTTTGGTTGGGGAAGCAATCGTCAAACATTTGGAATTTGGTACCATTGTGTTTGATATGGTATATATGGAGGGAGAGCAATAAACACACGTTTGAGGATGTGGATAGCTAGGGTGAGCAGCTGCTTCCTGCATTTATTGGCTCTATGTTTGATTGGTCTCGGACTTGGGGACTCACGTCTAAGGATTCCCTTCCATTGTTTATGAAATTCTCTCCTCCTCTGTACATAATTTTGTCTACCTTTTTTATTTTTTCTCTTTATTGTACACTTTGCATGAAGTAGTTTTTTTAATAAAATTTTCTCCTTACCTATATATATATATATATATATATATAAGGATAAACAACAAAGTTTCCAATCATATGTTTCATGTGGTCTGCTTCATACTAATTAAAATTTTCCTTTCATACTAATCAAAATTTTCCTTTCATAGGGCTGTCCCTGATTTGAAGGATTTTTTTAATTTTTAATTTTCAATCTTTGTTTGATTGGATGTCATATTTGCGCTTCTTTTCTTTTACATCTCTTTTAGATTTCGATGATCAATGAAACTTGAGAGTTTGATTGAGATGGTCTCATAGTATACTTCTTGTATACTTGGGTTATGTTTTTTCAATAAAGTTATGTTATTTATTAAAAATATTTAATAGATAATAATAAAGTTTTTCCTTTCAAGTGAGAATATATAGGGATCTTTGTATGCCCAACCAGACAAATATTTTTTGCCCCTACCCCTCAATAGATAAAGCTAAACTGCCTTCAAAAAGGCAATAACCATAGTGATGCTCGTATATCTCTTAGGTTATACAGCTTGCAGAAACAAATATAAATTTGTGAGGGATAAGTACTTTTCAAAATATAAAAAAAAAAAAAAAAAAAGAAGAAATAAAAAAAAAGTTCTAAGGTGCAGATCTCATAAACTAAGACATACAAGCAGAAATGGGACCACTGTGATTAAGATGCAGGGGCTCACCTCTTGCTGGACTCATGGCTACTTCCATTCTTTATAAAAGCAATCATCAACATAACTAAACGTAATCATGCCATCAGAAGCACTACTAAATATTACTCATACATTGGATAGTCATTTACTCTCCACCTCTTGTCCAGTGCCTATGCATCTGAAACACAACTAAATGAGAATTGATAATTAGCATGTAAGCGCATAGCATCAGAACACACGGAATGACATCTCAAGTGGAAGCATACATAGAAAATGAAATTAAACCAACAAGATACCTTAAAAAAAAAAAACTATTTTTTGCAGTGTGGTTGCCAGATTCAACTCTCCCTATGATAAAACCCAAATATCACCACGTGCCAAATTTTAGTCTCTTTACACATTGAGAAATAAAGTGTCGCAAGTACAACACCTCACCAACTCAAGTGGAAATACAACAATATCAATTATTAAAATAATGAAAAAGATGAAGTAATATTTCACATATTATTTTGCCTAATATGTGAAGACAATTTTTTAGGATGAAAATCGTATTAGTAGACAAATGAGGAAAAGAAAAGGAAGAAACAAACCAGATGATACCTGTGAGATGTTGACTTCAAACAACTGCAGCACAGAAAAGTTTTGATTAAGCTCCAACACTTACAAGCAGTCTTATTCTGTTCTTCATTTGATTCTTCATCTGAAATTTAATCCCCAATAAATATAGTGAATACTAAGAGAGAAACATGAATAAGGTGAATACAAAGATATTAGGTTATTGATTTTCTATCAAGTACTGGCATAGAACTGAGACTTAGAGAGATACCTGTGTTGCTTCCCTGCCTATTCAGATCCCCTAGCAATTGTGGGATATGAGCAATCTTTGACCATTCCTCACCTGAACTGTCATGGCATCTTTGCACTAAGATGGGACAGCCAAAAATAATCAGTTTCTGCATAGTGGTAAGGTCACGCATCCCTTCAGGCAATGATATCAACTTGGGGCATTCCAAAATATACAGTGTTTGCAAAGACGCAAGGCCACCCATCCATTCAGTCAATGACAAAAAATTAGGACACTTCAAAATTTCTAATGTTTGCAAAGAGCGAAGACCACCCATCTCTTTAGGAAACGATGTGAACTTGGGGAATTCCGAAATATGCAGTACTTGCAAAGAGACAAGGCCACCCAACTCTTTAGGTAATGATGTGAAATTAAGGCACTTCGACAATTTTAGTGTCCGCAAAGAGTTAAGGCCGCAAATCCCTACAGGTAGTGATTTCAATTTGGGACACTGTGAAATTTCAAGTGACTGAAGACATATGAGGTTGCAGATCCACTCCGGTATGACATTTAAACTAGGACAATAATCAAGCATGAGCTTTTTCAGGGAAGTGACATGTTGAAGCCCCACGGGGAGGGACTTCAGTTCTAGGAGCTGAAAAAGACATAGAGAGTTGAGATTTCTAAGGCCTTTCCATTCCATCTGATTCCCATCATTGGGTAAATCAAACACCTCAGAAGAACAAATATCTAGTTTCTTGAGCCTAGTGAGATGTTGAATACCTTGAAGGAGAGGACCACGACATTCATATATTAATAGATGATCAAGGGAAACAAGATTTTGCAGGCACTCCTTTGGAAGAGGTTCCTCCATTCGCCCAATTTCTAAAGACTCTAAACCATAGAGAGGGACCAATGATGACGATGGTGTGACTTCTGCTATACTTGTTGTCTGTTCCAATGGCTTGAAGCTACAATCATACAAGTCCAGCTTGTCAAGATAAGGAAACCGAGGCATGGAAGTCAGCTTAGGGCATCCTCGGATGCATAATTTTAAAAGCCGACGGAATGAAGGCAGTGAATGATTCTCTTCCATCCTCCCCCACCATCCCCTTAGATTAGGGCAATACTTAAGTTTGAGTTCCAGTAAATATGGGAGAAATACAGAATTAGAGAACTTCTCACTATTGGATATGTACTTCAAAGCAGGCAACGAATTTAATTCAAGAACCCTAAGAGAAGGAAATTCATCTAATGGTGGAAGATCTTGACATTTCTTACATCCAAACAATGCAAATTCAACAAGATTTGTGCGTGACAATAGCCAATTTGGGAAGCTCACTCCCCAATACCTATATAAAGACAATACTTCAAGATCTTGATATGGCTGCAACGCTTCGAGTGACTTTTCATAATAAACAGCATCCCTCTCTTCAACTTCATCTTCAATCCAACGCAATCTCAAGGCATGAAGGTGCTCACTTTCTTTCAACTTTTCAACCCCATATGCAACATCTTCCTCATAACGTAATTCAATTACAAGATTTTCTCTTAGGTCCAGAATAGGTTGTTGCAATATTTGAAGATTAGGCAATTGCTTCAATCCATCTGGCAGATTCAAATGCACACAGCCAAAAATCTCAAGATACATTAGGTTGACCAGTTTGTTAAAATCTCTTGGCAATTCTTTAAGTCGCGTACATGCAGAGAGTTTGAGTGTTTGCAAATTCCATAATTTTACAATGGAATTAGGAAGGATCATGATACACTCGTTATAAGATAGATCAAGATATCTTAAATGCTTCAACTTCCCGATATTACTTGGAACTTCTTCAATCCCAAGATTATGTAGATCCAACACCCGTATGAACTTGAAACTTGTAACAATTTCTTCATAAGTCAACATATCCAATCTTGTATATAGATCATTTGGTTGACTTGGCAAAAGAAGCGTTCTTATCCTGCTAGCTGCAAACAATGAGATTGGAATTTGTGATGATGAGTGTAACCAACCATCAAATGACACATGCCGAATTTTCTCGTTAATGATTTCCTCATTAGTATTAAAAGTCATTCTATCACTTTTTTTTGTTACTAATACTGCAATATCATGCATAAGGTCATGTATTTTGAAATATAATATATTGCTACTTCCATCCTTTTCAACTTCTTGAAAGAATGATCTCCAAAGTAATTCCATAAAATACTCATGACCAACTTCTTTTGGGTTTGGACTTGAAAACCTAATGAATCCTTGCGCAATCCACATTTGGATCAAAGTTGGTTTATGAAATTTGTAATCCTTTGGAAACAAACAAAAAAAAGCAAAACATCGCTTCAAATGTGATGGAAGATGATCATGACTCAACTTAAGTAGTGGTAGGATATCATTACTTTCATTTTTAATGAATTTTACATGATCCCTAAAGGAAAGCCATTCTTCTTCTGATGTGTTTTTAAAGTACAATAAGCCTCCTACAGTCTTTATGAGAAGAGGGACTCCACCACACTCTCTCAAGATTTCCAATCCAATCTCCTCGATGCTTGAATTCACGGGCTCTTGTCCATTTTCAAATGCAATTTGCTTAAATAAAAACTGAGAATCAAGTTCACTCAAAACATTTAAAAAGTATGGCTGAACAGTTTGTACCATCATTGCAACCACTACGCTGCGAGTAGTCACTAATATTTTGCTGCCTTCTGCACCACTCATCAAAAGTTTTTTTAAATTAAGCCATTTTACACTATCTTCATTCCACACATCATCCAACACAAGTAAGTATCTCTTTCCGTCAATTTCTTTCTTAAGATCATTTACTAATGTGTCCATTTCAAGATTTTCTTGTTCCCTGTTTCTCGCAGACTCTAGGATTTTCTTAACAATTACTTGTACGTTGAATTTATCAGAGACACACACCCATAACTTTTTATCAAACTGTTTCTCGATTTCTTCATCATTGAACACGAGTTGTGCTAACGTGGTCTTTCCTAATCCTCCGATACTAACTATCGGAAGGATTGAAACATTCCCTTCAACATTGGGATCCAAAAGAATTTTTTTAATCTCTTCCCTATCTTTGTCTCTCCCAACGACTGTTTCAGTACGTATAAAAGAAGGAGTTTCTCTCACCCTATAATCCCCCACTTGTGTCTCCGCAAGACGTTCCTCAAAGTGGAACAACTCCCTACCCCTTTCGATGTCATCCAGCCTCTCCCTAATTGCCTTAACCTTAAGACCCATTCTAACACCATATGCAAGCGGGTTGGATGAGGAAAAGAATTTGCGTACCTTTGTTTTTGTTGATATCTCGTACCGTTTCATCACATCACGTCGTAAAGCTTCAGTGGAAAATTCATCCAGCAAGTCGTCTGCTTCATAAATGGCATCCTCCACCCTGTTCAGCCACGCTTTGACTTGATTGTTGTGCTGCTGCTCTGCATCCAGACGCACAGCACTGATTCTCGAAACCGTGTCTTTGAGCTTTTCAATCTCGTCTTTGACACCCCGGATTGGTCCAATCTCCTGGATTGCAAGGTTGCCGGCTTTCTCAATCATTCTCTTAGCAACGTCGAAAAGAACTCCTTCCGCCATTTCTTGTGGGAATTGAATGAATACTATATCTTTGTGAGGAGAGAAAGATGAGAACGATATCTGTGAGAGAACTGAGAAGGGTGGCCTAGCCAGATCGGCGAAAATATATATAAGACTTTACAATTATTGAGATTTCTCTTTTTTATTTTATTTAAGAAATCGATAATTACAATAACGGAGGTGTGAGAGAGGTGTTAAATAAATAAATAAAGATAAAAAAAAAAAAAAAAAAAAAAAAACTTAATGCAATAATGAAAAGGCACGAAAGTAAGGATAAAAAATTAATGTCATGAAGCAAATAAACTGGTTTGATAGAGAGACGAAAAGCCAAATGGGAAAGGAGAATTAATTGGATGTGTTAAAGAGGGAAGTAAAAAAATGTGCAGACATTAAATAAAATTAAGATTACTAAAAAATGAATAAAAAAAATACTAGAGATATAAAAAATTTTTACACGCTATTGATATGATAATTTATTAGTAATTAGTGAAAAGTGATGTTAGTAGTAGACCCAGATAAGAACTAATTAGAATGAACTACAATAATAGTTTGTAAATGTCGTAAAAATACAAATAAACAAGTTTAATGAAAAGAGGAATAGTTGAATGAGAGATAAACCATTGTAAAGTGGATGCCATAGGTTTTAAATTATATCGTACCTATAAAAAAAAATGATGTTTGATTTGTTGTGCATTTTAGTTAATTAAATTAGTCAAGTCTTTTGTCATCAAATAAGATATTTGAATTTTAAGCTCCATTTACACAAAAAGTGTACAGACACCATAGATTGAAATTTTATTTGTATCGATTAAAAATAATTCTTTATACTTATGAATTCTAGTTAACTCAACTAGTGAAATCTTTTGTTGTCGAATAGGAGATTTAAGGTTTAATTCTTGTGTTGAAATTCTATCAGTATCAATTAAAAAATATCTTTACACTTAAGGATTTCATTTAGATCAACAAATAAATTCTCTTATCATTGAACAGGAGATCTGAAATTCAATTTATGCCTGTAGTAGACACCATAAGTTTGAAATACTTTTAAATCTATAAAATTGTGATAGATATGTTAATTGGGGTGTGCAAGAGGGAAGTCAAAAACTGTGAAGATAATAAATCTATAATCTATGATTTATGTGAAACTGAAAATATTTTACTTTCGATTAATTTCATAATATTTTGCGCATAAACTTTTGTAGGGCCTGCATTACATGGGTTTTTTTTTTTTTTTACCCACTTGTAATTAAGAATAATTGAAGAAGAATCAAGGAGAAAAAAAAAAAAAAAAAAAGAAGGGGCGAGGGCTAGTGTTAGTATCCTATGTGGCACAATGAAGGGAGAACAAAATTAATTCAATGCTAGCATCAATATATATATAAAAGCAGAGACCTCAAGCGAAAATGCATGAGGTCCTGCCACGTGGCACTCTAAACTTTCATTTAGTCTTTTTAACCTTTTTTTACATTAAATTTTTTAATTGTGAGTAAATAATTTATAGTAACTTATTTTTACTATCACATATATAGCCTAAAGGTGACAATCACCAAGCAATTGTAATCTTCTGAAAAAAATCTCTACGCTGTCAAAGAATATGAAAAGCTGAAACCCATAAATATTAACCCAAACATAAATTTCCCACTAACATGTAGCTGAAAGGTTGCAAAGTTTGACTCACTCAACTTTAAACCCACACCAACGTGTAGCTCAAAGTATATGAAAAGCCCAAACATAAATTTCCCACTAACATGTAGCTGAAAGGTTACAAAGTTTGACCCACCCAACTTTAAACCCAAACCAAGGTGTCACCAACGTGTAGCTCAAAGTATATGAAAAGCCCAAACATAAATTTCCCACTAACATGTAGCTGAAAGGTTACAATGTTTGACCCACCCAACTTTAAACCCACACCAAGGTGTCACCAACGTGTAGCTCAAAGGCTACAAATCTGATTTTCCACCAACGTGTCCATCAAATGTTAACCCACGCCAAGGCTGACTCACCCCACAGTTCAGTAGATGCAAGCCCTTAATTTACAGACAAACCCTCTTCTTCCTTCCCACCTGTAGATGAAACCCAGCCAAGAATTTCAGTCACAGCAAACCTCTGTTTCTCTTCTTCCTTCCAACTCAGTGATTATCTGTACAAACACTCTTCGACTTCTAAAACACAACGGTTTTCAGTCCGACTCGGTGATTATTTGAAGACATAAATGCAGGAGCTTAAAAGATTTCAGCCTTTAGTATTTTGGGCTTCAATGCAACCACTTCCAACCAATTATACAATGCTGTTAACACCAGGTAAATGCCATCTGATTTATGAAATTGAAGATTTAGTTTCATTTAATGTTCGTTTTGCATGTTGTAAAATCTGTTCTATTATATATCTCTGTCTCCTTATGTCTCAAAGCTTATGCCACTATAATTTATCACAATTCATTTCACACAGGTATGTTTAGTTTCTTAATTTTATGTTCTTCTTAAACAGTTCATTTATTAATTTATTTTTGAATCCCAAATGTTTGTTGTTATGCCACTATAATGTTACATCTCATTTCACATTCATTGTTAATTTCATGTTTCTCTTCAATAGTTTGTTTATTGATTTGTTGTTTATTTAGTTTAGCCATCTTTGAAAACTATTTATAATTCAATAGTTATTAACCCACTGAAACAATATTGATTTGTTTGTTGAACGAAAAAAAGAAAACACAAATAAAACAAAACAAAGGAAGTATTTACAATTTGAAAGGTTGGCATGCCTATGTACAGAAGGTTATAAATTTTAGTTTTTTATCCTCTTGGCATGCCTATCTCACTTCAATTAGTTTTTTATCCTCTTAATTTTTGAGCATGTTTCTCTTCAATCATTTGTTTAGTGATTTGTTGTTTATTTAGTTTAGCCATCTTTGAAAAATATTTATAATTCAATAGTTGTTAACCCACTGAAACAATATTGATTTGTTTGTTGAACCCAAAAAATAAAAAAATAAAACAAAACAAAGGAAGTATTTACAAGTAATTTCAAATTCCTTTTCGAAAACCACGAGGTCCCTTAACAGTTTTGAGTAGAGGAATTTATTGGGGGGAATGGAGGCTGCAAGACTTGCGCGCCAAAGAAGGCGTATGATCATGTACAAGAAAAGGATGGCCAAGATGCATTCCACAAACATAGTGTCATCAAAGAAATTTGGAGCTGGAAGCCATGGGAGTAAAAAGCATAAAGACATAGCAATGATCCATGATACAGATAGTTGTAAGCGGGCAAGACTTAACAGGCGAATTGTACTCAACCTTAACTGGACTGGGGAAAGTAGTTCAAATGCTCAATGTTTGCGGCGATCAACCCCTTCAGTTATAAATGTTTTTTCTCACTCGGTTGTTAGGCTTAATGGTGATGTTGCTACTACAACTACTGTGAAAGAGTTCGGGATACATCTTCCTACAAATACCAATGCCTTGGATAAGCATCTACCTACAATTGAGCTTCCAGGTACTAATTTCTTGATTTGGAATAAATGTACTGATATAGTAATTAGCTTGGTTGGAGTATTTCTTTGGTTGTCACTTGCCTAAAAGTCTATTGAATATTCGCTTATGGTTTTTATTGCAAGATTAATTGTCTTCTGGGTAGTATAAATGGCCTAGATTATTTTGTGATTTAGCAAGGATCTATTAAAATGAAAGCTACCATGTTATAGGTTTCGCCGTAAAGGACTGCTGCCTTTTGTAAAACCAGCTCACGTTGTCATCTATTATTCATGCCATGGTGGATTGATTTCCCTTGATAATGTTCATTGTTTTTGCTTGCTATTTTTTTAAAAATGATAAAGGAGTAAAACACATTTATTTATGTATGTATATATATATATATATATTTTTTTTTTATTCGAAACACGTTTTAGATTAAATGGTGATGGAGTTATCCCAGCCATAGTAAAATGTAATTTAAATCATTTTATTGCTGCGTCTTATCCTGTGTGATTCCAACGACTTAGTATGACTCTGATTTATTAGTGTAGTGCTGTGTTGTTTGCTACCATTGTTTGATTTGCATGAGATGCAAAACCAACAATTGGTATGAAAGAGTACTTCAATATCATGATTGTATAACATTTTGATTGAGTTTTAGAATCAAATAAAATTGTTTTCCTGGTGTTTGAATTTTCTGCAATAATTTTTCTGCATAATTGTGTTTATCATGGTCTTTGGTTTAGACATGGTTTGATATTTATGGTTTCAATTTTAAGAATTTGTGAATATCTTTTATCAATTTCGTGAAACTCAAGTCCCTGTGCAAGCGTTTTTAAGTTGTGCTAAGATTGTGTGCATACTTCTACAGTTCTACCTAATAGTTGGTTTTTACTTTTGCTATCTATGCCTGATTATATAATAATTATTTTTATCTAATGTTTTAGAATTCAATGCTAAGTGTATGACATGGCAAATGCTAGATGTTTGTCACATGACTCATACATGAAGTCAATACTTTAACATGGCTACTATTTATTCAACATAGTGACCTTCAATGAACGGATATGTGATATAACAGTGAACACAAACATGGGCATTGGACTGGAGCAAAATAGTGTTGTCCTTTTCATGTGGGTTAAAGTGAAAGGTAGTTTGACTTATGATCACAAGATATAGGAAGTCTTTTGATGGTCTTTAGGGATCTCACTTCAATTAGTTTTTTATCCTCTTAAGTTTTGTCAAGCAGCCTAAAAAATTAGTGTAACTACTGATCTATAATTTTTATATTATTATTATAGTTCTAGACTATGAACCAGTTCCAATTAAAAGTTGCAACTTAGCATATGACATTCTTTGAGCATTTTTGAAAAAATTACTATCAAATTGTGTCACTACCGCTACTTTTCTGAACTGTGTGAAATTCTTTTTGAATCTATTAGTTCTCTAACTTGGATCATGATTGCAATAAAGTTTATCTATGAATGAAAATTCATAGTATCCTTTTTAAATTTTCTTTCAGACCTTAACTACAGTGTTTGATTACTGCATAGGCAATGTTTTTATATCTGATGACATATTCGCAACACTTGGATTGAAAATTCATGGTGGTAAAAATGTCCCTTATGTGTGGGACATTTTTAGGGTATTAGTTCTTGGTATGTATTCTGTAAATTCTGGAGATATACACAATTTTTGAACTGTGTGAAATTCTTTATGAATTTATTAGTTCTCTAACTTGGATCATGATTGCAATGAAGTTGATGTATGAATTAAAATTCATAGTATCTTTTTTTAAATTTTCTTTCAGGCCTTAACTACAGTGTTTGATTACTACATAGGCAGTGTTTGATTACTACATAGGCAATGCTTTTATATTTGATGACATATTTGCAACACTTGGATTGAAAATTCATGGTGGCAAAAATGTCCTTTATGTGTGGGACATTTTTAGGGTATTAGTTCTTGGTATGTATTTTGTAAATTCTGGAGATATCCACAATGAGATTTCCAAGTAGATGACTTGGACTTGGTGCCAAAGGATAATTTCTTAGAGCATTTGGCCATAGATAATGTGTATTGGAAGCTTCAAGGATTCTAAAAATGCATTATAAATGAATCATTACACTACTTACTTTTCTACTCTTAGGAGTACTCTAGGGTATATTTTTTAAAAAATCAATACCATCTAGGTCCTTGACAATTAGTGTATTTGTTGTAACTAGCTGATAAAATTCAAGAAATACTTGGACTAATTTACTTCATATGATTTGGCAATTTAAGGGTGTGTTTTTTGCCCCATGTTGATGAAATATGTAGTTTTGGTATCTATTTTTGAAATTCATTGCTAGATATGAGTTAGGTTTCTCTCCAAAAAGGGGGAAAAAAAAAAAAACAATAAGAGCTAGGTTAATACTGACAAACCAAACCAATTATGTAATCGCTCTCTTTCAAAGGATGTGAAAATAATAATTGTGCGTGTAACTTAACACAAATAATTAAATAATCACGAATTCACTCACGCAATACATACATATTCTTCACAATGATTTATGTTTGCCAGTTTTGGTATTTCCTTTGATTAGGCATTTTTGTTATTTATGGTTTCAATGAAGGTTTTTCCCCTCAACCAAACCTTAAACCCATTCTTTCAACAACACAAACAAGCAAAAGAAAACCCTTCCCTCCATCCTTTCAATATTCATTCTAACTGCCATCTACTCCAGTTGTTCTTTGCTCCCTATCTCCTCTCTAAAAACAGTAAACATTTTTAAAAATAGAAATAATGCAGCTTCTCATATAGCTGATTAAGGAAATTGCTTTACTATTTTCCCTACCGTTCTGTCACCACGTCGAAACCTTTAGCACTAAGGTTTTTGATTTGTTTTAAAATTTTATCGTTTAAATATAATTTTGGCTTGGGGATTTCATTAGAATTGATTTTGATTTAGGCTTAGGTTTGGGTATGTAATTTTTTGAATATGAAATTCTTTAAAATAAACTATGTTTAAGGTTTCAAATATGCTCTTGATTTTTTATTTTTTATTTGTTCTTCACAATGTTGTTTGGTTAATCATCTTATGGGTTCTAAAAACAACTCTGCTGGAGATAGTTCTACTTACATTGTTTAAATTTAAGACAAAATTAAGAGAGATTGAGTCCCTAAGGTTCATAAAGAAATCTGAGGGTCACCCCTACAAAAGCCGCCACCCGTCATCATTACACCATTCCATCACTGTCATATTTCTATACCCACTACCAGTAATTTAGATAAATAAATAATTGTGCGTTATATAAGTTTTGGTTGGCTTAGTTTTGATATAGGTATTTGGGTTAATCTTAGGCTTTGAATTAGGATTTCTTTGCAAAAGAACATACATTCATGCCATTCTTTTAATTTTTTTTTAATTTAAATAAATTTACAATGAGTAACAGCAAATTAACAGCAAGCTTTACAAATTCTCTCTTTTATATTATTTTCACCTTAATTGTTTTGTTTCATGCAGTGTACAATGAATCAGATTAATGGTTTTTTCAAGACTCACCCAATCTCATCATATCTCAATGTATTTTGTACTTTTTATGTTCTTTTCTCCTTATTCTTTAAATATTTTTCTTTTTGCCTACATGAATATTAGATGGGTATAGAATCTCTAGAAAACCACCCCATTCTCCCTCTCTCAAATTTTGCCTTTTGTTATATGCATGCAAACTGTTTCATAAAATACTTCATTTTTTCCCCTTTTAACTTCAACAGACTTTAATATAACTATATAAAGGCTTTGTTGCAGTCCGTTGTCCTCTTAGTTTGTATGTTCTGTGAAGTTGAGGAGGATCTGTGAAAAGGGTTTTGGGTAAAATGGAAGGTTTGTTGGAGTCCTGTCAGTTTAAATTATTTTGGTTGTTTTAGTTGCACACCTCTAATTAATGGCATTTATTTATAAGAAACTGTAAACTTATATTGATCCATCAAAAATAAAATTAGAGCAACTTCATACTCTATGAGAACCAGATAATGTTTTATGTAGTCTTTTGGCATTGAAGCTATTGAATCTTTCATTATTAGCAATGAAAATAAGTTAATTAATTAACTGTTAAACATCTTGACAGCTCTGTTGTAGTTGACCAAAGTGATAAGTTGAATGAATACTACTTACAGCTCTTTTGTCCAACTCTTAGTTTTATGTAATTGAGATTTTCAAGTAAAGAATTATGTTTTGGCTAACATTCAGAACACTCTTTTTATATGGCTGGGACATGTGCAAAATTTATACTGATTCAGAAATATTATGTTTGATATATTTGAAGGTGATTACATAATGAGTGGGCCTAATCGTCATGACTTTCACATTGAAGTACATTCAAAATCAAGCTTTGCTTTACTTTGTCTCATCCATATCTTTACTTACTTTGAATAGTTTCATGTCTTAAAGTTTATATTTATAATCAATGATAATTAGCTAATTAAATAGGAATATTTATTAATAGTTATGCTATGACTGCTGAAATTCGCATTTGAATGCACTACTTAACCTCACCTACAACAGCCATACATAATAGAAGCATCACACTTAACTTGGTTTATTATTATTATTATTATTATTATTATTATTGGGGCAGTTATGGTGTGTAGTTATATATGACTGTGTACTATTAACTAGGAGAATTGGTTGTTCTTGCTTTGCATATTACTAACTATGAATATTAGGCCCATAAAGGTTATAAGTTTCACCACAAAGGCCTACTACCTTTTATAGAACTAGCTCATGTTGTCGTCTATTATTCATGCCATGATTTCCCTTGACAATGTTGATTGTTATTGCTTGCTATTTTTATTTAAATGATAAACAACTAAAACACATTTATATATGTATATTTTTTTTTAACCCTCGAAACTCATTTTAAATTAAACTTTGATGGAGTTATCCCAATCGTAGAAAAGTGTAATTTTTAAACAGCTTCTATAGCCACCAATTTTTTTGGTCTATTGATCAGACCTTGCATTGTCCTTAACACTATTAACTATAAGTGATGAAGAATTTGAAATTTTGGATATTCAAAAAATACAAAATCAAACCTTGCTTTACTCTATGAATATTAGATCCATAAAGGTATTTTAACATGGAAGACCACCTTCAGAAGCTTTGAAGTATAACCTATTCATTTGATTTGTGGAATTTGTCTGAGCCACCAATTATAGCCTGAGTCTACTTAACTTCCATCTACAGTTACACAGAAGTTTTTATAGCTGTCAATCCTCATGTTTCCTTAATTCTGTTGAAGTGTTAGGATTAGTATTGCGTATTAATAAGTTGAATATATCATCTTTTATATTTCAGGTTTGGAAATGCGATATAGAAAACCCATTGACATGGACCTGAGTGAAAGGGCAAACAGCACACAAAGTAAGTGCAAAAACTACTATTTTTGGAATTTTATATTCATTGTTATTTTCCATTTTTCTCATTTTCATGCATTCAAAATCGCATTAAAGTACTGTTATTTGTAATTTTAAATATTAAAAACAACAATTAAATACTTTTAAATAATTAAAATACTATTTCAAGATAGCATCAATGACAATATACCAACAATAGGTTCAAAATTGTGTCTCCATGTATATTACATACTTTATTAATTGTGTATACATTTTCTAAAAGTTACTTTGATAAAAGTCCTTCATAAATTTTCAACCTACCTTATTTCTATTTCTCTTCAAAATTTGCTTTAGAATCCATTTTTTACAACATTACTTGGGACTATTTTTCCCTTTGGTTGGCTTCAGCCCCTATGTTTCAAATAAAACTATTGCTAAACTAGGTTATCAATGAATTGAAAATAATATTATTTTCTTACATATGCTTTTGTATATATTTCAATTACATAGTTTCATCTAATTATGCTTCATTTTTCCCTATCATCTAGGAAAATTTACAGAGCTGTGGAACTTTGGCCCACCAAGCTGTGTGTGTGAATATTGCAATGCAATATTATGGTACGAAGAGAGAAATTGTAAATCCAAAAACACAAAGAATCCTAAATTCTCAATATGTTGTCGAGAGGGTAGGGTGAAGCTACCTTTGTTGAAATCACCACCTCCTGAGCTTCAAGAACTCCTACAACATTTAGAGCATTACAAGGCTAATATAAGGAGGTTCAACTCCATGTTTGCAATGACTTCTATGGGAGGAAATGTTGATGTCCATGCTAATGAAGGACGAGGCCCTTACATCTTTCGATTGAATGGGCAAAACCACCACAGAATTGGGTCATTACTTCCAGTTGTTGGAAAAGACCCATCTTTTGCACAGTTGTATATATACGACACAAAAAAAGAGATTCATTATAGACTAAGTGCTTTGCCTGGACAGGAATCAGAACATGACCTTGACATTGCTATAGTTCAAATATTATTGAAGATGCTTGATGAGAACAACGTCTTGGTTAAGACATTCTGTATGGCAAGGGATAGGTTCAAGGACTCTAATATGCACAATGTACGCTTGCGATTAATTGGATCGCGATCAAGTGATGGTAGGGAACAAAACATGCCTACTTGCTCTGAAGTTGCTGCTATAATTGTAGGTGATTTGAGCGATGAAAATATCCATCGTGATGTTATTGTTGAGAAACGAAGTGGATTGTTACAACGGATAAATGAACTACACCCAAAATTCATGGCCTTGCAATATCCATTGTTATTTCCGTATGGTGAGGATGGATTTCGAAATAAAATACTTAAAAAAGGTCTTGGTGGTGCTGCGCCTTTGACAGAAGAATATGTCACTATGCAAGAATATTATGCATATCAATTACAACAACGTGAGCATGAAGGCGAAACATTGATTCTTGGTCGTAGGTTGCGACAACAATTTTTAGTAGATGCTTACACATGTGTTGAGGAGTACCGACTAATTTGGGTCAGGAATCATCAACTTCAACTGAAATCAGAGGTGTACTTTGGAATAAAGGATGCTGTATTTAGAGGAGACACTACTCCTTCATCTATTGGGAAAAGAGTTGTTCTTCCTTCAAGCTTTACTGGAAGCCCTAGATATATGATCCAAAATTACCAAGATGCTATGTCAATTTGTAGATGGGCTGGATACCCGGATTTGTTTATAACTTTCACATGCAACCCTAAATGGCCAGAAATTGAAAGTTTCCTTTCCTTAATTCCAGCTCAACGGCCTGAAGATAGACCAGATATCATTGCAAGAGTTTTTAAGGTCAAATTGGATCAACTACTACGTGATCTAAAACATGGCAAGCATTTTGAAAAAGTAATTACGGGTCTAATATACAACTCATTACTGTTTGATTGTTGTTCTTAATGTTTTAATCTATTTAATTATTGTAACCTTTTTTTTTTTTGTGAATGCAGTTAACTACACAGTTGAATGGCAAAAAAGAGGCCTCCCCCATGCTCACATTCTTTTGTACCTATACCCAGATGACAAACACCCCACACCTGCGGATATAGACAAGATAATTTCTACTGAAGTACCAGATAAGATTACAAATCCAGGGGATTATGAAGTCATTTCACAATACATGATTCATGGACCTTGTGGTTTTGCCAACCCAAAATCTCCATGCATGGTTGACAATAAATGTAGGAAGCATTTTCCAAAAAAATTTTATAGTGACACTGTGATAGATGAAGATGGTTACGCAATTTATAGGAGACGAGATAATGGGATGACAGTTGAGAAGAATGGTGTTATGCTTGATAACAGATTTGTGGTGCCATACAACATTGACCTGTTAGTTAAATGCCAGGCGCACATTAATGTTGAGTGGTGCAACCGTTCCAAGTCCATCAAATACTTATTCAAGTATGTTAATAAGGGTTCTGATCGAGCAACATTTGTTTTGTATGAAAACTTACACACAGGTCCTACAAGTGAAGCACAACACATAACAGACATTGATGAAATCAAGACATATCTAGATTGTAGATATATCTCAGCTCCTGAAGCATGCTGGAGACTTTTTGAGTTTGATATCCAATATAGAGAGCCTGCTGTACAGAGATTAAGCTTCCATATTGAGAATGAGCAGAATGTTACGTTCAAAGATTCAGACTACTTGGATAATGTTTTGGAAAGATCAGATATAACAAAAACAATGTTCACTGAATGGATGAAGGCAAACGAAATGTATGATACAGCAAGAAATTTGACATATTGTGATTTCCCTACGAAATGGGTTTGGCATAGAAAACAAAGAGAATGGCGCCCAAGGAAATCTGGCCGATGTATAGGGAGGATATTTCATGCTCATCCTACAAGTGGTGAGCGCTTCTATCTTCGAATGCTCCTTAATGTGGTCAAAGGTGCAAGGTCTTTTGAGGAAATCAGGACTATTAATCATGTTGTGTATCCAACATACAGAGCAGCATGCTATGCTCATGGCCTTTTAGATGATGATAACGAATGGGATGATGCTATCAAAGAAGCCTCTAATTGGGCTTCAGGAAGGTAGCTACGAGAATTGTTTGCAACGCTATTGTTATTTTGTGAAGTGACAAACCCACATGCATTATGGATGGCTAATTGGGAGTTGTTGTCTGATGATATATTATATAGGCAAAAGCGTCTCCTAATGTATAACAACTTACATTTGACAGAAGAACAAATACAAGACCATGCTCTTTTTGAGATTGAACAAATATTAGTAAAAAGTGGAAGATCTCTAAAAGAATTTGATGGCATCAAATATCCAAATGTGTCGACAATTAGAGAAAACAACAACCGGTTGTTACAAGAAGAGTTGGATTTCGATAGACTTGAATTGGCTGCAGAACATAAAAAACTTTTGAATGAGTTAAATGTTGAGCAAAGAAAAATATATGATGCTGTAATTCAAGATGTGGCATGCAATAGCAGTGGTTTATACTTTGTCTATGGTCATGGAGGAACTTGACAGGCCACAAACGCGTTGACCCCTTGTGATAATTTAGATTAATTCAATTAGCCCAGTTATTAATTAATCAAATTAACAGATAATATCACGTGGCAGCACAAACAAATCACCAAACTAAGATATGCAGCGGAAAATAAATAACACGGTGATTTGTTCACGAATGGGGAAAACCCTAAGGCAAAAACCCCACCGGGTGATTTAAGGTCACCACTCTCGAAACTCCACTATTATCACAACAAGCAGTTACAAGTAAGGAATCCCAGTACCTCACCAACCTACAGTTGAACTCTTACCCCAATACCCAATTGGACTTGTTCTGTAGTGACAATTTCTCCAGTTTAATGCACGGCTCCCAGTATGTGACTAACCAATTTGATGCGCGGATCCCAGTACGCGTCTTACTCCTTTTGCACGAATCCAAGTACGTGACTCACTCACCAACTTGAGGAAGAAAGAATGTTGGCTGCAAGGTTCTTCAAATCATCAGAGATGAACTAGGGCACGAACTTTGTCTCACAGATCACAATTTGCATGAACAGAGAAGAAGCAACTTGTATCTTGTGATTTCTGCTTGTTGCTATTTTGACGGCCCTTAAAATAATCCTTTTATATGTCTAGGGTTAGGAGAAAAGAAGTCCCAAAGACACACTCACGGATTGGACTTGAAACAGACTTGGAATTCTGTTTTCTTTAATTCTCGACAGATAGAGGTGTCGAGAGGTGTCGAGACAGCTGTCGAGGCTCGGGCTAAACAGCTTCTTTAAATCTCGATAGATGTATCTGTCGAGGTATCTATCGAGCTTTAAAATCTTGCACTTCCTTGCTTGTATCTTGGACAGACTTTGACGGCTTCAACACTTAATCTTGAACCACTGTTTCTTGAAGTGTTTAACACATCCTAGATCTACCCAATTACAAGTAAAGTGCGTTTTGTCTAAGGATAAGCCAATTATATAAAATAGCGACATATGTTCACAAGCTTGAACAACTACATATGTCCTAACAGAACTGGTAAAACATATCTTTGGAAAACATTAATTGCTTGCCTCCGCTCACAAGGGAAAATTGTGCTTGCTGTAGCTTCTTCAGGCATAGCAGCTTTGCTACTTCCTGGTGGTAGGACTGCTCACTCCAGATTTCAAATCCCTATCATTGTGACAGATGAATCGACTTGTGGTATAAAACAAGGAACACATGCTGCTGAGTTAATGACAAAGGCGAGTCTTATTATATGGGATGAAGCACCTATGGCACATCGTAATTGTTTTGAGGCTGTAGGCCGTTCATTGAGAGATCTACTTCGATTTATCGACATAAACAGTGCCAATAAAACTTTTGGAGGAAAGACAGTTGTATTAGGTGGTGATTTTCGACAAATACTACCAGTTATTGCTAAAGGCCATAGAGAAGATATTGTTGATGCATCAGTGAATAGATCTTATTTATGGAACTTTTGCAAGGTATTTGTACTAACACAGAATATGCGTCTCCAACAACCTAATGCTGATTCCAACAACTTTGCAGAATGGATACTCAAATTAGGTAACGGAGAGCTTGGTGAAGTTGACAGTCAATCAAATATAGTCATACTCTCTGACCTATTAATTGATGTTAGAGATGATCCAATACAAAGCATTGTGGCTGCAACATATCCAAATCTTCACAACAACTATGCAGATGGAAAATACTTGGAAGAGCGATCTATTCTAGCTCCAACAAATGATGTAGTCAATGAAATAAATGACTACATCATCGACTTGCTTGCTTCAAATGAGGAGACATATCTCAGTGCAGATTCAATTTGCAAGGCTTCAAGATACATTCAGAATGAAGATGTGCTTTACCCAGTTGAATTCTTAAACTCCTTGAAATTCCTTGGCATACCAAATCACAGACTACGTCTTAAAGTTGGTCTTCCAATAATGTTGCTCTGAAATATTAATCAATCAGCTGGCCTATGCAATGGGACTCGATTAGTAGTTACTCAATTATCCAAATGGGTGATTGAAGCTAAAGTTATAACTGGATCACATGTGGGAAACAAAGTCTTCATCCCAAGAATAGTACTCTCTCCATCAGACACAAAATGGCCGTTTGTTTTAAAGAGAAGACAATTCCCAATTTCTGTTTGCTTTGCCATGACTATAAATAAAAGCCAAGGGCAATCACTAAAACATGTTGGACTTTTCCTGCCTAAACCAATTTTCAGTCATGGGCAATTATATGTTGCTGTTTCTAGAGTTACTACTAGGAATGGTCTTAAACTCTTGATTATTGGTGACGATGGCAAAACCTCTTCAACGACTAAAAATATAGTCTATAAAGAGGTCTTTAGAAATATATATATATATATATATATATAAATATGTGAAACTTCATTGAAGAAAGTTCATCATTCATTGCTAAGTTTCTAATTGCATTTCGTTATTACTTTATACTTTTTGTAAAACAAAAATATCATGTTCCAAGCTTCTTTAACAAACAAAATTTTAAATTTGATAATGCAAAACATAGTCAATTCTGCATTTTACCAAAATTAATTATTTCATTGATGATTATTATAATTTTACTTACTTTTATATATATTTTTTATGACGACTTCTCTATTCAACTGTGGAAATAGCTGCAGAACTACTGATACTAAGTCAAAATGGCAATGTGTTGGACTCCTTTGAGCAAAATTTCAACAGATAGAGACAATTGGACAATCAAGGTCAGAGTACTTCGTATGTGGGATGCAATCAACACAAAGAACAATGAGTTCATAAGCCTTGATATGATATTTATTGATGAAGAGGTAAGTATAGAACTCAATTTATATTGTGCTAATTCAACTTATTATGAAGATTCAATTCTTTTAAAAATAATTTTTTTACTAGCTTATCATATTATTCAACATCCATGGCTATTATATATATTCACAAGAAGAATAATGGAACACACTGACATTTCTCATTATTCTAGGGCTCAACAATACATGCAATTGTTCGGAAAAATCAAGCACGGACTTTTAGACCACAATTGCTTGAAGGCCGTGTTTATACCATCAAGAATTTTAGGGTGGAGAGTACTAAAGGCGAGTTTCGACCCGTGCACAATGATATCAAAATTTGGTTCATGACCATTACTACAGTCTTGGAGTCCAACGAAGATATGAACTCAATCCAAAAATACTGCTTTGAGTTTGCTAACTATGACCAAATACAGGACCAATGTTACAACTACACATATTTAATAGGTAAATACAAATCTGCAACTATTTCACAATTCCTCTAATATAGTTGTATACTAAATTAATGATTAAAAATAACCTAACTAAATAATTGCATATAAATAGATGTTGTTGGAAAATTGGTAGCAGTTGGAAATGTTGAAGAGCCTCAAGTTAATGGCGCACCAAGAAAATTGCGCAATCTGCAATTGCTTTTGAAAGAGTAAGACAAATTCTTTGATATGATATTGATGTCATTATATGTTTATATAGAAAAATCAATTATAAATAAAAAAAATTACTAATAACAAAAAAAAACCCTCAATGATTTTAACTATACCAGGGGAAAAGAAATTAGGCTTTCACTATGGGGAACAACTGTTTGGCAAATCGATGAAGATGTATATAAGAACAATCCAGGACCTTTTGTCTTAATTGCAACTTCAACTATTGTCAAATCATTTGGAGGTAAGTATAACTAAATAATGTTACCAGCTATTAATTTTAATGTTCTTAGTACTGCTATCAAGTTAATAAGTATATTGGTTACTAATCTTAGGCCATAAATTTTACAATGAGAAATGTAATCACTGATTATAAATTTTTTATATTTAAACTTATTCATTTTCAAATCAATCTAATGAAACTTTTACAGAATTTCATTCTCATTAAAACATGTCTTCCTTTTTCTCAATTTCAATTCAATACGATTTTGTTTATTATAATGTATTTTGCAATTTTTGCAGGCAAATTCTCTTTGTCATCAACCAGTGCAACAAAAGTATATCTAAATCTTGAGATTCCCGAGGTTGCTGAAATAATTGACAGGTTCATATTTTAAAAATTATTAATAACAAAAAAAATGATAAATACCATTTTTTATCTCACAAAATAACATTTACATTCTTTTGTCATTTTTAAAAATTCAATGATAGGAATGGTAAAAAACATGATCCTATACAAGAAATACCAAAAATATAGGCAAAACAGTTTTCAGAGGAGGATTTCTCTTCAGACAATATGAAGACAATACCAGAACTTAAATGCATTGAATGGGATCCTACAAAACAGGTTTGTTAATCATTTCAAAGTGGACACATCATTTACATGAAAAAATAATAATACATCATTTACTTAAAAAAAAAAAAAACATATTAACTTCAAAATTCATTGCAGGATGTTAACTGCTATTGTGTTGCAACAATAAGCAACATTGATACAACAATGGGTTGGTATTATATTGCATGCGTGTTATGTGGAAAGAAGGTCAAACCACAATCAGGATCGTTTTGGTGCGCAAAATGTGAAACGAAAACAAATCTGCCTATCCCAAGGTTAGAGGCAAACACATTAACTACAAAGTTTGAAATTTTTTTTATAAACATATTCATCTTACTATAATTACTATACAATTGTAAAATACTTCAGATACAGGATTCAAATTGAAGTTTTTGATTCAACTGACAAGACAACTTTTGTCATCTTTGATCGAGATGTTGAGAAAATCCTAAATAAATCTGTAAAAGATCTTGCTAAAAAACAAACTGAGGTACAACTTATTTAAATTATTAAATTTATTGTCAAACTATAGATTATAATATATATTAAAATTCCTAATATGCAGATAGATATTGAAGAAGGAATCCCACATGATCTTAAGAAAATTTTAGGAAGAAAATACATTTTCCTACTTCGCTTGAATGAATTCAATCTCAAGGATGGTTTCGAAAATTACACAGTTGCTAAGATTTTTGATGCACCTTCAAATGAGAAAAAGGTATGGAACAAAAAAAAAAAAAAACACAAGCCAATATGCTATATTATTTCTTTCTTGATGCTATACTGATGTAAATAACATACTCAAATTTATTATGAATGCAGATACCTATGCAAAATCTTAGCGACAACAAATCTGCCAACACAAACTTTGTAAGATCTAGCCAAAAATCTTCCAGTGCCATTTCATCAATGATCAACGCAAACGATGCAACAAAAGGGGAAAATGATAAAAGCTCACAAATTGAACAAAAAAGGATAGACCAAACTTCAAACGTTGAAGATGAAGAAACAGATGATGATAACATACCCCTCAGCATGCTTTACAAGAGCCGACATACTTCAAAAGACAAAGCATTCAAGAAACAAAAAAAAACAAAATTTCGCAATAAAGCTCTTTATTACGTCACAAAATAAATACCAATAATATGGAATGAATTTCCATGCTTTTATCAACTTTTATAAAGCTCTTTATAATATCAAAAAATAAATATCAATAAAATCGAATGTTACCATGCTTTTATCAACTTTTATTATACAATATTACTCTAAGGTTGATTCTTTTTGGTTGATTCCTTCAACAAAATAATTATAATGAATATGTGTTTGCAATTTATAATTGTTACTTCTTATGATAAACTCAGTACTAACAAAGTTTGATAACAAATATGTTATAATATATGTACAATATTCTTCATAAAAAATTGCATAAACTATTAAAATATTAGCCGTGCATCGCACGGGCAACTTACTAGTTATAATATGAAAATATAGATACTGATGATTTGACTTGGATCCAATGCTAAAGACCTATCAAAATCGTGACACATGCCAAAAGGGGCGAAAATGGGAATTTAGGCATTAGATTCCAACTATTTAGTTAGTGGACCTGGTTTACTAACTATATAACTTAATAGCATCTCGAGTCTCTAAGGCTCGATTTTGGCCACAGAAATCGAGCCTTTGAGTCTCGGTTTTCTAGTGTGATGTGGCACCCTTTCCACATGGCGTCCAGATGTAAATCGAGTCTTAGAGAGTGGATTTATGTGACGTGGCCATTGCTCTGACATGGTGTGGCCACGTGGAAAGAACAGACAATCGAGTCTCTAAGACAGCATTCTGCACTCTCCACTCTCACTCACCTCTCTCTCTAAAACACACACCAGACGCGCATGCTGTCACTCTCCCTCTCACCCACCCTCTCACACCGAACCTCAACCTCTTTCTCTCGCTCACTCTCTCTACTCTCACTCACTCACCGTCTTCGTACTCATCCTCTCCACTCTCCATCTCCACCATTTGACAGTGATTGCTTTCGCCAAAGATTTCATAAAGCCAGAGCAAAGTGTACAAAGTGTCGGTCTCCACTATCGAAGTCCTTCTACGCGGTCTCTCAAAACTAAAAAAAGAGGTGAGTCACTTTGTACAAAGTTCAGTGTTTGGTTGCCGAGAAACAGTGGGAAAAATCAAAGATAGTTTGGTTTCACCAAGTTTTTTTCTATTTTGGTTTCCGTATTGAATGTCTTATAGAACTGTTAAAAAAGATGGAAGCTTTATTGTTTTTTGAGATTGAATTGGTTTGTGGGTTTGATTTTATTTTTTTGGGTTTTGTTTTGCTCTTTGTTCTGTTCGTGGGTTGAAAATGTGATTAGCTAAATTAGAGGTTAAAAAGAAAAAAGAAATAAGAAAAGAATGAGTTGTTGGTTAAAACTTAGGTGAAACAGCTAATCAGTTGGAGCACCAGCATCCTACTAGCGAGAGAAATGGAAAAAAGTTTAGACAATTGAATCAATTTCATATATATTATAGCTTAGAGAACAGATTAGAGAAATACTTAGACAAATCTTAGAAACCCACACTCATATACATTCAATCATTCAGTGAAACTAAAAAGAAAAGAAAAGAAAAATCTATAATCATAGTGATGATTGATGATGAGGAGAGAAAGCAAAATAATTGAGAGGAGGGAGAAGGTGAGAGAAAGAGAGTTTCTAACTTTCTATGCTATACACAAAACACCTTCTTGATAAGTCTTGCACATTGATGACTAGCTTTTAAGTGGCAAGCACTTCCCAATTGAATTCGCACCCTAAAAGAATGATCTACACACCTTGTTGATAAGTCTTGCACATTGATGACTAGCTTTTAAGCTGCATTAATTTTAATTAGTACACACTATTTTTGGAATTTCATGGGATGACATTGTTAGGAGTGGTTGTTGCCACTAACTTAATCAAAGTCAGACGACCAGCCTGTGAAAGTACTTTGACCTTCCAGATTTTTAGCATAAATTGATAATTAGAGAAAGGAAAGTTTTTCATTGTTGTTACCGTGAATGTCATGACTTCTCCTTCTCAGTAAACTGAAAGTTTTATTGTGGCAGAATGCATAAATGAGTTGACTTTGGTAGAAATAAAAATGAAGTTTGAGGGCAATAAATGATGGTAAAGATTTTGCTACATACAAGGTTATGTGGCAGTAAAAAGAAAACAACATGTGTCTAAGGGTTATGTGCATTTGCAAATAACTAGGTGGATCCTTAGATGCTTGTCATTTTCTTTTTACTGCCATATAATCTTTTTTTTTTTTTTTGAGAATCTACTGCCATATAATCCTATATTCAACAATTGTTACATACAAATATGCAGTAAACCACTAACATAAATGATAATGGGCCCAACTTATTAATTGAAAAGGTTGGTCTATGCAGTCAATGGGCCGGGTCGGGCCAGCCCGACCCATTTTTACTTGGCCCATGGGCACAATGGGCTGGGTATAATGGGCTATTAACTACTTAACGGGCCGGGTCGAACTGGGCCGAAAGAAAAAACCTTAGCCCATGACCTTGCCCATGGGCAATGCCCATTTTGTCTTTAGCGAGTTAGGCTATCGAGTTGGGCCTAGTGGGCTATCCATGGGCTTGTGCTAAGGGAATAATCTATCTATTTTTATAAAATTGATTCTTTCCTTATTATTTTTATAAGGAAAGAATCAATTTTTTATAAGGGAATAATCAATCTATTTTTTTTAAGGAAAGAATTAAAGAATTTAATACTTAATTACAAATTTTTTTTTACATTCAAATCTATTTAATTTTTTGTTTTGTTGATGGAAACCTATTTAATTTTTTTTTATTAAGGCTTTAAATAGTTTTTTATTTTATCTTTAATAATAAAAATGTCAAATGGTTAATTCAAATTTGCTAGACTACTAGAAAAATATATATTTAGCAAACTAACTTTAGCATAATTACTTTGAGTATCTTAGTGGTTGAGGGCTTAAGAAATTGCTCTATAATATCTCAAGATCAATCCTTCATACACTTCTTATATATTTTTGTTATGAATTATAAGTTATTGGGTTGGGCCAATAGGCTGGGTAACGGGTTGGGCTACTGGGCTAACCCACCGGGTACCCATGGGCATAAAAACTAGCCCACAGCCTGACCCACTGGGCTAGTGGGTTGCCCATGAGCCTTAATAACAATGGGCCGGGCTGCCCATTAGCCCGGTGGGCCATCGGGTTTCTGGGTTGGGCTATGGGCCGTGGGCTATTTGATGACCCTTAATCCTATATTCAACAATTGTTACATACAAATATGCAGTAAACCACTAACATAAATGATAATGGGCCCAACTTATTAATTGAAAAGGTTGGTCTATGCAGGGTTGTAGGTGGGCCCTTTAATGTGGAGTTTTTTATGCCTCAAATTTCTCTAACCGTTGATTCTACAATGAGTAAAAGCTCCAATTCTGCAATAATAAAGATTTTCAAGATAACTACAAAAGCAAAATGCCACACCAAGTTTGAGTGGAATCACTAGATTTTTAATGGTTAAAACTTCGGTAAAGTTCTTCAAATGTTGTACCGTTAGGTATCCTTGTCAAATTCAACCGTATGATTGCATTAGCCAATAAGTCACATGTTTGAATTTAATTGTCATTGAAAAAGATAACATTGTTTGTACTAAATTGATCAATCTTCAATGCAACATGTAATTGATTTCTTTTTTTTTTTTTTTTTTTTGGGTGAGATAAAGATAGAAATAACATGTACTTGAACTTAAGACACAAAACCTAAGTAATTGTATTTGTACCTAAGTTTTACACATTATAAAACAATGCTATTCCCCATCAAAGGAAAAAGACCGTTTAGTAACCCTGGAAAGCTGTACCATGCCTATCTTTTATAAGATTTGACTAACTCTTCTACTTTGGTGAACTCTAATTTGATATTCTTAGAATTTCTGGACAGTACAGACCACAATTTTTTTTACCAACTTTTGTACCTTACGAAGAAACTAGGACCACCCCTCTCTTGTTGTACAAACTGGCTTTACTTGCTCTAACCCATACCTAGTTCCATAAGCATATTGTGTGTTCATTTCTCAAACTAATTGCTTATCATTTGAATGTAGTATGGCTGCTGCAAATGCTGGGCGGATTGACTATACACAGCCTGGACCCATTGATAGGTCGGTGTTGTCAAAGCAGCTCAAGCATCGCTCCGAAGCTATTTGGAATGGACAGGTAAAACACACAACACTAAATATTTAACTTCATTTCTCATGCATTTAATTCATACAATGTACATGCATTTGCCTTCATATATTAATCTATGGTTTTGTTCTGTGCAGGATCCAGGGTCCGTTACCTGCCGTAGCCGTAGTTCAGAGTTCTCCAATCGAGAGCCAATGGTTGACGACCGAGTGAGGAACATCATCAAAGCAGTCGATTTGGAGGGACTCCTTTGGGTCCCGGGTAGAGAGATTGACCATGGCCTTATAACAGCCTTAGTGGAGCGACGGCGGCCCGAGACTCACACCTTCCACATGCCACATGGTGAGGTGACCATCACATTGCAGGATGTGGAGGTTCTTCTCGGGCTTCCTGTTGATGGTGAGGCTATAACGGGGAGCATGCAGAAAACTTGGGTGGATGTGTGTCGAGACTTCCTTGGCTTTCAACCTATAAATGAAGACAACCATAAGCAGCTTACTAGGCAAAGGATTCTCATCAACCGCCTTTTGGAGCAAGTTGCTAATCCATTGCCTCCTAATGCTGAAGAGGACCAGTTGCATAAGTACGCACGATGCTACATCCTAGCGCTTCTAGGGGACACAATATTCATGGAAAAATCCGGCGATAGGGTGCATCTAATGTGGGTGCAGCAATTGGAAGACCTTCACAACCCATGAAGGTACAGTTGGGGAAGTGCTTGCCTTGCATGGCTGTATCGAGAGCTATGCAGGGCAAGCGAGGACACCAGTCAGATTGGTGGGTGCTTACTGTGGGTCTAGTATTGGGCATGGGCCAGGTTCTCTTATTTGTGCCCGGCAGTTGAGCATGGCCCGCCAGTGGGTGCTTATGGCCCTCCAGTGCGTGGTCCACTGTCTCTGAAGTAAGTGTCTACCTCATGCACGTCATATACAGTATGTGATCATTACCTAAGCCCACAATCATGTAACTTGATTTTATTTATTTATTTTAAAGGCTTCTAGCAATCTTTGATGTCAACATTGTGTAAATGCATCCAGAGGTTCAATATATATGATTACGTTAATATACTCTAAGACGATGACTGTCATGTGGCTTCTATGTGCTTTGTTTTTTATAAGGACTGTTTCTTATTCTAGTGATATTATTAATTAAGTAAATATCTATAAGGTTATCTTAGTAGTTATATGTGATTACATTATAGTTTTAACATTGGAATTATCTCAGTAGGAAAGTTGTAGCTATTGATCCCTTGCTGTTGATTGTAGGTGGTTGTGGGTCCCAAACAAGAAAAATAGGCCCGCCCACATCTTCAGGGACAGGTATCGTGAGCAAATAGCTTCAATGTTGCCAAGCCAGGTATGAAAATGCATTGTTTTATATGTTTAGGAACAAGTTACTTTATTTCGTGAGCTTTGTAATATAAACATTGTTGCCTAATGTGTTGTGTACTTGTTTTTGGCTGTTATAGGTGGTGTGGCAGCCATATGAAGCTGACTTAGAGGACCTTCCGCCATGGTGCATTACAGGGAGGGCCATGTGGACGGCAATGGTCCCATTTGTATGTTTCCATCTAGTAGAAAAACATACACCGGATCGTGTTGTTCGACAATTTGGGATGATCCAAGAAATTTCCCGCGATGTTGACATTGACACAGTCCTTCATGGCATTGATCTGAGGGGGAAGGTCGGTGTTGATTGGATGCGAAAACATGCTGTGCATATCGATAAGTGGGGTAATCGCCTTCAACGACGTTGTGAGGCAGTGCTTGGTGATATGCCTTTACAGCACGAGTACCACGACTGGTTCAAAAGGATAACTCGAAGGTTCATCGATAAGCCCGGTGCTATAGTGACTCTGCTGGTAACTTCTCAATGTCTTCTACATCTTACCGTACTTTTTAGCATGAAAGTACTGTTGAATCTCCATAACTTATGCTACTACATTTTCTACGGCCCTTGCTCTCCCTATAATTTACATTCAATACTAGTAGAACCAATTTAGAATCAACATTTATTTTATTATCCGAAATAAATAGTTCATTTGGTATTGCATTACTAATGTGTGGTTTTCCATGTGCAGATTGAAGGATACGTCCGTTTGTTGAGGCGTCACCCAGTGGGCATGGAGGACCACAAGGACATTACTGAGGTGCTAACGGCAGTGCATGCGATTGAACGTGTACAACCTCCTATCTTTGAAGCCCCAAATGAGGAGGTAGGTACTCCTGTGGGCCCAAGCACTACTGAGGGCCCAAGCACGAGCACAGCCTCGGGCAGATGTCGTCCTCATCTGCCTGTTGCTACCCCTCGGGTTGTCCCTACCCCCGATCCCTCTCTATCCACCCCACATCCATCCCCTAGCCCCACCATCCCTTCACCCACTTTACATCCATCCTTTAGCCCTACCATCCCTTCATTCACCCCACATCCATCCCCTACCCCCACCATCCTTTCACCCATCCCACATCTATCTCCTCGCTCCATCATCCCTCCACCCACCCCACATCCTTGTCTTGGGTCTGACATTCATCCACCCAGCCCACAGTCATTTCCTCAGCTATCACCCATGCCATCCTTTGACCTGGGTATTAATCCAACCCCACCTGACATGCAGCAAGAGCCACCCTCCCACAGTACATCTACTGCCCATTCTTCAGCCATCAACCCACCCCATGTGCAGGCTGAGCAGACTGTTCAATTACCTGCAGTGGCAGAAGGTCGGCCAAAACGCATATCAAAGCCACCTCCTTGTGGGACAGGGGGGCACAAACATGGACACAATGTTGGGCCCGAGGCATCTGACGAAGGACATGCAAGACCTCCTCCTCATTATACGAGACATCATAAGAGTCAAAAAAGGTAACTCAAAGCTTAATGTGAAACAACACACTTTATTCCCAATGGTATTCCTATTTTCACTCTTAAAATCTAGCCTTCAAACTTGATATTATTTTTGTTTTCAATATGATTTTAACGTACATTATTGGAACTAGGTGAATCATACAAATAAGGACATTAGTTGCAATGATAAGCGCGAATGTGAACGTGAAAATCAATGTGAACTTGAAGAAGAAAACCCTTCAATAAGTGCTAATTTCTATTCGACTCTAGAGGAGAAGGGACCATTGTACATGTGGACAAGTACGCTATGGGGATAGTGGTACAAGGGATATTTGTTTTTGATCATATGGTAAAAGTTATGGCTCTAGTAGCTTTCATTTTCCTTTGCGTGTTCCTTTTTTCTTAGTGGCACTTTCAATCTAAATAATTGCATGTATAATTTTTTTATTTTCTATGCACTACCAAGCTTGGACATGCATGTGGCTGTGTTCTCTTGTACAATCTCTTTTTACTTTAATTTATACTTTAACTTTTGTAGTCTCTCCAATTAGTCATTCACATTCCAATTCTGCTCATTTTTTATTCTTATGCAACAGTCAAACTTTCAAGATTTGGACCATGGAACAGCCTAGATAGATGCTTGCTGGTCAGGTCTCAGCATCATCTTTTCAAGGCTTCTAATAGTCCTAATTCAATGGAACAGCCTAGATAGATGCTTGATGCAAGCCATATTGTTCAGGTTTACTCTTCAATTTGATCAAATTTCTTTTCTTCTCTCTTCATTGAATTAGGACTGATAGGTTTGAATATTTTCTATATTGTCTATATGTGTGTATTGTCTAACAATTCTTTGTTATTAGGAGTCCTAGATTTTCTAGGAAAGGGTTTTGCAATAGCCTATATAAAGGTTTTTTACATAGTGAATAAATTTGATAAGAGAATAATATAGACACAGAGATGGAATTCAATAAAATTCCTGCAACATATTTTAGGCTTTGGGGTGTGATTGCTTTCTCCCACCTAAGTGTGATTGCTTAGGAAATCTAGGTTATGGGGAAAAAATGTTAGGGGATTCCAATACAACAATTACCATGTTTAGGGTATGGGTTTTTAGATCTCATTCCCATTAATTTGGTTGAAGAATGGTTTATGGGTTTGTGTAAAGAATTACAAGGTGGTTTGACGAGTTATTTGATGGCTATGTGATAGAAGAAAGTATGTGGGGTTTTAGGGTTTTGATAGGTAAAAGAAAGGGCTTGATTTGAGGTCGTAAGGAGGAGGAAAATGATAGATTTTTATGGTGCTTAGGGGCTGAATGAACAGCATACGTTAACAAAAATTAAAAATTAAAATAAAAAAAATAAAAAGAAGAAAAAAAGAGAGAAGAGAAAGGGAGGAAAGCGCACACAAAGGCCCAATATTTATATTAATCAGCTCCATCAATTCTTTGTGCATTGAGCACAAGGGAAGGACATTTTCTTGTACTAGAAGTATTAGGACTTCTAGCTTGACTAATAAACTAAAAACCTAATAAAATATAAGATACTTAGGATCCTTTAGAAAATTCTAGATTCAAATAAGCTACCAAAATACCCTTAATTTGCAAGAATCATGAAAGTTATAGATTTGCCTGACTACAAAATTGACCATAATTAATAAAATAACAAGCCCAACAAAAAACTGTTTTTACACTAAGACACATATCTAGAAATTTCAAACCACACAAAATTGAACTTCACATGTGAACCCATAAAATAAATCTTGAGTGGGCGAATTTGTGAAGTAGTAACAATTAGGAGTCCCATGGCGGCATCAAAGTGGTGGTGGGAGCTATAGGGTGGAAGCCAGGCTCATTCCTTGAGTGATGCAAACATGTAAATGAAAGTATACTGGGTTTTTGTTCGCATGAAAACACCATAATGGTCATTGGAAACTTGGAAGGAAAACAGCTGCAATAGGAAATTTATTCCCATTCTGCTCATTGCAGGCAAGCAAATGTGGCCTTAGCAGGAGTGACTTTCCATGCTACCATGTAAGACATTGAAGATCAACAAGTGGAAGCTTATAACCAAGTCTTCGAGTTTGTTATGAGAGGAGAGTTTTAGGTGCTTTGGAAATATAACACACATACCTCAGTCTTGTTGAGTTTCACACAAAGAATTTTAATTGAATTTATCTATAGCAAAAGTAACAATGGAATCAGTTGAAAAAAGAAAAGAAACTCCTTTTATATTATAGTATTATGAAAATCTTATCCTTAAGACCTTTATTCTGAGTCTACTGCAGTACTTATTGGTTTTCTGCAGTTTTTTATGTGCTTGTTATCTGCGAGTATATTGCATGAAAATGGATATCTTTTATGTTATTTGTCAGGAACTGGGGGGAATTAGTACTGCCATGGAACGACAGAAAGCTCTTCTGCAGGAGCTGATGTCTGTTGTGAAAGATATGTTACGGAACACGGAGGTTGCTGTTCGTTCTTTCATGATGCTACGCCCAAGGTTTCTTCATCCAAATTCCGGAGGTGCTTCAAATGCCACTGTACCATCACAAGCTCCAGGACCAACGGGACCATCTGGTTCAAGTAGTCAAACGGCAGCAAACTCTGTAGTGCCAGTTTTTGATTTCTACAGTGGGGTTCCAAGAAAACCATCTCCTTTTTTACAGCAGACGGTTTCTAGATTTGAGAAGTATCTTGGTGAGTGCCGCCAATGGGTTGAAGAGTTAGAGCAGCTTCTTCTCTTAGATTCTGATAGAAACTCTTCCAATTTTCGATCCTCCTTGTTACTGTCTCTTCCAAAAGTCATGTCAAATGTGCATGACTTTTTTGTTCATGTGGCTGCTAAGGTAAAATAACAATTTTTCTGTGTTCAACAAGCATTATTGCTGTTAATTGTCTGGTGAAATATTGTCAGTTATTATATGTATTGATAAATTGTTGTCCCAAATGTTTAGGTTGTTAGTAAATGTTGAATTCAATCATTTAGTCATAATTCTAATATGCCCTTTCTCATGTGGGCCTAAACTCCCCCTTAATAAGTGGGGCCCAACATGTGGGATTTTTAACATTGTGAATGGGAGGTTGGAGTGGAGATGAGGATTGAACTCAAGATCCCCTGCTCTGATACCATGGTGAATTTAATCGTTTAACCATCATTCTAACATGTATCTTTTTTGGCTTTGTTTGTATAACATATAGATGATGAACTAACCCTTTGTTTTCTCTCCATATTTGTCTTCTGACAGATTTTGTAAATTTTTTATAAGTAGAAAACGATTTCTTGTTGCCAATCTGCCTTTTGGGATAAAAGCTCTTTTGACTTGACTTGAGTTGAAAAAAAAAGTCCATAATGCTGGAACATTTCCCTTTATTTATCCAGAGTACTTTTAGAAATAAAGGCTGGTTAGGTGCCTTCATTTATGAGTATGCATTAGTGGTTGAATTGAAAGCAGTTGGGGTTTCCTAGAACCAAAGCAAATGCCAAAAAGTACATTATGACTCATTTGTATAATCTATAAAAAAATTCGTTACCTAGTGCAATGCTTTAAGTAATTGGAGTCACACTCAAAATGGTTTGGTATGCTGTTTCCTGATATATCTTATGAATAATAGCAGATGCATTAAAATGTGTTCCTTAGGTGGAGAGTATTCATCAGTACATTGAATCCATGAAAGCAGCTTATCTTGCTGACCAGCGCCGCCAAGGGGAGGGGAATGATCCGTTCCTTGAGGCTGATCGGTGTGAAACAGCAAGACAAGAAGCTGCTGCTAAAAGGGTACATCCAACTTTGAATTTGCCTGCAAATTCACAACCATCGACACAAGTTGCAGGGTTGCTTACAAGCTCAGGGACTCAGGGGGCATCATCAACTGCACAACAGACATCTGCACCCTCAACATTTGCTTCTTCTGGGAGTGGGTTGTCACTTTTTGGTACACCTGCTTCTGCCCCTTCCTCTGTGCCATCTTCTCTGTTTGCAACACCAAGCACTTCTGCTCCGGCATCCTCTCTATTTGGATCATCTTGTGCTACACCACAGACATCACTTTTTGGATCCTCATCAGCTTCTTTGTTTGGGTCTGCTTCAACTCCCTCATTGTTTGGGAATGCTGTTCCATCCTTTGGTTCAACTACTCCTCCTGGAAGTTCACTATTTTCAACACCATTTGCTTCAGGTATCCTCCCATTTTTAGTTCTACAAAAGAATGGTCACACTGTAAATTTAGTTTTGGGCTGAGAGCTTGTGACATTATGTTTTTATTTATTTATTTTTATAATTTTGCTTGCTCATATTTTTTCTTGTTCTCTACACTTTTGTGACTCCACTCATTTTTGTATATGGGCTTGGCCTACTTTATAATATGAGCCCCATTGTGACATATCGAATGCTCCCATAAATACTTAATTATAGTTGAACGTTTGAAGCTGTAACTTTTGACCTGGGACTTAGAGAATGATGAAACTTAGGGTTGTTCATCTGTAGCATCCCTAGTAGGATTTTAGAGAGATTTTCCTCAGCACACTGATCTCATCAGTTTCCTAAACTGCCAAACTGTGCAGAGGTTTGGAAAGTGACACTTTGGATAGTGGTTTTTGTTGGGGAAAAGGGGGGTGGGGGAGAGGGGGGGGGGGGGGGGGCATATTTACATAGTTGGCAGTGGGGATATATATTTTGGTGGTGGTTGGTTTTGATTGGTGGCTGCATGTGGAGGTTTGTCTTGACAGCTCATTACATGGGATCAGGCTTGGGTTGTTGGCAGTGTGGCATGGTATATTGAGGCGGGGTTGAGCAATTTGGCTAGAGTAGGGCTTTATAATTGGTGGACACAAGGCCAATCTGAGTGGGGTGAAGGTGCAACAGTGTTAGAGAGGGGTGAGAAGAAACCCGGGGTGGGGATTTTATGAGAAAATGGGGAGGGTCAATGGTTTTAGGTGGTATTTAAAACCTTCTGCTGATCACCACACTAACCTCGTTGGTTTTGAAGATTTTGGTGCAGACCACTGTCACTAACTTTGTTGGAGCCTCTGTGGACGGTCAGTTTGGCTCAGCTTGGTTGTTGCTTGGAGCTTCAAAATTTGAACAGCCCCTGATAGTGGGTTATTGTAGTGATAGAAAGTTTAGTTTAAAGAAGAAAAAAAGTCCATATTATTTCTGATTATTCTGTCTTTATTTTATTGAATAAATCAAATTCCGAATCCATTTATTTTCCCAGTACGTAATCAAATTAGAATATTTAGCATAATAATAATATGGAAATTGATTAAATTTTATTATAATATTCTATGAAAAAAATTGGTCTCATTAAATGTAGTTCTGAATCATACTATAACATTTTCATTGCAGTATCAGCCTTTGATGGTACGTGTTGAACTCAGTTTATGTTGGATTACCAGAAAAAAGGAAGATAAATTGACAGGCCACAAACGCGTTGACCCCTTGTGATAATTTAGATTAATTAAATTAGCCCAGTTATTAATTAATCAAATTAACAGATAATATCACGTGGCAGCACAAACAAATCACCAAACTAAGATATGCAGCGGAAAATAAAGAACACGGTGATTTGTTCACGAATGGGGAAAACCCTAAGGCAAAAACCCCACCGGGTGATTTAAGGTCACCACTCCCGAAACTCCACTATTATCACAACAAGCAGTTACAAGTAAGGAATCCCAGTACCTCACCAACCTACAGTTGAACTCTTACCCCAATACCCAATTGGACTTGTTCTGTAGTGACAATTTCTCCAGTTTAATGCACGGCTCCCAGTACGTGACTAACCAATGTGATGCGCGGATCTCAGTACGCGTCTTACTCCTTTTGCACGAATCCAAGAACGTGACTCACTCACCAACTTAAGGAAGAAAGAATGTTGGCTGCAAAGTTCTTCAAATCATCAGAGATGAACTAGGGCACGAACTTTGTCTCACAGATCACAATTTGCATGAACAGAGAAGAAGCAACTTGTGTCTTGTGATTTCTGCTTGTTGCTTGCTTTGACGGCCCTTAAAATAATCCTTTTATATGTCTAGGGTTAGGAGAAAAGAAGTCCCAAAGACACACACACGGATTGGACTTGAAACAGACTTGGAATTCTGTTTTCTTTAATTCTCGACAGATAGAGGTGTCGAGAGGTGTCGAGACAGCTGTCGAGGCTCGGGCTAAACAGCTTCTTTAAATCTCGATAGATGTATCTGTCGAGGTAGCTATCGAGCTTTAAAATCTTGCACTTCCTTGCTTGTATCTTGGACAGACTTTGACGGCTTCAACACTTAACCTTGAACCACTGTTTCTTGAAGTGTTTAACACATCCTAGATCTACCCAATTACAAGTAAAGTACGTTTTGTCTAAGGATAAGCCAATTACATAAAATAGCGACATATGTTCACAAGCTTGAACAACTACATATGTCCTAACAATCTCCCCCTTTGGCAATCCGTGACAAAACCACAACATACAAATGACAATATGAGAGAAGTCATAAATCACTCAACTCATACTCACTTGTTACATACAGTAAAATCTATCCTAACACAAACTCTTGAAAAACTTTGCAAGAAGAGAGTTCATGGCAAGAAGACTTTGACAACCTGTATTTCTGAAACACTTATAAACAAAACACATCAAGGCATCTTTGTGTGAAACAGAAATAATAGATTGCATACAAATAAAGAAACATGTGTATAAAGACAGAAAAGAAACAACACATGAAAGGTAGGTGAAAGAAAAAACATACATCATCATATATATGAAGAATATAAGTACAAGGTATGTCAGAACATGATCAATGTATCTCTAAAAGATAAGAAAAGAAAAAAATACATAGATCACCTCACTACATCCCTCAATCCACACTCCCCCTAACAAAAATGTCCTATGCTAACACTCCCCCTAAGTATGACTACTCTCATACAAAACTACTCCCCCTTTTTGTCACGAGTGACAAAGGGTAGAGTGTCAAGTAGACATCTCATCCGATGAGCCAGCATCTCCATCATCATCATCGTCTGAAGCATCATCATCATCGCCATCATCATCAGCCTCGGTCTTAGTCGACACATGAGGTGGCGGAGGAGAAGCCTCTGATGCAAAGCTGCCCATGGTCGCCTGTCGCCTGGCGATGCGACCAACACGGACATTCACCTGATACAACTCTGTGGAGAGTGTATCGAGGCGAGCATCCATGCGCTGTAACTGCGCCATGATGTCGCTCAAGGTGACGTCGCTCGAAGAGGGAGAAGCAGACGCACGAGCTGATCTGGAGGTGGTCGGACGAGTGGAAGGAGTGGCAGCATCTGGCTGTCGCGATCAAAACTGTGCCTCGCTACGTTTTACGGTAGCGGCGTCTATGGCAGACATGACATGGTAGTGATCGGACGGGGGAAAGGGAATAGAAAAACGACTCATGATCCTCGTGATAGCGGAAGGGAAAATGAGCTTATCACGGGTGGCCGTATCTTTATAGACATCTATGATAGAAAAGATGAAGTGAGAAGGAAAGTCTATAGAGAGATCCTCAAGGAGGGACAACAAGAACCGAGCACGAGGCTCTGTGATCGAGTTGTAGTGAGAGAGTGGGTGCAAAACAAAGGTCATCACCATGTTAAGGAATCTAGGACCTTTAGCAAAAGGTCGACATGGTGTGTACATGTGATCTCCCCAAGAGGTAGGACGTTCACAGAACGCCGAGATCATCTCGTCTTTGGACACAGTCCAGAGATGCTCACAGCTAGGGTGATCGGGATGATCCACCCTAGGGACATGGAGAACCTCAGAGACTAGCTCTGGGGTGACAAAAAAGCGCGTACCTCTAACGCAAGAATAGAAAGAAGGTACTGACGAATCTATCCCGTGGATGTTGGAGTAAAACTCCTGAATCAACACGAGAGGAGATGTGACCGGGACGTCACACAGTGACTCCCAACCCCGAGTGTGAATGACATCGGGTAGGTCGGTGTCGGCAAAGTCTGCCAGGACTACGTGGCGTTCCGAATGAACACCGCGTTTAGAAAAGTTCTCCGAGAAGTCCTTACGGGCTTTCTCATCACGGAACCGAACAGAGAGAGGGGTAGAGTCAGAAGAAGACTGTCCCTTAGAACACAGAGGGTTCAGGGACGGAACAGACTTACGTTTAGGAGCCATAGACGCTACTAACGCAAACATAGAAGAGGGGGAAAGTAGAGACAAACAGAAAAGTCCCAAACAAATCAATATTGGCAGAAGGAAATATTGAAATGAAAAGAACGTATGCATGAAAATGCATGAGCATGTGACATGCAACTCAAAAACATCATGGGCTCAGCCCAATCCAAACCTAACAGCACACAATAGATTTGCACACATCTAAATGCATGAAAATACAATTAGAATGCTAATGTGATGCAATGCATGTGGTTTTGAAGATCAAAACTCGAAAACCAACCCAAAAATTTCATGAAAACCCCAACAATTTTGAAAACTCCCAAAAATTTTTCAAAAACACAAACCTAGGGTTTTGAAACAATGCAATGCATGAAATGAGGGATAAAAAGCTTACCAAATGATGAAGAACACGAAGAATCACTTGAGAAAGCCTTGAGAGAGGTTTGGAGGGAGAGGGAAAAGTTTTTGAGAGAGATCCGAGAGGTTTCGAGCGAGAGAGATCGAGAGAAATGAATTCAAAATCGCGAGGAATCAACTTATAGCCTCTCAGTAATTCTCGACAGCTGCAGGTGTCGAGAGCTGTCGAGGTTGCTGTCGAGGTAAGCTGTCGAGAAATGCACGTGGACAGATGCAGCTATCGAGGTCAGCTATCGAGGAAGAAGAATTAAGCTAAAGGGAACCTCGATCGATCCAGATGCTATCGAGGAGCTATCGAGCAAACAGAAAGTTTCTCGATCGATCCAGCTGCTATCGAGGTATCTGTCGAGACTGCGATAAGAAAGAGTCTGAGGATCTCGACAGATAGCTATGTATCGAGAGGTATCGAGGAGGTGTCGAGATGCCTTTCAAAGCAGTTTTTCAAAAGAGGAAAAACACAGACATGAATGCAATCATGCATGCAACTCAACCAAAGATACAACCAATACATTAAGCTCTCAAAATCATCTCTCAACAAGAAATATGATGCACATGTATCTCAAAACACGCACACACACACTAAACAAGTCTAACCAATTTTATTTTTCAAAAACAAGTTAAGACAGTTTAGTGAACATACATTAAAATATGTAAACCTTGTGATGGCCAAATCACATTGTACCTGCACATGTATCAAACATAGCAAAGAGTATTGCGTGTTGTGTGTGAAAACATCGCAAGATTGCATAAGTGTCTCAATGTTATGACGATTTGAGATATGAGAAAATCGCTTTAACTCACACACAATCATAACTGCTCGATGGGGACTATCACCTTTGAGGTACATCCTATAACTCCCACATCTCCTAGAAAACACGCTTGCAACCATATTTTAAAGCATTTTGATCTTTTTGCTTTTAATTTCTTTGCATATTTTCTTTTAACAAGCATATCATACATGGGCATACAAGAGAAAGAAAAGAAACACCCAATGATGTTAAGCTTTTGACACTGCACTTTTGCTATGCCGAAGCATACCGGTGTCTTTTGACATTGCACTTTTGCTATGCCGAAGCATACAGATGTCATATTATGATTGGCGAGTAACAGTGGTGAGATGGTTATTTATGCCTTTTTCTTAGGATTTTCTAGTTCAACCCGTCAAAAAGAGTGATACGAGTGTTAAGAAGAAGAGATTACTTAACCTTACTCATCACACACAAAGAGCTACAAAGCTCACTCGCTTAGTTGTGCAAAAGAGTGCTCATCTAAGCTACAGATGATACAAAGTTTAGAAAACTCTGTTTCATTGGCCATTACAAAAGTTCGCATGAACTAATGCACACAAACACACACTGTTTTTGTATTTTTCATTTTTCAAATTTTTTTTCATTTTTATCAAAGAAGCAAAAATAAAACACAAAACTGAAAACACACAAACAAAAACATGTAAAGCAAAACAATGCATAAAACTAGACTGACTCAAAACAGTAAAGAAACACATAAGTAATGCAACACAAAAAAAAAGAGAAGAAGAAGTGACTAAAATCACTTGGAACCCTTTGGCTTCCACACCTTGGAAGATCCTTTCCTTTTGGTTGACTCTTGAACCGGTGAAGAGGGAGAAGAATATGAACCGTTCAAGTTCGAAAGGAACATGAGGGCTTTAAGAATGTCTCCAAGAGGAGCGAGAGAAGACTGAAGCTGATTCTGGCTCCCAGATGCTATTTCGCCATTGCTCTTTTGAGTGGCAAGCCACTTGTAGCAATTTGGTCGAGTGTGACCGGCGAGACCACAATGATAACAGAGATGCGACTTCTTCTGTTTGGCCTTTTGAGAGTTATCCTTCTTATTCCTAGGGTTTCTAGATTCCCTTTTCTCAATTTTAGGGGGTGCTCCTAGGATGGATTTGCCCTTGCCTACGTTCTCACTAGCTAAATCAGTTTTAACATTATTTTCCTCAGTTTTAATGTTATTAGCCGGTGGAACAAATACAGTAGTACTAGCAGAAGGAGTATTAGAGATAGAGAATTCATACCCCAATCCAGTACGATCTGAAGAATATCTCTGAGCACTCAGCATCTCGTCCAGTTTAGCACTTGACGTCCTCTCCAGTTGTGCTCTGACTTGAAACAGCTCTGCTTCAAGCTTCTTGGTCCTCTCAGCCAAGAAATTGTTCTCGAACCTCAGTGCTCCAATGGTTTGATTCGCTTGATCAACCTTTGTGGACAGCTCCTCACGGTCAAGTTCCACATCACTAAGCTTCTTGGTGGCCAGCCGATAGAGCTTCTCGTGTTTCTCAGAAAGCTTGTATAGCTTCTCATAGGCGGTATGGATATCATCTTGGTCATCCATAATCTCAATCTTGGACTCCACCAACTCTTCTTCTTCGTCCACTTTCTCAGTAACCCCATCAGTAGGATTAACAGTGGCTGTGAAGGCATTCAAGATTCCGTCGTCTTCATCTTCGGAATCGTCCTCTGGTTCTGTGTCGCTCAAGGTAACAGCAAGTGCTTTGCTCTTCCCTATGCTCTTTAAGTACGTAGGACACTCTTGTTTCATGTGTCCAAAGCCTTGACACCCAAAGCACTTTGGTCCTGTGGGAACAGTGTACTGACCGCCATCCTTGACATTCTTCTTCATTTTCTCCGAATTCCTGAATTGTGAAAAACTGGACTATCTACGGTCTTTGTTGAAACCCTTTCCATTGGCATTCTTCATAAACTTCTTGAATTGCCTTGTGATGTAGGATTTCATCTTGGAATCTTCATCATCTGACGAGTCATCCGTATCACTGCTTTTGGCCTTTAGTGCCAAACTCTTGCCCTTGGTTGACTTGCCCAACCTGGTCAGCCCTAACTCATACGTTTGCAAGTTTCCAACCAGCTCAGTCAAAGGAATTCTGTCAATATCCTTCGACTCTTCGATCGCCGTGATCTTGGCATGGAATCTTTCTAGCAGCGATCTGAGCACCTTCCTTACAATCTTGGGTTCTGGGATGGTTTCCCCAAGATTGAAGGCTGAGTTCACTATGTCCTTGAGCTTGGCATAGAACTCATCAAACGACTCATCCTCTTCCATCTTAATTTCTTCAAAGCGGGTGGTGAGCCTCTGCAGCTTTGAATCTTTGACAGCCTTAGTGCCCTCATAGGTTGTCTGGAGGATGGTCCATGCTTCCTTAGCAGTTTCTGTTGAGGATATTTTCTTAAACTCCTCATTGGTGACTGCACTGAATAAGGCATTCAATGCACTGCTGTTGAAGTTTGCCGCCTTGATCTTAGCATCATCCCAATTGGCCGGCGCTTCTGTAGGCTTGGTCCAGCCTATCTCCACAGCTTGCCACACTTTCTCATCTAAAGACTGCAAGAAAGCTCTCATGCGTACCTTCCAGTATGCATAGTTAGTGCCATCAAATAAAGGAGGTATAATTAGAGATTGTCCTCTATCCATGACAGCAGGGGTCAATGGATCACACACAATAGATTAAACCCTAATCAGAGTGTGCTTGCTCTGATACCACTTGACAGGCCACAAACGCGTTGACCCCTTGTGATAATTTAGATTAATTAAATTAGCCCAGTTATTAATTAATCAAATTAACAGATAATATCACGTGGCAGCACAAACAAATCACCAAACTAAGATATGCAGCGGAAAATAAAGAACACGGTGATTTGTTCACGAATGGGGAAAACCCTAAGGCAAAAACCCCACCGGGTGATTTAAGGTCACCACTCCCGAAACTCCACTATTATCACAACAAGCAGTTACAAGTAAGGAATCCCAGTACCTCACCAACCTACAGTTGAACTCTTACCCCAATACCCAATTGGACTTGTTCTGTAGTGGCAATTTCTCCAGTTTAATGCACGGCTCCCAGTACGTGACTAACCAATGTGATGCGCGGATCCCAGTACGCGTCTTACTCCTTTTGCACGAATCCAAGTACGTGACTCACTCACCAACTTAAGGAAGAAAGAATGTTGGCTGCAAAGTTCTTCAAATCATCAGAGATGAACTAGGGCACGAACTTTGTCTCACAGATCACAATTTGCATGAACAGAGAAGAAGAAACTTGTGTCTTGTGATTTCTGCTTGTTGCTTGCTTTGACGGCCCTTAAAATAATCCTTTTATATGTCCAGGGTTAGGAGAAAAGAAGTCCCAAAGACACACACACGGATTGGACTTGAAACAGACTTGGAATTCTGTTTTCTTTAATTCTCGACAGATAGAGGTGTCGAGAGGTGTCGAGACAGCTGTCGAGGCTCGGGCTAAACAGCTTCTTTAAATCTCGATAGATGTATCTGTCGAGGTAGCTATCGAGCTTTAAAATCTTGCACTTCCTTGCTTGTATCTTGGACAGACTTTGACGGCTTCAACACTTAACCTTGAACCACTGTTTCTTGAAGTGTTTAACACATCCTAGATCTACCCAATTACAAGTAAAGTGCGTTTTGTCTAAGGATAAGCCAATTACATAAAATAGCGACATATGTTCACAAGCTTGAACAACTACATATGTCCTAACATAAATCTTCATGATTTGCAACTAATTTACAGATCATAACTTTAATTTTGTTAGTGATTTGAACTTGTGCATTTACATTTTTTGATTTGTTGATTTTTATTTTTTGATAAAAAAACTTAGGCTCTTATGTAATTTTATTTGCTTAATAAATTTTCCTGCTTCCCAGGTGCTGCAACAGGCTCTGGGGCTAGCTTTGGGGCTGCAACGGTGAGCAGATTTTCTCATTTTTGACTTTGTGCACAGGTTTATTGGATCTTGTACTTCTTGCTTAAAAAACCATAGGAACACTAATCCTTAAGAAAATTACCATTTTTCTTTTTGGTTGGTATAAATTGATCATTCAACGCAGCAAGAAGTGTAATAAACACAATTATCTTTGCTGCAGAGCTCCTTCCATTCATCACCAGCTTTACTTTTACATGATTTCCTTACAAGTTACATGGCATGCATCTGTATATAACTATTTTTTTTTTCCATATATTTGTTGTCTTTTGCAGAAATCATCAAAGACAAAATCTCGAACTAATCGACAGTAGCCACAGTGGCTTTGGGTTATGAAATCTGGAGGAAACCTCTTGTATTTCTAAAGATATTCGCATATTTTTTTGTTCAGAAGCCTTTTCTTTGCTCTCCACTTTTCATAAATGCGGTTTATTATGCTATGGAGTTTGTGTTTCTACAAAGATTTCTCACTCAATCGAGGATCACATATGGAATCTACATTTGGTTTCAATATATTGCAAAGTTTTGGCAGGTTTTTGTCTTTTTAATGTTCAAAATCACCAGTACTTTTATGGAATTTAGATTTTCCTAGCTGACTATCAAAAGGAGAAATGGTTTTGAAACTGGTACAAAGACATTCTTTGTGATTGTGTTCAACCCTTATTCATTTTTCATGATGGAATATAACCCTTTGCTATTCTTTGTAAAAAGCAGATAGTTTGAGCTTTGGAAGGAAATCTTTCTCTAGATGAACTAGATGAGGGAATCAGACCTGGGCACAGCAGAGCATTTGATTCCTTCGGGAGTACAGATTATGATAGTGGCCAATATAAGGAGGACTTGAAAAAATTCAGAAAGATGGCACTGGAAACCCAAGGGCTAGCCACTACTGCGGAGTACAACGTACTTAGCAACGAGTCTGTGGTGCACCAATCTGGCGCAAGCAGTGAAGGCCAACAAACTACCCAAGAGGTAGAATTGGGAAAAGTTAAAAATGATACCCAAGGTTTTGATTAAATCTCTTGCTTGGTGATTCCAATTTTCATGTAAATTCACCTACTTTTCCTGTCCTACCCATGCGGAAATTTATAATATTATCACGCCCCGGCCGGCATGAGAAACAAGCATAGTACCCAGCCATTTGACAGTATTAGTTGATTTTTAGGTTCAAAAAACCTGCTTGGGGCAGAATAGTTGTCCTAGTGGCATATTTATTGATCAAAATCTTCAAGGTTCTAACACCATTTTCTAGTGCATTGGATGGTTTGAGATCTTGCAATGTAGAGAATTCCTTACCGATACTCAAGGGTGCAAACTAATTGTGAGTGGGGTAACTTGGTGAGCATAGGTTATTGGAGTAGGGACCAAGTAGAAATTGTCTAGTTCCTATAGGATGCATCTGTAAAAGTGAGGATAGGGCTAGGCAGCGTGAAATGTGTTTATTTTTTCATGTGATGGGAAAATGAGAGCTATTAAATCAGCAAGTGGTTTGTAATTATGCGATTTGTTTGACAATGAACAACAAAATTTCATTCAGTTTGGTCAAATTCTAGCACAAGATTAAGCAACCGAGAGTTAGTTCTTTGTTGAGAATCATAGTAGGTTTTATTTATTTACTTATATATTATTTTTGTTTGCAGGGACTGTCTCTATTATTGGCAATGATTCTCAAAGCTCTTGGGCCACATCAATATTATGCCAGTGATGATGAGTATGCTCCTGATAGAGTTCCACTCCTGAGGAATGCTGCTGTTGTTGGTGACCCTGTCTATGGGTCTAACCGAGATGCATGGAATATAAAAATTAATGACAAGGTATAAATGCATTAATCATTTTTTATAACTACTCCTTCTATCCCATTTTGTTGGTCATATTTAGAAAATTCAACTTTTTAAGGAATTATCATTTCATGTGTTGTCTTTAAACTTAAAAGATAGAAGTTTCTAAAGCTACCGTCATTAATTTAAACGACAGAAAAAATGGGGTATTGACTTTTTAAATAGTGTTAGTGTCAAGGGGAAGCATGGTGTATCGTCGTGTCTTAATTTAAACTACCCTCGTTATTTCTGCCATCATTTTTTGTTTTCACTTATTCTTTATCTGTCTTCAACTTTATCTATATAGCATCCTGCCAGCACAATGGTATGAAACTGCTTCGTTTTCAGAGTACACTCCCCCTCATACGTCATGTCACTTCAAATGGAAGGACTACTGCACAGTTGTTTTCAGGTCAGCCCTTGAAAGATTTACTTCTACATTGCTAGTCTTCTTTTGGCTTTGCATTTCAGATTTTATTGCAAACTTCAGAAAGGGTGTGTCTGGTGCTATATGAGAGTGGATTCTCATATATGTATTCACATGATTTCTACAATTATCATGTATGGCACTCAAATATGTTGATATTTTCATCCTCTATCTTTAGTCTCCCGAAAAAACCACTCCTGAGGAATGTTTGACATGAAAACAAACTTCTTTTACATTCTTAGAAGCCAAGATTTTGTGCTTAAATGCTTCTTTAGCAACTTGAGAAAAAGGGCTGTGTCTATGGCTTAGTGGAATAGAGGATGAAAACCAACATCAACATCATTGAAGCTAGGCAAATTTCCAACCTCATAGAAGTCAAATTCTTCAAATTTTTAGGCACTTAACTTACCATTCTATTCAAAAACATTTTCATTTCCTCACTTAGATTTTAGCTTTATTGTTTTAGTATTTCTCTTTTCAGTTGAAGACCTTTCTCACGGTATATTTTATGTGTTTTAATTTGTAGGCGTAACTGTGAAGAGTTTTTTTGGTGCTAGCCCTAACATAAATGTACTCCATAATTGATGTCATTTCATGTAGTGGTCATTTGGATTTTGAAGTGCTATTAAATGAATCAAAAAAAGATACTTGACAAACTAAGATATTTTAGAAAGAACAAGTGCACCATAACAGATGTGGATGTTTTGAAACAAGTGTCTTAAGGGGAAGGTTAGAGAATTCGAAAAGTATGAAGGTTAAAAATACCTTGTCTTAAAGGGAGAGTTAGAATTAATGTAGTACGCAAAGCCTTCGCCCATCAACCACCTCATACGGTTAAATTATACAGCTGCTCTTTGCCAGCTGGTGTTCAAGCCGGATTTTTGTCCCTCCATCCCTAATAAACTTTGAAAATAGTCAATCATAAAGCCCCCTCACTTTTGCTATACATGCCTGAAGACAGTTAACCACAAAATCAGCTCCATATATTGAAAGTGATTAGGGGTTGTAGCGACCATATGTCGATAAACTCACATCATAACTCACACCGCCACATAAAATCAATCATTGGCGTTAATAAGTTACATGCTTTGAGTTTGAAATCTTTTGGAGGTTCATACGGCGGCAGGTTTTCCAGTTCTGCTTCAGCAGTAGCAAGATCCTCTTTATCTTTAATGATTCTTTGTTAAAAGAAAAGAGATTCTTCTTGCTTCCTGAGGTCTTCCAGCTAGGGAGACTGCCCGAGCTGATTCATCTTCATTGCCAGCTAATTTTTCACTGAATTCTAGGTAAATGGGTCCCATAAATATCAGTCTTCTCATGCTCTTTTTTACAGATAATGAACAACTGTACTGTCTACTTCCACCCTACACATTGTTTATATTTAGTGTCCCATGCCTGCTCACTTTGTTATCATACTTTCTTCATGTTTGATTCCTTTCTCATACTTTCCCAAGAGTGGAAAAAAATAGAGATTTCTTTCTGGAAAAATGATCAACATGCTATATGATTTGTGATTGTTTACTTTTCTTTGCAGGCAATCAGGAAACGCCTTAGGGCTATCAATGAATCTCGTGCTCAAAAGCGGAAGGTGATGAACTATTTTCTCAACTATTATTGGCATTTAGCGAAGAATAGATTACTTCCATTTGCTGTTTGTGTGCATTTAAACCCATGTGTCAAGGCTTTAGTGGCTTCAGAATGGGATATTAGGGGTTTTCAGGTTTTATCTGAAATGTGATGCTATATGTTTTTTGTTACTATGACAGGCTGGTCAGGTTTATGACGTGCCTCTTTCTGGTTCACAATTAACTAAACCCGGCATCTTTCCTGAACAAAGACCACGCGGTGAAGACTTCAAGAAGAAATGGATTGAGGTATGTCTTCTATTTTTCTTCAATTCCATTGTGCCTGTACCAGCAGTGTTCTGACATTTTTTATTCTTTTTTTCCTGGTTGATTAATTACATTTATTACCATTACTTACCTACCCAAAAAAAAAAAAAACATTTATTATCATTACTTGGAAAATATATGTAAAATTTTTATTGCAATAGCCAAGAGAAACACTAATAGTCCTTTGTTGATTAATTACATTTATTACCATTACTTACCTACCCAAAAAAAAAAAAAACATTTATTATCATTACTTGGAAAATATATGTAAAATTTTTATTGCAATAGCCAAGAGAAACACTAATAGTCCTTTGTTGTATTTACTAGCCTAGAAGCGTATGTGTTTTCCCAGTTGCGAACTTCTTGGTTAATAAGATATGCTTATAATCCATGATCTGCATTTGCGATTTATAGAAATTTGGAAATTTCAGGGAGCAGTGGCACTAGAAGATGCACTTTCTAAAGGACTGCCAATTCAGATAGAAATAGATGCTTTGCGCTCTTACCTTGATAGCGGTGATAAAGACCCAATTTTCGATTTGGTCCTATCATCCCTTCCCAAAGAAACACAGAAAAATGGCACAGATACACTATTGCAATTGAATCACAAGGTAATTTATTTGTTTGTCCTATCATTAACATGAATGGTAGTGGATTTTATTTCTCCTAATATTAACTACTTATATAAAATAACTAAAAAAAAAAAAAACTCCTATTATTAAGCACATTTACTTCTTAATGCTTTTGATTGTTATCTTTTTGTAACCTCATTGGGACTTGCTTCAATAACTCTATTAATTATTTCTAAAGAGCATATGTTGTAGTCCTTCTAATATAGTGCAATAAGCTGATTACAAATTTTTTTGATAGCATTGTTTTTTGGTTAGTAATGTGGCTGTCTAATTTATTTTAAAATATTTTTTTATTGATTGTTGTATTGTTATATGCTAATGTCTAGTCTAAGAAATTATAAATGATTTCATCGAGTCTGCTAATAATGCATTACATCTTTTGTCCCCAGAAGATGAAAGCTGTGAGGTTGGGCCTGCTTTCAAAAAATATATATATATATATATATATGTCCAACTAACCAGTGATGATGTTCTTTATTCATTTCCTCATTTGATAGGAGGATCTTTAATTATGAGGCTATTGCTTCTGTTAATGCCATATTCTATGTCTGCTAATAAGTTTTCCATTTCTTCCCCCCCCCCCAAATGCTCTCTGTAAAACCTTGTTACTTTCCACTCCAACCCCCCTTTTTCTAGGTCAATCTTAACTCAATACCTCCTCTCTCTCTCTCTCACACACACACATCTGATGTGAACAGTGTGAGTTTTCAAATTTGCATGTGATGGCTAATTTAGTAGAGATGTTCATATTATCATATTCTGTTGCTGGATTGGTTGCTATTGTTGCATTAGGCTTCGGTTTTAAGCATAGGCTTCGGTTTTAAGCATTACTGCTAACACACGTTTATTTGGCCATCAATGGTCTAGTTGAAAATCTTGGTTCTACAATCAGCTATCATAGCATAAGTTTCAACATCTTGGAGTTTGGAATAATGAATAAGAGGAATGTTTTTGTGGAATATGATGAGAAGATGACATTTTTTAGATAACTTATCTTTCCTATATATTGGACCTTTTTATTTTTTTGGTCATTTTAAGCAGTCTTGACGATTTTAATTGCAAATTTTCTATCTAGGGGAGCAGAAAAGGCTACCACATAGCACTTGTCAGTTTTTGGCCTTATGGTGATTTAGGGTAGTCTCTGTTATGTTAGTTCTCTTGGACATTACTAACAAATATAAATACTGTAGTGCTATGTTTCTTCATTAGATATAGTTAAGAAACTTTTTTTTTTTTTTTTTTCCGATAAGTGATATGGTTAAGAAACTCTTGACTTTATGGGAATTATAAGTTCTTATATGGGATGTTGAATGCTATCAGAAATGGTGAGATGAGATATGTGTGTGGCACGTTAAGGGAATTGGTTGCATCATAAAGTTTAGATGCCCAGTCTCCTCACTTGAAAGTAATTTATATACTTAAAAAGTGACTACCAGTGAAGTTGGCTACCTATGATAAAGCATCTCAATTTTATTGTATCTGTTGAGCATTTTTGAATGTGCTTAGATTTTTTATTGACAAAAAATGTACATATCAGAATCTTAACTTAATAATTATTTGACACTGACTTCCTTTTCATTTTCCTTCCAAAAATATATATATTTTTTATCATGAATTTTTTCTTAAAGAAGGAGTTCTAATTTGCAAGGAGTGTATTTAGTTTCACCGTTTTGAATGCATATTATTTAAATTTCTTTGATGCATTAAATTCAGTGATTGGAGACTAATGTTTTGTTTTTCCTGGATTTGTTACTAGATTAAGTGTTCTATCTTATAACTTTAGATTTAGATCTAACAATTTTGTTATGCATTCTTTGTGGTGCCTAGTTCTACATTTCTTCTCACACGATTATATTTCTCCTAAATCCTTACGTTTACATTCATTTCATTTTCTATAGCGGGTGCAAGTACGAGGGAAAAATATAAAGAAATGGAAGACTCAGGAAGCGAGAGGAATCTCGTCAACAAAGAATCATTAAAGCTAAAGACGTTGTTGCAGTTGCTGAAGCAGAACTGGAGAACCTGCCGTTGTATGAACCTCCAAAAGATTTCAAATTTCAGTAACTTCTGTAGCCAATGATTGATTTTATGTGGCAGTGTGAGTTATGATGTGAGTTTATTGACATATGGTCGCTAGAACCCCTAACCACTTTCAATATATGGAGCTGATTTTGTGGTTAACTATCTTCAGGCATATGAGTTTTTAACTATGCTCTCTATTTTTTTCATATCATCAAATGTAATGGTGTACCTATAAAAAAAATAAATAAAAAACCCCATTGTATTCATGCAACAATCTCCAATGGAAGATTGTACGTATAGGTTTTGAATTTGCAACTGTAAAGTCTGAAATGATGCTTGTTGGTCATTTGCCAAATTATGGCTAAAGGAAGAAGCAACAAAAGTGTGACGAAGAAATGATTTATGGAAAAAATTGCAGTTGAGATATTTATTGATGTTGTAACTTCTTGAATCTTGTCAACCTTCAATCCAAGACAATTAGGGTATTCCGTTACCTAATATATATATATATATAGGACTAACTTTATTTATACACAAATTTACTTGGTTATGATAATAAACCTTATTAATTTTTTCGTTTTGTTATTTATAGAGTTCCTCATTGGGGAAAAAAAATTATATCTTCCGAGCCTTATATATTTTGGAGACAAGGATGGTTCTTTTTGTTAAATAGGGATTTTCCTAAAGAAATCGAGTTTCATAGGCTTGATTTTTTTTTTTTTCTGAAATTCTACAAAAGGATATTCCATTGGGATATAGTACAAATTGAGTTTCAAAACCACCATTTCATTTTGTAAAATTTGTAAAGAAATAGTAGAAATTGACACTTGACAACTCGTTTTCTGCAAGAAATCAAGTTTAAAAGTTTGGATTTCCTTTTCTGAATTTTGAAAAAAAATATATAACATAGTGGAAATTAACTCTTTAAAAACTCTTTTTCCTGCAGAAATCGGGTTTCAAAGCCTTGATTTCCTTTTCTGAAATGTATGGAATGAAAAAATAACATGTCAGAAATCGAATGTCTAACAGTCGTTTTTAAAAAAATCGAGTATCAAAGCCTCGAGTTCTTTCGAAATCGAGTATTTCAAACTTGATTTCATCAGCGTCCAAAGAAATCGAGTCTTTGAGACTTGATTTTCGGTGGGTAATTTTTTTTAATTTTTGTTGCACCTACACAGCAACAGTAAATTGTGGCAGTCACTTATGAAGGTGCCACCAAAGGAAATCGAGTCTTTGAGACTCGATTTCCAGTGGGTATTTTTGTTTTTAATTTTTGTTGCAGCTACATAGCAGCAGTAAATTGTGGCAGTTATTTACGAATGTGCCACCAAAGGAAATCGAGTCTTTGAGACTCGATTTCTGTGGGATATTTTTTTTTTTTTTTTTTTAATTTTTGTTGCAGCTACGCAGCAGCAGTAAATTGTGGCAGTTATTTACGAATGTGCCACCAAAGGAAATCGAGTCTTTGAGACTCGATTTCTCAAAGACTCGATTTCTGCTGGGATATATTTTTTTTTTTAATTTTTGTTGCAGCTACGCAGCAGCAGTAAATTGTGGCAGTTATTTACGAATGTGCCACCCAAGGAAATTGAGTCTTTGAGACTTGATTTCCTCGGGGATATTTTATTTTTTAATATTTGTTGCAGCTATGCAGCATCAGTAAATTGTGGCAGTTATTTACGAATGTGTCACCCAAGGAAATCGAGTCTTTGAGACTCGATTTCCTCAGGGATATTTTATTTTTTAATTTTTGTTGCAGCTATGCAGCATCAGTAAATTGTGGCAGTTATTTACGAATGTGCTGCCCAAGGAAATCGAGTCTCAAAGACTCGATTTCCACTAGGATATTTTTTTTTTTTCATTTTTGTTGCAGCTACTCCTGCAGCAGTAAATTGGGATTACTTTTTCCTTCCCCTACAGCATTAAAGTAGATGACACATCACATGAGCAGCGGTAAACAAGTAGCTACAAAAGCATATGATACCAGTGAAAGGATTTTATTAGATACAAACAACCGGATTAAAACAATTGCCCTCTTACCACACAAAAACATTCAATAGTAGCTATCATCGCTTCAAAGAAGACCCCGGTGAATGCCAAAGTAATATCATTGCTGCCATTATAGGCAGAAGTTGCACAACGCAACTAATGTAACAAGTACAACAGATAGCAAATACTTCAATTACAACAACATTCAACAATAAAGTAAATAACAACTAAGTGAAATTAACATAGTCTACATAGTCGCCTAGCACTTGTTTTCACAAAAGATAACCACAAGTCCCACGTACAATCAAGTGGTCAAAAATGAAGTCTCCGCTCGCCTGACAAACATTGAAATATGGTCATTAGTTTCGAAAGGCGAAGAACAAAACCAAATGAAATTCTGAGCATATTATATAAAAATAGTGAAGGCACTTGCCTAGTTTGTAGCACTACCATTTGTCAAAGCCCCACGGGAATTGGGGCAGCTTCTGCGGTTATGCCCCTCTTGATGACACAGTCCGCATCATTGCCTCTGTTGAATCTCCCTCAAGTCCGGATCTTCCCTCTGGCTTCCCCGTTCTCGCTGTACCCCATCCATTTCATTCCTTATTCTTGACTGCACAGGAAGACCTTTGGCCCGCAACAGCTGTGGGTCAGGCACCCACCGTGGTCTGCGAACATCTCTCCACAATGACTCTGACTTTGGCACTACAAAATGATGTGAATATGTGTGAATGGCGTTGTTCAAATTGTAACATGGGTCAATATAACTGGTCGCATCGAGGTGCAGGCCCTGAAGAACTTTAATTGCATGTGAACAAGGGATCTTCAAGTTTTGCCACTTTTCGCAACCACATGTTCCTTCAAATACGCGCACTTCATGACTGTGGTTTCCCCCTCCACCTCTGTGGTCGTTGTACGGGGTAAGCACTTGATATACACTAGTTTTATGATTAAAATTCCTCAGAGTATGTCCTGCAATTTTATGCTCATTTTTGTTATAGATCTCCATTGCATAATCACTCCACACCTTACCTCGAGAGAGATCTTCAGTAATTTTTTTATGTCGATCGCAGAAATATGCAATAAGTTTGCACCAAGTGAACTCAACCATTGCCGCAATTGGCAAACCGCGGGCACCTTTCAGTACCCCATTAAAGCACTCAGAGATATTGGTTGTCATTGCCCCGTAACGTCTTCCACCATCATGTGACTGGATCCATTTGTCCACTTCCTCACTCATTAAATATGTGTGTGGCATATAGCGTGCAACATGGCGATCAGTAGGGTCTACACCCCTCAGTAAGTTAATCTCGGCCTCCTTAATGATTTGCATTATGGACTCAAATTAGCTTCATGCGTCGCATATCCAGCTTTCAAGGCAAATGCCTTTAGAGTCGGGTCATCAAAGCGTCTGTTGAAGTTGCTAACAATATGTCGAAGGTAATATTGGTGAAATACCCGTTCTTTTCCATCCTGACCTCTAGGCCACTGTCGAATGGCGCATTTGATACCTTTATGTCGGTCAGAAATAATGCAAATGCCCTTGTCAGGTATGACATGCTCTATCGAAGTCTTGAGACACTCTAAAAACCACCCCCAACTAGGCTCTGACTCCTTGTCCACAACAGCAAAGGTGAGAGGTAAAACCTTTTGGTTAGCATCGGTTGCCATTGCAATCATCAATACCCCTCTGTATTTACCATACAAATGAGTTCCATCAATACTGATCACTGGCCTGCAATATTGGAATGCAGCAATGCATGGAGCGAATGCCCAATATACATAGCGCAGTAACGCAGTATCTTCGTATGGCCTAGGTATGGTGTAATAGTTGTACTGGGTACCCGAATCCTGATCCAAGTATGCCAACAACAACTTTCGCAACCTTTGGTAAGACTCCTCCCAATCCCCAAATATCTTAGCAATTGCCTTTTGTTTTGCGTCCCATACTTTATAATAAGAAAGCTCATGTTTATACTTAATATGTATGATTTCCCAGAGCTCATCAATACGAGCAGTGTGATTTTGTCGCAATTTTCCCACAATTTCTTATGCAACAAAATTAGAATCCATCATTTTACCGTCTCTTCGCAGGCCAAAGGGTATACAAGTGTGTGGACCCACATAAGACGTGACCATCCACAGACCATTCAATTTAGCCTTCATGAATGCCCCAACATACCAGTTGCAGTTGTCGTCAATGCATGCGGCGCACAATTTAGTTTTGGTCGACCTCCGAATTTTAAAATGTCTATTATCATTTGCTGCGTATATTATCAATGCACGCTTCACCGCTGCTTTATTTGGGAAAGTCAACCCTTTACAAAAATGCATCCCCTCTTCCCAAGTAGAAACAAATGGTATCTGAAGACGCGAAGGATCAACCATATTTTCCCAAGTATTTGCATAGAATGAGTCGGCAGGAGGTGCGTAGGCAGTGGTCGTATTTGTATCACGCTGGACGCCAATATCATCGTTGGCATCATCGTTTGCATCACCTTCATCACCTAACTCCATATTTTCCTCTTCAAAATTGGGAACTTGGTTATGGTCATCCACATCGTTCTCAAAGTCGCCTCGCTCAATCCTCTCTTCATACTTATCCACATCATCAATATTTTCACCATCATTCCTGGCATGATCTTCGTCTTCGTCTTCGTCTTCCTCCTCTACATGTGTCTCTTGAGGATGGAGGGTTTCACCAGTATTGGCAATATGATCTTCAGATGGGAGCGTATAACCTCCCATTGTATACCCTCCCGTTGTAGTGCATCCATCATCTAGAGCTATAAATTGTAAAGACTTAGTTGTTTGTTGCACCACCTCAGCATGTATTGGTGCAAGCAGCTCCGAACTTACGTACAACTCAGTAGCACTTACTTGGGTCATTTTTTGGATCCTATTAAACATCATTTTTACATGTTTGTCTTCTTTGATCGCCATATACCCGTAATTTATCCATTCATGAAGGACTTCTTGTGGGCAACGATAAATAATCTTGATATCATACCAAACAGGGTTCAAATTCAATTCAGCCATTATTTTCCTCTTCAAATCATTCAACATCTTCAACTTACGATGTATCATCATGTAGTAGCATTGGATACCCGGCCCTCTAAATGGGAATCCGTCAATCTCTCCAGGATTGTCAAGAGGGCCACCGTAGTATACATTTATATCAATATTCTTCAGAGACTGTGAACCTATTAGAGAGTAAAGTATAATATGTTAGTGACATATTTTATCTATTTCATTTAACATTAATTACAAAACCTTTTCTATCTACTCAAAGTACAAAAATTACAACTCTCACCCCACATCACATACAAACACACTCAATCATTATCATTTTATACTCAAACAAATAAAAAAACTAAACACAAAACTCACTCCCATTACAAAATTTCAACTCAGTTCTAACAAAAATATAAATATAAATATCAAACCAAACAACAAAAGTCATAAGAATGTGCAAATGAATGAGTGCAATTATGTAACCTCATCATTCCAATGCAAGAAAATTCATGGCATACCCTATTACACTACTATTAATGAAATAACATAGAGCAGAGTTCATTAGAAAAAAAAAATAAAAAACAAAAAGAAAACACTAATGTGAATATGATCATGAGCAATCAAAATTAAAAATATCATCTCATTTTAAAATCAAGGCATTAATATACAGTCAAATATACTAGATGTGATATACAAAATCAAATTTAATACAAATTATGGAGAAAAAGAAGTAGATAACTTCACCGAAAGCTACCAAAAAGACTTCCTGTATCATGAATAAAAAATATATATATATATATATATCTTTCTCCTCACTTTCTAAAATATATATATATATATATATATTTACATCTATATAAATATAAATATAAATATAAATATAAATATATAAATAAATTATAAATATAAATATAAAGATAAAGATAAAGATAAATATATAAATAAATTATAAATAAATTATAAATATAAATATAAATGTAAATATAAATATAAATGTAAATATAAATATAAATGTAAATGTAAATGTAAATATAAATATAAATGTAAATGTAAATATAAATATAAATATAAATATAAATGTAAATATAAATGTAAATGTAAATATAAATATAAATATAAATACATTTATATATAAAGTGGTTGCAGACAAACAAATAATTAAAAAATGTCATGACAAATTCAATGAGATCAACACTTTCTAAAGCACTTATATACACTAAACAACCAACTAGAGAGTGAGGAGACCATTACCTGACATGAGGATGTGCAAATATGCTGCTGGGATTGTATAAGAATGACAGAGGAAAACTACACTGAAGGTTGGGCTTGTATGATAATTAAGAGAGGAGCACTGCTTGTTGCTGAATGTGTATGAGAGTTGAGAGACGGTTTTTGCTTTTCTGCTGAATCTTGCAAAATCACTTGCTTTTTTAGTATTGAAATTTGAGACGGTCAAAACAAAAAAAAAAAAAAAAAAAAAACTATTGCATTTGCTTTTACATTTCGTTCATTGTTAAGACACTACCAGATAAAACAAGCCAGATGGGAAAGGCTTTTCTACTGAATCTTGCAAAATCTAGTGCTTTTTACTATTGAAATTTGAGATAGTGAAAACAACAAAAAAAAGTATTGTTTTTTCATTCACATTGCGTTCACGTTAAGACACCTGCCAGACAAAACTGGCCAGATGGGAAAGCTCACAAGTGGACATGACCGGACGTGAGAATCTCTCAGGGACGAACAGGTACGTGGGTTATATCAAAAATCGAGTTTCTGGGACTCGGTTTTACTTTAAGAAACCGAGTCTCTAAGACTCGAGACCCACGTGGCGCCTACGTGGCATTCTCAATAAGAAATCGAGTCTTTAATACTCGGTTTAAAAGTCGAGTCTTAAAGACTCGATTTATACGTGGATGCCACGTGGACTATTAACTCAAAAAACTGAGACTCAAAGGCTCGATTTCTATGGCCAAAATCGAGCCTTTGAGACTCGAGATGCTATTAAGTTATATAGTTAGTAAACCAGGTCCACTAACTAAATAGTTGGAATCTAATGCCTAAATTCCCATTTTCGCTGCCAAAAGGCAGTGGACTCTGACTCGCTCTCTCATTTGATAAGGCTTCAAGTATTTAATCTAGAATTTAATAATTGGGCCTTTGGGATTTTACAAGACCTCCAACAATAAACGAAATGAGTCATACTACAGCAAATATTAAATGCAACATCCAAATCCCCAAAAAAAATGATAAGGCTTCAACATCGAACTGTTATCCCGATCCTTTTCTTCTTGTTCTTTTTCTAGTTTAATTAAACAAGCTAACAGTGGCCTTGCTGCCTGGGTTCCTTTCTGTAATGGCACTGGGGCCCTTCCCATCTCCAGTCTCCCGCCCACATTCAGACATTAATTCTGGAGAAAGAGATGGCAAATGGCCCGGCCCTGACTCCCCTTTGCTTTAATAAAATTCATTAATTTGCAAAAAAAGGGTGAGGGGCTAGGATAAAATAGCCAAATAGCACATTTTCACAAATTATGTTACCATTTATCACAATTTTGAAACTCAAGTACAATAAAAAATTTTCATGGTATTCGAGTTCCATAAACTTGAGTACCATTAAAAATTTACAAAATTTTTCAGAATATATTTTTTCAAGGAACTCAAATTTTTGGAACTCAAGTTTCACGGCAAATTTGAATTTCAAAAAAGTAATAGATCTATATATATATATATATATATATATATATATATATATATTTCTAAAACAGTGGTAAATTGCTAATTTTTTATGCTAAATAATGATAGTGGGCCATTTTTGCCTGAGGAGTTAGGTTAGTTAGTGCGGCTAAATAGTTAAAAAAATAAGAAAAAAAAGCAGATTAGACAACCGAACTAGGAAATGTTGACATGAAGCAAGAAACAATTACACTAAGAGAAGGTTTGAGTCCAACCTAGGCCTGATTAGTTACCCTTATGACCTGACTCATCTGACCAACCAGCTAGATGGGTCATTCAAATCCTGGCCTTCTACTCTAAAAAAAATTGAGTTTGCAGACTGGGGGCATGTTCAAAAATATTTCCACCCGACTTTTTCAGTAAAAGTAAGTAGCATAGACTGTAAACACCTCATTTTGCAACCATAAAAATTCACTTTCTTTTTCATTCTATCAAAATTTTAATTTCACAAGTGGAAAATGCCATAATTGACCTTGGTATCAAAATTGAAATTATTTTATTAAATTAGGTTAACATTTGTTGATACACAACCTTGAAAATTGTGTGTTCAAAATACAGTTTCAATTATAATTTTAAAATCGTGAACTCGTGTCTTGGAAAGATGATTTAACAATTTAATTGAAAGTGTGTTTTGAACATTGTTCAATTGACGTTGCACACATATTAATGTGTAATAATCAGCTGGCTCATTAAATTAAGAGTAAAATGGTCTTTTTATAAACTCAAAACAGTGCATTGACCAATATTATGGAAAAACAATCTTGATTGGTGAATAAATAGTCTTATACTGATAAATAGGCATGTATAGGATATCTTGATTAGTGAGTTCCAGTTAGCTTAGCTGGTAAAGTCTCTAATGATTGTATAAGAGATTTGGGATTCAATTCCTGCTTACACCGAAAACTGATTGGTGTGTTGGTCTGATAATAAAGAGCTATTATCAGGATCTGACGTTATTGGTTGAAATTCTCTCAAAAAAAAAAAAAATCTTGATTAGTTTTGAATGGTCCTTTAAAAGGATAGTTAAAATTCGATTAAATATTAATTCCTATTGGGTCAAATTTGGAATTATGGTAAACATGCAACCACAATAAAATTCTATGGAGATAATGTCCAAGTTCTTGATTATCAAAACAATTATTTTTTCTTGTTAGCTAATTTAATAATATTAATAAAAAAAGAAAAAGAAAAAACAACCTTAGCGTGGAAAGACTTCATCAAGAAAGATTCCATAACTAACCAAAACCTTACTTTATCTCTAAAAAATAGAAAATTTAAAAATTAAACTTGGAAAACCAAAAAAGTGAGGCCTACAAGTGAGAATATGATGAAGAGCATTCTCATCAACAATGGCAAAAAATCTAGCATTTACAGTTTCAAAACACTACTTTTTCAATTTTAACACCTCATTTTACAATATATTAAACATCAAAACTTCTATTTTTTTACAACTTCATTTAAATATTATTTCTTTATAATTTTTTTATTCCTATTTTGTTTTTATTTTTTTATCCTCTCTCTCTCTCTCTAGTCTCACTGTCTCTCTCTCTCTCTCTCCCTCTCGATGACCTTCGCCGATGAGACAGATCAAGTCGATGATCCACGCCGGTCAACTCAACGATCCACACCGGTCACGTCGATGATCCATGGCAAACCCATGAACCCAGACCCATGAACTCGAACCCACAAAATCGCCGGAGCACATCAGACCACAACCCAAAACATCAAATCCATAACTCACACAACCACTGCCGAATCTAAAATCAAATCACAAACTTAAAAAAAAAAAAAAAAACTACTGCGATAAAGATTGGCTTGGCTTGATGCTCCGGCCTAGGTTTCATTGGAGAGGGAGGCAGAGACGTCCAGCAGAGGGAGAGAGAGAGCAGAGAAATGGGAGCAAGAATATGAGAGATGGAAGAAACGAAAATGAGAGAGAAAATAAAGTCTGGAGAAAGAACACAGAGAGAGAATATAAAATGATTTTTTTTTTTTTTTACAATCTTGCTACAGTGTAGTTGGATTGCAAAATTAATAGAATTTACAAGCATTGATGGAGTATTTTTTTTTTTTTAACATTTATAGCATTTAGCACGCTATACCATTTGGCATTCTTAATGAGAATGCTCTAAAGGGGAGAAAATAGGGGCAAGGTTTTTAGGGGTAGTTATGGCAATTGCGAAAAACTCAAGGATATTATTATAACTAAGTTAGTTTTTCAAGGATTTTATTAGAACTAGTTTAGAATTCGTGCAATGCATATACTTATATAAGTTTCTACCTAATAAGTAACAAATTATTCATAGTATTATATAAAAAGTTAATAATTTTGAATTATTTTTAGCTAAATAAACAAATGGCATTGGAAAGCAAAATCTTTCGAACCCTTTTTTCTTCTAATTTATATATAGAATTATATATATGGTTGAGTTTTTTATAATTTATTTATATTGGACTCTTCATATATTGCATTGAATTAACTTACTTAGTATAAAAATTTAAAAATTAGATGGAACATGTTGCGCAAAATTAGAGCTTAATTTTAGAATGTAATTGGATATTCTAAATAACAGGATCAAATTAAAATGTAATTGGATTTTCTAAGGAGAAAGGTTCAAGTCTACTAGTTTGTTAAGATGTCTCAGCTATATACATCATTGTACTTCCACTTAACACCTATCATATTGATTAATGACTTGTTTTGCCATGACCTTCTCTTAAATTATCAAAATTTCTATCACTCCATCCCCGCAAGGGCAGAGAATGCACCGCTATCTTTGATTTTTGTGCATTGAATATAACTTCTTTTTTTTTTTTTAAGAGATTGTATGATGTTTTTATTTTTATTTTTTTAAATTAACTTAAAGTGCCAGCGATTATTCTTTTTACTTTAGCTTTCATTTGCTACCATTCAAAAGGCGGGTTGTTGGAATTTTTTTTTTTTTTTAAAAGCATATAACATTGTAGAAGAATCCAAAGTAAAAAAATAAATCAACAGCGACAAATAAAATTGGTAGGTTGGGAATGGGAATGTTGTAATAAAATATCATTTTACATAATGCAACCAAACTATATAGCTCATTCTAATGGTTCAGTAAAATCCATGAAAATACAGACATGATTGTTTAGGAACGAACTGAATGAGAATTAGCCAGAAACATAGAACATTTTTGTCAATCTACTAAAGAGAAACCAGGCGAATTGATACTGTATTGCTGACATTGCTCAATGCTTCAGCCACACTCCAAACTCATCGCATGGCCAGGAAGTGAGTTCAGGGCATCCGACATTCTCCAAGAAAATCAACTTTGGAAATAATGGCTGCAGTTCATTCCAGTCCATATTAAATGTTTCCAGGTACCTCAATCGTAAAATCTCAACTGTCCACATATCACTTGCCTCTTGAATTTGCACTAAATTATTGAGTTTTCCTCCTCTGATGTACAGTTTCTTTAGGCTCTGCGGTTTTCCGGGTATCAGCCAATCAGGTGGTGTTGTGTGAGGAAAACACTGAAGTTCAAGTTTCTCCAGTTTTGTAGGAAGCTCCGGTGGATCAGTTTTTCTCCTCATTGCTTGCAGGCGGTTGAGCTTTCTTGGTGCTATTGTGGGTTTTGCTCCAGTGTCACGCCATGCTATTGTTAGCTTCTGTAGCACCTCCAACTTATTTAGATCCTGTAGCTCTTTTCTTGTAGGGAAATTCAGGCTGCTTGTATTGATGCTCAACTTGCTCAGCTTCTTCAATCCTATCAAATCTTCAAGAGTACATGAGTCTCTCTTTTGAGGGAAACACATTCCCCAAAGAAATTGCTGTGGCAGGCCCTGATGAATATCATCTCTGTCACTTTCCACATTACCAATTACAAACCCCTTGAGGACTTGGAGTTCTGAAAGAGAGGCTAGCCCTTTGGGCATGCCATCTAGCAAGTAACATTCTGAAATATCCAAGTGTGAGAGCTTCTTGAGTAGGGCTATCCCATCTGGAATTGCCTCTAGATTGTGACAGGCTTTGAGATCTAAAATTTTCAAATTTGTTAGCTTGCCTATGGAATTGGGAAGCTCATTAATTCTGGAAATTCCTTGTAGGCTTAAAAGCCTTAAACATTTCATATTCTTCAACCCTTGTAGTAACTCAGTGCTTTCTACTTCAATGTGATTCTTTGGTGAGCCTTTCTTTTCATTGGGATGCTGATCTGAGCTTTTCCACCTTCCCAAATAAAGAACATTGATATTTTTCATCTTTGAAAGCCAATCCACAATGTTGTCTCTTTTCATCTTTGCAGACCACTCAAATCTGAGATCAGGAAAAGGCTCATTAACATTGAATATAGTTTGTAGTTTTTCTAGATCTAAATTAGGAGCTAATACTGGCTTTGAAGTTTCGTCTTTAGCCTTCAATAAACATGCCCTGTTGCACCGCAAAGATTTTACGGTTGGATTCCCATTAGGATCATAATGAAGGAGCTGAGCCTCCTGGGCAAGCATAATAACCACACTGTGCACCAGATGCTGCATCTTAAATCTGTCTGCATCCTGTTTGTGCCTTTTCTTGACTGGCTCAATAAAGCCCTTCACCTTAAGTTCTGTAAGAATCTCATCAGCAATATCTTCAGCTGTCTTTTTTTCAGTAACTGGAGGATCCAGTAGACACTCTCCGACCCACCAATTTATCAAAAGCCTCCTCTTTACTACCACATTCGCCGGAAGCACAACAAAGGACAACAAGCAAAGCTTTAACCTAGTATCAAGGTCCTTAAAAACTTCCTGAAATTCAGTGAAAACTGAGGTACTTAGAAACTTATGACTCACATGTAGGCCATGCAATTCATCAACTTCACCATCAGACCCATTACTCGGCCATGAATATTGATGGACATCAGAATTTGTAGAAAACTTTTTGGGTCGCCACAGTGGAAAGTTTAACTTCAACTTCAACTTCAGGGCATCTTTCATGATTGCACTAAGTTTATCTTTAACTTCCTTGTTGGGGAAGGAATCATCAGGAGCTTCTTTAACTACCTTGGAGATGTCATCAAGGCAGCACTTAAGCTTCTTGATTGGTCCACCTGGTCCATCAGCACTGTGTTCAAAATTCTTGAGTTTGCTGAAAGCATCTTTAATTTGATTGAGATTTTTCTGCAACTTATCAAATTGATCGCGTGTCTCGCTGTCAAGTGAATGACTGTTGTTGATGTTGTTCGGATAACTACTGCCACTATTGTTGTCAGTAGTGATGGTGTTGGTGTTGTTGTTGAGATCACTACTGCCACTATTGTTGTTGTTGTTGTTACTGCTGCTGCATTGAGGGACAGAGTCCTTGTAATTTGGGAGACAATCAAGCAAGGCGGATAAGGTGGCGATGACTTCCTCAATGGTCGAGACGTCATTAGAATTGGTTTGTGGAAAGGGGTCTACAGGTGAAGGCATAGGTGACTGTACAAAGTGAAATTGAAAAATGGATGTGATAAGAGAGCAGAGAACGAGGCCTGAATAAACTGGAACATATAAGACACTAACTTCACAATTCACAAATCACAATCATAGTAGCACTATGGCCAAGCTTTAGTTGAGGACAAAGTAATTCCAAGAATTTCCATTAATGAAAATAAAATTAATTAATCAAACCAAAGTGTTAATTAACCACACACACACATATATGTAATTTTTTTTTTCGTGTCTTAGTATAATTATTGTCATCCACTCATCCTTAAGATACTTCAAATTCTAAGGTGACAATAGAAGTATATATTTCAAACAAGTAAAAGACCAATAAAAATAATCAATATATACTCTTTATTAGATTAAGTTAATAAGATTAACCTAAATATACGATATTCAAATAAGTCATTTGATTACAGTAAAATGAAAAGTAAATTAACTTAGAAATTTCAAAAGTATGCTAATAACCGTGAAAATTTAAGAACTTTAATGTTTTATCTTTCATTTCCAACAATTCAAAAGATGGGTTATTCCCCAACAAAAAATTTTATATATAAAACGAAAAAAGTATATAACATTGTAGGATAATAAATAAATAAAACAACAGCAAAAAAATAAAATTTGCAGATTGGTAATGGGATGTTGTAATAATATACGCTTTTATAACTCTAATCTAAATATAAGGGGAAATATTTATTGACTATATTGAGAGAATTCAAAAATATTTTTATATAAATTAAATTACTTAGGAGCATATTTCCATGCAAATAAGCTATGATGTTGGTCTACAAAAAATAAAACACATAAATAAGAAAACAAGAGAGACACTGTAAGAGACAGACAAAAATAAAACCCAGATTCCTCAAACACAAATTGTTTTCAAATGAAAAAAAAAATAAATAAAAAATTACCGATGAGCGAGTGAAGATGCTTCAAATCTTGAATGGGTTTTAAAGAACTCAGGGTCTGAATATCTACGGCGGAGTTTTAGTGAATAAGAGCTGTGTTCCCAGCCAGCGTTTAGTGATTGAGAGTTGTGATGGGTAGAGACTAGAGAGACTGAGAATGTCTCACTAGTGACTGTAATAAGATGGTAAAGTAAAGAAACCATAATAAGGATCCAAATCTGACATGTGCAAAATTAGTTAAATATTAATTTCAGTTTTCAGGTCCACAATTTGACAGACTTTTTTTTTTTTTTTTTTTGAGATAAACGGTGGAAACAATTTGACAGACCTTATAGCCCATAGGCATTGTAAAAAATTATTTAAGTAGGCTGAAATTCTCACAAAAAAAAAAAAAAAGGAAAAAAAAAAGAAGGGTAATAGACTAACCCATTTGTTAGTTAAACATGTTTTTGATTTGACTGTTTCGATAGAAGAAAATCCTTGTTTTATTGAGAATCCTTACATTCTTTCTTACATTTGTAATAAAAAATTCCATCTTTCTATAAATAAAAAAAAAAAAAAAGGAGGGCTCAATAGGCTTAAAAAATATTTTGATTAAGTGTCCATTTAAAATAACTTATTTAATTAAAATTAAAAACTTTTTGTTGAAAGTGTAGAAAAAAATGTTAAAAAAAAGCTAAATAATAAAGTGGGACTCATGAATAGTATAAAAAAAATGCAATAAGATCTATAAATAGTAGCAAAAATAAGCTAGAAGTAGAAATAAGTTAAAAAATTTAAATCATCCCAAACGCACATTTAAAGACTTCCTTTCAATGTTCATGTGCACGGTAAGTGTCGTACTCGTGTTGTGTTTAATGTACAAGAGTACTAAATACAATCCAAGCCGAAATACTCTAGCTTGCAATAATCCTTTTTAGTGAAAGTATGTCTCATTTGTAATTTTCTCCATAAATAAATTCCTCAAAGCTTGATCATAAGTTCATAAATTATATTATATCCTACTAAATAATTTTGCTAAGAAAAAGGAATAACAACATTTCAGGGAAACAAAATCAAAACCATCTGCAAGAAAGATGCTTTTATATTATTATTATTTTTTTTTATGAGAAACATATGAAATTTTCGTTCATTGAAATTGAGCTACAACAAAGAGGAAACACAAGCAGAGGAATAGACAGAAACATACAGCTACACTCTACAATCTTCAATTATAATATGCTCCACAAAGCTTGGACACACACCCCTCCAAACTTAAGAAGTACCTGAGAGAGTAGCTGCCCTTGCTAATTCATGGGCTGCTTTGTTGCCACTCCTTTTCAAATGCTGAAAAGAACACCAAGAAAAGGATGATGAAATGTTCTTGATGTTTTGTACAATGTGCCGACATCACCACCTAGTTCACCATTGTTAACAGCTTGAATAATTGAGAGAGCATCAGATTCAGCAATGGCATACGAGATCCCAAGGTCCAGAGCAAGTAAGACACCTTCTTGCAGCGCCAAAGCTTCAGTAATCTCAGTAGAGAAAGGGGCAAAAAGAACTTTGCTTGATGCTGCAAAGAGGCAGCCCCGGAAATCACGAATGGCCACACCAATGCAAGAAGGCCTGCCATTTGAAGCAACACCATCGGTGTTGATTTTGTAGAAGCCAGACGGAGGGGCTTGCCAAACTGATGGGGAAGAGGCTGGAAGAAGAACAGGGAGGGAGCAAGCACCTTTATATTCGCACAGCAGTCTGTTTGCCATATCCCAAACCTAATTTGGACTAGAACCCAAGTCCTCATGAATAGCTTGGTTGCGGTTCTGCCAGATGGACCAAGCCACAACAACAAAGAGCTCTAAATCAAGAGGGGAGCCTTTCTCAATAAGATCCCAAACAGCATCCACAAACCACAAGACGAGGAAGATAATTCAATAGGACAATTGTGCCATTGGGCCCATGTCAGCTTGGCGTGATCACACAAGAAGATAGCATGGGCAGTGGATTCCAATGCCTTATCACAGATAGGGCAGAAACAAGAGCAGTGAATACCCCTACGGCTTAAGTTGAACATGGTTGGGAGGCCATTTACACACGACCTCCAAGCAAAGATTTTAAGCTTTTGAGGGATTTTCAGACACCAAATCTGCTTTCAAAGAGAAGTTTTAGAATCAGAAGAGGAGCCTTCACCCTCCTCAATCGAGTCCACAAGGCTTGAGGTAATGTGATATGCACTTTTAACAGTAAAGACCCCTCCCTTGTTGCCAATCCATATGAGATTGTCTTCAGGAAGATTATAATTGATGGGAATTTTTAATATTGTGCTGGCTTCAAAAGGAAAAAAGATGGACCTGACCATTTCTACTTTCCACCCCCTAGTGTCATTATTAATAAGGGAGGAAACCATTGGAAAATCATTAAAATCTGATTGAGGGGTGATCACTTTGTGAAAAGGAGTTGGTAGCCATTTGTCATCCCATATATGAATTCTTTGCCCATTACCAACCCTCCACCTTGTTCCTTTTTTAATAACCTCCAGACTAATATGAATGCTCCGCCAAGTGTAAGAGGGGCTGCCTCCTTTCTTAGAATTAAGAACTACATCATAAGGAAAGTACTTAGCTTTGAAGACCCGAGACATCAATGAGTTTGGATTGTTAAGAATTCTCTAACCTTGTTTAGCCAACATAGCAAGGTTGAAAGCTTGAATGTTCCTGAAGCCCATCCCACCATGAAGCTTTGATTTACACATCTTCCTCCAACTAACCTAAGAAATTTTGTTCTCAACGCCTCTTTGCCCCCACCAAAAGTTCCTCATCGTATTTTCTAAATCTTTGCACAAGGATTTAGGGAGCTGAAAACAGCTCATTGTATATGTGGGCACCGCTTGGGCTACTGCCTTGATAAGGATCTCCCTCCCACCAATTAACAGAAGTTTCCCTTTCCAACCCGCAAGTTTTTTTGCCACCCGGTCTTTAACTTCCGCAAACACTTGGGCCTTGGATTTTCCAATAATAGTAAGCAGCCCAAGATATTTGTTATGCCAAGAAACTTGCATAGGGCCAAGGATATTTGTAATGCTTTCCTTTTTCTCTTGAGGGGTGTTTGGGCTGAAAAAGATAGAAGACTTGTCGGCATTAATCTTTTGCCCCAAAGCCGTTTCATAGCTATTAAGAATATCGACAAGTTTCTGACACTCTTGGTCCTCCGCTTTGCAGAAAAGGAGGTTGTCATCAGCGAAGAAGAGATGGGTGATTATTGGGCATCCTCTACCAATGGACAATCCACTAATCTGATTTTCACAAGCTGCTTTATGAATAAGCGCTGAAAAGCTTTCAGCACAGAGAAGAAAAAGGTACGGGGAGAGGGGATCTCCCTGCCTAATGCCTCTTGAGGGGGTGATGTTTCCACATGCTTCACCATTGATAATAACTGAGTAAGAGACAAAAGAGATGCAAAGTATAATCAGGTCCACCCATTTTTTGGCAAAGCCCATTTTTTCCATAACTACTTTGATAAAATTCCATTCAACTCTATCAAAAGCCTTACTCGTATCTAATTTAATTGACATATAAGTATCCAGCCCATCAACTCTGTGCTTTAAATAATGCATGAATTCAAAGGCCACAAGGACATTATCCGAAATAAGACGACCCGGAATGAATGCACTTTGATTTTCAGTAATAATACTTAGAAGGATTGGTCTGAGCCTATTAGTAAGAACTTTTGATATGATCTTATATGTGGTGTTACAAAGGCTGATTGGGCGAAAATCAGTCATTTTGGAGGACTGGTTAGTCTTTGGAATAAGAGCAATATTGGTTTTATTTATATCAGCTATGGGCATATTTGAGTTCAAGACATTTAAAACCATATTTGTGATACTTAACCCTACAATGTCCCAATACTTATGAAAAAAGATTGTGGACATACCATCGGGTCCAGGATCTTTAGTTGGATGAATCTGCCGAAGCGCCGCGATGACTTCCTCTCTTGTAAAGACCTTGGTGAGCTCAATATTCATATCTTCAGTGACACACCTAGGCAGAGCGGCAATAACCTCATTGATTCCACATGGATAGGAGGTGGAATAGATCCCTTCAAAATAAGAAATTGCAGTAGCAATACTTTCCTTGCTCTCACACCAAACACCATCAATATTCCATAACCCCAGAATGGTATTCTTTTTCCTTCTCTCAGAAGCACAGACATGGAAAAATTTAGTGTTTCGGTCCCCTTCTCTATACCAATAAACCTTACTACGCTGCCTCCAAATGATCTCTTCACTATCTAAGAGGTCATTAACTTCCCTTCTAAGCTGGTTAATTTCAACCCCACTATTGCCCCTGTCTTCAATGGTAAGAGCATTAAGAGCCCTTTTTTTCTCCTGAATTTTCTTTTGAATATTCCCCACCATATTCTGATTCCAATTAGTAAGAGCAACTTCACATCTTTGGAGATTTGATGCAACCCCTTCTAGAGTAGTGGCAAAAGTTCCAGAATTCCAAGCTTCTTGAATGATTTCCCTACAATCTTCCCTTTTAACCCACATTGCCTCAAAATGAAAACGGCGCTTCCTGTTGCAACCAGGGGAAGGAGAGTCGGTAGTAAGGAGAATACAATGGTCAGAAGTTGTGTCAACAAGATGATACACCTTCGCCACCTTAGAGTGCTCAAGCCAAACCGTGGTGGCTAGGGCCCTGTCCAAACGCAGCAAAATTCTGTCGCACCCCTCTTTCATATTACACTAGGTAAAATCAGGGCCACAGTACCCTAAATCCTTGAAACCACACAAATTTACAACCTGGCGGAAGCTATCCATTTGGTGTTGAGAGCGGAGGACACCCCCTGCTTTTTCATTCATAGACAAAATTTCATTAAAATCACCACAGTAAAACCAAGGAATATTAAATTGACTATTAAGAAGAGAGAGGAGTTTCCAAGATTCTTCCCTGAGATGGGTCTTTGGATGCCCATAAAACCCAGTGAACCTCCACAAAAAGCCATTGGTTGACTCAGTAATTATTGCATCAATGTGATGGTCAGAGAAACTTTTAATTTCCAATTTAGTGTCACTGGACCATAACAAAGCAAGGCCTCCCCTACGACCTCTGCTAGGAACAATTAATCCATTCGAAAAACCCAGTCTGTATTTGACAATCTCCATACGTCTACTCCTAATTTTTGTTTCACAGAGAAAAACTAGTTTGGGATTCCAGCGCCGTATGTAATCACGGAGCGCAAAAACTGTCCGGGGGTTCCCAATTCCCCGGCAGTTCCAACATAGGGAATTCATTGCTACCGGCGGTGCTACTCAGTAGCCACTGCCGATCTCTCCAAATTGTTTGGCGCTTCATTTTGGTATGGAGTACGAAGCTTCTTTTGAGGATTTTCAACATTCTCCAAAGAATAGTAGTGCATGGCTATTCGTTTAGTACCCGAGAGCCCAATAACATTTTGTGCTTGCATATTATGAGGCTTCTTTCCTTGGGCTCTAGCCACTTTTTTCAAATTCCTTCTCTTTGGGCTTAAGTGGGTATATGTGGGCTCATTTTTAGAGGAGGGGTTTCCTATATGTTTTTTCGGGCTGGATGGTTCTTGGGCTTCAGATGGGTGTATATTAAAGCCCACAACAGGAGATATTGGTTCTACTTCCTTCTCTGATACTGAAGGCTTGTGGGAAGCACGTGGGTGCACTACAGTAGCGAGTGTTGGGCTCGAGGGACGTACCTGGACATCATGTACCTGGTTTTTTGTTGACATCCCACCTGATTTGTTGCATTGTCCCTGACCGACGATGTTAGGGTTGGTGGGATTGGACATAGCTATTGAGTGCCTCTCTTGCTCCGTTCTTAGCCCCGCCGGATTATCAGACATCAGAGGGTGCCGATCACCAATCTCTTCATCCATTTTTTCCTCCGTTCCGTCTCTACTGGAAGCTTTTTGTTTTTCAAATCCTCCCTTAACACCGCTATTTGCTCGGATCCAGTCCCCATACTGCCTATGATTTTCAGTGCCACAATGATTCCTAGAGCAGTGTTTCTCATCATGACCCAAAACACCACAGATGAAGCAGAAAGTAGAAAGCCGTTCGTATTTGAAAGTGACCCAATATTTACCTCCTTTGGAGTTGACAATATTTGCACCTCTTCTCAAAGGCTTGTCAATAGGTATATCCACTCGGATTCGCAGAAATTTTGCTTGTTCCGCTAACCAAGAGCGGCGGTCTGATTCAATATATTTACCCAACTTGCTGCCAAGATCCTTGTCATACTTCTTCTGTCATACTGTCATGCTTTTATATTATTGTTGGTATAAAATTGGTTGATGACAATTTTAAACTGTTTCATGTAAGTATTGTCATTATTCATAACATGGACCGTACTCTACCTCGAGTTTTTAATTTTGTCAATCAACATTTCAAATTTATGAAACTATTTCATTTGGAAGTCTCTATCTGTATTCATTATTTATTTACCTTTTCTTTTTTTTTTTTGAGAATCATTATTTATTTACCTTGTTACGAACAATTATAGAGCAAAATAAAAAGGGGAACGGTTGATAAGAAAATTATGTTTTACCAAGGTAATCAAACTCTATATTTAGATCCTTCGGAAAAAAAAAAAAGAAAATCTATTTTTAGATAATCACTCTCACACTCTAAGCTAAACTTTCTCTCTCTCTAAATAGGGCATCTCTCTACCTGCTTTGTTCAATGACCATTAAATTGATTTATGAATAAGACCTATGCGGTTTTTTTTTTTTTTTCGGAGAAAGGATGTGAAACACAACGTTTAATTAATGAATTCTAACTTTATATGGTCTGTTAATAACGTTTCAAGGCATCTATCCATCTTTATTATTTATTTATATTATTTAGACAATTTCACTGATTTGGGATAATAATTGACAATATTTAAAACCTAAAACCTAACCTAAAATATGATTTTCTTTTAAAGAGAAATCTAAAATATGATATAAACTTTGGATCTTTATATATGTAATTTACCTAGATATGGCAAAATGGGTGGGGCGGGTCGAGTCAGGTCAATCGGATTGTGAGTTAAAAACGGGTTCGGGTCAATTGTGTTACCGGTCGGGTCGGGTTGACTTGTATTTTTCACATGTTTTTTTTTTTTTTTTAATTTTATAAAGAAAATAACATGTATATGCCATTTGGAAAGTCATGCAACAAATTACTTGATGTAAAATGCATTACTTTGAATTCACCACTTATATTAAGAATGAACCCAATTAAACTTATTAATAATTATTCAAATATTTTAAAATTATACAAATTCTAACATTGTTATCTAAAACAAATTAACACAAAGATAAGTAGAACAAATACACAAGTTTTATTTCTACACAATATCAACTTCCCAAAATAAAAAAAAAAAAAATTACAAATGACTTATTGGATAACTCATTTGACAAAGAATAAAAATATAAGAAATTTACAATCTTGGAAATTAATTTTATAATCTTTTATCAATTTTGGTTGGCACTCTATTTCAATTTGAGATATACATTAAAATTTGATTATTTACTTATTTATATATGATTTATTTTATGAATATCATATCATTATTAAGCAACACATATTTTAGGAAATATTATAATTTATTTTGAAAAGCCGTTTATTTTAGACATAAATTGTTAAAAAATAGGTCCAAGCATTTATAATTTATGCTAATTTGATACTTTAGCTTCACTATTTTCACACTTGTGAATGTTTCTCACATATGTCTACAATTTTAAATCTATGTTTTTAACTCTACTGTAACTACATAATCTTGGCATGTACTTTGCTATTTGATATTTACAAATCTTTACTCATTACAGAATCCTCAATCATTTATCTTTCAATTAATTTACATGCAATTATGTAAATGTCTCAATTGTTTCCTTAAAACTCACAACAAACAATTAAACTAATATTGCTTAATTATATTTTTTTTTTACCAAAAAAAAAAATTTTAAAAATGGTTAAGGTTCGGGTTTTAAAATATTATTAAAAATGCCACGTCAACATGACACATCAGCATATAAATTTAAATAGTATATATTAATTTTAACAAAATTAAAAAACATAAAAATAAAATTTAAAACATAAAAATACATCACATTTGAATAAAAATAACCAAGAAGATGAACCAAATCACAGGAACACAAGAGCATGAACCCAGATCATAAGAGCATACGAACACAAACCCAGATAACAAGAACCGTACTCAAAGAAACAAAGAAAAACACTCACAAATACACACACTTTTCTTTCCTTCACTCAAACTCACTAAAAAAAACAACACTCAGATCTCAAATGTAACAAAAACAATAGCTCTTTCTTATCTCTCTCTTATTCCTTAAAAAATGTCATCCCAACAACAACAACAACAGCAGCAGCAATAACCCAAATCCAACCCAAAAGGCACAAAGCAAAACACAAGATCTCCCTCCATATCAACCCACCTAGCAATGGTGGAGCTGTAGCAAAAAATCCTAACCTCTCTCTCGAAACTGTCCAACCGTGACACTCACCAAATTGCCATCAAAGATCTCCAAACCACAATCTAAAACCTCTCCTCTGAAGCTTTCCCAATGCTCCTCAACTCCTACTATGACGCCGTTTCCTCCAACCCCAAACCCTCCGCCCGCAAGGACTCCCATCGCCTTCTCGCCTTCACCTACGCCACCCACCCCGACTCCTCCTCCGCCCACCTCACCAAAATCATCGCCCACATCATCAAGCGCCTCAAGGACACTCCGCCGTCCACGACGCCATTGGCTCGCTCTCCAACCTCTACCTTAAGCCCCCCGATCTCAACCCACCTAACCCAGACCAACCTCAACCCACCTAACCCAGACCAACCTCAACCTACCCCAGCCGATCTCAACCCATCCCACCCCAGACCAACCTCAACCCATCCACCCCGATCTCAACCCACCATAGCCACCACGAGCCACTGCACCACCAGGTACCACGTGTGAGAAACACGAGAGAGAGAGAGAGGAGAATGAGTAAATTTAAGAGGAAGTGAGACACGGATAAGAGAGAGAAAAGAAAAACTAATTTAAGAAAATGAGATGGAGGAGAAAACACCAGAGAGAGTTTTTTTATCTTAATTTTAGTGATTTTTAAAAAAAAAATTTTTATGTTTTTTATTTAATTAAAATTGACAAATTATTTTTTTTAAAAAATAAATGTTGACGTGGCATTTTTAATAATATTTTAAGGTCTCCGATTAGCACTTCAGCTATTTCCATCGGTTGACTGACGAAAAGGACAAAAATAACACGCGTAAATTGGTTTAGAGACTAAAAGTGGTAAAAATAAAATATAAGGACTAAATTGAAAAACGTCAAAATGTAGATATTAAAAATGCATTTATGCCAATAATGAAAGAATCATCATGATTGATTATGGTTTAATAAGTGTGATCCACTATTGTCTAACTTTATTGTATTCCTGGAATATTCTCTAATCACTCGTTGGCATCCATGAAACTACTTTCTTTATTTGATGATTTTGGTTTATTGGTCACAATTTTTGTGAATTTTCTTTTACGTTGTAATGGCAACCCCCAAAACAAAGTGATGACATGATGCTATTTCATATGATTAGTTATCGGTTAAAATTGTGGGGTAAAATTAAGCATTTGGGATAAATTATGCATGAAAAATGAATAACAAAAAATTATAACAATTGTCAAAATGAAAATGATATTTCTTCATCATAAACAGTTTCTTCTACAATGTCTCACTAATTGGGATTCATCGTAGAAACCACTTTTAGCTTTAGGAAAATTCTTAAATACTCTTGGAATATAGTGAAATGGTGCCTCTTACTCTCACAATAATGGTAGATCTCACTATGAATTTGAGAGGACGAAGCATCATTTATTATGCTCCAATAGTACCTAAAAATTACTCATACTTTTACGTGAGAGCATTAGCATTGGGGGTGTAAAACGTGAGAGCATTATCATTTTACATCCAAACATGCCCAAATTGCACTTCACCTGGTTTGCTATTGCTAAATTTTTTTAGTAACTACAAATAGTGAGTTGGAATATTTAAGAACTACTGCAACAATGGTTGTAAGATAATATATATTATTTTATTATCTCTCTCCTCCCTCTCTCTCTTTATTTAATGACTCTTCTTCTCTCTCCTCTCTTTCTATATTATTTTACTGTGTAGTTGTATTATTTTTAATATGTTAGATTTTTTTTTTTTTTTTTGAGGGGGTGTTAGACGTTAAAATAAAAACTGAGATGTTGTATGTATTGTAAAGTGAAATGGTATACTTTATAGATAAATCAACTTTTTTTAGATAGTAAAATAACCATTTCTATGCAAACACAAATGTGAATGCTTAGAAAGAGTAGTCTGAAAGCAACTATATTCGTTAATGTGAAAATAGAATCACCTTGTTAAAATTGCCTTTTATTCAACTTTCATTATGGAATGAAGCAAATGCATACATAATGGTTGGACCGTTGGAGTATAACCATAAAGATTTTTTTTTTTTTTTGATGAACAACTATAAATTTTCTAAATAGCAAAGAAGCTGACTTTATTATTATTATTTTTTTAATTAATGAACTGACAAGGGATTTTTTTAGTTGGTGAATATTGATTTTATGATAAATCTTAATCAATCAGTCAACTATTCTACTTTCTACGTATGTAGTAGCGCGGAGCAGCCAAACCCACAATTATCAACATTCCATTAAAAATTTTATGACATTAGGATTGCTTTTATTGATTGTAATTAATAAAATGACCTTAAAAATTATTGTAATTAATAAAAAATTATGTTTTCTTAACTAAGGATTTTCTTGCAATTGATATAAATTAAAGTGACTTTGCATAATTTTTACTTTTTTCCCCCTTTCTTTTTCTGAACAACAAAAAAGGGTTTGTGACAATTGACAATTACTTTTTTTTTTTAATTTTTAATTTTAATATGTAAGATTCATATTCTTATGCAAAAGTAAATATGAATAGCTAATGTCCGTTTAGAGCAACTTATTTAGTTGAAACTGAAATTTTTTTACTGAAAGTGTAAAAAAAAATGTTAAAAAATAAGTTGACTAGTACAGGAAAATTCATAAATAGTATCAAAAAGTGCAGTAGGACCCATGAATAGTAACAAAAAGTGCAGTGAGACTCATGAATAATAGCAAAAATAAAACTGAAAATGGAGATAAATTGAAAAATTCAGCTCATCCCAAACGCACACTAAATTATAGTTCCTAGACAGAACCAATAAATAGATTAGATACAGAGAGAAAGAGTAATGATTTAGCACTAATTTTATGGACCTTGGAATTTACTTTTCTTGTTTAAATTCCAAAAATGGTGAAAATAAGGATTTGATCATTATCTTTTTTAAATTTCAGGTTTTGGTCATCTGAAATTCAATGAACACCAAGATACTAAACGAACATTACCCCGATATCACTAAGAGCCAATTTTCAGTCTATTCTAATACGCAGCTAGAAATCAAGGCCATCCAGATACATCACCTATTCAATTATTGAGTTGTTAACTTGTTGAAACCAAAATATTTTCATTAGACTCTATATTTCTTGAAAAGAACAATGAAGAAATTTGGACTTCGATTTCTATCAAGAACAGGGAAAAAACCAATGATATGTAAAAAAATAAATAAAATTAAATCAAGCCAAAAAAAGATCCACAATCAAAAGTTGAGAGAGTGAAAGAGTGCCCACCATCGTTCAAGAGAAGGGTTAATGGGCCAATCCAAGTAATCCAGTGAATGCACTATTAGGCCTATGGGTCGTTGTTTTGAATGGTCTGGCAGACTAGCCTCAGAGGATCCCGAACGCAAGTTTCAGTCAATTGACATTTGATTTAGGGGATTAAATTATCAATCGTGCTACTCACATTTTCTTATTTCTATAATTTTTTGTGTGAATTTAGAATAAGATACCACACAATATGTGGATGTAGTGTGATGGATGTATCTTCAAAATAGTTGCATCTGTTTCACTCGGAAGTAGTTGCGGAACAAACTATGATAACAACGATACCTATTAGTTATGTATAAAAAATTAAGCACAAATCAGTCCTCGGCAAGGCATAAAAAAATTTTAAATAGTGCCTTTTCTTGGAAAGAAGGGCAGACTATGTCAGACCTTGAACTAATCAGCATTTACAAATGAAATCAATTGACTCAATTTTAGATCTTTTAGTGCAAAGTCAACGAACAAAATTGTGCTTCCCCACTAAACAAAAACAGGTAAAAAAAATGCATCTGACAATTGGAAGATATTAAGTTATTAACTACAAATTATCTTCTTGAAAAAACAATATTAAGTGCAAATTTTAATCATAAAGAGACATTGGGAATTTAGCATATAAATTTGTTCAGTAAGTGAAGCTAACTAGTAATAAGTAAGCGGCCAAAATATTGATCTCTAATTCTTTTCACAAGCCAAATTATAAACTAAATAATATATATATATATATATATATATATATATATATATAATTGCAAAGATTGAATCAGTATATTTCATAAAATTTTTCTCACATGAAGCTTGATTTACACATTCATTTCACACAAGTACAAATAGATAATGGATTAACAAAATAAAAAATAAAAATAAGGAATTACGGACACTTTAAACTAAAGATATATGCCAAAAGTTATTTAGCTTAAGCTGACACTTCCTAATTTTTCCCAAAGAGACGTCCAAGTTCCCAATCCCTTATCTCCGGCTATTGAATTATAAAAAATGAATAAAAAAAGTCCAAAGAAGATATCAACAACCTATGAAATACTCATGGTATAGCTCACTGCAACATTTAACATACTTAAAATTGCAAAATACAGCCAAAGAAATGGGGGAAAAAGAAGAAAAAAAAAAGTTTGCAAATCAATTCAAGTTGAAATAACCAAAAAATTAGGATACTCAACCTTTCTGGATGAATCCCAATAGGAGAAAGATCAGCAAAAGAGATCATTTTGTAATCCTTATCATCCTCTTTCATTGGTGCTTGGATTCTTAACTTAAGAACATCCCTCTAGTCTTGGTGTTATATCTTCAAATTTGTTATCTTTATTTCTTTCATAGAAATCAACTGCAAGATCATTGATAATGATAACTTATAATATTATGGCAGGCTAGTAATATAGGAATGTTGAAGATTGTTGTTAACGAAATTTTAGTGGAAATAGAGAGAAAAAGGAAGAGAAAAACAATGCAAAGATTTACAATTTTCAGCAATGTGCCTATATCCACGTGAGTGAGCGGCTAATGGTTACGATATGAAAATATGATTCACAACATATTGATATAACCCATATTAAAAACCCTAACCCATTACATTGAAATCATTGTGCTCACACACTTATTCAGAATATCAGCCACCATCTCTAACAGGGAGTTCGGGGTACCTCTTCTAGTCGGTGGTTATTGAGTCTTCAACTACATAGAACAAACAAGAATGCCTTCAATTGCTTCATTCATCACCTAGTTCGTCATTCTCTTCTCAGTTTATCCACCAAGCAACTGGTTGCGTCATCAACAAGCTATCAACTTGATATCTGCTCCAACATGATGCCTAAACTTTTGCTGGACATAAAAGTCTGTCATAAGACAAGTTGCAAGTTATGTAGACACAATCACCCAAATACGAAACTAAAAATTGATGTTGCTATTTTATTATATCCACTTACCCTTATTTTCCACTCTATTGCATAAAAGCACAAGTCCTCCAAGGTGGTGGACTTCATAGTGCTATGACATGTTAGTTATTGCTCTTGTCATCTAATCTGCAAAAAAGAGTAATCTGGCATTAGTTATGACAAAACTTAATATGATAATCTATTCTCAAATTATTGGATGAATGACAAATGAAATTGTTTAACTGTGTTAAATGCAATTAACATGTCGATAATTCTGAGTTGATCAGTGCCTAACAAGAAACGTATATTCAAATCAAGTTAGCTAATTGCACATGTGGTGAATTTTACAATCTCTTGAAAGAAGAAAGAATTCAAACACATAATCAATGCTAAAACCAAATAAAATGGAATTTCACCCAAACATTCATATGGTGATTATCCTTAGGAATATTTTGAAAATCTTGTGGGTGAAGAAAACAATAATGAAAATTTTGTAATTGAATGCTATATGAAGCTTTTGTTTCCTAAAGTTTGTGAGCACAAGCACCTAACTTTAAATTTTAACCGTTAAGCAAAAATAAATACTTTTTCACAAGTCACAATATCTAGAAAGCAAACTTCAAACGTTTATCAAACAATCAAAAAATTATAAGATAAACAATCCATATTAGACACTGATGTCTAAATGTGAGAGAAACTAACCACTGAGGAGGACCAATAAAATCTATGGTAACTAAATGCCAATAATATTTAAGACACAAAACACAGATATCCTGATCAATGGAAAACTCCTTGGTGCTAAAGAAAAACCTCTCTAATCCACTTGTTAATCAGTTGAGACAATAGGAATTCAAAAGCCTTTTTTTTTTTTTCCATGGGTTCTGAAAAGCTGCTACCATAGAATATTGACGTGGGAAATCTTTGTAGTCATTTGTGTAGAAATTTTATCTGACCTATTGGGAACATTTCATAATTTCTAGTAAGAACAAATTTCAAATAAGAATCGGGTAGAAAACTAGGAGCTTCATTTAGATGAATTGAGACAGGGCCTTACCTTCACCATGAATGCAAATTTTTGTCCAAAAAAGTGTTGATATATATAACTTGATTTATAGAATGAAACTTCTGGAACCTGTGCTCAATCCCAATACTCACCATACAAGAACCACTCCCAAGAAAGTGAACATAATTGTAAAATTAATATGAGCAACATGATAAGAGGAGGTCCAATTAGTAAGAACAATGTATTTATAATTTTACTTTCGGACCCAAACAGTTGGAAGAGTGCTCATTTGTTGTCTCTTTTTTTTTTGGTATATATTTTTTATTGCCATAGTCATTTAGCAAAATTTTTTTTTGGATTAATAAAAAATTTATTAAAAAGAGTGGACCTCTACCCATACAAGATGTAACCACAAAAACCCTCTAAAGAATTACAAGCTAAAACATAAATAATTAACAAAGTCTAAAAAATAGAAGGAACTGTAGCTTTGCCAATACCAGTAGTCCACTCATAAAGACAACAAAATTTAGTTCAAGAGTAGACAACTCGAAGCCATTAAGCATGTGATTATTTAGCATTTCATTTAAAGCCCATTTAAAGCCTTATGAAAACTATCATTTAAGGCCTTATTAAAACTAATGAGTTCCATGTTATTGAGACTAGAAGGTGCTGGATTCAAGTGATATGTTATAGGTGTCATAACTCTAATTGTCCACTGCTGGATAATTTTGTATTCCAAGCATCCTTAAGAATGTAAGGCGTTTTTAAAGATAAAAGCAAATGTCTTGCTAATGAACTGAATGCACTCACCGAGCAATCGTTATTCATGGAAAGTCTGAGGGGCCATCTCACTGGAAAATCACATATTTTCCTTGCAAATTAGCTAGTCAGTTGAACATAAATCATGATAATGCTAATTTCTTATTTTCTTTAGTAAGTTGTATATACCACTTTGCTATTAGAGCAAGATCAGATAGCTTTCTCATCAACATATTTACATCATGTCTGGACCTCGCACAAATAGAGGAAATAATATAATATCAGAACCTATTATAGTAACTAATTGCATCTTTAGTCCAAATTAAAATATTTTTCTTGATAGTTCTTCTGATAAATTTTTATCAAAAGCTTTATGAAACTGTTATGTAGGAATAAAGGTTATAGTTTGAGACACAAAAAATAAAATTAATGACTAACAAACGTCACAAGTGGTGAAAAGTCCAAGAATCACTTACCGTGAAATTAAGCTATCTATTAAATCAGGGAGTACTCTGCAATGCTCTAACAACAACCTATGGTCTTCATTCATTAAAACCTACCAAAGTTCTGTTTGAGAGTGAAATAATAAGAGAATAAGAGGGGAAACTAATAATATGCCAACCGCATTGCAAATAAATTTCTAAAAAAAATGAAACCAAATTTATGAGAAAAAAATTAAATTTGGTAACGAATGAAATAGTTACCATTCCTTTTCCAATAGGTTGCTGCATAATCTTATTGCCAGCTACGTTTGAAGAAACATGAACTCTTAAACTTGTCGGCTTCAATATCAATACTCCTCAGGCTTCTAAAATCAAGTAACCAATAAATTCACCATACCTGATGAAAGAGAAAAATTAAGATAGAGCTAGACTGGTATTTGTGGAATTAAATTCCTCATTGCAAGAAAGAATTCGATGGGATTTTTGTATTCTCTACCAGAAAGTATTTTTCTTTCTTTCCCCCTCCCCCCAACCGCTCTCAAATGACATTTATTTTTTGCAATTTGTTATTTTAACCTTTTTCTGACCATTAGATACCATTACATCTCGTGAGATAACCTAAATATTGTCGGATCCAAATCCATCTAGGAAAACTAATTAAATGTAAATTAATTGCGGGCCCATGGTTTTAAGGAGCTTATTGGTCTTGTAAATTATTTGAATAGACTTTAATAGGTTTGTAAAATTTTTTGGATAACGCTTCTATTAAATACTTTAGTGCACTAAATGGAATACAGAACCAACATGCGGTCATTTTAAGGCACATGTCAAATCCATGTCGCATCTAATCCATAAGAGCACTAAATACAATCCAAACCTAAATACTTCAGCCTGTCTTAACCATTTTTAGTGAAAATATGTCTCATTTGTGCCTTTCCCATAAATAAACTTCTACGCCTAACCATTAGTTCATAAATTATATCTGACATTCTGACCTAATAATTGTGACAAGGAAAAAGAATTGGCTACACCTCAGGAAAACAGAGCCAGATCCATCTACAAGAAAGATGCTTTTACAATATTGTTTGCGTAAAAATGGTAGATGGCACTTTTAAACTGTTTCTTAAAAGTATTGTCATTATTCAAACAAAAAAAACATAGGGTAAACTCTATAATAAAAGGGACCATACTCTATCTTAAGTTAAATCCCAAGTTTTTAATTTTGTCAATTAACATCTCAACCTTATGAAACTATTTCAATTGAGAGTCTTTATCTATCTTTATTTACATTGTTATGTAGAGTTGCAGAGCCCAAAATAGGGAAAACGGTATTATGTTTCATCTAGCTTATTAGATTCAATTTTCAAACAATCACTTTCTCACACTAAGCAAAACTCTCTCTCTCTCTCTCTCTCTCTCTCTCTCAGAGTAGAGCTTCTTTCTACCTTCTTATGTAAAACACGAGGTCTAATTGACGAATTCCAGCTTTTATAAGCTCTGTTACTATAATAATAACTTAAATGAATAATAAAGATTGATAAATGCTTGAAATTGGAATGATTTCATTAATTTGGGACTTTAATTGACAAAAACCTAAAACCCAATTCCTAATATAAAATATAATATAAACTTTGGATCTTTATATATCTAATTTAACCAAAAAATAATGTATATATATACGTGTACCGTTGGATCACGTTGCAAGGAAAAGACTAAATGTGTTAATTGGCCAATCCAAGTAATCAAATGAGTGCGCTAATAGGCATATGGGCCATTGCTTTAAATGGCTTGGATCTATATATTAGATGAACGTCCGAGTGATATTTAGAATGCTATAGAAAATAAGTTACTAACTTACTATGTATAAACTGACGGAGAACAAGATTTAAAAACCACTAACAAGGTTTCTTATTCACGGTGGAAAGGTTAGCCTGTAAGTACATATCATAATGTGGTTCTTACACTGATTGTTGGTATACTATGCTGTAGATGTATCTAGTCAAGAACAAGACCCTTTGATTATCCATACTATTGGTATAACCAACATGCTAGCTGCAGCATTTTCACTTGAAATAATTGCGAAACATATTGTGATAACAACAATACCTGCTAGTCATATATAAAATTGTGCACAAATGAGTCCTTAGCAAGGCATAAAGAAATTTTAAACCAAGATAGTGTCTTTTCTTGGCGATAAAGGCACATTGTGTCTCTTGACTAGAACTAATTAGTTTTTGCAAATAAAATCAATTCACTCAATTTTAGATCTTTTATCCTCCGTATAGTGCAATCTTCAAGGTACAAAATTCAACTTCCCTACTAAACAAAAACGGGTAAAAAAATGCAATTGATAGTCAACCTTTAGGATGAGACCCAGTAGAAAGATCAGTAGAAGAGATTATTTTGTAATCTTTATCATCCTCTATTAGGCCAAAATTGGGAATTAACCTTGTTTGCCAAACAATATAATTAGTAGGCATTATTACAAAATTATATTTTTTACTAAAATCTCGTGTTTAAAAGACTTGATTTAGGGCTTATAAATTGAGTCTCAAATACTTGATTTCAGTGTTCTGATCATGTTTGATTTGGCACGTTTTTTCCATGTGGCGTCTATTTGGAAATTCAGTCTCTAAGACTCGATTTATAAGCCGACCCAATTTAATTCCCAATTTTGGCCGAAAATGAAGATACAAAAGAGACCCTGTGGACATGACCCCTCCATCCAAGCCAACTGGCCATAATAGATTGAGCCTAGAATTATTGAGTCCTAGTCCTACCTACTCCAATAAATATGCCTGACTAAAGCAAACCTCAAATGCAGAAAAAGAGAGAAGTTTTCAGTATCTTCAACCCGTGACTTTGCAAACTCAGAAAAAATAAATTATGTACTTTGAAATTTTTTTTCCTACCTACTCTAAATTCTGCAAGACAAACCAATAACATTCACTCTAAGAGCATCTCCAGCAGTCTTTTCAAATTTTTGTATTGTTTGGAGAGTGAACAGTTCATTTTACCTTTTGCCTACCTACTTTTTTAAATACATTTTCAACAAACTCTCTATCCTTTTCTCTATCCCATATAAATGTTATTTCTTCATTCTTTCTTTAATATTTCTTTTTCAATCTTCTTTCATTCATCTAATTTTAATGAGAAGTGCTATGTTCTTAAAATTTTACAATATTTTCACAATAAATTATGTGGTAAGTTATTACTGATTTTAATTTGAATACATTACTTAATTTTTTTTTCATTAGTATTAGTTAGTAACGACAAGCCACTTAAGAATTATTGTGAAAATATTGTAGTAGCATTTCTCAATTTTAATTTCTTATTCTTTATTTTATTTTTCCCTAATCTCTTTTTTTTTTTTTTTTTCATCCACACTTTTCTTTTCTTCTGTTTTTTTCCTCTTTTTTTCTCCTCCACACCCTTTCCCTTGTCTCTATCTTCACTTTTCTTTTTTCTTTTCATCTCTAGCACTTCGACTGGAGCTCTATCCTCTATCTTCACTTTTCTTTTTTCTTTTCTTTCTCCTTTTCTTCTCTAGCACTTCGTCTGGAGCTCTATCTTCACTCTTCACTTTTCTTTTTTCTTTTCTTCTCTAGCACTACATCTACTCCAGAGCATTCAAGAAGCACCACAGCATGTCCTCCTCCCACCGAGGCTCAAATGGGTCAGCTTTGCTCTTTTTTTTTTTTTTTTTTGGTTCTAATTTGTTTAGTTTTAAAATTATAATTTGAGTTTGTATTTTGATTGAGAGCTTTGTCAATTTTGTGCTTCATCGTTGTTTTCTGATGAGAAGCAAAGAGAGTTTTTTCTAAAGAGAAGCAAGAGAGAGAGGGAGTGCAGAAGAAACATAAATGGAGCAAAGAGAAAAAAAGTCTATTTTTATTCAACCGGATATTATTTTAAGGGAGAATATTGTTTAGAGGAGCTATAATAATTGCTACAGTACTCTCCATGTCTGGAGAGTTACTGTAGCAAATCTAAAATTTTTTTGGAGATAGAGAGGCTGTTAGAGGGGTTTTTTGTGTGTTTGCTCTCCATAATTGGCTTTAGAGAGCATATTGGAGATGCTCTAATTTTTTTCCATATCCACTGTAGCTTTGCTTTCTGCTAGGATGGTACTGTTCAGTATTAGAGATGCTTTCTGATCCGTGTTCACCCACTGATGATTGAACTGCCCAATTGCTTTGCCCAACTTTTCACTGCAAATGTTTTACAGATATAAATCGAGTCTAGCTCAGATTTGATCAGAACATGAAAACCGAGTCTTTAAGAGTCGATTTATAGGCCCTAAATCGAGTTTTTTAGATTCGAGATGTTAGTATAAAATATACTTTCAAAACTGTGCCTACTAATTATATTGTTTGGCAAACAGGGTTAATTTCCAATTTTGGCCTCCTCTATTAGTGATGATTGGATTTCTCACTTTAGAATATCCCTCCTAGTCTAGGTATTATATCTTCCATTTTGTTATTTTTATTTTTTGCACAACAATCAATGCAAGATCATTGATAACTTATGGTATTTCAACCGGCTAGTGATATAGGCGGGTTAAATATTTTTCTTTAAGCAATTTTAATGGAGATTGAGAGAAAAAGGAAGAGAAAAACAACACAGATTTTACATGATTCATGCCTACATCCATAGGAGCAAGCAACTAATGTTTTCACTATATAAAAAAATAGGGTTTACAACATAATTCTTGATTTATTATTATTATTATTATTATTATTATTATTATTATTATTATTTGAATCAAATATGCTTGAAGTTGCATATAAGTACTCTATATAAATATGAAATAACAATGAACGGTGAGGTAAATTTTCTCAAAACAATAATCATCAAATAGAAAAGGTTTAAACTTTAAAGTTCTTTCATTAGACAAATAAAAGTTTATTTTTAAATAAGTCAATTCTAAAAGGTAACAAATTTTATACCTCAATTACTATTTTTCTCATAATTAGTTCTCCCATAATTGAATACATTACTAGTTTACCACACACAAATTCATGACAGGTCAATTACTCAAAAAATTAAAAATTAAAATACCCCAAAAACATAGTATCATCTCTATTATAGCTTTAAACAATGCTATAGAATTTTAGTATATTTTTCAAAAAGAAATTTTGGTATATATATTGGAAAAAATATCATGTGACTATAGATATTGAAGGCAATCGCCATTAGCAGAATGCTTAATGAAAATGTCTACAATTTTGTTTTCAACTAAATATACAATCTGCTTAAAATATATAGATTGATGCCAACATGTAATAACCATTCTCTTTCCCTTTCCCTTTAATATCAGTTCAACAAAGATTTTGGGAGAACTTAAACCATTGGGTTTAAGGCTATGCATTTGCTTCTAATTTCTCTTACATGATTGTTGCTATGCTACACTCTAGACATGTAGAGTATGTAGTGGTATCTAATTAAGGACAGAGTACTACAAAGAGGTATAAACAACAACATGCGAGTTGCATCTGTTGCACTTAAACATATCATGAAAACAACAGTAAATACATTCTTACAAAGATCTTATATGTCTACCAATTATAACATAAATCATTCACGAACATCTGACATTTTTTATACCAAGATGGACAGTCTTTGGCAAGGCACATATATTTTTAGACGAAGATAGTGCATATTCTCTGCGAGAAAGGGCTCACTATTTGTCCCTAGAGCATGATTGAATCAGTATTTATAATCAACTAGTCGCTAACCCGTGCGATGCACGGGAAAGCTATTGTATACGAAGATTTAAACAATTCTTTATTTCTTCAACTTTGATTTCACATTACGATTCCTATCCTTGATATCAAACATTAAATTAAAAAAATGGAAAATATAAAACAAACTTAAATTAAAATTAGGATTTCAATCCTTTACATCCTCAATATCCAATAAATGCTAAAATATCAATTTCCAATAAATTGAAAGACATCTTTAAAGTACTTTTTGTATCTTCTTCCTTTGTTGTTCTTACATTCATTTGAAGTACCACTAATATAAGCTTGTCAATAAAACACATTGAGAAATGTATTACGACATGTAGAAGTTAGATATCAAATTTGTAATTTTGCTATATTAAAAAAATATGCACTTCTCAAGATAAATATTTTTTGTCAGTTTCTATAATAGAGTCAAAAACTTTCTTAACTATGTAGAATTCCCATCCAAACTTGAGATAATATTCATTTAATTATATTTGGAAAACAAATGTTTTTCCATTCAAATTTTCTACTTGCAAAGGTAGGTCGATTTTAGATTGTTGTCATGATACCCATTGACAAAGCATAAAACAGAGCGAAAATAAAAACCCCCTTTCACAATCATCAATCAATAATATTTTAAACTAATATAAATAATAATTCATAAAACAATCATTAAAAAAGACATTTTATATTATTTACAATCCATATAAAATAATAGAATTTTTTAATGCAACTAGAATTGATTCTGATCCTTTTTTTTTTTTTAAGATCAAAGACTAAAAGAATCAATTTCTAAGTATGCTGCTCTTGATTCTTTTTTTTTTTTTTTAACTTGATAAGTGCAACTCTTGATCTAACTTATTGTTTAATGGGCAAAGACAAAGAAAATAGTTAAAAAAAAAATGCCTTTAAAAATATCTTAGAAATGTGAATCCTTCTCCAATCCATGCGAAGTCAATCACTATGCAGTGTTTTATTATTCAACCGTCCTGCAAAAGACCAGAACATAAAAATATTAAATATGACACTAAGCTATCCATCAAACCCCATTTGTTCTATAGATTGACATGCACAATTCAAATTCCCTTCTCACTGCTTTAAAGTAGCAACACATCAAGAATAAATATGCATATGAGCAATCAAACTTAATGTGACATTTTTAATTTGGTATGTGCAAACATGTAAATATTGACATTTCAAGTTAATTTGCATTCAACAGCATGTGATTGCAAAATCCTTGAAAGTGATGTGCACAACTTTTTTTTTTATAAGATTGTAGCATGTGATTGCATTCATTTAGATCCAGCATGTTAATACTCTAGCTTTCTTCATCTTCTTCAAATCATGCGGCTTCTTATAAGGAGGTCCTTCACCATGGGGTAGCCCTAACTTTACCCACCAATCTTCATTTCTTGTTGGCCACCAAGGTGGCGGAGCCCCCTTTTCTAGCAAGTACTTCCTTTGAGGGGGGTCATAGTGTTGCATTTTAGAAGAAAATAGTGACCCAAGAGTAGCATCTTGCAAGTCTTGGAGAATGCTTTCAGAGTTCTCGTTTTGATTATTTTCTTCCTCACTCATGGCAAGGCATTTCGCTTCATACTTGGCAATGGCTGCTAGCCCATTCTTATCAAACTTCATCTTTTCTTTCCACCAAGCTCTAATGTTGTCAGAAGCACCACTCACTGGCTTACCCTTCTCAGGAATGATACCATAGACAAAGCCGCGAGCTTTGCAAACTTCCATCAGCTTTAGCATATACTTGAGAATCCCAACATGTGCTCTACTTCCTCCGTGCTCAGTGGTCTTCTTGGGCTTTTGCTTCTCTGTAGCTTGTTGGGTTGCAATCTTCAGTCTTTCCTTAGGCCTCTTGAGTTTCATACGATTCTTCCACATTCGCCTTTCCAATTCTTTTGCTTCGATCTCTTCATCACTCACATCTTTATCCACTATATTGTCACACTTTAATTAAGTCATCAACTTCTAAATCCAAATTGTCACCCAATGTGTCATCAACCAGCATAAGGTGGTCCATTGAACCAACTTACAACAACCCTCTGGTTGATGAGAAAAGCGCTTGGAAAAAAACAAAACAAAATCTTTAATCTTACTACTTATTTTATTTCAGTCCCCAAGCTATACAGCCACTTTAGGACAAAACAAAAAGTTGTACCAAACTCCCTAATAACACAAGGTTCTGTTACATTGAACATCAAAATCAATACACAAAAAAAACCCAAATTAATTTTCTATTCCTACCTCTCAAAAACCAAACAAAACATAATTATTTCTAAAATCTAATGAATTCACAAATATTGCGCCAAACAACCCCTTTTCTTTATTCAATCAAACCCATCTTCCCGATGACCCCAAATCTATAAAAATCCCTAGAAAGTCCTAGATTACAACAATTCAAATATTAATATACAAGACCCAGCATCCTTTAATAGATTTATAAACAATCCCACATCTCAAATTTTTTTTTTTTTTTTTGATATATAAAACCCCAATTCTCAAAATTTCCAAAAACTGAATCTTTTAAATAGATAGAAATAAATCAAACTCAAATTCTATAAAATTATTAAATTATTCGTAAAATAGGTCCACAGCAGAATCAATTCAAAGGACCAAGTTATACAACAATTTTAGTAGCCATAAAACAAAGTGGTTGACAAATGACAGCAAAAGTTGTACACTTACACTACATGTTCATTGAAATCACACAGGATAAGTCCCAACCCAAATACTTACACACAAAAACGACAGAAAATATTTACACATACCTACACACATAGTCGTTGAAATCACACAGAAGAAGACCCAACCCAAAAATCTAGGCTCACATGATGCATGCAATGTAAATAAACATTGGCGCAAGCCAAACAACCAGACAACAAAGTAAGCTCTGCATCATTTTGTACAGCATATTGCAGCTTTAGCTGCAACCTGCAACCTCCATATACAACACAAAGACTGATACTATTACAACAAAGGAAATCCCAAATTATAGCAAAATCACCTGTACAAAACTATATAAATGAATCTAGTCCATTCCATTACTTGGACTTAAGGGATATTAGAATAGAGACTCCACTTCCTGCATAAGACTCTGTCAAGAATTGAGTCATCATATATGGGGCCACTCTCCACTCTATTAAGTAGAGTAGATGGAAAAATGAAATAGTAAATCAATGGAATTAGAGATATATTTTTTTGCTTTTGATAAACGGTATTACAGACATTACTTATCATGCAAAATGAACAAATCCAAGATAGGAAAAGGAAAAAAGAATAATATACTTCTTGCTTAACTTAGTCAAGGCAGCTAGGATAGGGAAAAGTTTGTTTTCTTTTTAATAACAGAATCCTTGCCTTGCAGAATTTTAAGTAGATTTTGGTGTTCTTTTATTATGCATACTTTATACCAAGAATAGCTTATTGCATCAGGAATTTGTAAGAAAAAAAAAAGATTTTGTAGTCTATGAAACTTAGACTATATGAGGTGTTTTTGAGTGTCTAAGTTTGGGCAAATGAAAATTTTACTTATCTGAAAAATTTTGCATATGTTTCCTAAAATTTCCTATGGATCTAAGTAGACCCTTAATATTGTCCAAGATTGTTTCACATAAATTCTCCCAATAATCTAAGGTAGAAAAATATATCATTGCATTAGTCTTGCATTGTGTTATGCTGAGAAAGAAAATAATGACTTGGGCAGAAGGAGAAATTTAAAAACTTGAACTTGTTTGCAAGTAAAATTTTTTTTACCTTTCCCCAACTGGATAATCATCGAATAACCCTACAGGCACATTCAGAATTTGGGAATTACACTAGGAAATAAAACAGAAAAAAAGAAATATATAAAAGAAAAAGAGAGAGTAGAAGATGGACTAACCACATTGTTTTTGTATTACCATTGTGCAAACAAATCTGGAGCTTCTCTTATTTGGTTTGTCATCACATGCAACTCTTGAAATTGGTTATTTGCAGCTGAAGAGAACCGAACGTTCCATTTTATTATTACTTCTTAAAATATAACTAGAAATTTAAGAGAGAAAAAAAAAAAAGAAAGTGAAAGGGAATTTGGCAATCTTTGATAATTGTTTGGTTGATTCAATATGAGAAAACTTATGGCTGGGATCTGTCTTGGACCAATCTGCACAGCTAGGGACGAATTTTAATAGTGTCATTACCAAAACATCGAATATGGGAAATTTTAGACCACTCTAATTCACTTTTTATTAATTTGGGGCAACCCCACATATCATATGGGAAATAAGTCTACATGAATTGTTCAAACTCTCTCATTAAACAATATATACATAAACCCATATATGACCCACAATACAAAAGAGGTAGAGCTCCGATTAAAAAACCTAGCAATAAAAAATTCAACATCCTAAAAAAAAAATCAAAAGAAAAATCAACATAACAATCATCCATATCACAGCACAAAAGAGGCACTAACAAATTTTTAAAAGAAAAAAAATCAATCAAAATTATCTAATCCTTACATTGAATTATTATGCGGGGCAGTCACAAGAATAGAGCACATATACATGAACTAAATCATCCACCTTTTGTCAGTATTAATATATTGTGAGGAGAGGAAGAGACAAAGGAGGGAAGACAGAGAGACTACTGTTATAGGCTGGCGTTAGCAACAGCTGAAGGGCTGTCATTGAGGAATTGAAACCGTTGACAAATTAACGCTAATGAAGGGTTGCTGTTTAAGGCTCTATTTGGGAGTTCATAAGGGAATGGAATGGAATGGAATGATCATAAGAGAAAGGAAATGAATGGAATGGAATGGAAAAGAATGGAATGAAATGGAATTAAGTAACCTTAATTCCATGTTTTAAAATAAAGGAATGGAAAGAAATGAAAATGAATGGAATGTAAGTAATCTTGTTTGGGAGCAACATGGAGGGATTGGAATGAAATCATTTTATGACAATATTACTATTAGATTCCTATTTTAAAATAAATGGTTGAATATATAAGGGTGTTTTGGGAGTTTTAGTAAAAAAATCATTAAAGCTAATTTCATTTCCTTCTATTCCACCCTATTTCGGGGAGAATGAAAATTTGAGGTTTTAAGGGAATAGAGAGGAATGCGTGTTTCCTCTTACCCATTCCATTCCCTCCCACTTAAACTCCTAAACAAGGGAATGAACTTTCCATTCCCTTTATTAAAACTCCTAAACAAGGGAAGGGAAGGGAAGAATATTTTAAAATTATTCTTTCATTCATTTTCTTTCCTTTCCATTCTATTCCATTCTCTCCTCCCAAATGAGGCCTAAAAGGTGGGGAGACAGAAATTGTGAAACACAGTAAACCAAAAGGTGAGAAGACAGAAAGGGAATTTGAAACCGTGAGACACAAGCTTGGGCTTGGGCTTGAGCTTTATTATGGAATTAAAGCTATAAAGATTGGGCTTTATAGTGGAGATAACGCTGAGAATTATTTTCATTTTTTAGTATTTTAAAATTTAGGAAAATATTTTAAAATTATAAGAGAAATTCAAGAAAAAAGATGGTAATGACATGGCTGTTGACATGGCATAACGTGAGCGTAGCAACATTAATTGCTACGCTTCAGTTTTTAGTATTATCTAGATATAGATTGATTGGCTCAACTTTATAGCTTTTCTCTCTATATAGGGAAAACTCTGAGGAACAAAATTGTGCTTTTTGACCAAATAGAAAGGGGTAAGAAAAATTGTAGCTGACAATTAGTAGATATCTAATTACAAATTTTGGAGATATTGAAATTTAAGAGGCAAGTAAATTAGTTCAATAAGTGGAGTTAACTAGTAATAGGTAAGCAAGCAAGATAATTGGTGTCCAATTTTTTTCACAGGCCAAATTATCAAATGCATACATCAGTAATTTGTAGAGATTGAATTGGTATATTCATAAAATTCCATCACGTGAAGCTTGAATTACAAGTACTTTTCAACCAAGTACATATATAAACATGGATTCATCAAAATGCGCACAAAAATTAAAAAAGAAATTATGGACGCCTTAAACTAAAGGAGATAAACTATGAAACACTCATTGTATAGCTCACAGGAACACTAAACATGCTTAGAATTGCAAAATCCACCCAAAGAAATGGGGAAAGAAGGAAAGAAACAAAATCAAGCTTGCAAGTTTTTTTTTTTTTGCCAATGAAATAACCAAAAAATAAAGGGGGGATAGATTACCTTTTTAAATGAATAGTAGGAGAGAGATCAAGAGAATATTAATGTCAATCTATTGTAAGTGTAGCTAATAACAGTGGGTTTACACAAATAAAAATAGAAAAGTAGAAGAAACAATCACACAAGAAAGACAAATTTACGTTGCTCAGCCTTAGGCCTAAATCCATGGGCAGTGTCAAGAAAGTTTCACCATGAAAATAAGGAAAAATTACAAGTGTGACACAAAGACACTCATCGAACCCAAACCCAAATACACCCAAAGAACGCTCACTCTATCAATTTACTAGAGCCAAGGCTCAAGATGTTTCACAAAGAGCTCGCACATATATAGTACCCTAAGTCGAGGTGTAGAAGGATATGATTAAAATCCTAAACCAAGTACAGTACCCTGTACCTAGTTAAAATACCAAACCAGATGGGAATAGAGTCCTAGCCAAAGCCAACAAAACGAGTCTAAGTCAGATACGCAAATTTGAATTTCACACTTGACATTGGTGCTTGAATTCCTCACTTAAGAATATCCCTCTTAGTTGGGGATTGGGCAGCTTTTCTTGATGGTAGTTAGGTCTTTGACTACATGGAACAAACAAGAACACCTTCAATTGCTTCCTTCAACTGCTTATTCTTCATCTCTTCTTGATTTAGCTGCCAAGCAACTGGTTGCATCATCAACAAACTATCAATTTGTTATTTGCTCCAACATGATACCTAAACTTTTGCTGGACACCGAAGTCTGTCATAAGGCAAGTTGCAAGTTATGTAGACACAGTCACCCAAATATGAAACCAAAAATTGATGTTGTTCCTTTATTATATGCACTTACCCTAATTTTCCACTCTACTGCACAAAAGCACAAGTCCTTCAAGGTGGTGGACTACACAGTGCTTTTAGATGATATTTGTTGCTCTTGTAATCTAATCTGCAAAAAAGAGCAGATTAGTATGAGTTAGGATAAAACTTGATATCATCATCTATTAAGTTATTGGATGAATGAAAAATGAAATTGTTGAATTGTGTTAACTCCAATTAACATGTTGACAATTCTGAGTTGATCAGTGCCTAACAAGAAATGCATTCAAATGAAGTTAGCTAATTGTACATGTGGTGAATTTTCCACTCTCATGGAAGATGAAAGATTTCAGACACATAATCAATGCTAAAACCACTTAAGATGGAACTTCACCTAAAAATTCATATGGTGATTATCTTAAGAAATATTTTGAAAATCTTGTGGGTGATGAAAACAATAATGCAAATTTTGTAATTGAATGCTATATGAAGCTTTTGTTTTCTCAAGTTAGTGAGTGCAAGTTCCCACATTTATCCCATGTAGTAGATACCATACCGGTACCAGTACATATACCGGTATCAAAACATCAACGTTTTGTACCAGTTTAAATACCGGTCATGTATTGGCCATACCGGCCAATTTCGGGCAATACCGGCCGGTACAGGAAAAAGCCTTTTTTTTTTTTTTTTTTTTCTTTTTAGTTTTGTAATTTTTGAATTTTTATAAAGGTAGAATGATAACTTATTTGTATTAATTTATTAGTATTATTTGTTTTTTTAGTATGCAATGAACAATTAAGCTTTCTATTTCTTATATTGTGTTTTTTTTTTTTTAATTGATGCTAAAGTCTAAAACCATGAATAATTTGTTCTGAATTGAGGTTATGTTTTATGGTAAACTTTTATATTTATTATAATACACACACATAAATATAAAAAATAACGGTAAATCCGAAACGGTACACTGGTATTGTTCAGTACCGAGATATATCGTTCCACTGGTCAAACCGGTACAACCTCTGGTATGAGATTGACTCCCTTGCATTTATCTACTAATCAAAAAATTATAAGACAAAAAAAATCCATTTTTTGAATTTTGAATGTGATAGAAACTAATTACCAAGGATGACCAATAAAATCTCTGGTAACTGCAAACCAAAAATCTTTAAGACACAAAACAAAGATATTATGATCAATGGAAAACTCCTTGGTGAGAAAAAAAACTCTCTAATCCACTTGTTTATCAGTTGAGGCAATAGGAATTTAGAAGCCTATTTGTTCATGGGTTCTGAAAATCTGCTACTAGAGAATATTGTCATGGGAAACCTTTGTAGTCATTTGTGCAGCAATTTTATTTGGCATACTGGGAACATTAAATAATTTCTAGTAAGAACAAATATCAAATAAGAGTCAGGTAGAAAACTAGGAGCTTTATTAGATGAATTGAGACAGGGCCTTACCATCACCATGAATGCATATTTCTGTCTAGAAAAGTGTTGACATATATAACTATATTTATATAATGAAACTTTTGGAACATGTGCTCAAAGCCAATACTCACCGATTCAAGAACCACTACCAAGAAAATGAGCATAATTGGAAAATTAATATGAGCAACATGAAGAGAGGAGGTCCAATTAATAACAATAATGTATTCATAATTTTACTTGGGGACCAAATAGTTGGAACAATAATCATTTGTTGTCTTTTGATTGATAGCTACAGTTACTTAGCAATCCTTTGTTTTTTTGGATATGTAATAAAGATTTATTAAAAAGTAAGGACCTCTATCCATACAAGCAGTCATCACAGAAACCCTTTAAAGAATCACAAGCTAAAATGTAAATAATTAATAAAGTCTACAAAAGAGAAGGAACTCATAAAGAAGGAAAAATTTAGTTTATGAATAGATAATTCAATGCCATTAAGCATATGATTATTTGTCATTCCTTTTATAGCCATGTGAAAACTAAGGAGTTCCTGTTATTGAAATTAGAAGGTGCGGGTTAAAGTAATATGCTGTAGGTGTCATAACTCTAATTATCCACTGCTGGATTATTTTGTATGCCAAGCATCCTTAAGAATGTAAGGCAATTTCAAAAAAGATGAAAGCGAATGTCATGCTAATGAACTTAGTGCACTCACCAAGCAATCATTGTTCACCGAAAGTCTTAGGAGCCATCTCACTGGAGATCACATAGTTTCTCTGCAAACCAGCAAGTCAGTTGACCATGGATCATGACAATGCTAATTTCTTATTTTCTTAGTAAGTTGTATCGACCACTTTGCTTTTAGGGCAGGATCAGATGGTTTTCTCATCGACATATATACACCATGTCTGGACCTCACAATATCATCAAAACTTGTTGTAGTAACTAATGGAAACCTTAGTCTAGATTAAAATATTTCCCTTGATAGTTCTTGTGATTAATTTCTACCAGAAGCTTTATGAATATTGTTATGTAGAAATAAAGGTTATACTTTGAGATGCACAACAAATAATGTAGGAATATAGGTTATACTTTGAGAAGAACAAAAAGTAACATTTATGACTAACAAACGTCACATGTGGTGAAAAGTCTGATAATCATTTTACCATGAAATTAATCTGTCTATGAAATCAGGGAGTACTCCGCAGTCTGCTCTAACAACAAGCTATGCTCTTCATTCATTAGAACCTACCAAAGCTCTATTTCAGAGTGAAATAAAAAGAAAATAAGAGAGGAAACTAATAATATGCCAACCATATTCCAAATAAATTTCCAAAAAAATGAAACCTAATTTGTGAGAAAAGATTAAATTTGGTAATAAATGAGATAGCTACCGTTTCTTTTCTAATAGTTTGCTGCATAATCTTATTACCAACTAGGTTTGAAGAAACATGCACTCTTAAACTTGTAGGTTTCAGTAGTCAATACTACTCAGGCTTCTGCTAAAATACAATACCCAATAAACTCACCATAACTGATGAAAGGGAAAAATTAAGATAAAGCAAGACTGGTATTCATAGAATTAATTCCTCATTCCAAGAAAGAATTCATTGGGATTTTTGTATTCTCTACCAGAAAGTATTATTATTACTTTCTTTCTTTCTCCCTCCCCCCAACCCCTCTCATCACACCCTAAGTCCCCAACAAAAGAAATGGGAAAAACCCGGTTGCCCATTCGCCTCAATATGTAGGGCTAAACTATACTAGCTAAGGCGATACTATGAATATTCAATCAGAATCAGGTTGTGAAGAGGTAAAGGAAGAGTCAAATACCAAAAAGGACTCTAAAGGGGGAGGTTAGGAACTTATGATACGGTGTATGACTTACCTCCATGGATGATTCATGCAAAGATTTTTTTTTTTTTTTTTGAGAAAATCATGCAAAGAAAATTGAAACTACTTTTCATAGATCATTTTTTATTGTAAGAGTCATGATTTCTAAAATTTAATGAGGTGTAGCCCCTTTATTCAAACTAGTTGAAAACCAATGCAATACACGGGAAATTTTTGCCTAAAAGTATATTGGTCTCAAGTTTTGCATAAAAAGTATAATAAAATTATGTTAGTCTCAAACTGAAACAATAAACTTGGTTTCTGTAGGATTCTGATCTTCACTATTCACATCAATAGGAATTGAGTAGGCCAGAAAAGCTTGAAGAGGATTCGTAGAATGAACATCTAAATAAACATAGATTTGCTAAATAAAATAAGTACATATTGTTAGCCACAATATATATATATATATATATTTTAATTTTAAAAACAATATAAATCAAGAACTAACAATAAAAAAAGTAGTGCACATATATTTAAATAACTGAATGAAGTAACATTTATAGTAAAAATATCACAAATGGCATACCCTTTTTGCTCATGGATTTGATTGAATGAACATATCACTGATTTTGGTAATGAAATTCTGCTTTACGCCAAACCATGTAAATACTACAAGAAGACTTAAAAAAAATGGTACGCATCTAACTAAAAGTTTCAATAATCCTCTCTACTTTCTACCATATGGTATACCAAAACTATTTTTGCATCATAGATTATATGCCAAATATTTTTGGCTAGAATCCTATAAATTGTCTAGATTTTCAAAATGAGCAAATGCTATTAGGATATATGACCACAGTATCTCAATTGTTTGTCAATATCTGAACTTATGATCATCTTTATGCTTATGATGGACCTACCACTTTCGTGCATTTGCTTAAAAAAAACTGCATTTTGAATGCATTACAAACAGTTTGATCCAACTTGTTGTGAATTTCTAAATTGGCTATGGGAGCATATCAAAAGTCATGTCAACAAATTGGTCTTCATAACTATTACCATAGCTTCATTGACAACTCAAATTTAATAAAAATATAGTTGATTGCAATATGACTATTAGTGACTATGTCATATTGCATACCATTTGACATTTTTTGTAACACAGTAAGAGAAGTGCTCATTATCTTAGAAGACAATCCTTACAATGTGCAGCTCATAGGTAAGATTGATATTATCTTCAATTTAAGGAATCCTAATATACCACTCAAAATGAGAGAGAGAGAGAGAGAGAGAGAGAGAGAGAGAGAGAGAGAGAAGTTTTGGAAAAGGAAGAGAAAATAGAGTGGTGAGACTGTTGAGGGTAGATTGTACATTTCCTTTTTTTTTTAGAGTGATTGTCTATTTTCTTTGACTGTACATCTCCATTAGTTTACTCAGGAAGACTGAATTAAGACTTGAAAAATGAGTAGGAATGTTGGTTTTGTCAGATGGGATCATTGAATTCGGAATGTAAACCATTGTTTTTAAAGAAGCTGAAGAGTGTGTGTAGTCTGAAGGGAAGCTTGTACGAAGGAAGAGAGCTTCTAAGTGAGTCATGATCTTGGGTTTCAAGTTGTATCTACACGTGGGGGAGGAGAAAAGAATTTGTAAGTGGGTTAGACTCTTGGCTTTCATCTGCACATGGGAGATCAAGCTTGGGTCATAATATGTAAGGGAATAAGTGGGTTCAGGCTTTTCATAAGGTTTGGTTTGATTTGGTCTAATTTTCAACAGCAACCCATCTTTTAGATATGTAAAAAAAATTTAACATGATCCTTTGGGTAACAATAAAAAAGAGTTAATGAAAAGACATTAAAGAGGTTAAATGCAATATTAGAATGCCACATGACAGGACCTCATGCACTCTCACATGAGGTTGATGCTTATATATATATATATATATATATATATATTGATTATTTGAATTCCTCTCTAAATCAAAGTGTCACAAAATTGAAGAGATGGCAGAAGTTGTTATAGAGGGCTGCCTATATAAATCAGCGTGATCAAAATCTGAAGCTACACAATGAAATGATGCATCTAGTTCTGATGCTAATGTTCATAGAAAGTACAGGTTAAATTAAGCTTGTATTGACAATAATAGTAATCAACATATACTGGATATCTAGTTTTTTAAGAAACTATAATAAGTGTTATGAAGCATATCCAGAAAGAAAACCCTTCCTCTCCTAATCCCTTCCAGTCACAACAACAATAATGAGGTAAAATTAAATAAAATAAAACACTATTTCTTTGTTGTGAACTAGACACCTGTATTTTATTACCTTTGTAACATCTAACCAATAGGACTCTACAATAACTGAAAGGCAACTGTCAGGAAAATGAATCGTTCCTTTGTTTGGGTACTACTTTGAGCATTAACATCAGCTTATGATCTTAACCCAAGGCAACTTGCAATCTAAAAAAATATATAGTTAGAAAAATATGGTACTTTGATTTTTTTTTTTTTTCAATTAAATATAGGAAAATTTTCCATTTAAAAGGAGAAATCAACTCCAAGTGCAGCACCAAGCTAAATCCACCCCTGAAACTGTGAACTTCTAGAACAAGTGTAGCACCTTTGTTTTTAAATAACACCAAGATACCAAACAAAATAAGAAGGAAATGCATGCAGAAATTCTTCTGTTATTGACAAAATAGTTGTTAGCAACTTAACTTAAATTTTGTGAAATTTTGTTGTGGTTGTCATCATCATTTGTAGATACTGCACAACAAAAAAAGGGAATAAACACAGATATATATATAAACACAAATACTGCACATCATTAGTAGATACTGCAAGTTTGAAGACTATATAAAAAGGAATGAACAAATAGAATACCTGCACAAGAAGCTTATTTCTGTACTGTAGACGTATGTACTAGATTTAATCCTCCCCACAAACATTACCACGATATCACCATGTGCTAATTTTCTCACTATTTACGCTATTTTCTCACCAGATACACCACCTAATCAGCTCAGTTTGAGATACCATCATATAAATTTTTTGAAATAAGAAATAGATAAAGGAAAATTCACATATTTTTTTCCTTATATATGCCGAAATGATGAAAAGAATGAAAATGCTAATACCATTGAGTTGGTGTCTTGTAGAAACCAAAAAAATTTCATTAAGCTCCATGTCTTGGAGATTAAAATGAAGAAATTTGGGTTTTGAGTTCTATCAAAGACGGAAAAAACAGTGATAAGTAGACCTAAGTTTTCTACCATTGAAATGGATCCCCTTCCAACTCTAGGATGTAAAGAAATCTAATGGAAATCCCCACATACTTCCTTTTGCATCTTTGTGGTAAGATGAGACACTGACGAGTTCCCAGTATTTACAAATCTCAGGGCAATCCTTACGAATCTACAATGAAAGATTTAACTAGGGAAGGAACAAGATAGTTTTTTTTTTTTTTTGTTAATTACTCGTACCAGTTAAGGTTTGAATAAGCATGCAGTCTAAAACTCTTATCAGCTTTAGTATTCACTTCTCCTCAGGCTCCTGCATATGCCTGAAACCAAAGGAAAAAGTTGAGAACTAGATCAGTATTTGATTAGAGAGAATTGGGAAAGGAAGATGTATGAACTTTTAGATACATTGGAGTCCAATCCTTCTAAAATCAATTTCAAACTCTAGGATGCGAGTAGCTCAGTCCACTCTTACCTATTTCCACCTGCATTTTTTTTTTAAATAAGTGAGAAAAGATATACAAGTATACAGCAAAGCTTCCAATATTATATTTGTTCCAAATTGTTTTGGTTCATTGTAATTTAATTCCTCCTTTCAAGTGAGAATTCATTGGGATTTCTGTATTCCCAACCAGAAAAATATCTCTCCCCCCTCCCCATAACCCCCCCCCCCCCCCAAAAAAAAAAAAAAAAAAAAACCTGATTGCCCCTACCCTTCAATAGATAAAGTTTTAAACTGTCTTCAAAGCTATACAAAATTGTGGAAACAAATTATGACTTACTTTGTAAGGGAAAAGTATATTTGAATAATAAAAAATTGGAGAATTATAATATGCAAACCTCATAAACTAAGATATAGAAGCAGAAATTAAACCAGTACAAGATTTTAGATGCGTAGGCTCACCTGTCGCAGGACTCATGACTACTTCCATTCTTTATAAAAGCAATCATCAACATATCTCAATGAAATTATGCCGTGAGAGTGAGACACAGCAAGTTGGAAGCATATATAGAAAATGGAATTGAACCAAGAAAATACCTCACAACAAAGCTAATTCTTGTAGTGTGGTTGCTAGATTCAATTCTCCCCCACAATATTTCCAAATTCAAATCTCCCCATAATAATACCAAAATATCACTATGTGCCAAATTTTAGACTGTTTACGCAATGAGAAATAAAGCACCGCAGGTACATTATCTCATGAACTCTATTGGAAATACAACATATATAATTTTTTGAAATAGAGAAATAGATGATGGAAAATTCACATATTCTTTTGTGTAAAGTTGTAATTTACAATTATTTTGTGTTGGCTTTAATTCCGTGTCAAATTTGATTGTAATTTTGTTCAATATTTTATATCCTGTATTTTATGTGGGATTTATTTGTAAGGGTTGTGTGTGAGAGAGAGTGTGTGAAGACTCAAAGCAACATTGAAGACAAAAGAGGTTTTCACGGGTAGCACGCGAGTAGCCTTCCCACGAAATGAAACATGTGCTCAGCACATGACTAGAATGTGACGAGTTGAGACAAATGGTGATAGCTAGTTTTCGCGAGTGTCTCGCGAGTTAGGCCTTCTCGTGAGATACTCATGAAACAGTCTGTTTGCTATTTTGTCACATCTGCTCCACTACATCCTCATACATACTATATATACCATCATTACGCACATATTGAAAAGAGAGATTTTCAGAGAGAAAACCCTAGCCACAAACCCTTGAGAGTGAGAGATTGTCATACCCACAATTCTCTACATCATCCATTGTGGTTTTCCTTTACTCCTACTTCTTCATTTCCAAATTCTTGAGAAATTGATAGCCCAAACACTTACCACACTTATACTGAGTGTCAAGTGAGGTTTTGGTGTTGCTGGGAAGTATTGGAAGAAGCCAAGCTTTAGCGGATGTAATCGGGCGCATTGTGGGATTTAGAAAGCTAGACAAAACACGGTTTCGAGAAGCCTTGTTGGAGTAGGAGCTTGGAGGGCTTAGGTGCACTGGGTAGACTAAGCTTGAAAGGTCTCTTGCAATTTGATAGGCCACAAACGCGTTGACCCCTTGTGATGAATTAAGTTGATTAATTAACTAAGTTATTAATTAATCAAATTAACATGCAAATTATGTGGTAGTACAAACAAATCACCAATAAACTAAAGCATGTAGCGGAAATTAAATGATACAGTGATTTGTTTACGAATGGGAAAAACCTATACGGCAAAAACCCCACCCGGTGATTTTAAAGTCACTACTCCCGAAATTCCATTATTATCACAACAAGCGGTTACAAGTAAAGGAATCCCAAGTACCTTACCAACCTACAGTTGAATTCTTACCCCAATACCCAATTGGACTTGTTTTGTAGTGACAATTTCTCCTTTTGATGTACGGCTCTCAAATACGTGACTAACTAATTGCGCGGATTCCAATACGCGACTTCTTCACAAGAGAGATGAACTAGGGTAAGAACTTTGTCTCAGGTCACAAATTGCTTGAACAAGGGTTTCTCAATACTTGTGCAGCTTGTGTACCATTTGACGGTCCTTAAAATAATCCTTTTATATGTTTAGGGTTAGAAGAAAAGAAATCTCAAAGACACATCTACGGATTAGAATAAAAAACAGAACTTAGAATCTGTTTTTCTTAAATCTCGACAGTTAGAGGTGTCGAGGTGCTGTCGAGCCTCGGGGTTGAACAGCTTCTTAAAGCTTGATAGATGCAGTTGTCGAGCCAGGTGTCGAGTTTTAATAACTGGCACTTCTCAACTTGAATCTTGGACAACTTGCATGGCTTTAACACTTGATCTTGAAACCTTGTTTCTTGAAGTATTAAAATCATCCTAGAGCTACCCAAATACAAGCTGAGTGCGTTTTGTCAAATGATAAGCCAATTACATAAAAGAATGACATATGTTTAAAACAAAATGAAACACATATGTCCTAACACTATTCGTGTATTCCAACTTATTGTCTAGTGGATCGATTTACCACTTAAAGGGCGGTGGAGAGGTTTTTCGTCGAGTTCTTCGGTTTCCTATTCGATAACACATCGACGTGTTATCTTGTGTTTGCATTTCTTTTCCCTACTCTTTTAGCTTTCATTTTACTGCTGTAATTTGATGAATATGGCTTAGAGTAGTTTTATTATTATTCGCTCGCATTTACTCTATTCCGCACTTAGTTTAAATTAGAGTAAAATCAACCAAGCTGTAATTTATTAATTTAGGGTTTAAATAGCTCTTGTGTTTTAATACAAATTCGAGCTTTCAATTAGTATCAGAGCGGGTGAACTTGCTGTGATTTCATTATATAAGTGCGATCCAAGACCCCTTTGTGATTGATTGGTCACAATCTCTCAATGCTTCACCATACTTTAATTGGAGCAATTATGCTTTTTGGAAAGTTCGTATGAGGGCATTCCTTAGTGCTATAGATGAGTCCGTATGGGATTCCGTTGAGATTGAGTATGTTAGACCTGAGATAGCCACGTCCAAATGGGACAAGGCAGTTCTTGCTCTAGCAAATGCCAATAGCAAAGAAATTAATGTTATCTTTTGTGGTGTGTTTACTGATGAATTCACTAGATATCGCATGTGAAGACAGCCATGGAAACTTGGACGATTCTTGAGACTACCTATGAAGGTACCAAGAAAGTCAAGGACACAAAGCTCCAAATGCTTACTACCCGATTTGAAGAACTCAAGATGAGTGATGAAGAATCATTTGACTCATTTTATGGGAAGCTCAATGAAATTGTGATTGCCAAGATCAATCTCGGTGAAAAGATTAAGGATGCCAAGGTAGTAAGAAAGATTTTGAGGTCCTTACTAGAGAGCTATTGTGCAAAGGTCATAACTATAGAAGAAAGCAAAGATTTCGATGAGATCAAAATTCAAGAACTCATTGGATCTCTCCAAGCATATGAGCTGGGACTGCCTTCTCACAAGCCAAACAAATCACTTTCTCTCAAAACCATTAATGAGAGAATGGATGACTCTTCCGAAGAAGATAATGTGGAGAAGGAAGTAGCATTCTTTGTGAAGAACTTCCGAAAATTTCTGAAGATGAAGAACAGAGAGAAGTCTTTCAACAAAGGAAAGTTTTCATCATCCAAACGTGGTAGGAAGGAGTTCAAGAAGAAAGATGGGAAGAACTCTCAAACCTCCAAGGAGTTGTGTGCTAAGAATGTAACGGCCATGGACTTATCAAGAAAGAATGTCCAAACTACTCGAGAGGAAAGGGTAAGGTGTTTGCCATTACTCTTAGCGACTCTGAAAGCTTAAATTCAGACACGAAAGAAGAGTGTGACAGTGATGGGAACTACAGGGCTTTCATGGCAATTACCTCCATTGATTCTAAGGATGAATTGAGTAATTTGGTAAATGAACTTGGTGAGCATTTCAAGGGTGAGGAAGTTGAAGAATTGGAAGATGAAATGGTATGCCAAAATGAAGTGAGAACAACCTTCAAGAAGCATATGATTCTTTGCTAAAAGATTGTGGAAAATATGCCAAGGTTACGAACCATGCTGTGAGAAAGATGAAGAAGATTGAAGAAGAGCATAGGTGTACTCTTGTGCAACTTAAAAAGGTAAAATGTGAACTAGAAGGACTCAAGGGAGAGCTGGTTGAAGCTTACTCTAAGATTAAGTTTCTTGAACTTGAAATAATCCAAGCTAATGTCAAGGTTGAGTGTATCTCCACCAAGAAAGTTGACAGCGTGTTGTCCTTACAAAAATCTTCACATGACAAGGCCGGTTTGGGTTATATCGAAGAAGGAAGCTTTTGTAGCGAATCCAAGAAGGAAATGAGGTTCGTTTCAGCCAAGAATATTGAGAAACTTAAAGAAATGAAGCCTGAGACTGAGACCCCTGTTGCTAAGAAGAGAACTACTCGTGCAAAACCAAAAGATAAAGAGAAGTCATTATTCAAAAATCAAAGGGGGCCTCAAGTGAAGCATGTGTGTCATCATTGTGGCGTTCAAGGTCACACAAGACCCAATTGTTTCAAGCTTCATGCACACAAGAAGGCTGACTCCATGTGTGACCAAGAAATTTCAAAGAAAAGGCCAAAGGGAACACAACTTAAGGGAGAATATGAAGGACATCTCCTTGGAGACGTCATGGAAATGTTGAAGAACATCTCTCTATGCCTTACTAGCTTCACTCTGAGGTTGGAAAGCTATGTTAGTCGTACCCCTCCATCTAAGGTTCTCACCTAAAACACTCGAAAAGTGTGGGTGAAGAAGGGTACTCATGCATGATTACTCCTTATGCCCTTGCATTAGTTCTTCCACTATTTAGTGTTATAGGTTCATGCATCATGTCATGCAAAACCTTCTTGTGTTATTGCTTTCGGTTCATAGCATGTTTCTTATGCAAGTTGCGTTTTATTCTTATTTTTGTTGATTTTACTTTTCTTGTTATGTTTTTGAGTGTGTTGAAAAATTCAAAAACATATAAAAATTGAAAAATCTCCAAAAAGTTTGATCACTTGTTTTGTGTATATCACATGTGAGTTTGGCCTAGTACCTTCGTACTAATGGCGTATTGTATTTACGAGCTTAGCTCATTTTGTGTGCACATCTATCTTTGTGGAAAAAATCTTGAAATCTGTGTGTGATTGTTGTAAATCGATCTTCAAACTTGTCATGAATGATTAGTCAATAGTCTTGTTGGTCTTGATACATGAATAGATTTGTGCTTATATCTTTTCCCACGTTTTTATGTTTTTGTTTATAGCTCATCGAATGTTAAATCTCGAAAAGAGATATTAAACTGCAAAAGTTGTCGTACACACTAGTATTTGACTAGGAAATAGGGAAAATGACTTGTATTGAAATGTATGGTGCCTCAAAAAGCCAAAGGCTCACTCACAAAGTTGAAATATCAAAAATTTCAGGGATCGATCTCAAAATGATATGTATTGTTCAAAATTGATCAAATGTTATGATTTTTAAAAAAGCCAAATGAAAAGCTTCAAAGATATGTAATCATTTTATTGTGGGAGATCATATATGTTCATTTTTATAATTGAGATAGTCCACTTAACTTAGTACTAGTTGTGTATGACTTGATTGAATTGATCATTGAAGCTTCACTCTAGACTAAGGACTGTTTCACTTTTGATACTTACACACAACACATAAAACTTTGTTCAATGAATGCTTATTTCATTTGTGTGATTGTACGTGTTCAAATGTGATGTGTATACTCACTTACTTGTCGATCAAACCCAAAAAGATTTTTGAGTATTTTATTTGTTTTTGAAAGCGTTTTTATGGTTTTGTGTTTATGTTTTTGGTCAAAGTGAATTTTTCTTGTTTTTCAACAAAAACTTGTTTAGAGGAATTTTTGCGAGAAGCTCGCGACTAAGCTCTTCTCATGAAAATGGGTTAAGGTAAAAGTATGAAAACACAAAATTCAGACAGAGACTTTCAAGATTGTCTTGCGACTGTTTCACGACTAAAGGCTTCCCGCAAAAGATCTTGTGCTTCAGATGTGTTTTTCGCGAGTATGTAACCCGCAAAAAACGCGTGTTTTCAATTTTAAAGGGCTGATGTGACAGATTTTCAAACACATCCTTATTCCCTCGTTTTGTCTTCCTCGTGCCTTTCTCAAACCCAAAACAATTTTCACTCAAAACCCTATCAATTTCAAGTTCAAACTCTGCAAAATCACCATTAAGGTATGCTTTTCAACAAGCTTTTCACTCTTTAACTTAGATTATGCAGAAAATTTTCTAGGTTTCATTGATTTGGGGATTTTTGAAAGAAACATTAGGAAAGTTGGTTTTTGTCAAAATTTGTTCAAATTTTTTATCAGGCTTTGCCCTATTTGTCTTGTTTGTATCTGTGTTGGCCCCATGTGGCAATTCTGACTATTATTTAGGCTGAATTTCACATGATCATGCATTGTTTACATGCTAAGTAGAGTGTTGCATATCATGTGTTTGATAAAATGCTCAAGTGGCATTTTTGAGTTGTTTTGGACTCCAATGAGTTCCAATTTTTGGGATTATCCATGATTGAACTTGTATAATATGTTTTGATCATTGGGTGTGTGTTTTACACACTTTTACCCAAATGTGCCTATCCATGCCTTGCCATGCATCTCCTAGGCACACCTCATGCACACTTGATGCATACACATGCACAGTGGACTTTTTTTTTTTTTTTTTTTTTTTTTTTTTTTTTTTTGCATTTTAGTGATATTCACACGTTTTAGCACTTGAAGCATGTTCATTTAACATTGTTGTGCTATGTTTTAAGTCTTTGTGCTTATTTTTATGAACTAACTTGACGCTAATCAAGTTTGTGTTATTGTCTTTGTGTTTTTGCACTTGTTTTCTCTTTGTGCTTTATGTCTGTCTTGTAGATGTCTCCCTTCAAGAAATCAGCTATAAAAGGGGGAAGTAGCAAAGGAGAAGAACCCGTGATAGATCTTGACAGTTTCACCCCGAAATCAAAGAGGACTAGGTCTTCAACAGGGCTTTATGATGTTCACAAGTTCAGGGCATACGCCGCATCTCAAGATTATGAGAAATATTTCAAAGATGCCCCCTTGTTGGTTGAAAGGGCAGCTGAGCAAGCCTCTCTCCTCGATACGAGCATTCCAAAATGGTTTGTTACCAAGGATTGGAATTTCCTTCTATCAAGCTTTGATGAATCGTACGAGAATATGGTGAAGGAATTCTATGCGAATGCCATTGTTAAGGGGGATGAGCTCAAATGTTGGGTGAAAGGAAAGAACTTCACAATAACACCCACTTATCTTGCTGACATATTGCATATCAACCGGCCTATGTTTCCAAAGCCTCCGGTGTATGATGACTTAGATCTCGAGCAGGATTTTCTTCGAGAAACTTTAGGAAAGAATTTGGAATTCTCTTCAAATGGAAAAGTGGTGAGTGTTGCATCACTATCACCCGAATTGAGGCTACTCACAACAATCATGTTCCACAACTTCTATCCTCTCTCAAGCACCGGTTACATGAATCTCGGTCGGGCCTTATTTCTCCATGACCTGATCAATGATGAAGAGATTGATATTTTCTCTCGTATCTTCCACATCTTGAGCAAAACAGCCGAGAGGATTGCTTCAAGGAATTGCCTTCTCTTCAGTTGCCTTATCTTAAAAATTCTGAAGCTCAAGGGTGTTCACTCGTTGGAAGATGAGAGACCATACCCACGACCTAATCCAATCAACGCTCGTACTCTCAATGCCAGCATTAGTCACACCTAGAAGGGAACCAAGCAAGAGAGTCATGCTCCTCATGCTAGTTCTAGCTCTAGCTCTCATGCCCCTAATGAGAAGTTAGACATCATTATGTTGTCTATTCAAGACATCAACACTAAGATATCCAAACTTGCATCTATCATGCACTCTCAACACATTCGCTTCGACACGAAGTTCACTTCTCTCCATACTCAATTGGATCAAATTCAAAGGAAGCTAAAGGAAGATGAAGACTAATTCCTTTGGCCATTTCAGTCAAAAAGGGGGAGAAAGTTTTGAGGGGGAGTTGCACATTTTGAGGGGGAGCATAGCGTAGCACATGCACTTCATAGATATATTGGTTAATTTTTGGTGGTTTAGTTGTTTACTTTCTTTTTCCATAGTTTCTAGAATGTGTTTCTTTACATTGCTTTCTTTTAAAGTTTTAAGTACTTTGGTTTAAATTCCAGTTTAATATTCAGTACTTTGTATTTATCTCATTGCTTTGTAGCATTTTTTTTTAGTACTTTTAGTTTATCTTGAGTACTACACACTTATGCCATTGTTGGATCTTTTATCCTTAATGCAAATACTTTGGTATTTTGCATTGGTTGTGTATTTTGGACATGAACTTGATTTTTGTTTTGCACTTAATTGCATTGCGTGTCCGGATGATCATTTACTAGTTAAATGATCATTGTAGTCATTCTTTAATGACTGTTCTTGTATGATCAAGTTATACTTCACTGTTTATATCTTGTTGTTTACCTTGATTACATTATACTTGCTCTTATACGTTCCTTGTATTCAACTTGTCATGAGCTTAATGAAAGTTTTGTTTGTGTGTGAATGTTTCAAGATACAGGTATATGTGTCCAAGTGCTTCACAGCTTCTAGATTAGATGTGAGTGAGTTTTGTCATTGTTCCCAAACTCACGTTTAAGTTTAGAGTTTGTTGTAGGATGTTTTGTCACAGAATAGCCAAAGGGGGAGATTGTAAAGTTGTAATTTACAACTATTTTGTATTGGCTTTAATTTCGTGCCAAATTTTATTGTAATTTTATTCAATCTTTTGTACCTTGTATTTTATGTGGGATTTATTTGTAAGAATTATGTGTGAGAGAGAGAGTGTGAAGACTCAAGGCAACATTGAAGATAAAAGAAGTTTCGCGGGTAGCTTGCGAGTAGCCTTCCTGCGAAATGAAGCATGTGCTCAGCCCATGACTAGAATACGAAGAGTCAAGACAGATGGTGACAGCTGGTTTTCATGAGTGTCTCACGGGTAAGACCTTCCCGCGAGATACCTGCGAAACAGTCTGTTTTGCTATTTTGTCACATTTGCTCCACTACATTCTCATACACACTATATATACCATCATTACTCACATATTGAGTAAAGAGCTTTTTAGAGGGAAAACCCTAGCCACAAACCCTTGAGAGTGAGAGATTGTCATACCCACAATTCTCTACATCATCCATTGTGGTTTTTCTCTACGCATACCTCTCTATTTCCAAATCCTTGAGATGTTGATAGCCTAAACACTTACCACACTCATACTGAGTGTCAAGTGAGGTTTTCGTGCTGTTAGGAAGCATTGGAAAAAGCCAAGTTTTGGCGGATGTAATCGGGCGCATTACAGGATTCAGAAAGCTAGACAAAACATGGATTCGAGAAGCCTTGTTAAAGTAGGAGCTTGGAGGGCTTAGGTACACTGAGTAGACTAGGCTTGGAAGGTCTCTTGCTATTTGTATATCCCAACTTATTGTCTAGTGGATTGATTTACCGCTTGGAGGGCAGCGAAAAGGTTTTTCGCCGAGTTCTTTGGTTTCTTCTTCGATAATACATCAGCGTGTTATCTTGTATTTGCATTTCTCTTCCCTACTTTTTTAGCTTTCATTTTATTGCTGTGATTTGATAAATATGGCTTAGAGTAGTTTTATTGTTTGTTTGCTCACATTTGCTTTATTCCGCATTTAGTTTAAGTTAGAGTAAAATCAACTGAGCCGTAATTTATTAATTTGGGGTCTAAACAACTTTTGTGTTTTAACACAAATCCGAGCTTTCATTTTGCCTAATATGTGAATTAAGTTTTAGGATGCAAACCTTACAAGTAGACAAACATGGATAAGTAAAAGAAGAAACAAACGAGAAAATACCTGAGTTGTTGACTTGTTTAAAACTTGTCGCACCCAAAATTTTTGATTAAACTCCAATTCTTAGGAGCAAGCTTCTTTGGCGTTTCATTTGGTTCTTCATCTGAAATTTAATCACCAATAAATATAGAGGATATTAAGAGAGAATAATAAACATGTTGAAGAAGAAGAAGTTGGGTTATTGATTTCTATCGAGGACTAGGATAAAAAATGGTGACTTAGAGAGATACCTAAGTTTCTTCCCTGTCGGTCCCGTAGCAAGTTTGGGATGTGAGAAATTTTATGCCAATCCTCACCTGTTTCCCTATTGCATCTTTTTAATAAGATTGGACAATCCTCAATACACAGTGTCTTCAAAGAGGTAAGGCCATGCATCCCTTAGGCAACGATGCCAAATTGGGGCATTCCGAAATATATAGTGTTTCCAAACATGCAAGGCCACCCATCCATTCAGGTAATGATGTCAAATTGGGCCACTTCGAAATGTCTAGTATACACAGAGATGTAAGGCTATGTATTCCTTCGGGGAGTGATATCAAATTGGGGACTTCTGAAATATACAATTCTTCCAAAGAGGCAAGACCACCTATCTCTTTAGGAAATAAAGTCAAATTGAAGCACTTCGAAATTTCTAGTGTCTGCAAAGAGGTAAGGCCGCAAATCCCTTCAGGTAGTGATTTCAATTTGGGGCAAATCAAAATTTGTAGTAATCGAAGAGACTTGAGGTTGCAGATCCGCTCCGGTATAGTGTTCAAATTAGGACAATAATCAAGCATGAGCTTTTGCAGGGAGGTGACATGAAGCCCCACTAGAAGGGACTCCAGTTCTAGATGCTGAAAGAGACTTAGAAACTTGAGCTTCCTAAGGCCTTGCCATTCCATCTCATTCACATCATTTGGAAAATCAAACACCTCAGAAGAAACAAATGTCCAGTATCTTAAGTGTAATGAGATGTCTAATACCTTGAATGAGAGGACCACGACATTCATATATCAATAGATGATTGAGAGAAATAAGATTCTGCATGAACTCCTCCGGTAGAGGTTCCTTCATCCGTCCAATTTCCAAAGATGTAAATTCAGAGAAAGGGGTGAATGAGGAGTTGGAAATTGTAGAAGAAGAAGAAGAAGAGGATTTTGATGCTATTGTTATTGCTGCTATTGCTATTTTTGTAGTCTGCTCCAAAGGCTTGAAGCTATAGTAATACAGCTCTAGCTTTTCAAGATACGGAAATAGAGGCATTGAAGTGAGATTAAGGTATCCCCTAATACATAACTTGGAAAGACGAGGGAATGTGGGCAATAAATGATTCTCTGCCTTCCTCTGGCACCATCCCTTTAGTTTAGGGCAATACTTGAGTTTGAGCCCCTCTAGAGATGGGAAGAATGAAGAATTAGAGAACTCCTCATTGCTATCTCTCTTTGATATGCACTCCAAACCAAGCAATGAATCAAGTTCAAGAACCTTAAGTTTAGGAAATTGATCCAACGGAGGTAGATGGTGACATTTCTTACAACCAAATAATCCAAATTCGACAAGATTTGTGAGCGATGGTAGCCAGGTTGGGAAGCTTACTCCCCAATACATATATAAAGACAATACTTCAAGACTTGGATGTGGCTGCAAGGCTTCGAGTGTCTTCTCATCAGAAACATTCCCCTCATCAACTTCGTCTTCAATCCAATGCATTTCCAAGAGTTGAAGGTATTGTTTCTCTTTCAAATTTGCAACCTTAGATTCTGATGCAGCATCTTCCCCATGAAGTAGTTCAATTGGTATATTTTCTCTTCGGTCCTTTCCCACCTCAGATTGTCGCACTATATTCGAAGATTAGGCAATAGCTCCAGTCCATGTGGCATAAGAGTCATTTGCATGCAGCCACTAATGTCATGATATATGAGGTTGACTAGCTTGGTAATATCTCTTGGCAGTGCTTTAAGTTGTGTGCAAGCAGTGAGTTTGAGTGTCTGCAAATTCTATAATCTTGTAATGGAATTAGGAAGAGTCTTGATATGCTCGTTATAAGATAAATCGATGCTTCAACTTCCCGATAGAACTTGGAATTGTTTCAATCCCTAGATTATGTATATCCAACAAGCGTATGGACTTTAAACATGTAACAATTGCATTATAAGTTGACTTATCCAATCTTGTACATGGATTATCTGGGTGACTTGGCAAAAGAAATGATCTTATCCTATTAGCTTTAAACAATGACATTTGACTTTGCAATGATGACTCCAACTCGTGAAGGGCATTCTTATTAATGTCTTCCACGTTTGAATAAAAAGTGGTTCTATCAGATCTTGCTACCATTATCCCAAGATCATGCATAAAGTCATGTATTTTGAAATGTAATATATTTCCCCTTTCATCTTTTTCAACTTCTTGAAAGAATGATCTCCGAAGTAATTCTATAAAGTGCTCATAACCAACATCTTCTAGGTTTTGACCTGGAGACCTAATGAACTCTTGCGTGATCCACATTTGAATCAAGGCTGGTTTATGAAATTTGTAACTTTTTGGAAATAAACAACAAGTAAAACATTGCTTCAAATACCATGGAAGATGAACGTAACACAGCATAAGTATTGGTGGGAAACCATTTCTTCCTATTTCTGAATTTGAGAGTTCATTTAAAAGGAACTGCCATTCGTTTTCTGACTTGCTAAAGTACAGTAGACCTCCTATAGTCTCTGTGAAAAGAGGGAGTCCTTTACACTCTAGCACGATATTCCTTCCAATTTCTCCCACGTTTGAATTCACTGGCTCTAGTCCATTTTCAAATTCCGAATGCCTAAATAATAACCACGAATCATTGTCACTCAAATTTGTTAAAAATAATATGGAACTACTTCGTACATTCTTCGTAACCGATGCATTGCGAGTAGTCACTAATACTTTGCTGCCTCTTGTACCACCAGTAACCAAAATGTTTTTTAAGTTGAGCCATTTTACAGGATTTTCATTCCACAAATCGTCCAATACAAGTAAGTATCTCTTTCCATGAATTTCTTTCTTAAAATCATTCATCAATGTGTTCATTTCAAGGTTTTCTTGTTTTTTTTTTTTTTTTTTTTTGCAGACGCTAAGATGTTTTGAACAATTATTTTTACATCAAAGTTATCAGAGATACACACCCAGAGTTTTTGCTCAAAATGTTCCTTTATTTCTTCGCAATTAAATACGAGTTGAGCTAACGTGGTCTTCCCTACACCTCCCACTCCAACTATAGAAATGATTGAAACATTCTCTTCAACATTAGGATCCAAAGTAAATGTAGAATGTCTTCCTCTTCTTTCTGTCTCCCAACAATATTTTTGGCACATTCAAAATATATAGTCTGCTCTCTCGCCCTAACCTTAACCTGTGTCTCCACAAGACGTTCCTCAAATTTGAACTTCTTCATATCCCTTGCGATGTCATCTAGTCTCTCCCTCATTGCCTTAACCTTATGACTCATTTTAAGACCATATGCAAGCTGGTTGGATTTGAAAAAGAAGATACGTAACCTCTTTTGCCGTCTTGTTCCGTGTCATCACATCAAGTTGTAAAGCTTCAGTGGAAATGTCATCCAGCAAGTCGTCCGCTTCATAAAGTGCATCCTTCAGCACTTCCACATACTCTTTAACTATGTTGCTTTGCTTCTCCTTCTTCTCTGCATCCAGAATCATAGCCTTGACCGTGGAAACCATCTCCCCGAGTTTTACAATCTCATCTTTGACACCCCAAAGTTGTCCGATCTCTTGGCCTGCGAGATGACCTGCTTTCTCGATGATTCGTGCAGCAACGTCGAAGAGAACTCCTTTCGTCATTTCTTACTGGGAATTGAATGATTGCTATTTGCTAACTTTGTCAGAACTGAGAAGGTTAGATGTAATGGATAATTGGATATCTGTCGATGGACTAGATTGACCAAAATTACATATACCACTACTTTTTCTTTTCTTTTCTTTTTATTTTTTTATTTTTTTTTTATTTTTTCATATATTTATTATTTTCTTTTGCTAAATTACAAATTTCACCTCTAAATTTGTCTACTATTCCATTTAGTCCCCTAACTTTACGTTTATACAATTCAATCATCTAAATTTCATTATTTCATTCAGTTTTCCTATTAGTTTATGTTAAAAATGTGTAGTTATTGACCCCTCAAAACCACATAGTTTTGATTTTTTATTTTTTTAATTAAAAAATATCAAAATTAATAAAAGAAAAAGCTTTTCCAAAAATAAATAATTTTCTTTTATTAAATTTTGGAAAAGAGCATATAAATTTTGAAATAGTTTCTTATAACCCAACTCATCCGACCTACAGGGTCACAGAAGAGTTCACCACATGGGTCATTCAAAACCGCCTTCAACTCTAAAAAAAATCAAGTTTGCGGAGGGGGGGCATGTTCAACAATATTTCCAACCAAACTAATGAAAAAAACTAGTATTGTAGACAATTCATTTTGCATTTATAAAAATCCACTTTCTTTTACATTCTAGCAAGATAATAATTTCATGCTGGTAGAAAATTCCATAATTGACCCTAGCATCAAAATTCAAATCATACGAGGTCATTATTAAATTAAGGGTAAAATGGTATTTTAATTTCCTAAATTTAAAACAAGACATTGTCCAAGGTATTATGAAAAAAACAAATTTGATTAGTTTTGATTGGTGAAGGATAGTTCAAATTTAATTAAATATTAATTCCTATTGGTCCAAATTTAGAATTATGGTAAACATGCAAGCACAATAAAATTCTAAGAAGAAGAAAACGTCCAAGCTCTTGAATATAAAAATAAGTATTTTATCTTGTTAGATAATGTAATTATCTTAATAATTAGAAAAAAGAATACTTTTGAAAGACTTATAAATTTTAATTAACTACCCAACCACTTTACTTTATCTCTTAAAAAAAATCATAAATAAAATTGGAAATCCAAAAAAAAAAAAGGGGGGGGCCCACAAGTTATTAGTTGGCGATGCTTCTGTAAGTACTGTAGTGTAGAAGGCGATAGATAATTGATTTGTTTGGATTAAAAGAATTGACTAGCATATAAATGTACTTCATATGAATGATTCTTTTCAATGCTCAAAAAATTTTAATTAATGTGAATTATATTGAATACACAAAAAAACTAAGGGTACGTTTAGTACACTGAATGTAAATTATATAAGGAATAGTAATTTTTTTTTTTTTTTTTTTAGAAACAGTAATAGTAATCTTTATTACTGAGAATAGAAGGCATTGTAATAGAATAAATATTACTATTCATAAGTTTGGTTGTTACATGTAAAAAGCTTGTAAAAGATGATGTGTAAAGAAACTTTATATTTTTGGAAATATATTAATTTTAAAACCTAATATATGCACTAAGGAATAGCTATTACATTCATTTTAGAGATGAATAGCTATTCTTCAATTTAAAGAATAGTTATTCCAATGTAATAATTAGTCCATTTAATAATAATGCAATCAAATGATCAAATTAATATTACACATGAATAACTATTCTATTACAGGAGCTATCACAGCGTACCAAACGTACCCTAATTAAATTGTAAAAAATTGTCAATTTTCCTTAATTTATCTTTTTTTTTTTTTAAATCATAAATAAACTTAGAAAACCAAAAAAGTGGGGCATGAGTATCTCCTTCTCTCCTCCATCCAAACTGGTCCGAAGAGCACATGAGTCTCTCTTTTGAGGAAACACATTCCCCCAAGAAATTGCTATGGCAGCCTTGATGATTATCATCTTTATTGCTTTCCACATTACCAATTGCAAACCCCTTGTGGACTTAGAGTTCTAAGAGTGAAGCCAGCCCCTTGGGCATGCCATCTAGCAAGTGCCATTCTGAAATATCCAAGTGTGACAGCTTCTTAAGTAAGGCTATCCCATCTGGAAGTGCCTCTAGATTGTGACAGGCCTTGAGATTTCAAATTTTCAAATTTGTTAGCTTGCTTACTAGGAAGCAGGGACACAAAAACGAGTATAGGTACGAACACTATAGTACAATACAGTGACATGAGCAATTTTTGAAAAATTATAACATGAAACTGCCAGTATTACACTGGTACGACACAAATACGACATGGGTACAATACCTTAGATGAAATGTCCGTGCTTCCTAGCTTGCCTATGAAATTGGGAAGTTGAAGCTCATTCATTCTAGAAATTCTTGTAGGCTTAAAAGCCTTAAAAATTTCATATTCTTCAACCCTAGTAAGAACTCAGTGCTTTCTTCCCAAATAAAGAACATCGATATTTTTCACCTTTGAAAACTAATCCACAAGATTCTCAAAAAAAAAAAAGAAAACTAATCCACAATGTTGTTTTATTCCGTCTTTGCAGACCGCTCAAATTTGAGATCAAGAAAAGGCTCATGACCATTAAGTTTGTAGTTTTTCTGGATCAATATTAGGAGCTAATACATGCTTTGAAGTTGTCTTCAGCCTTCACTAAACATACACTGTTACACCATGGAGATTTTACAGTCGTATTCCCATTAGAATCATAATCAAGGAGCTGAGCCTGAGCCTCCTGGGCGAGCACAATAACCACACGGTGCACCAGATGTTGCATCTTAACCTGCCTCAACCAGCTTGTGCCTTCCTTAACTGGCTCAATAAAGTCCTTCACCTCAAGTTTTATAAGAATCTTATCAGCCAAATCTTCAGCTTTCTCTTCTCCAGTCCAATAGTTGGAGGATCCACCAATGCTCTCTGACCCACCAATTTATTAAAAGCCTACTCTTTACTACCGCATTTCCCGGGAAGTACAGCAAATGACAACAAGCAAAGCTAACCCAGTATCAAGGTCCTTAGAAACTTTGAGCTACTTGCCACGCAATTCATCAACTTCACTACTGAACCCATTGGTCGGCAACTAATATCGATGGACATCAAAATTTATATAAAGACGTTTTGGGTCGCCACAATGGAAAGGTCAACTTCAACTTCAAAGAAAAATACTTTTCAACAACAGCTGAAGGAAGGACTAGCACACAAGCTAGGGGAGTGGAAGGAGAAGTTACTATCCACTACAAGTAAAGAAGTACTCATTAAAGCAGTCACTCAGGCCATTCCAGCCCATACCATGAGCTGTTTCTTGCTACCGACTAGCCTATGTGATGAAATGACAAGCATGGTGCGTAACTTTTGGTGGGGAAAAAAAGGGAAGGAAAGAAAAATGGCATGGGTGAAATGGGATAAGATGTGTGAACCAAAGGCAGATAGAGGTATGGGGTTTAGGGACTTAAAGGCCTTCAATCTTGCTCTTTTGGCTAAACAAGGCTAGCGGCTCCGACAAGGCAGGAATTCCCTTTTCTATAGAGTGTACAAAAACAAATATTTCCCAGACGATGACTTTATTCATGCTAAGAAAGGCCATCACCCATCGTTTGCATGGAGGAGCATTTGGGCAGCCCAATCATTAATCAGTGACGGTGTTAAATGGCAGGTGGGGAATGGTGAAAGCATTAGGACAAGTGGACTACAAACCCATCTATGTTTAGATAGTTTCACCACAAAGACTATTACCCATGGAGGTGAAGGTTAGTGTGCTCATTGATGTAGAAAATGAAGAGTGGAAAGCTAACATGATCCGAGATGTGTTTTTGGAACATAAAGCTGACTCCATATTGAGCATCCCATTAAGTACAATACTACCAGCTGATAAACTGGTATAGACAGCAGTTGTTAATGGGAAATTTAGTGTGAAAAGTGCATACCATTTAGCTAGAAGTGGGAAGGGGAAAGACAGAGGAGAGAACACAGATCCATCACTAATGAAACACTTTTAGTAGAAACTATGGAGAGCAAAAATTCCAACTAAGGTCAGAGTTTTTGGATGGAACTAAGGTCAGAGTTTTTGAATGGAAAGCTTGCCAAAATATCTTACCCACCAAAATGAACTTATTCCATAGGCAAGTACTTGAAGACCCAATCTGTGATGAGTGTGGCTTAGAACCTAAAACCGTCATTCATGTGTTGTGCTAGTGTTCAAAAGCCAGAGAAGTATGGAACCTGTGTCATCTGCAGCATCTGGTTGAGGGTAAAAGGGATTTTGCTGATATGTTATGGAAGTGTAGCGTGGACCTGAATAAGGAGTCTAATATGTTGGACATGATGTTGATGATTGCATGGAGAATTTGGCAAAATAGGAATGAAGTGCGCCATGGAGGAAGAAGACTCATAATTGCTGCAATTTATAAATAAGAATCAAGAATGCTAGAGGAATATTATGCAGCACAAGGAACTCCTACTCAAGCCCGAAGTAACTCACCAAGAAGTGACAAATGGACTCCTCCCCCAACTGGATGGTACAAGGTAAATCCTGATGGTGCAATTTTCTCAAAGCACAAATGGACTGGCATTGGGGTGATAACAAGAGATGATCAAGGTAGGGTAGTTGCTGCAATGAGTAAGAGAATGCTGGTTCCTTTAGGTGCATTGGAGATTGAAGCTAAAGCACTTGAGGTTGCTGTTGGTTTTGCTAGAGATCTTGATATCCAGAAGGTAGTCTCTGAAAGTGATAGTCTACTAGTGTGTTCTACTATCCAGGGGGTTACCAAACCTCCTACAACTATTGCAAACATTATCTCTGGCACCATCCAACATATGCAGCAACTGCACCAGGTGAAAGTTTAGCAAACACGAAGAAAGGGCAATAAGGCAACCCATGGTCTCATACAACATGCTCAGTTTGTAGATGACTATGTAACATGGATGGAGGAAACTCCAACCATGATAGAAGATGTGATTGCTTCAGATGTAAATCAGTTGCTTCAGATGTAAATCAGTTGGTTCAGAATTGAAATAAAATAATAGAAGTATTGATTGCGTATCAAAAAAAAAAACCATAATAAGGATCCAAATTAGTTAAATATTAATTGCAGGTCCACAATTTGACAAGAGCATTAGTTGGCATCAGCTGTTACAAAATAATTTCTTTTTAACACGTGGAAAAACCTATCTTATTATTTTAGTATATTATTTTACAATACACTTTATATTACATGTTTTATTCTGTATTTTCATACATTAAAATAATATACACAACATTCTCAAAATAATAATAATAATAATATACAATACATTAAAATAATATTTACTTAAAATTCATCCCAATACAAAATAAAAAAATTGTACTTTTTGTGAATAGTAAGTTAGGAGAGGAGAGAGAGTATAATAAAAAACAATAAAATTTTACAATTTGTGAATAGTATTGTTCCAAATTTAAAATGGTATTGTTCACCCATGCTTATAGCTTGTTTGGATGGAGAGAGAATAGAGTAGAGGGAGGAAGAATAAGTTAAATTACTTTATTTGGATGTTTTTTAAGGGAGGAGGGCGAGAGATTTGGAAGGGTTTTAACTACTTCTAACCCTTCATTTTTTATTTTCCCAAATTGGTGAAATTTGGAGGGAGGGTATAGCATAGAAATGTTTGACCAAATGAATTACCAAATTTATCCTTACCTTATTAACAAAATTATAAACTATGAAAATGCTAATTATTCTCCTTTCCTTACTTTATTTTAAAAACATCCAAACAAGGTGGATGATAACCATTCTCCTCTACTCTCTTCTCCCTCCAAACTTCCAAACATAGCATAAAAGTTTAAGAATTTTTTTTTTTTTTTTTTGAAGCCAAAAGTTTAAGAATTTAAAATATCTTATGAGAGAGTTTTTTAAGTGTTTAGTATGCCAAATGCTACTAGTGCTCAAGCCTATAAGTATTGTAAATTATTAAAGTAGGGTTCAACAGGCTTATAAAATATTTTAACTAAAACTTTGTTCAGTGTTCATGTCCACTAAATGGGATAGGGCATTTAATACACAATAGCACTAAATAGTAAATACAATCCAAACCCAAATACTTTTAAGCCTGCATTAATCCTTTTTAGTGAAAGTATGTCTCATTTGTAACTTTCTCCACAAATAAATTCCTCAAAGCCTAATCATAAGTTCGTAAATTATATTATATCCGACTAAATAATTGCTAAGAAAAAGGATTAACAACATTTCAAGGAAACAAAATCAAATCCATCTGCAAGGAAGATGCTTTTATATTATTGTTGGTATAAAAATGGTTGATGACAATTTAAAACTGTTTCATGTAAGTATTGTCATTATTCATAACATGGACCTCACTCTACCTCAAGTTTTTAATTTAATTTGTCAATTAACATTTCAAACTTATGAAACTATTTCATTTGGAAGTCTCTACCTATATTTATTATTTATTTACCTTTTTTTTTTTTTAGATAGTTTTAATCTATGACATCCACTCATGTTAATAGCTCTTTATCATCAGACCAAGACACTAATCGGTTTTTGGTGTAGGCAGAGATTGAACTCCAGATCTCTTGTTCAACTATCAGAGACTTTACGAGTAGAACTAACTAAAATCCACCGTTATTTATTTACCTTGTTATGTACAATTGTAGAGCAAAATAAAATGGGGAATGGTTGATAAGAAAATAATATTTCACCAAGGTAATCAAATTCTATTTTAATATAATCACTGTCACACTCTAAGCTAAACTTTCTCTCTCTCTAAAAAGGGCATCTCTTTACCTTCTTTGTTCAATGACCATTAAATTGATTTATGAATAAGACCTATGTGAAACACAACGTTTAATTAATGAATTCTAAATTTACATGGTCTGTTAATAACGTTTTAAGGCATCTATCCATCCTTATTATTTATTTACATTATTCAGACAATTTCACTGATTTGGGATAATAATTGACAATTTAAAACCTAAAACCTAATCTAAAATATGATTTTTTTTATGAGGTGAAATCTAAAATAGGATATAAACTTTGGTTTTTTATATATGTAATTTATCCTAAAAAAATATGTATATATTCGGAACCGTCGGATCACTTTACAAGAAAGGGAGTATATTTGCTAATGGGCCAATCCAAGTAATGTGGACCCAAGTTGTGTCAAAAAGGGGAAGCTTAGACCTGGCAGACTAGCATTGAAGGATCTTTTTTTTTTTTTTTTTTGGAGGATCTTAAATATATGTTTCCATAGCCATTTTGGTTTAGGGATTAAATAATCAATCGTGCTATTCACATTTTCTAACTTCTATAATTTTGTATGCTAACTTAGAATAAGATACCACACAATATGTGGATGTAACTTAATGGATGTTTCTTCAAAATAATATTGTCAGAATCAGAATGTTTAATGAAAATGTTTGCAGATTTATTTCTCAATTGAAATTACAATCAACTTGAATTATCGAGACTAGTCCCAACATTGAACAATTATTCACTTTGATAGCAGTTTAGCAAGGACTTTTGGAGAAGGGCACATTGGGATTAAATTATCAATTGTGCTATTGACATTTTCTCATTTCTACAACTTTGTGTTTATTTATGATAATATACCACACAATATGTGGATGTAGCTTAAAGGATATATCTCTAAAATAGTTGCATCTGTTTCACTTGAAGTAATCACGGTACATACCACGATGACAACAATACCTACGAGTCATATATCAAAAAGCATGCACAAATCGGTCCTCGCCAGGCATAAAGATTTTTAAACTAGGATGGTGCCTTTTCTTGGCAAGAAGGGCACATTGTTTCTCTAGACCTTGAACTAATCAGTGTTTACGAGTGAAATCAATTGACTCGATTTTAGAGCTTTTAGTACAAAGTTCAAGGAATAATTGATAATTTAAGTACAAATTTAAGCAAAAATGCATCTGACAATCAGAAGATATTAAGTACAAATTTTCTTCTAAAATATATATATATATATTAAGTACAAATGGGTTTTCTGTATAGTGAGCTGTGAAGTCATTATATTCAAGCTGGAAAAGAAAAAGGGACCCGCCGGGGGGGGGGGGGGGGGGGGGGGTGGTGAGGTTAGGAAATGATGGAAGAAAAAGGGTAGCTGAAATCACGTTGAAAAGCCACTGTTTACTGAAGCAAGACCTGGTGGATATGTCTGTCTGTCTCAGATTATAAAATCCAACTTTTTCTCCCTCGTTAATGGCAGATTAGTTAGTTCTACTGATAGAATCCATGATACTTGAATAAGAAATTTAAAGTTTTTAATTCTCACCTACACCAAAAACTTATTTTTTGTAAAACACAAAGACATTTTGGTAAATTTGCTCTTCGTTTGTCCATGGATGCTGGAATTATTGATGTATTAGACTATTATTCTTATTAGTAGAGGAATAATATTGTTGTTTTTCCTGAATTAGCTCCTTGATGTTGGGGGTACTCTCTAAGTAGATTTTTTTTTTTTTTTTTTTTTGAGGACATACAAGAACTAAGAAGTGGCATGAACCCTATCAAAAAAAAAAAAAAAATTAAAAAAGAGTGGCATGAACAAGATGGAGAGTTTTCAAATTATAGAATAAAGCAAAATTAAAAATCGAAATGGGAGATAGAGCCCGTTTGGTAGAAGACTTTAAGTAATGTTGTTTGTAATTTTTTGAAATACATTTAAGTGAAAAAGTATATGGAAATATGTGTAATGTTGTTTAAAAACTAAAAATATGGGTTCTAAACACCCTACCAAATGCGGCCTTAAGCAAAACCAAACCTTAAGTCTTTGTTCTCCTTAGAGCAGCCAAGGCATCCATATATACACCTACGCACAATGCACTTCCCTTTTTACAAGGGAAGGGGAAGTGCATTGTGCGTAGGTTTACAAGATTCTCAAAAAAAACTTCCCTTTTTACAAGCTTGACTTCTATGTGAGGAATCAGCCGCAATAGAAACCCAGAATAGTAAATGGTTTGGGGGACTCAGCTTCAGTGATCAACGCCATCTCTCAGGAGAATATAGTGTTGACTTCTTTTGGGAATATTGTGGACGATATTCGCGCTTTAGTCTTTGTCTTTCAGTTTTTTCAATTTGTTCATGTCCATCGTACTTGTAATGTTGTTGCCGACGCATTAGTTAAGAAGGCAAAAAACGTATTTTGGTTTGCTCATCCGACAACTATAATCTGTGTGGGGCTTATGATAAATGAAATTGGAAATTAGGGATATCGTTCATTCCTTTTTTTCCAAATGAAATATGGATCCATGATGTAGCTGTGGAGCATATGAAAAGAGAAAAAAAAAAAAATTACTTAGGATCTTGTCTAAGTTGACTATTTGTTGTTGGAAAGTTTCTCACTTGCAAACCTTACAACAAAAGAGCAGCGAAAGCCACTCTTAGAAGGGCATGGGGCTTAAGTGAAGGATTACAGATGGTGGAGGTGGGGGATAACCTATTTCAATTTAAATTTAGTACTGAGTTTGATATGGAGAGAATTCTACATGGTGGTCCGTGGACCTTTGATAACCAACTTCTCTTATTACAAAAGTGGCACAGGGGTATGACTGCCAGGAATGTTCGCTTAGACCATGCTTCTCTCTGGATCCAAATTTGGGACGCTCCATTTGATATGGTGTCTCCCACAGTAGCTAAGGAGATTGGAGGAAAACTAGGTAGAGTAGAGGATGTAGAGAAAAGGAGGAATACTGATGATCACAATTTCTTTATGCGTGTTAAGGTAGCGCTACCTATTTCTAAACCTCTTAGGCGTGGGGCTTATTTGGCATGCGCAGACAGTGAACGAACATGGTGCAGGTTTAAGTATGAAAGATTGCCACTTTTCTGTCACTACTGTGGTATTCTCGGGCATAACATCCGGCATTGCGCTAAGCATTTTGTCGCTGTGAAACACGATGGAGATGTGAAGTGCCAGTATGGGGATTGGATGAGAGCCTCGGGTGGACACTCACGAATGCCACCGAAGAGAGCCACCGCAAGCCCACCGAGATCAACAAGGACTGAAGAGGAGATACAAGGGGGCGGAGGGGGTTCGCTACAGTGGGTGGATCTGGTGCCGGCAATGACAGAGAAGCATGATGGAAATCTTGGTGAGGAGCGCGAGTTAGGAAGGAGCGGAAAATTCGGGATTCAATTAAATGGCCATCAATGTCAAACCTTAAAGTCCGGAGATAACGAATCCAATTTGGATAGAAGTATCTGTGATTATGCAGGAAATGTTACAGAGGATTCAAATTCAATGGGAATTGCAGGTCACGTGCTTAGTAATGCTAAACATGTGCAGGCAAATCAAACCATTGAGCCAACATTCTCTAAAACTAAGCCCAAGTGGACCTATATTAAGCGTATGGATTGTGGGCCAACACAACTACATAATGAGAGTCCAGAAGCAAGGTTGGGTAAAAAAGGGGTTATTTGGGATACAGAACTTGAAGGTGAGATAGATGCAACTGAGAAAATAGCAAAGCAGCGAAGAATTGCAGAAGCTGAGGATGGTCACAATGAAGAATCGGCGAGGGTGGAGAACTGCCCTTGCCAGAGGCAATGAAAATTTTAAGCTGGAACTGCCAAGGGCTTGGGAACCCTTGGATAGTTCGAAGCCTGCGCGATATCGTGTGGGTACAAGCACCTACGGTGTGTTTTTTGATGGAGACTAGACTAAACAAGGAGGGGTTAGACAGTCAGATAAGGGACTTACCGTTCCCAAACAAAATAGTGGTGAAGCAACCAAATTCGGGAGGGGGTCTGGCAATGATGTGGAGGGACGGAGTGCAGCTGAGTTTAATTAATTTCTCCAAGAATCACATCCTTGTAAGAGTCATGGAAGAGGATGGGTTTAACTGGTTTCTCACCGGATTCTATGGATGGCCTGAAGCTAGCCAAAGGGGTAAGTCATGGGCTCTCCTTAATCATCTGAAATCTTTCGTTAATTGTCCATGGGTTTGTATAGGAGATTTTAATGCTATTTTGAATTCCTCTGAAAAATTGAGCAACACACCGCCACAACAAAGACTCATGGATGAGTTTCGTGAGGCTCTGAATTTGACTGAATTGGTTGATTTAGGCTTTCAAGGCTACCCCTTTACTTGGAATAATAGAAGACTTGGGAACGCTAACACTAAACAGAGGCTGGACAGAGCAGTGGGGAATGAAGCGTGGAGGGCGAAATTTCGGCTTTCTAAGGTCATACATCTATCCTCTTATGCTTCTGATCATCTTCCAATTATTTTACATGTGAGGAGCGAAAGAAAGGGGCAAGGAAGAGGAAACCGTGGGTTTAAGTTTGAGGAAGCCTGGCTCCTCTGGGATGATTGTGAGGCTGTCGTAGATGGAGCTTGGGGTAGAGGAGGCATGCTGCCAAACGCTTTGGAGTCAGCCAGACATAAAATTAAAGTTTGTGGGGCAGATTTGCTGGCTTGGGGAACAAATCAAACCCATCCAGCTACTAAGGAGATCAAACAAATTCAAAAAGAATTGAAGTTTTGAATTGTGGGGACTACAGTGAAGAATGTAAGGCAGAGCTATTGATGTTGAGTAGAAAGTTGGATGATTTATTACGTAAACAAGAAATTTACTGGGCACAGAGATCTCGAATTTCCTGGCTGAAACACGGTGACAAAAATACAAAATTTTTCCACTCAAAGGCCTCACAACGAAGACGCAGGAATCATATACAAGGAATAAGGGATTTAAATAATAACTGGGTTGAGGAGATTGCAGGAGTTGCAGTGGACTACTTTAAGAATATTTTCACAGTTGGGGAGTGCGAACGGATAGAGGCTTGCCTTAGTGCAGTGCCTCATAGAATAACCACAAAGATGCATCAATACCTGACTGGTGAATTTAGTGTAGACGAAATCAAAGCGGTGTTTTTTCAAATGGCACCAACAAAGGCCCCTGGTTCGGACGATATGAATGCACTCTTTTCCCAAAAGTTTTGGCATATTGTTGGCAGTAGTGTAATAGAGGCTGTGCTAGATTTTCTTAAGACTGGACACATGGTACCTGGAATCAATGATACTAATATTGTTCTCATCCCAAAAGTCAAAAACCCTGAAAAAATGTCAGATTTTCGCCCTATTAGCCTTTGTAATGTAATATATAAAATTATCTCTAAAGTCTTAGCTAATAGACTGAAACAGATCTTGCCACACATCATATCACCAACACAAAGTGCTTTTGTACCTGGAAGACTTATCACAGATAATGTTTTATTGGCCTATGAGACTCTGCATACTTTACATAGTAGAAAGAAGGGCAAAACTGGCTTTTTTGCATTGAAATTGGATGTCAATAAGGCCTATGACCGTGTGGAATGGGCTTTGCTACGTGGTATAATGACCAAAATGGGATTCCCAGGGCAATGGATCAATTTGGTGATGGCTTGTGTCTCTTCACCCTCCTTTTCCATACTTATTAATGGTAAACCCTTTGGAAATATTACCCCTTCAAGAGGGCTCCGCCAAGGAGACCTTCCATCACCTTATTTGTTTTTATTGTGTGCAGAAGGGTTTACAACTCTATTAGCAAAAGCTGAGTCGGAAGGGAGGATTCATGGAGTGTCTATCTATAGAAGGGCGCCTATGATATCTCATTTACTTTTCGCCGATGACTCATTGTTGTTTTGCAAAGCCTCTCAAAAGGAAGTTGTAGAGATAAATGGGATCCTTCAAACTTATGCAGATGCCTCAGGTCAGTGTATTAATATGGAGAAGTCCTCGGTTTTTTTTCAATAAGAACACTCCTGTGAGAATGCGAGATTGGATAAAGGCGAGGCTGGCTGTAAAGGAAGTGGTAAAGTTTGAAACATATTTGGGTCTGCCTACACTAATTGGAAGGGCAAAGTTTCAAACTTTTGCCTATCTCAAAGATAGAGTATGGAGGAAGTTGCAGGGTTGGAAAGGCAAGCTTTTGTCCAAGGCTGGAAAAGAGGTACTGATTAAGGCCGTTGCCCAATCTATCCCCACATACACTATGGGGGTCTTTTTACTGCCAACAAAGCTTTCTAATGGTCTCAATTCTATGTGTGCAAGCATTTGGTGGGGTCAAGTTGAAAAGGAGAGGAAAATCCATAGGCGGAGGTGGAGTATCTTAACTCAAGCTAAGAAAGTTGGAGGAATGGGATTTCGGGGATTTGAAGACCTTCAATCTGGCCATGTTAGCTAAGCAGGGATGGAGATTATTGCAAAACCAAGAGTCTCTAGTGTACAAGTGCCTTAAAGTTCGCTATTTCCCACGAAGCAATTTCCTGGAAGTAGTGGATTCACCAAACAGCTCATTTTTTTGGAAGAGTATTATTGCAGCTCAGCCTATCTTAAAAAATGGTTGCTGCTGGGGGTGGGAGATAAGACATCTATAAGGGTTATGTTGGATAGCTGGATACCTAACAATCCTACAAAGAGAGTCCTAATCCACCCAATTGAGGATATTTGGGAATGGAGAGTTTCAGACCTCATGGAACCTGAATTAAGAAGCTGGAACAGAGAGCCCATTATGACAACGTTTCACCGAAAGGATGCAGAGGCAATATTGCGAATTCCATTGAGCAGAAGACAAGTAAGGGACTCGATTATGTGGCTGCATAATCCCAAGGGCATTTATTCTGTGAAATCAGGATATTTTGTGGCAGCTCAAATGCTAATGAAGGTGGATTGGGCAGAAAGTTCACAAGGGCAAAGTGGAAATAAGGCTTGGGCAGAGTTATGGAAGCTTAGGGTGCCCAATAAAATCAAAATTTTTGGTTGGAGGGCGTGCCAAAACATCCTGCCAACTCAAGAAAATTTAGCCCGTCGAAGAATTCTGCTGGATAGTACCTGTAAACTGTGCAAGTGTGCATCAGAAACAGGGGTACATGCCTTATGGGAGTGTGGAGTAGCAAGGGATGTATGGACAAGTAGTTCAATGAGGCTGCAAAAGTATGTTGGGGGCCAAAGAGATTGTCTGCAACTCTTTGAAGAACTGATGGACAGATTGTCAAAGGAAGATTTTGAGTTATTCCTAGTCCAAGCTTGGCTTATTTGGACACAACAGAATAGGATTAACCACGGGGGTAAGCTTCAGGCACCATCCTAGCTAAATGCACGTGCCTCTGATTTTTTGGCAGAGTTTCAGCAAGCTCAGGAACAGCTCGACATAGCTAACAGGCCCAAGTGGAGTGAAGATGGAGTCCGCCACCAAATTCGAAGTTTAAAATTAATTATGATGTAGCAATATTTGCAGAGCTTCAGTGTTCGGGGTTCGGAGCGATCATCCGTAATGATAAGGGTGAGATTATGGGAGCAATGTCTGCTAAGGGCCCTCAAGTGCAAGACAGTGTGGAAGCTGAAGTCCTTGCATGCCGTAGAGCTGTAGAGTTTGCAATTGATGCAAGATTTTATGAATTGGTGATTGAAGGAGATTGTGCTTAGGTGATGACTTCCATCCAATCTAGGGTCACAAATCTGTCTAGGCTAGGCCACATAATTTCTGATGTTCAATGCTTGGTAGCTGGGTTACGTTGGGCAGAGGTGAAATTGGTGAAACGAGAGGCAAATGGGGTAGCTCACTCTCTTGCGCGTTATGCAAAACATGTATCTGATGTTGTATACTGGTTGGAGGACACTTCACCTCCAGCTGTGGAGGCACTGTATTATGATTCTATTCAGCATCAATGAATGAGTTTGTTCCCACTTTCAAAAAAAAAGTTGTTTAAGCATGTTTTAATTTTTATTATTATTATTATTTTGCTTACAATAAGGTGTAATTATTTAGTGATTTGAGAGCATAATAAATACATATTCTTTTTCTCACATAAATATTGGGTCTAACATAAAGTGGGTTATTGCATTTGTTTCATGGTCTTTATTCTTTCCTCGTGGCTTAGTTTTCCTTTCTTTATTGGCAATTGAAAATTTTTACTAGAAAAAAAAACCTTTTTCATCATAAACTTTTTCCTATTAACAATGTCCCTTCAAACTATCAATTTAATCGATTGACACCTTAATTTGAAAAAAATGTATTAAAATTGTGGAAATAAGGTTCAAATTCATGACTATAGGTTATGTTACCATGGTTTTTTTTTTTTTACATTCCGAAAACTTGAGCTATTAAAAATTTGATGAATTTAATCATGTAACCATTATTCTAATTAATAGAATTTATTTGCTCATCATGATTTTCGTTGAGAATAGTAAGATTTTGATTTTTCACGAAAACTTTAAAGCTCTCTAAAGCTAAATCCTCAAAATCATGAAATTTCAGTTTACTATATGTTCTATTTTTTCAAAAAAAAAAAAATGATTAATTTAATCCCTCCACACTCCATGTTATTCTATTATTATTACGCTCCACATATTTGAATGAACAAAGTTTTATGCTTGCTACTGTATGAGCAATGTGTCAATGTGTCTGTTCAACAAATAATTTCACAATGGTACATGTTAATGAATTGAAATGAATTATTTCGATGTTGGTTAGTTTCTTCACATTAAATTGTCACTCAGTTTTGTGATCAAGTAATATTTCTTTGGAATTCAAACATTGCAATCCTGTCGAAAGGGGTGACCAAACCATAACTATGATCAACTCCTTGGCACCAAATCTCTAACTTTGGATGGCGATGAGTCTATCATGTATAAGAAACTTTTGTTTGGGGTTTGAATTTATTTCAAATAGAACCGTTTGTGGAGACATGTTTATAGGTGAATGGGCACCTAAAAGCATCTAAATTAGATGCTCAAGAATTCTTCTAATCTTATTGAGATCAACACACAGTTGGGACAGGACCACTTGCTCTAAAAATGGCCTACATAACACGTAGAGGAGAAACAAACTAAAACTAGTAAGGTACATTGACAGGATTAGGTGATGGGGTTGAAGCTGGTTGTACCCATGTGCTTAGAGAGCAAAGTTTATGATGAGGATAATTTTGCGATTGGCCCATTAATGAAACCAAAGGCAACGGATGTAGCGTGTTCAAGACTGCCTTTTTGTAAAACTCACTCCTCATACCTAACGGCGTCATCTTTGGTACTGATAGCCGAAGGTAATAAGCTGACGACACCAAGCTAAAGGCAATAAGCTGACGACCTCAAGCTGACGAACCTAATCATGAACGACGCTGTAGGATGATGAGAGTAAGCTGAAGAGGTCAAACAAACCTCCCTTCATAGCTTTGCTTGATCCCTATGCATGCATGAATAAGGAAAGGACTTGCGCTACACACTTATCCTTAATTAGAGAAGACTTCTATAAGGAAAAGAACTCTAGGAGATACGCAAGATCCATGAGTTATTCTCCTAGAAGGAAAAAACTTCTTGATCAAGGAATAGATTTCAACCCCGCACTACTATAAATACTCCAAAACCCTCACGAATGAAGGTACACATAATTCATCACAGCTCTGGCATTCTAGAATTGTGAATAAAATATTTTCTCTAACTTGACCGTCGGAGTATATTTGGCCGGTACCACACCGGTACTACTCTCAAAATCTTCAGCTTTTGTGTTGTGCAGGTTCTCTTCGGGAGTGCGTGAGGACCGTGTGGCTTACTGACGATTTTGGCTTCATCAGTTTATATTCGAAACAAAGTGGTATGGATAGGGTACTAAAAAGTTTCTAGGACCTTTATGTTTACTGTTGTTTTATTTGGAACTTTAAAACTGTCCTTAACTCAAGAAGGTATCTCATGCACCCATTGTATACAAGACTTTTGCCCATAACACCTCCTTTTGATAATTTTTTGTTTTGGTAAGAGATAAGATTGTAAATTGCGTCCTTAAAGTTTAGGGTACTTTGAATTTATCACTTAAAGTTTTAAATTTTGGATTAGAAACCTAATATTATGTGGTGTTTGGAGGAGAAAAATAAAGGAAGCTTTTTTATCCATACCAAGTGCTAATATAGTAGTTCAGTATCACCTCAGCTTAAATTAACGAACTTTCATATAGTTTTGCTTGAGGCGAAATTTTGTTCTTCAAAATCTCCAATAAGGTCATTTGATAGATTTTAAACATAATTCAAATACATCAATATTAATAATTTTTATTTGAGTTTTGTCTCACAAAATTAGCCCACATCTAAAATCTAATAAAAACTTGTCCAGTGATCTATTATATTTAGAGTCCATTTGGGATACCTATTTAGCTGAATTTTTTTTTTTTTTTTTTGCTTTGTTTGTCGAGAGTACTATAAATAAAGTTAAAATCTAGCTAAAATGTTATAGTGAGATTCATAAATAATATAAAAAAATATAATGACCAACAAAATAAGTTGACTTTAAACTCACTTCCCAAACACAACCTCAACTTCTCTTACCCATGATTTTTTTTAGTGCCTCTTTCACAGTATTAAATTTCAGGTGCATACATATAAGAAGAGTGGTGCATAGATTTCACTTTTCCAAGTGGCTTCTCAATCATGTAAAATAAAAATATATATTAAAAAATTTGTAAAAGAAAACATATGCTCTTAAATATTAAATTACTTACTTAAATATCATATCTTCTTTATCCTAAAGAAGATATGGTTAATTCACAATAACAAGACCTACTGAACAGTGTCCCAACTCCCACGTGGAGATGTCGGTGTAAGGATGAATCAATGTAGTTTTTTCTCCTTGAATCACTTTTACTCGTAATTATATAAAATGTCAATGTTCATAATTATATTCATAGAATCATATAATGGTGCCATGACTATGACTCAGCAACAGTGTTATGGTCCTTCCATGGAAAGAATGTGTAATCAAATGAATTCTATACCCAACTTAATTATTTTCACGAAAATGGCGACACCAATAGGATTTTATTTTTATTTTTGCTTCTATTTTAGATGGTTAATAATAAGATGAAGATTATTTTTTTATTTTTTTTAATGCAAGATATAAATTCTATTCTAGTCTTCTAATATAAGTATATATGTAAGTGAATCTCTCGTTTGAAGACTTGAACCTTAGCTCTTATCTTATAATAACTTTGTACTTGTGAAATGACCATTACGTCAAGGATATGCGATAGTAATAAGGTGAAGATTTGAACATGAGAGTTTCGTTGAAAAGAGCCAATTAAGCTATAGAGCATTCACATCCAGAATCTTCGAACTATTCTATTTTATCATCTCAAAAACTACTTTTTTAACTATAACATACCATTTTACATACACTTAAAATCCCATTTCTTATTTATCTTATCTATTCATTAAAATATTAATTTCACTAACTCTTTCTCTCTCTTCCTCTTCATAAAAAAATAATTAAAAATATCCACCCACCATCACTAGGGAAAAAAAACAATATAAAAATATGTACAAGTTGCTACAGTGCCATCATAAAAGTAGGACGGCACTGCAGCACAATTGTAAATTTTTATTGCACTCGCAAAACTTTGCAAGACTGTAGGGCTTTAAGGCACTGATGCTAAATATTACTCACATATGGGAAATGTGAATGCTCTAGCACACATTTACTCAACCAATAGAGCCTAATAAAATTCAGCAAAAAAAAAAAAAAAGTGCCTCATAAAAACCCAGATTTTGTTGAGCAAAATTTCATTCTGGTCCATATCTGTCAAGAGAAAAAGTATGGATTGCTTGTGGCCTTGGGCCCTTTGGGCCATCTTAAGAGATAAGACCCCGCAATTTTTTACTTTCTTCTTCTCTGACTGGGATAGTCTAGATAATGGCCATGGACAAACGTTGGAGGCACATGCACCTCCATGACTTTTAACATTATGAAAATTTTAATGCAAACACCCACATCTACATGTATGTAGATTGCATTTATTATTTTATCTTGGTATCTAATCCTAGTTATAAAACATCGGACTACATAGTCTTTGACTTATTGTTGCTTGTGGCTGAATATTGATGACCCAATAGTCATATTGGGTCTGGGTCTATATGTATAATACAGAACTGTCAAAGCCCGGACTTTATTTATTTGAAATAGCTCTTATTTTATCTCTTTTTCTATCTATGCCAAAAGATTACTTTGGATGCAATCCTAATAGCATGTACTTCACAGATGATTACTTGAATCCTATATAGTTTGCAAGAAAGAAGCTTTGAAGTTTGAGCTACACTTTAGGGCTGAATCTTATAAATTATAATAATGTTACATAGACCTTTTTGGTTCTAAGTTTTTATGTATTCTCACTGAATTTTTTCTTAAGTGTTAATTATTTGGTTTCTAGATGATGACAATTTGATTCTTTTCAATGTTGTACGTTTCTTTGTTTTTTGGCTGTAATTTTTTTTTTTTAAATTTCATATGACCCAAGTTAGATCAAACTCGTTTCAACAGACTTACTTGGAGAAGCCTTCTTTTTAGGGGCTACCTATGCCGGTGTTACTTGGTTGTTTCTCTTCTTAGCCATGACATGGAATTTAAATGTGTGTACAACTATGCATAGTGATGCAAATTGGTTGATCAAGGAGATGATATTTTAAAATAGTTTATGTAATTTTTAGAACTATTGCCCAGCAATCGTCTATTTTATATGGCTCAAATTTATAACTTTTCTCCTTTATATAGTGCGAACTTAGAGGTACATAAATTGTGCTTCCCGACCATATTGTGCAGAAATTAATCTCCACCTTTTTCACAAGCCAAATGATCAAATTCACAAGTCTTTAATTTGCAGATATTGAATCGGTATTTCCTAAAAATTCCCATACCTATGAAAAAATCATGGCAAAGCTCACAGCAACACTAAACATACTTAGAATTGCAAAATCTAACCAAAACGGTGAGAAAAGAAACAAAATCAAGCTTACAGGTTCTTTGTGCTAATGAAATAACCAAAAAAAGAAGGGATAGTTCACTTTTCTGAATGACTACTAGGAAAGAGATCAATAGAAGAGATCAGTTGATATCGCAGAAGTTTTAATGCTAATATGCTGAAAGTGTAGCCAATAATAGTGGGTTTATGCGAAATATAAATAGAAAAGTGAAGAAATAATAACATGAGAAAGACAAAGATTTACATGGTTCAACTTTAGGCCTACATTCATGGGCAGCGCAAGAAAGTTTCACTAAGAAAATAGAAAGATTACAAATGTGGCGCAAAGACACTTTCACTGGATCCAAACCCCAAATACACCCAAATAACTCTCTCCCTCAAAATACAAAAGCCAAGGCTCAAGAAATTTCACAAAGAGCTCACATATATATTACTAAAGTAGAGGTGTAGTAAAAAATGATTCAAATCCTAAACCGAGTATAGTTTATGGAACTTAATTAAAATACCAGTCTTAACCAAAGTTGACAAAACGAGTCCAAGCAAAATACAACTCAAATTTGACTTTCACGCCTAACATATTCAAGCCACGCCAACAAGATTACTTTGTAATCTTTATCATCATGTGTCATTGGAGCTTGCAATCTCAGTCCTGGTGCTATATCTTCTCTCTTTTGTCATACTTATTTCTTGCACAGAAGGGAACTGCAAGATCATTGATAGATTATGATATTTCAGCAGGCTAATAATATAGGAGTCCAGGGCACCTCTTTTTGTTGGTTGTTAGGTCTTCCACTACATGGAACAAACAAGAACGCCTTCAATTGCTTCACGCATCTGCTAGTTCTTCATTCTCTTCTTGGTTTAGCAGCCAAACAACTGGTTGCATCATCAACTTGATATCTGCTCCAACTTAATACCTAAACGTTTGTTGAATACAGAAGTGAGTCATAAGATGCAGTTATCTAAAAAAAAAAAAAAAAAACTGATAAATTTATTTAATAATGACCACTTACCCTCATTTTCCACTCTATTGCACAAAAACAGAAGTCCCTTGAAGGTGGCAGAGTTCACAATGCTATGAGATGATATTAGTTGATCTTGTCATATAATCTGCAAAAAAGAGTAACATGGCATTACTTAGGACAAAATAAAATATGATCATCCATTATCAAATTACTGGATGAATGACAAATGAAATTGTTTGGCAATGTTAACTCCAATTAACAGGTTGAAACGCAATCAAATAAGGTCAGCTCACTGCCCATGTGAATTTTCAGTCTCATGGAAGTAGAAATGATTCAAACACAGCAATGCTAAAAACAAATAAGATGAAACTACACCTTTAACATTTTTATCGTGATTATCTTAAGAAATCTTTCGAAAATCTTGTTGGCAGAGAAAACAAAAACCCAAATGTTGTAATTGACTTCTATATGAAGCGTTTGCTTCCTACAGTGAGTGCAGGTACCTAGATTTTCATTTTAATTATTAAGCTGGAATAACTTCTTTATCACAAAATCTAGAAAGCATGACACATTTACCATCCAATCAAATATTTCTAAGATAAAAAAATCCATTTTAGAAACTGATGTCTAAATGTGAGAGAAACCAACCAACAAGGAGGACCAATATATATAGCACAAAAAGACTGATACAATAGTCTCTGCTAGTCCCAAAAAAAGGGCAGCAAGCAAGTTAAAAGATGTATAGACCCAGTATAGCAGAACAATTCTCACTAGATACAATCAACTACAATTTAGCACAATTCAGACCATGACCAGAATTAAAGCTTCTTGTCATGACCCCAGCTCGACTGTGTAGTGAGAGAAAAGGCCTCAACACATTAAAGGAAGATCACCCCTTATAAGCACATCACCATCTGCTTCCCTAGGTGATGTGAGACTCCAAGATTGCATCTCCCTTTGGTCCTTCACAATCCACCCCCTTACGGGCTACATTTTATTCGAACAATCCTCGTTCAAGGAACTCTTGCTGATTGAGCAGTCCAAGAATATTTCACCATGAAACTAAGCTATCCTTGAAATCAGGGAGTACTTTGAGTTCAAAGACCAAGTTATGGTTTCATCCAAGACAGTAATACTTAGTTTACCATATTGCCCAAAAAAAGAGAAAAAACAAATTGAAACCTAATCTACTTGTAAAGATTTAATTAGGCAAGGAACAAGATAGTTACCATAATTTTATTGCTAGTTTATCGTACTAGTTAGGTTTGAAGAAACGTGTTCTCCTAGCAAAAGCAGAAATTAAACCATTACAATTTTAGAGACATAGGCTTACCTCTCACAGAGTCATGAGGCTACTTGCATATAAACCGGAAGCATGGACATGGTACTTGTAAGAGTACGACATGTAACACTGTTTTGAAAAAATAGGACACAGCAGAACATGTCTATTAAATAATTATTAAATATATTTTTATTTATATTTTCTATATATTGTTAAGCATTTATTTTTCACATAATGTTAAGTATATATCAATTTAAGAGCAATACTGGATAATAAAGTGAATTCATGACTATTAAAGGATGTTTAGAAATTAGAACACAAATAAAATATAAGAATATTTATTAATTTTCAAATGCACTATTACCTATTAGTGCAAGAATGCTCTCTTTGTTTTGTGAGAGGGTATTTGATTCCTCTTGTTCCCTTGACCCGCAAGTGTCCCAGACATACCACATGTCCAACACAAGTACGACACCCCGAATAAAGTGTCCTTAGTTCATAATACAAAAGCACTTATCCCTGTATCTCAACATAACTATGCCTTTAGAAGCACCGTCATACCTTATACGTGGGTCCTCATTAACTCTCTGCTTCTAGTCCTATGCCAATGCAACTGAAATACAATAAAAAAGCATCGATATAAGACTATTAGTACAGAGATGGATTGCATCAAGTCACATAGTATGAAAGACAACCTACATGTCAATCAGGTATTGAAGATGTCAAAGAAGAACCAAAGGAAATATTGACAGAAAGGATTTTAGAGATGTGTGGAAAGATGCCAATATTAATTCACATGATCAAATCCTGAAGCACACACTTTAAAATGATACATCAGGTTCTGTTGCTAAATCTGTAGAAAGATTATCTTCACAAAAAAATAATGGTGTTGACTGTAAGATTTAGAAGGTAGAGACAATAACAGTAATTAACATGTCTCTAGTTATATGATAATTCATAATTAGTGTATGAAACACATGCTAGAGATTTTTTTTTTCTTTTTCTTAACCCATGCCAACCTACAATTTAAAAATCAAAGTGAGAAAATATGGTACTTTGTTGTTACTTACCAAAAAAATATGGTACATTGTTGCTTCAATAGTATATAGGATCCATTTAATTTGAAATTGTTAATTGATTTAAATATCAAGCAGTGTTTTCAATTAAGACTAAGTTTTTAGACAAAATTGGGAAATACAGACATTATTCTAAACTCAAATACCAAACTGTCTGTCATTATCTTTAGCAAAATGGTACTTAGCCAAAAAAAAAAAAATCTTTAGATATAACAGCAAGCTGGAAGTTCATATAAAAAAAGAAATTGAACCTGCTGAATACACTCCTACTGAACAAGCTAATTCCTGCAGTGTGGTTGCCAGATTTGATTCTTCCCACAAATAAACTGCAAAATGATTAGCAATGCAAACCCATGATGGAAAAGCACTCTTTGTGATGAACTAGAGGAGTTTGATCAACAATCCAAAGCCCCTACCTATGCTAATCAGTTGTGTGAAGAAATTGTTGAAGACTATGAAGGAGAATAGGGTCCTGCACTTATGACAAGAAAGAATCTCTTATGCCAATGTATGATAAATAAAACAAGAAAGTAAGGAACCTGTTTATCAGTCCTTACATGAAGAAATCAGAGAAGAATTTGAAGATGAGGAAGGTATAACACTTAATGAAGAAGACTCTCTTTGTGCCGAATAAAGAAAGCAAGGAAGATTTGTTGAGGACCAGCATTTTCTATTCTATTTGCAACATTGATGGAAAAGTGTGCAATCTCATTATAAATCGGGGTAATAATGAAAACATGGTGGAGTTATGAAGAATATTCATACCAAAATAAAGTCCAAAGAATAAAATCCAAAATTGACAGCCCAATTTTAAAACTTGAGGCCAATGTGTGATGAGAAAGTAAGAAAAAGATAGTACTGTGATGAGAAATCTAGTCCAAGTGGAGCGCAAAGTGAAATCAACCCATGAAATTATGCAGATCTAAAACTCTAAAAATTAAGCTGTATTTTCAATGAAAACCAGGCCACCGGGAAAAAAAAAAATGGAGATAACACTCAAATCACTTTGCTTTCGGCCAAGTAACATTAGCCCTTAGAAATCTAAAATCAAATACAGAATTCTTCAAAATCACCTGAGATCCTTCCGCTATGTATAAAAGCAGTCATCAACATATATCAACATGATTATGCTGTCAGAAGCACCCCCAAATATCAATTTATATATTGGATGGTCATCTACTCCCCACTTCTTGTCCTGTAGCAATGCATCTGAAGCACAATTAAATGAGAATTTATAATTAGTATGTATGCAAGTAGCACAAGGATACACATATTTCACACAATCTAGTGTCAATAAGAATCAAGTCCCAAAGAAGTGAAGGAAGAGACGAAGGAAAAAAAAGACAAGAATTAATCTAGAAAAGGAGATTATAATACTATACGTGAGTTACCTACATGGATGATTCAATCCAAGAAATTGAAACTGCTTCCAAATTTCACATTTTAATGCAACAATCGTGCTATCTAATACTTGATATTTAAGAAGGTCACTAGCCTCTTTATTCCAACAACTGGGGAATCTCACCATATCAAATTCACTAAAATTTTTAAGGCAGAAATTAAAATTGAAAGATGCCTACATAAAAGAACTGAAGCACAAATGTATCAGGTTCTGTTAATGGCTTTAGAAAGAGTAGCTTCATTAAAAAAATGTGGTTGATTCTGTAATTAGTCAGTATTGATAATAACAGTAATCAACAGCTGCTGGATCTCTAGTTTTCTAATAAACTAATTAAGTGTTATAAAGCATACACCAACTGAGAATGATAATAAACTATTATTTGATTAACAGCGTATATCTAAACATAGGAGTGCACAGTAATTGAAAAGTTCCTTTATGAGCATTAAGAATTAAGATCAACTTAAAGTATAAATCCAAGCCAATATACAATCTTAAAATTGAGAAAGTAAGAAAATGACAATACTGTGATGTTTGATAAAGCATAGGAACAATGTCCATTTTACTAAAACTGTTGATTGTTTTAAAAATGAGAAATCAAAGCCCGGTAGAGCACAAAGTGAAATCAATCCATGAAATTATGCACTAATAATCTCAAAATATCAAGCTGTGTTTTCAATGAAAACCAGGGCCAGGCTGCTGGACAAAATTAGGAGGAAACGCTAAATTTCTCTGTTGTTAACAAAAAACATGAGCCCTTAGAAAGTTATTTCAAATACAAAACTTGAATTATTATCATTTGCAGATAATAGCAAGTTGGAAGCATATGTAGAAAAATGAATTTAACCAACAGAATAGCTGCACAACAAGGCTGATTCCTGCAATGTGGTTGCTAGATTCAATTTTTCACACAATAATGCCAGATTCAACTCTTCCTACAATAGTAATCCACTGTCACCGCATGCCAAATTTTAATCTGTTAAGTGAGAAATGCAGTGCCACAAGTACATCACTACATACCTCAGTTTGAGATACAATGAATAAAATGACGAAATAGATGAAGGAAAATTCACAAATTATTTTTCCTAATATGTAATGATATAATCACTTCTAGAATGAAATTCTAATACGCGGATAAAAAGGTGGAAAAATAAGAAACAAACGAGATAATACATGTGAGTTTTGACTTGTTGAACTATTACAGCTGCCAGAAGATTTGATTAAGTTCTGATTCTTAACAGATCAAGTTTCTTCTGCTGTTCGGTTCTCCATCTGAAATTTAATCACCAAATAGTAGTGAAATGCTTGGAAAAAAATAATGAACAAGGTGAAGCAAACAAAATTGAAATTCTACGAAGGATTGGGATAAATAGTGAGTTGTATACCTGAAATTTCCTGGCTCCAAATCCAAGTATGTGAAGCGAGAAATCTGATGCAAATCATGACCTATTTTATTTTTGCACCATTGCGATAAGATTGGACAATAACGAATTTTCAGTCTGCGCAAAGAGGTATAGCGACTAATCCTCACTGGCAGTGAATGCAATTTTGGGCATTGCAGGATTTCAAGTATTTCAAGAGATGGAAGACTAAAAATCCACTTCGGTAGTGCCGTCAAACATGGACAATAATCAATCGTAAGCTTTTCCAGAGAGTAGACTTGTCGAATACCTTCTGGGAGAGACTCCAAATTCAGAAGGTGAAAAAGCCATAGAGATTTGAGGCTCCTAAGGCCTTCCCAATTGGATAAATCCAACACCTCGGAAGAACAAATTTCCAGTTGCTCAAGCGCAGTGAGATGTCGCATACCTTGAAGGAGCGGACCACGACATTCATATATCCATAGACGATTGAGAGATATAAGATTCTGCATGCACTCCTCTGGCAAAGGCTCCTCCATTCGTCCAATTTCCATAGACTTTAATTTCGACAGAGGGGTAAAAGAGGAGGTGGCACGTGTAGAAGAAGATGCTGATGCCACATCTGTTACTTCTGCTGCTGCAAACTCTGTTGTCTCCTCCAATGGCTTGAAACTGCAGTAATACAGCTCCAGAGTTTCAAGAAATGGAAACAAAGGCATGGAAACCAGTTGAGGACATGCCCGGATACATAATTTGGAAAGCCTTGAGAATGAAGGTGGTATATGATTCCATGCCGTCATTGTTGTAGTTGTGGCAGTTCCAGTGGAGTTATCATCATCAATGGAATCCCCCCTCTGCTTCCATCCCTTTAGATTAGGGCAATACTTGATTTTAAGTTCCTCCAGAGATGAGAGGAATGAAAAATTAGAGAACTCCTCATTATAAGATATGTACTCCAAAGCAGACAATGAATCAAGTTCAAGAACCTTCAGTGAAGGAAACTTATACGATAGTGACAGGTGTTGACATTTCTTACATCCAAATAATGATAATTCAACAAGATTTGTAAGCGAAGAAAGCCAATCTGGAAATCCCACTCCCATGTACTTATACAAAGATAATAATTCAAGATTTGGGTGGGGTTGCAAGGCTTCAAGTGTCGTCTCATCAAAAACAACATCTGCCTTGTCAACTTCGTCTTCAATCCAACGTAATTTCAAGCCTTGAAGGTGCTGCATCTCTCTCAAATTGGTAGCCATAGATTCAGCTTCAGCATCTTTCCCATGTCTCAGATTTACAATCTCTAAAGTTCCTCTCAGGTTGTTTAGTGTGTTCAGTTCTTTCAATTCACCATCTAGTCGGTTAAGTTCCTCCAATTTACCATTATTCCTAGAGACTGAACTGGTATCTTTACTAATCACAAATTGTGATAATGTTTGAAGATTAGTCAATTGCCCCAGTCCACATGGCATATGAATCAAATCCCGACAGCCATCAATCTCAAGAAACCTGAGGTTAACTAATTTGCTAATATCCCTTGGCAATTCTTTAAGTCGTACACACCCAGAGAGTTTAAGTGTCTGCAAATTCTGCAACCTAGAAAGGGATTGAGGAAGCATCTCGATCAGTTTGTTATCAGATAGATCAAGATATCTTACATGGTTCAGCTTACTAATTGAACTTGGAACTTTTTTAATCCCTGTTCCATGCAAATCCAGCACGCGTAAGAACTTAAAACTTGAAAAAATTGCATCACAATTTGACTCATTTAATCCATTTTCATGTTCACCTGATCGTTGACCACACAACAGAAATGTTCTTAAATTGCTTTTTTGAAATAATGGATTGGTCAGAGATGATGAGCCTAAATGAAAGACAAATGACAAATGACGAGTTCTCTCAGCTTCAGCAATGTGTTCTTCATTTATGCCAATAATGGTGCTCTCTTGACCTGCTACTAATAATAGAAGGTCATGCATGAGGTCATGTATTTTGAATGATGTATTGCCCCACTTATCATCTTCAACTTCTCGAAAGAACGATCTTGAAAGTAATTCCATAAAATACTCATGACTGACATCTTCTAGGCATTGATTTGGATGTGACGACTTAATGAACCCTTGTGCCATCCATAGCCTAATCAATGTTTGTTTGTTAATATTGTAATCCTTTGGAAATAAACTACAATATGCACAGCACTGTTTCAAATGTGATGGGAGACGATCATAACTCAATTTCAGTATTGGTAGGATATCAACCTCTCTTTGTTTTAGTGCCAAAAATTCATTATCCCTAATGGCAATCCAATCTCCAGAATTGCTTCTAGAGTACAATAGGCCTCCCATAATTTTTATGGCAAGAGGCACTCCTTTACACCTTTCAACAATTTGCATTCCAATTTCCTTGATTCTTAAATCTGGTTCTTCTTCTCCTTCACGAAATGCATATCTTTTAAATAAAATCCAAGAAGCCTCTGGTCTTAATTCACTTAAAACGTATGGTTGAATAGTTTGTGTAATCCTTGCAACCACCTGCGACCGTGTAGTCACCAATATTCTACTACCTCTTGCAGCACTCTCTAAAACATGCATTAAGAAATCCCATTTTCCATTATCCTCATTCCGCACATTATCTAACACAAGTAAGAATCTCCTTTCATTCAGTTCTTTTCTAAGCTCTTGTATCAATATATCCATATCAAGGCTTTTTGGTCTATAATTTTGCGCATAATATAGGATTATCTCAAAAAAAAAATTTATATTAAAATCATTGGAGACACACACCCAAAATTTTAACTCAAAATGGTTTATGATTTCTTCATCATTATATACTAGTTTAGCTAATGTGGTCTTCCCTATTCCTCCTAACCCAATAATCGGAAGGACTGCAACATTCTCTCCAACATTGGGATCCAAAAGAAATCCAATTATTGCCTTCTTATCATTCTCTCTCCCAATAACATCTTCAGCAGCTTCGAGAGAATGGGTCCGTCCCTCTAACCAAGTCTCCCCAAGATGTTCCTCAAAGTGGAACATATTCCTATCCCTTGCGATAGCATCTAGCCTCTTCCTAATAGCCTTAATGTTATGACCCATTTTAAGATCAAATGCAAGCTGGTTCAGTTTGGGAAAGGAGATGCATACCTTTTTCGCCTCCTTATTTTGAGTCATCTGGTCCCGTCGTGAAACTTCATTGGAGAAACCCTCCAACAAGTTGTCTGCTTCATTAATTGCATATTTCAGCTCTCTCAGCCATACACTGAGTCGATGGTCCCACGCCTGCTGCACCTCTGCAGCTGGAACCACGGGTTTGATTGTCGAAGCCGTGCTCCTAAGCTTTTCAAGCTCATCTTTGACACGCGAGAGCAGTCCAGTCTGATCAGCTAGGTTGCCCGATTTGCCAATGACTTCCTCAACAACTTCGATAATTGTTCCTTCTGCCATTTCGAACGAATGCTTAAACAGTTAAAAGCTAGCAGTAGAATTACAAATGAGAAAGATTGTTTGTGAATTGTGAGGAGGATAAAAGCTAGCCGTAGAATTTGAAGGACCTGTTCTGATAATTTCTTTTCTTTTCTTTTTCCTTTTTTTAAGTCAAATTTCAAATTTGGTCTCCAACTATAGTGATAGATTCAATTTGGTCCTACTTTACCGATGTTATCAATTAACGTGTGATCTCATTAATCAATATCCATTTTTGTATCTTTCCGATTGTTTTTAGTATTTTTAACGAAAATATTCATAATTCAAAAAATTTTCCCCAATTACTGAATTATCAAACCAAAAAAAAAAATGATTTCGATATTTATTTATTTTTTTAATCCTTATATTGGCAGTTCTAATCTTCATGTATTCTGACCAAAACAGAAATCATTAGCTATTGTAGGTGCAAATTAAAACATAGAAAAATATGAAAGTATAATTTTTGTCTAAGGGTGGGTGATTAATCCAATGTAGGCATATTTGAATTCTTACACTATTTCAATTAAGCTAATGTGAATGCGATTTAGAGTTTAGGGTGGTTTTGATGGAAGTAAGAAGTACTGATGAATATATACATATATACATTGTTATAATGAACCTAGGTACCAGGCACATGTACTGATGAATATATACTCTTATATACGTTATTATAATTATTATAATTATTTTTTTAATAGATATTTTATTTAATATAATTTATTGGTTAATGTTCTGATGAATGTACTTATTTAATATAAGTTAATATATTGGTTGATAAAATGAACTTATTTAGTTCTCTGTTTGAAAATTATTTGCTATTTGGATATAATGAACTTAGTTATTTAGTTTTGTTGAAAGTTTATTATGTTAAGGATGATTATTTTGTAACGTTATTATGTTAAATTTTTTTTTTTGAGAATGTATTATGTTAAATTCTTCAAAAATATGTTAATACTTATATGTTTTTTAAGTAAACATATTTCTAACTATTAGTTTATTAGTTTTAGCATATTAAAAAATTATTATTTATTTATATAATTTAAAAAATTATTAATTAAATTATTTATGATGTCACTAGTTTGATTACTGTACGAACCCCAATTTGACTAAAAAATCAGTAACCAGTCCCTTTTTTCTTTTATTTCACCGTATTGATTTTTAAAACAAAGCTTCCCTTTATTTGCGCCTAGTGGGTTCTTTTCCTTACTTATTCTCTTTATATTTTGGTTGGACTGGCTATCCAACTCGAGAAATTAGAATGTCCACTAGGAGAACAGTTGACGTGATTCTCCTAGACCTCTCAACTAATAAAATATTGTTATTTATGCAAATGTGATATCATCTGATAATTTTTATTTTTTATTCTTTGTGCTGATTAAGAAACTCACACATACATTTATATAAATAATACCATTTTATTAGTAAAAAAAAACTACATCAATCGCCGTTTAGGTGTAAATAATAATTTCTCCTTCAACGCTCGAGCTTCTTTCAAATTTGTAACGGCTACATTTTTCCTCTTGTGATGGCTATGTCATGATTATTTAAAGGTAGCTTTTGATTACTACGCAGTAGGCACTTTTAGCGCAATACAGATGCCTTTATCTTTTGAAATAGATTTACAGATGCCTTTATCTTCGAGTCTTAAAAAAATTACTATTATATACAAAACCTCTATTATATCAGATTATAGTATTCCCGAATTAAGGTCGCTTTCTCTTTGGATGCTTTCAAATTTAATTACACATTTAGAATGAAACGTTAAAATAATACTGATAAAGGGTCTTAGAAGTCTTAATATGATTTGATTGTCAGGAAAAAAAAACCAAATACAAAAAAAGGAAAAAAGTCTTAATATGACAAAAGAAAGGAACAGAAGAATCATACATCTATATTTATAAATATATTTAAGATCAAAATTGAGAGAAAATTCAATTAAGTTCAAAAATTAAGTTCTAATTTTGTGTCACATGTCCTATTTAATTTTTTTAATAAAAATTTTGTGTTAAATAAGTCAATTTTATATGATTTGAGACTAATAAGTCATTGTTTTATGGTGTTAGGTCTATTGAATAAAAAATAACTTGAATTAATTATAGAAGGTAAGAGTTAACAAAGATTGAAATAAAGACATTAGTTTAGGAAGTATTTTTATAAGGATTAAATTAGATACAAACTTGGTTGTATATAGTCTAGTGCTACAACTCTTATTAAAAAAAAAATTAACAAAACTACATATTTTGAAAATCTTATAGTTAAATTACGTGTTCTTTATATTTACCAACACACATGTTAAATTTCGTGCTAATAAAATATTATTTACTATTCAATTTATAAATTTATTTTTTATGCATATTTAGACTATAAAAACTTTGAAATTTAAACAATTGATTGATGAAATAGTTATTAATTTTTTATTTTCTAAAATATTTTCAAGCATTAAAAACATAAGAAGAAAATATAATCCAATAGTGGATTTGTCAAAATTCACAACCAATAAAAAATATGGACAAAGTTTAGCTAAAAAATTGGTTTAACCTAAAGTTACAACCTTACTCAATACCTTTTTATTTGAGATAAATTTTGTCAAATCCACTATTATAAAATTTCTAGAAAATTAAAAATTAATAACTATGTCATTAATAAATTGTTTAAATTACAAGTTTTGGTAGTTTAAAATTATGGGTAAAACTATAATTTTATAGATCATATAGTAAATAATATCCGATTAGCATAAAATTTGACATGTGTATTAAGAACATACAATTCAACGGTTAAATTTTCAAAATATATAATAATGTTAATGATATTGAGTAAAGTTGTAGTCTTAGATTACAACTAATATTATATCTAAATTTTGTCTAAAAGATATTAATCTAAGTTTATGTTTGTTGTCAAACTTTATTGCTTATAGACTTTTTAGGAGAAAAGAAAAAAAATTACTTTTTTTTAAAATAAATTTTTATATTTTTTCCTAGAAAATAATATAAAATATTTTTAAAATTGACCTATTAATAAATGTCTTAAAATTACCGCTTAACGGAACCCTAGTTAATTGAACCAACTGAGTGAGAACACCAATAAATTTTGGGAATGATGAAGTCGACAACCCATGTGAAACGAAATGGGCATGGCCGATCTCTCTCCTTCCCCCAAAAAACTGGGCATCTCAATCTCACCGTTATGTCCAAAAGCTGTTTTATTTATTATTATTATTTTCTTAAAATATGATTATTGATATTGGTACTTGTTATATGTTAAGTATTCAAGCCATTGAGACACTACAAGGGCCGGTAGTTTTGACTTTTGATGATTAGTCAAAGAAGGCGAAGCCCGAGGTTGAGCCAAATACTTCAATATTCTTACAATTCTGCCCACCTCCTCCTACCCAGTCACTAGTCTCACTAGCACAAGTCCCAACTCGCCTAACCCATATTTTAATTTGAAGTTCTGTTTTATTTTTTTTTTATATGCTTTAAAATGAATAAATGATGCTTTATTTTTATTTTATTTTTTGAGAAACTAAAATGATCTTGAAAACGACAGAAGCACATGGTTAGATGCTTTAGATCAACACAAACACAAACACAAACACTCTGGCATCTTATTACTTTACAATTTCCGGTCAAAGTCACCAAGTATTGATTCGAGACTAATAATTCATTGAACCAAATGAGATACAGCACCAATACATTTTGGAATGCTCAGATAAAGATAATAATAAATTTTGTGACTGCTGAAGTCGACCACGTTGTTAAATGACTCAAATGAAATGAGAATGTTTTGTTTTAGGGTCATATTAATTTTAATCTATTTTAGGAAAGTTTTAACATCACTTTTATGGGAAATGAAAAAAGCTGTCAAAACATTAATTGCTTTATTTCATTTTCCCATAAAAACTTTCTTTAAATGGATTATTAACCAATGCCCTAAGGGCATTCGTTAGCATTTCCCCTAATTTTAATAGGAGTTTTAGGTAAGAATTTTTACAATAATTATTTTACGTGTCAAATTATAATTGGTTGTTTATCATTTTTATATAAAACTATTACTTGTTCTTTATCTACTACCATTTGTCATGTGAATAGTCATGATAGAATTTATAATATTCTTTATGGTCTTAAATTTTTTGTAATTTTAAAAGAAAACAAATGTAATGGGGCCAAAATGGGCTTTCGCCCTTTTCGTGAAAAAAAATCAGCATGTTGCCCAATTTTTCAAACTAATTAGAAAAATGCACTTCTTTTGAAATTCGATTTTCTCAAAATCAAGTTAAGTCCTATAGCGACGTTTTAAGGAGTCTATAGTGACATTTTTAAGGACCTATAACGGCATTTTGTAACTCGAGCTCCATGAAGTTGAGTTATAGGTAAAAAAAAAGAGAGAAAAACTTGTATGTGACTCGATGTCATGAAGGTCAAGTTACAAAACGCCATTATAGTTTCTTAAAACGTCACTAGAGACTCTTTAAAATGTCGCTATAGGGCTCTAGATTTTTTTTTTTAAACTCGATTTTAAGAAAATCAAATTTCAAAAGAGAGATATTTGCCTCTTTTTTTTTTTTTTTTTTTTGCGCGAAATGCCCATTTGCCCATTTTCGCCAATGTAATGGTAACGTGGATGTGAAGGGGAGCAATGTGTTTTTATCATGCAAACACTTAAAAACAAAGTACCAATATATTTTGGTCACTCTACATAGCTAGTTCGTTCTCTTCACAAATATCATTCTCATTTTTTTATTGGAGGTAAATTTTGACAAATCTATCATTAGATTATATTTTCTTATTATATCCTTCATACTTGCAAAATTTATAAAAAATTAAAGACCAATAGTTATATCATCAATAAATTATTTAGATTGCAAGTTTTGGTAGTTTAAAATTATACATAAAAATATAATCTTATAGTCTATATAGTAAATAAAACACAATTGACATAAAATTTGACATGTATATTAAGAGCGTAAATAATATGCAATCCAACGGTTAGATTTTTAAAATATATAGTAATGTCAATGATATTGAATAAAGTTGTAACCTTAGGCTACAACTAATTTTATAACTAAATTTTGTCTAAAAAATATTGAGCGGACTCGTAACCTAATCTAAGATCATGATTGTTGCCGATCTTTGTTCTTTATAAACTTTTTTGGAAAAAAAAAAAAAAAAACTACTTTCTTAATAAATTTTTATATTTTTTTCATAAAAATAATATGAAAATTCTTAAAAGTTAATTGAACCAAATGAGAGGGAGCACCAATAACTTATGGTCATGTGACCCGTCCCACGTTGTCAAACGAAATGGGCACAGCCTATCTTCCCTACCCTCCACCAAAAAAAAAAAAAATGGCATCTCACCGAGTCACCGTTATGTCTAAAAACAGTTTTATTTATTATTATTTTTTTTCTTAAAAACCGTTATGTCTAAAAACAATTGTTATAAGAGCAATCACACCAGATGGTGTAAACTCTTCTAAAATAAAAGTTAGTACAATTTTTACACATTTTATGCCAAAAAACACCCACATCAGTGGGTGTATAAATATGCAAATATGTGAAAACCCATACACGAGCTACAGTACCCGTGTAAATATACACGGGTACTGTAGCTCGTCTATCCTTTATTTTATTTATAACCCGTTCGCTCCTTTTTTTCTCTCTCCTCCATGCTCAACAACCACAGTTCACATGCTCAATAAACCTAGTTTACAGAGATACACTTGCTCAAAAAAAAAAAAAATAGAAATACACAAACATAGAGCTCGTGGATCGTGGATCGGAGCTCGAATCGGAGCTCGTGGATAGGAGCGGATCAGAGCTTGGGAGAGTTGCTCGAGAGGGAGATCGGAGCAGATCGGAGCTCGGAGCTTGTGGATCGGAGCGGATCGGAGCTTGGGAGAGTTGATCGAGAGGAGAACAGAGCGGATCGGAGCGGACGGAGGGTTGATCGAGAGGAGATCGGAGCGGATTGGAGTGGACGGAGAGTTGATCGAGAGGAGATCAGAGTGGATCGGAGCGGACGGAGGGTTGATCGAGAGGAGATCGGAGCGGACGGAGAGTTGATCGAGAGGAGATTGGAGCGGATTGGAGCGGCCGGAGAGTTGATCGAGAGGAGATCGGAGCGGATCGGGGCGGATCGGAGCGGATGGAGAGTAGATCGAGAGGGAGAGTGGACAGGAGCGGCGAGGAGTGGATGGGAGCCACGAGGAGTGGACCAGAGCGGCGGGGAGTGGTCGGAGCTACGGGGAGTGGATCGCAAAGGGAGAGTTGGGCGAGAGAGAGAGAGAGAGAGAGAGAGAGAGAGAGCAACAAATCAGATGCGTGAGGGCGCGCGCGTATTATATGCAGGCAGTTAAAGAAAATAATAAAAAATGTGAAGATATTGATTATTTAATTAAAAGATGTGTAAAATAGATGAACTGATGTGGGTGTATTGTAAAAGTGAGTGTGTAAAATAGAAAAAAGTAGGTTTTTTCGTGTAAAATAGAAGAGAATTTTGAACGAGCTGATGTGAATGCTCTAAGTATTCAATCCATTGAGATACTACAAGGGCCGGTAATATTGATTACTAGTCTATCAGTCAAATAAGGCGAAGCCCGAGGCTGAGGTACGTAAAACTCGCCGAAAAAAAAATCAAAATACTTCAAAGATTCTGACAAGTCTGCCCCGCCCTTCTCCCAAGTCACAAGTCCCAACTCACCTAATCCATATTTTAATTAGAAGTTTTTTAAAAAAAAATGATTTGATCTACTTCTTATTAATGCATTTTTTATATTATAACCATAATCTACATTCTGTTGTTTCTTTTGTACCTCAATATTCACTTGCAAATAGAAATAAAATTTTTGGTATTATTGATACTTTTAAGTGATGTAAATAATCATAACAACTGATAATGCCAAAAATCATCAGTGAGTCTCACAATCCTCGTGTACTTTAGACAAAACTTGCGAAACAGAAACAAAGAAGACCTTGTAGAGAGTACTGGTATGATACTGGTCAAATACCCCCCAAAGGTTAAGTTAGAGAGAATTTCTATAACTTTAGAGTGCCAGAACTAGAAAACTTACGCGTACCTTGATTTGTGAGGGTTTTGGGGTTTTTATAGTAGTAAAGAGTTGACCTTTGTTTCTTGGAAGAGAATGTATTTCCTTGTAGAGAAAATTCTCATTAATACTCGTACTTTGCGGAATCCTTTCTTTATATGGATTCCTCTGATTAGGGTTGGGCATAGAGTACAAGATATTTCCATGTATAGACATTTGTGGAGATTAAGCTAAGCCATGCTAGGCTTGTCGGCCTCTTCACCCCGTCAACCACTTGCTTCATCTGAAGGTTCTTCGTCAGCTTATAGAGGCGCCCGTCGAGTATCGTGGTAGGGCCATCGAATTTATGGTGTCACTGCTTTTGTCCTTCTGTCTACTCACATGAAGTTGACGGGTCTGAGGGGAACCGTCAGCTTCCTTGTGTCACATTAAATCTTTTGCAAGAACCTCCTTATCTGCTGCCTACTACTCCGTGGTTCCGTCGACTTTGGCTAACGGGCCGCAGAGTACATGAGCATTTATGACCATTAATAGGTTTTATTGGAGCCCATGTTATTGAATGGCGTAGGTAGCTCTTGGTTAATATGTGAGGTGGCACGTGGCGCTTGTTGGTTGGCCTCGTTTCCAATCATGAGTGTCACTTCGTATACTGTGCCTCCTCTCTCTTTAAATATTTCTCTCCCCTTTCATCATTTCTTTTAAGCAAAAATGCAAAACTGACCCTCTAACTTTCATATTTTTTCATTTCAATTATCTAACTTTCAGTTTTGTCAATTCAATCCTCTAACTTCCAATTTTTGTCAATGCAAGGTTTTGTTACAACTCAGTTAGTGGCTGCCATTAGAACTTTTGAAACGAAGCCGTTTTGCATTTTTTTTTTTAAATCGGAATTAAAAGAATATAAGAAAAATCTGAAGAAAAAAAAAAGAAAAAAGAAGAAGAAGAAGAAGAAAACATTAAGGGTATGTCATTCCCCTTCCCTTAAATCAAAACTAAGACTTGAAGAATACCCAAAATCCCTAACCGTGTAAATTTTCTGAATAGCTCTTCCGGAAGAAGCACATTGTCGACGATGAAGATTGCCAAAGGCGGAGCGTTGAGCACCGTGTCGGCAATTCTAGACGAGTCTACTCCGGTGTGAAGTGTGACCTCGTCTCCGGCCGTCATGACTTTTAGATCGTACTTTCCGGCACCGTTAGTCGCCAAAGTGTCAATTGGATCCTTGGTGGTTTTCAAAGTTCCCTTAGGAGTGTAGCTAGCATGTGCATGATAGAGTAAGAGCGAGACTATTTCAGCGTCGTTGTTCCTTAAATGTTTTCTTTTCTATTCTTTTTTTTTTTTCCTTTTTTCTTTTTCAAAATTTTCTTATTTTCTTTTAATTTCGAATTAAAAAAAATGCAAAATGGCGTCGTTTTAGGAGTTCTAACGTCAGCCGCTAACTGAGTTGTAATGGAGTCGTGCATTGACAAAAATTGAAAGTTAAAGAACTGCATTGACAAAACTAAAAGTTAGAAGAGTAAAATGAAAAAATGTGAAAGTTAGAGAGTCAGTTTTGCACTTTTTCCTTTCTTTTGTTTACTTTATTCTTCATCCTCTAGGACCAGAGCATACACACCGATCCGTCTTTCACAAGCACCCGTCGCTTGTGCCTTCGTCAGTCTTGGGGATCCCGTCACTTTTATAGTGCCATCTGCTTATCTTGTAAGTCTTCTTCTCCTTTTTGATTTATTTTTATTTCCATTTTCTAGTTAGTCGTCACCTCTATAGAGACCCATCAAATAGTTTCTTAGAATACCTTTGTCGCTTGTAGATGAATATATGTCAGGTGGTAGTGAAGCGACGAGTTAACAATTGTCGTCAGTCTGTGAGAGTGCGAGCTACGACGAGGTCTACCCGTCAGGTCGTGGCCCTGAGGAAAGCTTAACCTAGTCCCTAGAAAGGGAACCATCTACTCATTCTCCTGATAACGAAGAGGAGGAATATTATGAAGTAGATGGGGAAAAGGACGGAGAGGAAGTAGAGGAAGTAGAGGAAGGAGAGGAGAGGGAAGATGAGGAGGAAGAGAGTGATGAAGTCACGAAGAAAGTGACAATTTGACTAACCAGACGGATGGAAAAGGTAGTGGGCCTTTTAATCTTCCAAAAATATGGACGATGAATGACTTCTATCCGACCATGTCCCAAAAGGTCTTTAATACCCTCTGCGACCGTCATCAAATCCCTAACAACATTCCTATTCGTCTACCAAGCAAATTTGAGAGACGTTATTAAGGTAAAATGGTGGATGTAGGGATGTATGATGCTTTGTTTACTATGGGGTTGAGGTTGCCGTTGATGGAGTTGCATCGTCAACTTGCCAATTACCTTGGCCTATCCGTCAGCTAGATTGCCCAAAACGCATGGAGGATCTTTATTGATGCTGAAGTGATATGGGGTTAGTTGAGTGGAGGGAACCGTCAGCTTACGCTTGACGAGTTCTTTTATTGCTACAAGTCCCAGCAAATATCCTCATCAAAGGGTATCTACCACTTTCTAGCTAGAAAGCTGTCACTCAGACTTGTGTCAAATATGCCAGATTCTAACTGAAACTGGAAAAATAGGTACTTTTTCGTCCAAGGTACGAAGTGGGTATGTAAGCCTGAAGAGTGGGCAAGTATGCCCAATGAGTTTGGTAACACTTGGGGAATGGTCAAGGAGTCTGCTGAGTCTTCAGCTTTTGTACCCTTGATAGCTTTGGCTCCGTGTCTAACACTTTTTTGTTGTTGTGATTTTCAACCTCCGTCCTTCCTAATATAATCGACGAGCAAGAGAGTTTTCGTAGGAGGGTTTAGGCCATTCCCTTTGAAGAAAGGAAGTGGGAGGACTTGGTGACACTTGACACCCTCCACACCTTCTATGGTGGTCCTGAGCTAATGCCTGTAGCCTGACGACTGCACTCTGCTTCACGTCGTTGCAAGTTTCTTGACCCGTCACTTTATCAAATCTTTCTTTACATCTTACCCGTCCATTTTTAATTCACCTTGTCTTTTTCAAAAATGGAGATAGGTAGGCAGAAGGTGCTGGTGAGGCAATCTACTGTGGCATGCAAGCAGCAGCAAAAGGAAGGGTCCTCGGCGTCGGCCTCCAAGGTCATCGCTAAAGGGACATTGATAAGAAAGAATGACGGCAAAGATGATCGTCTGCAAAAAAAATGGACGAGCACCCCTATCAATGACAAGTAACCGAAATAGTCGTCGCCCCCCAAACTTAGGCACAGGGTTGGCAAAGGGTTGATGGCGGGGAAGGGTCTTATCGCTCAAGGCACTGCCCACCGGCTGCTTATGCACAAGGACTATGTCGTCGAGATGGTTGATTCAATCATCAAGGAGATGAACTTAAATCCTTGCGCTGATCAGACCATTGTGGGTTTGGGGGCGTCGGACCTTTTTGACTTGTCTAGGGTATGTTCCTTTTAAGCTGTGTTTTTATGCACTATTTGTCCATTCTTTTATTGACAAATGTCTTAATCTTAGGTGTTGGTGCGTATAAAGGCGCTTCAAGACAGGTGTGTTGGCCAAGAGGGGGTGATTTGTCGATATCAAAAGCATCAGGAGATTGAAAATAAGGAACGTGACCAGTATAAGAAGGCCCTCCGTATCCTCAACGAGGAGCTAACGGCCATAATTGCTAAACTAAAGGAGGAGTCCCATCTCCGAGAAGAAGCGAAGAAGGTGAAGGCAGGTTTGGCGACAAAACTGTCAACCCTCCGTGAACAGATGGATAAAGCCAAGGTCAATGCTGTGGCAAAGTTTAGGTCTTCCCAACCCTTTATCGATGCATGCGGCATCTACTATGGTGACAGATTCGAGAGCTGCTTAAAGCAAGTTGGGTCTATCTACCCAGACCTTGACTTATCTAAGATCTCTATTAACGATCCAGTAATGACAACTCCTGGGGGCGGTGATACCGTCGATGAAGAGTCTGATGATTCCACTCATACGAAGGAGTAAGACGCAAAGGATGACAGCGTGGTTATCGCCCAGCCTGTTCCTGCAAGCCCGTCGCTCCTTTGGTCTCGTCCGTTGAAGACTTATCTACCCAAAACACTGTGAACCTGTCTAATTTGGATGCTCCTCCATCTTAGCCTATTTTAATTTTCAACTTTGTATTTATGTATTCCATCTTATTTTCAAACAATAGCGAGTGCCCTTTTGTTTTTTGGGCTTTATTTTAAAACACTTTGTCTCCTAAGGATTTTTATTTATTGCTTTTCTTTTACATCCATTACTTATATTTGCTTTCTACGGTGTGTGTGATCTTTTTAATCTATCCGTCGGCCTGCCCTATAGGTAGGACTTAGAATGTTTAGTGTGTCTGGGCCGCCCACCTAAGGAATTTTGTAATCCATTTATATGGACTTTAAGTTATCTCTCAGGATTTTCTTGTATTTGTCTACTTAAGGACTTCTATGCATTTCAAGGTATCCCTTGAGGCGTATCTATTCTCTTAAGAACTTGTATCTGTCCATCTAAGGGCATGCATATTTTTCAAGGTATCCATTGGGATGTGTCAGTTTGCTTAAGGGTATATTCGTCCACTTAGGGACATGTCCGTCCACTAAAGGACTTGTCCATCCACTAAAGGACTTGTATATATTTCAAGGTATCCCTTGGGATTTTCTTGTGTCAGTCCACTTAAGGACTTGTATATATTTCAAGTTATCCATTGGGTTTTCCTTATGTTCATCCACTTAAGGACTTTTCCGTCCACTTAAGGATTCATATATATTTCAAGGTATCCTTGGGGATTTCCTTGTACCCGTCCACTGAAGGACTTGTCCGTCCACTTAGGGACTTGGTCATTGATGCGTTTTTTGTAGAAATGTATAGATGCGCATGATTTATCTAAATAACTCCTCTTATTATGGTAAACAAATGCATAAGCCAAAAATTGTTCTAACAAAATAAAAAGTTTCCTTTTGGGCGTACTGTAGATAATAAAAATAGTTTAGAATGAAATAAACTGGAAATGAGGAGTGGTATGCAATCGTCTACTGATAGTATTTCCTTAGATGCTCAGTGTTCCATGGATGATGCAACTTTTGTGCGTCGAGTGTCTCTTAGTGATAGGTGCCTTTCCTCTGCCACAAAGCGGTTCTGTAGGGTCCATCCCAATTGGGTCCTAGCTTTCCTTGGGTGGAATCTCTTATGGCGCCCATCACCTTCCTCAGGACAAGATCTCCAACTTGAAAGTCCCTGTGTCTGACTCTGGAATTGTAGTGTTTGACCATGAGGTCCCGGTATCGTGATAACCTTTGTTTGGCTGTTGCTCTGACCTCGTCCACTAGGTCCAGCTGTAGGCGCATGGCTTCGTCATTCCTACTCTCATCATGATTTCCCACTCTGTAGCTTGTGAGTCCGATCTCAGCAGTGATGACAGCCTCACTCCTGTATGTTAGTCGGAAGGGTGTTTCTCCTGTTGGTGTTCTGGCCATCTTTTTGTATGCCCATAGTACACTTGGCAGTTCTTCTAACCATATACCCTTTGCCCCCTTAAGCTGAGTCTTGATGAGTTTTGAGCAATGATCGGTTTGTGACCTCAACTTTCCTGTTTGCCTAAGGGTGGGTGGGTGAGGAGTAATGGTTCCTGATTCCCAATTATGAGCAAAAATCTTTAAATGACTTGCTGTCGAACTATTTTCCGTTATCCGAGACCAAGACTTTGGGGATCCCATAGTTGCAGATAATGTTTCTCCAAAAGAAGTTTCGTATGCTTTTCTCTGTGATGGTGGTTAGTGCTTCAGCTTCCACTTATTTGGTGAAGTAATTGATACTGACCATTAGGAACTTTAACTATCTTACCATAGTAGGGAATGGGCCCATGATATCTAACCCCCATTGAGCAAAAGGCCACGAGGCCGTCATCAAAGTGAGCTCTTCCATTAGCTGTCTGATGATGTTGCTGAACCTTTGACACTTGTCACAAGTTTTGACATAAGCTTAGGCATCCTTTTGCATGGTAGGCCAATAATATCTTGCTTGAATCAACTTGTACACTAGTGACCGTGATCCTGAATAGTTCCCATAGATTCCTTCGTGAACTTCCTTCATGACATAATCTGCTTCCTCGGTGGATAGACATCTTAGGTACGGTTGAGAGAATACTCTTTTATACAGGATGTCTTTTATCAGGATGAATCGTGCTGCCTAGACCTTCAATTTCCTTGTAGCCTCTTTACCGTCAGGTAGCGTGCTGTCTCTCAAGTACTAAACTATTGGTGTGATCCAGTTGTTTTTCGAAACTATTTCCTACACATCCACGCCATCTATCAAGGGCGAAAGCTAAAAAAAAAGAAAGTACCTTACTGGAGATAAGTATGCATTCTGCTGATGTGGCCTTGGCAAGACAGTCTACTTACTTGTTCTCTTCTTTTGGGATTTGAACAAACTTTGCCTGAAGGTTACCTACCCGCTTCCTTACTTGCTCTAGGTATTTCTTCATCCGTTCGCCTTTGCACTTGTAGTCCCCGTTTACCTGACTTGTGACCACCTGAGAATCGTAATAAATAACCATACTTATGGCCCCCGCTGCTTTGACGAGATCTAGTCCAGTCACTAAAACTTCGTACTCCACCTCATTGTTAATCGTAGAGAAGTTTAGACGAACCATGCACTCGATCTCGTCCCCTTCTAGAGAGTGGATCACTATACCTGCTCTGCTAACTTGCTTGTTGGATGATCCGTTCGTGTGGATACTCCATTAAGTGTGCTTTGCCCCCTGTCCTTCCATACTAGTGAATTCCATGATGAAGTCAGCAACTACCTTTCCCTTCACGACAATGTGCGGACGATATTGTATGTTGAATTCACTCAACTAGATGGCCCATAGCACTATCTGTCCAATAGCTTCATGATTACTCATTACTCTCCGTAAGGGTTTGCCTATCAGGACAATCATCATATGGGCTTGGAAATATGGTTTGAGTTTGTGAGCTGCGGTAACTAAGGCAAATGCTAGCTTCTCCATCGGGGGGTATTTCTCCTCTACGCCTTGAAGCGCTCGACTAGTGTAGTATACAGGCTTCTGCACCATTTCTTCCTCTTTGACTAGGAAGACGGCCAGGTAGAGAAATAGCTCCTCCCTAAGTATGGAAGGACTTAGCAACGGCGGAGAAGAAAGGTATGCTATTAAGTCCTCGAATGCTTGTTGACATTCGACCATCCATTTGAAGGACTTTTTCAACATGCGGAAGAATGACAAGTATTTGTCCATTTCCCTTGACACGAACCTGTTCAGCGCCGTTACCTTGCCGTTGAGGCTTTGCACTTCTTTTACTTTCCTAGGTGGTGTCATCTCCATTATGCCCTGGATCTTGTCTAGGTTGACTTCAAAGCCTCTCTGAGACACCATGAACCCTAGGAATTTTTTAGTTGTTACCCTAAATGCACATTTGCTTGGATTGAGCTTCATGTTATAAGAGTGAAGGGTATTGAAAGTCTCCTTGAGGTCTTCCAAATGGTCATCTTCTCGTCGACTTTTCACTAACATGTTGTCCACGTAGACTTAGACATTTCTCCCAACTTATGTGTAAACATTTTGTTCATGAGCCTGAATGACATCACTTTGTAACATAAAAGGCCTTGGCTGGTGAAGAATGAAGATTTCTCCTGATCAACCTCATCTAGCTTGATTTGGTTGTAACTAAAAAAAGCATCCATGAATCTCAACATTGAGTGTCTCGCCGTTGACCACCAGGATGTCAACCCGTGGGAATGGGTAGCTATCTTTGAGGCACACCTTGTTTAAATCCGTGAAGTCGATACACATCCTCCACTTTCCATTGACTTTCTTAACCATCATTACATTGGCCAGCCAGTCAGGATAGTATACCTCCCTTATGAATTTTGCATCCAACAATTTGCAGACTTCTTCCGCTATAGCCTTTTCTCACTCCTGGGTAAACACTCGCTTCTTTTGACGGATTGGGGGAAAAGAGGGTGATATATTCAACTTGTGAACCATGATTGAGGGGTCGATCCCAGGTATGTCTTTGTGGCTTCAGGCAAAGATATGTTGCGAGCGCTTGATGAATCGGCAGATTGACGAGGGTACCGATCCTGGTCGTCCATTCAGGTCTGGGGTTATCGAGAAGTATCTCTTCCAACCCTCAATGGGCTCTGCAACCATCCGTTTCTCCTTTATGCTCATAGTCTATAAGTGGTTGTCCATCTCCAACATCGCTATATAGCACTCGTGTGCTGCCACTTGGTCTTCACGTACCTCTCCTACACTATACTCGGTGGGAACTTGATCATCAGTTGATAGGTTGAAGTCACGGCTTTCCACGAATTGAGGGTAGGTCAGCCCAATATGGCATTATAGGCGGACGAGCAGTCGACTATAAGGAAAGTAACATTCTTAGTGATCTATAGAGAGTAATCTCTGACCGTCACGGGCAATGTAATTCCCTTATGGGATATACTCTTGTGCCTCCGAAGCTGACAAGCGGTACATTGGTTGGTATGAGTTTTTCTTTCCCGATCCTTATTTGTTGGAACGCTGGATAATAGAGGATATCAGAGCTCCCATTATCGACTAGGACTCGGTGGGTGTTGTAGTCTCCCATTCGTATGCTAACAATGAGAGCGTCATCATGGGGGTGGTGGAGACGTTGGGCATCTTCCTTTGAAAACCCAACTATGGGGTTGTCTACCCGAGCCATCTTTAGGATGAACCCCGTCAGCTGGACGCTTTATACCATCCTAAGGTAGGTTTTTCGTGCCTTCCTAGACAAGCCAGATGTTATGGTGCTCCCTACTATCATCCTTATGTCTCCCAAGGGGGGTCTGGGGCACTTGCCATCCCTCTAACCAACTTGCTCTTGTGGCGGGTTGTTATTTGATCTCTTTTTGCTAACAAATCATTGTAGCTTCTCTTGCCGGATGAAGGTCTCGATTTGTTGCTTTAAGTCATAGCATTCAGATGTGTCGTGACCGTGATCATGATGAAAATGTCAATACTTGTCTCAGGACCTCTTGCTGGGGTCTCCTTTTAACTTGCCAGACCATTTCAGGGTCGTTTTGTCCTTGATTTGCATAAGAACCTGATCGATCGAGGCGGTTAACGGGGTGAAATTCATAAACCTTCTAGTGGGCGGTTTGAAACGCCTATCCTTTCGTCGGTCTCCGGTTCTAGTCGTCTTCTGTCTTCTATCCTATAGAGCATCTTCTTACCTATCCCTTTTCTCGGGTTTTTCCTCTCGGGCTAACAACGCGTCTTCTACATTCATGTACTTAGTGGCTCAATAGAGTACATCTGACATTGTTTTTGGGTCGTTTTTGTATAAAGAGAACAAAAACTTCCCCTTCCGTAAGTCATTGGTGAAAGTTGTGACAAGTATCTTGTCATTAGCTTCATCTATCGAAAGGGCTTCTTTGTTGAAGTGCGTTATATAGGACCTTAGGGTCTCGTCCTCCCATTGCTTGATGCTCATCAGGCATGCAGTGGACTTCTTATACTGATGCCCCCCGATGAAGTGCGATGCAAACTGTACGCTTAGCCCTTTGAAAGTGCTGATAAAGTTGGGTGTCAACCTGTTGAACTATACCCTTGTGGGACCTTTCAGCGTAGTTGGGAAAGCTCGACACATGATCTCATCCTCGACACCTTGTAAATGCATGAGGGTTTTGAACGACTCCTAGTGATCCAAGGGATCCTTAGATCCGTCATAAGCTTCTATTTACGGCATACGGAACTTTGATGAAAAGGGAATGAAGTGACGGGTGCTGTAAAGGGCGAATCCATCTGGTGGACCAGCTCATTGAGGTCGTTTTACACTCATCCTTTGAGGACGTTCATCATGAAATCCATCCTCTCCTTCATCACTTACATCTTCACAGCCATATATGGTGGTACCGTATTTGTGATGGATGGAAGGTTGGTGTCTCGTTGCTCTTGTATACTTAGGGTATTGCTGTTTTCTAGTCCTTCTTAGTCCCTTCTTTCGGCGCTGGTACCCTCTTACTCCTCTTTGTCATTGTGGTGCCCAGTGTTCTTTTAGCACAGCTGTTCTTCCAGGTCATAGTTTTGCTTAGTTAGGCACTCCACAGCTGCGGTTAGAGTTTGTACTTGCCTTTCAAGGGCAATAGTGCATGGTTCATCTCCTTGGTTGTTGTTGGTTGCCATCGAGCGAGTGAGTACCATACAACTCTTTGTCTGAGAAGCAGTAATATGGCTGCTATCGCCCGTTCTCACATACGGCGCCAACTGATGATGCCAAAAATCGTCAGTAAGTCGTACAATCCTCACGTTCTCTAGATAGAACCTACGAAACAGAAACAAAGAAGATCCTACAAAGAGTATCGGTGTAGTACCAGCCAAAAATCTTTCGAAGGTTAAGTTAGAGAGAATTTCTACAACTCTAGAGTGCCAGAGCTGGGAATACTACGTGTACCTTGATTTGTAGGGGCTTTGAGGTTTTTATAGTAGTGTAGAGTTGACCTTTGTTTCTTGGCAGATAAGGTATATCCTTGTAGAGAAGATTTTCATTAATACTCGTACTTTGCGAGATCATTTCCTTATAAAGATTCCTCTGATTAGGGTTGGGCGTAGAGTACAATATATTTCCGTGTATAGACATTCGTGGAGATCAAGCTAAGCCATGCTGGACCTGTTAGCCTTTTCACCTCGTCGGCCATTCGCCTTGTCTGAAGGTTCTCCATTAGCTTATGGAGGCGCTCGTCTGGTATCGTAGTGGGGTCGTCGACTTTATGGTGTCGCTGCTTTTGTCCTTCCATCATGAAGCTGATGGGTTCAGGGGGAACTGTCGGCTTCCTTGTGTCAAATTAAATCTTTTGCAAGAGCCTCCTTATCAATAACAATAATAAAAATCTCAATTTTAATATGAAATAATTTAGAAAAAAATACATTTTTTTTCCTTTACATTTTGGATCATTTCTCACTTTAATCTCCACAATTTTAAGAGCTCTCTCTAAAAATAGCACTTTCCTCTATATTTTGTGAATGAGCATATACTCCTATTGTTACTCTCTTAGTTAAACCCTAAAAAAATCTTATAATTCCTAAAATATTCCGTTGTACAATGTCTAAAATACTCCTACTAAATTTTAATGTCCCAAAAAATTTCTTCATGTATTTTGAATATTATGTGGTAGATTGGTGTCATGCTTGGAATGTTAGAATGATGATATATGGTGTTCTATTTGTTATCTAAAGAATATTAACTTATTAGGTTTAAATCTTCTAGACTTATAATTTATAGAAACTTTGATGATAGATGTCTTTTGTTATTTTGTTATTTTTTAATTTCTTTTCCTACTTAAAAGGGTGTTCATTAAAAATAAGTAAGCTAAATATCATAGTTAGACTTATAAAATAAGATGATAAAGAATGAAGTGTGAATGACAATCTTCATTGTAGATGGTTTTTTTTTTTTTAAATTTTTTTATACAAGATAGAATTTCTACTTTAACCTAATATAAGTGTATATATGTGTGAAACTCCCTCCTAGAGACTTGAACCTTGGCTCTTGCCCCTCACACCCCACAAGCATTTATACTTGTAGAGTAACCACCACACCAAAGGGAAGTGGTGGTATTGTAGATGGTTACAAGTATTTGATTTGATGAAAATCTTCAAAAAAAAATTGTAGCATATATCATCATTTATTGCAAAAATTTAAATATTGTAGAAAGATGATGACATTCACTGTCATTCTTTATAGCATTTTTGGTGAGTAAATTTTACATTTAGTAGATAGATTCTAAGAAATTATTATAGTAAATAGATATTCAAATAATTATTTTAAATTTAATTACATGATTTCATACTCCTTAAAAAAAAATTATATTACTTTCCTCATTAAAAGGGCAGCACTTACCCTGCACGTGCAACCGATATGGGTGCTTTAAAATGATGCTTGAAAACATGTGTTAGATGCTTTAGATCAACGAGAAATTATTATGTACTCCTAGAGTACTATAAATGTGTACTTTCTTCTTTCACACGAATAGTGGGTCACACTAATTAAATTCATAGTGAGAGTGTGAGACTCACTATTTATATAAGAGGAGAGAGTATGCATTTATGATACTCCGAGAGTGTCTAATAATTTTCTTAGATCAACACACACCTTGCATATTATATTATTATTAGAACTTGATGATTTTCAGTCAAAATAGCCAAGTATTGGTTCGAGACTAATTAATTGAACCAAATCAGATAGCACCAATCAATTTTGGGATTGCTCAGATTAAAAAAAAAAAAAAAAAAATTTGGGAATGTTGAAGTTGACAACGTTGTCAAGTGAAATGGGTATCACCCATCTGCTATGTCGAAAAACTGTTTTATTTTTTATTTTTCTTAAAATTTGATTATTGCCTATTTGTCAAAAGAAGTGAAGCCGGAGGTTGGGCTAGCCCGCGAAGAAATCAAAATAAATATTCTTACATTTCTGCCCTCCTCCTACTGCCCCTCCCAAGCCCCAATTCCAAACTCACCTAATCCATATTTTAAATTGAATTTTTTTTCCTTGTTAATGTATTTTTTTTTATATCATAATTATAATCTACATTCTATTGTTTCTTTTATACGTCAATATTCACTTGCAAATAGAAACAAAATTTTTGGTATTATTGATGCTTGTATAAGTTGCATTACACCATAGTTGATCTTTTTCGAGGGTCAAAACCAAATATTATTTTGATGATCTAATTGACCCTTTCTACGGCTTTGTGGTCCTTGAAACCGAAATTTGAACGTCCTATATAACCCTCTAAGCAAATGTTATCTTTATGGAGGATTGGCAAACTTGAAAATTTTAGAAGGGATGAAAGTACAATAGCCTTTCTTTTTAGGGTCTCCCAACCCTCAAAATAAGATTTTTCTATTAAAAAAAAAAAAAAAAAACCATAGTCATGCACATAAACTTTAATGTAACGTGGATGTGAAGGGGAGTCATATTTTTTTATCATGCCAACACTGAAAAAGAGAGTAATATGTATTGTTCACTCTGCCTAGCTAGTATGTTCTCTTTACAAATATCATTCTCATCTTTTTATTAGAGGTGAATTTTGACAAATCCACTATTAGATTATATTTTCTTATTATATCCTTCATGCTTGTAAAATTTATAGAAAGTTAAATATTAATAGTTATTTCATCAATAAATTATTTAAATTGCAAGTTTTGGTAGTTTAAAATTATGCATAAAATATAATCTTATAGATTATATAGTAAATAATATCTGATTGACATAAAATTTGATATGTGTATTAAGAGCGTAAAAAACATGCGATCTAACGATTAGATTTTCAAAATATATAGTAATGTTAATAGTATTGAGTAAAATGTAGCCTTAGGCTACAATTAATTTTATAGCGAAATTTTGTCCAAAAAATATTAAGTGAAGTTGTAGCCTTAATTTAGAATCATGTTTGTTGTCAAACTTTATTCTTTATAAAATTTTTTAGAGAAAAAAAAAACTGCTTTTTTAAAATAGATTTTAATATTTTTGGAGAGAAAAAAACTGCTTTTTTTTTAATAGATTTTAATATTTTTTCCATGAAAATAATATCAACATTCTTTAAAATTGGTCTATTAATAAGTGTCTAAAAATTACCATTTATTCATTTAACCGAACCCTAGTTAATTGAACCAAATGAGAGGGAGCACCAATAAATTTTGGGAATGCTGAAGTCTACAACTCATCTGAAGGTTTATTGTTATGTGACTTGTCCCACGTTGTCAAACGAAATGGGCACAGCCTATCTCCCCTTCCCAAAAAAAATGGGCATCTCACCGAGTCACCGTTATGTCCATGTTTAGACACATGCTGGGCCGGCCCAAAAGCTCTCACAAGAAGAGAGGCCCAACCCAACACCATGAAATGGTCCGAGGACGTAATAGCTCCAGCCTACAAGGCCACGTGACAAGAAGGTGCCATGCACGAGCAGAATACCATGAAACGTAACGTCCGAGGATGACCTAGTCCTCGGCAGCACGTTGCCGAGGACAGTGGTAGTAATCTGGAGGTTCAAGGACGTCCATACTGAGGATCTTGCATGCAACAACTAAGAGAACAAGAATAAGGGATAAAAGGGGAATGAAGTATACTGCAACCACCGCATTGAAGGCACCATATTGTCTGGCCACATTAATTGTCCTGAGTATTGAAGTTCGACCTTACCCTCATCGTCAGAGACTTAAATAAGAAGGAATGATGGGACAAGAATCCAAGAAAAAGAACACCTAGACTACACGTGGAAGCAATGAGGAAGGAATGCAGGCTTATAAAAGGAAAGGGAAGAAGAAAGGGAAAGGGGGAGGGACATGTAGAAGAGAGAGAGAACTTGTAAGAAGCACTAAGAATTATCCTCGGCATCAATGTACACAACTCAATATTACATCTTTATATGAGATTAGTGCATGAGTTATATGATTTAATCCAATCTTTGTGTTATCTACCGTCTAAACGATCTAAATTAGTAGCCCACTTTCTATAAATTTATTGTTGAGACCTCATTAGCCTAGTCAAAAAATCTAACTCTGGTCAAGCACGATTTGTGCCCCTACAGTCCAAAAACAGTTTTATTTTATTTTACTTTTTCTTAAAATTTGATTATTGGTCTTGTCCTTGTCATGACATCTTGTTCCTCATGATTTGAGTTTAACTAAAATTTACAATAGTGACTAATAAATTTTGAAAGTGTGGAAAAGAGTTTAAGTAGTGTTTGAACTGAAGCTAATTTTAAGTGGTTTATTTTTCCTGTATGTTTAAAAAAGAAATTACAATTACTGCTTATTTTTAAAGGTTATTTTTTTTATTTGTTTGAAAAATAAAAAAATATTTCTAAATTATAATACATGCAAATTATTAAACTTTACTCAAAAAAATTAGAAGAGCCTCACACGCATGCTTACATGCACTTTGCATGTACAATAATGTTTTTTTTGTTTATTTTTTTTTGGTTTGAACTGAAGCTAATTTCTATAGTCCTCCCCCGAAGATGGATGATCAGTGCCGGCCCAAGGCCTAGGCAAGTTAGGCCTAGGCCTAAGGCCCCACCCAAAAAAAAAAAAATTGCTTAAGAAAAAAGGCCCCACTTTTTGTATTTAAAGGCCTCAATTTTCATAAAATTATATATATTTTTTAAAGGTTATACATTTTTTATTAGTAATGTTAAAGATACTACAAATTTTATTATTGACTTACAAATTTCCATGTTATTAATCACAAATTGATAAAGTTCATCAATGAAAGACAATGTCACGTTATAGTTTGACCATTTTATAGTGCTTTTAATTAGCGCATCTTTTTCATTTCTATTAAGACTCTCAAAGTACGAGACCAATAGAACCTTAACTCAATTGAAATCCTAAAATATTTCAAAAAGATGTTGCAAATGTGTTAAATCATCAATTATAGATTAATCTCTCGGGATAGTTTGAGACTTTGATTTTTGTAAACTAATATCCTACAAAGCTACACACCAAATAATATTTATCTTTCTCTATTGAAATCAAAATATAAAATTAAAAATTAAATTACAACTTTATTTAACTATGCATCGTCTTATATCCAAAATAAAGTATCTTTTTCAATCGCAATATATTTTTATTTTTTTCTTATTAATATTTATAGTTCAACTATGATATTCAATTATCTATATGAAATTAACATTAGTCTAGTTGGTATTATTTATGTATTTAATGTATCAAATTAACATTAATTTGATTAGTATTAAATAATTTTGTTAATTAATATTTACATATTAAAAGCTAAATTTATAGTCCTCCCCCGAAGATGGACGATGAAGGAACTGGAAAACAATGCACTGAAGCAAACTTTGTAAAAGCATCCGCAAGTTGGGTGGCGGTACTGTTATATGATAGCCTCACGCGCATGCTCAAAGTGCTTTTTGTGCTCGTGAAAAATGGGTTAGCAACAGCATGTAAAGCAACTTGGTTGCCACAGAATAGGTGCTGTTTAAGCTCTATAAGAACAAAGAGGTTTCATTTGAGTTAGAGCTCAGTGATAGCATGCTAAGATCTTTCTTAAACTTCATATGCTGTACTATGTTCAATTGACCTTGATGGTGCAAGGGCGGCTCTACATTAAAGCTAGGGCCCTGACCTGAAAAAAAAATTTATTATATATAAATTTAAATTTTATTTTTTTAGCCTTTAAAAAAATTTGTGACTGACCTAAAATTTTTTAGGTCCAACATGATTAAATTTTAGACAAAATTTGACAACAAATTTGGTTTACGAAGGTTACAACTTAACTTAATATTTTTTCATTAGATGTGAATTTTGACATATTCATCATTGAATTGCATTTTTTTTTTATATCCTCCATGTATGTAAAATTTAAAGAAGATCAAGGACTAATAATTATATTATCAATCAAATGTTTAAATTTTTAGTTTTTGTAGTTTAGAATTATACATAAAAAATAAGTTTATAGATTGAATGGTAAATAACATCTAATTGACAAGAAATTTGACATGTATTTTAAAAATATAAAGATCATGCAATTAAATTGTTAGATTTTCAAAATAGATAGTCATATTAATTTGTTTAGTGAGAGTTGTAGTTTTAACTTTAGGCTACAATTAAGTTTGTAGCCAAATTTTGTCCTTAAACTTTAATCCCCTTAACAATATATTAGGCCCTTACAACAAAAAGAAAAGGCCAAGAAAAATTTTATTGAACTTTTGAAATAAACGTAGTTTTCAACCTTGATAATAAGACCATCATGTAACAATTTCAAAATTAAAAAACTTAAAGAGGAAATTGTAATATTTTATGTATTTACTTTATTTTTTTTGTTAATATATAAAATTCTCTTTTTATTAGATTTTGTATAATTTAACTTTCTTAATAACCACTTTACAAACAAATTTTTGAGAAGCCATCACTTGTTGGTTATTGACAATAATATTGTTGTGTGTGTCAAAGATGTGGTCCAAGATGCCCAACCATATTCGATTCTCACTTAAGGTTAGCCTAGCTATTGTATTATACATACCATACTTAGGTTCATTGTAAATTTGCAAGCTGTAAGATTGAATATATAACAAAGATGTAGCCAACTTAGACTTTCTGAATCTAGCATGCATTAAGCAGAAATGCAGAATGCACATAACTGAATGCAAAGCTGTTTGGATTGCCTTCTGCAACGTTGTTGCCTGCTGTGTCTCACTTAAAGTCACTGTAGATCTTTGTCCAACATCATTTCCTTCCAGTCATTCAATGTTTTTTCCTAATTACTGGTTCCAACTGTGGATGGCTGGCACTATCATAAAACCTTCTATTGATCAGTAAACAAGACAAACTGAAGAACAGCAATTTGTCAAAGCTCATAAAATGTGGGGAAAAAAGCTATGGTATATGCCCTGAATAGTGCAATCAACGTAAAACGATTGTCACAAAGATAAGATCTGGTGCAAACAGTATAGCTCTTTCTAAGTAGAGATAAGAAAGTCATACAAGAAAATAATTAACAGTTCAGTAAAATCTATGAAAATACAGAAATGATTCTGTATGGATCGAGTCTATGGACAACTGAAAGAGAATTAATCAGAAACATACAACAGTTTAATATTGTCAATCTTTGAACGAGAAACAACCGCGTGAATTCATAGAATATTGCAGACATTGCTCAACGCTTCAGCCACCCTCCACACTCATCGCATGGGTATGAAGCGAGATTACTGCATTTGAAGTTTTGAACTTCTCCAAGAAAATCAACTTTGGGAATGATGTCTGCTGTTCATTCCAGTTCATATTAAATTCATCCAAGTACTTCAAACGTAAAATTTCCACGGTCCACTTATCATTTCCCTCCTGCTTTTGCCCTAAATTTATGAGTTTTCCTCTGATGTAAAGTTCCTTTAGGCTCTTCAGTTTTCCAGGCATCAGCCAATTGGGGGTGACACAGTATGGAAAGCTCTGAAGTTCGAGTTTTTTCAGGTCTATAGGAAGCCCCGATGTTGGCGGTTGCGTCATAGGTGAAATTCTCTAATCGCAGCACACTAAATTACAAGTACAGAGGATCAATTTATAGCTCAGTTCTGAGCTCAATCATAACAAAACTTTTGGCAGTAAAGCTGCCTCTAGCGAACTGTAACAAACTCAACGGCTAGTGGATTAGCCTAACAAATTCGATTACATGCATTTAACAGGTGACTAATTATATACAGAAACAAGGATTAGTTGAGCTTCAGACATGTCAAAGCTAAATGGTGCCGTCGCTGCTCTTCACTTATTCAAACGATGTTGTTGTGATGTTATAATTAAACAATGTAGCTTAGTTTAAAAACGTTGTTGTCTGTAATAATCGTAAGACACGGTACTTTTGTGTTTATCCTCGTCATGAGGAACATACAACACGTCAACATCTTCAATCTGTGAAAGAGAATCAAGTTTAGTGCATTTGACATTCTCCAAGAATTTCAACTTTGGGAATGAATTCTTCAATTCTTCCATGTTCATATCAAAACTTTCCAAGTACTTCAAACCTAAAATTTTCACTTTCCACTTATCAATGTTATCATTTCCCTCCTGCATTTGCCATAACTTAATGAGTTTTCCTCCTCTGATGTAAAGTTTCTCTAGGCTGTTCAGTTTTCCGGGCATCAGCCAATTGGGTGTAACGCTGTCAGGAAAGCTCTGAAGTACGAGTTTCTCCAGCTCTCCAGGAAGCCCCCAATCTCGTTGTCGGCTTTTGAGTCGATTTGGTACTTTTGTTGGTTTTACTGCTTCACTGTCTTGCCTTCCATTATCTGAGTTCATGGAGTCTGCTGAACTTGGGACACCCTTTTCTTGCTGATTACCGTTGACACTCCACGCTATTGCTAGCTTCCGTAGCTCCTGCAACTTTTCTAGAGCCTCTAGCTCTTCCTCTCTAGGGAAAGCCTTGATGCTTGTATTGATGCTCAACTTTCTCAGCTTCTTCAATTTTATCAAGTCTTTAAGAGTACAAGAGTCTCTCTTTTGACGGAAACACATTCCACCAAGAAATTGCCGTGGCAGGCCCTGTTGATTATCGTTGATGTTGCTTTCTAAATTACCAACTACAAACCCCTTGAGGACTTGAAGTTCTGTGAGAAAGGCTATTGCCTTGGGCATGCCGTCTAGCAAGTAACATTCTGAAATATCCAGGTGTGACAGCTTCTTGAGTAAGGCTAGACCTTCTGGAAGTGCCTCGAGATTGTGACAGGCTTTGAGATCTAAAATCCTCAAATTTGTTAGCTTTCCTATGGAGTCAGGAAGCTCATTAATTCTAGAGATTCCTTGTAGGCTTAAAAGCCTTAAAGGTTTCATATTCTTCAACCCTTCTAAGAATTCTGTGCTTTCTACTTCAATGTGATTCTCAAGTGAGCCTTCCCACACAATGTCACCCTGATCTGAGCTTTGCTCTTCAATGTTATGCTGATCTGAGCTTTTCCACCTTCCCAAATAAAGAACATGGACATTTTTCATCCTTGAAAACCACTCCACAATGCTGACCTTTTTTATCTTTGCGAAGGACTCAAATCTGAGATCAGGAAAACTCTCATTAACATTGAATATGGTTTGCAGTTTCTCCTGATCTAAATCATGACTACTTGTCAATACCTTCTCCAAAGTTCCATCCTCATCCTTCACTAAATATGCCCTGTTACACCGGGACGAATTTACAGTTGGAATCCCATTAAATTGACAATCAAAGAACCCAGCCTCCTGGGCAAGCATAAAAACCACGCAGTGCACCAGAGGCTGCATCTTAAACCTGTTTCTGTTTGCAACCGGTTTGTGCCTTCCCTTAACATGTTCGATAAAGCCCTTCAGCTCAAGTTCCTTAAGAATCTCATCAGCAACATCTTCAGCTCTCTTTTCTCCAGTACTTGGAGGATCCACTAAACCCTCTCCGACCCACCAATTTATCAGTAGCCTCCTCTTTACTACCACATCCTCCGGAAGAACAGCGAAGGACAACAAGCAAAGCTTCAGCCTCATATCAAGGTTCTCAAAAACTTCCTTAAATTCAGTGAAAACTGAGCTACATACAAACTTACGATTCATATGTAAGCTCGGAAATTCATTAACCACACTATTGGACCCATTCGTTGGCCTCGGTCTTCGATGAACAGAATCTTTAGTAGACATTTTGGGTCGCAATGATGGAAAGTTCAACTTCAACTTCAAGGCATCTTTTTTTATTGCACTAAGCTTGGCTTGAACTTCCTTGTTTGGGAAGGCATCATTAGAAGCTTCTGAAACTATATTGGAGATGTCATCAAGGCAGCATTCAAGATTCTTGATTGGTTCACCAGCATCGTGCTCAAAATTCTTCAGTTTGCGGAAAGCTTCTTTAATTTGATTGAGATCTCTATGTAACTTATCAAATTGCCTGCGTGTAACAAGACATTCTTCGTTAAATGAATGACCATTGTTGAGATAACTCCTGCCACTATTGTCGTCAGTGGTGGCGGCGGTGATGGTGGTGTTGTCGTTGTTGAGATCATTACTGCCACTATTGTTGTCAGTGGTGGCTGCAGTGATGGTGGTGTTGTCGTTGTTGAGATCATTACTGCCACTATTGTTGTAAGTGGTGTTGTTACTGCTGCTGGATTGAGGGACAGAGTCCTTGAATTGAGAGAGGCGAGTAAGCAAGGTGGAAAGGGTGGCAATGATGTTCTCAAAGGCCAAGATTTCATCGGTTTGTGTTGAGATATCCACAGATAAAGACATAGCTAACTGAACACAAAGTGAAATGAAAAGATGAAGATAGCAGAGAGAGAACTATATATGCCTCAATATACTTCCCAATAATAATAATACAAACACATATAGAGATTTTCACAATCATAGTATCACAGATCAGATATACATGAACCTCGACTGAAAGCAAAGCCCATGCACTTAGGAGTATAATTCCATGTAAATAAACAAATAAACTATGAGGTTGGCCTATAAAAGCAGAACACATAAATAAGAAGAAAAAAAAGAGAATGTTAGAGACAAATAAATAAAAATAAAACCTAGATTTCTCGGACACAAATTGTTCTTCAAATAAAAGAGGGAAAAAAAAAAATTACCGAGGAGGAGTGAGGATGCTACAAATCTTGAATGGGTTTTCACGAACTCAAGCTCTGAATATCTACGGCGGAGTGGAAGTGAATACGAGCTGTGTTTGCAACCTGCGTGTAGTGAAAGACTTTGGTGAATGGTGAATGGAGAACGGTGAACGTAAGATGCGAAAGAAATGAACGATAATAAAGTCCAGTTCACACATAATTTTTATAAAAGAGCAGCAAATTTCTCAAAAAAAATAATAAAAAAAACTTTTAAATACTCAAAAAAAAAACTATTTTATCAATTTTAACAACTCACTTTATAATACACTCAATATAATTTTATATTAACTTACAACACATTAAAATAATATAAAATAATACAATAAAATAATATATTTCTACACAATATACAATAACCTCATCTAACTTTCACTAAAAAAGGAAAAGAAAAAAGTCACTTTCAACCACAACACCGACTATGATCAGCCACAGAAACCACTGCCTCAGCCATTATCACAACCACCCACAACTGCACAGCCACCGCCAACGCCAACACCATCCGCAACTGCAATCCCCAACCACCACAATCATAACAAATTGCAACCCACCACGTCCAAAATAAATTAATCAGTTTTAAAAACTACTCATTCAGTTTAAAAATTATTTTCTTACTTTTTAAAATTAGGCTTCCTTTTGTTATTTTTGTGCATTAAATGAGATACAAGATCTACATGTGGTTATTTAAGGGTGTGTCCAGTTTAATGCGTAAGTAGAGATGGACCTAGCCTTGGGAAATTTCTTAGTTTGTGTGTACACAGAAAATTTTCAATTTGCCCCAAAATATGCAATCTTGGCCCCCTCTCTCCAAAAAAATTTTAAATTGGCCCATGAAATCCAAAAGTATATGTTCTATTCTATCCTTTTTGCCCAGTTGCTTGAAGAATAATTACAATAACCTTTGGATAATAACAAAAAAAAATTAAAGCACAAATCTAATCCAAAGAAAACCAATTGACCAAAAAATAATATGAATTACCTGCTGATAAAGAAACTCAATTGCCTCAAAAATAACATGAATTACCTATAGACAAACTAATATTAGCAACAAAAGTAAAGCACAAATTTGACAATGGCCGTCTTGGGCACCAGAGGGATTTATGCCAGTACACCGTGAGGCCACCGTCATCTCCGCCAAAAGATCCTTCGATGCAAAACGACAAGGATGTGGCTGTCCATCAGCCAACCTTTTAGTTCACATGGCAACTGACTGCCCCTGATGGGTGCAAAAGGAAGGATTAAGTGGTCTTTTTTTTAATGCAAGAAGTTAGTGACAAGGCTTTTACGAATAAAAAGGTTTTTAACGAAGGAAAACGAAAAGCCCAATCTGACCTTGTGACAAACATGTCCTCCCAGCCCAAGCATGCGGAAAATAGCCCAAAATTTTCCAATTGCCAATAAATTGTTTGGTAATGCCAAAGGAAATGTCCACAATGGCCAAACTTTTAAAGAAATGAGAGAAATTTGTTCCAAGCCTTGATATCAGCTAATATCAAAGTTATTAATTAATTTTACCTTTAGCAGTAGATGTAGGGGTTAATAGTGGAGATACTAAGGGAGATTGTCTTATAATTAATTATTGTTGCGGGGTTTTTGACCCCAGTGAGTGCAATAGTGGGGATCTTTAAGATCTGATAGTGCCGGAAGGGAAAGGATAAACAAGTCACGGTAATCGTTTTAATGGGAGTGTGGGCACTGTGATTTTTTTATTGGAAGAAAAATTCAAAGTAATTTAGAAGCTCATATTGAAAATGGTTAACAACCAGATCCAGCCATTGTTAACATCTAGTTTGATGTCCTAATTTCTAAAATCCATCAAATAAATTTTTGAAAAATCACCATATATAAAATTGGTACTGCCATTTATGTTCATTATAGAATAATTATCAACTGTGGCTAATCTTCATAATAAGCCTTGGGTTATGCCGGTGATTTTATGAAGTTTTGTTAATTAACACAATGCAATTGAACAAGCTTATGTTAATTTGGGGTTTGGTCTATACTTTGATTTTTTTTTTGACAGGGTATTTGCCAACCCCAGTTGGTGCACAAATTTTCCCCCTGACCCACCTTTCGCTGTCTATCTGACCATTGTCCGATCCTTTTGAATGCAATCCTAAGATTCAACTTTAGCTCATCGGGCATTGTTTAACAGCCTTGCCATTGCAAACAGCCATTGATTTGCTAAGAAAGCCTCTGATTGGAATAAGCATCAATTCGGGAATATTTTTGGCAAGAAAAAGAGAATTATGGCTCGGCTTAATGGTATTCAAAAAGTCATGGCGGACAGTCCTTCCCATTCTCTAGTGGTTCTTGAGAAGGAGCTTCTTAGGGAGTTAGAGTGCATTTTAAACAAAGAAGAGGAGTTTTGGGTGCAAAAATCCAGAATTAATCGCTTGGTGGAGGGTGACCGAAACACGACTTTCCACCATATGACCACAATTGTAATAGTTCCATTTAAAAAAGAAAGTGAAATGTGATTTACAGGTTTTGTGAAGCTTTTCACTTCTAGTTTGACTCAAGTTTGTTTAAAAATTGCACATTGCACTTCGGATGAAGAAAACTGTTTCATCTAAAGGGTTTTAAGGCTCCATATATGTCCGGATGGCCTTCATGCAGGGTTCTTTCAAAGGTTTTCAATGATTGTCGGGGAGTCCTTCGCAATGAGGTTAAGCAGATTTTCAAGGATAATAAGGTTCCTGAATACCTCACAAAAGTGCTAATTCCTAATTTTGTCAATTAACATCTCAAAATTATTGTAGCTTATGAAACTATTTTAATTGGTTCAAAGCTAATTCATTTTATTCTTTGTTATTTATTTACATTATTATGTATGTCCAGTGAACGCCAACCTTCCTCACAACCTTGTGATGTTGATTATGAGTTGTGTCTCTTCTGTGTCTTCTTCTATTTTATTTAATGGAGGGAATGTTGATCCCATATTTCCCTCGCGTGGCATTAGACAAGGTGATCCTCTTTCGCCGTATCTTCTTTCATTCTGTGCATGGAAGTCCTTGGGCATCTCATAGAAGAAAAGTGTGAGGCTCGTTGTTCTCTCTCTCTCTCTCTCTCTTTCGGACGACTTGGTGCTGTTTGCAAGAGCGGATTATGTTAATTGTATCGATTCTCTGATGATTTTTCTCTCTGGTCAAACCATTAGTGAAAGCTCTCTCTAATGTGGACATTGACACCAGAGAATCTTTCTCCCAATCTTGGAAGATACCTTGGTTTTCCTATAAAGCATCGGGGAGCTAATAATCACGACCTGAACTTTGTTTTGGATAAGGTCAAGCAAAAATTAGCAGGTTGGAAGGCCAACCTCTTGTCTCTAGCCGGCAGGGCTGTCCTCATTCAAGCCTCCACATCCACTATCCTTGCTTATGTTATGCAGTGCACGGCTCTCCCTGAAAAATTGCTCAATAATATTGACAGGGTTAATCGGAATTTTCTTTGGGGATCTACAGATTCTTCAAAAAAAAATCATTGGGTAGGGTGGCATAAAGTCATAAAATCTAAAGCGGATGGTGGATTGGGCATTCAAGCAGCCAAAGGGAAAAATATAGCTCTGTTAGCCAAACTCAATTGGCGTTTTCATATGGAGAAAGATGCTATTTGGAGTAAAGTCCTTAGAAACAAATTTCTTAAATTAGGTGAATAAGGATAAAGAACTTGGAAAGCTATGAAAATGGGAATGGAGGTTTTTAAGAAAGGGTTAAGGTGGAAGTCTTTGCATGATTTGGACAAGCAAGGGCCCATTAAGATCTCTTATCCAAGGCCCCATTACAGCTGAAGAGGAGCAGCTTCAGGTTAGAGATGTGCTTCGGACAGATGGGTGGGATTGGTCTGATACTTCTCTGCAAATTCCTGAGGAAATTCTTATGGAGGTTCGGGCTATCCCTTACTCCATTACTACAATGATTGTGGGTGATAGGTTAGCCTGGAATGGTGAGAATAAAGGTAATTTTGATCTTCAATCCGCTTACAATTTCGCCATGGGTTTCAAGGATAGAGCTGCTAATTTTTCTGGGGGGTGGATTTGGAAAGCTGAGACCTTGCCGAGAATAAGAACTTTTTTATGGCAATGCATGCACTATAGTATTGGAGTTGGAGAGTGTTTAGTTCGGAGATGCCTCAAAGATTCTGATGTCTGCCCCATGTGTAATAGAGAGCCTGAAACGATCATTCATAGGCTTAGAGATTGCTCTTTCTCGAGGGAAATCTGGTTTAAACTGGGCATTAATTCTTCAAGCAGGTTTTATGAGGGTAACCTGCTGATCTGGCTGGAGATGAATTGTAAAGATGGCTCCCACAAGGTGCGGCATCGTCCTCCTTGGAAGATTGTTTTTCCTTTTGCCATTTGGTGCATCTGGAAGGGCAGAAACAACTTTGTGTTTCAAAACAGGTCTGCTCAATCAAACATGCCTTATGACATTATTTTTAGAGCCTCGGAATTTCAACACTGCATTCTTAATGCAAAACGGCCTCTGTGGTGAGATTTTGGGTATATATGATGGGTCAATTTAGAGCTGGAGGGGGCCATTCTTCGGGATGATCAAGGGCGTTGGATAACAGGTTTCTCAAGGAATATTGGGCTATCAACTAGCTTTATGGCAGAGTTGTGGGCTCTCCGTGATGGGCTTAGCCTCTGCAATAATCTGAAGTTTAGTGATGTTGATATTCAAATTGATGCTAAAACTATTGTGGGTATGCTTTCTAAACCCTCTTCTTCTAATAGTTTTGCCTTGCCTATCCTTGAAGACTGTAGGCAGCTTATGTCTCAGATTCCCCAAGTCCGGGTAGGCCATTGCTACCGCGAAGCAAATTGCTGTGCGGATTTTCTGGCCAAATTGGGATCTGTTCAAACTAGAGATTTTATTTTGTTTAGTGATCCGTCTGTGGATCTTGAAGAGCTTATAAGCTCAGATGCTTTTGGTGTGTACCATAACAGACTGCTCCCTGAGCCCCCTTTTCCCCCTTAGTCTATTTTTAATGAAGTTTCCAGTTTACCAAAAAAAAAAAAAAAATTTGACAATATCAAATGTTTGATTTTTAGTTCACATGGCGTGAACTGTGAGGTGCTTAAAGTATTTTTTTTCGAGTTACTTTTTAAAAAGTTTTTAGTTGTGTTTACTGTAATAAATTGTTTGGTAATGTTACTTTTAAAGAAATGAGAGAAATTTGTTAATCTTATGTCAAAATATTAATTAAATGGTTAGGTAGATGTAGGATAAATTCCTTATAATTAATTATTGTTGCCTTTTTTTTTAAGATCATGGAAAAATAATGTTTAATTTTGATTTTTTTATTAAGAAAAATTCAAAGTAATTTAGAAGCTCATATTGAAAATGCAGTATTGTTAACATCTACTTTGATGTCCTAATTTCTAAAATCCATCAAATAAATTTTTGAAAAATCACCATATATAAAATTGGTAATAGTTCATTATAGAATAATCTAGAATTACCACAAATATATTATGATGTTAATTAACACAATACAATTGAACAAGCTTATGTTAAGTTTGGTCTATATTGATTTTTTTTTTTTAATACTTTGGCCCCCCTCATTTCCGAATCCTGGTTCCGTCCCTGTGCGTAAGTACTTTAGCTCATACTAACACTCTTTAGCAAACAGACGTCTTATAGTACCTTTCTGTATAAATAAATTCCTCAAAACCTAATCATACCCTCAAATAATAGTTCCATTTGCAAGAAAGATGCCTTTACATTATTGTTTGTTTAAAAATTGCACATTGCACTTCTAAACTGTTTCATGCCCGTATTGTCATTATTCAATATATGTATGGCAAATTATATAATAAAATCAACCATACTCTATCACAAGTTAAGTCACAAGTTTTTAATTTTGTCAATTAACATCTCAAATTTATGAAACTATTTTAATTGGAAGTCTATTTATCTTTGTTATTTATTTACATTATTATGTACAGTAGAACCAAAAAAGGGGAGAACGGTTGATGAAAAATTAAGTTTACCTAGGTAATTAGATTCAACTCTCTCTCTCTCTCACACACACACACACACACACACACACACACACACACACACACACACACACACACACACACACACACACACACACACACACACACAGAAGAGAGAAGAGCTTCTCTCTGCCTTCTCTATTCAATGGCCACTAAATTGATCAATGAATAAGTCTTATGTAAAACACAAGGTTTAATTAAAGAATTCCGGCTTTTTTAAGCTTTGTTACTGTCAAAAATCAGAATAACTTATTAAAGGAATAATAAAGATGAATAAATGCCTTAAATTGGAATGATTTCATTAATTTGAGATTTTAATTGCCAAAATCACAAAACTTGATACCTTGGGTGTGTTTAAATACTGTTTATTTTGCTAAAACTGAAAAATTATTGTTAAAAGTACTATAGATAAAAGTAAAAGTTAGTTGAAATAGTATAGTGAGGCCATAAATAGTGCTAAAAAGTGCAGTAAAACCCATAAATAGTAGCAAAAATAAGCTAAATAGTTAAATAATTTTAATTTTAAGTCTTACCCAAACGCACACCTAATCTAAAATATGATATAAGCCTTGGATTTTTATATATATTGTTGGATCACGTTGCAAGGAAGAGAGTACATGTTCTAATGGGCCGATCCAAGTAATCCAGTGAATGCAGCAATAGGCATATGGGCCATTGTTTTAAATGGTCTGGATCTGTATTGGACGAATGTGTTAGGTGCACGGCACCAATTAAATCCAGCCCACAATTTTATAGTAGCCCATATAATGAGCTTGTTGGACATGGATAGAATTCTATTTATACGAGAAGTCTTTTATACAAGTTGATTTAGGAATCCATCTGCCCCTAGGAGTGTGAGGCGGCAGAATTTTATATAAATAAGGTTCTTTAGGTTTTGTGTGCGTGATAAGAAAAAGAAATAGGGTGCCACGTATTGAAGAATAAAGAAAAAGGATGGCTGCCTTTGAGAAATATAATTTGTGTGTGTGAGAGTAAAGAAAAATAAGAGAGATTTTTTTCTTTAGCTATGAGGCATACACAATAATTATTGTAATTGATTTGATAATAGTAAAATTATTTAGAGTTTGTCCTGTGATTTTTTCCTTCACAGAAAAAGGGTTTTTCACGTAAATATTTGTATTCTTGTTTGTGATTGTTGTTTTGAATTGCTAATATTATTGATAACATTATTTGAGACCTAACAGAATGGCCAAGTAATATTCAGAACGCTATAGAAAATAAGTTACTACGTATAAACTGATTGAGAACAAAATTCAAGTGCTGCTAACAAGGCTTCTTAATTACAATGGAAAGGATAGCAGTAAGTACATATCATAATGTGGTTCTTACACGATTGTTGGTATACTATACTGTAGATCTATCTACACGGGGTACAATTAAAAACAATTACAATTACACAATTCAAATTATACATTTTTGTAGAAAATATTTAAATTATACATGATATTAACTTACATCTTTTTTAAACCATATATTTCTAAAAATGTGTAATGGTTTTTCATTATATATATATATATATATATGATTTAGAATTGTATTGGATTTAGACTCGTTGGTTTTTGCACCATATAATTCACTTGCCACAAAAATTCAAAAAATAGATGGACATGTGACGCAAGATTGAACTCCAATTAAAATTCAATTTAGAATCTAATTGGATTTAGACTCTTTGATTTTTACACTCAATAATTCACTTGGCACAAAAATTAAAAATTAGATGGAACACATGATACAAAATTGAGAATCTAATTTGATTTTTTCTGACTTTGGCTTTTAATATATATATATACATATACACACTATTGGTATAAATATAACTAACATGATAGTTGCAGCATTTTCATTTTTCACTTGAAGTAATGGTGGAATATACGGTGATAACAACAAACCTAGTGTGTGTAAAATTATGTACAAATCGGTCCTTACCAAGGCATAAAGAAATTTTAAACCAAGATGGTGTTTTTTCTTGGCGAAAAAGGCACACTGTCTCTAGACTTTGAACTAATAAGTATTTACAAATAATATCAATTCACTCAATTTTAGAGCGTTTATCCTCCATATAGTGCAATCTTCAAGTTACAAAATTCAGCTTCCCCACTAAATAGAAACATGTAAAAAAAAAAATGTAGCTGGTAGTTAGCAAATATCTAAGTACAAATTTTAATCATAAAGAGACGTCGAGACATTAAGAGAGGCACGTAAATTGGTTTAGTTAGTGGAGCTAACTGGTAATGAGTAGGTAAGATATAGAATCTCCAATTTTTTCACAAGCCAAATTATGAAATGCATAAATTTGTAATTTGTTGAGTTTGAATCAGTATATGTCATAAAGGTTTCCTCAAATGAAGCTTGATTTTTACACTTTCTTTTCAACCAACTTCATTAGATAAATGGACTAATCAAATGCCCCCCAAAAGAAAAGGAATTATGGATGCTTTAAACGAGAGAAGATATAAACAACCTATAAAATACTCACAATATAGTTCACAACAACAATGAACATACTTGATTTTCAAAATACACACCTAAGAAATGAGGAAAAAAGAAGAAAGAAACAAAATCAAGTTTGCAATTTTGTTGGGATGGTCAACCTTTCAAGATGAGACCCAGTAGAATGATCTGTAGAAGAGATCGTGTAGGAGGGTTAATGAGTTTTCTTTACACAATTTTAATGGAGACAGAGAGAAAAAGGAAGAAAAAAACAACACAGATTTATGTGGTTCGTGCCTACATCCATGGGAGCAAGTAACTAATGTTTTTACTATATGAACAATGAGAAATGATATGTCCACAATATTTTTACAACATTTTTACAACAAATCCTAAGTGGCAGGTTGTTACTGGTTATTATTATTAGAGCAAAAAAGTAATCATAGTGTTACATTCAAATTTGAACCAATAACAACTAACCACCTATGATTTGTTGTGAAAATGTTATAAAAATGTTGTGGACGTAGCACCTCTCATGAACAATAAGGTTTACATCATATTTCCTGGCGCCAAAGATGCTTGATTTATTATTATTATTATTATTATTATTATTATTTGAATCAAATATGCTTGAAGTTGCATATAACTCTATATAAATTTGGAATAGGAATGAATGGTAAGGTACATTTTCTCAAAACAATAATCAAATAATTAAGGTTTAAACTTTAAAGTGCTTTCATTAGATGAATAAAAGTTTTTTTTTTTTAATGTCTTTTTAATTAAGTCAATTTTTCAAGGTAACAAATTTTTTATCTCAATCACCATTTTTCTCATAATTAGTTATCACATAATTGATTGCATTACCAAATTATCACACAAATTCATGGTAGGTCAATTACTCAAAAAAATTAAAAAAAAAAAAAAAAGAAGCTAAAAACATAGTATCATCGCTATTATAGCTTTAAGCAATGCCATAGAATTTTATTTTATTTTATTTTAAAAAAAATTGGTATATATTGAAAAATTATCATTTGACTATAGATATTGAAGGCATTTACCATTAGAAGAATGTTTAATGAAATGTCTACAGTTTTGTTGTCAACTGAAATCTACAATCCGCTTAAAATATATAAATTGATGCCAACATGTAATAATCGTTCCCTTTCCCTTCAATATCAGTTCAACAAGGATTTTTGGAGAACTTAAACCAATGGGCTTAAGGCTATGCTTTTTCTTTTGATTACTCTTTCATGATTTTTGGTATGCTATGCTATAGACGTGTAGAGTATGTAGTAGTATCTAATTGAGAACATAGCCCTTCAATGATATCCACACAATAACATGCTAGTTGCATTTGTTGCACTTGAAGATACCATGAAAAATACAGTAAATAAGTTCTCACAAAAATTTTGTATATCTACCTGTCAAAACATATATCATTCACAAACATCTGGCATTTTTTATACTGAGATGGACAACCTTTGGCAAGGCACATCGATTTTTAGACCAAGATAGTGCCTCTTCTTTGCAAAAAAGGGCTCACTGTTTGTCTCTAGAGCTTGATCTAATCAGCATTTATAATCAATTGACTCACTTTATAGCGTTTCTCTAGGGCAAACTTTGAGGTACAAAAATTTTTCTTCCGGACCAAATAGAAAGGGGTACGAAAATTACAGTTAATAATTAGCAGATATCTAATTACCAGAGATATTGAAATTTAAGAGGCAGGTAAATTGGTTTAGTAAATGGAACTAACCGATAATAGGAAAGCACACATGATAATTGATCTGCAGATTATAAAATGCATATATCTGTAATTTGCAGAGATTGATTGGTATATTCATAAAATTCAATTACATAGAGCTTGAATTACAAGTACTTTTCAACCAAGTGCATATATAAACATAGATTAATAAAACAAAGAATCATATAAGAAGACAGATTTACGTGGTTCAGCTTTAGGCCTACATCCAAAGGCGGTGTCAAGAAAGTTTCACTAAGAAAAAAAGGAGATTAAAAATGTTACAAAAAAACACTCTCATAGAACCCAAACCCCAAATACATTCAAAGAACTCTCACTCTCAGAGTTTACAAGAGCCAAAGCTGATGATATTTCATAAAGAGCCCACAATATATAATACCCCAAGTCGAGGTGTAGTAGGAAAATGATTCAAATCCTAAACCAAGTACAGTACCAAACCAAAAAGGTATAGAGTCCTAGCCGAAGTTAACAAAAAGAGTCCAAGTCAGATACGACTCAAATTTGACTTTCACACTTGACATTGGTGCTTGAACTGGGGATAGAGCAGCTCTTCTGGATGGTTGTTAGGTCATCAACTACATGGAACAAACAAGAACTCCATCAATTGCTTCCTTCATCAGCTAATTCTCATCCTCTTGGTTTAAAATCAACTTGATATCTGCTCCAACATTATACCTAAACATTTTCTGGACACAGAAGTCTGTCATAAGACAAGATGCAAGTTATGCAGATGCAGTCACCCAAATACAATACCAAAAATTGATGATGCTCTTATATTATATCCACTTACCCTTATTTTCCACTACTGCACAAAAGGACAAGTCTTCCAAGGTGGTGGACTTCACAGTGCTATGAGATGAAATTTGTTGCTTTTGTCATCTAATCTGCAAAAAAAGAGTAACTTGGAATTTGTTAGGACAAAACATGATATTGGATGAATGAAAAATGAAATTGATTAACTATGTTAACTCCAATTAACATGTTGAAAATTCTGAGTTGATCAGTGCCTAAAAAGAAATGCATTCAAATAAGGTTAGCTAATTGCACGTGAATTTTTAACTCCTGGAGGAAGAAAGAATTCAAACACATAATCAATGATCTTAAGAAATATTTTGAAAATCTTGTGGGTGAAGAAAACAATAATGCAAATTTAATTGAGTGCTATATGAAGCTTTTATTTCCTAAAGTTAGTAAGTGCAAATACCTACACTTAAATTTTATCCATTAAACAAAGATAACTTCTTTCTCACAATACCTAGAAAGCATACTCCAGACGTTTATCAACCAATCAAAAATTTCTAAGATAAACAAATCATTTTAAAAACTGATGTTTAAATGTGAGAGAAACTAATCCCCAAAGAGGACCACTAAAATCTACAGTAATTGCAAGCCAAAAATTTTTAAGATACAAAACACAGATAGTCTAAAAAGTTGTAATGAGTTGAGACAATAGGAATTCAGAAGCCCATTTTTCCATGGGTTCTGAAAAGCTGCTACCAGAGAAAATTGTCGTGGGAAACCTTTGTCATTTGTGCAGCAATTTCATTTGAGATACAGGGAACATTTCACAATTTTTAGTAAGAAAACAATATCAAATAAGATTCAGGTAGAAAACTAGGAGCTTCATTTAGATGAATTGAGACAGGGCCTTACCTTCACCTTAAATGCAAATTTCTGTCCAGAAAAGTGTTGACATATATAACTTGATTCATAGAACAAAACTTCTAGAACATGTGCTCAATCCCAATACTCACCGATACAAGAACCACTGCCAAGAAAGTGAACATAATTGGAAAAATAATATGAGCAACATGAAGAGAGGAGGTCCAATTAGTAACAATTATGTATTCATAATTTTACTTGTGGACCCAAACAGTTGGAAGAGTACTTGTTTGTAGTCTTTTTTTTTTTTATAGCTATAGTTATTTAGCCAAATTTTTTTTTTATTTGGATTAATAAGAAATTTATTAAAATGATCGGATCTCTATCCATACAAAAGATAAAGAACTGTAGTTCTGCCAATACCAGTAGTCTACTCATAAAAACAGCCAAATTTAGTTCGGGAGTAGACAACTCAACACCATTCAGCATGTGATTATTTAGCATTCCATTTTAAGCCTTGTGAAAACTGAGTTTCTATTATTGAGACTAGAAGGCGATGGATTCAAGTGATATGTCATAGGTGTCATAATTCCAATTGTCCATTGCTGGATTATTTTGTATGCCAAGCATCCTTGAGAATGTAATACGATTTCAAAGATGAAAGAATATGTCATGCTAATGAACTGAACGCACTCACCAAGCAATCATTGTTCACAGAAAGTTTTAGGTGCCCTCTCACTGGAAAATCACATATTTTCCTTGCAAATCAGCTAGTCAGTTGAACATGGATCCTGCCAATGCTAATCTCTTATTTTCTTTAGTAAATTGTATATCAACCACTTTTCTGTCAGAGCAAGATCAGATGGCTTTCTCATCGAAATATATGCATCATGTCTGGACCTTGCACAAATAGAGAAAATAATTATAACAAAACCTGTTGTAGTAACTAATGGCATCTTTAGTCCAGATTAAAATATTTCTCTTGAGGGTTCTTGTGATTAATTTCTATGAGAAGCTTTAAGAATACTGTTATGTAGGAATTAAGGTTATACTTTAAGAAGCACAAAAAATAACATTTATGACTAAAAAAATGTCACAAGTGGTGAAAAGCCCAAGAATCATTTACCATGAAACTAAGCAATCTATGAAATCAGGGAGTACTCTACAGTTTGCTCTAACAATAAGCTATGCTCTTCATTCATTAGAACCTACCAAAGCTGTGTTTGAGAATGAAATAAAAACAAAATAAGAGAGAAACTAATAATATGCCAACCATATTGCAAATAAATTTCCAAAAAATGAAACCTAAATTATGAGAAAAGATTAAATTTGGTAATAACTGAGATAATTACCATTCCTTTTCTAATAATTTGCTGCATAATCTTATTACCAGCTAGGTTTGAAGAACCATGCACTCTGAAGCTTGTCGGCTTCAGTATTCAATAGTACTCAGTCTTCTGCTAAAATCCAGTAACCGATAAACTCACCATACCTGATGAAAGGTAAAAATTAAGATAGAGATAGACTGGTATTCATACAATTAATTCCCCATTTCAGGAAAAAATTCAATGGGATTTTTGTATTCTCTACCAGAAAGTATTTTCTTTCTTTCTCCCTCCCCCAACCCTTCTCATCACACCCCAACAAAAGAAATGGGAAAAACCTGGTTGCCTATTTGCCTTAATAGGTAAAACTAAACTCTACTAGCTAAGGCAATACTATGAAAATTCAATCAGAATCAGGTTGTGAAGAGGTGAAGGAAGAGTCAAATGACAAAGGACTCTAGACGGGGAAGTTAGGAACTAATGATACTGTATATGACTTACCTCCATGGATGATTCATGCAAAGAAAATTAAATTACTTTTCATAGATCATTTTTTAATGCAAGGGTCATGTTTTCTAAAATTTAATGAGGTCTAGCCCTTTTATTCAAATTATTTGAATTCCTCTCTAAATCAAAGTATCACAAAATTTAAGTGATGGAAGAAATTGTTATGGAGGACTGCCTATATAAATCAGCTTGATCAAAATCTGAAGCTACACAATGAATTGATGCATCTGGTTCTAATGCTAATGTGTATAGAAAGAATAATTGATATTGATTCTGTATTGAAAATAACAGTAATCAACAAATACTGGATATCTAGTTTTGTAATAAACTATAATAAGCATTATGAAGCATATCCAAAAAGAAAACACATCCTCCCCTAACCCCTTCCTGTCAGGCTGTCACAACAACAATAATGAGGTACAGTGTTTCTTTTTTGTGAACTGAACACTTGTATTTTATTACCTTTGTAACATCTAACTGAAAAGCAACCATCAGGAAAATGAATAGTTCCTTTGTTTGGTATCACTTTGAGAATTAACATCAGCTTATGATCTTAACCCAATGCAACCTGCAATCTAAAAATTTATATAGTTAGAAAAATATGGTACTTTGATTTTTTCAATAAATTATAGGAACAATTTCCATTTAATTAAGGATGATTGACTCATTTCAAAAAGAGAAATCAAATCCAAGTGCAGCGCCAAGTGAAATCCACCCCTAAAATTGTGAACTTCTAGAACATCATGTGCAGCACCTTTATTTTCAATTAACATCAAGATACTAAACAAAATAAGGAGGAAATGCAGAAATTATACTGTTATTGACAGAATAGTTCTTAGCAACTTAACTTAAATGTTGTGAATTTTTGTTGTCGTTGTCATCATCAATTGTAGATACTGTACAACATGAAAAAGGAATAAACACAAATACTGCACAACAAGCTAATTTCTGTACTACAGATGTATACGCTAGATTTACTCCTCCCCACAAACATTATCACAATATCACCAAGTGCCAATTTTGATACGCCACCTAATCAACTCAGTTTGAGATACCATGATATAGATAAGAAATAGATAAAATGAAAATTCACATATTTTGTTGAGTTGTAGAGAACAAAAATACTAATACCATTGAGTTGTTGTTGAAACCAAAATGTTTTCATTAAGCTCCATATCTTGGAGAGAACAAAGAAGAAATTTAAATTTTGATTTCTATCAAGGATACGGAAAAAACAATGATGTGTAGACATAGGTTTTCTTACCACTGAAATGGATCCCCCTTCCAACTCAAGGATGTAACAAAATCTTATGGAAATCCCCATGTACTTCCTTTTGCATCATTGCGGCAAGATGGGACACTAATGAATTCCAAGTATCTACAAATCTTTGGGCAATCCTCACTGGTGAGGGCACAAATATCAGCAGCCAATCCACCTCTCAAATACCCTACATTGCTTCCTGCTTCAATCTCCTAAAAGTGACATACCCACCTCAAAAATAAATAAAATTTACATCAAACCAAAAAGAAAATTTCCACAATCAATAGATGAGAGATAGACAGAGTGCTTACCATCATTCAAAAGAATAGATCTTTCTCATTCAGCTTGATTGAGACGGGGCCTTGCCTTCACCTTGTAAGCCAATTCCAGAAAATTGTTTACATATATAAATAGAATGAAGCTTCCAGACACATGCTAGATCCCTTACTGAATGATAATGCTCCTACAAGAAATGAAAATTTTTATTAAAAACTGAAAAGTGAGGACTATTCAGTATCAAGACTGTTTTTACTATAGCTGGAAATATAATCATTTATTCTCTTCTGTTAGATAGCCATTGTTGTTTAGTATTCAATTTAGTAAATTCCTGTGCTCAAGTATAGAAGGTGCCAGATTCATGTCTTATTTCACAGGTGTCATATTTCTAATTGTCTAACTCTAGATTATAACTTCAGGATATGCTTAGCAGACAAAGATGAAGGCAACCACTTGTTTAGGAAATAATAGAACTAACCAAGTAATCCTTTTATTCCTTGTTCAAGGAAGTCTTGCCGGTTGAAAAGTCTAAGAGTCATTCACCGTGAATTTAAGCTATTCTTGAAATTGAGGAGTACTCTGAGTTGTAACACCAAGCTATGGTCTTTCATTCAAGAGAATCAGTCAGACCTATGTTTGAGAAATAAATTAAAATGGGACAAGTTGAGAAAAGTAGTAATTTGCTAACTATGAATAAAAGATGGAAAATTGAAACCTAATCTACTTTGAAAGATTTAATTAGGTAAGGAACAAGACAACTTAATGAAAACTAAACTATTTTACAATTATCAAGCAATGACAAAATGCACGATATCATAATTGATTTAAACATATATATCAGGAATTCAATCACCAAAGCCACAGATGTTTCACTAGTATCAATTCAATGCCATCATGTTGTTGGTTATTGAATTCCCAATGTATATAAGTTGATTACTAGTGAAACCTCTGTTGCTTTGGTTTAGAAACATTTTCCGTTCAATTAGAAATTAACAGTTGATTTAAATATCAAACAGTGTTTTTAATATGAAAACTAAGCTACTTGACAAAATCAGGATGAAACACAAAAATTACTCTGTTAACTCAAATACTAAACTGTCTATCATTATTTGTAGATATAGTAGTATTTAACCCCAAAAAATAAAAAATGTTCCTGCAGAATAGCTACCAGATTTTATTCTTTTCACAATATTACCCGATATCATCTTGTACCCAATTTTACTCTGTTTACACAGTGAGAAATGAAGCATATAAAACAGAACAACTCATCAACTCAGTTCAAGATACAAAGATGTAATTTGCTAGAATGAAAATCCTATGAGCATCTAAAAGAGGAAAAAAGAAAAGAGATACTACCAGTGAGTTTGTTGACTTGCTGAGCAATTGCAGCACCCAAAAGGTTTGATTAAGCTCCAAATCCGAAGAGTAGGTTCTTCAGCTGAAATTTAATTACCAGGAAATTTAGTGAAGTAGAAGAAATTAGATTTTTGATGTTCTATCAAGGACTGGGATAAAAGAGTGGCTTAGATAGCTACCTGACTATACATACAAGTGTGGGATGTGCGCAATCTTTCTCCAATCTTCACCCACTTCCCTTTCGCATCTTTTCGATAAGATGGGACATCCCCAAATTTGCAGTGTCTGCAAAGATGTAATCTTACAGATCCACTCTGGTATAGCCAACAAACTCGGACAATTTCCAATGCTGAGGCTTTGCAAAGAGGTGAGATGTTGAATCCCCACCGGTAGAGTGGCCAAATTTGGAAGGTCCCAGAACTGTAGGTTGCGAAGGCTCTGAAGGCCATGCCATTCCATCTCATCTCCATCGTTTGTTAAATCAACCTCTTTAGACCCCCAAACTGTCAAATTCTGAAGGGCAGTGAGATGTCGAGAGAGAGGGAGAGGACCACAACAATTATTTATCTCTAAATGTTGGAGAGAAATGAGGTTGCACATCAACTCCTTGGGCAGAGTTTCCTCCATACCCCGAATTGACATGGACTTCAATTTGGAGAGAGGGATGAACGAGGAAGCGGCAAGTGTAGAAGAAGAAGAGGTTGATGTTGCTGCTGCTATTGATGTTAGGTTCTTTGGGGTTGCCGTGTTTATCACCTCCATTCTCAGTGTTTGCTCCAATGGCTTCAAGCTACATTTATACAGCACTAGCTTTTCGAGATATGGAAAGAGAGGTAAGGATATCAGCTTAGGGCATACCCAAATATCTAAGTTGGAAAGATGAGGAAATGAAGGCAGTGAATGATTATGGAACTCCTCAACAGAATCCCTCTGTCGTTGCCACCATCCTTTTAGATTAGGGCAATCTTCAATTGTGAGTCGCTCTAGAGATGGGAGGAATGAAGAATCAGAGAACTCCCCGTTGTTTTCTCTCTCTGATATGTACTCCAAATCATTCATATGTTGAAGAGAGAGAGTTTTGAGAGAATGAAACTGATCCAACGGTGGAAGATCTTGGCATTTGTTACATTTATCTAAGGACAATTTTACGAGATTTGAAAGCGAAGAAATCGCACTTGAAAGTTTCACTCCCCCGTATCTAATTAAACACAATTCTTGAAGATTTGAAGGTGGGCCTTGTGGGAGCAAGGCTACGAGTGACTCTTCATCATACCCAGAGTTGGACTCATCCACGTCTTCTTCTATCCATGATAACGTTAAGCCTTGAAGATGCTGTTTCTCTTTTATATTTGCATCCTTAGATTCTAATGCAGCATCTTTTCCGTGTCTCAATCCTCTAATCATTAGCGTTCCTCTCAACTCGTTTAGCTCGTAGAGTTCCTCCAATCCGCTGTTATGCCTGAAGGCAAACCAAGTATTCTTACTTATCACAAATTGTGACAATGTCCGTAGCTTAGTTAATTGCCCCAGTCCGCATGGCATATGAGTCAAATCCCAACATCCATCTATCTCAAGATACATGAGGTTGACTAATTTGTTGATATCTTTAGGCAATTCTTTAATTAGATAACATCTAGAGAGTCTTAGAGTTTGTAAATTATGCAATCTTGTGATGGAATTGGGAAGCATCTTGATGGAAGTATTGGATAGATCGAGATACCTTAAATGCCTCAACTTCCCAATAGAACTTGGAATTGTTTTAATTTGTGTATCATGTAGATCCAATAAGCGTATGAACTTAAAACTTGAAATAATTGCATTACAAGTTGACTTACCCAATCTTTCATATTGAATTTGTGACTCACTCGGCAAATGAAATGTTCTTATCCTTCTTGCTTTATACAATGAGACTGGAATTTTCGATGATGAGAGAAACGTTCTATCAAATGACACATGACGAGTTTTCTCATGAATGTCTTCCTCTTTTGAATAAAAAGTGGCGCTATCAGATGCTGCTACTGATTTTGCAAGATCATGCATAAGATCGTGCATTTTAAATTGTAATATGTTGCCTTTCCCATCTTCTTCAACTTCCTGAAAGAATGATCTCCAAAGTAAATCCATAAAATACTCATGACCAATATCTTCCAAGCATTGGTTTGGACTTGAAGACCTAATGAACCCTTGCGCCATCCACATTTTAATTAATGTTGTTTTATGAATTTTGTAATCCTTTGGAAATAAACAACAATAAGCAAAGCATTGCTTTAAATATGATGGAAGATGATCATAACTTAATTTAAGTGTTTGCAGGATATTAGCTGCTTCCGAAAGTTCATTATTCTTAAATGACAACCAATCATTTTCAGGGTTTTTAAAGAATAATAAACTTCCTATACTTCTTATGGCAAGAGGGACTCCTCTACACTTTCCAATTATTTCCATTCCAATTGACTTGATGTTTGGATTCTTTGGCTCTAGACCATTTTCAAAAGCCATTTGCTTAAATAAAAGCCAAGACTCGTTTTCATTTAAACCCTTTAAAAAGTATGGTTGCTGCCTAGTTTGTACAATTCTTGCAACCTTCTCCTCACGTGTTGTCACTAATATTCTACTGCCTTTTCCACCACTAATTAAAAGATTTTTTAGGCTAAGCCATTTTTCACGATCATCATTCCATACATCATCCAACACAAGCAAGTATCTTTTCCCATCAATTTCTTTCTTAAGCTCCTTAACCAGAGTGTTCATTTCATGGTTTTCTGGTTTTTTATTTTTTGCACATTCCATAATTTTCTCAACAATTACTCTTACCTCAAAGTCATCAGAGACACACACCCAAAATTTTTTGTCAAAATGTTTCTTAAATTCTTCATCATTGAATACAAGTTGAGCTAACGTGGTTTTCCCTAACCCTCCGATTCCAACAATCGGAAGAATCAAAACATTCTCCTCAACATTAGAATCCAAAAGAATTCCTATAATTGCATTTTTATCATTCTCTCTCCCAATAACAGTTTCAGCACATACAAAAGAATGAGTCTCTCTTGCCCTATTCCTAACTTGTGTCTCCTCAAGACGCTCCTCAAAGTGGAACAGCTCCCTATCCCTTCCTATAGTATCTAGCCTCTCCATCATTGCCTTAACTTCATGAGCCATTTTAAGTGCATATGCATGTGGGTTCGATTTGGAAAAGTAGATGCATACCTTGTTGGACTTCTTATTTTGGCCCATCATCACTTCTCGTTGTAAAGCTTCAGTGGAGATATCATCTAGCAAATCATCTGCATCATAAATGGCATCATTCAGTCTTTTCAGCCACTCTTTGACTTGATTGGTCTGCTCCTTCTTCTCTGCATCTAGAAGCACAGCCTTGATTGTGGAAACCCTCTCCCCGAGTCTTACAATCTCGTCTTTGACACCCCAGAGTAGTCCAAGCTCTTGGACAGCTAGGTTGCCTGCTTTCTCGATGATTCGCGTAGCAACATCGAACAGAACTCCTTCCGCCATTTCTTGTTGTGTAATGAATGAATCCTATATCTTTGTGAGAAAGGTCAGCTTAGAATGATCTGTGAGAGAAAAATGAATTGGACAGAGTGATCAAAATATAAAATTGTGGTCCTGACTCTTGATGCTTAATACACGTAATTGTGGAGTATACTATATCGATGTGAAAAAATAAAAAAAAAAAATTTTTTTTAAATTCATTTGAATAAGATCTTCCAATCTTTGGTATTTTAGTAGTAGAGTTTTTGTTTTTTTCCTACAGCAATGCTCTACTACTAAATTTTCAAGTTTTTATGAAAAATAGAAAATTAATACTCTACTACTAAAGCTCTGCTCTGTATACCAATGCTAAACGGACACTCTTTTTTGTTGGAGCGCAAGGCACACCTCTTAATTCTCTTCCATCCTTTTAGATGATAATTTAGAAATAATAAAAAACGCTAACAAAACCAGCTTACATCTGGAAATGCTATATATCTTCGAGTGAAATTGTTTGATACAGTTTGTAATCTATGCCCTCGTCTAACATGCAAACTAATCGTCTATTTCTTATGAATCAATTCCACTTATTTGCTGACATTCTAAGTTCTATGATATTAATGAGATGTAACTGTAGATTTGCAAGGTGAAAGAAAGTCCTTGCCCATAACAAATCACAATAGACAAAGATGATTGCCAGGGAATGCAGTTTAGCAAATTAGCAAATTATCAATGTCTATGCAAAATTAATTAGATGTCCACTAATTATCGGTCGAGGGTTTGACAGACCTTATTGGTCTTGTAAATTGGATAGACTTGTAGATTTTTTGGGAGGTTTGGCTTCTGTTCAATTTCTTACGCATTAAATAGGAAAAGAGATTAATACATAGTCATTTCAGTGCACATGTCGTATATGTATCGCATCTAAAACACAAGAGCACTAATTAAATATAATCCATACTCAAATACTTTAACTTGTGTTATCTCTTTTTAGTGAAAGTATGACATATTTATACCTTTCTCCACAAATATATTCCTCAAACCTAATCATAAGTTCAAAAAAATAAAATCTAACTAAATAATTGTGATAAGAAAAAGGATCGGCAACACCTCAGGAAAAAAGAATCAAATTCATCTGCAAGAGAGATGCTTTTGTATTATTGGTTATAGAAAAATGGTACATGGCACTTTTAAACTATTCATGTAAGTATTGTCATTATTAAAACAAAAGGGGGAAATTATATAATAAAACAGGCCAAAGTTTTTAGAGCATTCTTATCAAAGATTTTAAAATATATAGTATTTACCCTCTCAAATCTTAATTTTATAGCATATAACACACTACTTTACAATATAACCTATATCAAAAAAATTTTTTTTTTTTACCATTTCATTTAAATAATGATTGTTTATTATTTTTCAATAATTTTGTTTATTTTTCCTGTCTCTCTCTCCCCTGTCTCTCTCTCCTCTGTTTCTCTCTGTTTCTCACAGCACCGCCGGCACCATCGCTGCCACCACCACCAAATCAAGACCTAAAATCAATCCCACAACCAAATCAAGACCCAAAATCAATCCCACAACCACCAACCACGTCCTCCTTCGCACGATCGGAGCCCAATCAGACCCAAGAAGAACAACGTAGAACAATCATCGGACCACAACTATTGGCATCCCACAATCATCGGCGGAGCCCACTCATCGGTGAACCACATCGGCGAAGCACAGAGAGAAGAGAGAAGAAAGAAGTGAGAGAGGAAAGAGAAAGACAGAGCAGAGAGAGAACGTTGAGTGAATAAAAAAAAAAAAGAAATCGGCTTGGCTTGATGATCCGGCCTGGGTTTCGTCGGAGAGGGAGGCAGCGACGCGAGCACAGGGAGAGAGCGAGCGAGCAGAGAAATGGTGAAACGAAAAGAAACGGAACGAGAGAATCAGAGAAAGAACAAAGCAGAAGAAGAAAAAAAAGTGGGTCCAGTTAATAAAAAAATAATATACTGGTTTACAATTGATGAACAGTGCAGTCTCAAAAATGAGATTACACTGTTCATCAATTACAAAAATTATAAGATTTAGCAAGCTTGATGGAGCATACTATTAAGAATTTATAGAATTTTGTATGCTAAATTTTAGCATTTATAAGATTTACCCATCTTGATAAGAATGCACTCAGTACTCTATCTCAAATTATGTCCAAGTTTTGAATTTTTTTCAATTAACCTATCAAACTCTTGGAACTATTTCAAAGTCTCTATTTATCGCTTTCTAAAAATTACTTTCTCACTTTAAGAGAAACTTTCTTACTCTCTAAATAGAGTTTCTCTTCTTCTTTTAAAAAAAAAAAAAAAAGAGTTTCTCTCTACCTTCTCTATTTAATGGCCATTAAAATATTTTATGAATAAGCCACATATAAAAACACAAAGTTTAATTAATAAATTTCACATTTTATATGTTCTGCTATGGCCAGAATAAATTAAATGAATAATAAAGATGGATTGATGTCTCAATATCTAATCTAAAATATGAAATAAACATTAGATGTTTATTTATGCAATTTACCCAAAAAAAAAAAAAAAGAAAGAAGAAGAAGAAATGTATATATATTGAGTTTCGGACCATGCACCAAGTAATAATCCAGTGAATGCACTAATAGGCAAATAGGCCATTGGTTTGAAAGGTAAGGATCTATATTAGAACAATAGACGAGTGATATTCAGAAGAACGTACTAACTCAACGAGTATATGTGAGAAAAAGATACAAAGATATATTCTGTTTCCTAATGGGAAGTTATAAATTGAAGAAAGAAAATCCTATGACTATGAGCACCTAAAAGAGGAAAAAAGAATAGAGATACTACCAGCGAGTTTGTTGACTTGTTGAGCAATTGCAGCCACCCAAAAGTTTTGATTAAGCTCCAAATCCTAAGAATAGGTTCTTCACCGAAATTTAATTACCGGGAAATTTAGTGAAGTAGAAGAAATTGACTATATCTTAGTGAGAACGGTAAGCTTAGAATGATATGTGAGAGAAAATATGAACTGGACAGAGTGTAATCAAAATATAAGACCCTGGCCTTGACTCTTGAGTGCTAGCGTGATTCATGATACAAGTAATAACGGTGAATGATGGGCCACGGCCCATGGGCCCCTGCACCGAAAGGAAACCGTTGTGGATCCCAACCTGTTCCCCACACTCTTGAAGCATTTATTAGTGATTTGGTGTAATGAAAAACTGCAATTATTGTGTCTTCTAGGAAAAAGACTACTATTTTTATTTTTTTATTTAACAAAAAGGTGTGATGTTAACTTTGTTATGCTGTAATAAGTTTTGATTTACTTAGCTACAAATTTTGCAATGTATAATGTGTGCATATTATAGATATAAACAAAATTAAATATACATTTATTTAAATACTAGCCTTTTATAATTTTATAATGTTGTGACCTAGAGGCCCTAAATTTCATTTACTACACTATTGGTCTATGAAATTTTCAAAATATCTCATGGGTGAAAAATGGAATAGTCTAGTCAAAAACTAAAGAAACTACTTCTAGTTTATATATATATATATATATATATATATATATATGTGAGTGTGTGGAACTTAGGACATCTAAATTACTACGTGCCCTTCAACTCACCATATGGGTGTCCCCAAAGGGATATATAAAAATAAGCTTACATAAAGTTGAGATTAGATTATATGTATGTTTGTAAATAAATTTATAAATTATTAAAATGTCGTTTTAAATTTATTGATAATAAAAATAGTCTATTTTGTAGTAAACTTTATTGACAAGCTTGAATAATATAAGATTGTTGAATCAAATTTTTCATAAACTAAAATTATCCTATCTAATTAACTCTGATAATATAATTTATTAAGTACTAGCATGGATTTGTTAAGGATAAAAAAAATTTAGTCGTAATTTTTACTATATGGTGAGGGAAATTAAAAAATTGAGTTAATAAAGAAATATAACTTGTAAACAAGCTCAAGTTTAGCTCTTATTCAAAATGAAATCAAAAGAAAAATCCTGAACTTATTATACTTGTCGATGTAGCTCATTTATAACCTAGGTAATACCATGCATGACAATAACATATACTTACAAGGCATAATGTTGTAAACAAAGTACACTTCATCTAATCTACAAGTGTTAACTTGATCTATCTCAATTTCTCCTCTCTCAATTATTCATACTTTTAATAATATTTCAAATTCAAGAATATTTAACTCAATTAACACTTCCTGTTATTTTCAACAAAAACATTTAGGATTCAAATCCCTCTCCCTCAACTATTAGATCATTATTTCGTACCAAAAAAAAAAAAAAGGTTTTTCTTTTCAATTTATGTGTATACAATTATTCATCAAGAATCTGATAATAGATTTTTTTTTTTTTTTTTTTATAAGACCTTCTCCAAAAATAAAAGCAAATGTAATGTCAAAAATCTAATTACCTTTTTTATTTTAAAGACATCCAACTAACAAAAGCAAAGGAGAAAGCAAGAATAGATAAGGCTAGTGAATCAAAAGATGGCATTCCTGTGTTTTTCCCTGAACTTGCATCAAAAGTAGACGAAACACTAACTGGAGTGTTGGTCCTTAATTAGGGTCCCTTGGCACCAAAAGCAAACTATGTGGAAAGTGTTTCCCTGCATTATTGAAGCTCTTGCTATGACATAATAACGCAGTTATGTATTAAACAAACATTTTCTACTCAACTAAAGCTAAAATTGAGTGGGTGGTACATGCCATAATAGATAATTCTACGGATAACATATTTTTGTGCCAAAAATTTCAAGCTGTCACAACGTTTTGGCTTCTTGCATTATTGTTAGCATTGATTTAAGCTGCACAATAAAATCTTAGGTAATTCCTATCCATGCATTCCACATTGGGGGGCCATCACTTGACTGAGAGGAGTCTACCTAATAAATACACCTAATCATTTTTTAACAAAATTTATTAAGGAAAATACCCGAGGCCACAATCATCATCATCTCCTTCAAACCTAGGGCTGTAAATAAGCCAAACAACCAATCCATGTATTAAAAGTTTAGACTTATTCATTTAATTTTATTTCAAACACATGCCGAGCTCAAGTTCACCACCAACACAAGACTACATGTTCAATCTTGGTTCATTTACTTGTTAAGCAAGCTTGAGCTTATTCACGTTCTAATTATTAACTTATTTTTTTCTTATATATAATAAAACTATGACTAAAATTTTTTGCCCCTTCACAAATTTATGAATTTTGAGTCTTTGACTACAAATGAATTGTTCATACTATAAATAAAGTATAAATAATAATATTATATTATATGAACAAATTTGCAAACTTATACTCTAATTTCAAGTTTATATAAATACATTATTAGACGAGTATACAAATAAATATATAGTTGTGGAGGAACGAATCTCTCCGACACGAGAAGGTATTGTCCTCTTCGGCCAGCTATGGGCCTCAAGGTTTTGCTCAGTCCCACATCAGGAATAGACGCCTCTCACTTGTGCCTTATAAGCCTGAGCTGAAGGTCACATGTGTACCACTTGCTCAGTCCCACATCGGGGAGAGACGCAATAGTATTATATATAATTAATTTGAGTTCTTATGTTCACGAACATATTATTATGTTTGAACTTGACTCGTTTAATAATTATGCCTATAGTTGGTATTGAGCTTGACTTGTTTACTACACAAGTGAACACAACCAAGCTTTTTCTCCCACCAACAAAATCCAAAATGAAAAAAACTAAACTGAATTAGCTAATTAAATAATAATAATAATAATAATAATATTGAGAAAGTAAGAATAGATAAGCCAATTGACCCAAAAGATAGGAAAGCAGACACAAACACTGTGCTTTCCCACCCAACTTGCATCAAAAGCAGAAGAAACACTATATGGAGTGTGGGTTCTTTAGGGACTAATAATTTCTCGTCCTTAAGGGCCTAGGGCAGTAGGGCCTACACAATTTTTAATTATATGTCACGTGTCTAGTATTATATTACAAATATATTGACATGTACAAGTAAATTTTTTTGACATGTAGCATTATTTATCCATGAAATGCAGTTTTATATATATATATATATATATATATATATATATATACAGAGAGAGAGAGAGAGAGAGAGAGAGAGAGAGAGAGAGAGTTTCCATATATTAATGTAGTATGTTTGAAAAATGAGTAACTGTAATGTAGCATTCATCCACCAATTTTCAAATTCAACTTTTATAATATATTATAGATAGATAAATAGATTGGGTTTCAAACTTCTTACCTTTATTTTAAGTTTTAAGTGCAAACAAATCAAGGGAAATTTTAATACAAAGTATGCCTTTGTGTTTTTAGAGCTTAGAACCTAATGTTTCTAAAAAGAATTTCTTTGAAAAAAATACTTTTAACTAGCCAATTTTTTATAATTTATCTTTAGAAAAACACACATTACATTCTCTAACCACTTCTTATTTTAGTCCATTAAATTTTAAAACTATCATTTTAATCTATTAATTTTAATAACATGGCGCATTTCTTTTGTCAATCACCATTAAAAAGTTTATGTTAACTCCTTTCAAACAACAACATTTCAAATTTTTAACATTAAAAAAAACTTAAAAAACTTTTTTAATTAAAAATGACAATTTTTAGGGGGCTAAAATGGCAAAGCACCATCTCCTAAGCAAGGGTCACATTTCTAAATGAACTGACATGTTTCATGGAAGCGTAGTCCAACAAATAATTAATAATAATTTTTTAAAACCTGACTATTATTATATAAATTTTATAAGTTGAGGTGACAAAAAATTAATTAAGAAAATAATATATTTTGTTGATAATGACACTGATCAAATTCACTAACATATCAATTTGAAAGTACTTTATAATTACATTGGTAGCATTTTTAGCATTTTTCAAATACGTTGACACTCTCAATATAAATTTTCATATAGGCAACAACTAATAGAGGAACCAAAAAAATAAATAAATAAAATAAATAAATAAATTCACCCAAGACACCATTAGGTTTTCTCCAAGTACTCAATTAATATTTATAAATCTCGTAATATTTATAATGTGCGCATATTATAGATATAGAAAATTAAATATACATATGTTTGGTTAAATTAAAGTCTTTCAAAATTTAATGTCTTTATGTTGATATATATATATATATATATATTTGAAATAAAGAAGTGATATCCTAGTCTTTGGCCAGACTATTACATTATTTGTCCATAAGATATCCCAAAAACCCTCCAGACAGATGGTGTGGTAGATGAAACTTAGAGCTTCAGGATTTACAACACATCTTTCAAGTCTATTAATCTCGCCATTCAAGTGTCCCTAAAGAAAAAAAAAAAAAAATTTATATATAAACTTGAGATTAGAGATAGTCTATTTATTGATAAGTTTTAATATTATAAGGTTGGTGAATCAATTTTTTCATATACTAAAATCATTCTATCTAACAAAATCATAATATATTTTGTCAGCTATAATTTATTAATTATAAGCATGGATTTGTAAAGGGTAAAAAAATTTAGTTGCAATGTTTACTATGCGTAAAAAAAGAATAAATTAATCAAGTATTTCGTAAACAAATTCAAGCTCTTATTCAGCAAAAAATTGAACCAAAGTTCTACGTATAATCTCATCCGATGATGAGTTTAAGTTTAGGTTGTATTTGAAATAAAATCTAAATATAATCATGAGCATTTAATACTTGTCTGTTTAACTCGTTTATAACCCTAGGTGCTACCATGCATGAAAATAACACATATTGATGAAGCATAATGTTGTTCAAAAAAAAAAAAAAAGCTTCTCCTCATCCACAAGTGTTAGTTTGATATAACAAAATTAGATTTAAATCCATAAACTTGCTTTTAAATTAAATAGTGTCCAAATATGTAATATTAAGGCCCCAAGATGTCATCCAACACATCCTTGATAGAGATATTTGCGATGGATTATACTTTATATAAGCATGGCTATAGCATTTTAAAAGCATATGGTTGTACAAATTAAAAGTGCCATTATTTTGGGCAAAAATAAGTGCCATTATTTTGATAAACAATTGAGAAATATATTGTTGTAATAATATATTTTATCATATATTATTTTGTAATGATAATTATTTATATTGGCATTATTTTGAAACTATATATGAATATAAATCTAATTTAAAACATGATTTTAAGTGTTGAAATCATGTTTCTAAAAGAAGATTAAAATAAAAAAGAAGAAGTAGTGGTTAGATCCCCAAATAACTCTTAAAAATGTCAATTTAAATAATTAAATTAGAAAGATATTATTTTCCAAATCTTGCCCTGTATTCAGGATACATGAATAAGTAAACTTGGTTGTCTTGTGCATTTCTCTTTTTTACAAATGCCTGTATATAAATATGTAACCTACTCGTGTACTGTGTGTAAATGATGTGCGCAATAGAAATTTTGCTATATAATTTAACAAAAAAGATATGCCAACTTTAGAATTGCATTGAAGGAGTAAAATATTATTGTCCGTGGCAAGTTACAACAAGCAGTGATCATCCTATCAAAAAAAAAAAAAACAAGCAGTGATCATTGCCAGAGAACACAGTTTAGCAGATAAATATAATCGAAGTAACAACTAAGAGTCATGAAGTTCACCACAAGGGGAATGAGATATATTTTATTTATTTTTTGGATGGATAAATAGTGAAGAAAGGAGAAGGTGAGATTCAAAACACACACACATGAAACCATATAAAATATTATGAGCAATGCTACAATCACAAACTATTTTATAATATTTTTACAAAATGTTGATGTGGCTAACATCTTATTGGTTTTCATCTAGGCCCAGTATTAATTAATATCACTTTTTCATTTACAAATAATTACTCACCACATTAGCATTCTCTTTATAAAATAGTTTATATTTCTAGCATTATTCAAAATATCATTAGTCATTACCAATAGTCTAATTAATTGTACTTTCCTTTTAAATTAATTAGAATATTTTTAAAGAAATTATTTATTTAGTTGATTTAGTATTCTATAATACCTACACTAAAATGTTAAAATTGTTCATTTCACCACATATCACAAAAATGTGGGCCTCTCAAGTAGGACACACTGGAGACTCCTACCTTTATAAAAGAAAATAATTCTTCACAGAACAAAGATAGAGGTAACATACAAAAATTGTTTCTATTTTGGTTACACACATAGACTGGTTGTATTCAATTAAAATCTTTTAGAACATTCTTAAGATCCTTTTGAATTCTTCAGATACGCGACCATTGAATTCTAAAAATTTTATTCATCTATTTAAAAATAAGTAGACTAGGGTGAATATCACATTATTATTTGATTCATTTTGAAACAGCTGTCACTATATTAGGTACAAGTAAATTTTTCTCCAAAAAAAAAAAAGGTACAAGTAAATAAGTGACGGCCATAGGCAATCTACAAATTAAATGCTGGTCCACACTGTCCGAATTGTTGGACCTGCAAAATTAACAATGAGTAAACTACTGGAACAGTGTTTTAATTTACATTAAATTTGTAGGTGGTTCTAAAAAAGAAAACATTTAATTTGTGGGTGACCTGTGACCATCATTCATTTACTTGTGGAAAATTATTAACCATAATTACAGCCCACTGAAAAGGCGAGTTAATGTGGTGAATTTAAGATTGTACAAGGGATGAGACTGAGAAGAGAGTTGATCTGCCCAAAGGCCCCAAGCCATGTGATCAGCACAGTATGCATTTTGTATTGAAAATGACAAAATTTGGCACTTTCATCACCTTGATTTTTAAAGAAGAATCCTATCCAAGTTAGTGTTTTAAGAGCACTTTTATTACATTGGTTTTTAAAATATAAAAAAAAAAAATTGTGAGAATAATATGGATAACTTCAAATTATAAAAGAAGAGGAAAATATGAACATTTTATTTGTGTATTTGTTAATTTTATTTTTTAATGAAGTACATTTCACAAGAGTTCTTTTAGAACCAAAATTGTTACTACAATTCAGATGTAGCAGGTTGTTTATCATTTTAATATAAATCCCTCACTTTTTCTCCACTATGTAGAGAATCAACCATACCAAGGTTATGAAAAAAGTCATGGTACAAAAGTTATGTCAATAAATAATTCTAAAAATATACTCAGTCACACACTTGATTTCATAATGGTAAATATGTGCGATTATAAGTGGTAGACACTTTCAACCCACTCTTATTTACATGAATCTACCATTTTTAGTTGATCACTCACAATTATACAAAATTAACAAATTATAAAAGCATTAGCATCCGATCTAAAAAATAAACCATTTTTTAGCACACAAAAAATGCATTTTTGCTATTTTAGCACGCTATTTAATAATACACCATACATTACATATGTTATTTTAACATAATACCCATTAAAACAATTAAATAATTTAATCTATTTTCACACACCAAAAAATAAACCTCAAACAAACTCACAACCTAGAACAACCCAAAGCAAACCACAATAAAACTCACCAAACAAAAAAACTCAGAAAACCACAACAATTTGATGCGGATTGAGAAGAAACCTGAGCGAATTGATAAGGTTTCAGCAACCCAAATCTGCGTGCTACGGCCTAAGAGAAGAGAGAGACTGTGAAAGAGTCAAGAGAGTCAGACAAAGGAGAGTGGTTCACTGGTTCTATGACTTCTATCATGAGAGAGAGACAATTAAAGAAAAAAAAAAGTAGTATTTTTGTAATTGTTTTTAAATACAACACTTCAACAATATTCTATATCTTTATGAAAGAAAAAATCTATGTACACAACAACAATATTATGGACATCCATTTTTTCACATCTAATTTTAGAGAATTAGTATTGAGGGTCTATTTGTATACGGTTTATTGTTAAAAACTGAAAACATTATAACAAAATAATTTTTAAATGTATGAATAGTGCCATGGGAGCCAGTTTAAAGCAAAATTTGCTGAATTTTGTACTTGCGAGTCCCGTGAACAGTAGACGAGACCCACAGAAAAAACGCCAAACGCAGACATCCCTTGTTTTTAGTGCAATCCAAATATACACTAAGGGAGTGTTTGGTAGATTAGTTTGAATTGTGTTGTTTGGATATTTTTAATATACGTGTGGGTAAAAAAATAAGTGAAAATGTATATAATGTTATTTAAAATATAAGTTATTGTGTTAAAACTCACATGCTAAACAGACCCTAAATGTTCTAAAAGTCTCAAAATACTATTTTAGCACACCAAATGCAGATGACCTCCATCTTGTGTGCTAGATCCTTTTTTTTTTTAATTGAATGCTTTCAAAGAAATGCGTTGACTGTATTGTCAAATGATTTGTTAAAGTAGCAAAAATAATATTTTTGAGTGCTAAATTTTTTTTTTAACACATAATATGCTAATGGGTCTATCTTGTCAAATTTTTTCATTTTCAATAAAAAAAATATGCACACTGAGCGTTTCCCCATTATTTTCAACTGTCAATTATCAAATCACATAGTTTGGGGCCTTTGGAAAATCACAAAATTAAAAAATATTATGTTTCTTGTGTAAACGAACACCCAGCTTCTCTGAATACATGGATCTCCCAAACTTGGGAGCTATTTGATATGATAGTTTAAGTAACATTTTTCAGTTTTTAAACAATATTATATATATTTTTATACAATTTTTTACCCACACATATTTTCAAAAATCACAGACAACGTTACTAAAATAACGTTACCAAACAGCCCCCAAAACTTTCTTCTCATCCTCGTCCACATGTAGAATATGAACTTTCCCATATTAATAACTTGTTGCTTACAGCTCTTTCTTTGAGGTTAGTTAAGTGGGTCATAAAGTCTTGTGAGATTTTGAGTTGAAATTACTTACTAGCATCATGGGATCATCTCTAAACAATTTATCTTTGTAATAACTTAATGTATTGTGTGAGAGAGAGACCTGGGGAGTGCATTCACCCAAAGAATAATGAGATATTTGAAGAGATTTGAATACTCTTATTTATAAAAAAAAATATTGCTAATTACCAAACAACTAAAATAATATAATACTACCACTTTTTCCTTTGAGTGGCTTGTAATTTAATATGAAAAAAGTTAATTGATGCTCTAAGTGTATTGATTATAAAAAAATTAAAAAAAAAAGTAATTAATTTTTTTGCACAACTTTTTATATTTTCTACAAAAAATAATATAAAAACTTTCTAAAAAAAAACGCTAACAAATGTCGTAAGATTTCCTGTTGACCGAATCAAATATTAATAGCTATGAATTATGACAATTAGGTACAATTTTTTTTTTCTCTTTAGAGGAGAGGTACAAGTAAATTGAGTGATGGTCACAGGTCACCTACAAATTAAATGTAAATTAAAATACTGTCCTGAGTTGTTGGGAATTGGAACTGCAAATTTAAGTATGTAAATTAAAAGTGCGGGTACTCATTCTTAGCTTTGCAGGTCCAACAATTCGAGACAGTGTTTTAATTTACATTTAATTTGTAGGTGACCTGTGACCATCAGTCATTTACTTGTACCTAATAACCATAATTGAAACCCACTCAAAAGGATAAGTTATTAAGGTGGTGATTTTCAGATTGTACAAGGGATGAGGCTGAGAAGGCCCCAAACCCAAACTATGCGATCTGCACAGTATGCATTTTGTATTGAAAAAAAAAAAGGGGGTAGTGGGAAAACCCAATTGGGCCACTACCCTTTACGGGATATCTTGTAATTGTTTTAATTAATACTAACACTTTAATAATATTTTATCACTTTTTTAAAAAAGAAAATCTATGTACACAACAACAATATTATGAATAACTATTTTTTTTCGCACCTAAATATATAATTTGTTAATTTATACAACTATAAGTGATTAATTAAAAGTAGTGAATTCATATAAATAAAAATGAACTGAAAGTGTTTACTGCTTACAATCACACACATCATGTTATAAAATTGGTTATAAAACTGAATCTGTTCCTAGAATTATTTGTTGACATATTTTTTTGTACCGCGACCTTTTTTGTAACTTTGATATATAAACTTTAGATTTATATATATATATATATATATCGTTTGCCCCCAAAAAAAAAAAAAAGTATACATTCGGACATGCGCTAATGGGCCAGTCCGAGTTATCTAGTGAATGTGCTAATAGGCCTATGAGCCGTCGTTTTGAATGGTATTGATATTTTAGACAAATGGCTGATCGAGTTGTATTCAAAAGGTTGTAGAAGCTTAGAGCTAGCAGACTAGCGTTACACTTAGGGTTATTTGGTTTATTATGATGTGCTCTTGAGGTGATGCATATTGTGATAATGTGACATCAAAATTTTTGGTTTATTTTATTTTTTCTAACATTATCATAATTTAAAATTACAACATATACCATATCGCCTTCCTAAGCAATGTAATGCAATAATATAATATTATAGTGTAATATAACATTACGACGAACCAAACGCTCCCTAAATTCTGAATACACGTTTGAGTCAATTGTGCTATTCACATTTTCTTACTTCTATAATGTTTATGTGTTAACTTAGAATAAGATACCACACAATATGTGGATGTAGCTTAATGGAAGTATCTTTAAAATATTATTATCAAAATCAGAATGTTAAATAGAAGGGCAAGATTTAGGTATAGTACTTAAATATTGTTCCTTAGGTTTCTCTTTTAAGATTCTGCCATGTGGATTTTTTCTCATAGAATGAAAATGTATTTTTTAATTAAGTAATCACATGGTTGAATCTTAAAAGGGGAACCTAAAGAACAGCACCTAAGGTACTATACCTAAGTTTTGTCCTAAATAAAATATTTACAGATTTATTTCTCAACTGGAACTACAATCAACTTGATTGAATAATTATTCACTTTGATAGCAGCTCAGCAAGGACTTTTGGAGAAGGGCAGACTGGGATTAAATTATCAATTGTGCTATTGACATTATCTTATTTCTATAATTTTGTGTTAATTTAGAATAAAATACCACACAATATGTGGTTGTAGCTTAATGGATGTATTTTTTAAAGTAATCGCGGAATATACTATGATGACATAGATACCTACTAGTCATATGTCAAGAATCATGCACAATTTGGTCCTCAGCAAGGCATAAAGATTTTTAAACTAGGATGGTGCCTTTTCTTGGCAAAAGGCACATTGTGTCTCTAGACCTTAAACTAATCAAAATTTACAAATGAAATCAATTGACTCAATTTTAGAGCTTTTAGTGCAAGTCCAAGGAATAAAATTGTGATTTCCCACCAAACAAAAGCGGGTAAAAAAAAATATGCATCTGACAATTAGAAGATAATGAGCACAAATTTTCTTCCCAAAAAAATATATATTAAGTACAATTTTAATCATAAAGGGACATCGGGACTTTAAGATTTATGTAAATTTGTTCAATAATGGAGCTAACTATAATAAGTAAGCGGCAAGGATATTGATCTCCAATTTTTTCACAAGACAAATTATCAAATGCATACATTTGTAATTTGCAAAGAATGAATCAGTATATTTCATAAAAAAAAATTCTCACATGAAGCTTGATTTACTCATTCTTTTCAACCAAGTACATATGGATAATGGATTAACAGATAAAAAAAAAAAAAAAAAAAAGGAATTACAGACATTTTAAACTAAAGATATATGCCATGACTCTGAACAGTAATATTTTTGTTGGGTACGTAAATTTTCTATGATAGGTTATAGTTTTTTTTTTTTTTTTTTTTTTTTGAGTTAATTGTTAGATTATAGTATTGAAGTGTTGTATTAAAATTGTTTTCATTTTACCACTGCATACCTTTGGTGCGATAGTCGGGAGGTAATAGTTAGGGTTCAAGTTTTCAGAAGAGAGTTTCGCATATATATACACTTAGTTTAAGTTAGAAGAGAATTTTTATCTTGTAAAAAATAAATAAATTCATTTTCCATACAAAACGCATACTGTTTGGGCAAAACATTTGGCCATTAATGATTGTTGTGACGTTTTGTATGGTACATCGCCAACTTTCTTCTTATCTCTTTGAGTGGCTTGTAATAATTAATTGCTGTAATTTACGGTTATACAACTAAATAAGTGGCTGTAACAAATAACCTACAAATTAAATGTAAATTAACCACTGCCGAGTTGTTGGACCTGCAATTTAAGAATGAGTAGGTGCATCCGATGACTTATTATTATGTACTTGCTTGTAAACCATCACTGTTATTTATGTATTAAAATACTATATAAAAATTAATTGTTATTTAATTTTTTTATGAATAAAAAATAAAATATAAATTATGAAATGAAAGGATATTGTTAATGAACCCCCTTAGGGAAATGATTAAGTCACATGTAAAGCTTTATCAAATAAAATTTTGTCCATTTTTTTTTTCAAAATAAAATCAAACTATACGCATTTATTATAAACACACACACCTGACATAACCATAATAAATTTGTGTGTGTGAAAAATAAATCATTAATATTTTTTTTTTAAAAAAAATATAGGCATTACATCTTATAATTTGAGCATTTGTTAATTCTTTACTTGCCCTTAGGGTAGTCATTAACAAGAGTTATAATTAATTAATCTGCACTCAATGAGAAACAAAATTTTTATTGTTTTATAATTTAGATCTAATTTTTTATTCAAAAAAATTTATGAAAAATTTTAGTATCACAATTTATTTCACAATTTCTTTGCCGCAATTGTGATATGACATAATGAGAGTGGAGGAAAAAAAGTAATGCATTTATGTGTAATTGATAAACAATCACTCATAGTGTATCACGTCATAATTATGACAAAAAATTATAAAATAATTTATGATCTCAAAACTACTCAAAATTTATTTTAAAATTTTATTTTTATATAATATTTTAATAAATATAACAGTGATAATTTACTAGTAAGTAATAATAAAGTCATCCGTGTGGGTACTCATTCTTAATTTTGCAGGTCCAACTACTCCGAACAGTGTTTTAATTTACATTTAATTTGGTGGTGGTTCTAATTAAAAAAGAAAAATTTTTTATTTGTAGGTGACCCGTGACCATCACTCATTTAATTACTTGTACCTATTATCCATAATTACAGCCCACTCAAAAGGACAAGTTGTTAATGTTGTGAATTTCAGATTGTACAAGGGATGACTGATGAGGATGAGAAGAGAGTTTGATCTGCCCAAAGGCCCCAGACCATATGATCCGCACAGTATGCATTTTGTATTGAAAATGACAAATTTTGGCACTTTCATTACCTTGATTTTTATAAAAGAATCCTATCCAAGTCAGTGTTTTTAAGAGCACTTTCATTACATTGATTTTTAAAACAAAAAATAATTGTGAGAATAATATGGATAACTTCAAATTATAAAAGAAGAGGAAAATTATGTACATTTTATTTGTGTATTTGTTAATTTTATTTTCTAATGAAAGATACATTTCACAAGAGTTCTTTTATATTTTAAATTGTTACTACAATTCTGACGTGGTAAATTGTAACAGGTTGTTTGTCACTTTCATATGAATCTCTCATTTCTTCTCCACTATTTAGAGAATCAACCATACTAAGGTTATGAAAAAGGTCATGGTACAAGATTTGTGTCAACAAATAATTCTAGAAATACACTCAATCACACACCTAATTTTATAACAGTAGATATGTATGATTGTAAGTGGTGGACACTTTCAACCCACTCTTGTTTACATAAATCTACTATTTTTAGTTGATCACTCACAATTGAACATATTAACAAATTGTAAAAGCATTAACATCCGGTCTAAATATAATAAATCATTTTTTAGTACACAAAAAATTCATTTTTGCTATTTTAGCACATCATTTAATAATACACCATACATTACATATGTTATTTTAGCATAGTACCCATTAAAACAATTAAATAATTTAAACTGTTTTCACACACAAAATTATAAACCTTAAACAAACTCACAACCTAGATCCACCGCTACAACCCAAAGCAAACCATAATAAAACTCGACATTAAAAAAACTCATAGAAAACCACAACAATTTGATGCGGATTGGGGAGAAACCTGAGCAAATTGATGAGATTTCGGCAACCTAAATCTGCGTGCAACGGCCTAAGAGAAGAGAAAGATTGTTAAAGAGTCAGAGAGTAAGGATTTTGAAATCCGCTTATTTTGCTCCAAGTCTCTAACTGAAAATTTTTTGCTAAAAATATTGTAGATAAAGGTAAAAGTTAACCAAAATAATATAGTGAGATTCATAAATAGTACTAAAAAGTGCAGTAGAGCTCATAAATAGTAACAAAATAAGCTGAATAGTAACAAATATAAGCTAATTTTCTAAACTGGAGCCAAACACATACCGAAGAGAGAGGAGAGCGTTTTCTATGACTTCTATCATGAGAGAGAGAGAGAGAGAGAGAGAGATGAAAAAGGAGAAGTAGTATTTTTGTAATTTTTTTTAAATACAACACTTTAATAATATTTTAAATCTTTCTGAAAGATAAAATCTATGTACACAACAACAATATTAGGGACATCCATTTTTCACATCTAATTTTAGAGCATTAGTATGAGTGTTCTAAAACTCTTAAAATGCTATTTTAGCACATCATACGCGGATGACCTCCATCTTGTGTGCTAGCTACTTTTTTTTTAATTGAATGCTATAAAAGAAGTGTGTCGACTGTATTGCTAATTGGTTTATTAATATAACAAAAATAAATTTTTTGAGTGCTAAAATATTTTTTTTAACACATAATATGCTAATGGGTTTACTCTTGCCAAAATTTTTCATTTTCAATAAAAAAAATTGCACACTGAGCGTTGCCCCATTATTTTCAATTGTCAATTGTCAAATCACATAGTTTGGGGCCTTTGGAAAATCACAAAATTAAAAATATATTATGGCCGTCTGGTAATAATGTTTAAGTATTTTTGTCTAGTTTTCAGTATTATGAAAATACATATTTAAGTACTATAGAAATACGTGTTAAAAATGTTATTGTTAATTAAATATTGAAAACTGTTGTTTAAACAACAGTGCTAAACAGGCCCTATGTTTCTTGTGGAATTTGAACTTTCCTATATTAATTACTTATTGCTTACAACTCCAAGAGTTTAGTTAAGTGGTTCATAAAGTTTCATGAAACTTTGGGTTTGAAATCACTTGTTAGCATTATGAGGCCACCTCTAAATAATTCCTCCCTGTAATAATTTAGTGTGTGTGTGTGAGACAGACTTAAGGATTGCATATACCTAAGGAAATAATCAGATATTCAAAAAGGTCCGGATTTTTTTATTTATTAAAAAAAAAACTTGTTGGTTACCAAATGACTAAAATAATATTTTAGAAAATTTTAATGAAAAAAAGTAATTAATTTTTTGCACAAATTTATATATTTTTTATAAAAGTAATATAAATTTTTTAAAAAAATAATCAACTAATATCTTAAGGGATCATGTTAAGTTTTAACCTAATTAAATAATAGCTATGAATTATGCTATTAGGTACAAGTTTTTTTATTTTTTATTTTTTTGAGGAGGTACAAGTAAATTGAGTGATGGTCACAGACTCACAGGTCCCCTACAAATTAAATGTAAATTAAAATACTGTCCTGAGTTGTTGGAGGTTGAAACTGCGAATTTAAGTGAGTAAACTAAAAGTTATCCGTGCAGGCTTTTTTCCTTCCATTTAAGGAAGATTTTAATGAAAAAATAAAATAAAATAATTAATTTTTTGATAAATTTTTTTTATTTTTTATAAAAGTTGTGTTAAAATTATTTTAAAATGAATTATTAACCAATGTTTTAAAGGCATTTATTAACATGACTCTCATTTTTCTTTTAAGGGGGAGCGGGTACTCATTTTTAATTTTGCAGGTCCAACAACTCCAGATAGTGTTTTAATTCACATTTAATTTGTAGGACCATCACTCATTTACTTGTACCTAATAACCATAATTAAAACCCGCTCAAAAGAACAAGTTATTAATGCGGTGAATTTCAGATTGTACAAGGGATGAGGCTGAGAAGGGAGTTGATCGGCCCAGAGGCCCCAAACCCAAACTATGTGATATGCACAGTATGAATTTTGTATTAACAAAGAAAAAATTTGGCAGTGGGAAAACCCACTACCCTTTACGGGATATCTTGTAATTGTTTTGATTAATACCAATATCTTTATAATATTTTATCACTTTTTTAAAAATAAAATCTATGTACACAACAACAATATTATTATTATCTATTTTTTTCACACCCAAATATACAATTTGTTAATTTGTCCGACGGTAAGTGATTAACTAAAAGTGGTGAATTTATGTAAATAAAAATTAGTTGAAAGTATCCACGGCTTACAATCACACACATCATATTATAAGATTGGTTATAAAACTGAATGTGTTTCTAGAATTATTTGTTAACACAATTCTTGTGCCACATCTTGTTATATAATTTTGATATACAAACTTTGGATTTTTATATATATCATTTACCCCAAAAAGAAAAAAAAAAATGTACATATTCAGACCTGGGCTATTGGGCCAATCCGAGTTATCTAGCGAATGCGCTAATAGGCCCATGGGCCATTGTTTTGAATGGTCTGGATACATTAGATGAATGGCTGATCGAGTTATATTCAAAAGGTCGAAGAAGCTTAGACATGGTAGACTAGCATTACTTTAAGTGGATTCTGAATACACGTTTCAGTCAATACTCAATAGCCATTTGGTTTAGGGATTAAATTATCAATTGTGCTATTCTCGTTTTCTTAAGTCTATAATTTTTGTGTGTTGACTTAGAATAAGATACCACACAATATGTGGATGTAGCTTAATGGATGTATCTTCAAAATGCTATTTTCAGAATTAGAATGTTTAATGAAAATGTTTGCTGATTTATTTCTCAATTGGAACTACAATCAACTTGAATTATAGAGACTAGTCCCAACATTGAACAATTGTTCACATTGATAGCAGCTTAGCAAGGACTTTTGGAGAAGGGCACACTGGGATTAAATTATCAATTGTGCTATTGACATTTTCTTATTTCTATAATTTTGTGTTAATTTAGAATAAAATACCACACAATTTGTGGTTGTAGCTTAATGGATGTATTTTTAAAGTAATCATGGAATATTCTACGATGACAAAGATACCTACTAGTCATATGTCAAAAATCATGCACAGTTTGGTCCTCTGCAAGCATAAACATTTTTAAACTAGGATAGTGCCTTTTCTTGGCAAGAAGGCACATTGTGTCTCTAGACCATAAACTAATCAGCATTTACAAATGAAATCAATTGACTCAATTTTGGTTCTTTTAGTGCAAAGTTCAAGGAATAAATTGTGCTTCCCCACCAAACAGAAGCGGGTAAAAGAAAATGCATCTGACAATTAGAAGATATTAAGCAAAAATTTTCTTCTTCTTCTTAAAAAAAAAAAATTATTAAGAGCAAATTTTAATCATAAAGAGACATTGGGACTTTAAGAGGCATGTAAAATTTTTCAATAATGGAGCTTACTATTAATAAGTAAGCAGCCAAGATATTGATCTCTAATTTTTTCACAGGACAAATTATCAAATGCATACATTTGTAATTTGCAGAGATTGAATCAGTATATTTCGTAAAAAAAAATTCTCACATGAAGCTTGATTTACACTTTTTTTCAACCAAGTACATATGGATAATGGATTAACAAAAAAAAAAAAAGAAAAAGAAAAAAGGAATTACAAACATTTTAAACTAAAGATATATGCCAAGAATCTTTTACCTTTAACTGATATTTCCTAATTTTTTCAAAAGAGACGTCCAAATTCCTAATCCCTCATTCCTAGTTTTTGAATTATAAAAAATTAATAAAAAAAGTCTAAGTAGATATCAGCAACCTATGAAATACTCACTGTATAGCTCACTACAATATTCAACATACTTAGAATTGTAAAATACAGCCAAAGAAATGGGGAAAAAAAGAAGAAAGAAACAAAAAACTTAACAAATTCAATTCTTGTTAAATAACCAGAAAAATGGGATACTCAACCTTTAGATAAATCAAGAAAGATTAGTAAAAGAGATCATTTTATAGTCTTTATCATCCTCTTTCATTGGTGCTTGGATTCCTAACTTAAGAATATCCCTCTCCATCTTGGTGTTATATCTTCAATTTTTGTTATCTTTATTTCTTGCACAAAAGTCAACTGCAAGATCATTGATAACTTATGATATTTTTGTGGGCTAGTAATATAGTAGCATTGAAATTTGTCGTTTGGAAATAGAGGGACAACGGAAGAGAAAAACAATACAAAGATTTATGTTGTTTAGCAGTATGCCTACATCCACGTGAGTGAGTGGCTAATGGTTTCACTATATGAAAAATAGGATTTACAACATATTGATATAACCCCTATTAAAAACCCTAAACCATTACATTGAAATTGTTGTGCTCTCACACTTATGCAGAATATTAGCCACCATCTCTAACAAGGAGTCCGGGGTACCTCTTCTAGTATGTGGTTATTGAATCTTCAACTACATAGAACAAAGAAGAATGCTTTCAATTTCTTCATTCATCACCTAGTTCGTCATTCTCTTCTTGGTTTAGCTTCCAAGAAATTGGTTGCATCATCAACAAGCTATCAACTTGATATTTACTCCAGCATGATACCTAAACTTTTGCCGGACACAGAAGTTTGTCAAGACAAGTTGCTAGTTATGTAGACGCAGTGACCCAAATACAAAACCAAAAATTGACGTTGCTCTTTTATTATATCCACTTACCCTTATTTTTCACTCTACTCCACAAAAGCACAAGTCCTCCAAGGTGGTGGACTTCACAGTGCTATGATATGAGAGTCGTTACTCTTGTCATCTAATCTGCAAAAAAGAGTAACCTGGCATTAGTTATGACAAAACTTAATATGATCATCTATTCTCAAATTATTGGATGAATGACAAATAAAATTGTTCAACTGTGTTAAATCTAATTAACGTGTTGAAAATTCTGAGTTGGTTAGTGCCTAACATTAAATGCATTTAAATAAGGTTAGCTAATCGCACATGTGGTAAATTTTAAAGAAGAAAGAATTCAAAGTTTCAAACAGATAATCAATGCTAAAACCGAATAAAATAGAATTTCACCCAAACATTCATATGGTGATTATCCTTAGGAATATTTTGAAAATCTTGTGGGCGAAGAAAACATTAAGGCAAATTTTGTAATTGAATGATATATGAAGCTTTTGTTTCCTAAAATTTGCAAGTGCAAGTACCTATATTTAAATTTTAACCATTAAGCAAAAATAACTTCTTTCTCTCACGAGTCATAATATCTAGAAAGCATATTTCACACGTTTATCAACCAATCAAAAATTTCTAAGACAAACAATCCATGTAAGAAATTGATGTCTAAATGTGAGGGAAACTAACCACCGAGGAGGACCAATAAAATCTCCAATAACTACAAGCCAAAAATCTTTAAGACACAAAAAACAGATAGCCTGATCAATGGAAAACTCCTTGGTGGGGAATAAAACCTCTCTAATCCACTTGTTAATCAGATGAGACAATAGGAATTCAGAAGCCTTTTATTTTTTTCAATGGGTTCTGAAAAGCTGCTGCCATAGAATATTGTCATGGGAAACCTTTATAGTCATTTGTGCAGAAATTTTATCTGGCCTACCCGGAATTTTCATAATTTCTAGTAAGAACAAATTTCAAATAAGAATTGGGTAGAAAACTAGGAGCTTCATTTAGATGAATTGAGACAGTGCCTTACCTTCACCATGAATGCAAATTTCTGTCCAGAAAAGTGTTGATATATATAACTTGATTCATAGAATGAGACTTTTGGAACATGTGCTCAATTCCAATACTCACTGATACAAGAACCACTACCAAGAAAGTGAACATAATTGTAAAATTAATATGAGCAACATGATGAGAGGAGGTCCAATTAGTAAGAATAATGTATTCATAATTTTACTTTCGGACCCAAACAATTGGAAGAGTGTGCTCATTTGTTGTCCTTTTTTTTTAATTTTTTATTTATTTATTTTTAGCTATGGTTATATAGCACTCTTTTTTTTATAGCTAAGCATCCTTAAGAATGTAAGGCGATTTCAAAAATAAAAGCAAATGTCATGCTATTGAACTAAATGCACTCACCAAGCAATCGTTGTTCATGGAAAGTCTAAGGAGCCATCTCACTGGAAAATCACATATTTTCCTTGCAAATCGGCTAGTCAGTTAAACATGAATCATGATAATGCTAATTTCTTTTTTTCTTTAGTAAGTTGTATCTACCACTATGCTATTAGAGCAAGATCAGATGGCTTTCTCATCGACATATTTACATCATGTCTGGACCTTGCACAAATAGAGGAAATAATATAATATCAAAACTTCTTGTAGTAACTAATTGCATCTTTAGTCCAGATTAAAATATTTTTCTTGATAGTAGTTCTTCTGACTAATTTTTATCAGAAGCTTTATGAAACTGTTATGTAGGAATAAAGGTTATAGTTTGAGACGCACTAAAAATAACATTAATGACTAACAAACATCACAAGTGGTGAAAAGTCCAAGAATCACTTACCATGAAATTAAGCTATCTATGAAATCAGGAAGTACTCTACAGTCTGCTCTAACAACAACCTATGCTCTTCATTCATTAGAACCTACCAAAGCTCTGTTTGAGAGTGAAATAATAAGAGAATAAGAGAGGAAACTAATAATATGCCAACCGTATTGCAAATAAATTTCCAAAAAAATGAAACCAAATTTCTGAGAAGAGATTAAATTTGGTAACGAATGAAATAGTTACCGTTCCTTTTCTAATAGGTTGCTGCATAATCTTATTGCCAGCTACGTTTGAAGAAACATGCACTCTTAAATACTCATCAGCCATCTAAAATCAAGTAACCAATAAATTCACCATACCTGATGAAAGAGAAAAATTAAGATAGAGCTAGACTGGTATTTGTGGAATTAAATTCCTCATTTCAAGAAAGAATTCGATGGGATTTTTGTATTCTCTACTAGAAAGTATTTTTCTTTATTTCCCCCTTCCCCCAACCACTCTCAAATGACTTTTTCTTTTTTCTTTTTTCTTTTGCAATTTATTAATTTCAACCTTTTGCTGACCATTAGATACTATTACATCTAGTGTGATAACCTAAATATTGTCGGATCCAAATCCATCCCATGAAAATAAATTAATGTAAATTAATTTCAGGTCCATGGTTTTCAGGAGCTTATTGGTCTTGTAAATTAATTGAGTAGACTTCAATAGATTTGTAAAAGTTTTTGGATAAGCCTTCTGTTAAATGTTTCTGTGCACTAAATGGAATATGAGACCAACACGTGGTCATTTTAAGGCACATGTCAAATCCATGTTGCATCTAATCCATAAGAGCACTGAATACAATCCAAACCCAAATACTTCAGCCTGTCTTAACTATTTTGGGTGAAAATGTCTTATTTGTGCCCAGTGGCGACTTCAAGAATTTTTTTTAGGGGGGTCATTCAAATTTATGTTGAAGAGGTTGACAAGTACCTCTTTGTAATTTATTTATTTATTTTTTTCATCTTGATCATTATGAAAATATTGATGAGATCTTTCGTAACCTATGATCCAAAGGAATTTTTTTTTTTTTTAAAGTCAACATGAGTTCTTTTAGATAATAAATCTTAGGTAGGAAATAAATCTTGCGGTATATGTGACTTCTTTTTCAAAAATTTATTCATAGTATTAGCAAGAGAATTAAAGATAAATTAAAAGTTCATTGGACATATATTTTCTTAGTATAATGAAGATATTAATTATTATTGCTAAGATTAAATCTTGTAAATTATCTGTTCTCTATTACCGTAATAAAGTTATTAATTATTGTTGCTAAGTGAATTTTAATTATTATTACTTAGAATATTCTAATTCATTATTTATTAGTTTTTGTTTTTACTCTTTTCAATTCTTTTATTTAACAATTCAACTCAATTATGACAACTTACAGGTCTTTGTAATTCATTAAGAAGAATTTTGTTGTGTTTTTTACATTACTTTATTAAAAATTCAATGCAACGATACAATCATTAAAAAAAAGTCTTCATTCTCTACTATCTCATGCCCCACTTTCACTGCTTCACACTTTATATTCTTTTAGTGTTTACACTTTACAACTCATTTAATTGTCTTTTTCTGAGATTTAAGATTAACAAATTACTAATTTTTGTTGTTGGACTTGCTTTTTTGTTTTTTTCATTAGATTTTAGATCAAATTGGTTTGACGTTGGGTTTTTTTCTTTTTGTTTAAGAAGGCCAAGATAAATTTTAGTATTGAATTGATTTGTTCTTCGGACTTATTTTAGGGGTTCAAAATTATATCTTAAGGTATTCAAAACAAAAATATTTTAAAATGTTATATGTTAAAAAAAAAAAATCACAAGTCAGGGGGTTCATTTGAACCCCCTGAACACCATGTGGCGCAGCCACTGTTTGTGCCTTTCCCCATAAATAAACTTCTACGCCTAATCATTAGTTGATAGATTATATCTGACATTGTGACTAACTAATTGTGACAAGGAAAAAGAATTGGCAACACCTCAGGAAAACAGAACCAGCTCCATCTACAAGAAAGATGCTTTTATATAATTGTTTGCGTAAAAATGGTAGATGGCACTTTTAAATTGTTCCATATAAGTATTGTCATTATTCAAACAAAAAAAATATAGGGGAAACTCTATAATAAAAGGGACCATACTCTCTTAAGTTAAATCCCAAATTTTTAATTTTGTCTATTAACATCTCAAGCTTATGAAACTATTTCAATTAAAAGTTTTTATCTATCTTTATCATTTATTTACACTATTATGTAGAGTTGTACAGACCAAAAAAAGGGAAACTAGTATTATGTTTCATCTAGGAAATTAGATTCAATTTTCAAACAATCACTTTCTCACACTAAGCAACTCTCTCTCTCTCTCTCTCTACCTTCTTATGTAAACACAAGGTTTAATTGATGAATTCCAGCTTTTATAAGCTCTGTTTCTGTAATAATAACTTAAATGAATAATAAAGATTGATAGATGCCTAAAATTGGAACAATTTCATTAATTTGGGACTTCAATTGATAAAATCCTAAAACTTGATTCCTAATATAAAACATGATATAAACTTTGGATCTTTATATATCTAATTTACCCAAAAATAATGTATATATATTCTGACTATGCACCGTTGGATCACGTTGCAAGGGAGTACATGTGTTAATGGGCCAATCCAAGTAATCAAGTGAGTGTGCTAACAGGCATATGGGCCATTGCTTTAAATGGTCTGGATCTATTAGATGAATATCCAAGTGATATTTAGAATGCTATAGAAAATAATTTACTATGTATGAACTGATGGAGAACAAGATTCAAAAACCACTAACAAGGTTTCTTATTTACAGTGGAAAGGTTAGCCTATAAGTACATATCATAACGTGGTTCTTACATTGATTGTTGGTATATTATGCTGTAGATGTATCTAGTCAAGAAGAAGACCCTTTGAGTATCCATACTATTGGTGTAAGTATAACCAACATTCTAGTTGCAACATTTTCACTTGAAGTAATCGATGACCAGGGCCGGCCCAAGGCCTAGGCAAGTTAGGCCTAGGCCTAAGGCCCCACCAAAAAAAAAATTTTGCTTAAGAAAAAAAGGCCCCACTTTCTATATTTAAAGGCCCAAATTTTTATAAAATTATATATATTTTCTAAAGTTGTACATTTTTTTTATTAGTGATATTAAAGATACTACAAATTTTAATATTGGCTTACAAATTGCTATGTTATTAATCACAAAAAAGTGATAAACATTCATTAGTTAAATTGATGAAGTTTATCAATGAGAGACAATGTCACATTATATTTTAAACATTTTTATAGTGCTATTAATTAGCGCATCTTTTTCATTTCTATTAAGACTATCAAAATACGAGACCAATAGAACCTTATCTCAATTGAAACCCTAAAATATTTCAAAAAGATGTTGCAAATGTGTTGAATCATCAATTATAGATTAATCTCTCAGGATAGTTTGAGATTTTGATTTTTGTAAACTAATATCCTACAAAACCACACATCAAATAATATCTATCTCTCTCTCTTAAAATCAAAATATAAAATTAAAAATTAGATTACAACTTTATTTAACTATGCATCTTCTTATATCCAAAACAAAGTGTATTTTTCAATCACAATATATTTTGATTTCTTTTTATTAATATTTATAGTTCAACTATGATATTCAATTCTTTATATGAAATTAACATTAGTCTAGTTGGTATTATTTATGTATTTAACGTATCAAATTAACCTTAATTTGATTGGTATTAAATAATTTTGTTTAATTAATATTTACATATTAAAGGCCCCCCATAAATTTTTCGCCTCAGGCCCTAAATTATGTTGGGCCGCCCCTTTCGATGACATATTGTGATAACAACTATACCTGCTAGTCATATATAAAATCGTGTACAAATCAGTCCTTAGCGAGGCATAAAGAAATTTTAAACCAGGATAGTGTCTTTTCTTGGCGACAAAGGCACATAGTGTCTCCTGACTTGAACTAATCAATATATACAAATAAAATCAATTCACTCAAGTTTAGAGCTTTTATCCTCCATATAGTAGTGCAATCTTCAAGGTACAAAATTCAACTTCCCCATTAAACAAAAACGTGTAAAAAAAATGCAATTGATAGTCAACCTTTCAGGATGAGACCCAATAGAAAGATCAGTAGAAGAGATTATTTTGTAATCTTTATCATCCTCTATCAGTGATGATTGGATTCCTCACTTTATTTATTTATGTATTTATTTTATAATAATAATAATAATAATAATAATAATAATAATTATATTATTATTATCATCAAATATGCTTGAAACTGCATATCAGTACTCTATATAAATATGGAATAAGAACGAATGGTGAGGTAAATTTTCTCAAAACAATAATCATCAAATAATTAAGGTTTAAACCTTTTTTTTTTTGTTTTGCACAATGACTAAAAAAGGTCTAAACTTTAAAGTGCTTTCATTAGACGAATAAAAGTTTATTTTTAAAAAATTATTTTTAAATTAGTCAATTCTCCAAGGTAACAAACTTTATAACTCAATTACTATTTTTCTCATAATTAGCTCTCCCATAATGGAATACATTACCAGTTTACCACACACAAATTCATGATAGGTCAATTACTCAAAAAATTAAAAATTAAAAAAGGCCAAAAACATAGTATTATCACTATTATAGCTTTAAACAATGCTATAGAATTTTAATATATATTTCAAGAAGAAACTTTGGTATATATATTGGGAAAAAATATAATGCAATAGGATAACATTTAACAATAAAAGAGAACCAAAAACAAAAACAAAAACAAAAACAATTTAAAAAACTAAACTAAATCGCATTTATCCAAAGTAGAGTTTTAAAGAATATAAAAAATTATCAACCTAAAGTAGAGATGTAAGAAAAATTAAAAAAAAAACTAAAAAAAAAAATTGAGAGAGAGAGAGAGAGAGAGAGAGAGAGAGAGAGAGAGAGAGAGAGAAATCTTTTTATTGCGAGGGAAAATTATGCATAAAATGGAGAAGATAGTGACAAATTTATAGTAAAGGGTGTGAATAAGAAGAGACAAAAATAAAAGAAGATGAAGGGAAATAGGAAGAATGATATTAATGTAGAGGGTAGTGGGGAGATGAAAAGGCAAGGGAGGGAGAAAGGTTGGAGAAGTAGTGGAGAGATGAAAAGGTAAGGAAGAAAGAAAGGTTGGAAAAGTATAAATATTAAAAAAATAATTGTTAAAAACAATTATAGGAAAATTAGAAAGAAAAAATATAATTATGTAGATGCTGATGTGGCTCAACTAAAGTGTAGCAACAATAAATGCTACGTTTCAGCTTTTAGATATATATAGATGTAATAGAAGTATATTATATTTTTATATGCTATATTTAATTCTTTATAATGCAATAGGATAACATTTAACAATCAAAGAAAGCCCAAAAAAAAAATTAAAAAACTAAACTAAATCACATTAACCCAAAGTAGAGTTTCAAAAAATATAAAAAATTATCAACCTAAAGCAGAGATGCAACAAAAATAATAAAAAAATCCAAAAAAAAATTGTGAGAGAGAGAGAGAGAGAGAGAGAGAGAGAGAGAGAGAGAGAGAGAACCTTTTTATTGTGAGAGAAAACTATGCATAAAATGGAAAAGTTAATGACAAATTTATAGTAGAGGGTGTGAATAAGATGAAACAAAAATAGAGGAAGATGAAGGGAAATCGGAATAACGATATTAATGTAGACGGTAGTGGGGAGATGAAAAGGTAAGGGAGAGAGAAATGTTGGAGAAGTAGTGGGGAGACGGAAATGTTGGAGAAGTAGTGGGGTTATGAAAAGGTAAAGAAGGAAGAAGGGTTGGAAAAGTGTAAATATTAAAAAAATAATAATTATTAAAAACAATTATAAGAAAATTGGAAAGAAAAAATGTAATCATGTGGACGCTGATGTGGCTTAACTAGAGCGTAGTAACAATAAATGCTACGTTTCAGTTTTTAGATATATATAGATATATGTTGGCTTAACTTTATAGCTTTTCTCCTCTATATAGGGCAAACTTGAAGTACAAAAGTTGTGCTCCTTGACTAGGAGTGTTCACCAAACCACATAAATTGCACCAAAACCGCCCGCAAAATGGCATAATCGCACTGTACCACAAATAATAGTGCACTGCATCGCACCGCATGGTGCAATGCGGTTTGCGGTTTTACAATAAGAAAATCGCACAAATCGCACCGCACCCTCTCTATATATTAATATATTTAATTATTTTTAATATTAAATATATTATTAATAGTTTAATAACCCTTTGTACAGTCATTACCTTTCCAGGCCCATTTGTGCATAGGCCCACAAGAATGATTGTCCGCTTAGGGTCCTAACGCTGATCAAGCCAACGGGCTTATCCCGAACCGGCCTAACGCACACCAAGCGTTCATAAGGCAAAAGCAAAACCACCCGTGATATGCTCGGCAATGATAAACCTTGTCTCTCCTGGTGATCGTCTCCAGGTCTTGGTCCACGTTTATATGCATGGCATTATCTGGGAATCACTGGGCGTTAGGCCTACAGACTGTGCAGGTTCCGAGGCCACTATCTGGGTATCCTCTGGCTTTCGGAGCGGAGGCCGTCATCCTAGCCGAGATAAACCTGTGCAGTACCCAAGTAGCCAAATTCAATCCAACCAAGAATGACAGATTAATGCTAGACCAGCTAAACCTATTGGAAGAACGTTGTGAAGCAGCAACGATCCGATTGGCACAGTACCAGCAGAAGCTCGCCCAGAGGTACAACAAAAACGTGAGGAAAAGAGAGTTTGCCGCTAGAGCTTTGGTTCTACGGAAAGTTGTGGGGAACACTCGGGACCTTAGCGCGGGGAAATTGGCCCCGTCCTGGGAGGGGCCATACCGAGTAACGGCCATTGCTGGCGCGGGAGCATACTATTTGGAAGATCTGAATGAGAAACCATTGCGCCATCCTTAGAACGTTTGTAATCTTAAAAAGTTTTATCACTGACCGGCCACATTCCAGGAAGTGTAACCTAGAGTCACTACATGTCAATATAATGCTTGTACATATTTTCGCGTGAAACTACATTCTTTTATTTTTGATCGATAAGCGTAACTATCTAGGGACAGAAACCTGTCCTCGGCTCGATTCCTATCGCCGAGAAGGTGGAAACCTTATCACTTTGTCTAAGGACAGAAACCTGTCTTCGGCTCGATTCCTATTGCCGGTCAGGTGGAAACCTTATAACTTTCTCTAAGGACGGAAACCTATCCTCGGCTCGATTCCTATCGCCGGGAAGGTGGAAACCTTATCACTTTATCTAAGGACAGAAACCTGTCCTCGGCTCGATTCCTATCGCCGGGCAGGTGAAAACCTTATAACTTTTTCTAAGGACAGAAACCTATCCTCGACTCGATTCCTATCGCTGGGAAGGTGGAAACCTTATCACTTTATCTAAGGACAGAAACCTGTCCTCGGCTCGATTCCTATCGCCGAGCAGGTGGAAACCTTATAACTTTTTCTAAGGACAGAAACCTGTCCTCAACTCGATTCCTATCGCCGGGAAGGTGGAAACCTTATCACTTTATCTAAGGACAGAAACCTGACTTTGGCTCGATTCCTATCGCCGGGCTTTTTCTAAGGACAGAAACTTGTCCTCGGCTCGATTCCTATCGCCGGGCAGGTGGAAACCTTATAAATTTTTCTAAGGATAGAAACCTAGTCCTCGGCTCGATTCCTATCGCTGGGCAGGTGGAAACCTTATAAATTTTTCTAATGATAGAAACCTGTCCTCAGCTCGATTCCTATTGTCGAGCAGGTGGAAACCTTATAACTTTATCTAAGGACAGAAACCTATCCTCGGCTCGATTCCTATAGCCGGGTAGGTGGAAATTTTATAACTTTTTCTAAGGACGAAAACCTGTCCTCGGCTCGGTTCCTATCGCCGGGCAAGTGGAAACATTATAACTTTATCTAAGGACAGAAACCTATCCTTGGCTCGATTCCTATCGCAGAGCAGGTGGAAATCTTATCACTTTTTCTATGGACAGAAACCTATTCGCGGCTCGATCCCTACAACTGGGCAGGTGGAAACCTCAACTGATTATCCCATTAACCTCTAGAGGATCAAGTCCTCCAGTCGCCCATTATCCCCATACGTCTAACCCTGCCCAAGGCGTAATTTTTTTCTAAGGACTGATCATGATCGTATGCGAACCATACAATCCCCGAGCATACTTAGGCACATAAGAGAGTTATGAAAGGAAAAACAAAACGCATGCATTCAAACTATGACAATGAAAATTAAAACCAAACAGTATGAATTAAAAATGTCAAAGCAGTAGTTCAATTGTTTCATCGCCACATCCCGGCGATCTGGGCTTTTGTTAAGAATAAAATAAAACAGAAGTAAAATTATAAAAGGACGGCTTCATCTTCATCATGTCATCACACTTTGGGGTCGGAAGGGAGAGTCTGAGCAAGAAGCTATCCGGGGCCTTTCCATATGGGAATCAATCGCCTGCACGAGATCCCTCAAACTTGGCGTGTCCTCATCCTTGGTGCACGTTTGGCTCTACACAGGCTGAGGGTTTGCAGGATAGGGAATCTGCTTAGGGTCCCATAAAGGGGAGCCCTCTGGTACCCCCGTAGCATGAAGGGCGACCAACCAACCCTCACCAAAGCCGTGATGCCAAGCTTGTTGGACAATGGGTTCTACCGAGTTCTCCACCTCCACGAAGCCCTCGTTGTACCACTTGTCTTCACAAGCTTTGAGGGCGTCCTTCAATGAGGTGATTTGATCGGCTTGGGCCAGATTCAGACTGTTCGCCTTGGCCAGCTTGAGCTTCGTCTCCTCCAGCTTGGTCGTTAGGGCCCCCAACTGGTTCTCCAAGCTCTGCCTTGCCTTCTCGGCGTCTACCGCTTTCCTTTCTGCAGCATTAGCAGCCTCTCCCCTCTCCCCGGCCAAAACCTCCGCGGCAGCCCTCAACTCCAATGCCCGCTCAGTAGCCTTGGCCCCCTCCTTTAGCCTTTCGTCCATGATGGAAGACAGTTGCGCCACCTACGAGCATAATGATAGCAAGGTGTTAAAGTTAGGCAAATTCCTACACATCGTCAAACATGATAAAAAGCTAAAAACCTTATCGCGATGGTATGCCATTGCAACTGCCTGGCAAGCGACTCGTCATCTCCATCCGAATAAATATGAATATCCTCAGGCAGTAGGAGGCCCTATGCCAGGCTCTGAGCCACCCGTCCTCCATCGCCTTTGTCCCATCTCCAGACGTAGGCTATCGTCGGCAATGGTCCCCCACCAAGCGTGAAGGTATGCCTCCAGCCGACCTCGTTGGGAGGGGAAGGCGCCACGTTAGCCCCAACCTGGGTAGGTGAAGGGGTAACAACCCGCGACTCTTGGATCGTCACCCCACCCCTAAGTCGGGGCGGGGTTTTCGGCAGCCCATTGCCGGGAACTGCGACGTTTTTCTCGGCGGCCCTTTTTCTTTTTCTGGCTTCGCCAGTGGGCTGAGGGACTTGGCCCGTGCCCACCGAGGATTAAGGTTGGGTGGACTGGCCGATGTCAGGTATGAACCGGGAAAGGGCCATCGTCCTTTTCCTTACCATCTTTTCTTGTTGGATGGGTGCAGCGACTACTGGTTTGGCGACTCCCTCCTCGGCTACGGGGGGGTCGTTTGCCGGCTGTTCGATGGCTTCGTGTCTCCTTCGATTTTGTGACACGCGCTCGGCAGACTCGTCCCTGATCGGTGGAATGTCGTCTGCAGTTGTGTAGCGGGCGCCCAAATCTTGAGCCTCGCCTACCGTGAGCAAGGGAGGGAGGAATTGCTTGTGCCAAACGTCAATGTATGACACAAGGGGGCTATCAACCAAAAGCGCCTGGCCGAAACCCTGCCAAGTGGTGTACGCGGGGCTTACTCCAAAGATCAGGTGGGACGCCCTGAGCTGCCCATCGTTGTGCACGAAAATTTTCGACCTGAGAACAAAGTTCAAAACTCTTATGTCCGGCAAAAACCTCTTCGATTTTACAATAAGCCCAAAAAGACAACGGTCAGTTAAACACGCAAAACAAAGCATAAATCTAAAATGAATAAAAGGTCTCGGTATCGACCAACGTCGCGAGGCGTAAGCGGGCAATGTAGCTCCCCGGCGAGCCAATTGCCACGCACCTAGACGAATTCCTCGGCGGAATTCCTATTTGAATCCGGCAGGCAGGATATCAGCCGGACTTGTGTATCCCTAGTCTTTAAATAGTAGCCTTTCAACAAATTCCAGCACAATTTGTACATAAAATTAATATCGTGGTGATCCAAATTCAACCTGAACAACTAGTTCAGTCGGCTGACACAACTAACAACCTTATAAAAGTTGGGGGGAAGTTGGTCGGGACACAGATCGTAAAACCTTAGGGTACTTATGATGAGGGGGTCTAAGGGGAACCTAACACCTCCCTCTAATATGGACATCAACGGAACAAAAATGACGTTTCGGCCTACAGCCCTCTCGAGAGCAATGTCGCCCTCATTACAGTATGCGATGTCTATATCCTTAGGGATACCAAAGGTTTCTCTAAAATTGGCCAAGGCCGCCTCAGGGGTCAGATTGTGGGAAAAATCCATTCCTAAAAGTATAAAGCGGGAAGGAAGTGAAAAAAGAGGAGAAAGAAGTAAAGCAAACTTACTTGGGGCTCTAAGAAATGAGGAACTGGAGGAGTGTTTTTCGCAAGAAGAATGCTCTGCAGAGAAGATGTTGAGAGGAAGTGCAAAAAGTGAAATGAGGACTTGAAAGGGGGAATATATAGGCGCGAGGACAATTAATGAGGGAAGTAGCGGGAAAAAGAAACCCCCACCCCCCCGCCAGGCTTTTTCTTGGGTAAACTGCCCACACGCGTGGGCACGGCTTACGAACCATCGGTCTGTTGCCATCTGACAGTTTGCCAATCGACGAGTCATAATTACAGAAGTGACAGCCTATCGCGGAACTACTTTTCGCAAAATCCTCGGCAGTTGCCCTGGCCGCGCATACGAAAGATAACTGGTAATTTCGCTAACACCTAGCCTCGTAAACCTTGATTCATCACCGAGGACTGTGCATGAATCAAGGGGGGGCTACTGTACGGGCATTACCTTTTCAGGCCCATTTGTCCATAGGCCCATAAGAATGATTGTCCGCTTAGGGTCCTAACGCACACCAGGCGTCCATAAGGCAAAAGTGAAACCATCTGTGATATGCTCGGCAATGATAAACCTCGTCTCTCCGGTTGATCATCTCCAGGTCTTGGTCCACGTTTATATGCGCGGCATTATCTGGGTATCACTGGGTGTCAGGCCTGCAGACTGTGCAGGTTTCGAGGCCACTAGCATCCTCTCCCTACCACCTAACCTCCACCTACGATTATCGGCAGTGGACCGCCCATCCGTCGCTTTGGGAACGCTTCTACCGGGAAACAAACCTGGTGATAGAACCAAGTTCCAATGTCATCATCATTTTCTTTCACTCATAATTAAACATCCACTTAAATGTAATGGTATTGGACCTCCCCATCCATTAAGTTACAAAATGGACGTAGCAAACCCACAAGCTGTAACTATAAATAGGGAAGGGGGGGATCAATGGAGGAGGGCTGGGAAAAATCAGAGAGAAAAGGAGGAGGAAGAAGGGGAATTAGGGCATTTGGGCTGCCGAGCATAGAGTCACCCCATTGTAGGAAACACAAAAACCCACAATACAAATAGATTGTGAACCCAATACATCTTTCAGGCCCAGTTGCTGTATTTGGATGCGCACACCCTTGTTTTCAAAAAAAAAAAAAAATAGTTTGATAACCCTAGCAACTGTTGAATAGAAAAGCCGGCCCAAAAAAAAAAAAAACTAACTCAATAGTTTAAAACTTGGACCAAAACAAAGAAGGGAAAAATTACTTTTGGGCTAGGTAGAAAAAGCACAAAATTTGAAAAATATACCAAATTCAAATCATTCAAACCGCATCTTATGGTTTTGGCTAAACTTTAAACCGCACCGCACAAGTGACCGCAAAAATAAGGTGCGGTGCAGTTATGGTTTTAACTAAACCGCATTGCAAAGTGCGGTGCTAAAAATGGCCAAAAACCGCACCGCAAACACCCCTATCCCTAACTAAATAGAAAGGGGAAAAAATTCCAACTGACAATTAGCTGATATCTAATTATAGGAAATATTGAAATTTCAAAGGCAAGTAAATTGGTTTAGTAAAGGAACGAACTAGTAATAGGAAAGCACGCAAAATCTGTAATTTGCAGATTATCAAATGCATATATCTGTAATTTGCAGAGATTGAATCGGTGTATTCATAAAATTCCTTTACGTGAGAAACTATGAAAAACTCATTGTATTGCTCACAGAAACACTAAACATACTTAGAATTGAAAAAAATACATCCAAGATATGAAGGGAAAAAAAGAGAAAGAAACTAAATCGAGCTTGCAAGTTTAGGCGCGGTAGTTAAATGAGCTGTTTTCAACAAATCAATAAATGGGTGCCTGGCTGATGAAATACATCCTCAGAATGCCCTTCGTGCCTTTTTGCCAATGAAATAACCAAAAAAATAAGAAAAGGGATAGATTACCTTTCTAAATGACTAGCAATTGAGGGAGATCAATAGAGGAGATCTATTGACATAGCAGAAGTTTTGATGTCAATTTTTTTAAAGTGTAGAAAATTCATGTGACACAGACACTCTCATATAACCCAAATCCCATATACACCCAAAGACTCTCACTCTTAGTTTACAAGAGCCAAGGCTGAAGATATTTTCATAAAGAGCCCACATATATATAGTACCCAAGTCGAGGTGTAGTAGGAAAATGATTCAAACCCTAAACCTAGTACGGTACCAAACCAAAAAGGAATAGAGTCCTAGCTCAAGTCAACAAAAGGAGTCCAAATCAGATACGACTCAAATTTGACTTTCACACTTGACATTCGTGCTTGAATTCCTAACTTAAGAAAACCCCTCCCAATAGGGGATAGGGCAGCTCTTCTTGATGGTTGTTAGGTCTTCAACTACATGGAACAAACAAAAACTCCTTCAATTGCTTCCTTCATCCGCTAATTCTCATTCTCTTCTTGGTTTAAAATCAACTTGATATCTACTCCAACATGATACCTAAACATTTTCTGGACACAAAAGTCTGTCATAAGACAAGATGCAAGTTATGCAGACACAGTCACCTAAATACAAAACCAAAAATTGATGTTGTTCTTTTATTTTAGCCACTTACCCTTATTTTCCACTCTACTGCACAAAAGCACTAGTCCTCCAAGATGGTGGAATTCACAGTGGTATGAGATGACATTTGTTGCTCTTGTCATCTAATCTGCCAAAACGAGCAACCTGGCATTTATTAGAACAAAACTTAATATTGGATGAATGACAAATGATATTAATTAACTGTGTTAACTCCAATTAACATGTTGAAAATTCTGAGTTGATCAATTCCTAACAAGAAATGCATTCAATTAAGGCTAGCTAATTGCACATGTGAATTTTTCACTCTTGTGGAAGAAGAAAGAATTCAAACACATTATCAATGCTTAAACCAAATAAGATGGAACTTCACCCAAACATTCATATGGTTATTATCTTAAGAAATATTTTGAAAATCTTGTGGGTGAAGAAAACAATGATGCAAATTTAATTGAATGCTATATGAAGCTTTTGTTTCCTAAAGTTAGTGAGTACAAGTACCTATACTTAAATTTTATCCATTAAGCGAAAATAACTTCTTTACAACAATATATAGAAAACATACTCTAGACGTTTATCAACCAATCAAAAATTTCTAAGATAAACAATCCATTTTAGTAGCTGATGTTTAAATGTGAATGAAACTAATCACCAAGGAGGACCAATAAAATCTCCAGTAACTGCAAGCCAAAAATCTTTAAGATACATAACACAGATAGTCTGATCGATAGAAAACTCCTTGGAAGGGGGAAAAAAAAAACCCTCTAATCCACTTGTTAATCAGTTGAGACAATAGGAATTCATAAGCTCATTTTCCATGGGTTCTAAAAAGCTGATACCAGAGAATATTGTTGTGGGAAACCTTTGTAGTCATTTGTGCAGCAATCTTATTTGACATACTGGGAGCATTTCATATTTTCTTGTAAGTAAAAATATCAAATAAGACTCAGGTAGAAAACTAGGAGCTTCATTTAGATGAATTGAGACAGGGTCTTGCCATCACCTTAAATGCAAATTTCTGTCCAGAAAAGTGTTGACATATACAACTGGATTCATAGAATGAAACTTCTGAAACATGGTGCTCAATTCCAATACTCACATATACAAGAACCACTACCAAGAAAGTGAACATAATTGAAAAATTAATATGAGCAACATGAAGAGAGGAGGTCCAATTAGTAACAATAATGTATTCATAATTTTACTTGTGGACCCAAACAGTTGGAAGAGTACTTGTTTGTTGTCTTTTGTTTGATAGCTATAGTTATTTAGCATTTTTTTTTTTGGATTAATAAAAAATTTATTAAAATGAGCGGACCTCTACCCATACAAGCAGTAATCACAGAAACCCTCTAAAGAATTACAAGCTAAAATGTAAATAATCAACTAAGTCTACAAAAGATAAGGATCTGTAGTTTTGCCAATACCAGTAGTCCACTCATAGAAACAGCCAAATTTAGTTCAAGAGTAGGCAACTCAATGCCATTAAGCATGTGATTATTTATAATTCCATTTAAAGCCTTGTGATAACAGAGTTCCAGTTATTGAGACTAGAAAGCGCTAGATTCAAGTGATAAGTGATATGTCATAGGTGTCATAATTCCAATTGTCCATTGTTGGATTATTTTGTATTCTAAGCATCCTTGAGAATGTAATGCAATTTCAAAGATCAAAGAAAATGTCTTGCTAATGAAGTGAATGCACTCACCAAGCAATTGTTGTTCATGGAAAGTTTTAGGTGCCATCAGCTAGTCAGTTGAACATGGATCCCGACAAAGCTAATCTCTTATTTTCTTTAGTAAGTTGTATATCAACCAGTTTTCTGTCTAAGCAAGATCAGATGGATTTCTCATCGAAATATATGCATCATGTCTGGACCTTGCACAAATAGAGGAAATAATAATATCAAAACCTGTTGTAGTAACTAATGGTATCTTTAGTCCAAATTAAAAAAATTTCTCTTGAGAGTTCTTGTGATTTATTTCTATGAAAAGTTTTAATACTACTGTTATTTAGGAATAAAGGTTATACTTTGAGAAGCACAAAAAATAACATTTATGACTAAAAAAAACGTCACAATTGGTGAAAAGTCCAAGAATCATTTACCATGAAATTAGGAAATCTATGAAATCAGGGAGTACTCTACAGCCTGCTCTAACAACAAGCTATGCTCTTCATTCATTAATACCTACCGAAGCTTTGTTTGAGAATGAAATAAAAATAGAATAAGAGAGAAAATAATAATATGCCAACCATATTGCAAACAAATTTCCAAAAAATGAAACCTAAATTGTGAGAAAAGATTAAATTTGGTAATAAATGAGATAGTTACTGTTCCTTTTCTAATGGTTTGCTGCATAATCTTATTACCAGCAAGGTTTTATGAAACATGCACTCTTAATCTTGTCGGCTTCAGTATTCAATGCTCAGGCTTCTGCTAAAATCCAGTAACCAATAAACTCACCATACCTGATGAAAGGTAAAAAGTAAGATAGAGATAGACTGGTATTCATACAATTAATTCATCTTTTCAGGAAAGATTTCAATGGGGGTTTTTGTTATTCTCTGCCAGAAATTATTTTTCTTTCTTTCTTCCTCCCCCAATTCCTCTCATCACCCCAACAAAAGAAATGGGAAAACCTGGTTGCCCATTCGCCTTAATAGGTAAAGGTAAACTGTACTAGCTAAGGCAATACTATGGAAATTCAATCAGAATCAGGTTGTGAAGAGGTGAAGGAAGTCAAACGACAAAGGACTCTAAATAGGGAAGTTAGGAACTAATGATACTGTATATGACTAACCTCCATATTCATGCAAAGAAAATTGAAATTACTTTTAATAGATCATTTTTTTATGCAAGAGTCATGTTTTCTAAAATTTAATGAGGTCTAGCCCTTGTATTCAAATTATTTGAATTCCTCTCTAAATCAAAGTGTCACAAAATTTAAGTGATGGAAGAAATTGTTATGGAGGGCTGCCTATATAAATTAGCTTGATCAAAATCTGAAGCTACACAGTGAATTGATGCATCTGGTTCTGATGCTATCTGAAGCTACACAATGAATTGATGCATTTGGTTCTAATGCTAATGTGTATAGAAAGAATAATTGATATTGAGTCTATATTAAAAATAATAGTTATCAACAAATACTGGATATCTAGTTTTGTAATAAACTATAAGAAGCATTATGAAGCATATCCAAGAAGAATAATGAGGTAAAATTCTTTTTGAGGATAATAATGAGGTAAAATTAAGCAACATAAAACAATGTTTCTTTTTTGTGAACTGAACACTTGTATTTTATTACCTTTGTAACATCTAACTGAAAGGCAACCATCAAGAAAATGAATAGTTCCTATGTTTGGTACCACTTTGAGCATTAACAGCAGCTTATGATCTTAACCCAATGCAACCTGCAATCTAAAAATTTATATAGTTAGAACAATATGGTACTTTGATTTTTTCAATAAAATATAGGAACAATTTCCATTTAATTAAGGACGATTGATTCATTACAAAAAGAGAAATCAACTCCAAGTGCAGCACCAAGTGAAATCCACCCCTAAAATTGTGAACTTCTAGAACACCAAGTGCAGCACCTTTCTTTTCAATTAACATCAAGATACTAAACAAAATAAAGAGGAAATGCAGAAATTATATTGTTATTGACAAAATAGTTCTTAGCAACTTAACTTAAATTCTGTGAATTTTTGTTGTGGTTGTCATCGTCAATTGTAGATACTGTACAACATGAAAAAGGAACAAACACAAATACTGCATAACAAGCTAATTTCTCTGCTATAGATGTATACACTAGATTTACTCCTCCCCACAAACATTACCACAATATCACAAATGCTAATTTTGATATGCCACCTAATCAACGTAGTTTGAGATACCACGATATTAATAAGAAATAGATACAAGGAAAATTCACATATTTTGAGTTGTAGAGAACAAAAATACTAATACCATTGAGTTGTTGTTGAAACCAAAAAGTTTTCATTAAGCTCCATTTCTTGGAGAGAACAAAGAAGAAATTTGGATTTTGATTTCTATCAAGGACAGGGAAAAAACAATGATGTGTAGACATAAGTTTTCTTACCACTGAAATGGATCCCCTTCCAACTCTAGGATGTAACAAAATCTTATGGAAATCCCCATGTACTTCCTTTTGCATCTTTGTGGTAAGATGGGACACTGATGAATTCCAAGTATCTACAAATCTTTAGGCAATCCTCACTGGTGAGGGCACAAATATCAGCAGCCAATCCACCTCTCCAATACCCTGCATTGCTTCCTGCTTCATTCTCCTAAAAGTGACACACCCACCTCAAAAATAAATAAAAATGATATCAACCCAAAAAGAAAATTTCCATTTAGCTTGATATTCAAGAGAAGCATACACAGAGGAAGTGCACATTTAAAAGAATAGATCTTTCTCATTTAGCTTGATTAAGACAGGGCCTCGTCTTCACCTTGTAAGCCAATTCCAGAAAATTGTTTACATATATAAATAGAATGAAGCTTCCAGACACGTGCTAAATCCCTTACTGAATGATAGTGCTCCTACAAGAAATGAAAATTTTTATTAAAAACTGAAAAGTGAGGACTATTTAGTATCAAGACCATTTTTTAATATAGCTGGAAATATAATGATTTATTCTCTTCTGTTAGATAGCCATTGTTGTTTAGTATTCAATTTAGTAATTTCCGTGTTCAAGTATAGAAGGTGATAGATTCATGTGTTATTTCACAGGTGTCATATTTCTAATTGTCTAACAATAGATTATAACTTCAGGATATGCTAAGCAGACAAAGATGAAGGCAACCACTTATGTATGAAGTAACAGAACTCACCAAGTAATCCTTGTTCAAGGAAGTCTTTCTGGTTGAAAAGTTCAAGAGTCATTCAACGTGATTTTAAGCTATTCATGAAATTGAGGAGTACTCTGAGTTATGTTTGAGAAATAAATTAAAATGGGACAAGTTGAGGAAAGTAGTAATTTGCTAACTATGAATAAAAGGTGGAAAAATTGAACCTAATTTACTTCAAAAGATTTAATTAGGTAAGGAACAGGACAACTTAATGAAAACTAAAATATTTTACAATTATCAAGCAATGACAAAATGCATGATATCATAATTGATTTAAACATATACATCAGGAATCCAATCACCAAAGCCACAGATGTTTCACTAGTATCAATTCAATGCCATCATGTTGTTGGCTATTGAATTCCCAATGTATATAAGTTGATTACTAGTGAAACCTCTGTTGCTTTGGTTTAGAAACATTTTCCCTTTCAATTAGAAATTAACAGTTGATTAAAATATCAAACAGTGTTTTTAATATGAAAACTAAGCTACTTGACAAAATCAGGATGAAGCACAAAAATTACTCTGTTAACTCAGATACTAAACTGTCTATCATTATTTGTAGATATAGTAGTATTTAACCCCAAAAAAAAAAAATGTTCTGTAGATATAACAGGAAATTGAAATTGAATCAACCGAATACATGCTAGTTCCTGCAGAATGGCTACCAGATTTTATTCTTCTCACAATATTACCCAATATCATCTGGTACCCAATTTTACTCTGTTTACACAGCGAGAAATGAAGCATATAAAACAGATCAACACATCAACTCAGTTCAAGATACAAAGATGTAATTTGCTAGAATGAAGAAATAGATTTGAAAAATTCACATATTCTTTTTCCTAATATGGGAAGTCATAAATTAAAGAATGAAAATCCTATGAGCATCTAAAAGAGGAAAAAAGAAGAGAGATATTACCAAAGAGTTTGTTGACTTGTTGAGGAATTCCAACGCCCAAAAGGTTTGATTAAGCTCCAAATCCTAAGAGTAGAATCTGAAATTTAATTACCAAGAAAATTAGTGAAGTAGAAGAAATTGGATTTTTGATGTTATATCAAAGACAAAAATAAAATAGTGACTTAGATAGCTACCAGTATATAGTCAAGTTTGGGACGTGCGCAATCTTACTCCAATCTTCCCCCACTTCCCTTTCACATCTTTTCGATAAGATGGGACATCCCCGAATTTGCAATGTCGTCAAAGAGGTAAGGTTACGGAACCACTCTGGTATAGCCAACAAACTCAGACAATTTTTAATCACGAGGCTTTGCAAAGAGGTAAGGTTACGGAACCACTCTGGTATAGCCAACAAACTCGGACAATCTTCAATCACGAGCCTTTGCAAAGAGGTGAGATGTTGAATCCACACCGGTAGAGTGGCCAAATTTGGAAGGTGGTAGAACCGTAGGTAGTGAAGGCTCTGAAGGCCATGCCATTCCATCTCATCTCCATCGTTTGTTAAATCAACCTCTTGAGACCAACTAACTGTCAAATTCTGAAGGGCAGTGAGATGTCGAGAGAGAGGGAGAGGAGCACAACAATAAGTTATCGTTAAATCTTGAAGAGAAATGAGGTTGCACATCAACTCCTTGGGCAGAGTTTCCTCCATATTCCCAATTGACATGGACTTCAATTTGGAGAGAGGGATGAACGAGGAAGCGGAAAGTGTAGAAGAAGAAGAGGTTGATGTTGCTGCTATTGATGTTAGGTTCTCTGGGGTTGCCGTGTTTATCACCTCCATTCTTAGTGTTTGCTCCAATGGCTTCATGCTACATTTAACCAGCTCTAGCTCTTCGAGATATGGAAAGAGAGGTAAGGATATCAACTTAGGGCATCTCCAAATTAGTAAGTTGGAAAGATGAGGAAATGAAGGCAGTGAATGATTATGGAACTCTTCAACAGAATCCCTCTTTCGTTGCCACCATCCTTTTAGATTAGGGCAAAATCTAATTGTGAGTTGCTCTAGAGAAGGGAGGAATGAAGAATCAGAGAACTCCCCATTGTTTTCTCTCTCTGACATGTACTCCAAATCATTCATTTGTCTAAGAGAGAGAGTTTTGAGAGAATGAAACTGATCCAATGGTGGAAGATGTTGGCATCTGTTACAGGCAGATAAGGAAATTTTTATGAGATTTGAAAGCGATGAAATCCCAATTGGGATTTTCACTCCACCGTATCTATTTAAACATAATTGTTGAAGATTTGAAAGTGGGCCGTGTGGGAGCAAGGCTTGAAGTGACTCATCATTATACCCAACGTTAGACTCATCCACGTCTTCTTCTATCCATGATAACGTCAAGTCTTGAAGATGTATTTTCTCTTTCATATTTGAATCCTTAGATTCTGATGCAGCTTCTTTCCCGTGTCTCAATCCCTTAATCTCTAGTGTTCCTTTCAGCTTGTTTAGCCCGTTGAGTTCCTTCAATCCACCATGGTGCCTGAAGTCTAAAAAGCTATTCTCGACAAATTGTGACAATGTTTGAAGTTTAGTTAATCGCCCCAATCCACGTGGCATATGAGTCAAATTCAATTTCCCGTCAATATATGTGAGGTTGACTAATTTGCTAATATCTTTGGGCAATTGTTTAATTGGACATTCAAAAAGCCTTAGTGTTTGCAAATTATGTAATCTTGTGATGAAATTAGGAAGCATCTCGATGGGATTATAGGATAGATCGAGGTACCTTAAATGCCACAACTTCGCGATAGAACTTGGAATTGTTTCAATATTCATTTTATGTAAATCTAACAAGCGTATAAACTTAAAACTTGAAACAATTGCATTACAAGTTAACCCATCCAAGCCTGCATATTTGTATCTTGATTCACTTGGCAAATAAAATGTTCTTATCCTGCTTGCTTTATTCAACGAGATTGGAATTCCTGATGATAAGAGAAACGTTCTATCAAATGATACATGATGTGTTTTTTCATGAATATCTTCCCCTTTTGAATAAAAAGTAGTGCTATCAGATGCTGCTATTGATTTTGCGAGATCATGCATAAGATCATGCATTTTAAATTGCAGTATATTACCCCTCTCATCTTCCTCAACTTCCTGAAAGAATGATCTCCAAAGCAAATCCATAAAATACTCATGACCAATATCTTCCAAGCATTCGTCCGGACTTGAAGACCTAATGAACCCTTGAGCCATCCACATTTTAATCAATGTTGTTTTATTAATTTTGTAATCCTTTGGAAATAAACAACAATAAGCAAAGCACTGCTTTAAATATGACGGAAGATGATCATAACTCAACTTAAGTGTTGGTAGGATATCATTTTCTTTTTGAGCTAATTTTGAAAGTTCATTAACCTTAAAAGGCAACCATTCTTTTTCTGGGTTTTTAAAGTACAATACACTTCCTAATGTCCTTATGGCAAGAGGGACTCCTTTACACTTCGCAACAATTTCCATTCCAATTGCCTTGATTAATGAATTCTCCAAGTCTTGCCCTTTTGCAAATGCAAATCGCTTAAATAAAGACCAAGACTTTTCATCATCTAGACCCTTTAACATGTATGGTTGAACTGTTTGGGTAGTCTCTGCCACTATATTAATGCGTGTGGTCACTAATATCCTACTACCTCTAGCCCCAACCATTAAAAGCTTTTTTAGTTCAAACCATTTGTGAGGATCCTCATTCCATACATCATCCAACACAAGTAGGTATCTCTTTCCATAAATTTCTTTATTAAGCTCATTAATCAATGTGTTCAGTTCAAGGCCTTCTGGTTTATAATTATTTGCGCACTCTAAAATTTTCTTAACAATTACTTTTACTTCAAAGTCATCAGATACACACACCCAAAGCTTTTGCCCAAAACCGTTTTGGATTTTTTCATCATTAAATACGAGTTGAGCTAATGTGGTCTTCCCTAGCCCTCCAAGTCCAACTATTGGAAGGATCAAAAGACTCTCTTCAACATTGGGATCCAAAAGAATTTTTATAATCTCTTCCTTATCATTATCTCTCCCAATGACTTCTTCAGTACATACAAAAGAATGAGTTTCTCTCACCCTATAATTCCCCTCTTGTGTCTCTATAGGACGTTCATCTAAGTGGAACCCCCTATCATTTTTTATTGCATCTAGCGTCTCCCGCATTGCCTTAACCTTATGACCCATTTTAAGACCATATACAAGCTGGTTGGATTTGGAAAAGAAGATGCGTACCTCTTTTGCTTTCTTATTCCGTGTCATCACTTCCCGCCGTAAAGCTTCAGTGGAGATGTCATCCAGCAAGTCGTCCGCTTCATAAAGTGCATCGTTCAGCCTTTTCAGCCACACTCTGACTTGATTGTTGTGCTGCTGCTTCTCCTCTGCATCCAGAAGCACAGCACTGATTGTCGAAACTGTGTCGTTGAGCTTTTCAATCTCGTCTTTGAGATTCCAGAGTAGTACAATCTCTTGGGCTAAAAGGTTGCCTGCTTTCTCTGTGATCCCCTTAGCAACACCAACCAAAGCTCCTTCCACCATATCTTAGTGGAAACTGGGAATTGAATGAATAGTAACTTTGTGAGGAGAGTAAGATGAGAACGATTTCTGTGAGAGGACTGAGGAGGATGAAATAGACGGAGCAATCAAAATATAACAAAGACCCGGGGCCTTGTGTACTGCACGACAGTAAAACGCGTAATTGATGATGGGCCATAACGATGCGTTTTCACAAGCTTATTTTCCTAAAGTTACTTTACTTCAAAGTCAAAAGCAAACAATTATTTCTTTGTAAATAAATATACCCGTGAATGATGGGCCATGGGCCCTGGCACCGAAAGGAAGCCCCGTGGACCCCACAGCGTTCCCAAATCCCAACCCCGTGACTCTTTGAAGCGTCATTGGCCATCACTTCGGCGTAAATAGCTTTACAATTATTGTGGTTTCAAAGGTTTTTTTTTTTTTTTTTTTTTTTGAGAAGATATTGTGGTTTCAGAGATCTAACTTTAAACTTGATTCTCCAATATATAAAACTTAGAAAATTTTTGTGAAATTATTTTGGCCAAATTTTAAGCATCATTGGCCTTCACTTTGTCCTATTGTGAAAAAAAAAAAGTCTATTATAAAAAATATTGTGAAATTTTTTTTTGTATGTAGGGTCTATTTGGAATTTACTTATTTTATTGAAATTAAAAATTTTTCTTGAAAATATTGTAGATAAAAGTAAAAGTGTGAAATTTAGTTTTTTTTTTTTAGTAATAAAAATAAGCTGAATTTTTAACCAGCATAGTATTGCTTTTTTTTGCAAGTTATTTGGTTTTTTTTATAAATTTTTTTTAACCAGCCAAAAAAAAAAAAAAAAAAAAAAAAAAAAAAAAAGAGACAACACACTTGCTGAATAAAAAATAAAATAAAATAAAAACGGGTATGAACTTTTATCCCAAAAAAAAAAAAAAAGAAGAAAGAAACGGGTATGAACAAATAGCAGCTGACATTGTCACATCCTATAATTTTAATCACTTTTCATTTTAGTTAATTAAATCAAAAATTTTTCTCAAAAAAAAAATCTAAAATTAATCGGATTAATAATAAACATTGATAACACCGCATTTTAATCCTTTTGTCCATTATTGTTAAAAACTTTCTGCTATATCCTTTCAAATGACATCATTTAATATCTTAACATTAAAAAATAATTTTAGTGATTATTTCATTTATTTTTTTAAACCAAAAATTGACAGTTATAAGGTGTAAAGTGTATTTTTTTATATATAAAAAAAATTTGACTCTAAACAATAAACATTGAATGTGGGTAAACTTATGGAGTCTACTCTCAGATTAGGTAATGAGGGGAATATTTACATAACATAATATACCACCTCCTAGGCAAGGGTCATGTTTCTAAATGAAACTATCATATTCCAAGGAAGTATAGTCCAACAAATAAGGGCTGCAGACGCTAAATAAATCGCACGGAATTCCCACAGGATGCTGAGGATAGGGACGAGCGGGGCATGCGCAGTATAAAGCTGCTGCCACCGCACAAACCTAATTGGCCGCATTAAAAAACTTCTAGGGGACGATGGTCATCTTATGAGCATTAATATTTTTATATACCATGGGGTATAAATAGAGAAGGAGGAACCACAAAAGAATTTCTTAAGGAAAAAGGAATATCTTCTCTCTCTCCCCAAGAATCATATGAGCACCAATTAATACTATACTTTATAAGCCCCTTGCCAGAACTAAATTAAGGCCATAGCCTTCTAAAAAAATTAATAACTATACAAATTTTATTGTAAAGGCCACATGGCCTAGTCAATTTTATAAGCCCCTTATACTAAAATTTATAACAACTTCATTATTTTCCAATTATGCTACACTCTCAATATAAATTTTCACAAAATATTTATTTTGAGAAAGGCAATAACCTATATATATAGGAATCAAAATCCAAAAACTTACCCAAGATGCCATTAGATTTTCTTCAAGTATTCAATTAATATTTCTAAATCACATCATACAACAATTTTCAAGATAGGATTCCAACTTTTTTAAGTAGAGACTTGAGTTTCAATGTGTTATTAGGAGATTTCGAGACATTATAAAAGTGATTGTTTTTTTTTTTTTTTTTTCTTTTCAATCATTTAGGTGGCAGAGAAATAATTAGAAAATGTTATGAAACAGTCTCAAGAAAGATTAAAGTAGTTGCCCTCTTGGAGCTAGAATTGATTTCTCATAGCTTGATTTGTTGTTAAGTAAATTTTTTGAAAATTATTTCTCAATCATGGAAATTTTTGGTATGCTAGTTTAATGAGCATTCAAAGTCACATAGTTGTTCACAAATTCACAAATAGTCTCTTCATGGACGGGTCTTGATCTATCACTCCTATTATAGTTAGGATAAATTGTATGAGGGTCACTCTAAGTCTCCTAATGGAGATAATCTTACATAAAGACCTTATATTTAGGGTTTGTTTAGATACCGCTTATTGTTGAAAACTGAAAATACTGTAACAAAATAAATTTTAAATGTGTGAATAGAGGGTCACTTTGCTAAAAGTACTAATGGAGATAATCTTACATAAAGACCTTTGTATCCAAACTAACACTTAATATGATAAAACATTTTATACATTTTTTTATATAAATTCTAAAGCTATTAGTAACTTTACTTTAAAAGATTTACAAATAACGTGTTAATAAATGTGATTGGTATCACATAAGTAATAATCATTTATTTTTTAATTTTAATTTTAATTTATGTTTAAGAATTTGATATATTTATTTATAAGATATATGTAGTACAATTTGTATAAATTATAATATCACCATTTTTCTTTGTACTACCAAAGGCAAAAGGGTCAATGCTGTGTAAAAAGAAATAATTTTCCTATTTTCTTTTTACATTTTGATTATAGAGGAGGTGAAGGAAGATACAATAAGAATTTAAATAAGTGAAAGAGGGAATGTAGTAAAGCTATGTGAAAGTATTATAACGATGATACACGTAATTGTGGGGTATACTATAACGATGTGAAAATATTTTATAAAAAATAATACATATTTTTCCAAAGTGGGCTTAATAAGTCAAAAGAGAACAAAATAGTCGTGAATGATGGGCCATGGCCCATGGGCCCCTGCACCATCCACATGAAGGAGAGAGATTCCCATTTTTTTAATTTAAAATTGCTCTTAAAATGTTTGGCACCTAGAGACAAAATAAAGGATAATGAATTAATTAAATGGACTCTTCTCACCATTAAAAAATTGCCTAAAAAATATGATTTAACTCTTCTATAATAATCAGGTAAAAATGCAACTTTAACTCCCATTAAAAAATTGCCTAAAAATAGGATCACTCTTCTATTAATTTTCAAATTGATTTATTCACTTATAAATTAGATTTTCAAAATAAAAATTATATATATAATAAAAAAAACACAGTTTTTTTTTTCCACAAAAATATTATTATTTAAGGGGCTTCTCCTATTTGGATTCCTTATTTTTTAGTTCAAAAATGTCATTACACACTATGTTTAAGTAGAGACAAAATTAAAGGATAATCCGATAAAAATGCAATTCTAACTCCCGCTAAAACATTGCTTAAAAAATAGGACCACTCTCCTATTAATTTTCAAATTGATTTATTCACTTATAAATTATATTTTCAAAATAAAAATTATATATATATATATATATAAAATAAAAAGACACAGTTTTTTTTTCCACAAAATAGGATCACTAACAAAAAAAAAAGCCTCATCGCACGTGCGAAGTGCGTATGATGAAGTTAGTGTGTGTATATATATACACTTCTTATTTTAAAAATCTAATTTATAAGTGAATAAATCAATTTAAAAATTAATAGGAGAGTGGTCCTATTTTTTAGGCAATTTTTTAGTGGGAGTTAAAATTGCATTTTTACCGAATTGTCATTTAATTTTGTCTCTACTTAAACATAGAGGTGTAGGGGCATTTTTTGAATTAAAAAATTAAAAATCTAAACTGAGGAAGTTTCTTAAAGTGCATGCAATGAGGCTTTTTTTTTTAAGTGATCTTATTTTGTAGAAAAAAAAACTGTATTTTTTTTATTTTTATATATATATATAATTTTTATTTTAAAAAATCTAATTTATAAGTAAATAAATCAATTTAAAAATTAATAGGAGAGTAGTCCTATTTTTTAGATAATGTTTTAGTGGGAGTTAGAGTTGCATTTTTACCGAATTCTCCTTTAATTTTGTCCCTACTTAAACATAGGAGTGTAAGGGCATTTTTAAACTAAAAAATTAAAAATCTAAATAGAGGAAGCCCCTTAAATAATAGTATAGATAATACATATTTTTCCAAAGTGGGCTTAATAAGTCAAAAGTGAACAAAATAATCATGAATGATGGGCCATGGCCCATGGGCCCCTGGGCCGAAAGGAGAGCTTGTGGATCCCAAAGTGCTCCCCGCATTATTCTTGAAGCAATATTGGTTATGTGGACCATGTGGTGTAATGAGAAATTGCAATTATTGTGTCTTCTAGAATCTAAATAAATAAAAGAGGACTACTAATTTTATCTTTTTTATATAAAAAAGGTATAATATTAACTTTGTTATTCTATAATAATTTTTGAGTTTTTGGTGTAGATAGAGATTGTACTAAAAAAAAAGAGGACTACTAAAATAATTAAGACTACTAATGCATTTTCCTATTTACCAAAAAAAAAAAAAAAAAAAATCTCAAATCTCTTATTGAAGCATCAGAAACTTTACTAATTGAGTTAACTAAAATTTACAAGTTAAAAAAAAATGATAGAAGGAGTATAAAATTCATGCTAGTAATCCATGGTGTCTTGTTTTGATGATAAATATTTATCACTAAAAATGGATGTTATAAGTTGAAACTCTCACTTAATTTTTTTTTTTTTTTTTTGAGTTACTTAGCCACATATTTTGAAATGTATAATATATATATATGTATGTATGTATAAAATAAAGGAAGTAGTGTCTTAGTTTTTTACTAGATTATTCCACTTTTTACTCATGAGATATCCTGAAAACCTCATGCACCAATATTGTAGTAAATGGAATTTAAGACCTCTAGGTTACAACATGCCCTTCAACCCATCATATGGGTGTCCTTAAAGGGATATATAAAATTAAGCTTACATAAAATTAAGATTAGATTATGTAAGTTTGTAAATAAATTTATAAATTATTATTTTAAATTTATTGATAATAAAAATAGTCTATTTTGAAGTAAAATTTATTGATAAGTTTGAACAATATAAGATTGTTGGATCAAATTTTTCATAAAATAAAATCATCCTATCTAAATAACTCTATAATATAATTACACCTAATTATTATTAATTAGTCTTGTAACTCAATTAACACTTCATGTTATTTTCAATAAAGACATTCAAGATTCAAAACTCTCTCCATCAACTATCAAATTATTATTATTTTTAAATACAAAAAACGTTGGTTTTTCTTTTGGTTTCTTTGTATACAGTAATTCATCAAGAATCCAATAATAGAACTTTTTGTATTTTGTTAAACCTTCTCCAAAAATAAAAGCAAATGTCATGTCAAGAACCTACCTTTTTTATTAAGAACCTAATTACCTTTTTTATTTATAAGCCACATCCAAATAACGAAACCAAAGGAGAAAGCAAGCAGTGAGTCAAAAGATGGAATTCCTGTGTTTTTCCCCGAACTTGCATCAAAACCAAACGGGTCCGGCTCCCCTCCCATTTAAACCCTCCATTTTTCTCCAGTTTTATTTTGATGAATGACACCTGGCAAGCAAATGATCCAACGGATAAAAAATAATCCCATCTTCTTTACCTCTTTCCTCTTTTTTTCTGCAACATCACCTGCAGCAGTACGAGAGAAGCGAGAAATTATACTGTTCTTATGGTAGACCACGTCACTTGTCCACCATTCCGCTAAAAAACTCTCACTTATTTAAACTTACTGAGTTAGTAATTAGTTTTTGTTTAAAAAAAATTTCTGACTCAGCAATTTTAACCAAATGGGAGTCTTTTAATGGAACGGTAGAGCACGACACTTGTCCACCATGAGGACCTTATAATTTCTCGAGAGAGGCCCCTCAAAGCGCACTATTGTCACAAATTCTAAATCAACGAGCAATTCATAGTTTTGCTCAACAATATAGTTAGAGTTCTGTTAGAAAATTTATTTTTTACTAACATCTTCAATTTAAAGATCTATTTCTTTGTTTTCTTCCTTCTTCTTTGGACCTAAAAATCGACTCTTTGTAGGGTAGAATTTTTATATATCTAAATTGAAATAGTGGGCTTTATGCACGTCAACGAGTTTCTTGAAAATCGAGTCTCTAAGACTTGCTTTACAAGCCAAAAAAAAATTCAATCCATTCCCAGAAATACACAACAACCACCAAAACCCACATTTTGCCTATCCCACATCAAAATCCACCAAACCACTAGAATATATCATACCTGAAAATAAACTCACCACAAAAAAAAAAAAAAAAAAAAAAAAAAAAAAAAAAAAAGGCGAGCAATCCCAGATCCACGTCTGCCAGGTTGCGCAACCATGAGTCGCAAGTCCAGGTCGCTCCCAAATAGCGTGGGTCGCACAGCACCTCCCATCACACCCACAACTTGGGCTTGTGCAGTCAGCGTTGGAAGAAAAGAAGAGATCGATGGCAGAGGTACGCAGGAGAGACGAAGAACAGGAAAAAAAAAAGAAGGAAAATAAGAAAGATAGAAGATATAAATCGAGTCTTAGAGATTCGATTTCCAAGTAAAAAATATAGTTTGTAAACAATAACTAGTAATTATATTGTTTGGAAATTATTGCTAATTTCTCATTTTGGCCTGCTACACCTTCGTCACAAATTCTAACGAGCTTCTTTTCAGCGAACTAGTGTTCATTTATGTTTTTCTCTTTTGAAAGCCTCAAAAAGGAATTCTGCTATGAAAAGGCTTTATTGTTTCCTGCTAAGTGCTAAATTGAAATCAATCTCTCCAAGATCTATTCTTTTGTTTTCTTCCTTCTTCTCATTGTAAGCATTAGAGCACAGAGGCCCTTTGTATAGAATTTTATATATATTTAAATTGAAAGTATTGGGCTTTTGACACATTTGAAAGTAGTGACTAGCAGGTAGTTAACGAGGTTGGCTCTTGGCATTGGGTTTCATTGTGCCTTACCACTCTTCTCTACCTCTTCTCTCTCTCTCTCTCTCTCTCTCAGTGTGTGCAATGTGATTTGAAAACTCTTGTTTATGGCATTGGTGACCTTAAATTGCACAATTGATTCAGTCTATTCATGATTATTTTTTGGGTATGCTGGTATAGACTTTGTGATGGGATAGACTTTTCTCATGCTCTGGAGGTGATGTTGCGAGAAGAGGACTTGCCTTTTTTAAACTATTGGGTTCCTCTCATACTTTTGGTGATGTTACAGAAAAAGAGGAGGATAGATTAGAGACAAAGAAGATGAGATTGAGTTGCTTTTATTTTTAACCATTGGATCATTTGCTTCCCAAGTGTCATTCATTAAAATTAAAACTGGAGAAAATGGAGAGATTTAAACAGGAGGGGAGCCGGACCCAAAGCAGACGAAACACTAACTGGAGTCAGTGGAGTGTTGGTCCTTAATTAGGGTCCATCTGCACCAAAAGCAAACTATGTGAAAGTGTTTCCCTGCATTATTGAAGCTCTTGCTATGACAGAATAATGTGGTTTTGTATTAAACAAACATTTTTCTACTCAACTAAAGCTAAAAATTGAGTGGGTGGGACATGCCATAATTGATAATTCTACGGATAACATATTTTATGCCAAAACTTTCGAGCATGGCGTACCTTCAATAATTTTTTAACAGAAATCTCCTTTTGTTTTATTGAGAAACTACCATATCATCCACTAGCTAAATAAAATGTGGAGATTAAAACTCACTACCATTTGTCATTGCATATTTAAAACAACATGAGATGTCTAGTTAAAAAAGGACTAGAGGTAAGTCAAACCCAACAATTTCAAGTTGTCACAACGTTTTGGCTTCTTTCATTATTGTTAGCATTGATTTAAGCTACACAATAAAATATTAGGTAATTGCTATCTATGCATTCCACATTTGGGGGCCATCACTTGACCGAGAGGAGTCTACCTAACAATTACACCTAATCATTTTTTTAGGAAATTTATTAAGGAAAATACCCAAGGCCACAATCATCATCATCTCCTCTAAATTTATAGGGTTGTAAATAAGCCAAGCCATGTATTAAAAGTTTAGGCTGATTCATTTAATTTTTTTTTTCATTTAATTTTATTTCAAACATGTTTCAAGCTCAAGTTCACCATCAAATAAGATTACATGTTCAATCTTGGTTCATATACTTGTTAAGCAAACTAGCTCGAGCTTGTTCACGAACTACTTATTAACTTATTATTTTCCTATATATAATAAAATTATGACTAAAATGTTTTACCCCTTCACAAATTTATGAATTTTGAAAACAAATGAATTGTTCATATTATGAATAAACTATAAATAATAATATTATATTATATGAAAAAAATTTGCAAACTTATACAATCTAATTTCAAGTTTATATAAATATATTATTAGACAAGTATACATATAAATATATAGCATTATATATAATTAATTTGAGCACTCATGCCTTCTCAAAAAAAAAAAAAAAAAAATGAGCACTCATGCTTACGAGTTTGTTCACGAACACATTTTTACATTTGAGCTTGACTCATTTAATAATCGTGTCTATATATAGTTGAGCTTAAACTTGAGTTGTTTACTAAACAAATGAGCATAAACAAAGCTTTTTATCAGGCCAGCAAAATCCAAAATGAAAAAGCTAATCAATTAACTCAATAAAATCATCCTCAAATCCATCTCAATTATCAGAACCATTTTTTTTTTGTACACAGTACAATGTTTCGTCTGTGTCTTCCTTAAAACCACGTTTCTCCAAAACATCTTCTAATGATATGCCCACTTTTTCAATAATCTACATTCACCACTCGCCCCTTAAACCACTGGCGGAGCCAGAGGGGGGCGAGGGGGGGCACCTGCCCCCCCTGACTCTAAAATTTTCTAGCATGAGTATTCTAAAGTACTTACTGACATGGAGGAAAAGAAAAAAAAAAAAAAAGAATTCTACTTGGTTGAGAGTGACTCTCAAGAAAAAGAAAGGAAAAAAAAGGTTCACAAACACCAAACCATACTTTTGTCTTGTCCTTCATCCAATTTGTACCAATTTCACTATACTTTTTTAATTTTTAATTTTATATCATTATTTATACTATTTTATGATACTTTTCATAGCATTTTATTTTTGTATGATACTAGAGATATCTACTTATATCTTACAAATTAGCATGTCACCAATCAAAAATAATTATTTCAAACATTTAGTCATTATGTTTTTTAAGTAATACTAATAACATTTTTACTCCATCAGTTTGTAAATTTTTTAGTAGCTATGAATTTGTTATTTTTGTTTATTTATTTTAATAATATGAAATATAGTCATATTTGCTTATAATTTTTTTATTTATTTTGTTATTATTGTTGATTAGTATTTTTCTAGATTAATTTCACTTTTAATATCGTCTTTTAATTTTGCCCCCTCCAGACTAAAATCCTGGCTCCGCCTCTGCCTTAAACTAAAGATTGCAATATCCAACAGCCAATACTCGAACAATGACACAATTCCATTCTTTCTTGCTCAACAATAACTCGAACCTTCAAATCCCACGTAACTGATGGCTTCAAAAGTCAAAAGCGAACGAAATAAAATAACTGTAACTGATGGGGCCCCTGGTCAGAAAGGAAACCGCATGAATCCTAAAGTGTTCGCCGCATTATTATTGAGCATTATTGCAATTATTCTTTAATATAATACATGCACTCCACGATTATCAAAAAGTATCATATTTGCACTCCACATGGATATTCCGTATTCGCATGCCAAAAGGCTAGTAGGTGACTACGCGTTGTAACGTAGATTTAATTGGTTGAATTCCATTAAAATAAGAGGGTTAGATTATAATAGTCAAGTACTAGATACCAACCAAACCATTCACCATGTTAGAAATACTGAATGACTGTATTGTATTTCTCACCAAAAAGAATATACATGAGTGCCTTTATATAGGAGGCATATGAGTGCAATACAAGTAAATATGAGTGCAGCACAAGTAAGAGTGTAGTGCAAGAATGTGTGCTATACAAGTAAACTAGTTTGGGCCTAAAGACCACAATACTATATACATTAACAGCCCCCCTCAAACTCAAGGTGGATGTGAGACCAACTTGAGGTTGTCAACCAAAGTACGAAGGCGTCCCTTAGGATGTGACTTGGTGAAGATATCTGCAAGTTGATCTGTAGAGGAGACTGAGATTAGCTTGAGAGCACCATGGACAAGATGGTAACGGATAAAATGACAATCGATCTCGATGTGTTTAGTCCGTTCATGGAAGACGTCATTGTGAGCAATATGAATGGCACTCTTGTTGTCACAATAAAGAGGAGTAGCAGAAGATGTAGACACACCTAAGTCTTTGAGAAGCCATCGTAGCCAAAGAAGCTCAGATGTGGTATCAGCAAGGGCACGATATTCTGCTTCAGTACTAGAACGGGCCACATGAGTTTGTTTCTTGCTTCGCCAAGAAATCAAAGAAGAACCAAGAAGAAAGCAATAACCAGTGGTAGACCTACGATCAGTGGGATCTCCTGCCCAATCAGCATCAGAAAATGCACAGAGAATAAGAGGAGGCTGAGCAGAGTAGAAAAGACCATAGAAGAGAGTGCCCTTTAGGTACCGAAGAATGCGCAAAACAGCAGTATAGTGAGTCGATCGTGGAGCAGACAGATACTGGCTCACCTGGTGAACAGCATAGGAAATGTCTGGACGAGTAACAGTGAGATAAACTAGGCTGCCAACTAAGCGTCTATAAAAAGAGGGATTAGACAATGATTTCCCTCTTGAGGGAGTTAAATGCGCATTAAGCTCAACTAGAGTGTCAACAGTCTTGCTATCAGTGAGTCCAGCTCTAGACAAGAGTTCAGAGGCATACTTGGCTTGAGTAATGTAAAGTCCATCTGTAGAATGAGTGTTTTCAAGACCCAAGAAATAGCTGAGATGTCCAAGATCTTTCATCTCAAACTGCTGACTGAGAAAATCCTTGAGTTCTTGAATTCCACTGAGGTCATCACCAGTTATGATCATATCATCCACATACAGGAGAAGTAAAATAGTGCATTTGTCAGTGCGACAAAGAAATAAGGCAGAATCATAGTGACTGGCCATGTAACCCAAGCGAGAAATGGTAGAGCTGAATTTGGCAAACCAAGCTCGTGGAGCTTGTTTAAGGCCATAAAGTGCACGTCGAAGGTGACAAATCTTGTTTGATTCAACAGAGAGACTAGGAGGAGGTTGCATATAAACTTCTTCACTTAAATCCCCATTAAGGAATGCATTTTTGACGTCCATCTGGAAAATGTCCCATTTACTAGCAGCAGCAACAGCTAAGAGGGCACGAACAGATGAGATACGAGCAACCGGAGCAAAGGTCTCTTCATAATCAATCCCATACTCTTGTGTAAAACCTTTAGCAACAAGACGAGCTTTGTAGTGCTCAATGGATCCATCAGAGCGAGTCTTAATCTTGTAGATCCACTTACAACCAACCACAGATTTCCCAGGGGGAAGAGTGACCAAGTCCCAAGTATGGTTTTTAGATAATGCATCAAGTTCCTCTTTTATTGCAATCTGCCATAAAGGGTCAGTGGAAGCCTCACGATAGGTGTGAGGCTCGTGCAGTGTAGCAAGGGCAGTGTAACAATGATAGTCAAGCAAATGTGCAGGAATGGACCTTACCCGAGTTGAGTGACGAGGTGAAATGTCTTGTGCAAGATCTTCAGGCGGAGCAGGAGCAGGGGACCCAGGATCAGGGTTGGGTAGCTCATCTTCGACCTGTTCATCTTCCACCTGTTCATTAAAGGGGGAACTAGGAAAGGGATCAAGGATATCTGGTGGTTGGACAGAGAAGTCTATAGTAGAATCAGGAGCAACTATAGGAGGATCAGGAGCAGCTACAAGAGGGTCAGGAGCAGCTACAGAAGGAGTATGTGCCTCATCTGGAAATAGATCTAAGACAGAAGAGGAAGACAGAGAAGTACTGAAGTGAGAAAGCTCGACAAAGAGGCGATGTTCCCAAAAGATAACATTGCGGGAGATACGAAGACGATGAGAAACAGGATCATAACACCGATAACCCTTTTGAGTTTTGCCATAGCCAAGGAAACAACAAAGCCGTGATCTAGGCTCAAGTTTATTATGCTCATGTGGCTGAAGAAGAACGAAACAAGCAGAACCGAAGGAGCGAAGGTGATGATAGTCTGGAGGTGACCCAAAAAGGCGCTCATATGGAGTTTGATTTTGGATGACAGGACTGGGAATGCGATTAATAGTATGAACATCATGAAGAGCGGGTTCGCTCCAAAAAGGAGCAGGAACTTTAGCAGAAAGAAGGAGAGCACGAACAGTGTCAAGAATATGACGAAGTTTTTGTTCGGCTCTACCATTTTGTTGAGAAGTACCTGGACAAGTTAGTTGATGAACAGTGCCATAGGAATGCAAAACAGCTTGGAAAGCATATTGAGTGTACTCAAGAGCATTATCAGATCGAAAAATTTTGATACGTTTGGAAAATTGAGTTTCAACCATTTTTGCAAAATTAGAATATATTTGCAATAATTCAGAACGATGTTTCATATTAAAAATCCAGCTATAGCGAGAGTAATCATCAACAAAGATAACAAAATATCGAGAGCCACCAATACTAGAGACAGAGGAAGGTCCCCAAACATCAGAATGAATAAGATCAAAGAAATCAATGGATATTGATTCACTAGTATTGAAAGGCAAAGCTGGTTGTTTTCCTAACTGAAATGAGACACAATCAAAATTTTCTATAGACACTGAACCTAACAAACCTCTAGAAGCCAACTGTTGTACCCGAGAAGAAGATGCATGACCAAGTCGAGCATGCCAAAGTGCAAGGGAAGGAATAGAAGATATTGCAGCAGCTGCGGCAATAGAAACAGGAGCAACAAGTGGAAGACGAAGGTTGTCTATGGGAAACATAAGCCCAACTCTGGGACCGGTCCCAAGCTCTTGTCCTGTCCTTGGATCCTGCACAATACACCCAGAATAATCAAATATAATGCGATAACCCAACTCAGCTAATTGTCCCACAGAAAACAAATTGTAAGAAAGGTCAGGAACATTAAAGACCCCAAGAACTGAGAATTTTGAGGTCGAAATGGAACCCATATTATGACCAGACATTGTGGAACCATTTGCTATGTGTATATTAAGAGGGTGTGGTGCAGGTTTAAGTTCAGAAAATAAGGACGAGTGAGGTGTCATATGATTGCAACAAGCAGAATCCATAAGCCAAGAGGAAGGAGACATACCAGATAAAGCTGAGAGAGAAGAGGAATAAGATGCATTACCAACCATACGAATGACATTGGCGATAATGTTTTTAAGGTCATCTGTGGACATGGTGAAAGTGCGACCTGAAGATATAGACTGTGCAGAGACGGAAGCCATTGGTTGGACACTCTCAGTGTTAGCAACAGCGGCAGCAGGATTTGAAACAGCTGATTTATTGCGCTGATAGCAAGTCTCAATATTATGGCCAAAACGTTTACAAAAATTGTAAAAACGTTTGCTGGATTGTCGGCGACGATTGTTGCAAAAGGAAGAAGAATTGTCCTTATTCTTCATTTAGAAGCAAAATATGCAAAAACAGACTGCAAAAATGAAATCTACGCGAAAAACTGAGCAAGAAAACCTGGCCTGGAAAAAGTCAACGGTCAACGGCCAACGGTCAACGGCTGGTCAACGGTGATGACGTGGCGCTGATGTCAGCAGATGGCTGGGTGCTGACGTAAGCTAGGGCTGACGTGGCACTGATGACGTCACAGATGACGTCAGCCTGGAACGTTGATGGCGCGTGAGGCGCGTGAGTTGTAGTAACCGAATCTTTGAGCGGCGCGTGGAGGCGCGTGTGAGCTCCAATGGCTTCACGGTTTCCACAGGCGTGTAGATCGATGCAATTCAATCTTCGTGGTACCTTCAGAATGTTGATCGGAGCAAAATTCGCGGCGGCGGAGCTCCCCAACAGCGGCTGCTACAGGTCCGGAACCTAAGGACGATGTCTGGAGACATCGGAGGTTCAACGACGAAGACTGTAGAAGTTGTTGTGACGGCGGAAGCGATGTTGGGAATAGAAAGGTCAGAGCAGTGGCTCTAATACCATGTTAGAAATACTGAATGACTGTATTGTATTTCTCACCAAAAAGAATATACATGAGTGTCTTTATATAGGAGGCATATGAGTGCAATACAAGTAAATATGAGTGCAGTACAAGTAAGAGTGTAATACAAGAATGTGTGCTATACAAGTAAACTAGTTTGGGCCTAAAGACCACAATACTATATACATTAACACACCAAATTATTTAGACCCTTTCTGATCCACCTTCACCAAATCAGCCTAAATGTATAGTTGTAGTGGTAGGGAGGGGTCGAACACACAAATTTAAAGCAATTGACAAAGTCTACAACATGAGCGGTGAAGAAGGAAGTTTAATTTAATATATTGGTTTATATACTGAATTGATTTCTAGTTTTTTTTTTAATATATTATACGGTATTATCAGTGGCGACGCCACTCAGTAGCCAGGGTGTTCCTAGGAACACCCTGGCTTGAATTTTTTTTTTTTTATATATAATAATTTATTTTTTTTATTTGTTTACCCTTAAAAAAAAAATAGGAACACCCTCAAACAATATCAGGAACACCCTAAAAAATTTTATGCCAAACAAATTTTGAACTAAAAGGCATGCAGAGGCTAGGGTGTGTGTACACATGAGGTGTGTGCTAACGCACGACGGAGTGTGTGCTAGACTCCTAATAGTTAATAAAAAAAATGAATGAAGCAACTAAACACCAATAATTAATAATATAATTAACTAATACATTATAAAAGACAAATAAATTAAATTATGTTAGGCTAAACAACAATTAATAATTTAATAATTAATGAAACAACAATACAACAAATTATAGTTTATAAAAGATAAACAAATTTATGAAACAACTAAACAATAATAATTAATAATTTTATTAATATTTCAAATAAACTTATAGTTTTTTGTACCGGTACCTTATTCATTAATTTCTTTTCGTTTTATTTTTTTTTAATTTTTTTTTCCTTTTGAGGTTTTTTGGTGTACAGAATGCAAATTTGTTTTTGTTTTAAGATTTTTTTTCTTAGTATAAACTTCATGCTTGTTAAATTTTGAATTTCAGCCAGTATTTACCAAAATGTCCCGAAACATCCTAAATAAACTGAAATGACCCAAAAATTTTTTCAAAGTGAAATAGGAACACCCTGGACAAAATTCCTAGAGTCGCCACTGGGTATTATGTTTGTGTTTGTGTTGATCTAAAGCATCTAACCATGTGCTCCTGTCGTTTTCAAGCACCATTTTAGTTTCTCAAAAAATAAAATAAAACAAGGGAAATGCTAAGGTTTTGGCCATAAAATAAATAAAGCATCATTTTAAAGCATATAAGAACACTGCATTTGAGGATGCAAAAAAAAAAAACCTATTTAGGATGTGTTTGTTTGAAGGTGAAATATAGTAGATGGAAAACTTTGGAGAGAAATTGGAAAGAAAAACTTTTTTGAGTATGTTTGATTGGGTGGGAAGGAAGGAAAATAAATAGTGAAACTCGGGTGTTTTCTTTCCAGGCTCACAAAAAAGTTTTCTCCCCAAAATGAAGAGAAAACTGAAGAAAAAAATTGTGCTTCATTTTTAGACAAAAATGCCCATGTGCAATAAATTCATCCACGTTACTTTTCTTCACACCTATATTTTTCTTTTTCTTTTTCCCACTGGAAGTTGCTGCGTCTTCTTCTTCTTCTTCTTCTTCTTCTTCTTCTTCTTCTTCTTCTTCTTCTCTGCCTCTTCTTCTTTTCTTTTTCTTTTGATTTACTGGGCAGGCTTGTCCACAATATATATATATATATATTGCTTTCTTTTGTTTTTGTTTTTTTTTTTTTTTTGTTTAGATGTGAATTTTTTTCTGGACATGATTTTTATTTTTCAATAAATTTAGGTGATTGATTTTTTTTGGTTGTTTATCACTTTTTTGGTTTTAATTAGACATCATTTTTTAATAAGGGTATACACGTAAATTTATATAAACTCACTTTTTCCATCTTTCCATTTTTTCACTCCCAACCAAACAAAAACGAGAGAAATTAAAATCTTTTCTATCCTCACACTTTTCCATCCTCTCACTATTTTCTATCCTCTCACTTTTCCACCCCTCCAACCAAATAGACCCTTAATATCCTCAAACATTATTTTATCTATTTTACTAACTCATTTTACAACTCACTTTACATCCTAGGTTTTTTTTTTTTAATATATACAACCCAATAAAATAATACAAACAACCTAATAAAATAATAAAAATATTTTTATCTCTCTTTCCTTCCACTATCTTTTTCTCTTCACACACTACCACAAGATTAAATATTTTTTTTTAGGTATACAAATCTGGATAAAATGGGTTTTTGCTCTCTTGGGTGTAAAATAGCAACTGGGGGTGTTTACACCCCAATGCTAGTGCTCTAAGGTTTTGGCCATGAATGACTTTTTTTTTTTTTTTGGCTAACTGCCATGAATGACTGTTGTGACTATGTTAGTCGCAACTTGAATGACAAATTAAATTTAAATTAATATCTGGTTTGCAACTATTCCAAATTGTTGGATCTGCAAAATTAAGAATGATGAGTCGATGACTAAGGTGTGAACCAGAGAGATGCGTGGATTACTTACGAAGATAACATCATTGTTATTTATCGCTTAAAATATATTATAAATATGAACCGTTAATTGGAGAACCCAAAAAAAAAAAAATTATCAGTGAAAGCTAAGTAATTAATTGATTAATGAATGGACAATTGGACATTTGTGCAGAAAAATTTAGGCACAATTTAGAATTATGAATAGCTTTTTTAAAAAAAGTTAAAAGATAGAAATTTTTTTATTTTTTTTTAGAATCAAAGATAGAAATTTGATTGATTGATGAAAATATAACAAAGTAAGAAATCTAAAACACCTTTAATCGTTAGTGAGATGATGACAGAGAATAAATTGAAAATGATTTTAGAAATTTAGAAACCAGAATAGAAGTCCAAAATTTTTGGGAATTCACTAAAATGAAGAATGATCCAAAATGTAAGAAACAAAAAAGTATTTATCCCTAAACTATCACATAACTGAGGCTTATTATTATTATTGTTATTATTATTTACATCAATTAAAAGTATCAATCATACCAAATTTTTTGTTTCTATTTGCAAGTGAATATTGACGTACAAAAGAAACAACAGAATGTAGATTATAATTATAATATAAAAAATACATTAACAAGAAATAGATCAAATAAATTTACAGAAAAAAAAAAAAAAAAAATAAAACTTCAAATTAAAATATGGGTTAGGTGAGTTGGGTACTTGAGAACATTGTAAGTATTTGGCTCTACCTCGGGCGTCGCCTTCTTTGACCCAAAATCAAAGGCTTGAATGCTTACAAGTACCAAGACCAATAATCATATATTAAGAAAATAATAATAATAAATAAAACAGCTTTTGGACATAACGGTGAGATTATGCCCAGTTTTTTGGGGGGAGGGGAGATAGGCTATGCCCATTTCGTTTCACATGGCTTGTCGACTTCAGCATTCCCAAAATTTATTGGTACTCCCTCTCATTTGGTTCAATTAACTAGGGTTCGGTTAAGTGGTAATTTTAAGACATTTATTAATAGATCAATTTTAAAGAATTTTGATATTATTTTATTGAAAAAAATATAAAAATTTATTTAAAAAAGTAATTTTTTTTTTTTCTTTTCTCCTAAAAAGTTTATAAATAACAAAGTTAGGCAACAATCATGATTGTACTTTAAGACTCCAACTCCGCTTAATATTTTTTGGACAAAGTTTAGTTATAAAATTGATTGTAGCTTAAAACTACAACCTTGCTCAATATCATTAATATTATTACATATTTTCAAAATCTAACTGTTGGATTGCATTTTTTTTTTACGCTCTTAATATACATGTCAAATTTTGTGTCAATCGAATATTATTTACAATAAGATCTATAAGATTATATTTTTATGCATAATTTTTTTTTTTTTATATAAGACAAAATTCTATTATAGCTAAGAGTTATCAAATAACCCACGGCCCATAGCCCGACCCAGAAGCCCAACGGCCCATCGGGCTAATGGGCGGCCCGACCTGTTGTTATTGAGGCTCATGGGTAGCCCACTAGCCCAGTGGGGAAGACCGTGGGCTAGTTTTTATGCTCATAGGTACTCGGTGGGCTAGCTCAGTAGCCCAACCCGTTGCCTAGCCCGTTGGCCTAACCCGTTGGCTCAGTCCAATAACTCATAATTTATAACAACAATATATAGGAAATATATGAAGGATTGATATTGAGATATTATAGAGGAATTTCTTAAAAGAACTCCCTCAAACACTAAAATACTCAAAGTAATTGTGCTAAACTTAGTATACTGAATATATATTTTTCTAATAGTCTAACAAATTTGAATTAACCATTTAACATTTTTTTTTATTAAAGATAAAAATAAAAAACTATTTCAAGCCTCAATAAAAAAAAAATTAAATAGGTTTCCATCAACAAAACAAAAAATTAAATAAATTTTACTGTAAAAAAATTTGTAATTAAGTATTAAATTCTTTCCTTTAAAAAAATAGATTGATTATTCCCTTATAAAAAATCGATTCTTTTCTTATAAAAATAATAAAAAAATATGCTAACACAAGCCCATGGGCAGCCCATTAGGCCCAACCCGATAGCCTAGCTCGCTAAAGACAAAACGAGTATTGCCCCTAGGTCATGGGTTGAGGTTTTCTCTTTCAGCCGAGCCCGACCTAACCCGTTAACTAGTTAATAACCCATTGTGCCCATGGGCCAAGTAAAAATGGGCAGGGCCGGCCCGACCTAGCCCATTGACAACTCTTAACTATAGCCTAATCTAAGTGTATATGTGTGTGAATCTCCCTTCTGAAGATTTAAACTCCGGCCCTTGCTCCCTACACCTCATAAGCATTTTATACTTGTGGAGTGACCACCGCACTAAGGATATGCGGTGGTATTTTTATGCATAATTTTAAACTACCAAAACTTGTAAATTAAACAATTTATTAATGACATAGTGTTAGGGTACTTTTTTTACATCTAATTCTATTTGAGTACTACCTATTTATACCATTAACAAGTTATTGGGTTTTCTCAAATATCTTTGCTCTATTATTCCATTAATCACAAATATTTCATATCTCATTATCTAAATTGGGTCATGATACAAACTATCACAAAAAGCCCAAAAACTCATATTTTATCCAATTGTATTATCATTATTTAGTTAAGCCCAAAACTGGCCCTATGAACCCAATATACGCATCATATTCTATTTAAAGCCCAAGAATACCTATGCTTGGCAATATTCGAAAAACCCATGATTCAAGTCCATGGCAAAACAATTTTATCAATGGAATTCAAATCTATGATCAAAACTCATGATTTAAACTCATGGCAATATGCAAAGCCCAATTCTCATTGACAACATCAAATCCCAATTTTCATTGTCAACATTAAAACCCAATTCTTATTGACAATATCAAAGCCCAGTTCTTGCTGGTAATATTTAAAGCCCAATTCTCATTGACAACATCAAAGCCCAATTCTCATTGGCACTATTAAAAGCCTAAGCTAATTACTTGACACTATTCTATCAAAAGCCCAAGATTATTAATACTTAGCAAAATACTATATCATAATTATTCTACAAATAATGAATAATACTTTAGATTCTTAAACCTATTATTATAATATTACAAGCTCATGGAATTTATGAATTATCTATCCTCAAAACCCATGGCAATCATCTTATAAAAAGCTCATGGAAAGTTATTATTAGACCCATGACATTTATTTATTTCATGTTATGAACTTATGTTCACTATCTATATTACATCACAACATTCATAATATTTATTACCAAAACTCATGATAATTATTCATCTTACATGTCCATTATGATTATCTATAGAAAAACTCATGAGAACATTACATTATTTCATTATAGTGGTTGTTACCATACTTATTTAAAACTCATGATAAATATTATTCTCAAGAAAAATATTGGAGGTCATTATTTAAAAAAACCCCAAAGAAAAAATAACATTTACAAAGTATTCCATAGTAAAAATTATGAGAAACTAAAAAAGTTGTTATTTAAAGCTCATGGGAATTAATACCCAAAATCTATCATAAATATTTATTACAGCTTATGGATTCATTTTATTTCTACTAACAACTAAATCCCATGAGGAGTAAAAAACCCATGGCAAAGCATGCTTTTAATGCCCATTTTGTAGGTCAAAGAATCTCATGCAGTAGGGAACAAGCCCAAGCAAAGAAAGGGTCATATGACCCAACTAAAGGTGATAAAATGGAGCAAAGTACCAGCCCAAAAAGGTCCCAGCAAGAGGCTTGAAAGTGGGCAACCAGCCCTTGTTCATCCCTAACTAAAGAAATAACTAGAAGCCCTTACAAGAGAACCAAGCCTTTGAGGATGAACTAGGGGCTGTCCCATCAATTTTTTGCCACCCTCTACCTGACGTGAACAGTGCCCAAGGGCTGTCATATTAGCTGAAGCCTAAAGGATGATGGGACTTCATCATCTTTCTCAAGACTGCACCTCCAGCGGAAGGAGAGCTGAAACCAAATTATCCAAACTTTAACAAATTAATGCTGTAAATATCAAAAATATTCAAGACATGATTCATGTACCAAGCCCATGAATCCTTAAGAGGAAAAATTAGGAACATGTGGTTTGGAGGGCATAAAGGGATCTCCAGTGGAACCCCCTGAAGTAGACTTAAACTTTGACACCAGGCTTGGGGTGTTGAATCCTACTTCTTAGGGACTAAATCTCAGTTGCAGCACTAGGATTCTTCCTTAATACTTGCCTTAATCCCATTGGTTGAACACAATCTCAGCAATCTTAGCATTTAATGCAAATACTACCCATGTGTGACATTGCACAAAGAAGCAAAACAATCCCAAAAGCAAATCTCCCATTTTTAGGCCAACACCAAGCTATTAATTCAGCTATCAAGGCTCCCCTGAATCAGGCCTACGTTTCTTTTGGATTCTTGTTAATTGATGCTTCTCTAAACCCCATTATAAAAACATACACACCTCAGCCCACAAGGGGGGGACCAAGTCTCTCTAAAATATTTATGTCATTGACTACATTATGCAGAAATTCAGTCCCTTTTAAGCTTTCTTTAAGCTTCCCAAGCTCTCTTGAGCTCACTCACAACATTTCTCAGCCTATAGTCACCATAACACCAACATTCCCCACCTTGCTTACACCTTCCTACTCCATAAACGTCCCATGACTGACCATAGACAACCACTCCCTCTAAAACTCCTGATCTATTTGTTATTTTTACTAGTGGTTTAGCTTCCCTCAAGCTCACCACTCGTCATCTTCAGCCCACACTCATCTAACCTCAAATATTCTTTCCTTCCCTTTACATAATCATAGCTCACAAATGTCTCCCAACTAGTCACAACAGGCTACTACTCACAAAAAGCCTTAATCTTAGAGTTAATCCCATCCCACTCACTTAAAACAGCCCACATTGTCTCGTCCATACCTTATGAACACACACTCACCAAAATCCTGGTTTAATACTTGCTACACTGAGCTGGGGATCTTTCTCTCCCTTCATTCCATCCTATTTTTCCTCTTTTATTTGTAACAATAAAGCCTTTAATCTTTGTTTATTATTATTATGATGAAGGGTATAATGTATTTGTAACAATTGAATTTTTCCCTCATATTGATGTAATAATAGTTGAAAGTACTATAAATTCCCCTAACCAAGAGATGTAAGGACCCCCAAGACTGAATACCTTTATAAATTTATTTAATCATTAACCTCTAGACTTTTAAGTGTAATTTCACCTTTACCGCTGGAGGACGGATTTGCACTATGATGTTGTAAAAGGACTAATAATATAACAAACTAACAACAGTAACATTGTTTATTGTGCTTTATTATTGTCTTCTTGTTAGGGTGTAACCTCCATCTCTTGCTTGGGCGGACTTACACAACACCGAAAGCCTTTGGGCTTTATTTCAAGGGTCCATTGTCGAGTTTCGGCTTGGCTACCCTATATTCTATTTGGGAACATCAAAATTTTCCCCTCAACATTTTGGCGACTCCACTGGGGAGCCAATCAATAGGTGAAAGTCTATCATGCCTTCAAGGTTGCATAACAGCCAACAAGAAACAAGTCAACATGATGTTAGCCCGGCAGTACAAAGTTAGCACTCTACAGCTGCACTTAATGACCAATTTTTAAGAAGAGTAGCCTCTACTGCCTTGCTGCAGCCTCTACAAAGCTAACATTACGTGTGTATATATATATATATATAAGTATACATACATATATATATACATATATATATACATATACGTATATGTAAGTGAACACTCTATTTTCTTTCCTTCAAAAAAGAAACAAAAGTTTTTTTTTTTTCGAAAAAAAAAAAGATTACAACAACTAACTAGTCATAGTTATGTAAAAAAAAAAAAGTGTTTTTTGCCATGAACAGTACAATATTTACATATGGATAGTCAAAAGGAAAAGATAACAATGCACATATGTATGTTTGTATACATGCATAGAAGAATGGGCACTATTTGTTTTCTTTCAAAATCGCAAAATATTCTTTCTTTGCCTTTGGCTCAAAAATGGTTTTTGCAGAAAAAGAAGGAACACAGTAGCTACAGCTGGAGGTGTCCTTTGCCTTGAAAAGTGCAATGTTTACACGCAAATGGCTAAAAGAAAAGGCTAATGATGCATATACGTATGTTAGTATACATGTGTATACATATACGTGAATGGATGAACACTATTTGATGACAAAACATTTTTTCCCCTCCCTTTTTGGGCTCAAAAAATCTTTTTTTGCAAAAAAAATGCACAACAGCTATGGCTAGAGGTGTCCTCTGCTGTGAACAGTGCAAAATTTTTACATGAACAGTTAGGAAAGGCATGTGCACACATAAAAAAGTAACAATGGGCAACCCCTTTTATGCAGAAATTTCATTTTATGAAGAAAAATTCTTTTATGCAGAAAATTCATTTTATGCAGAAAAATCCCTTTTATGCGGAAAAATCCTTTTATGCAGAAAATTCATTTTATGCAGAAAAATCCCTTTATGAAGAAAATTCATTTTATGCAGAAAAATCCCTTTTATGCACAAAAAATCCCTTTTATGCAGAAAAATCCTTTTATGCAGTAAATTCTTTTTATGCAAAAAAATTTCTGTTATGCAGAAAAATTTCTGTCATGTAGAAAAAAATTTTCTTTTATGCAAAAAATTTCTGTTATGCAAAAAAATTTTCTTTTATACAGGAAAATTTCTATTATGCAGAAAAATTAGCTTTTATGCAGAGAAATTTCTTTTAGGCATTAACCCTTCTACAAGACAATGTCCATGGTTAACTAGTCCTTCTTTCACATGTAGTATTGGTACCTACAATTGAATGATCTTTTGCACAAGATAACAATAACACTAAAAGCTAGACAAATCACAGCTGAATGAGTTTTTATATATATATATATAGCTGAATAGTTTCGCATACATGAATAGTAACAGCAACTAGAAGTTTTTTTTTTTTCCTCTTCTATAACAAAAGGAAAGGGGGAAAGAAGTCTTTATGGCTAAGAGAGTCCCAAAACATGTAATAACACGTGAGATACATATTACATCTGAATAGAGTTACCCACTAGAAAAATAAACTAAAGCATGAGTAGCCTAATCCAATAAGCCACCAAAGGTTTCCGCGGAGGAAGAGCCAACGCCGGTAGCCAACTTCATCCCACCATCACGGATGACACATGAGGCAGCATTAGTTTTGAGCCAATCAAGAATGATCCCAAAATAAGTTTAAATGCATTTTTTTATTATCCAAAATAAAGGAAAGCACAAGGAAGCATCTAGCAGCAAAATAGTCACAATGTGAATAAACCCGGCTATGAAATGGAAATATATATTGTTACTCATGATGACGCATGAGGCTTAGTTGCCTCAAATGAAAGGGTACTAGGCTGAATGAAGCTAGTACGTTACTCACGACTGTATCCAGAAGAGAACACATCTAATGAAAGAAGAATTCTTGTCTAGTAGTATAGCGTAACCATTTAAAGGACCTCCAGCAGTACCTGACGTGCCTTCTCCATCAAATGAATAGTACATTGACATCTTTGCTTAGGAGTACCACATGATGCTCAGTTCAAATCATAACTTGGTGATACATGCTCTCAATATCAAACCATGGAGAGACTTATCGTGGCATATGAACTCTCCTCTACTGTACTCATGTCATCGTGCTACTGGACTTCCATTAGGTCACCGATATACGGCTTGAGCCATGAACTTTCAAGATAAGTCATCACATCACTCTCTTTAAATTGAATAGATGTTATTCTATTATCGTCATATCACTCAATACAAATTACTTTAATATTATATCACGTATATCATTCAATCAAAACTTTCGCGTTAAATATATATTAATTTATCTCAATCTTTATTGGAACCATTAATAAAAAATTATAATATAATAAAACATATTATTTAATTCAATCATCATCATGATTCTTAGACATTGGGATTTTTCTATTTTATAGGCATAAAACTGATGAGAATTTTCTACCGCAATATTGGAGATTGAATCATCCAAGAAACTCCTTGCAACCAACCGCTAAACCAAGTAAATTGGTGGTCATCTCTCAAAAAAAAGCTTTATCATCACCATAAAAGTCATGACAGCCCCACGCATATTCAAGACCATGATCATTATATCCACATCATTGGAACCCTTGAAATCTCAAGCATCATCAAGGGTATCAACCATCCCACACTTGGGGGCTTTGATCTAAGTCATGGCAGAAGGCGAAAATCTCATGAAACGTATCAATGGCAAATGGCTGGAGCTATATCATACTTAATTCAATAATTATATTTTCTGCAAAATGCTTTGGAAATAGAGAGTAAGCGTTATCTTTACTCTAAGACATGAATATCTTACGTTTATTTCAAAACTATAAATATTTTAAGATACATTTTTCATTGATATTTATATTTCAATCTTACTTGCAATGATGACCTTTTGCAACTTGATATCTCCAAAATAAATTATCATGATTCCAACAAGTTATTTTTACAAAATAAAATGTATAACTTCCATTATTGTATTTTGGTTTAGGTGCATCAATTTTTTCGATGATCAAAACATGTTTCAAAACTTATAAATATTCAAATTGAAGACAGCCTTTATGGTTGGGACTCTTCAAAATAAAATGGTCATGCATTTAACGAGTGATTTTGAAAATAGATATTACCTTTATGACCATACTTTAATTTTTCGAGCCTAAGAATTCTAATTTTTTGACAATCAAAATATCTTGACAAAAAGAAATTTATGGCTAAATAAAACACAATCTACATGGTTGAACCGATTTCAAAATTATAAAACACAACATGCATGACTAGAACCAATTTTCAAAACATCACATATAATACAACATTTACAGTTTTATAAGCTTACAACATACTTCACATTACATAGTGATTACGTTACATTACATTACACCACAATACATCACAAAAGCAAATTTTTGAAAAGATACACCTAAGAAAATATAAGAATCTACTCCAACAAAGCCATTGCCAAAGATCTCCACTAGAGGGGAAACGCCGTTGAAAGACACATGATCTCATCCCTCTGATCAAAGGAATAAAGTTCAGCCATCATTAATGCAATATTCTCCTCGGATCAACTATCTTCATCATCACAAGTAGTACATGATTCAGTTGCACAACACGTATGATATAGCAACCTACAGCGAAAACAATAGTCCTCTCATGCCAACACCGATCTTGCATCCAACCATGAAGCTGGAGTTTTTCTTCACAATATCTCCAAATACCCTTGACGATCAATCTTTCTGAGAGCAATGACAATGAATTTTCCGTCATGAAGCAAGAGACCATAGTTAAATATCCAACGGTAACAACAAAAGAGCAAATGAACAGTATCAAAGCATAATTCCTTATAGCAGTATGTGCAATTTTAGATCATGCCTGGAGATGCATTATTCTAAGGAACATCATAAAAATATGGCAAGATCACAGCTGGAGTTCTTCAGAAACAATCTCTCCAGCCGCAACAGCATCAACAAGGCCCTTGTCCATTGCCATTATATTTTCAGCAACAAAACCTGAAGTGAAAATGCATCAGCAATAAATACACATGATAAGAAAGAGGGAAGGGGCGTAAGATTACTGAAGTCTGTATCCGTATCCTCAAATCCATCATCATACTTCCTCAGCTATGTCTTGTAATTATCGCCAAGCTGCTGGAACCATAAGGGTAGAAAAATGCAAGGCCATGAATGAAGACAAGGAATAGAAGAAAGAGGAAAGAAAGGATGTAAGAAGATAAGGAGAACTTGAAGAAACCTCTTCCATAGGCTCATAAATCTTCATCCTACCAACAATGGTCTTCCCCTAAATTGCTTCATTATAACAGTTGGACCTATGGAACCAATAGTTGGGTTAACAAAAGTATCAGTTTGATTTAAATAACCATCATCGGAGGGTCTAGATTCATTACGACTGGGATTCTCGCTAGATTAGACTTGGGGGCTTCCACCACAATGTTATTCTCATAATCTACTCATTTGGATATCTCCTCCATGAACCAAACAACTATTAGATTCAACATCTCTGGACTCTAGCGGCGCATTAGATTATGGAATACAATCTTATAGCAGAAGAATGTCACATCACCAATGATATTGGCTTCATGAAGGGGTCAATAGAACACTTTATTGTCAATCTTTCATGCTTAGTCAATTGGGCCAATCATTAATGGGCCTATAAAGACCCATAAGTCAAATGGGGGCTGACAGAAGCTCTTGCCGCTGGATACAAAACATCAGTATTGGCTGAAGCCCAGACAGTTTCGTCACTAGAATATCTCTTCGTAGCACCCACTTCAGAGGTGTGCTAATTGGATTATCCTTCTCAATTACTATTAAAGGACTCGTATCACTTTGCCAACGCCTCCAATTCTACCAAACAAGTAAAATCTCTTATCAACTAAAAAGGCAAAAGAAAAACTCAATCAAGAAGAGTTGAATCAGAAAATGAGGATGAAAGAAGTTTGGAATGGGATAAAAGGGTTCGTTCCCTTAGTCTTAGAAAAGAGGAAGAAGCTCTCTCTTTCAAGCTCACCATCTCTCTCCCTCCTTCAACCCATGCAACACAAGCTTATGGACTTATTCAAACTCACATGTGGGACCAAAGGTAGGCTGATCACACATATTCAGGGGGCTAAAAGGTTGAGGTACAATTTTTTCACTCAAGCCAAATGCTCTAATCCTATTTAATCACTTCTCTTTGTTCACCAAAAATACCAAGATATCACCCATATATCATTTTGGGCCTCAATGAATATTTCTCATTGGCCCACATATATTTCCTATCTCATTATCTATGATAGGTCGCCATTTTTCAAAAAAAAAAAACTCGCACGTGTGATCCTAATATTTTTCTTTCAAAAAATATAGTATAATTTGATCACACGTGACTCGAGGGGGCTAAATGTTAGGGTATTTTTTTTACACCTAATTCTATTTGAGTACTACCTATTTATACCACTAACAAGTTATTGGGTTTTCCCAACTATCTTTGCTCTATTATTCCATTAATCACAAATATTTCATATCTCATTATCTAAATTGGGTCATGATACAAACTATCACAAAAAACCCAAAAACTCATATTTTATCCAATTTTATTATCATTATTTAGCTAAGCCGAAAACTGACCCTATGAACCCAATACACGCATCATATTTTATTTAAAGCCCAAGAATACTTATGCTTGGCAATATTCGAAAAGCCCATGATTCAAGTCCATGGCAAAACAATTTTATCGATGGAATTCAAATCCATGATCAAAGCCCATGATTTAAACTCATGGCAACATCAAAGCCCAATTCTCATTGGCAATATCAAAGCCCAGTTCTTGCTGGCAATATTTAAAACCCAATTCTCATTAGCAACATCAAAACCCAATTCTCATTGGCACTATTAAAAGCCCAAGCTGATTACTTGGCACTATTCTATCAAAAGCCCAAGGTTATTAATACTTGGCAAAATACTATATCATAATTATTCTACAAATAATGAACAATACTTTAGATTTCTAAACCTATTACTATAATATTATAAGCTCATGGAATTTATGAATTATCTATCCTCAAAACCCATGGCAATCATCTTATAAAAAGCCCATGGAAAGTTATTATTAGACCCATGACATTTATTTATTTCATGTTATGAACTCATGTTCACTATCTATATTACATCACAACATTCATAATATTTATTACCGAAACTCATGGTAATTATTCATCCTACATGTCCATTATGATTATCTATAGAGAAACTCATGAAAACATCACATTATTCCATTATAGTGGTTGTTACCATACTTATTTAAAATTCATGATAAATATTAATCTCAAGAAAAATATTGGAGGTCATTATTTAAAAAAACCCCAAAGAAAAAATATCATTTGCAAAGTAATCCATAGTAAAAATTATGAGAAACAAAACAAGTTGTTATTTAAAGCTCATGGGAATTAATACCCAAAATCTATCATAAATATTTATTAAAGCTCATGAATTTATTTTATTTCTACTAACAACTAAAGCCCCTGAGAAGTAAAAAACCCATGGCAAAGCATGTTTTTAATGCCCAATTTGTAGGTCCAAGAATCTCATGGAGTAAGGAACAAGCCCAAGCAAAGAAAGGGTCATATGACCCAACTAAATGTGATAAAATGGAGCAAAGTTCCAGCCCAAAAAGGTCCTAGCAAGAGGCTTGAAAGTGGACAACCAGCCCTTGTTCATCCCTAACCAAAGAAATAACTAGAAGCCTCTACAAGAGAACCAAGCCTTTGAGGATGAACTAGGGGCTGTCCCATCAATTTTCTGCCACCTTATGCCTGACGTGAACAATGCCCAAAGGTTGTCATATCAGCTGAAGCCTAAAAGATGATGGGACTTCATCATCTTTCTCAAGACTGCACCTCCAGCGGAAGGGGAGCTGAAACTAAATTATCCAAACTTCAACAAATTAATGTTATAAATGTCAAAAACATTTAAGACATGATTCATGTACCAAGCCCATGATTCCTTAAGGGGAAAAATTGGGAACATGTGATTTGGAGGGCATAAAGGGATCTCCAATGGAACCCTCTGAAGTGGACTTAAATTTTGACACCTGGCTTGGGGTGTTGAATACTACTTCTTAGGGACCAAATCTCAGTTGCAGCACTAGGATTCTTCCTTAATACTTGCCTTAATCCCATTGGTTGAACACAATCTCAGCAATCTTAGCATTTAATGCAAATACTACCCATGTGTGACATTGCCCAAAGAAGCAAAACAATCACAAAAGCAAATCTCCCATTTTTAGGCCAAATCCAAGCTATTAATTCAGCTTTCAAGGCTCCCCTGAATCAGGCTTACATTTTTTTTGGATTCTTGTTAATTAATGCTTCTCTAAACTCCATTATAAAAACATACACACCTCAGCCAACAAGGGGGGGACCCAGCCTCTCTAAAAAATTTCTGTCATTGACTACATTATGCAGAAATTCAGTCCCTTTTAAGCTTTCTTTAAGCTTCCCAAGCCCTCTTGAGCTCACTCACAACCTTTCTCAGCCTATAGTCACCATAACACCAACATTCCCCACCTTGCTTACACCTTCCTACTCCATAAACGTCCCATGACTAACCATAGACAACCACTCCCTCTGAAACTCCTGATCTATTTGTTATTTTTACTAGTGGTTTAGCTTCCCTCAAGCTCACCACTCATCATCTTCAGCCCACACTCATCTAACCTCAAATATTCTTTCCTTCCCTTTACATAATCATAGCTCACAAATGTCTCCCAACTAGTCACAACAGCCCATTACTCACAAAAAGCCTTAATCTTTGAGTTAATCCCATTTCACTCACTCAAAACAGCCCACATTGTCTCATCCATACCTTATGAACACACACTCACCGAAATCCTGATTTAATACTTGCTAAACTAAGCTGGGGATCTTTCTCTCCCTTCATTCCATCCTTTCTTCCTCTTTTATTTGTAACAATGGAGCCTTTAATCCTTGTTTATTATTATTATGATGAAGGATATAATGTATTTGTAACAATTGAATTTTTCCCTCACATTGATGTAATAATGGTTGAAAGTACTATAAATTCCCCTAACCGAGACACACAAGGACCCCCAAGACTGAATACCTTCATAAATTTATTTAATCATTAACCTCTGGACTTTTAAGTGTGATTTCGCCTTTACCAATAGAGGACTGATTTGAACTATGATGCTGTAAAATGACTAATAATATAACAAACTAACAACCGTAACATTGTTTATTATGCTTTATTGTTGTCTTCTTGTTAGGGCGCAGCCTCCGTCTCTTGCTTGGACGGACTTACACAACACTGAAAGCCTTTGGGTTTTATTTCAGGGGCCTATTGTCGAGTTTTGGCTTGGCTACCCCATATTCTATTTGGGAACATTAAAATTTTCCTCTCAACACATAGTTATTACTCTTTAATTTTCTAGAAATTTTACAAGCATAAATGATATAAAAAGAAAATATAATTCAATGGTAGATTTAACAAAATTTACCTCAAAGAAAAAGATATTGAGTAAGGTTGTAACCTTTAGGTTAAACCAATTTACTAGCTAAATTTTGTCCACATTTTTATTGGTTGTGAATTTTGACAAATCCACTATTGGATTATATTTTCTTCTTATATTTTCAAAGCTTGAAAATTTTTTAGGAAATAAAAAATCAATAACTATGTCATTAATCAATTATTTAAATTTTAAAGTTTTTATAGTATAAAATCATGCATAAAAAATAAATTTATAAATCGAATAGTAAATAATATCTTATTAGCAAGAAATTTAACATGTGTGTTGGTAAATATAAAGAACATGTAATTTACCTATAAGATTTTTAAAATATGTAGTTATATTAATATTTTTTAACAGGAGTTGTAACCCTAAACTATATACAACCAAGTTTGTATTTAATTTTTATCATTCTAAAAATATTTCCTAAACCCATGTCTTTATTTCAATCTTTGTTAACTCTTACCTTTTATAATTAATTCAAGTTATTTTTTATCCAAAGCACCTAACACCATAAAACAATGACTTCTTAGTCTTGAATCAATACTTGGCGACTTTGACTTGAAATAATAAAGTAATAAGATGCAAGAGTGTCTGTTTGTGTTGATCTAAAGCATCTAACCATGTGATTCTGTTGTTTTCAAGCACAAGGTTTTGGCCATGATTGATTGTTGTCACAACCCTCGGTTTGAATGGCAAATTAATTTTAAATTAATTGTTGGTCCGCAATTGTTCCGAATTGTTGGATTTGCAAAATTAAGGACGATGACTAATAAGGTGTGATCCGTGAGATGTACAGATTACTTACAAGGATAATATCATTTTTACTTATCGGTTAAACTATATTATAAATATGAATCGTTAAAGGATATTTGCGTAGAAAATGTTTTGCACAAATTTTAATTATGAATAGTTAATGAAAAAAAGTTTTATTTTTAAACAGCCATTTTTCAATATTTTTTTCCAAAAAGAATTAGAGACAAAAACACACATGCCATCCAATGATTTTGATCACTTGTCATTTTATTCCATTAAATTTAAAATTTATCATATCAATATATTAACTTTGATAACACCTCATTTTAAATTTTTAATCCTTTTAAAAACAATTTGTTAACCCTTTCAAAATGAAATCCTTTCATATTTCTACATTAAAAAATAATTTTAAAGATTCCTTTATTAATTTATTTAAACTAAAAAGTGACCATTATAGGGTGTAAAGTGGATTTTATATATATAAAAAATATATATTAAAAATTGACTCCAAATATGTTTGGAGGTATTTTCCTCCAACTTATTATTTGGTAACTATAGAGACCATTTATGTGTAGCTACAGTTTCTGGTGTCATTTTTTTTATTAAAAAATAACCAAAGTATAAAAGAAAAACAAAATCAAATCCATAACCTATTATACTTGAGTGAAATATAAAGTGAAACATTCAAAAGAAATAAAAGATTTTTGTTCCTCAATCTCAAGGGGTTTGCCTAATTACCTAGTGTGTGTGGGACGCATAGAAAACACATGCCTAGAGGAACCGCCAGGTGCTTGAAGAGCTATATATAGACACCCTCGTTATAAATGTATATATATTCCAAAAGTTCTTTATATATTGGTGCCATTAAGTTTTGCTAATGACACTTTTTCCTCATTTAGTGTCTTGAATACGGATAGCCTTATACAGTCCACTTCCATATGAGAGGGATATTTACATATTATGATTACATAGTATACCACCACCTAGGCAAGGGTCATGTTTCTAAATGAAACTAACATGCTCCACGGAAGTGTAGTCCGGCAAATAATTTAGAATAATGTTATAAAAGCTATTAATATTATTATTAAAAAACAAGCAGTAGAAATGGAGAATTTTTATTTTTATTTTTTCATCAAGATGAATTTGAGAGTGAGAGGACCAAAACATCTAACCGTGTGCTTCAGTTTAAAATAATTTAATTGATTGATTTTTCAAACAAGAGAATATAAAATAAATCATCTTAATTGTAAAAATAATGCAAGTGCATTCTTTTTAATATTTTTTTTTATTTTTATATATAAAGACAAATTGACAATGCAAAATGCAAGAGAAGACAAACATGCGGACGTTCATAAAAAAAGACAAACATGCCGACGTTCAAAAAAAAAAAAAAAAAAAAAAAAAAAAAAAAAAAATACAAATATGCGCATATTTGTTAATTTTATTTTCTAATGAAGATGAACCTCTACATATTGAGCATCTAGTGCTCAAAGGCCTACAGATGTAATGTTTGAAAGCTTTTGTTGAAATGGAATTCTTGACTTTATTTATAAAAAAAAAATGTGTGAGGGAGAGAAAGAAAGAGAGAGATTTTTTATATTATGTCTTGGGAGAGAGATAGAGAGATGCATCTAATAAGGTTTTGGCCATGTATGATCGTTGTGACAGTGTCACCAATCTTTTATTTTTTATTTTTATTTTTTTGAGAGAAGGTGTCATCTACCTTAGTTGAATGGAAAATTAAGAGTCCATTCAGTTGGAGGAGTAGAAAATTGTGGAAGGATGAAAAAGTGGGAGAATGAAAAATATTTAGTTTTCTCTCTTATATGTTCGGTTGGAGAGTGGAAAACTCTTTTGTTCAGTTGGAAAGAAAAATAGAAGGATAAAAAATGTAATTTATATAAATTGACTATTATACCCTTGTTACATAATATGTAAGAAATAGATTTATTTGTACTCATTACATAATATAAAATTTATCACATCATACATATAAATTTATATTATTATTTTTATTATTCTAATGTAAAAATTAAATTAGGTCACGTTAAAAAAAAAAAATGTTTAGCCTTCAAGTAACGTTGAAAAGGAAAAAAAAAAAAAAGAACGTTCAGCCTTCAAGTAATGTTGAGAGAGAGAGAGAGAGAGAGAGAGAAGAGAACGTTGAAAAAAAATAGGCGGGAAGAGGGTATTTTTATAAAAGTGCCACCATAACACTTTTCTCTCCAGATTTTCCTTCCGATTTGGAAGGAAAAAAAATGTGGACCCAGAGAGAAAACTTTCTCCCTAGTTTTCTCTCCTTCCTATTTTCCTTTCCCAAACGAACAGTGGAAAACAGTATTTTTCATCCTATTTTCCTTCCTCTGTTTTCCGTCCTCTCTATTTTCCACCCAAACGGACCAACCCTAAATATAAATTAATTGATGTTCTACACTCTGCCAAATTGTTGGATCTACAAAATAAAGAATGACTAAGGTGTGTAGTGTGAACCAGTCACATGTGCGGATTACTTACGGGTTTAACATCATTATTATTTATTGGTAACAATATTATATTAAGAGATAGTAAAAAAAAAATTATATAAAATGAATTATTAAATTGTAAAATAAAAAAAAATCTTTTGAAAGCTGAATAATTAATTAATTAATGGACATTTGCACAAAATAATTTAATTGCCAAACAATTTTTCAATTATAAATTTGACATTCCTTACAGATATTTGATTAATAAGTTCATAACTATGATTTGGGCTAAAAAAATGTTCATACTTATCGTTGAGTTCATATAAGCATCTACCATGGGTCCATGTGCTTCTGTAGTTTATAAGCATCATTATTAAGATATACTAGGCACTGACGTGCATGTTTCAGTAGTTGTTATTTCTTTTCTTTTCTAATATCAATTTTTTAGATGAGATAGAATTTCACCAAGAGCTGTTTCGTTTTTGGTGTAAGCATACTTTGAATCCAAAATCTTTAAATCGAAGACAAAAAATTTATCACTTAAACTAACTAGAACTAACAATAATAGCTCTTCATAAAATTTGAATGTGTGGAAAAGAGTTAAGTATTATTTATTGATGGTTTTTTATTTTTATATATGTACTGGATTGGCATGTTTGCATGTATTATGGTAGGAATGAGTAAAAATACATCAAAAATAAAAATAAAGAAATTAAATTAAAAACAAAAAGATGAGGTAAAGATGTGAAAAAGTCATTGCAAGTAAAGCAGCTTTGTAAAAACAACTGCAAGTTGGGTGGCTGTTGTGGTATATGGAAAATAAACTCACTGTGCTTTCGTGCTCGTGAAAAATTGGAGTAGCAACAATATGTAAATAAACTTGGTTTTCCACGCCACGGTATAAGGTGTTGTTTAAGCTCTGTAAGAACATGGAGGTTTCACTTGAATTAGAGCTCAATAATGGAACTCCATAAGTTGCACTTCGTCAATCCAAGGATAGTAACATCTAGATCTAGGTGCCAATGCTTAAATGAGGCACCTGTAAGGTTAAACCATTGTTAAAGATATTGTGGGTGTGTGTCAAAGATATGGTCCAAAAGGCCCAAGTATATTGTATGCTCTTGTAAGATTAGCCCAAGTACATTGTCGGTGAGTGTTAAAGATGTGGTCCGAGAGGCCCAAGTATATTGTATATAACCCACTTACGTTCATTATTTGCTGTACAATTGAGCAAAAAAAAGATGCAGCTGAAACTTTCTGAATCTAACAAGCAGCTGTTTGGACTACTTTTAGATGGAAAACATGCAGAGTCAGAGAGATTGTTCACCAGTTGAAATATTATTGTCAGCAACCATCAAGGTCAATGTGTACAAAACTTATAAAGGTCTAACACAATTTGCTGAACTAGCTAGTTGCATCAAATTCACATAACTGAATTTAGAGTTAGAAATCAGATGCCTTTCAGATGACAGACATGCTGCAAACTGTGTGCAACTAGAAAACACAGACATGATTGTGTAGGGACAAAATGAAAGAGAATTAATCAGAAACATACAACAGTTTGATGTTTTCAATCTTTGAACAAGAAACAAACCAGGTGAATTCATAATGTATTGCGGACATTGCTCAATGCTTTTGGCCACACTCCACAATCATCGCATGGGTATGAAGTGAGTTTAGGGCATTTGAAATTCTCCAAGAAAATCAACTTTGGGAATGATGTTTGAGTTTTTTATATGTATTTGAACCTCGTAACGTTAGATCACGATGCAAGAAATGGAGAACATGTGCTAATGGGCCAATCCAAGTAATCCAGTGCATGTTCTAATAGGCCATATTCTATTGGTTTTGATGGGCTGGATATATTAGAGAAATGGTTGATTGATTTTCAGAAGGTTGCAGAAAATGAGTTAATGTGGACCCAATCTTGGGCCATAAAATGGAGAAGCTAACTAACAAGGATAAGGAATATATGTCACTGATGATGGGCTGAGATTTATGATATTTTTGGGTTACAATATTATATTAAGAGCTAGTAAAAAAATTATATAAATGAATTGTTAAATTGTAAAACAAAAAATTAAATGTTTATCATTGAGAGCTGAATAATTAATTAATGGACATTTGCGCATAATAATTTAATTGGCAAACAAATTTTCAATTATAAATTTGACATTCCTAATAGATAAATATTTGGTTAATAAGTTCATAACTATGGTTTGGGATAATAAAAAAAAAGTTCATACCCATCGTTGAGTTGATAAAAGCATCTAACCATCTGCGTTTGGTTTTTTTTTTTTTTTTTGGTGAAGAATGTGCTTTTGTGGTTTACAAATTACAAGCATCATTCTTAAGATAGACTAGGCACCTAACGCACATGTGATAGGTGTTCTTTTTTTCTTTTTCTTTTTTTAAATATCAATTTTTTAGGTGTGATAAAATTTCAACTTATAGAGTCCGTTTGGTTGAAGGAGTAGAAAAATTAGAAAATGAAAAAAATTTTAGTTTACCTCATTTGTGTTTGGCTAGGGTTGGAAAAGTGGAGGGATTAAAAAAAGAGTTTGTATAAATTTACTCATATGTTCTTGTTAAAAAATGATGTCCAATTAAAACAAAAAAGTGTCAAAAAATTAAAAAAATAAATAAGCCCAATCACCCGAATTTATTAAAAACAAAAAACTATGCCTGGATTTTTTTTTTTTTTTAATTCACCATTAAACCAAAATAAAAAAGAACAAAACAAAATATGTATCACGACCAAAATTATAGAAAGAAGAAGTGAAAAAGCAACTAGGTCCAGTCCACGCAAGAAAGCCAAAAAAAAAAAAAAAAAAGTAGTGAAATAGCAACCAAGTCCATGCTTAGGAAAGAAAATAAAAAGTGAAAAAGTAACCATCCACTTGAGGGGAGAGAATTTTGGTGGGTCAGGGAAGAAAATACTTGGGCTCTACCAATTTTCCATTCTCCTTTCCCTTCAACCAAACACTCATAAAATCAATTTTTTCTCTCTTATTTTTTCTATCCTCCCTTTTTCATAATCAGTGGTGGAGTTAGAAAATTTTCTCAAGGGGGCCTATGCCAAAAATATATCATTGTATTCTAATATCTCTCTCTCTCTCTCTCTCTCTCTCTCTCTCTCTCTCTCTCTCTCTCTTTCTCTCTCTCTCTCTCAATATGTGTGTGTGTGTGACTATTTATGAAAAACAAAAAAAAAATATTTTGTTAAACAGATTTACTTATATATTTTTATTAACTTATACCTTAAATTCTCCTAAATTAATGACTTATATATGACAAAAAAATAAATATTAAAATAAAAATAAAAGAAACAATAATAAATTAAAGAGCATTTATACTTTTTATTTTAAATAAAAGGGAGCCATCACCTAAAATTTACTTAATATTTAAAAAATTATCATTAAATAAAGGGGGATGGGGTATTTTTGGAAAATCCAGGGGAGCCATGGCCCCAGCCCCCCTTCCCTCCGCCTATGTCCATAATAATTACACTTTGTCACTGAGGGATGTTTCATTTTTGGTGTAAGTGGACTTTGAACTCAAATCTTTAAAGCGAAGACAAAAATTTATCACTTAATCAAACTAGAACTCACAATAATAGCTCTTGATAAAATTTGAATATGTGAAAAAGCGTTAAAGTATTATTTATTGATGGTTTTTATTTATATATACGTATTAGATTGGTATGTTTACATGATACAGTAGAATTGAATAAAAATTTATCAATAATAAGATAAAGGAAATAAAATTAAAAAATAAAAAACAAAAAAGATGAGGGAAAGACGTGAAAAAGATATAACTATTCTGAAATAATAACTTGACAAGGATGGAGGAGTCTTTCTCATGTACTGAAGCTAATTTCTATAGTACTCCCCTGAAGATGGAAAGTGAAGGAACTGGAACCCAATGCATGTAAAGCAGCTTTGTAAAAACATCTGCAAGTTGGGTGGCAGTTGTGGTATATAGCTAATAAACTCAATGTGCTTTTCGTGCTGAAAAATTGGAGTAGCAACAATATGTAAAGCAAATTGGTTTCCACAGTATAAGGTGTTGTTAGGCTCTATAAGAACAAGGAGGGTTCATTTGAGTTAAAGCTCAATGATGGCATGCTAAGATCTATCTTGCAAGGTTAGCCCAAGTATATTATAAATACCCTACTTACGTTCATTATTAGCTGTACAATTGAACACAACAAAGATGTAGCAGCTTAAATTTCTGAATCTAACACGCAGCTGTTTGGACTACTTTTAGATGGAAAACATGGAGTCAGAGATTGTTCACCAGTTGAAATATTATTGTCAGCAACCATCAAGTCAATGTGTTCAAATTTCTTGTACTCTATAAAAGGTCAATGTGTTCAAATTTCTTGTCCTCCTGGACCACACCCTTAACACACACCCACAATGTACTTGGACTAACCTTACAGTTACAAGAGTCCAGTCAATATATGCCCTAAGGGCAAACATTAATTATCAAATTTAGGAAACTTTTTACAAAAAATTGAAAAACTAAAAAAAAAAAAAAAAAGTGAGTTTTTTTTTTTTTTTTTTTCCATAAAAACTTTTATAAATTAGTTTATTATATGCATTAGTAAAACCCAACTTATAAAAGTCAAACAATTATATCTCAGGAACACATACTGGACCAAGATGTAGCATCAAATTCACATAACTGAATTTAGAGTTAGAAATGCTGCAGACTTTGTGCAACTAGAAAGACTGTTTGACTTCTACTGTTTGATTAATAAACATCTAGATGGGGTCATATTAACACATTAGATTTTATTGTTAAGCACTTGACAATAGGTTTTGTGTTGGCTGCCCTTCTGACATGATCATAACTTCGGTCATGGGATTTATCTGTAAAATAAGAGGAACTGACTGACAACCAAGCGAGTTTTGGAAGCTTTTTAATTGCCCTCTATTACGCTGTTACCTGTTGTGTCTCTAGAACCTAATGTCACTACTATGAAACTTTGTCCAACATCATTTCCTTTAAGTCGTCCAATGTTTTTTCCTAATTACTGGCACCACAGTGGATGACTGTTACTGCAATACAACCTTCTATTGATCAATAAACAAGACAAATTGGAAACAGCAATTTATCAGAACTCACAAAATTTGGGGGAAAAACTTTGCTTTATGCTCTGAATAGTGCAATTAAATTAACTTAAAATGATTCACAAAGGTCCGGTTAAAACTGTATGCAAGAAAATCATAAACATACAACAGTTTGATGTTCTCAATCTTTGAACAAAAAACAACCAGGTGAACTCATAATGTATTACGGACATTGCTCATTGCTTCAGCCACACTCCACAATCATCGCATGGGTATGAAGTGAGTTTAGGGCATTTGAGATTCTCCAAGGAAATCAACTTTAGGAATGATGTTTGCAGTTCATTCCAGTCCATATTAAATTCTTCCAAGAAATTCAAACGTTTAATTTTCACGGTCCACTTATTATTTCCCTCTTGCATTTGCCCTAAATTAATGAGTTTTCTTTAGATGTGAAGTTTCTTTAGGCTCTTCAGTTTTCCAGGCATCAGCCAATTGGGTGTGACGGTTAGAAAAGCTCTGAAGTTCAAGTTTCTCCAGGTTTGTAGGATGTCCTGGTGTCTCAGTTGGGAGTCTTGGGACACCATTTTCTTGCAGCTTACTATTGACACCCTAGAGTATTGCTAGCTTCCGTAGCGCCTTCAACTTTTTTAGAGCCTCTAGCTCTTCCTTTGAAGGAACGCCTTGCTGCTTGTTTTGATGCTCAACTTTCTCAGCTTCTTCAATTTTATCAAATCTTCAAGAGTACATGAGTCTCTCATTTGAGGTGCACAAATTCCCCCAAAACATTTCTGTGGCAGGCCCTGGTAATTATTATCTCTGCTGCTTTCCAAATTTCCAATTACAAACACCTTAAGGACTTGTAGTTCTGAAAGAGAGGCTATCTCCTTGGGCTTACAGAACAAGTAACATTCTGAAATATCCAGGTGTGACAGCTTCTTGAGTAACGCTGTCCCATCTGGAAGTGCCTCCAGATTGTGACAGGCTTTGAGATCTAAAATCCTCAATTCTAGAAACTCCTTGCAGGCTTAAAAGCCTTAAACATTTCATAATCTTTAACCCTTTTAAGAACTCAGTGCTTTCTACTTCAATATGATTCTCAAGTGAGCCTTCCCTTACAATGTGATGCTGATCTGAGCTTTTCCACCTTCCCATATAAAGAACATTGACATTTTTCATCCTTGAAAACCACTCAACAAATGTTAACATTATTCAGCTTTGCAAACCACTCAAATCTGAGATCAGGAAAATTCTCAAACGCTGAATATGGTTTGCAGTTTCTCCTGATCTGAATTAGGACTATTTTTCAATACTTGCTCCAAAGTTCCATCCTCATCCTTCACTAAACATACCCTGTTACACCGGGAAGAATTTACAGTTGGAATCCCATTAAAATGACAATCAAAGAACCCAGCCTCCTGGGCAAGCATAATAACCCATAGTGCACCAAAGGCTGCATCTTAAACCTGTTCAGTTTGCACCTTTCCTTAACGGGCACAATAAAGCACTTCAGCTCAAGTTCTTTAAGGATTTCATCAGCAACATCTTCAGTTTTCCTCTTTACTACCACATCCTCTGGAAGAACAGCAAAGGACAAGTAGCAAAGCTTCAGCCTCATATCAAGGTTCTCAAAACTTCCTTAAATTAATTGAAAACTGAGCTACATACAAACTTATGATTCATATGTAAGATCAGAAATTCATTAACCCCACTATTGGACCCATTAGTTGGCCTCGGTTTAGTAGACATTTTGGGTGGTAAAGATGGAATGTTCAACTTCAACTTCAAGGCATCTTTTTTTATTGCACTAAGCTTGGCTTGAATTGGGAAGGCATCATTAGAAGCTTCTACAACTATCTTGGAGATGTCATCACGGCAGCATTCAATATTCTTGATTGATCCACCGGCATCGTGCTCAAAATTCTTCAGTTTGCGGAAAGCTTCTTTAATTTGATTGAGATCTCTCTGCAACTTATCAAATTGCCCGTGTGTAACACGGGCAATTTGATAAGTGAATGACCGTTGTCAGTGGTGGTGGCAGCGATGAAGGTGTTGTCGTTGTTGAGATCATTACTGCCACTATTGTTGTCAGTGGTGTTGTTACTGCTGCTTGATTGAGGGACAGAGCCCTTGAGTGCAGAAAGACGAGCAAGCAGGGTGGCAATGATGTTCTCAAAGGTCAAGAATTCATCGGTTTGAGTTGTGATATCCACAGATGAAGACATAGCTAACCGAACACAAAGTGAAATGAAAAGATGAAGATAGCAGATAATAATAATAATACAAACACATATATAGATTTTCACAATCACAGTAGCACGGACCAGATATACATGAACTGATGCTGGTCTATGACTATAAAAGTAAAACATATAAATAAGAAAATAAAAGAGACAAATAAAAATAAAACCCAGATTTTCTCAGACACAGATTGTTTTCAAAAAAACAAAGAAAGATAAAAAAAAATTACCGAGGAGGAGTGAGGATGCTACAAATTTTGAATGATTTTTCACGAACTCGTGCTCTGAATATCTACGGCGGAGTGGAAGTGAATACAAGCTGTGTTTGCAACCCGCGTGTAGTGACTTAGGTTAATGGACCAACGAAGGCACTACTTGCAGGGATCAGACACAGATGAGTACAGAGAGAGAGCAAGAGAGTATGTGAGAGACTGAGGAAAAAGACTTTTTGACTCCAACCAAACGTACCTTAAGAAATGGACCAAAGAAGGCACTACTTGCAGGGATCAGACATAGATGAGTACAGAGAGAGAGAGAGAGAGTGGCATGTCAGAGACTGAGGAAAAAGACTTTTTGACTGGTGAATGGGGAATGGAGAAGTCAACGTAAGATGCGAAAGAAAGAGAGGATAATAAGGTACTAGTTGTCACATAATTTTTGGGAACTAATAATAGCTTGCAAAAAGTTTAAAACCTATCAAAGTTTAAAATATATCTGTTATTGGATTGAATTTTTTTTTTTTTTTAATTTTTAGTCAAAATGCAAAACTTACGTTTTAAATTTCGTCACTTTTCATTTCAGTTTTTTAAGATTCTATTAGTTTATTTCAATTCTCTAAATTTCAAAATTCCTTAATTTAAGTCAGTTAAAACCTCAAAAAAGACAATATTTTGGCATGATTTTAATATCTACTTTTTATTTTATTATTTATTTCTTAATTTAAAAAACATAAATTAAAAGAAAATGCTGTCCCTAACCGATTTTGAAAGAAAAAAAAAACCCCACCCACAAAAACAAATCCCCGACCCAATAGTTTGAGAGAAAGAGAGAGAAATAAATTGAGAGATTGAGAGACCTCTTATGCATTTCTGTAACCATGTCTCTAATAAAACTGTCTAAAGAAATTAACTCCTTAGTCAAATTTGCCCTTATCTCTTAAAGATTCTGAAGATAGATGCATGCATGCATGCCGTTGAATCTTTTTGTTTCAAAGAAAAGCTTTTGCTGCATTATATGAACTCTCTAATAATAATTGTTTACAAATGCCTTCAACTTTCTTCCACTCATTAGCATATGGCTTCTGTCTCAGTCATTATCTTCTTTGCTCTTCCTTAGCCTCATTCTCTAAATGCCATCTTCATTAGTCTGTCATATATATACCACCTATTAAATGGTTTCCCAAAGTACATTTTAGTCTATCTATTGACTATTATGTGAATTGCCCTCCTTATCACTTCAAATGCATTCTGCACTGTACGTTTGAAAATGTCAGCACAGCAATACAGACGAAGTAGCCTACCATTAAATTGGAGCTTCTTCGTCTCTTGGACATAATCTTTGATCTCGTCTATTTCTTTCTTCCTCTTTGAAAATGTAAGAGATCTCTTCAATCTTTCTTTCTCTTTCTATCGGTTAGGGATTTGTTTTTGGGGGTGGGTTTTTTTTTTTTTTTTTGTTCTTCAGATTTGGGTTACTAGTTTTTTTTAGTTTTTTTTAATGGTTTTTTTTAATTAACTTTCTTTTAATTAAAAAATAAATAATAAAAAAAATTTAAAATCAGGCCAAAACCACGTTGTATGTTTTGGGGCCTTAACAGCAGTCAGCAATAAAGGATGACAGTTTAATTGAGGATTGAATTGAAGGGTTTTGAAATTTTAAGGACTAATTAGAAAGATACTTTTATATACTTTTTTTTTTTTTTTTTTAAATTAAGATTGCACATTACACTTCTAAATTGTTTCATGCCAGTATTGTCATTATTCAATAAAAAAACTATATATATATATATATATATAGAGAGAGAGAGAGAGAGAGAGAGAGAGAGAGAGAGAGAGAGAGAGAGAGAGAGAGAGGAAATTATATTAAATGAACCATACATTTATCTTTATAAGTTTTTTAATTTGTCAATTAACATCTCAAACTTGTGAAATCAATTCAAATTGGAAGTCTCTATTTATCTTGATAATTAGAGAATTATTACGTCCACAACATTTTTACAATACTTTCACAATATTTTTACAATACTTTCACAACAAATTATAGACGGTAAGTTGTTATTGGTTCTAATTTAAAACTACCATCGAAATTACTTTTTGTCCACCAATATTGTAAAGTTATGATTTACAACTTTGTTTTTGTTGGGTTTAATTCTGTATTAAATTTGATTGTAATTGTTCAATCTTTTCCTTGTATGTTTGTGGGATTTAATGTAAGGGTTGAGTGTGAGAGTTTGAAGAAGAAAAGCTCAAGACAGAAAAGTTCGCGACTACCTCACAAGTGGACCTACTTGCAAAATGCCACGTGAACTACACATGCTGAAATTTGAACAGTCTATTCCAAGCTAGATTTTGCTAGTCACTTCGTGACTTGGCCAACTCGTGAGTGACTTGCAAAACCCTCTACCAGGATTTAAAATTGAGTCTTTCTCATTTCTTTTACATACACATATATAAACTCTCATTACCCAAGTAATTGTAAAGAGTCTTCGAGAGAGAAAACCTTAGCCAAACACTTGAGAGTTAGCAGATTGTATACCCACAATCATCTACACATCTCTCTTAGTTTTCCGCTACTCCTACCTCTCTAATTACAAATCCTTGAGAGGTTCTTAGCCCAAACACTTTCCTCACTCAATCTGAGAGTTGTGAGAAGTTTTGGTGCATATGGGAAGAATTGAAAGAAGCCAAGGATGGGGGATGCAATTTGGAGCTAATTGTGGAATCCAGATAATTAGTGAAGACATGGCTCGGTGAAGCCCGTTGGTAGCTGAAACTTGAAGGGTTCAAGTACATTAGGTAAATTAGTTTTGGAGGATCTTTTTGATATTCATGTACTCCAATTTTATTCACCAGTGGATTGATTTTGGCTTAGAGGGCCACGAAGAGTTTTTTTTTCAAGTACTTCGGTTTCCTATTCAATAACACATCTCGGTATTATCTTGTGTTTGCATCTCTCTTCCCATACTCTTTAAGCTTTACATATATTGTTTATTGTGCATGCTTATACTTTAGAGTGTTGTTCCAGTTTTATTATGATTCATTTACTCTTGTTCCGCACTTAGATAAGTAAAATAAAAGTAATTAAGCTGTGATTTAAATTTAGGGGGTCTAAACAAGCATTTCTACACTAATCGTGCTTTCAAATAACAACTTGTAACAAACTGTCATTTATAATTTGTTGTGAAAATGTTGTAAAAGTGCTATAGACATGACATTTTTCTTATTATTCATTTACATTATAATGTACAATTGTAGAGCCAAAACAATCTCTCTCTCTCTCTCTCTCTCTCTCTCTCTCTCTCTCTCTCTCTCTCTCTCTCTCTCTCTCTCTCTCTCTCTCTCTCTCTCTCTCTCTCAATGGCCACTAAATTGATTGATGAATAAGTCTTCCGTAAAACACAAGATTTTATTAACAAATTCTAGCTTTTATAAGTTTATTTCCTGTCATAATAACTTAAATGAATAATAAAGATGGATAGATGCCTTAAATTGGAACGATTTTATTAATTTGGGACGTTACTTGACAAAATCGTCAAATCTGATACCTAATCTAAAATATGATATAAACTTTGGATTTTTATATATCTAATTTTATTTACCCAAAAATAATGTATATATTCGGACCATGCACCGTTGGATCACGTTGCAAGGAAGGGAGTCCAAGTTCTAATGGGCCGGTTCAAGTAATCTAGTAGCAATAATAGGCATATGGGCCATTGCTTTAAATAAGTTGATGTGATGATCAGAAGGCTATAGAAAATAAGTTAATGTGAGCAATCCACTTTAAAAGCAGAAGCGTGCACTTCAATGAAATATTTGCATATTTATTCTAAACTGGCCCTACAATCCACTTGAAAAACAGAGACTAGTTCCTACATTGAATAATTATTCCTTTTTTGATAGCATCTCAGCAAGGACTTTTAAGGCTTATGCTTTTTGCTTCTTTCTAATTGCTATGTATAAACTGATGGAGAACAAATTCAAAAGCTACTAACAAGGTTTCATAATTACAATGGAAAGGTTAGCCTGTAAGTACATGTCATAATGTGGTTCTTACACAATTGTTGGAATGCCATGTTGTAGATGTATCTAGTCAAGAACGAGGCCTTTTAATTATCCACACTAATACGTATGACCAACATGCTAGTTGCAGCATTTTCTGATAACAACAATACCTACCATTCATGTATATAAAATCATGCACAAATCAGTCCTTAGCAAGGCATAAAGAAATTTTAAACCAAGATGATGTCTTTTCTTGGCGAAAAAGGCACACATTGTCTCTAGACTTTGAACTAAACAATATTTACAAATAAAATCAATTCACTCAATTTTAGAGCTTTTACCCTTCATATAGTGCAATCTTCAAGGTACAAAATTTAGCTTCCCTATTAAATAGAAACTAGTCGCAAACCCGCGCATAGCGTGTGATAATTTTTTTAGAGTTATCTCATAAATATATATATATATATATATATATATATACATATATTATTATGTGTGTTGTTGTTGTTGTTGTTGTTGTTTTACTATTGTCTATGTAACTTATGTAAAATTCTTATATGATAAAATTATCCAAATCATGCTATATAATAAAATAATATTATATTCTTTATAATGCAATAGGATAACATTTAACAATTAGAGGGAACAAAAAAGAAAAAAATTTTAAACACAAAACTAAATTGCATCAACTCAAAGTAGAGTTATTAAAAATACAAAAAATTAATAACCTAAAGTAGAGATGCAAGAAAAATAAAAAACCCACCAAAAATTGAGAGAGAGAGAAATAACATTTTTTGTGATGAAAAATTATGCATAGAAATAGAATAGAATAAAAATAATTTTTATAATAAGAGGATAAGAATAAGAAGAAGAAAAAAAAAACACACACACACACACACACACACACACAAAGATAAAGGGAAAGATAAAGAGTGATATTAAGGTAGAGGGTAGTGGAGAGATGAAAATGTGAGAGGCATGTTGGAGAAAGTGTAAATGTTTAAAAAAAAAAATGAGTACGATTTTATAAGGAATTTTTTATTATGTATTTAATTAAAACATTATGTGTTTAATTTTTAAAAATTAAAAAAAATGAGAGAAAATATTAATAATTTAATGACATGGAGGATATGGTTGAATTTAAATGGTCAATTGTTGTAGTGCTATTGATTGTAGCTTGAATATCTATATATATATATATATATATATATATATTGCAACATGAAAAATGATAAACCCTATCCATATAACTAAATTAAAGTTGCTTTATGATGTTGAGTTAGCAAAATAGCAAAATGAATTGGTGGTTACTAGAAAGCTAAGCTTTTTTTTTTTTGGAAAGAATAAACCTGAAAGTTGAACATGAATTGTCTTGTTTTATTGCTTGTCATTTGGGTGACATTGAAGCCTCACATAAATTAATGGAGCCTCATTAGACCTATCAACCATTATAGCACTAAAGAATACCAAAAACAAAAACTTAGAATAACCAGTACTTACCCTTTGCAAGTCAACAGGCTACATAAACAATCTAACGTACATCATTTCCCAACAATGTTTCAACTCACCACATGGTAAAATAATCATGCAAATGAATTTTGAAATATCCATTTAATGTTTTAGTCAATGGTACGTAGCTTTTAGGAAAAAAATATGTAATAGTGGTAAATTAAACAACACTATTCAACTACTCAAATTTATTACGATACAAGAAGAACATGAATGCATTATGGACCCTTTTATTCCTTATGGCCCATACAAAATTTAAACTATTGGAATTAAGAAGAAATAGATTTCTAAATATATAAATAGAATAATTTTTGTTAGGAGTTAATCACTACAGATGAGGAGAGAAAATAAAATCATATGAAAAGATAACGTATCAAGTCTAAAAGGAATTTCATAGAACAAATGTCATGTTGTACAAAAATAACATATATAGAACAACTAAATAGGTGAATTCAAAGCAATCCAAACTAAGAATTTAAAGAAAAACACATTTAATAAAATTAACAATTAAAGACAGAAAAAAAAAAAAAAAAAAAACTTAAATCACAAAACTAAATTGCATCAGCTCAATATAAAGTTCTAAAGAACACAACAATTTATCAACCTAAATCAAAATGAAAGAAAAATAAAAAAATCCATCAAAAAATTGAGAGAGAGAGAGAGAGAGAGAGAGAGAGTTTTTTTGTTTTGTGAGGGAAAAGTATGTAAAGAATGGAAAAGAGAATGACAAATTTACAGTAAGATGTTGTAAATAAGAAATGAAAAAAAAAAAAAAAAAAAAAAAGGAAGATGAAGGGAAATATGAAAAATGATATTAAGGTACAGGGTAGTGGGTAGTGAGGAGATGAAAAGGTAAGGAATAGAGAAAAGTTGGAGAAAGTGTAAATATTTTTTTAAAAAAAATACATGTTAAAAAAATTATAAAAAAATTGGAAAGGAAAGTGATAATAACGTGAATGTTGATGTGACTTAACTGGAACATAGCAAAAATAAATACACTTCAGCTTTTAGATATATATAGATAAATAAATAAAAAAAAGTAACTAACAATTAAGAGATATCTAAGCACAAATTTTGATCATAAAGAGACACAAAGACATTAGGAGGCATGTAAATTGGTTCAGCTAGTGGAGCAAACTGGTTATGAGCATGCAAGATAATTTATCTCCAATTTTCTTACAAGCCAAATTATGAAATGCATAAATCTATAATTTGTAATTAGATAATTGATCTCCAATTTTTTCACAAGCCAAATTATGAAATACATAAATCTATAATTTGTAATTAGATAATTGATCTCCAATTTTTACTTGATTCATGCCTACATCCACGGGTGCAAGCAACTAATGTTTTAAGTCTATGAAAAATAGAGTTTACAGGGCGGAGCCAAGAATTTTGGTTTGGGGGGGCCAAGTTGCAACTTTAATATATTTATCAAGACAACCCCCACATACACATATACACACTTTTTTATTATATACACATACTTTTTTATTTGATTAGTTATATATATACACACACCAAACAACAACAAAAAGAACTTAGTAATTTCAATCAAAATTATGTTTGGTGGCAATTTTTCATAAAATAAAATTCATTTTTACTATTTTTATAGTGAAATTCTTAAAAAATTTCATTTTCGATACAAATTATCAAATTTTATACTAAAGAAAGTAAAAAAATTTTCAATTGAACAAATGAAATTTTCAAAAACATGAATGATCCAAAACTTGGAGGAATAAGTTAGGCTTTAAACATATTTGAAGCTATCTTGCTCTAACCCATTATGTAGTAAATAAAGGGACATTTCATGTGTGGTTTTAGTGACAGCATTTTTTTAATGAGTCAATGACTTATTAATTGTCACATAACTGGTTAAAAAAATATAGATTCAAATATGTTTGGTGCCAAACATTGTCAAATATTTAACAAATATAAGAGCATATTTTACAATAAAAAATAAAATTGTGAAAAATAATGTTATGCCTCTATAATTATTAGACAATTTTTTTTAAGAGCATCATTGGACTAAATCAAATATTTGGGGGGGGAACTTTGGGGGGGTAGAATCTTATTTTGTTAAAAAAAAATATTATAAAACATTTTAAAAAAAAAAATTTTACCCTATATATATAATATATTTTTGATTTATTTATTATTATTACTATTTGAATAAAATATGCTTGAAGTCACATATTATATATTAATATGGAATAAGAATGAATGGTGAGGTACATTTTCTCAAAACAATAATCAAATAATTAAGGTTTAAACTTTAAAGTGCTTTCATTAGACGAATAAAAGTTTTTTTAAAAAAAATTCTTTTTAAATAAGTCAATTCTCCAAGGTAACAAATTTTATACCTCAATCACCATTTTAATCATAATTAATTATGACATAATTAAACACATAACCAGTTTACCCCACACAAATTCATGGCAGGTCAATTACTCAAAAAATTAAAAATTGAAAAAAAAAAAAGAAGCTAAAAACATAGTAGCATCACTATTATAGCTTTAAGCAATGCTATAGAATTTAATTTAATTTTATTTAAAAAAAATTGGCATTTATTGAAAAAATAGATATTGAAGGCATTTACCATTAGCAGAATATTTAATGAAATGTCTACAGTTTTGTTGTCAACTGAATCTACAATCCACTTAAATATATAGATTGACGCCAACATGTAATAATCATTCCCCTTCCCTTCAATAATATCAGTTTAACAAGGATTTTTGGAGAACTTAAACCAATGGGTTAAAGGCAATGCTTTTGCTTTTGATTTCTCCTGCATGTTTGTTGGTATGCTACTATATAGATATGTAGAATATGTAGTGGTATCTAATTGAGGACAGAGCACTTCAATGATATCCACACTGCACAGAAGAATAAACTATAACATGCTAATTGCATCTGTTGCACTTGAACATACTATGAAAAAAACAGTTCTTACAAAGCTCTTATATATCTATCTAGCAGTCATAACATAAATCATCGATTTTTAGACCAAGATAGTGCCTCTTCTTTGCAAAAAAGGTCTCACTGTTTGTCTCTAGAGCTTGATCTAATCAACATTTATAATCAATTGGTTCAGCTTTATAGCTCTTTTCCTCTATATAGGGCAAAACTTTGAGGTACAAAAATTGTGCTTCCTAACCAAATAGAAAGAGGTAAGAAAATTACACCTGACAATTAGCAAATATCTATTTACAAGAGATATTGAAATTTTTTAGGCTGATAAATTGGTTCAGTAAGTGGAACTAAATGATAATAGGAAAGCACAGAAGATAATTGATCTCCCGATTATCAAATGCATATATCTGCAATTTGCAGAGATTGAATTAGTATATTCATAAAATTCCACTACATGGAGCTTGATTTACAAGTACTTTTCAACCAAGTACATATATAAACATGGACTCATCAAAATGCACAAATAAAATAAAGAAATTATGGATGCCTTAAACTTAAGGAGATAAAATGAAAAACTCATTGTATAGCTCACAGCAACACTAAACATACTTAGAATTGCAAAATTCATCCAAAGAAATGGGAACAAAAAGGAATGAAACAAAATCAAGCTTGCAAGTTTTCTGCCAATGAAATAACCAAAAGATAAAGGGGGAATAGATTCCCTTTCTAAATGACTAGCAGGAGAAAGGGATCAATAGAAGAGATCTATTGACATAGTAGAAGTTTTAATGTCAATTTTTTGTAGTGTAGAGAATAATAATGGGTTTATGTGAATATAAACAGAAAAATAGAAGAAAGAATCATACAAGAAGACAAAGATTTACGTGGTTCAGCCTTAGGCCTACATCCACAGGCGGTGTCAAGAAAGTTTCACTAAGAAAATAAGGAGATTACAAATGTGATATAAAGACACTCTCATAGAACCCTAACTCCAAATACATTCAAAGAACTCTCACTCTCTCAGTTGACAAGAGCCAAGGGTGAAGATATTTACATAAAGAGCCCATATATATACAGTACCCCAAGTCAAGGTGTAGTAGAAAAATTATTCAAATCCTAAACCAAGTACAGTACAAAACCAAAAAGGAATAGAGTCCAAGCCAAAGTCAACAAAAGGAGTCCAAGTCAGATACGGCTCAAATTTGACTTTCACACTTGACATTGGTGGTTGAATTCCTAACTTAAGAATATCCCTCCCAGTTGGGGATAGAGAAGCTCTTCTTGATGGTTGTTAGGTCTTTGACTACATGGAACAAACAAGAACTCCTTCAATTGCTTCCTTCATCTACTAATTCTCATTCTCTTCTTGGTTTAAAATCAAATTTATATCTGCTCCAACATGATACCTAAACATTTTTCTAGACATAGAAGTCTATCATAAGACAATATGCAAGTTATGCAGACGCAGTCAACCAAATACAAAACCAAAAATTGATGTTTTTCTTTTATTATATCCACTTACCCTTATTTTCCATTCTACTGCACAAAAGCACAAGTCCTCCAAGGTGGTGGACTTCACAGTGCTATGAGATGACATTTGTTGCTCATCATCTAATCTGCAAAAAAAGAGTAACCTGGCATTTGTTAGGACAAAACTTAATATTGGATGAATAACAAATGAAATTCATTAATTGTGTTAAGTCCAATTAACATATTGAAAATTCTGAGTTGATCAGTGCCTAACAAGAAATGCATTCAAATAAGGTTAGCTAATTGCACATGTGGTTAAATTTCCACTCTCGTGGAAGAAGAAAGAACTCAAACTCATAATCAATGCTTAAACAAAATAATATGGAACTTCATTCAAACATTCACATGGTGATTATCTTAAGAAATATTTTGAAAATCTTGTGGGTGAAAATAACAATAATGCAAATTGTGTAATTGAATGCTATATGAGGCTTTTGTTTCCTCAAGTTAGTGAGTGCAAGTACTTATACTTAAAATTTTATCCATTAAGCAAAAATAACTTCTTTCTCACAATATCTAGAAAGCATATTTCACACATTTATCAACCAATCAAAAATTTCTAAGATAAACAATCCATTCTGATGTTTAAATGTGAGAGAAACTAACCACCAAGGAGGACCAATAAAATCTCCAGGTACTGCAAACTAACCACAGATAGTCTGATCACTGGAAAAATCCTTGGCGGGAAAAAAAAACTCTCTAATCCACTTGTTAATTAGTTGAGACAATAAGAATTCAGAAGCCCATTTTTCCATGGGTTTTGAAAAGCTGCTACCAGAGAAAATTGTTGTGGAAAACCTTTGCAGTCATTTGTGCAGCAATTTTATTTGGCATAATGGGAACATTTCATAATTTCTAGTAAGAAAAAATGTCAAATAAGAGTTAGGTAGAAAACTAGGAGCTTCATTTGAATGAATTGACACAAAGCCCTACCTTCTCCTTTAATGCAAATTTCTGTCCAGAAAAGTGTTGATATATCTAACTTGATTCATAGAATGAAACTTCTGGAACATGTGCCCAATTCCAATACTCACCGATACAAGAACCACTACCAAGAAAGTGAATATAATTGAAACATTAAATGAGCAATATGAAGAGAGGAGTTCCTATTAGTAACAATATTGTATTCATAATTTTACTTGCAAACCCAAACAATTGGAAGAGCACTCATTTGTTGTCTTTTGTTTGATAGCTATAGTTATTTACCAATCATTTTTTTTTTTTTTTTTGGGCTTAATAAAAATTTTATTAAAATGAATGGACCTCTACCCATACAAGCAGCAGAAAACCTCTAAAGAATTACAAGCTAAAATGTAAATGATCAACAAAGTCTACAAAAGAGAAGGAACTGTAGCTCTGTCAATGCCGGTAGTCCACTAACTGCACTCATAAAAACAGCCAAATTTAGTTTAAGAGTAGACAACTCAATGCCATTAAGCATGCAATTATTTAGCACTCCATTTAAAGCCTTGTGAAAACGGAGTTCTGTTATTGAGACTAGAAGGCGCTAGATTCAAGTGATATGCCATAGGCGTCATAACCATAATTGTCCATTGGTGGATTATTTTGTATGCCAAGCGTACTTAAGAATGTAAGGCAATTTCAAAGATGAAAGCAAATGTCATGCTAATGAACCGAATGCACTCACCAAGAAATCGTTGTTCATGGAAAGTCTAAGGAGCTATCCCACTGGAAAATTATTTAGTTTCCCTGCAAAACAGCTAGTCACTTGAACATGGATCCTGACAATGCTAATCTCTTATTTTCTTTAGTAAGTTGTAAATCAACCCCTTTTCTGTCAGAGCAAGTTCAGATGGTATTCTCATCGAAATACATGGATCAAGTCTGGACCTTGCACAATATGTATTTTCCCTGCAAAACAACTAGTCACTTGAACATGGATCCTGACAATGCTAATCTCTTGTTTTCTTTAGTAAGTTGTATATCATCCACTTTTCTGTTAGAGCAAGTTCAGATGGTATTCTCATCAAAATACATGGATCGAGTCTGGACCTTGCACAATATGTATTTTCCCTGCAAAACAGCTAGTCATTTGAACATGGATCCTGACAATGCTAACCTCTTATTTTCTTTAGTAAGCTGTATATCAACCATGTATTTTCTCTTATTTTTGTTTAATTTGTGAGTTGCCTGCAAAGATGATAAATGACTATTTTCCCTCAAGAAACGTTCCACTTATATTGAAGTTGTGCTAATATTTGAACTAGTTAACTAAAAATACCAACATTCACAATAGGAGTGATAAACTCAATTAAGAAAGATGGAACTTTTAACAGTGATGGCCAATAAGAATGAATAAAATTGATCAACAGCCCTTTGATGTGGGAACCATCATGATCCTGTACAAGAATTATAGTTAAAATTTTATATTTGTTGAAGGCTGTCCATGTGCCTTGTAGAAAGAATTGTAAGCATAAAACAAGAACAAAAAAAATAAGAGAAACGTAAGGCGCACCTGATCAGTCATAATCATCAAATGACCATATCTCAAAGATTTTACATTGGTGTATTCTTTGTGCTGCTGAAGTCCAAGAATCTACTTTATGTACCCAATTTCTTTATTCTCAGTGAGCTGTTTAGCAGTGGCTACCCTCACATTGAGCAATTTACCTCGCAATGGGAACACACCATAGTAATCTCAACCCACAGCAGCAAGCCCAGCCAACTGTAATAGAACGAATAACGTCAAAAATCATACAAAGTGAAACCCAATAGAGCTAACTTTAATGCTAAAATACTCTGCACAATGACACAACAACTTACTGCAAGAGCCTTAGCTGAATCTCCTTCAGTTAAAATCAAGGTACATTTATCAGATTCCTTCCTTCCTGCTTTGTTAGCATCGTCTAGTTTTTCAATACCATGAATCTTCTCTGTCTTTGTTCCATCACTTTTCTTAAGATCTTTACTCTGCTTAAAAGTTGCCCATGATACGAGACTGTCTACAATTCCAGACTTGGATGTAAAAACAAGTGGTTAATAAGAATCACTCTCCACTATTTGAATGGTAACATACTAGTGTCTACAACAATTAAAAATAAAGTGAAACGAACTATTCTTCAGAAAATCTTGTGAAAGCTCACACTTGGACCCAAAACTGCGTTGACGAAGTGTCAGAGTTTCTTTAGTTTGAGAATCAAAAGCAGGGTTGTCAATATGAGCGTTGACAAAAACCCACAAGTAGTTCTTCACGTTATGGGCTTTGATGTTGGCATTCTTGTTTTTCTTATTTACAAAATTCATTATATGGTTTGTAATTTGATTAGTGATATAATCAACGTGAGTTCCACCCTTGGTTGTGGCAATCGAATTCTTAAAGTTGACCTGGTTAAAAAACCAAAAAACCATGTAAGTCTCACACAATTGCAATTTCAATTGACTCATTATTCCCTTTGCTTCAAAAGACCTAGGTACCTGTTGAAACTGCCCGTCACTAAGATTCACGCATATCTCCCACCTATCACTAACTTTCACATGATAGCTGAGGAAACAAATGATTCTAGTAAGCAATTATTACTATGAAGGGGAAAAATGCAAATAAAATAGAAACATTCAGAGTTTCATAGAAAGAACCTTGGAGGTTTCTCAGGTATAGATTTAGCAGCAGAATCTAAGTAGAGATTAACATAATCAGTAAATGATTTTACGGGGACCCGAGTTCCATTGAGTTCAACCTTCACAGACTTCCCAAGGCACCCAGCCAAGTCAAATACCTGCTTTTTCATCAGCGCAACCACATTGTCCTCAAGATAAGTCATGTTAAATTTTGCCAAGTTGGGCTTAAATGAAACCTTAGTCCAGTTCTCACTCTCTTTGCACTTTGAAATGACTGGCTCAGATTTCGTTCCCATGTTGTTGGAAAATACCTTCAGATCACCAAAACCATTTTACTAAATTAGCACATTGATGGAATGCTATTTTTTTCAAAGGAAAAAGACTTAATCTAGAACAGGATGCTAAATTTGCTTGACAAAATATCTATGAACTACATTAAACGATAAATTTCAGTGACCAATATTATGTCTCCACAAAGTGAACAGAACTCTGAACCATATTAGGTAATAAAATACCCACAAATCTATGAATTATTAACATTTTAATTATAATATAATCACTAAAATAACCCATGAAACCCAGAACCTTGTGCATATGCATCTAGACGAGAACCCTTCTATAACTACACAACAGTAATACTTTTGTACAGTTTTTTTCTTTTTATTTGATAAATAATCCAAGACTAGAATAAAAAAACAGGATCAGAATTCTCACTGTAATAAACAATAACAGAAATTCACAGATATCCAAGACCATTCATTCAGAAACATATTAAATCCTAAATTCCCAGTTGAACCAAAAGACTGATTGAAAAAACAAAGGAGTTAATCAAAAATTGGCCCATGTCACATAACCTAAAATTGTATCAGTTCCAAGAATGAATCAAAGAAAACAAAGAACAACCACTAAACAAGCTGAAACCCTAACTAAATCCATCATGCGCCAAAAACTCATTCAAACAAATCAAACACCATGAATCGTCACAAACCAGCTAAACCATATATGCCACCAAAACAAAGTCCAAGAATCCAAATCCAGCACCAAGAAAACTCTAAAATGTCCAACAGTCCCAAAATCCCAAAAATTGAAATCACCAACCCCAACTCATAACAACCAAAACCATATCCAAGAACCTAAAACCCTAAAATTCCAACAAAGAAACACATAAATAAACAGAGATATTGCATCAAAATCAAGTCCAAGAATCCAAATCCACCCCTAAAATTGTGAAATCCAAGTGCAGCACCAAGTGAAATCCACCCCTAAAATTGTGAACTTCTAGAACACCAAATGTAGCACTAGCACCTTTCTTTTCAATTAACAACAAGATACTAAACAAAACAAGGAGGAAATGCAGAAATTATCTTTTATTGACAAAATAGTTCTTAGCAACTTAACTTAAATTTTGTGAATTTTTTTTGTGGTTGTCATCATCAATTGTAGATACTACGCAACACAAAAAGGAATAAACACAGATACTACACAACAAGCTAATTACTCTACTGTAGATGTATACGCTAGATTTACTCCTCCCCACAAACATTACCACAATATCACCAAGTGCCAATTTTGACACTATTTAAAAATTACACGGAGAGAAACCATGGCATCCAGATACGCCAACTAATCAACTCAGTTTGAGATACCATGATATAAATAAGAAATAGATAAAAGGAAAATCCACATATTTTGTTGAGTTGTAGAGAAAAAAAATACTAATACCATTGAGTTGTTGCTGAAACCAAAAAGTTTTTCATTAAGCTCCATTTCTTGGAGAGAACAAAGAAGAAATTTTGATTTTGATTTCTATCAAGGACAGGGAAAAAACAATGATATGTAGACATAAGTTTTCTTACCACTGAATTGGATCTCCTTCCAACTCTAGGATGTAACAAATCTTATGGAAAACCTCACATACTTCCTTTTGCATCTTTGTGGTAAGATGGGACACTGATGAATTCCCAGTATCTACAAATCTTTGGGAAATCCTCACTGGTAAGGGCACAAATATCAGCGGCGAATCCACCTCTCCAATATCCTGCATTGCTTCATGCTTCATTCTCCTAAAAGTGACATACCCACCTCAAAAATAAATAAAAATTACCATTCAAAAAGAAAATTTCCACAATCAACAGATGAGAGATAGAAAGAGTGCTAACCATTAGTCAAGAGAATCATGCAGAGAGGAAGTGCACATTTAAAAGCATTGATTGAGATGGGGCCTCGCCTTCACCTTGTAAGCCAATTCCAGAAAATTGTAAACATATATAAATAGAATGAAGTTTCAAGATGTGCTAAATCCCTCACTAAATGATAGGTCTCCTAAAAAAAATGAAATTTTTTATTAAAAACTGAAAAATGAGGAAGGACTATTTAGTATCAAGATTGTGTTTTACAGATACTGAAATAAAATTAGGATGAAATACAAAAATTACTCTATTAATTCAGATACTAAACTGTCTATCATTATTTGAAGAATGGCTACTAGATTTGATTCTTCTCACAATATTACCCGATATCATCTTGTACCATTGATCCTTTACTCTGTTTATAAAATAGATCAACTCAGTTCAAAATACAAAGATGTAATTTGCCAAAATGAAGAAATAGATTTGGGAAAATTCAGTCTTTTTCCTAATATGGGAAGTCATAAATTAAAGAATGAAAATCCTATGAGCATCTAAAAGAGGAAAAAAGAAAAGAGATATTACCAGTGAGTTTGTTGACTTGTTGGGCAATTGCAGCACCAAAAGGTTTGATTAAGCTCCAAATCCTAAGAGTAGGCTCTTCTTCTGAAATTTAATTACCAGGAAATTTAGTGAAGAAGAAGAAATTGGATTTTTGATGTTCTATCAAGGACTGGGATAAAAGAGAGACCTAGAAATTGGATTTTCGATTATACGTAAGTTTGGGATGTGCGCAATCTTACTCCAATCTTCACCCGCTTCCGTTCCGCATCTTTTTGATAAGATGGGACATTCTTGAATTCGCAGTGTCTGCAAAGAGGTAAGGTTACAGATCCACTCCGGTATAGCCGACAAACTTGGACATTTTTCAATCCAAAGGCCTTGCAAAGAGGTGAGATGTTGAATCCCTACCGGTAGAGTGGCCAAATTTGGAAGGTTGTAGAGCACTAGGTTGCGAAGGCTCTGAAGGCCTTGCCATTCCATCTCATATCTAACGTTTGTTAAATCAAACTCTTTATAACCAACAACTGTCAAATTCTGAAGGGAAGTGAGATGTCGAGAGAGAGGGAAAGGACCATCTATCTCTAAATCTTGAAGAGAAATGAGGTTGCACATCAACTCCTTGGGCAGAGTTCCCTCCATATTCCAAATTGTCATGGACTTCAATTTGGAGAGAGGGATGAACGAGGAAGTGGCAAGTGTAGAAGAAGAAGAGGTTGATGTTGCTGCTATTGATGTTAGGTTCTTTGGGGTTGCCGTGTTTATCACCTCCATTCTTAGTGTTTGCTCCAATGGCTTCAAGCTACATTTACTCAGCATTAGCTCTTCGAGATATGGAAATAGAGGTAAGGATATCAGCTTAGGGCATGCCTCAATACCTAAGAGGGAAAGATGAGGAAATGAAGGCAGTGAATGATTATGGAACTCCTCAACAGAATCCCTCTGTCGTTGCCACCATCCTTTTAGATTAGGGCAATATTCAATTCTGAGTTGCTCTAGAGATGGGAGGAATAAAGAATCAGAGAACTCCCTATTGTTTTCTCTCTCTGATATGTACTCCAAATCATTCATTCGCCTTAGATAGAGAGTTTTGAGAGAATGAAATTGATCCAACGGTGGCAGATGTTGGCATCTGTTACAGCCATCTAAGGAAAAATTTACAAGATTTGAAAGCAATGGAATCCCACTCGGAATTTTCACTCCCCCGTATCTAATTAAACACAATTCTTGAAGATTTGAAGGTGGGCCGTATGGGAGCAAGGCTACAAGTGACTCTTCATCATACCCAACGTTGGACTCATTCACGTCATTTTCTTTTATCCACCGTAACGTCAAGCCTTGAAGATGTATTTTCTCTTTCATATTTGCATCCTTAGATTCTAATGCAGCTTCTTTCCCGTGTCTCAATCCCCTAATCGCTAGTTTTCCTCTCAGCTTGTTTAGCCCGTTGAGTTCCTTCAATCCACCGTGGCACCTGAAGTCCAAACAGCTATTCTGACTCATCACAAACTGTGACAATGTATGAAGCTTAGTTAATTGCCCCAATCCACGTGGCATATGAGTCAAATACAATTCCCCATCAATATATGTGAGGTCGACTAATTTGCTAATATCTCTAGGCAATTCTCTAATTTCACAATCAAAGAGTCTCAGTGTTTGCAAATTATACAATCTTGTGATGGAATTAGGAAGTATCTTGATGGGATTATAAGATATATCAAGATACCTTAAATGCTTTAACTTCCCGATGGAACTTGGAATTGTTTTAATATTCAAATGATGTAGATCCAACAAGCGTATGAACTTCAAACTTGAAATAATTGCATTACAAGTTGACTTATCCAAGCTTACATATGAATATACTAATTCACTTGGCAAATGAAATGTTCTTATCCTTCTTGCTTTATACAATGAGGCTGGAATTTTCGATGATAAGAGAAATGTTCTATCAAATGACACGTGACGAGTTTTCTCATGAATATCTTCCTCTTTTGAATAAAAAGTGGCGCTATCAGATGCTGCTACTGATTTTGCAAGATCATGCATAAGATCGTGCATTTTAAATCGTAACATATTGCCTTTTCCATCTTCTTCAACTTCCTGAAAGAATGATCTCCAAAGTAAATCCATAAAATAGTCATGACCAATATCTTCCAAGCATTGATTTGGACTTGAAGACCTAATGAACCCTTGCGCCATCCACATTTTAATCAATGTTGGTTTATGAATTTCGTAATCCTTTGGAAATAAACAACAATAAGCAAAGCACTGCTTCAAATACGATGGAAGATGATCATAACTTAATTTAAGTGTTTGCAGGATGTCAGCTTCTTTCAAAAGATCACTATTCTTAATTGACAACCAATCTCTTTCAGAATTTTTAAAATATAATAGACTTCCTATACTCCTTATGGCGAGAGGGACTCCTCTACACTTTTCAATTATTTCCATTCCAATTGACTTGATTCTTGGATTCTTTGGCTCTTGACCATTTTCAAAAGCCATTTGCTTAAATAAAATCCAAGCATCATCTACATTTAAACCATTTAAAATGTATTGTTGCTGCATAGTTTGTACAATCTTTGCAACCTTCTCCTCACGTGTTGTCACTAAAATTCTACTGCCTTTTGCACCACTGATTAAAAGATTTTTTAAACTAAGCCATTTTTCACGATTATCATTCCATACATCATCCAACACAAGTAAGTATCTCTTTCCATCAATTTCTTTCTTAAGCTCCTCAACTAGAGTGTTCATTTCAAGGATTTTTGGTTTTTCATTTTTTGCACACTCCATAATTTTCTCAACAATTACTCTTACCTCAAAGTCATCAGAGACACACACCCAAAATTTTTGGTCAAAATGTTTCCTAAATTCTTCATCATTGAATACAAGTTGAGCTAACGTGGTTTTCCCTAACCCTCCGATTCCAACAATCGGAAGAATCGAAACATTCTCCTCAACATTAGAATCCAAAAGCATTCCTATAACAGCCTTTTTATCATTCTCTCTCCCAATAACAGTTTCAGCACATACAAAAGAATGAGTCTCTCTCGCCCTATTCCTAACTTGTGTCTCCTCAAGACGCTCCTCCAAGTGGAATAGCTCCCTATCCCTTCCTATGGTATCTAGCCTCTCCATCATTGCCTTAACTTTATGAGCCATTTTAAGTGCATATGCATGAGGGTTCGATTTGGAAAAGTAGATGCATACCTTGTCGGACATGCTCATCATCACTTCTCGTTGTAAAGCTTCAGTGGAGATGTCATCCAGTAAATCATCTGCATCATAAATGGCATCACTCAACTTTTTCAGCCACTCTTTGACTTGATTGGTCTGCTCCTTCTTCTCTGCATCCAAGAGCACAGCCTTGATTGTGGAAACCCTCTCCCCAAGTCTTGCAATCTCGTCTTTGACACCCCAGAGTAGTCCAAGCTCTTGGACTGCTAGGTCGCCTGTTTTCTCGATGATTCGCGCAGCAACATCAAACAGAACTCCTTCCGCCATTTCTTGCTGTGAATCGAATGAATACTATCTTCGTGAGAACAGTGGTAAGGTCAGAATGATTTGTGAGATAAAATGGACTGGGTAAGATTATAAGACTTGGACTTGAGTGCTTGCTTGGATGATAGTAAGACAAATGCATATTTTCCAAAGTTGGCTTCGTAAGTCATGATTCCCTAGTCTAGGCAAAGACAGTGGGTTCTTTTTTTGTTAGACTATTTTTATGTAATTTTGGCTTATGATTTAAGAATTTCATAGAATTTCTGTTTAAGTGTATTGCTTAAATTGGTTGTTAAGACCTCACTGAAGGACAAGACTAAACTTTGAATACTTGATTATATTTCTAGTTTAGGATTGAGCCTAAAGAGAAAGTGGCCTTGAATTGAAGTCTTCAGATATATAAAATAGTTAGAATGAGCCACGAAATTTAGCGTGCGTACGACCCCTGCACTGAAAGGAAACCGCGTGGACTGAAAGGAAACCGCGTGGATCTCAATAATGGTGATTTGGTGTTCACCGCATTAATTAAGAATTTATTTCTTGAAGCAATATTGCTGATTTAGTGTAATGAGAAATTGCAATTATTGTGTCCTCTTAAAACCAATTAAAAACATTATGGTTTAAACTTTTTCTTCTTCTTTTTTTTTTTTTTTGTCTTTTTAAGGTCATCTTCTTTTTGGTGGATAAGTGGATTTAAAGAAAAAAAAATCATTTGAATAAAATCTTCTCTCCCAATGTGAGTATTTTTCTTTTGGATAAAATGCAAAAATTATCCTTTAGGTTGGGGTTAATTTATGTCAAAGTACAATGTAGAATTCCGATTTGCTCCATAAAACCAATGACACTGAACATTATTTGAAAATTCTTCTTCTCCCCAATATTTCTTTTCCATTTATCTACTACTATTAGAAGGGAGTAGAAGACTTAAAAAGATTAGGAAACTGTCAAATGATGTTAAGTGTTGCTTGGATTTATAGAATAAATTGAATAGTTTTGCAAGTTTTGGTAGTACTTGATATTAGCTCTACCTCAATGGTGATTTTTGTATTTTACCCTTTATTTATGCTCTATCAAGTATCAATTGTGAACCATATAGTCTATCTTTTTTTTTTCCAGGTATAAAAGGAGAAGAAAAAAGATCATATCTATGACACTTTAAAAAAAAAAAAAATTAAAGATCAAATCTATGACATTGACATGCTATATTTAAGCCAACCTCTTGGTATTTTAAGTTGAGAGTTGAGATATTCAAGATTCAAATCTTCTATTCCTGGTTGTAACCATCATTTTATTCAAAAATAAAAATTAAAACAAGAAGACTAGGACTCAAGTTCTATTTCTTTATTTTTTTTCCACAAAAAAAAAAAAAAAATCAGGTTCTATAGGTAATTTTATTCCTCAGTTACTACTGGAAATTGATGTGCAAATCAAGGGTCACATATCTTTCTTTTTTTCTTTTTTCTTTTTTTATGGGAAGGGTCACATTTCTTGATAAAGCTGAGTAGAGCGGAAGAGTATTCTGTTATGATAGAGTAATACTACTAAAATTATAAATTTTTTCTATAATTTTTATATGCAAATCTTATAAATTGGGATGTTGACTTTTTTCCCCTAAATCATCAGCTTTTATATACCAAATAAAAAGCTAATGAAAAAATTATTATTATAGCTGCGTTTGGATCACATCTCACGTCTGCTGCGTTTGTGTGTGTGTGTGTGTTTTTTTTTTTTTTTTAAGTCCAGGACCTGTTGCACTGTTCATGTTCCATGAACAATGATTTCATTAATGAATAGTAACCAAAATATATTTTTTTATTATTTTTATTTTTGAACAAAATAAGCGGTATTCAAATGCACACTATATATATTGACGTGATACGAATCACATTAACTGTAACATCAATTTTTTTAGTCAGATTAATAATAACTTTAGCGTATATGTTGAGGCTGCCGATGGTGAACAAGACGGTGATTGATGGAGGATCTAACTTTCAAATGATTGGAATGGTTGTTAGCATATGTTGTGAGATTTTGACATTGAACCACACTGCCTCTATATATACATAAATAATAAAAAGTCTGTGGATCAAATTTTTTATAAACAAAAACCATTCTATCCATTTAACTCAAATAATATAATTTCAACTCTAATTTATTAATTACTAGCATTAATTTTTTAAAGGTAAAAAATTTTAATCGTAATGTTTACTATATATAAAAAAAGAATGAGTTAGTCAAACAACTCATGATTTTATTACTTTATAAGACCTCCAAAAATAAAAGCAAATGTAGTGTCAAGAACCAAATTACAAGGTTCTTTTAATTATAAGCCACAACCAAATAACGAAAACGAATGAGAAAGCAAGAATAGATAAAGCCACGAACCCAAAAGATAGGAAAGCAGACACAAACACTCGAAACACTATGTGGAGTGTTGGTCCTTAGGGCCCGTCTGCACTGAAAGAAAACAATGGGGAAAGTGTTTCCCTGCATTATATGATAGTTGTATTGTATATGAAAGCAATTGGCCTTCGTTATGACAGTTGTATATGAAAGTTCCAGTACTCTTTCATCAATCTTTTTTTTCCCTTATCTTTTCAAAAGATACAAACATTTCTTTCCTCAACTTAAAGATGAAAATTGAGTGGTTCAGACATGCCACAATTCTACAGATGACAGATCTTTATGTCAAAAAGTTGGAGCTATCACAACGTTGCTCTTGGCTTCTTGCATAATTGTTATTACTGATTTAAGCTGCACAAGAAATTATTTCACATGGGTCTTATTTAAACTAAAATCACTCTATCTAATTAACTCATATGATATAATTCCAGCTATAATTTATTAATTACTAACATGAATTTGTTACTTAATGGTAAAAAAATTTAGGTGCAATGTTTACCATAAATGGAAAAAGAATTCATGTAGCTCATAAACAAGCTCAAGCTTATTTGGCAAGAAAATTAACCCAAAGTTTCAGATATAATCTCATCTGATAATGAATTAAAGCTCAACTCATATTCGAAGTAAAAATTAAAATATAATCATGAACTTTTAATACTTGTCAATTTAGTTCTTTATAACCCTAGGTGCTACCATGCATGACAATAACACATTGATAAGGCATGGTGTTAGGGTGCTACTATAGTCATATCTAGATGGGGAAGTCATATTAATTGGTCCCCTCTTTAACAATCTTCCTTTACCCAAAAAAAAAAAAAAAAGCTCCTTCTCATCTACTAGTGTTAGCTAGCTTGATATGGGACATATATTTTATTCTTCTTTTCCTCCCTCAATAATTCATACTTAATAAAAATTTTAAATTCAAGAGTCTTATAGCTCGACTAATACTTTCCGTTATTTTTAATAAAGACATTTAAGATTCAAATCCTTATTCCTCAATGATCAAACTATTTTAAAATAATAAAAATAAATAAATCTTTAAAGTCCTCCCAAAAAAATTGTTTTAGGCTTCAAACTTGAAAGCCGCATTTTGTTATCAGGTTTTTCTTTACATTATTTGTATAATTGAGATTTTTGTATGTTATAAGACCTTCAAAAATAAAAGAAATTGTACAAGTTTATTTGGAAACAATTATTTAACTTTTTGCTAAAGAAAAATTGCTGACTATGTGTTAAAAGATAGAAGCGAACAAAACACTAAGGGGGTGTTTGGATTGCCAATTTTCATAACTCATAATTCTGTTTTCATAACTCATAACTCAAAAATGGTGGGACCCATAACAGAAACTTTGTTTGGGAGCAAGATAACTCAATTTCCATAACTTTGTTTCCATCACTCAATTCTTTGATTTTTGAGTTATGAGTTATGGAAACTGAAAACACATTTTGGCTGTTTTCAGTTTCCATAACTCATAACTCAATAGCATTTTTGTAATTAAACACACATTGGGACCACAGCCATAACTACCGGCTACGGTATTCACATAAGTTTTTTGACCATGGGTTGGCCTTCACTTTTTTTTTTTTTTTTTTTTCCTGGGTTTGGGTGATCTGGGTACTGACTGGAAAAAAAAAAAAAAAAAAAAAAAAAAAAGCTGCACAAATTGACAGACATGAGACCCACAAATAGTGTGAAAAATATGAGTAATGATAACTAAGTGATGATGCCAAACGGATATAAAATTTTTAAGTGATGAGTGATGAGTGATGAAAATTGAGTGATGGAAATTGAGTGAGTAAAATTTTTGATCCAAACAAGGCCTAAGCTTTTCCCCACAACTTGCATCACAAGCAGACGAAACGCATCATTCGCTGGTGCCACCAACACCTCTAGTCACAGCCATCCAACGTAAGGTACCTTTCAAACTCCAACAAAGTCCAATACACTCTCTCATTTTTTTTCTTGGCTTTGAGGCACGTCCATTTCCTCAACCACGTGAATGTAGGGCCATGACCATGAGCCACCTCTAGAGTCTGGATCAGAAGAAAACTGTATGGATTGGCCTTGTAACCATTTGTTTCATAGTTTTTTTTTTTTTTGTTATGTTTTGTTTTTATTAAGTATGACCATGTGACCGAATATTTTACAAAAAGTGATACCTACACAATGGGCAGATTGTTACAGTCGGAAATGACTCACTACCACTATTTAGCAAAAAATTTAGCAGTCTACCACTGTTTTAGAAATATGTAGAGATTTATCACATTTTTTAAATTTAAGTTTGTGAAACTCGAGTTCTTTTAAAAGATATACTCTGAAAATTTCTGAAAATTTTTTATGGTACCTGATTTCATGGAACTCGTGTACCATAAAAAATTTTCAAAATTTTTTCATAGTACTCGAGTTCCATAAACTCAAGTACCACGGAAAACTCGATTTCGCCAAAATCGAGTACCCAAAAGTGGTGGATCTCTACATATTTCCGAAACAGTAGTAGATTGCAACATAGTTTGCAAAAATGTGTTATTTGGCTATTTTCGCCTTGTTATGGTATTTTAACTTGAATACACCAGTGAAATTACTTTCTTGCTTGACAGTAATAGCAAGTAAAACGTGTCACTTAAAATTTGTTGTAAAAATGTTGTGTACATAACATTTCTCATATTTTATAGGTTTATAATAAATAAAAAAAAAAACAAAAACAAAACACAAGCATTGAACTATCCACTAATTTGAGTACCTTTTGTTTTGATGCTCATTGACCTGACTTGGGTTCGGTCATTTTAACAATGCAGTGAATAGTAGATAAATTCAATGTGTGTGTGTACAGTTATAAGGGCATGTATGATTTGAATTTTTCAACGGGTATTTTTTATATTATTTATTAAATAATCAAGTATCATTTTTAACTGTGATCTAATTAATATAATTTTTCAGTGGCTTAGTTCCCTTGTTGGTTCTCACTATATATATTAGTAGCAAATTTTTTTTAATGTCAAAAGAACAATTATTATTTTATATTTACTATTAATGTAAAGTGTACAATATTATACACTATTCATGCAAATATATACAACATGTACACATTTATTTAATCTACAAATACAATGTAAATCAGCTTATACAAACAGTCAATTGTAAACTAACAATTTTCCTACTTTTAATATCAAAATTGGTTGTACTGTCACCTGCATCGTCAAAAGCTTTGTGCGATTTCCATCTAAAATTGATACCATATAGTTTTGTGCACATAGAGAATAAATTATATAACATATAGCTCCTTTGTATATTTGTAATCACCCTACGTGCTACATTTCATATTTGGATAATAAATTCCATTCATTTGCCTTTTTGTAAAAAGTATATAATCTTGTTTCAGCATCATCAAAATTCTAAACAAATTTTCAAAAAACTTTTTTTTTTTTTTTTATTTCAACTAACCAAACGTGTTTTTGATTTAAAAAAATACAAGAAAATTGTTTTTTCTTTCGATTCCCAATTACATGTTTTTGAAAATAGAAAATAAAAACTACTACCAAACATAACCTTAACTTTTTACTGAAATTATTTTGTTGAAAATGTACTGAAATATAATTGTATTTTGAAAAAGTAAAAAAAAAAAAAAAAGTATGTAAAAAAGTAAAATTTTAAGGAGTTGACATAAAAGCAAAAAAATTAGCTTATAAGTTAGTTCAAAACACACACGTATATGTCTATTTGAAAACAATTTATTTAACTTTTTGTTAAAAATGTGTTAAAATATACTTTTACTTTAAAAAAGTTAAAAAAAAAATTAAAATATACATAAAAACTAAAAAGCAGAAAATTGGATTATAAGCTATAGTGGGGAACCTTATAATTACAATGCTTTTTTAATTATAAGCCACAACAACAAAAAAAAAAAAAAAAATTGTTGATAAACTTCAAGTTGCATTCAAACAAAGGAGCAGAAATAATTGCAAATTAACAAATTACAGCATAAAGACTCTTTAGAAACTAGGGAATGCTTTGCAGTAGTATGAGCTGCAGAATTACACTATCTTTTGACCCAATGAAAACAGCAATATTGCAGACAAAACACTGTGCTTTTCCTCTCACAACTTGCATCGAAAGCAAATGAAACACATCATTCACCGATGCCACCAACACCTCTAGTCACAGCTGTCCAAATAAGGTACCTTTCAAACTCCAACAAAGTCCAATACTCTCTCTCTTTTTCTTTGACTTCTCAGAATTATGGTTGATTTTTATCGGTTGAGTGCTTGTATGATACTAATACACGTAATAGTACTGGGGTCTAACGATGCGAAGAAGACACGCCCATTTCCCCAACTAGAATGCACAATTCATGAGCAGACGGAACAAAACACCACGTGAATGTAGGGCCATGACCATGATCCACCTCTAGAGTCTTGGACTAGAAGAAAACTATATGGATGGGGCTCATGAACCATTCCTTTCGTTTTTTTCTTTTTCATCGACCTTTTTTTTTTTTGTTATGTTTTGATTTTACACCAAGTGAACGTAGGGCCATGACCATGACGACGGGTTTGGCCGTTTTAACAATTCGGTGAATAGCAGATAAATTTAATGTGTGTATATATAGTTACAAGGGCATGTATGATTTAAATTTTTCAATGGGTTTATTTTTTATTATTAAATAATCAAATATCATGTTTAATATTGATCGAATTAATCTGCTAATTTAAAATTTTGTTTTCGAAAAGAGAAATTCAATCGAGTTACTTATATTTACCAAAAGTTTTACTGACTGAGTTTCAAACCTCCCATGAAAGAAAAATATATTGGTGTTAAAATTCTCTGTTCCCTCTTATTATAAATAAAAATAAAACAAAACTAAGGCTATGGATAGATAATTTTAGTACAAAGGTTTAGTCATTTTAATAATTGGTAATTGGGCGTTAGTTGATCGTTTCCACCATATTTGAGAGATGGAGTTATATATATATGAGAGAGAGAGAGAGAGAGAGAGAGAGAGAGAGAGGATTTAAAATCAGGTTACATATCTAGTATAATTTTAAGTAATACTATGCTATTTAATCACTTTTTATTGAATTAAAATTTTAAATCCCACCATTGGATTTTTTTTTTTTTTTTTGTTCTTAATAGTTATACGAAATTTCGTGCCAACCAAAGTAGTATTTACTATTCGATCAAAAGACTCATCTTTTATGCATGATTTTAAATTACAAAAATTTAAAATTTAAATATTTAGTAGATGACATAACTATTGATATTTGATTAACTTGAAATTTACAAGCATGGGGAGTATAAAAAAGAAATGTAATATAATGGTAGATTTATTAAATTCACACCAACAAAAAAATTGGGTGATATAATATTACTTACTTAAAGTTACAAAGTATAGCTTGAACCCAACTTTTATATATATATATATATATATATATATATATATATATATAGGGTTATGCTAACGAATGCCCTTAGGGCATTGGTTAAGAATCCATTTTAGGAAAGTTTTAACACTACTTTTTATGGGAAATGAAAAAAATTATCAAAATATTAATTGCTTTATTTCATTTTTCCATAAAAACTTTCTTTAAATGGATTGTTAACCAATGCCCTAAGGCATTCGTTAGCATTTCTCATATATATATATATATATATATAATGCCGAAAAGCTAGTAGGTGATTAATGATATTGAGAACCTGCCATTTTAGCCTATAAAATTAATTGTTATTATGGAAAAAATGTGTGACTTGATTTTTCTTTCCATTATCATGTGTGTACATAACTCTTCAAGCACTTGATTATTTTTTTTTGCTTTTATAATTTGATAATTGGGGTACAAAAATTTATATCCTAAATGTCTCGCTTAGATATTAGTTGAACTATAAGAATTTTAATATTTTTTTGTTATTCTTTCTATGATGGAGATAGCCGTACATAATAACAAATCAAGCCATATTATTATAATTTTGAGATAAGAATAGGTTTCATTCTATTGTCATAAGATAATGATTCAAAACTTTTGTATGGTCTCTGTTTCTTGTATGGGTGAGGCCTGTGGTTTACAATATTGACAGCCACTCTCTTTATTTATAAAATCTTGCTTTGATTTTTTAAGAAATTGTCTTCGCGCTATTCCATTGTTCTTGTTGATCGCCATTCATCACCTGTTATTGTCAAGCTACATGAAAGAAACGTGAACGGCTTTTGTAAAGTTGGGACTAGATAATTGTGGGGACTCGAATCTCTGTAAAAGAGGTCGCAATAAATCCGTGGCTAACATAGTAACATAAATGTTCTAATGGGCCAATCCAAGTAATCCATGAATACGCATAAAGGCATATGGGCTATTGCTTTAAATATTCTGGATCTATATTAGACAAATGGACCAGTATTATTCAGATGGCTATAGAATATAAGTTAATGTGAGCCCAAGTTGGGTCGTAAAAGGAGAAGCTTGCACTTCAATGAAATGTTTGCAGATTAATTCTAAACTGGGGCTGCAATCCACTTGAAATACGGAGACTAGTTCCTGCATTGAATAACTATCCCCTCTTTTGATAGCAGCTCAGCAACAATGAAAATAATTAGAATTTCAAAACACCCACCCAAGAAATGGGGTGAAATTAAAAAGAAGAAAGAAACAAAATCAACTTTGCAATTTCATTGGGATAGGTAATTAGATTCCTCTATATAAATAAAGAATAAGAAACAACGGTGAGATAAATCTTCTCAAAATAATAATCAAATAATTAAGGTTTAAAAAGTGCTTTCATTAGACCTTTATAAGTTTAATTTTTTTTTTTTTAAATTTTAAAAACTCAATTCTCCAAGGTAACAAATTTTATACCTCAATTACCATTTTCTCATAATTAGTTCTCACAAAAATGAACGCATTACCACACACAAATTCATGACAAGACAATTACTTAAAAAATTAAATTTTAGAAAAAAAATGTCCAAAAACATAGTATCATTATTCATTACTATTATAGCTTCAAACAATGCTATAGAATTTTAGTATATTTTTCTAAAAAATATTTTGGTATATATATTGAAAATTTTCATGTGACTATAGATATTGAAGGCATTCACCATTAGCATAATGTTTAATGAAATGTTTGTAGCTTTGTTGTCAATTGAATCTACAATCCACTTAAAATATATAGATTGATGCCAACATGTAATAATCATTCCCTTTCCCTTCAATATCAGTTCAATGAATCAACAAGGATTTTTGGAGAACTTAAACCAATAGGTTTAAGCCTATGCTTTTGCTTCTGATTATTGGTATGCTACGCTATAGAGTATGTAGTGGTATCTAATTGAGAACAGAGCACTTCAATGATCAACACTACACATAAATCAAAACAACAGTAAATACGTTCTTACAAAGATGTTATATATCTACCAGTCAAAACATAAATCATTCACGGACATCTAACATTTTTTATACCAATATGGACAGTCTTTGGCAAGGCACATCAATTTTTAGACCAAGATAGTGCCTCTTCTTTGCAAGAAAGGGCTCATTCTTTGTCTCTAGGGCCCATGGTTGAGCCGTACGTGCTCTAGTTATGCTGCCTTGGGATGGAATATTCTACAAGTTCTCAACTATTATGGATGTGAGAATTTTATTTTTATTTATTTATTTTGCTTTTTATAATTTGATAATAGGGGATAGGAGGATTTAAATCCTAGTTGTCTCACTTAATTATTAGATATCAATTGAACAATAAGACTTGACAATTTTTCTGTTTTTCTTTCTATGGTGGAGATAATCACATGTAATAACAAATCAAGCCATATTATTATAATTTTGAGATAAGAACGTGTTTCGTTCTATTGTCATAAGATAATAATTCAAAATATTTGTAAGGTCTCTGTTTCTTGTATGGATAAGGCCTGTGGTATACAATATTGACAGCAATTCTTTTTTTATAAAATCTTGCTTTGACTTTTTAAGAAATTGTCTTCATGCCACTCCAGTGTGCTTGTTGATAGCCATTCACCACCTGTTTTTGTCAAGCTACATGAAAGAAACGTGAACGGTTTTTGTAAAGTCAGAGCTAGATAATTGTGGGGGCTCGAATCTCTGTAAAAGAGGTAGCAACAAATCAGTAGGCAGTAGTTAATGAAGCTATATGTAGAATCTTCAACAGGAAAGCAACCTAAAATGTTTGTTGTATTGGTTTCTTGACTAAGTGTTTCTCATAATCGTAAATGCATTGGTTTGTATAGGGTCTAGAATGGCTTCGTAGAGTTGTAGTTTGAAATTTGAATACTGTACTAGTGTTTATAAGTAATTGTTTTTATATTAAGTTGAGTTGCTTGAAACTCTTTTATATAGAACTCAACTTTTATAATGTCTGAGTTATTTGAAACTTTGTCCAGACTTTGTCCAAATTTGGCTATAAACAAATCAACTTTTTAAGAGTTTGAGTTCCATTTAAAATTTTGGCTAAATTATGAATTGCATCCTCTAACTTTGAATAACAATCAATTCAATCGTTTAACTTTACTTTCATTCAATTAAGTCTATTAATTTTCAAGTTTAATAATTGCAAGCCTTCTATTAGTCTTTGTAAAATAGGGGGAAAAATTCATTAAGTACCCTCTAAAGCATGGGTTTGGCAAAATAAAATGTCGTTGTTTATAGGGTCCTTAACAAAGCTTTTATGATAGACACTAATAGAATGCCTAAATTGAATAAACTTAAAAATTAGAGGATGTAATTGAACAAAAGTGAAGTCAAATGACTAAATTGAATTTTGGTCAAAGTTACAGGGTGCAATTTGTAATTTTGCTTTAAAACTTTTAAGTTAGAGCCAAGATTGAGATTGATTGTGAGAAATTTTGGAAAAGGAAAAAGTTCAGTGAATTCTGACTTTTTAAGAGTTGAGTTACAAGTGGGATACGATTTTTGAAACGGTTATCAATTATGTCATTTCGCTTAAAATTCGATTCTTTTTATTTAAAGATAGACCTTTCAAAAGTCAAATTTCAAATAAGACTATTCTTCGATGCAAGTTTCAAAATGAACTGTTCGGTAAAATACTTTATAGAAAAAACATTATTTTAACAAAAATTGGCAAATTCATTAAAAATGAAAAAGGTTACAAGGAACACATAATCCTTTTCTATCCTTTAAACAATGATTTACAGCTTAGTCATGTTGAGATTGAGTTAGATGCTAAGATTATTGTAGATTCATTGATTCAAAACAATGGTCTAACAGGATGTTCTTCTCCTATCCAGGATTCCCTATACTAAAATCAAAAGTTGCTCCATAAAGGAAACCAACTCAAATATTGAAATGCTAATTCTTCATGTGAAATTAATCTTGAAATGCTACTTTTTCATGTGAAATTATTCAATACACCTTATGCACTAAGATGACCGTAGGATTGCTTTGAAGTAAAGAAAATCCTTGCTCTAACAAATCACAATATACAGTGATCATTGCCAGGGAACACAGTTTAGCAGATAACCAAAGTAACAATTAAGAACCATGAAGTACACTACAATTTACAAGGGGAATGAGATTTAGTTTCCAAAGTCAGTTTCTCAACAGAACTACTCTAGTCACCTTCTTCGTCAAAGTCAGAATCATTAGTGGCACGTTCACTTTCAGAGTCACTCAACCCATACCTTGTCAGAGTACTTTGGGCACTTGAGTGTCCATGGCTGTGAGAGTGTGAGGCATAAAAACAAAGAGAAATTTAACTCACAAATACTAACAGTAAAAGCACTCCAAAATATTCCCAATGTTCACATGAAAAGATCTGGTAAAATTCACAAGAAACTAATTAGTTGATGCTTGTAACATGGAAAATTTCTATCAATGTACATAACAGTATTACTCTATTTTGTTCTCTTGCAATTGATTTTATGAAGAATAACTAAAGTGAATAATAAAGACTAGCCTCATCACTCGAGTTTTGTGCGTGCAATGAGACTTTTTTTTTTTTTGTAGGTGTTTTTTTTATATAGGAAATTGGGGTAGTTTTTTTTTTTTTTTTTTTTTTTTTTTTTTAAGAACATGTGGTAGTTTTTCTTATAGGAACATAGGGTAGTTTTGGTTGTGTACATGGGGTAGTGGGAAGTTTTATAGAACATGGGTAGTTTTTTTTAATCAATTTATTATTTTAACCTCATTTTTATGTTTTAGGAAATCAGGAGTGTTTTTGAAATAAAAAGAGACAATAACTAATTTTCAAAATTCTCTTAATATATTGAGATGAAAGAAATGGAGTACATGTGCTAGTAGGCCAATCCAAGTAATCCAGTACATGTGCTAATAGGCCCCTGGGCATTTTAAACTAACTAAAATCTAAATAGGGTACCAAAAGCTTTGTAGCTTCATGGGCATTTTCTAATATTTTTAAATAAGACATCTACAATTCAAATCTTCAACTCCCAATTATGTATGTACAAAAAATAATCTAAAATAAGGTAATATTCTTAAAAGGAAAAGAATCATATAAAGTTTTTTAAAATAATTATTGTAAGGACACAAAATGAGTCTAAAGCCCAGGTGTATGACTGGGCCGGCCCAAATGACCTTTACAATAGAATTTGTAGAGAATGGGTTGAAAGCCTTGACTTCTAGGGGTACTGATAAACAATGGAGCAAGGGCGGAGTTCACTGCTGTGTGCCAGGGGTTGTAGAAACACCTTTTCTTGTCCTCGGGCCTGGGCCGAGAGCTTGTATCTAGGATTCGCTTTCACTGCTTCTGGAGTTGGAGAGAGAGAGAGTCTTCTCCTTTCTTTCTTAGAAATTCCGGATCCTTTTTTGATGGTGCTTCCTCCTCTATTTATACCTCCCATGCCTGCATCCCATCTGTCTTTTCCCTGGAAACGCTCCCCCATGTCCTTAAGGCTGTTCCCCGTCCCCTCACTAGTCATTTCCCCATTAATGCGGCCAGGCGGGTAGGTGGGAAGTCTTTAATGCGGTGGCAGAAACCTTGTGTAGTGCATGTCTCTCTTGTCTCCCTCCTCGGCGTATCATTGGGACGTGGGGTAGCTCGCCGAGCTTCAGGGGCGCTTTCCCAGGTGCTTTGCTACAGTGCTCTGCTCTCAATTCTACGTCCGAGGAGACCTCCCTCCTCGGCCCGTCCCTGGCAGCTGTGTAGGCTGGCCCTTGGGCCCCAATGTGGGAGGGCCTTGCTCCCATCATGCGGCCCAGATGGCGGAATCCACGTCCTCAGACTAGGCCCAAAGCCCATTGGGTGCCTAGACGCCTTTACCCCCCACAATAGCCCCTCAAGAACTCGTTTGACTCTGATCCGAGGAGGCAAACGGGTTTTTGATCCATGAACCTTCTCTCCACGTGTCATTTAAATTATCGCACATGCGGGGGTACGCCCGCGCCTTTTGGGACGCCTCTTTGGCGCTTCGTAACGCGCAATGCCTGCATTTAATGTGCTGAATAACTCCCTGTCGCGCACGTTCTACGGTGAGATGAAGATCCAACGGCCCGGATCTGCCCCGAAAATTTGAGCGGGATATTTCCCCCAAACCGCTGCTTCCCAATCATCTAAAACGCTTTGGTAGACGCGATACCCATCATTCACTTTAGAGAACGAACTCACTGCAGAGCCATCCAACTCCCTTCTTTCTCCCAACAAGCTCCCAAAGTGCGCACGTTTCTTCTCTTGTGTAAGTTCCTCCTCAGCTGTCAACTCCTCTCTCATTTCTCTACGAGTCTATTTCCCTAGTTTCGATTCCATGGGTAGATTTAAGTGTATGGTGGATACGCCCTCCGGCATGGAAGGATTCCGGGCCAAGTATCACATCCCTTCCGATGTGGGCCTGGAATACTGCCCCCCCGAGGCTGTGGCGGATTCTAGGCAAGCGGGGCAGGTTGTCATTCCCATGATTGCCTTTTTAGAGGGCGGGATGACGCTCCCCATGAGGGAGGTGACTATGGAGTACTTCCGCAACCATAGGCTATGCCTCGACCAGTGTACACCCAATACGTTTAGGATTTTAGGTAGTGTCGACGCTCTGAATGAGCAAATGGGCCTCCACCTTACATGGCACGACGTCGTCTACATGTATGAGTGCCACCGGCTGAAGGATGCAGCCTACTACCTCAAGTCGAGGTCTAGCGCGGTCCGGCTAGTCTCCTGTCTGCCTAAGTCCAACAAGGGTCTGAAGGACGACTATCTCCTTGTCACGGGGAGGTGGTATGACGGACTCCATTGCCCAGTGAGGCCCGGGCAACCAGGTGTGACTTCCTAGGGTTTAATAGCTTTAGCTTGCGAGACTCCTCCCCCGTTTTAATTTCCTTAGTAGTCTTGCTGTCATTTGCTGTTATTCTTGCTGGCTCCGCGGCGAGTACTCGACTTCGTTTAATTCCTCTGCTTCTTTCTTGCAGATAAGCGGCACACTTCCCCCAACTTGGGCAACGTCAACGTCCAAGATCTCAACAAAGTCCTGAGGTCCGAGGTCTTTGTGAATGACGATCTTCAAGTGAGGGCTGCTCACCTGATCCTAGGGTACGATCCAATCTCCAAAGTTTTTGGCGAGGTCGAGGACGCCATTCTTGCCGGCCACAAAAGGCGAGCTCGGATAGACGTCCGCCACGAGGGCTTTTTGGCTCCCCGCGCCTTGCCGGACGAGCCTTCCACAATCCTGTACGGCCAGCCTCTTCAGGCCGTCCCCTTGGCCGCTCGTCACGAAGTCCCCGCAACCCGAGAATACTCCAAGACTTCCTCCTCATCTCTCGGCGACGAGATTGATAGGTTCAATCTAGAGGAGGCCGAGAGACCGTTGGCGAGACACGTCGTCGATATCTCCGACGAGGAAGAGGCCGCCTCGGACAGGCATTCCGGTATTTCGGGCCTAGTTCTTGCCATCCCAGAAGTGTCCTCTGACGAAGACGACGACATGACGTCTTTGAGGGAGCTCTTTGCCAAGAAGAAGGGGATAAAGGTTCCCAAAGATGATGCCTCCAGGTCGCAGTCGAGGATAATCCTGCCACCACCACCGCCTCCCCCTCTTTCCGACCCACTCCTCCCTCCCGCCAATGTTTCGAAGAAGAGAAGGAATGAGAGCGAGGAGGCGGACAGAGAGAGAGAGAAAAAGCAGAAGCACCAGAGGCAGCTGCAGCAGCAACAGCAGCAGAAACAGCAAACCTCCAAAGGTGGGGGCAGGGCCTCCTCTCTTGAGAGCGGGAAAATCCGCGGGCAAGCTGAGGTCTGCCGAGGGGAGCCCAGCTGGTTTCCCCCTCTGGAAGTGGACGGGGCTCCCATCTCAAACCAGGCGAGCCTCCGAGACTACCAGAGAGGTCAGGCCTTCCACCTCGCCAACTCATTGGAGAAGCCTCTACTTCTGCCAAGGGATATGGAGGAGTTGGGGAGGACGGGCCGCACACGTCTCTTCCTTTCCCTGAAGAGGAATTTGGGCCTGGTAAGCTCCACACGCGTTGGTCTCCCACTGTCGTTTTCTGTCCTTACTTGGGATAACCTGTATCTAATGAACTTCTGCTGGTTTCTTCCATACAGGCTATACAGGAGGCCTTCGCCGCCGACACCCTTGTCGAGCATTACCAAACCCAAGTCGGCTCCGAGCAGGCTGCGAGGGCCGAGGTCGAAAAGGACCTAGGTCGTGCCGAGGCGGAGAAGACCGAGTTGGGCGCCAAGCTGACCCTGGAGCAGACGGAGAGGAGGAGCTTGGACGCCGGCCTCAAGAACGCGATGGCGCAGGCAGAGGCCCAGCGCAAGCTCTTGCAGCAAAAGGATGAGGCTCTGGCCCAGGCGGGGCAAGAAGTCTCGGACTTAAAGAAAGAGCTTGCGCAGGCGGAGGAAGCGGCTCGGACCGTAAGGGAGACCGTGGACGCCGCCACAAAGGCCGCCTACAACAAGGGGGTGGAGGACACTGAGGAACGCCTAACGGAGGAGTTGGGCGAACTGTGCAGGGAATACTGCCAGCAGGTTTGGGCGGAGGCCCTTAATGCTGCGGGTATCCCTGCCAATTCCGAGCTGAGGGCTGCTGAGAAAATCTGGTATCCAGAGGATATCAGATTGGTCGATGAAGCTCCCCCAACTTCGACCCCCTCCTCATCTGACCCTGTCCCGCCCCCCCAAGAGGTTAGCGCTCCGGCAACGGGGTCGGGCGAGCCGGTCGACCTTGCTTCACCACCTCCGAAGGCTAAGGACAAGGGAAAGGAAATCCAAGATCCGTCCGAGGTGGCGCCGGAACGAGCCAATGTGGAGGGCAAGACCAAGGAGACGCCATTGAAGATCATTGGATAAGATGCGTCGGCCCTTTACCTCTCTCGCCGAGTTGTTTTTGTTGTTTTTGTGAATCACTTATTACTTAGGCTTTATCTAGTCTGTTTGTAATTCCTTCTACTTTCACGTTGTATTGAACAGTTTTATCATATATGCATTTCGTTCCCTTTTCCTCATAATGTGATTTTACTGATGCGATGTGCTTATTATTATATTCTTTATAATGCAATAGGATAACATTTAACAATTAGAGAGAACAAAAAAGAAAAAAACTTTAAACACAAAACTAAACTGCATCAACTCAAAGTAGAGTTATTAAAAAAACAAAAAATTAATAGCCTAAAGCAGAGATGCAAGAAAAATAAAAAAAAAATCCACCAAAAATTGAGAGAGAGAGAAATAACATTTTTTGTGATGGAAAATTATGCATAGAAATATAGAATAGAAAAGATAATGAAAATTTTATAATAAGAGGATACGAATAAGAAGAAGAAAAAAAAACATACAAAGATAAAGGGAAAGATAAAGAGTGATATTAAGGTAGAGGGTAGTGGAGAGATGAAAATGTGAGAGAGATGTTGGAGAAAGTGTAAATGTTAAAAAAAAAAAAATGAGTACGATTTTATAAGGAATTTTTTATTATGTATTTAATTAAAGCATTATATGTTTAATTTTTAAAAATTAAAAAAATGAGAGAAAATATTAATAATTTAATGACATGGAGGATATGGCTGAATTTAAATATTCAATTGTTGTAGTGCTATTGATTGTAGCTTGAATATCTATATATATATATATATATATTGCAACATGAAAAATGATAAACCCTATCCATATAACTAAATTAAAGTTGCTTTATGATGTTGAGTTAGCAAAATGAATTGGTGGTTACTAGAAAGCTAAGCATTTTTTTTTTTTTGAAAGAATAAACCTGAAAGTTGAACATGAATTGTCTTGTTTTATTGCTTGTCATTTGGGTGACATTGAAGCCTCACATAAATTAATGGAGCCTCATTAGACCTATCAACCATTATAGCACTAAAGAATACCAAAAACAAAAACTTAGCATAAACCAGTGTTTACCCTTTGCAAGTCAACAGGCTACACAAACAATCTAACGTACATCATTTCCAACAATGTTTCAACTCACCACATAGTAAAATAATCATGCAAATGAACTTTGAAATATCCATTTAATGTTTTAGTCAATGGTATGTAGCTTTTAGGAAAAAATATGTAATAGTGGTAAATTAAACAACACTATTCAACTACTCAAATTTATTACGATACAAGAAGAACATGAATGCATTATGGACCCCTTTATTCCTTATGGCCCATACAAAATTTAAACTATTGGAATTAAGAAGAAATAGATTTCTAAATATATAAATAGAATAATTTTTGTTAGGAGTCAATCACTACAGATGAGGAGAGAAAATAAAATCAAATGAAAAGATAACGTATCAAGTCTAAAAGGAATTTCATAGAACAAATGTCATGTTGTACAAAAATAACATATATAGAACAACTAAATAGGTGAATTCAAAGCAATCCAAACTAAGAATTTAAAGAAAAACACATTTAATAAAATTAACAATTAAAGAGAGAGAAAAAAAACTTAAATCACAAAACTAAATCGCATCAGCTCAATATAAAGTTCTAAAGAATTCAACAATTTATCAACCTAAATCAAAGATGAAAGAAAAATAAAAAAATCCACCAAAAAATTGAGAGAGAGAGGGAGAGAGAGAGGGAGAGAGAGAGAGAGTGAGAGCTTTTTTTTGTGAGGGAAAAGTATGTAAAGAATGGAAAAGAGAATGACAAATTTATAATAAGAGGTTGTAAATAAAAAATGACAAAAAAAAAAAGGAAGATGAAGGGAAAGATGAAAAATGATATTAAGGTACAAGGTAGTGGGTAGTGAGGAGATGAAAAGGTAAGGAATAGAGAAAAGTTGGAGAAAGTGTAAATATTTTTTTTTTAAAGGTACATGTTAAAAAAATTATAGAAAAATTGGAAAGGAAAGTGATAATGACATGAATGTTGATGTGGCTCAACTGGAGCGTAGCAACAATAAATACTACGCTTCAGCTTTTAGATATATATAGATATAGATGGATAAAAAAAAAGTAACTAACAATTAACAGATATCTAAGCACAAATTTTGATCATAAAGAGACATAGAGACATTAGGAGGCATATAAATTGGTTCAGCGAGTGGAGCAAACTGGTAATAAGCATGCAAGATAATTTATCTCCAATTTTCTTACAAGCCAAATTATGAAATGCATAAATTTGTAATTTGTAATTAGATAATTGATCTCCAGTTTTTTCACAAGCCAAATTATGAAATACATAAATCTATAATTTGTAATTAGATAATTGATCTCCAATTTTTACTTGATTCATGCCTACAATATTTCTTTTCCATTTATCTACTACTATTTGAAGGGAGTAGAAGACTTAAAAAGATTAGGAAACTGTCAAATGATGTTAAGTGTTGCTTGGATTTATAGAATAAATTGAATAGTTTTGAAAGTTTTGGTGGTACTTGATATTAGCTCTACCTCAATGGTGATTTTTGTATTTTACCCTTTATTTATGCTCTATTGAGTATCAATTGTGAACCATATAGTCTATCATTTTTTTTTCCAGGTATAAAAGGAGAAGAAAAAAGATCATATCTATGACACTTTTTAAAAAAATAAAAATTAAAGATCAAATCTATGACATTGACATGCTATATTTAAGCCTACCTCTTGGTATTTTCAATTGAAACTTGAGATATTCAAGATTCAAATCTTTCATTCCTGGTTGTAACCATCATTTTATTCAAAAATAAAAATTAAATAAAAAAGACTAGGACTCAAGATCTATTTCTTTTTTTTTTTTTTCCACCAAAAAAAAAAAAAATCAGGTTCTATAGGTAATTTTATTCCTCAGTTACTACTGGAAATTGATGTGCAAATCAAGGGTTACATATCTTTCTTTTTTTCTTTTTTCTTTTTTAATGGGAAGGGTCACATTTCTTGATAAAGCTGAGTAGAGCGGAAGAGTATTCCATTATGATAGAGTAATACTACTAAAATTATAAATTTTATTATAAATTTTTTCTATAATTTTTAAATTTTATTATATGTAAATCTTATAAATTGGGATGTTGACTTTTTTCCCCTAAATCATTGGCTTTTATATACCAAATAAAAAGCTAATGAAAAAATTATTATTATAGCTGCGTTTGGATCACATCTCACGTCTGCTGTTTTTTTTTTTTTTTTTTAAGTCTAGGACCTGTTGAACTGTTTATGTTCCATGGACAGTGATTTTATTAATGAATAGTAATCAAAATATATTTTTTTATTATTTTTAGTTTTCAGCAAAATAAGTGGTATTCAAACGTACACTATATATACTGACGTGATACTAATCACATTAAATGTAATATCAATTTTTTTAGTCAGATTAATAATAACTTTAGCGTATATGTTGAGGCTGTCGATGGTGAACAAGATGGTGATTGATGGAGGATCTAACTTTCAAACGATCGGAATGGTTGTTAGCATATGTTGTGAGATTTTGACATTGAACCACATTGCCTCTATATATACATAAATAATAAAAAGTCTGTGGATCAAATTTTTTATAAACAAAAACCATTCTATCCATTTAACTCAAATAATATAATTTCAACTCTAATTTATTAATTGCTAGCATTAATTTTTTAAAGGTAAAAAATTTTAATCGTAATGTTTACTATATATAAAAAAAGAATGAGTTAGTCAAACAACTCATGATTTTATTACTTTATAAGACCTCCAAAAATAAAAGCAAATGTAGTGTCAAGAACCAAATTACAAGGTTCTTTTAATTATAAGCCACAACCAAATAACGAAAACGAATGAGAAAGCAAGAATAGATAAAGCCACGAACCCAAAAGATAGGAAAGCAGACACAAACACTCGAAACACTATGTGGAGTGTTGGTCCTTAGGGCCCCTCTGCACTGAAAGAAAACAATCGGGAAAGTGTTTCCCTGCATTATATGATAGTTGTATTGTATATGAAAGCAATTGGCCTTAGTTATGACAGTTGTATATGAAAGTTCCAGTACTCTTTCATCAATCTTTTTTTTCCCTTATCTTTTCAAAAGATACAAACATTTCTTTCCTCAACTTAAAGATGAAAATTGAGTGGTTCAGACATGCCAGAAGTCTACAGATGACAGATCTTTATGTCAAAAAGTTGGAGCTATCACAACGTTGCTCTTGGCTTCTTTCATAATTGTTATTATTGATTTAAGCTGCACTAGAAATTATTTCACATGGGTCTTATTTAAACTAAAATCACTCTATCTAATTAACTCATATGATATAATTCCAGCTATAATTTATTAATTACTAACATGAATTTGTTACTTAAGGGTAAAAAAATTTAGGTGCAATGTTTACCATAAATGGAAAAATAATTCACGTAGCTCATAAACAAGTTCAAGCTTATTTGGCAAGAAAAGTAACCCAAAGTTTCAGATATAATCTCATCTGATAATGAATTAAAGCTCAACTCATATTTGAAGTAAAAATTAAAATATGATCATGAACTTTTAATACTTGTCAATTTAATTCTTTATAACCCTAGGTGCTACCATGCATGACAATAACACATTGATAAGGCATGGTGTTAGGGTGCTACTATTGTCATATCTAGATGGGGAAGTCATATTAATTGGTCCCCTCTTTAATCATCTTCCTTTACCGAAAAAAAAAAAAAAAATGATCCTTCTCATCTACTAGTGTTAGCTTGATATGGGACATATATTTTATTCTTCTTTTTCTCCCTTAATAATTCATACATAATAAAAATTTTAAATTCAAGAGTCTTATAGCTCAACTAATACTTTCCGTTATTTTTAATAAAGACATTTAAGATTCAAATCCTTATTCCTCAACGATCAAACTATTTTAAACTAATAAAAATAAATAAATCATTAAAGTCCTCCCAAAAAAATTGTTTTAGGCTTCAAACTTGAAAGCCGCATTTTGTTATTAGGTTTTTCTTTACATTATTTGTATAATTGAGATTTTTGTATGTTATAAGACCTTCAAAAATAAAAGAAATTGTACATGTTTATTTGGAAACGATTATTTAACTTTTTGCTTAAAAAAATTGCTGAAAATGTGTTAAAAGATAGAAGCGAACAAAACACTAAGGGGATGTTTGGATGGCCTATTTCTATAACTCATAACTCTGTTTCCATAACTCATAACTCAAAAATGGTGAAACCCATAGCAGGAACTTTATTTGGGAGTAAGATAACTCAATTTCCATAACTCTGTTTCCATCACTCAATTCTCTGATTTTTGAGTTATGAGTTATGGAAAATGAAAACACATTTTGGCTGTTTTCAGTTTCCATAACTCATAACTCAATGGCATTTTTGTAATTAAATACACATTGGGGACCCACAGCCACAACTTTTGACCGGTTGATTTTTTTTTTTTTGGGTTCGGTATTCACGTAAGTTTTTTTTTTTCCTGGGTTCGGCCGTCACGTCAAAGTTTTTTTTTCCTAGGTTTGGGTGATTTGGGTACTGACTGAAAAAAAAAAAAGAAAAAAAAAAAAGAGAAAAAGCTGCACAGATTGACAAACATGAGACCCACAAATAGTGTGAAAAATATGAGTGATGGTAACTGAGTGATGATGTCAAACGAGCATAGTATTTTTAAGTGATGAATGATGAATGATGAAAATTGAGTGAGCAAAATTTTTGATCCAAACAAGGCCTAAGCTTTTCCCCACAACTTGCATCAAAAGCACACGAAACGCATCATTTTTTTTATTGGCTTTAAGACACGTCCATTTCCTCAACCACTTGAACGTAGGGCCATGACCATGAGCCACCTCTAGAGTCTGGATCAGAAGAAAACTGTATGGATTGGCCTTGTAACCATTCGTTTCATATTTTATTTATTTATTTTTTTTTTATTATTATTATTTTTTTATTAAGTATGACCATATGACCGAATATTTTACAAAAAGTGATACCTACACAATGGGCAGATTGTTACAGTCGGAAATGACTCACTGCCACTATTTAGCAAAAAATTTAGTAGTCTACCACTGTTTTAGAAATATGTAGAGATTTATCACCTTTTTGAAACTCAAGTCTGTGAAACTCGAGTTCTTTGAAAAGATATACTCTGAAAATTTCTGAAAATTTTTTATGGTACTTGATTTCATGGAACTCGTGTACCATAAAAAAATTTTAAAATTTTTTCATAGTACTCGAGTTCCATAAACTCAAGTACCACGGAAAACTCGATTTCGCCAAACTCGAGTACCCAAAAAGTGGTGGATCCCTATATATTTTCGAAATAGTGATAGATTGTAACATAGTTTGCAAAAATGTGTTATTTGGCTATTTTTTCCTTGTTATGGTATTTTAACTTGAATACACCAGTGAAATTACTTTCTTACTTGACAGTAATAGCAAGTAAAAACTTGTCACTTAAAATTTGTTGTAAAAATGTTGTGCACATTACATTTCTCATATTTTACAGGTTTATAATAAAAAAGAAAAAAAACAAAAACAAAAACAAAACACAAGCATTGAACTATCCACTAATTTGAGTACCTTTTGTTTTGATGCTCATTGACCTGACTTGGGTTCGGTCATTTTAACAATGCAGTGAATAGTAGATAAATTCAATGTGTGTGTGTATAGTTATAAGGGCATGTATGATTTGAATTTTTCAATGGGTATTTTTTATATTATTTATTAAATAATCAAGTATCATGTTTAACTGTGATCTAATTAATCTAATTTTTCAGTGGCTTAGTTCCCTTGTTGGTTCTCACTATATATATTAGTAGCAAATATTTTTTTAATGTCAAAAGAACAATTATTATTTTATATTTACTATTAATGTAAAGTGTACAATATTATACACTATTCATGCAAATATATACAACATGTACACATTTATTTAATCTACAAATACAATGTAAATCAGCTTATACAAACAGTCAATTGTAAACTAATAATTTTCCTACTTTTAATATCAAAATTGGTTGTACTGTCACCTGCATCGTCAAAAGCTTTGGGCGATTTCCATCTAAAATTGATACCATATAGTTTTGTGCACATAGAGAATAAATTATATAACATATAGCTCCTTTGTATATTATTTGTAATCACCCTACGTGCTACATTTCATATTTGGATAATAAATTCCATTCATTTGCCTTTTTGTAAAAAGTATATAATCTTGTTTCAGCATCATCAAAATTCTAAACAAATTTTCAAAAAACTTTTTTTTTTTTTATTTCAACTAACCAAACATGTTTTTGATTTAAAAAAATACAAGAAAATTGTTTTTTCTTTCGATTCCCAAAAACATGTTTTTGAAAATAGAAAATAAAAACTACTACCAAACATAACATTAACTTTTTACTGAAATTATTCTGTTAAAAATGTACTGAAATATACTTGTATTTTAAAAAAGTCAAAAAAAAAAAAAAGTACGTAAAAAAGTAAAATTTTAAGGAGTTGACATAAAAGCAAAAAAATTAGCTTCTAAGTTAGTTCAAAACACACACGTATATGTTTGTTTGAAAACAATTTATTTAACTTTTTGCTGAAAATGTGTTAAAATATACTTTTACTTTAAAAAAGTTTAAAAAAAAATTAAAATATACATAAAAACTAAAAAGCAGAAAATTGGATTATAAGCTATAGTGGAGAACCTAATTACAATGCTTTTTTAATTATAAGCCACAACAACAAAAAAAAAAAAATTGTTGATAAACTTCAAGTTGCATTCAAACAAAGGAGCAGAAATAATTGCAAATTAACCAATTACAGCATAAAGACTCTTTAGAAACTAGGGAATGCTTTGCAGTAGTATGAGCTGCAGAATTACACTATCTTTTGACCCAATGAAAACAGCAATATTGCAGACAAAACACTGTGCTTTTCCTCTCACAACTTGCATCGAAAGCAAATGAAACACATCATTCACCGATGCCACCAACACCTCTAGTCACAGCTGTCCAACTAAGGTACCTTTCAAACTCCAACAAAGTCCAACACTCTCTCTCTTTTTCTTTGATTTCTCAGAATTATGGTTGATTTTTGTTAATGTATATAGTGTTGTGGGCTTTAGGCCCAAACTAGTTTACTTGTATAGCACACATTCTTGCTCTACACTCTTACTTGTACTGCACTCATATTTACTTGCCTCCTATATAAAGGCACTCATGTATATTCTTTCAGTGAGAAATACAATACAGTCATTCAGTATTTCTAACATGGTATCAGAGCCACTGCTTTGACTTTTCTATTCCCAATATCGCTTCCGCCGTCACAACAACTTCTACAGTCTTCGCCGTTGAACCTCCGACGTCTCCAGACATCGTCCTTAGGTTCCGGACCTGTAGCAGCCGCCGTTGGGGAGCTCCGCCGCCACGAATTTTGCTCCGATCAACATTCTAAAGGTACCGCGAAGATTGAATTGCATCGATCTACACGCCTGTGGAAACCGTGAAGCCATTGGAGCTCACACGCGCCGCCACGCGCCGCTCAAAGTTTCAGTTACTGCAACCCACGCGCCTCACGCGCCACACGCGCCGTCAACGTTCCAGGCTGACGTCATCAGTGCCACGTCAGCCCTAGCTTACGTCAGCACCTAGTGATCTGCTAACATCAGCGCCACGTCATCATCGTTGACCGTTGACCAGCCGTTGACCGTTGACCAACCGTTGACCGTTGACCAGCCATTGACCGTTGACCGTTGACTTTTTCCAGGCCAGGTTTTCTTGCTCAGTTTTTCGCGTAGATTTCATTTTTGCAGTCTGTTTTTGCATATTTTGCTTCTAAATGAAGAATAAGGACAATTCTTCTTCCTTTTGCAACAATCGTCGCCGACAATCCAGCAAACGTTTTTGCAATTTTTGTAAACGTTTTGGCCATAATATTGAGACTTGCTATCAGCGCAATAAATCAGCTGTTTCAAATTCTGCTGTCGCTGTTGCTAACACTGAGAGTGTCCAACCAATGGCTTCCGTCTCTGCACAATCTATATCTTCAGGTCGCACTTTCACCATGTCCACAAATGACCTTAAAAACATTATCGTCAATGTCATTTGTATGGTTGGTAATGCATCTTATTCCTCTTCTCTCTCAGCTTTATCTGGTATGTCTCCTTCCTCTTGGCTTATGGATTCTGCTTGTTGCAATCATATGACACCTCACTCGTCCTTATTTTCTGAACTTAAACCTGCACCACACCCTCTTAATATACACATAGCAAATGGTTCCACAATATCTGGTCATAATATGGGTTCCATTTCGACCTCAAAATTCTCAGTTCCTGGGGTCTTTAATGTTCCTGACCTTTCTTACAATTTGTTTTCTGTGGGACAATTAGCTGAGTTGGGTTATCGCATTATATTTGATTATTCTGGGTGTATTGTGCAGGATCCAAGGACGGGACAAGAGCTTGGGACCGGTCCCAGAGTTGGGCGTATGTTTCCCATAGACAAGCTTCGTCTTCCACTTGTTGCTCTTGTTTCTATTGCCGCAGCTGCTGCAGTATCTTCTATTCCTTCCTTTGCACTTTGGCATGCTCGACTTGGTCATGCATCTTCTTCTCGGGTACAACAGTTGGCTTCTAGAGGTTTGTTAGGTTCAGTGTCTACAGTTAATTTTGATTGTGTCTCATGTCAGTTAGGAAAACAACCAACTTTGCCTTTCAATACTAATGAATCAATATCCACTGATATCTTTGATCTTATTCATTCTGATGTTTGGGGACCTTCCTCTGTCTCTAGTATTGGTGGCTCTCGATATTTTGTTATCTTTGTTGATGATTACTCTCGCTATAGCTGGATTTTTAATATGAAACATCGTTCTGAATTATTGCAAGTATATTCTAATTTTGCAAAAATGGTTGAAACTCAATTTTCCAAACGTATCAAAATTTTTCGATCTGATAATGCTCTTGAGTACACTCAATATGCTTTCCAGGCTGTTTTGCATTCCTATGGCACTGTTCATCAACTAACTTGTCCAGGTACTTCTCAACAAAATGGTAGAGCCGAACGAAAACTTTGTCATATTCTTGACACTGTTCGTGCTCTCCTTCTTTCTGCTAAAGTTCCTGCTCCTTTTTGGGGCGAAGCCACGCTTCATGCTGTTCATACTATTAATCGCATTCCCAGTCCTGTCATCCAAAATCAAACTCCATATGAGCGCCTTTTTGGGTCACCTCCAGACTATCATCACCTTCGCTCCTTCAGTTATGCTTGTTTCGTTCTTCTTCAGCCACATGAGCATAATAAACTTGAGCCTAGATCACGGCTTTGTTGTTTCCTTGGCTATGGCGAAACTCAAAAGGGGTATCGATGTTATGATCCTGTTTCTCATCGTCTTCGTATCTCCCGCAATGTTATCTTTTGGGAACATCGCCTCTTTGTCGAGCTTTCTCACTTCAGTGCTTCTCTGTCTTCCTCTTCTGTCTTAAATCTATTTCCAGATGAGGCACATACTCCTTCTGTAGCTGCTCCTGACCCTCTTGTAGCTGCTCCTGATCCTCCTGTAGTTGCTCCTGATTCTACTATAGACTTCTCTGTCCAACCACCAGATATCCTTGATCCCTTTCCTAGTTCCCCCTTTAATGAACAGGTGGAAGATGAACAAGTCGAAGATGAGCTACCCAACCCTGATCCTAGGTCCCCTGCTCCTACTCCGCCTGAAGATCTTGCACAAGACATTCCACCTCGTCACTCAACTCGGGTAAGGTCCATTCCTGCACATTTGCTTGACTATCATTGTTACACTGCCCTTGCTACACTGCACGAGCCTCACACCTATCGTGAGGCTTCCACTGACCCTTTATGGCAGATTGCAATAAAAGAGGAACTTGATGCATTATCTAAAATCCATACTTAGGACTTGGTCACTCTCCCCCCTGGGAAATCTGTGGTTGGTTGTAAGTGGATCTACAAGATTAAGACTCGCTCTGATGGGTCCATTGAGCGCTACAAAGCTCGTCTTGTTGCAAAAGGTTTTACACAAGAGTATGGGATTGATTATGAAGAGACCTTTGCTCCGGTTGCTCGTATCTCATCTGTTCGTGCCCTCTTAGCTGTTGCTGCTGCTAGTAAATGGGACCTTTTCCAGATGGATGTCAAAAATGCATTCCTTAATGGGGATTTAGGTGAAGAAGTTTATATGCAACCTCCTCCTGGTCTCTCTGTTGAATCAAACAAGGTTTGTCACCTTCGACGTGCACTTTATGGCCTTAAACAAGCTCCACAAGCTTGGTTTGCCAAATTCAACTCTACCATTTCTCGCTTGGGTTACATGGCCAGTCACTATGATTCTGCCTTATTTCTTCGTCGCACTGACAAAGGCATTATTTTACTTCTCTTGTATGTGGATGATATGATCATAACTGGTGATGACCTCAGTGGCATTCAAGAACTCAAGGATTTTCTCAGTCAGCAGTTTGAGATGAAAGATCTTGGACATCTCAGCTACTTCTTGGGTCTTGAAATCACTCATTCTACAGATGGACTTTACATTACTCAAGCCAAGTATACCTCTGAACTCTTGTCTAGAGCTGGACTCACTAATAGCAAGACTGTTGACACTCCAGTTGAGCTTAATGTGCATTTAACTCCCTTAGGAGGGAAACCATTGTCTAATCCCTCTCTTTATAGACGCTTAGTTGGCAGCCTAGTTTATCTCACTGTTACTCGTCCAGACATTTCCTATGCTGTTCACCAGGTGAGCCAGTATCTGTCTGCTCCATGATCAACTCACTATGCTGCTGTTTTGCGCATTCTTCGGTACCTAAAGGGCACTCTCTTCCATGGTCTTTTCTACTCTGCTCAGTCTCCTCTTGTTCTCCGTGCATTTTCTGATGCTGATTGGGCAGGAGATCCCACTGATCGTAGGTCTACCACTGGTTATTGCTTTCTTCTTGGTTCTTCTTTGATTTCTTGGCGAAGCAAGAAACAAACTCATGTGGCCCGTTCCAGTACTGAAGCAGAATATCGTGCCCTTGCTGATACCACATCTGAGCTTCTTTGGCTACGATGGCTTCTTAAAGACTTAGGTGTGTCTACATCTTCTGCCACTCCCCTTTATTGTGACAACAAGAGTGCCATTCATATTACTCACAATGACGTATTCCATGAACGGACTAAACACATTGAGATCGATTGTCATTTTATCCGTTACCATCTTGTCCATGATGCTCTCAAGCTAATCTCAGTCTCCTCTACAGATCAACTTGCAGATATCTTCACCAAGTCACATCCTAAGGGACGCCTTCGTACTTTGGTTGACAACCTCAAGTTGGTCTCACATCCACCTTGAGTTTGAGGGGGGCTGTTAATGTATATAGTGTTGTGGGCTTTAGGCCCAAACTAGTTTACTTGTATAGCACACATTCTTGCTCTACACTCTTACTTGTACTGCACTCATATTTACTTGTACTACACTCATATGCCTCCTATATAAAGGCACTCATGTATATTCTTTCAGTGAGAAATACAATACAGTCATTCAGTATTTCTAACAATTTTTATCGGTTGAGTGCTTGTATGATACTAATACACGTAATAGTACTGGGGTCTAACGATGCGAAGAAGACACGCCCATTTCCGCAACTAGAATGCACAATTCATGAGCAGACGGAACAAAACACCACGTGAATGTAGGGCCATGACCATGAGCCACCTCTAGAGTCTTGGACTAGAAGAAAACTGTATGGATGGGGCTCATGAACCATTCCTTTCGTTTTTTTCTTTTTCATCGACCTTTTTTTTTTTTGGTTATGTTTTGATTTTACACCAAGTGAACGTAGGGCCATGACCATGACGACGGGTTTGGCCGTCTTAACAATTTGGTGAATAGCAGATAAATTTAATGTGTGTATATATAGTTACAAGGGCATGTATGATTTAAATTTTTCAATGGGTTTATTTTTTATTATTAAATAATCAAATATCATGTTTAATAGTGATCGAATTAATCTGCAAATTTAAAATTTTGTTTTCGAAAAGAGAAATTCAATCAAGTTACTTATATTTACCAAAAGTTTTACTGACTGAGTTTCAAACCTCCCATGAAAGAAAAATATATTGGTGTTAAAATTCTATGTTACCTCTTATTATAAACAAAAATAAAACAAAACTAAGGCTATGGATAGATAATTTTAGTACAAAGGTTTAGTCATTTTAATAATTGATAATTGGGTGTTAGTTGATCGTTTCCACCATATTTGAGAGATGGAGTTATATATATATATATATATATATATATATATATATATATATGAGAGAGAGAGAGAGAGAGAGAGAGAGAGAGAGAGAGAGGATTTAAAATCAAGTTACATATCTAGTATAATTTAAAGTAATGCTATGCTATTTAATAACTTTTTATTGAATTAAAATTTTGAAAATCCCGCCATTGGATTTTTTTTTTCCCTAGTTCTTAATAGTTATACAAACTTTTGTGCCAACCAGAGTAGTATTTATTATTCGATCAAAAAACTCATCTTTTATGCATAATTTTAAATTACAAAAACTTAAAATTTAAATATTTAGTAGATGACAAAACTATTGATGTTTGATTAACTTGAAATTTACAAGCATGGGGAGTATAAGAAGGAAATGTAATATAATGGTGGATTTATCAAATTCACATCCAACAAAAACAATTATATATATATATATATAATGCCAAAAAGCTAGTAGGTGATTAATGATATTGAGTACTTGCCATTTTAGCCTATAAAATTAATTGTTATTTTGGAAAAAATGTGTGATTGATTTTTTTTTTCTTCCGTTATCATGGGTGTACATAACTCTTCAAGCACTTGATTATTTTTTTTGCTTTTTATAATTTGATAATTGGGGTACAAAAATTTATATCCTAACGTCTAGCTTAGATATCAGTTGAACTATAAGGCTTTTAACATTTTTTTTCTTAATTCTTTCTATGATGGAGATAGCCGTACATAATAACAAATCAAGTCATATATATATATATATATATATATATATATAAAAGCAAACACCTCATATGGGAGCGTATGAGGTCTTGCCAAGTGGTGCTCTAACTTTGCATTTAGCATTTTTTTACTTTTTTCATTATGTTTTTCTATATGAATATGTGCTGTGATGGTCCCAAGCATTTTCACTTTTCAATTTTTTATTAAAAAGTGAGAATACACAATTTGATCGATTCGCCAATATTTTATACTTTTTTTTTCTTTTTTGATGAAGTTTCATACTTTTCTCACAACCTATAATTTTGAGAAAAATTTGTGTTCTAGAAATTTTCTTAGCACAATCCTTCTATGTACAACTCTCTCTTCTTCCCTTTCCCTTCTCTTACGTTTGCCTCCCTTCTTTCCTTTTCATCTTTCTTACAACCAAACAAGATATTAGTTTCCAAATTCAGCTAATAAAAAAAAGTGTTTTGACGATATTAATTAAAAGAGTCTGAATTTGGTAAAAATTGGGTGTAAAATTCATGTTTTACACCATCCAATAAAAGATGTTACATCAGCTTTTTACTTAAAACTCAATACATCATACCACAATTAATAACATCTTAATAAACTCCCAATTCGGTTGAATTTTCAAATGAGTATTATAATTGATTGAGTGTGGTTGTTCTTATTCTTTAATACGTGATAAGATGATATGGCATGTTGGAATTGGAGGGTGTAAAACTTGGGTTTTAAACCAAATCTTTATAAAATTTAACCTTTAATAAAATTATGTAAAAAAAAAACATGTTTAATTACTGTTTTAGTCTTTAACACTTGTACTATGTATCAAAATTGTTTTTAACATCTTAAATGTGTCAATTTTGTTTCTAAACTTTTGGTATTATGTCAAAATAATCCTTATTATTAAGCGGTACATGAAAAGAATTGATGTATCTAACATTAATATCAAAATAATATTTTTATGTCATCTAAGCTATCCTTTGAATTATCACATGTCCTTAATTAGAAAATAAAATAAAATATTTGAAAAATATATTAATTGCATCTCCATAAGTAAATGAGATGTCATTTTATTAGCAGAAATTGAAAATTTCTTTTCTTTTCTTTTCCTTTGCTTTCTCTTCAACCAAATGGGGTTTAAGTCTTGACGTTTTAGTTAAAGTGCTCAAGAACATCATCTAAAAAACATACTATTTACCTAATTTTAAAATGAAAATTTAAAAAAAAACAAAACCCAAATGTCAATTTTTTACATTATCATTTTTTTAAGAAGTTAAAGTTATTACCAATTATATTACAAAAATCTTCTAAACTAACATGGTAATGAATATAATTAGTGTCATGTCAACAAGGTAATAAATCAATTTCCTAATTATTTTTCTATTTTGTGTTTAAAAATTGATACATTCATTTAATAAAAGTAGTGGGTACCCTATGCATATGCACATGTACATTTAAAAAAAATCATAATTACATATATATATATAATTTTAAAATCCAATTGGATCTAGAATCTTTGGTTTTTATACAAAATAATTCACTTGCTACAAAAATTGAAATATTAAATGGGATACAAGGTGCAAAATTGAACTCCAATTAAAATTCAAATTAGAGTCTAAGTGCATGGCTGTGGTGTTTTTTTTTAAAGAGAAAAACCTTATTTTGAGGGTTGGGAGACCCTAAAAAAAAAATGTTATTGTACTTTTATCCCTTCTAAAATTTTAAAGTTTGCCAATCCTCCATAAAGATAAAAACATTTGTTTCGAGGGTTATATAGGACATTGAAATTTCGGTTTCTAGGACCACAAAGCCGTAAAAAGGGTCAGTTAGACCCTCAAAATATATTTTTTTTTTTTTTGAAAGCTTATAATACTTTTTTCAAGAGTTTTGACTCTCGAAAAAGACGAACTTTGTAGATTATAATTGTGATATAAAAAAATACATTAACAAGGAAAAAAAATTAAAATTAAAATTAAAATATGGGTCAGGTGAGTTTGGAATTGGGACTTGGGAGGTGGAGAAGGGGGAGGGCAGAATTGTAAGAATGTTTATTTTGATTTCTTCGCGGCCTAGCCCAACCTCGGGCTTCACTTTTTTTGACAAATAGGCAATAATCAAATTTTAAGAAAAATAAAAATAAAACAGTCTTTGGACATAGCAGATGGGTGATACCCATTTCACTTGACAACGTTGTCGACTTCAACATTCCCAATTTTTTTTTTTTTTTTTTTTAATCTGAGCATTCTCAAAATTGATTGGTGCTATCTGATTTGGTTCAAATAATTAGTCTCGAACCAATACTTGGCTATTTTGACCGAAAATCATAAAGTTCTAACAATATGCGAGAGCGTGTGTTGATCTAAAGCATCTAACCACGTGTTTTCGAGCATCATTTTAAAGCACTAGTGGGTTGCACGTTCAGGGCACGTGCTGCCCTTTTAGTGAGAAAAATAATATATATATATATATATATATTTTTTTTTTTTAAAAGTATGAAATCATGGAATTAAATTTAAAATAACTATTTGAATATCTATTTACTATAACAATTTCTTAGAATCTATTTACTAAATGTAATATCTACTCACCAAAAATGATATAAAGAATGATAATGAATTTCATCATCTTTTCACAATATTTAAATTTTCACAATAAATGATGATATACGCTACAATTTTTTTAAAGATTTTCATCAAATTAAATACTTGTAAGCATCTACAATGAAGATTTTGTTGTTCACACTTCATTCTTTATCATATTATTTTATGAGTCTAACGATGATGTTTAGCTAACTTATTTTTAATGAACACCCTTTTAAGTAGGAAAAGAAATTAAAAAAGAACAAAATAACAAAAGACATTTGTCATTAAAGTTTCTATTAGATAAAATTATAAGTTTAGAAATTTTAAACCTAATAAATTAGTGTTTTTTAAGTAACAAATAGAACACCATATATTATCATTCTAACATTCCAAGCATGACACCAGTCTACCACATAATATTTAAAATACATGACGAAATTTTTTGGGACATTAAAATTTAGTAGGAGTATTTTAGACATTGCACAATGGAATATGTTAGGAATTATAAGATTTCTTTAGGGTTTAACTAAAAGAGTAACAATAGGAGTATATGCTAATTTACAAAATATGAAGGAGGAAATTATTCAACTTTAGTTTGGGGGGAATGAAACTACCTCAAACATAAAGGAGGAAAGTGCTACTTCATCAATTTGTGTGTGTGTGTGTGTATTTGTGTGTAAAACAATGTGTTTTTTTTTTTTTTAATTTTTTTAACTTGAAAGAATGTGTTAAAAAAAATCAACCTAAAAGATTATGCATAAATCAATGAATTTTGGTTCAACAAATTGACTAAACCAAGAAAAGTCTAGGAACACAACAAAATGTCACGATATTTTTACAATACCTTTATTTCTAGCTATGGTGGGTTCTGGTTTGATATATTATTATTTTATTTTAAAGTAATGCTACATCAACAACATTTTCATAATAAATCCTAGGTGGTAAATTGTTACTGATTTTAAATTGGGCTAATCACTTTTAACCGTGTATTTAAAACAAATAAACAAATAAAAAGCCAATTGATGAAAACTTGTGCCTAAATCAATTTTCTAATTATTTTTCTATTTTGTGTTTAAAAATTGATATATTCATTTAATAAAAGTAGTGTGTAACCCTGTGCATATGCATATGTACATTTAAAAACAATCTCAATTATATATTTATATATATATATATAGAGATTAGAGTGTCACTTAGTATAGATTAAAAGGATATTGCTATTGTGTTCATCCTTATAAGAATTTAAGAATAGATTTAATTTTCATTATTTTTGACAATTTTTCTTTGATTCCCTTATAATTTATATATTGTGTTGGTTTAAATCAATTTTTTCTCAAGCTTTTGGAGGATGGACTTTAGATAAGATATTCAAATTTTATACGCCAAGCATTGGTTGTAAGTCTTGTACATGGAACAAATAGAGATAAGGAATTAAAACTATGGTCCATTTTGGTCGGCCTTAGCTTGATTTGTTTAGTCATCAATTTTCTTTCTTGCCAAAAGTCAGACTTATTTTAGGTGGAAGTTTCCTTGATTATTACTTGTATACAAAATTTCAGGATCATTAAATTGGAGTAGGTCCCTTACTAACCTAACCAATTGGAATATGATGAAATTTCTTCCCATCCACACTAAACGTTGTGTACACTCCAAATTTTTTTTTGCATCTCATAATGATACGTTGTTGATAGGTGTCATCCAAGTCCAACATGATTGAGAGTTGTAATTGAGACTATGGCCCAGAAGCTTTACTATTCTATACTTTGCAAGAAAAATTAAACACTCATTTAATGTAAAAGGGGACTATGGAATTTGACACTGTATACAATAGGGTTTGTTCTTGATGTTGTGAAATTGCTATAGGTACTAAAAACTCTAGTTTGATTAGTTGGCAAGTCATGTTCTTTAATCGTGAAAAGTCTACAATGGAAATCTTTTATATTCCTACAATAAATGTTTTGGAGAGAAAATTGTTAGCCCCCTCATCCCATTAGGACCCCCTATTTATACAAAGGAAAAATGGTCCAATATTCCTAAGTGTGACTTAGTTACATGGAATTTTTGTGCAAATGTGCCTAGATTTCTTTTAAATATTTAATTATAATTTTAAACTCTAATTTGGTGATTTTTATATGATTTTTGTGATTTGATTTTGATTTAGTAAAGACATATTAGCCAAAAGAAACGAAGGTAGAGCTATTAAAGAAATCTGTATTTTCAGATTAGCAATTACAGATGGCTAATGCTGCATTGTCATTTGTGAGTTGCGTGTAACTCTTTGTACTAGTATTTCTCCATTTTTCTCTTCTCTAATATCATTTCAAACTCTCTTACTTTACTACCCTTATCTCAGCATTTTTAATTCCCACTTTATCTCTTATCAGTCTTTTTTTTTTCTTTTTCTCTTTGATAGTATAAAGAAATTATAATACTTCATATATTTACGTGTATTTTTTTTGTGACAATGAATATTCAAATTATTTATTTATTAGATTTTGTATCATTTAAGTTTCTTAGTGACCACCCTAAAAAATATTTCCAGAACCGCCACTGGTCCTCCTTCATATAGTGCAAAATTTTTGAGGTACAAATACTGCGCTTCATGACTGAATAGAAACAGGTATGAACTTTTATAAATAAAAAATAAGAAGAAACGGGTATGAACAAATAGCAGCTAACATTGACAGTTGGCAAATATCCAAGTACAAATTATAATCACAAGGAGAGGCACCATTATTGGGTGAGTTAAGTGGAGCTAACTCTCCAATTCTTTCACAAGCCAATTATCAAATGCATTAATCCGTAATTTATAGAGATTAATCATTATATTTCGTAAAACTTTCCTCACATGAAGCTGTTTTTTAGAGATAATTACAACATACTGCTAATCCTGCAACTTGAACTTTTTTCCTCTTAGACTCTCAAGCACTTTGTACATGGGGAGATGTCAATTTAGCTACAAAGCCTTTGGCTCCTCACATGAAGCTTGATTTTCGCATTCTTTTCAACCAAGTTTATATTGGTAAATAAATTAATGAAAATGTACCCAAAAAAAAGTATTTATGGACACTTTAAACTAAAGAAAATATTACTGTTAAATTCACCATTTCACTATTTCATAAAAACTAAATTTTTTTTTAGAGAATTAGTGATTTATCATGGTATCAATCCTCTATTTCCACCTGACCTCCATTAAAAAATTTTGACATTTTGGGCCCCACATAACAATGGCAACACAAGCAGCCGACGCATGAAAGAAGAATTAAATTTAACATTTCCTAAAAGTTTAAGTTTTTGGAAGAATTAGTAACTAATCAATCATCAACTTATGAAATACTAATGGTATAGGTCACAGCAACATTGAACATACCTAGAACTAGAATTGCAAAATACAACCAAAGAAAACGGAAAAAAAATTAAGAAGAGAAAAACAAAATCACATTTGCAATTTCATTTACCTGTTAAAATAACCAAAAAATTGGGACAAAACCCTTCTAAGTGAGATCTACTTGAAGAAAGATCAACAGAAGGGATCATTTAACCTTTATCATCCTCTATCATTGGAACTTGGATTTTGAACTTTAGAATATCCCTCCCAATCTTGGTGTGTGTGTGTGTGTGTTTTTTGAAGTAATAATAGTCTTGATGTTGTATCTTCTATTTTGTTATCTTTATTTTTCTTGAATAATAGTCAACTACAAGATTATTGATAACTTATGATATTTCGGTGGGCCTTGTAATATGGGAGTGTTAAATATTTTGTTTACACAATTTATGGAAATAGAGAGAAAAAGGAAGAGTAAAACAAAACAATATGCCTACATCCACAAGAGCTAGCCGCTAACGGTTTCGCTATATGAAAAATATGGTTTCCAACATATTTATACTAACCCTATTAAAAAAAAAAAAAAATCTTAACTTGGTATATTAAAATCATTGCGTTCACACTCTTATTCAGAATATTAGCCACCATCTCTAACAAGAAGTCCAGCGTACCTCTTCTTGTTGATTGTTATTTAGTCTTCAACAAACATGGAACAAACAAGAATGCTTTCAATTGCTTCATGCATCCGCTACTTCATCATTCTCTTCTTGGTTTGCCGCCAAGCAACTGATTGCATCATCAACAAGCTATCAATTTGATATTTGCTCCAACATGATACTCAAAACTTTTTCCAGACACAGAAATATACCATAAGACAAGTTGCAAGTTATGTAGACGTGGTCATCTAAAAAGAAACCAAAAATTGATGTGTAATTTAATTATATCTACTTTTCCCCTCTATTGCACAAAAGCACAATCCTCTGAGGTGGTGGAGTTCAGAGTGGTATGAGATGAAATTTGTTGTTCTTGTCTCTAATATGAAAAAAAGGGTAACCTGGCATTAGTATGGATAAAACATCATATGATCATCTATTATCAAATTATTGTATGAAAGAAAAATGAAAAAATTTTAACTGTGCTAACTTGAAATTACACGTTGAAAATTCTGAGCTAACCAGTGTCTAATAATAAATGCACTCAAATAAGGTTAGTTCATTGCACATATGGTGAATTTCTCAATCTCATGGATATAGAAAGAATTCTAACACATAAGCAATGCTAAAACCATATTACGATGGAAATTCACCTAAATATTTTTAACCTGATCTTCTTAAGAAATATTTCGAAAATCTTGCAAGTGAAGAAAACAATACTACAAATTTTGTAATTGACTTCAAATATGAAAAAAGAGTTCAGGTTAAAAAAATAGAAGATTCAATTAGACAAATTGAGACAAGGCCATACCTTTACCTTCAAATTCCAATTTTTTCCTAGAAAAATGTTTACATATATAACTTGATTCATAGAATGAAACTTATGGACCCGTGCACTCAATTACAAGACTTACTAAAGTAAGGACTAATACTAAGAAAGTGAGCATAATTGGAACATTACTATGGGAAACATGAATAGAAAAGGTCCAATTAGTAGCAATACTGAATTCAAAATTTTTAATTGGGGACCTAAACAGTTGGAAGATTAATGCTCATTTGTTCACTCTAGCTTTTTGATAGCTATAGTCCTCAGCATTAGGGTTTTTTTTTTTTTTCAAGTGATACACATTTTATTACAAGTATAAGTGTTTGTGGAGTGTGAGAGGAAAGGGTCAGAGTTCAAGTCTTCAAGAGGGAGTTTCATATACATATACACTTAAATTGGACTATAGTAGAATTTCTATATTGTATTAAAAAAATAAAAAAAATTAAAAAACAAACAAACAAACAAACCTTCTAATTTCTAAAAAAAAAATTATACAAGTTACACATACACCCAAAAGGAAAGTGGCCACAAAACCCTCTGAACAATTGCAAGCTAAAATGTTAATAATCAACAAAGTCAACAAAAGAGAAGGAACTATAACTTTGCCAATACCAGTAGTCCACTCATTCAAAGACAAGAATAAATATTTTTAGTTCAAAGTAAACAACTAAATTCCATTAAATATGAGATTATTTAGCATTCAATTTAAAGCCTTCTGACAACTAATGAGTTCCTTTAATTGATTCCGAGAGATCAAAGTCTCTGTTTCTCTTACAATATGATTATGTTCAAACTGATTCACAAGAAGGGAATAACAGTGCTATGCTATTTATATTGGCATAAGCTGCACACTTACTCTATATTGCATTTTCTATTCTCGACACGTGCTTTAAATCAAACTTAACCAAATTTGATACAACTAATCTGAACCACTTAACAATAATACAATAACTTGCTAACAACCAAAACTAAACCAATCTGACACCCAGCAATTTGGAAAATCTACAACATCAAATTTTATTAATCAAAAGCCCAATTAAAATAAAACCATTTGAAGCTTTTTTTTTTTATAGTAGTTTGAGTAAAATGTTTGTTACTACCACATGATTTTTGCTATGCTACGCTATAGACATGGGGAGTCTCTAATTGAGGACGGAGAACTTCAATGATCAACACTACACATAGAAGTATAAACAACAATAAGTTAGTTGCATGACTGCATCTGTTGCACTTGAACATACCATGAAAACAACGGTAGATGCGTTCTTACAAAGATCTCATATATCTAGTAGTCATAAGTCATAACATAAATCATCCATGGACATCTGACATTTTTGGTACCAAGATGGACGTCGTTGACAAGACACATCGATTTTCAGACCAAGATAGTGCCTCTTTGCAAAAAAGGTCTCACTATCTCACTATTTGTCTCTAGAGATTGATCTAAACAGCATTTATAATCAATTGGCTCAACTTTAAAGCTTTTCTCCTCTATATAAACATGGATTCACCAAAATGCACATATAAAATAAAGTAATTACGGACGCTTTAAACTAAAGGAGATAAACTATGAAAAACTCACTGTATAGCTCACAGCAACACTAAACATACTTATAATTGCAAAATAAATCCAAAGAAATGGGAAAATAAAAAGGAAAGAAACAAAATCAACCTTGCAAGTTTTTTTGCCAATGAAATAACCACAAAATAAAGGGGGTATAAATTACCTTTCTAAATAACTAGCAAGAGAGAGAGAGATCAATAGAACAGATCCATTGATATAGCAAAAGTTTTCATGTAAATTTTTTGCAAGTGTAGAGAATAATAAGTTTATGCGAATATAAACAGAAAAATAGAAGAAAGAATCACACAAGAAGACAAAAGATTTATGTGGTTCGGCCTTAGGCCTACATCCACGGGCGGTTTCAAGAAAGTTTCACTAAGAAGATAAGGAGATTACAATTGTGACACAAAGACACTCTCATAGAACCCAAACCCATATATACCCAAAGAACTCTCACTCCCAGTTTACAAGAGCCAAGGCTAAAGATATTTTATAAAGAGCCCACATATATATAATACCCCAAGTAAAATGATTCAAATCCTAAACCAAGTACAGTACCAAACCAAAAGGAATAGAGTCCTAGCCAAAGTCAACAAAAGGAGTCCAAGTCAGATACAACTCAAATTTGACTTTCACACTTGACATTCATGCTTGAATTCCCCACTTAAGAATACCCCTCCCAGTTGGGGATAGGGCAGCTCTTCTTGATGGTTGTTAGGTCTTCAACTACATGGAACAAACAGGAACTCCTTCAATTGCTTCCTTCACCCACTAATTCTCATTCTCTTCTTGGTTTAAAATCAAGTTGATATCTGCTCCAACATAATACCTAAACATTTTCTGGACACAGAAGTATGTCATAAGACAAGATGCAAGTTATGCAGACGCAGTCACCCAAATACAAAACCAAAAATTGATGTTGTTCTTTTATTATATCCACTTACCCTTATTTTCCACTCTACTGCACAAAAGCACAAGTCCTCCTAGGTGGTGGACTTCACAGTGGTATGAGATGACATTTGTTGCTCTTGTAATCTAATCTACAAAAAAAAGAGTAGCCTAGCATTTATTAGGACAAAACTTAATATTGGATGAATGACAAATAAAATTGATTAACTGTGTTAACTCCAATTACCAAGTTGAAAATTCTAAGTTGATCAATGCCTAACAAGAAATGCATTCAAATAAGGTTAGCTAATTGCACATGTGAATTGTTCACTCTTGTGGAAAAAGAAAAAATTCAAACACATAATCAATGCTTAAACTAAATAAGATGGAACTTCACCCTAACATTCATATAGTGTTGTCTTAAGAAATATTTTGAAAATCTTGTGGGTGAAGAAAACAATTGCGCAAATTTAATTGAATTTTATATGAAGCTTTCGTTTCCTAAAGTTAGTGAGTGCAAGTACCTATACTTAAATTTTATCCATTAAGCGAAAATAACTTCTTTCTCACAATATCTAGAATGCATACTCCAGACGTTATCAACCAATCAAAAATTTCTATGATAAACAATCCATTTTAGAAACTGATGTTTAATTGTGAGAGAAACTAATCACCAAGGAGGACCAATAAAATCTCTAGTGACTCAATTGAGACAATATGAATTTAGAAGCCCAATTTTCCATGGGTTTTGGAAAGCTGCTACCAGAGAATATTGTCATGGGAAACCTTTGTAGTCATTTGAGCAGCAATTTTATTTGAAAAACATGGAACATTTCATAATTTCTAGTAAGGAAAAAAATATCAAATAAAAGCCAGGTAGAAAACTAGGAGCTTCATTTAGATGGATTGAGATAGGGCCTTACCTTTACCTTAAATGCAAATTTCTGTCCAGAAAAGTGTTGACATATATAACTTGATTCATAGAATGAAATAGCTGGAACATGTGCTCAATCCCAATACTCACCAATACAAGAACCACTACGAAGAAAGTGAACATAATTGGAAAATTAATATGAGCAACATGAAGGGAGGAGGTCCAATTAGTAACAATAATGTATTCATAATTTTACTAGAGGACCCAAATAGTTGGAACATTACTCATTTGTTGTCTTTTGATTGATAGCTATAGTTATTTAGCAATCCTTTTTTTTTTGGATATGTAATAAAAATTTATTAAAAAGTGAGGACCTCTATCCATATAAGCAGTAGTCACAAAAACCCTTTAAAGAATTACAAGCTAAAATGTAAATAATCAACAAAGTCTACAAAAGAGAAGGAACTGTAGCTCTGCCAATACCAGCAGGCCACTCATAAAGACGGCAAAATTAAGTTCATGAGTAGATAACTCAATGCCATTAAGCATGTGATTATTTGGCATTCCATTTAAAGCCTTGTGAAAACTAATGACTTCCTGTTATTGAAACTAGAAGGTGCAGATTCAAGTGATATGCCATAGGTGTCATAACTCTAATTGTCCACTGCTGGATTATTTTGTATGCCAAGCATCCTTAAGAATGTAAGGCAATTTCAAAGATGAAAACAAATGTCATGCTAATGAATTGAATGCACTCACCAAGCGATCGTTGTTCAATGTTCATGGAAAGTTTTAGGTGCAATCTCACTGGAAAATCACATATTTTCCCTGAAAATCAGCTAGTCAATTAAACATGGATCCTGACAATGCTAATCTCTTATTTTCTTTAGGAGTTGTATATCAACCACATTTCTGTCAGAGCAAGATCAGATGGCTTTCTCATCAAAATATATGCATCATGTCTGGACCTTCCACAAATAGAGAAAATAGTAATATCAAAACCTGTTGTAGTAACTAATGGCATCTTTAGTCCAGATTAATATATTTCTCTTGATAGCTCTTGTGATTAATTTCTAGCAGAAGCTTTTTGAATACTATTATGTAGGAATAAAGGTCATACATTGAGAATCACAAAAAATAATGTAGGAATAAAGGTTATACTTTTGAGAAGCACAAAAAATAACATTTATGACAAAACAAAAAAAAAAAACATCACACATGATGAAAAGTCCAAGAATCATTTACCATGAAATTAAGCATTCTATGAAATCAGGGAGTACTCTGCAGTCTGCTCTAACAACAAGTTATGCTCTTCATTCATTAGAACCTACCAAAGCTCTATTTGAGAATGAAAAAAAAAAAACAAAATGAGAGAGGAAACTAATAATATGCCAACGATATTGCAAATAAATATCCGAAAAAAGAAACCTAAATTATGTGAAAATATTAAATTTGGTAATAAATGAGATAGTTACCGTCAATTTTTTAATATTTTTCTACATAATCTTATTACTAGCTAGGTTTGAAGAAACATGCACTCTTAAGCTTGCCGGCTTCAACATTCAATACTCCTCAGGCCTCAGCTAAAATCCAGTTACCATTAAACTCACCATACCTGATGAAATGGAAAAATGAATAGTTCATTTGTTTCGCTACCACTTTGAGCATTAACTATGATCTTAACCCAAGGCAACCTGCAATCTAAAAATTTATATAGTTAGACAAATATGGTACTTTGATTTTTTCAATAAAATATAGGAACAACTTCCATTTAATTAAGGATGATTGATTCATTTTAAAAATTGAAATCAATTCCAAGTGAAGCACCAAGTAATATCCACCCCTGAAATTGTGAACTTCTAGAACACCGAGTGTAGCACCTTTCTTTTCAATTAACACCAAGATACTAAAAAAATTTAGGAGTAAATGCAGAAATTATTCTGTTATTGACTAAATAGTTCTTAGCAACTAAACTTAAATTTTGTGAATTTTTGTTGTGGTTGTCATCATCAATTGTAGATATTGCACAACACGAAGAAGGAATAACCACACACACACACACGCATATAAACACAAATGCTGCACAACAAGCTAATGTATGTACTGTAGATGTATACGCTAGACTTACACCACCACCCCCCAACACAAACACCACCACAATATCACCAAGTGCCAATTTTGACACTATATACACAGTGAGAAACCTTGGCATCCAGATACGCTACCTAATCAACTCAGTTTGAGATACCATGATATAAATAAGAAATAGATAAAAGGAATATTCACATATTTTGTTGAGTTGTAGAGAAAAAAAAAATTAATACCATTGAGTTGTTGAAACCAAACAGTTTTCATTAACCTCCATTTCTTGGAGAGAACAAAGAAGAAACTTTGATTTTGATTTCTATCGAGGATAGGGAAAAAACAATGATATGTAAACATAAGTTTTCTTACCACTGAAATGGATCCTCTTTTGCATCTTTGTGATAAGATGACACACTGATGACTTCCCAGTACCCACAAATCTTTTGGCAATCCTTACTGGTGAGGGCACTAATATCAGTGGCCAATCCAACTCTGCGATACCCTAAATTGCTTCTTGCTTCAATCTCCTAAAAGTCACATAAGCACCTCAAAAATAAATAAAAATTACATCAACCCAAAAAGAAAATCTCCACAACCAAGAGATGAGCGAGAGAAAGAGGGCTCACCAGAGAAGCATGAAGAGAGCTAGTGCACGCTTAAAAGCGTTGATCTTTCTCATTTAGCTTGGTTCAAACAGGCCTCGCCTTCACCTTGTAAGCCAATTCCAGAAAATTGTTTACACACACACACACATATATATATATAAATGGAATGAAGCTTCCAGACACGTGCTAAATCCCCTGACTGAATGATAAGGCTTCTACAAGAAACGAAATTTTTTATTAAAAACCAAAAAGTGATGACTATTCAGTATCAAGACTATGTTTTGCTATAGCTGGAAATAAATAATCATTTATTCTCTTCTGTTAGATAGCTCTCTCTCTAGGATGTAAGTGCAATCCTCACCTCCCCTCTCTCTCTCTCTCTCTCTCTCTCTCTCTATATATATATATATATATATATTTATATATATCGGGAATTCAATGCCATAATGTTGTCAGCTATTGAATTCCCAATGTATATCATTTGATTACTAGTGAAATCTCTGTTTCTTTGGTTTAGAAACATATTCAATTCAATTAGAAATAAACAATTGATTCATATATCAAGCAGTGCTTTTAATAAAACTAATTATTTGTAGACATACTACATTTACAAAATAAAAAATAAAAAAAAATTGAAGATATAACAGCAAGTTGGAAGTTCATATAACAAGAAATTGAATCAACTGAATACCTGCACAACAAGCTAGTTCCTGCAGAATGGCTGCCAAATTTAATTCTTCCCACAATATTACCCCGATATCACTTTGTGGTTTGTGCCCAATTTTACTCTGTCTACACAGCGAGTAATGATGCATAATTGCATATAAAACAAATCAACTCATCAACTCAATTCAAGATACAAAGATGTAATTCAAGATACAAAGATGTAACTTGCCAAAATGAAGAAATAGATTAAAGGGACTAGGTGACATAAGTACCTTTATTTGGGTATTCCAATGAGTAATAACCTACAGTCTTAAGTCTTAACTCAACGCAACCTGCAATCTAAAAAATTGAAAGATTAAGAAAAATATGGTACTGTATTTTTTTCAATAAAATATAGGAACAATTTCAAAATAATTAGGAATTATTAACTGATTTTAAATGGAGAATCCAAGTCGAAGTGGAGCGCCAAGTAAAATCCATTACTGAAATTATGAACTTCAAGACTCTAATTTCAACCTTTTTTTTTCAATGAACAGTTGAACACCATGATACTAATCAAAATAAAGAGTAAATGCAGATATAACTTAGTTATTTACAAAATAACAGTTAGCGATTTAACTTAGGTTTTGTGAATTTCTGTTGTTAACATCATTATCACCATTACCCCAATATCACCAAGTGCCTATTTTCACTCTATTTACACAACGAGAAATCAGAGCATCAAGATATATCACCTTATCCATAACTTGTTTGAAATAAGAAATAGATGAAGGAAAATTCACATCTTTTGTTCCTAATATTTGAACAAATGATGTAAAGAAAATTCTAAACCATTGAGTTGTGATTTGTTGCAACCAGAAGTTTCGATTAATCCACATTTTTTAAGTGCAGTTCTCTCATGTGCTTCATTTGTTTCAAGACCTGATATTCATTAACCAAGAAAAAATTGACAAACTTGGAGAGAACAATGAAAATTTTGGATTTTGACTTCTATCAAGGCCTGGGATAAAACAGAGATTTGTATAACAAGTTTTCTTAATGCCCCTTCCAACTCTAGGATGTAAGCACAATCCTCACCTGTTTCCTTTTGCATCATTGTGGTGACACCGATGAATTTTCCAGTATTTACAACAGAGGTGTGGGAAGAAATCCCTACAATCAATGATATTGTCAAATGGGGGCAATCCTGAATATCAATGGCCATTCTGCCTCTTTCATACACTGGATTGCTTCCTCCTTCAACCACCTAAAAGCTACACACCCACCTAATAAATAAAAATTAAATCAGCCCCAAAAAATCTCCACAACCAAAAAAGGAAGCATACAGAGAGGAAGTACACGTTTAAAAGCATTGATCTTTCTCATTTGGTGAACTGAGACAAGGCCTTACCTTCAACTCATAAGCTGATTTCAGAAAATTGATTGTTTATAGAAATAGAATGAAGCTTCCAGTCACATTTACTGAATTCCCAGACTGAATGATACAAGGACTCCTACATGAAACATGAACATGATTAGAAAATTTTCACCAAAAACACAGAGAAAAGAACCAATCAGTATCAAGACTTTGTTTTACTATAGCTGGAAATATAATCATTCCTTCTCTTCTGTTTGATAACTATTGATCCAAGAGAACCAATCAGACCTAAGTTTGAGAAATACATTAAAGGGACTAGGTGATAAAAGTAATAATTTGTTTATCATATTTCCAAAAAAAAGAAAAAAAAAATTGAAACCTAATCTACTCAGATTTATTTAATTAGAACATGCACTCCTATAGCAAGTGAAAATAAAATAAAACAAGCATTGATATTAGTACATAAATGGAATGCATCAAGTCACACGGTATGAGAGACCAATTTTTTGTGTCAATTAGGATAGTGCATGAAAGTTACCTCAATGGTTGATCAAATCCTGAAGTACACATCAAAACAATACATCCGGTCATGTCGCTGACATCTGCAGAAAGAATAACTTCAGCCCAGTAAACACCCAATGTGGGACTTATCACACACCCACACAACACACACTTAAAGTCAATATCCAATCAAATCCAGGGCATCACAGCAACCCCAATCACTTGTTGAGAAAGCTCTCCTCTTATTTCTTCATACATCACCTAGTGGCTAATTTTACTTTGTTTTAAACAATGAGAAATGAAGCACCTCATCAACTTAATTCGAAACACAAACATATAATTTCTTAGAATAAAGAAACTGATTTGGGAAAATTCACATATTATTTTTCCTAATAGGGGGAAGTTATAAATTAAGGAATAAAAATTAAAAATCATATGAGTAAATAAAAGAGGTTAAAAGGAAAGAGAAGAAGGAATGAGACAGTACCTATGGTTAGTTGATGAAATTTTGAACCGCCCAATTGGTTTGATTAAGTTGCAATTATTATGAGCGAATCTTCTGTGGTTCATTTGGTTCTTCATCTGAAATTCAATCACCAAGAAATATATTGAAATAGTCAACGAGAAAAAAATGAGAGTAAAGAAGAAAAAGAAGTTGGGTTTTTGATTTTCAATGAAACATTGGATAAAATGGTGGTTCAGTTAAATACCTCAGTTGGTTTGTTGCTAACGTAGACCCCTTCCAAGTTTGGTATATGAGAAATCTTTGGCCAATCTTCGCCTGTTTCTCTCTTGCATCTTTTCAGTAAGATGGGACAGTAATCAATTTGTAGTGTATTCAAAGAGGTAAGACCTTTTATCCCTTCCGGCAATGATTTTAGTTTGGGGCAATACCAAATTTGTAGTGTTTGCAAAGAGGTAAGGCCACCCATCCCTTCAGGCAATGATTTCAATTTCCTACAACAGCTAATTTGAAGTGATTGAAGGCTCTTAAGGCCTTGCCATTCTATGGCATCCCCAAAATTTGATAAATCAACCTCCGTAGAATCCTCAATTCTCATCTTCTTAAGCGAAGTGAGATGTTGCATACCTTGAGGGAGAGGACCACGACAACAGAGAGAAAACGAGGTTGGACAGGTTGGGTAAAGGTTCCTTTAGGGTCCCAGTTTCCAGATATTTTAATTTGGAGAGAGGGGCAAAGGAGGAGTTGGCAATCTCAATCTGGAGTGTTGATGTCTGCTTCAATGGCTTCAAGCTACACATATCCAATGTCAGCCTTTCGACATTTGGAAACAGAGGCATGGAGGTAAGCTTAGGGCAATTCTTAATTTCTAAGTGGGAAAGAGCAGGAAAAAAGGGCAACAAATGATTGTTATCATCATCGACTTCCTCTGAAGAATCCCTTCTCTGTCGCCACCATCCCTTTAGATTAGGGCAGTGATAGAGATAGAGTACATTTAGAGATGGGATGAACGAAGAATTAGAGAGCTCCTCACTGTAATCTATCTCTGACATGTACTCTAGAGAACCCAATTTGTAGAGAGAGAGATACTTGAGATCGGAAGTTGCTCCAACGGTGGCAGATGTTGGCATTTGTTACAGTCTTCTAACGAAAATTTTACAAGAGTTGTGAGCGATGACATCCAATTTGGAAATTTCAATCCCGTGTAATTACGTAAATACAAATTTTCAACTTTTAGAAATTTCAACTCGCTTAGTTCATGAAGTTCCTTCAATCCTCTGTTCCGCTTTAAGCGTGAACCACTAGTCATTCTTATCTTAATTACTGACAAATCTTGAAGACTAGTCATTTGCTTCAATCCACGTGGTATATGGGTCAAAGACAAAGCATTGATCTCAAGAAGCCTGAGGTTGACCAATTTGGTAAAATCATGGGGCAATTTGGTAATAGGACATTCATATAGTTTGAGAGTCTGCAAATTATGCAATCTTGTAATAGAATTAGGAAGCATCCTAATGGAGTTATGAGATAAATCAAGATACCTTAAATGTTTCAACTCTCCAATAGAACTTGGAACTGTTCTAATGCTCATATTATGCAAATCCAACAAGCGAATAAACTCAAAACATGCAACAATTTTAGAATCATAAATTAATTTATGTAGATCCCCAAATTGACCTTGCACCATAAATGCTCGTATCCTACAAGCTTTGAACATTGAACTTGGAATTTGTGATTGTGATTGACCACCAAATGACACATGAAGAGTTTTTTCATCAATGATTTCTTTTTCTGAATAACAAGTGGTGCTATAAGATCCCGCTACTAATTTTGCAAGATCGTGCATAAGATCATGCATTTTGAATTGTAAAATATTGCCCCCCTCATCCTTTTCAACTTCCTGAAAAAATGATCTCCATAGTAAATCCATAATATACTCATGACCAACATCTTCTAGGCATTCATTTTGATTTAAAGGCATGATAAAACCTTGTGCCATCCACATTTTAATTAATGTTGATTTATGAATTTTGTAATCCTTTGGAAATAAACAACAATAAGCAAAACATTGTTTCAAATGTGATGGAAGATGATTATAACTCAACTTAAGTGTTGGTAGGATGTCATTTTCTTCTTGAGGTACTTTTGAAAGCTCACTATCCTTAAAAGATAACCACTCTTTTTCTGTGTTTTTAAAGTATAATAGGCTTCCTATAGTCCTTATAGCAAGGGGGACTCCTTTACATCTTTCAAGGATTTCCCTTCCAACTACTTTAAAGATTGATTTCTCTGGCTCTTGTCCATTTTCAAATGCCATCTGTTTAAATAAAGACCAAGACTTTTCTTTATCTAAACCCTCTAACAAGTATGGTTGAGTAGTTTTTGTAATCTCTGCCACTTTATTACTGCGTGTAGTCACTAATATTCTACTACCTATTGCCCCATCCATTAAAAGAGTTTTTAGTTCAAGCCATTTCTGAGGATTCTCATTCCATATATCATCCAACACAAGTATGTATTTTTTTCCATCAATTTCTTTCTTAAGAATCTTAATTAATGGCTCCATTTCAAGTTCTTTTAGATTCTCATTTTTTGCAGACTGTAGGATTTTTTCAACAATCATTTTTACATCAAAGTTATCAGAGACACACACCCATAACTTTTGCTTAAAACATGTTTGGATTTCTTTGTCATTGAAAACAAGTTGAGCTAATGTTGTCTTCCCTAGTCCTCCAAGTCCAACTATTGGAAGGATCAAAACACTCTCTACAACATCAGGATCCAAAAGAATTTTTATAATCTTTTCCTTATCATTCTCTCTCCCAATGACATCTTCAATACGTACGAAAGAATGAGTTTCTCTCACTCTATAACCCCCCACTTGTGTCTCTACAAGACGTTCATCTAAGTGGAACCCCTTATCATTTTTTATGGCATCTAGCCTCTCCCTCATTGCCTCAACCTTATGACCCATTTTAATACCATATGCATGCTGGTTCGATTTGGAAAAAAATACACATACCTCTTTTGCCTTCTTATTCTGTGTCATCACTTCCTTTCGTAAAGCTTCAGTGGAAATGTCATCTAGCAAGTTGTCTGCATCATAAATGGCATCCTTCAGCCTTTTCAGCCACACTCTGACTTGATTGTTGTGCTGCTGCTTCTCCTCTGCATCCTGAATCACAGCACTGATTGTCAAAACTGTGTCCTTGAGCTTTTCAATCTCATCTTTGAGATTCCAGAGTAGTACAAACTCTTGGGCTAAAAGGTCGCCCGCTTTCTCAATTATTCCCTTAGCAACGCTGAAAATAACTCCTTCCGCCATCTCTTACTGGGAATTGAATGAATGCTAGCTTTGTGAAGAGAGTAAGATGAGAACAATTTTTGTGAGGGGGATGAACTAGACAGGGCAACCAATATATGTACTAATTGCTTTTGCGTGCTTGCATGTCATTGATAATAACACACGTATTCTTTGCTTATGAACGATGACAAACAAAATATTCCCCTTCATGTTCACAAGTGTCGGCCTGCAATCATTTTATGTATGTTTGATTCTTTTCTCTGCAAACAAGAAATGGTCTCCTTCACATTCACAAAGTGCCAGCTTGTTATGTCTGATTCTTTTCTCTCTCAATCGATTGCTCATTTGTTAAGTCACCTTATGTTACAATCTCACTAAAAATAATTAAATTAAAGAAAAAGTTGATTCCTTCCCGTTAATCATTGCCTTTGTGTTCCTTTAAATAAAAACATACTCCAAACTCATGCAGAGCAAAAGCAACCTATAAATTCTCAAGAATCTAATTACAAGGCTTAGAACTTTGTAATTATCAAAGTATCTAATAGAGCCTAAGATTTTTTATTCTATGTAAGCTTTTTTTATTTCATCGGTTTATATTGTTATTTAGATCGCTTTAACATGACAAATTGCATTTCACTCTTCACCATTATGGTTCGTGTAGTAATTCTAAGGACTAGCCGTCCCCCACATAATTTTGAAACATTTTGTAAGAAAGTATCATATGGCCCTTGTATTATAATTATTATGTGCTATGAAGGAATCAACTTCAAGTTTATTATTTCTTCTCCAAAAAAAAAAATTCAAGTATATTGCATGTCATTTAGAAATAGAGTAAACAAAGATAGTTTTAAGGGTAAATTATAACAATCTCCCTTTAGGTTCCATAGTACGTCCAATTTTCAAAAAATCAACAGTTAAATTTTCATTACTAAAATATATCATTTTAAAAAAAGATTTCTATTAATTTGTACATATCTCAAGGAAGTGTTATTCATCCACAAACCTCAACAAATTAGAGTATTCACATCCCAAAATTTTATCTCATCTTATTTTACCATCCTAAAAAGCTACTTTATCAATTATATCATACTATTTTATAATACTCTCAGCATCCCAACTTTTATTTTACAATACAACACATTAAAATAATATTTCTACACAATAAAATAATATATCCCAAAACCTAAATAAAAACAAAAACCCAAAAACCCGGTGAGACTTGAGAGAGAGAAAGAGGAATTGATAAAGTAAGTGAATAAAATATTAGTTTTTTTTTTTTTTTTTAGAATTGAGCTACAATGCAATTCTACATTTAGAATTGCATTGTAGCACTATTGCAAATTTTTTTACAATAGTTGGTTTTTACAAGTCCGGATGTGTGGGGAGTTTTGAGCTTTTGTGCTAAATTTTTCTTACATATAGCATATGTCATTCCTAATGTGAATGCTCTTAGAGCATTCACACTAGCACTTGGATATGCCAAATGTAAGCTCTAATTTACCATTCAACCCAAAAGCAGCCCACAACCGGACTAGTAAACATGGGATATGCCAAATTTTTTTGGCATAGTGTTACAGTGCCATCACAAATATAGGATGTCATTGTAGCAACTTTTATATATCACAAATTATTATTTTAATGGTACTGTAACTACTTTTTTAAAATATATGATGGTACTGTAGCAACATTATATTAATTTAATGTGTAAATAGATTATTTTAATGAGTAGAATAGGAAAATAAAAGTTGGGATGTTGAGTATATTATAAAATGGTATGTGATAATTGATAAAGTAGCTTTTTGATATGGTAAAATAGAATAGTTTGAAAATACCTGATGTGAATGCTCTAAAGTGCTATTTAATGAAACATTTTGGAGTATAAATTTGTAAAACCTCAATGAAAGTTGGTGTAATGTACCCTTATTATAATTAAAAATATGAATCTATTGCTTGAGTGAATTAAAAGACTATTTAGTCTATTTAGACATTTTAAATAATTTAATCTTACATTTATTTTGTATTCTTGATTTTATGTTAATAAATTTGTTTTTATTTTTTACTAGACTTTGTTTTAATTGTTACCAAAGCAACTCATTTTGAGCAAGAATGTTATCTCCCAATTTCCAAATCTGTTTTTTAGTAAATAATATTTACAAAAAATTAATCATAATTTTTTATACACCGTTACTATGTAGCTCCATTGGAGACATTTTATCAGATTTAATAGTGACAAATTAATTACTTGTTAATTCATTAATATTCTCAAAATTAATGGGATAACATTAACTACCACCACCTCACTTTATTCTTTTTGTTTTTTTTTTTTTTAGAATCACCTCACTTTATTCTTAATTATTCAAAATTCGATTCACGCATTCTATCTCTCTAACAAGTAAAGTCATCATCACCTCCTCCTCATCCACATTTCCGAAATTCCCCTTGTCATGGGTATGGCAGTGAGAGAATAACACAGTGAGCCAGCTAACAAAAGCTCTTTCCCATTATTTCTGTTTTTTTTTTGTTGGTAAATTTTTAGTGTTTTTTAAATCCATCCATTCCAACGACTATAGCAACAAGGCCAAGGCCATGAACATGGATCCCCACGTTTAGATTAAAAGGGATGATGGTTTGAACCCACACAGTGTCACATGCGCATGGAATCGTATGCAGCATAGGATTCCATGCACAGAGTTTTTTTTTTTTTTTTTGAGAAACCACATAGAGTTCTTTTAACATGAACATTTCATTTTAAAATAAATAGTTCAAATTATACTATGTCATTAATTCACTGACTAAAACTTGAAAATAATGATATCACATCAGCTATAAAAATTAAAAATAAATAATTAAATAATTAAAAAGAAAACCGACCTGTCATAGACTCATAGTGTTGGTTCCATGTGTGTGTATATATATATATATATATATATTACATAAGATAGGTTCAAATTACACCATTACTTGAAGTAGCTTCATTGAAAAAATGGTATAAAATTCAATAGTGAAAAAAACACTACTCAAAATTAATGAGATAACATTAGAGTCTTTTGTCTAAATATTGCAAAAAACAAAGTTTTTTATGGTTATAGGCACTATTCAAAGTTATTTAGGGAATAAAATTCCAATAGAAAAAACTAAAAGTAGGTGAGACTGGAATTTAACGCTGTTACTAAATTCATCACCTCCTAATCACATCAGCTATAAAAATTAAAAATAAATAATTAAATAATTAAAAAGAAAACCACTCATAGACTCATAGTGGTGTGTGTATATATATATATATATATATATTACATAAGATAGGTTCAAATTACACCATTACTTGAAGTAGCTTCATTGAAAAAATGGTATAAAATTCAATAGTGAAAAAAACACTACTCAAAATTAATGAGATAACATTAGAGTCTTTTGTCTAAATATTGCAAAAAACAAAGTTTTTTATGGTTATAGGCACTATTCAAAGTTATTTAGGGAAGTAGACAGAGAAAAGGCAACATAAATTTAAAAAAGTTCAGAGAGAAAGACTAAAAGTAGGTGAGAGAAAATTTGGAATTTCGGCAACGCTGTTACTGAAATTCTGCTGCCCAGCCCCTGCCGTGCGCGAGTGACCGAAGGAAAAAGGGAACCGAAGGAAAAAGGGAAGAAATAATAAAAAAAATTGTGGAATTTCAGTAATGGCAATACCGAAATTGGGGAAGAAAAAAAAAAAAAAAGATGCTACGTTCACAATATTTTTATAACATTTTCACACCAAATCATAAGTGGTTGGTTGTTATTCAAAAATTTGAACCTAACACTAAGATTACTTTTTTGCCCTAACAATAACAACCAGTAACACGCATATAGAATTTATTTAAAAATGTTGTGAAAATGTGATGTTGACGTAATTTCTAAAAAAAATACTGAAAGCGAAAAAGTGCTCATTTCATACTGGCAATACCAAAATTGGGTAAGGGAAAAAAAAAAACATTTTCGGCTAGCAATACGAAATTGAAAAAAAAAATTCGGTACTGGGCTAGAAATTGAAAGAAAGAAGAAAGAAAAGAAGACAATTTGGACTGTGCAGTACCGAAATTGTTTTTTAGAAAAATCTTTTCTTCCCAATTTTATTGGCATACCGAAATTGTGGGTTTTTTATTTTTTTATTTTTTATTCCCCAATTTCGGTATAAGTTACCGAAATTCTCCATTTTTTTTTTCCTACATTTTCGGCAAACTACGAAATTCGATATTTATACCCATTCCTTAACTCGCGCAACACTCGCGCACGGCAGAATTCAAACAAATTTTTAACTACTGAAAAAGTTTTTCTTGTAACTTTTAAAGTTTCAATCTTACTTTTCTTAAAATAAACACTGTTTTACAAATAATTTGAAAATTAAATAACTTTCAACAGTACCTATAATACAAAAAAACTTGGTTTTTAGCAATATTTAGACAAAAGACTCGATAACATTAACTACCACCACCATACTTTATTCTTGATTTTTCAAAATTCCACACATCCTATCTCTCTAATACGTAAAGTCATCACCTCCTCCGCATCCTCATTTTCGAAATTCCACTTTTCATGGGTATAGTAGTGAGAGAATTATACTATGAGCTAGCTAACTAAGGCTCTTTCCCACTATTTCTGGTTTTTTCCTTTTGTAAATTTTTAGTGTTTTTCAAAATCCATCCATTCCAACAACTATAGCAACAACAAGGCCATAAACATGTAGGAAAAATGTGACCAGAGGGTTCAAAACATCATTAAAACTGCTACAAAGCATAGACCCCCACACACAGTGCCACATGCATAGGATGCCATTTGAGAGGGGTGTGATATTTCAAATCTAGTGCTCATTTCATACATGCAACATTGGTGAACTACAATATTATTAACTCTAAACCTTTTACATTAACAAACCATGGTAGAAGACAAGGTATTTGAGTAAATGGCATGGTATTAGAAGTCTAGAAAAATATTTTCTCACTTTTTTATCAAGTAATTATTAGATATTTTTAAAGTACAGCTACTTAACTACATGATATTTGATATAAATAAAAGGAAACTTGAACAAAATTTAACTACAAAATTAGTTGTAGCATAAGGCTGTAATCATACTTAATAAAATAAATATTTTTACAAATAATTTGAAAATCTAACTGTTAAATTGCATGTTCTTTATACTCTTAATTTTGTGTCAATCGGATATTATTTACTATATGATCTATAAGTTTACATTTTATGCACAATTTTAAACAATTTATTAATGACATAACTATTGATATTTATTTTTCTAGATATTTTGCAAGCATAGAGAATATAAAAAAAATATGTAATCCAATGATGTATTTGTCAAAATTCATTTCTAATAAAAATATATTAAATAACATTAGCCTTAGGCTACTACAACTAAAGTTATAATTAAACTTTGTCCAAAATACAATAATGATTACTACCTCATCTTACGTTAATAGAGAATTTCACGCTCATGCTTTATAAATCAAGAATTTTAAAATATTATTCGTAATAATTTGACACACTCAAAACCCAAAAGTTCAACACACTCTTTTTGATGGAGCGCAAGGAAATCCTCTTTAGACTACTTAAATCCTCTTTCCCATCCCTTCTAGACAATAAATCAGAATTAATAAGTGACACTTGGGAAACCAACTCACAACTGAAAATGCTATATATCTCTTCAAGTTCAATTATCTGGTACATCTATTTCTTTTGAAAATAATCCACTTATTTAAATTGCAGACATTCTAATTTGTAATATATTAGTAAGTTGTTAAAGTAGAATTGCAGTGAAGGGGAAAGAACATCCTTGCCCCATAACAAATCACAACAGACAAAGATCATTGCAAGGAAATGCAATTTAGCAAATTATCCAAGTCACAACTAAGAGTAATGGAGTACATTACAAGGGGAATGAGATTAAGTTCCCATTTCAAGAATTCTATCAGTCACTTTCTCAACAGAACTACTACTCTATTCATCTTCACTTTCATCAGTCACTTCATCAAATTCAGAATCCTCAGTGGCATGTTCACTTTCAGAGTCACTCAACACATACCTTGTCTGCGCACGGTTCACCCTTTGAGGTCTTGCTCTTGCTGGTGCAACTTCAATAGTTTCTTCAGTACTGGCAGAAGTAGAAGCAGAACCCGAATTTTCTTCATTTTCAGTCACTTTATTTACCTTACCAACCCTTCCCAACACAGAACCACTTTTCTCATTGAATGGAGATGCCCTCATCTTTCTCACTTTCTTCTCTGGTGAAATCCCAGAATTTTTAGCAGGCTTTAACATGTCAGTTAAAAGCTTCTGGCCCAATGTCTGAGGCTGCTGCTTATTGGCTGCACCTCTCTTCTTTGCCGCTGCAGGGGCCTTGACTGCCTTAGCATTTGCAGCCGGTTTTCTCCCGCCCTTTTTCCTGGCTTCTGGAGCAGCTACAACTTCTATCTCACTATCTTCATCATCATCATCAATTTCATTAATATCATTATCATCATCATCATCAGATATCTCCGAAACAGTTGCCAAGGGCTTCTTCTTCTGTGCAGCAGCAGCCCTTTTGCTAGGTTCTTTCTTCTTAGCTGGTACTTTGGGCACTTCAGTCTCCATGGCTGTTGGGCATCAAAACAAAGAGAAATTTAGCTCACAAATACTTACAGGAAAATCACTCCAACACATTCCAAATGATCACAGTAAAAGATCATGGAAAAATTCACAAGAAACTAATTATTAGTTCTGCTGAATCTCAAGTGGAAATTTTAGTTGGTGCTTGTAACATGGAAAATTTTTATCTATGTACATTACAGTATTTTGTTCTCTTATAATTGATTTTATGAAGAAGAATAATAGAAACACAATTTCTCACACAAGATCATATATTATCCGGTTTGCAAACAATATCCCCATATCATCCACTGTAATTTTTCTTACATTTCAGCTGAGTTGTGTAAAGATCATAATAAATAGTCTAATGAAATATAATAATATAGCATTTACCGGCTGATTGATCAGGAGATGAGTCGAGGTTATAGGCAGCTAGTCGTTCTTTAAGCTCAAGCACATCGTCATCTTCGTCGTCGTCATCATCATTCAAGACTAATGTTTGCTTTTTCGGCTGCAAAGAAAAGGTAATATCAACATGAGTTCTAGAGAAATCCTTTACAAGGAAAAATAGAACGTAGTAACAGAAACAGGAACAGACCTTAGCAGGAGCTTTCCTAGAGCCTGCTCTGCCTTTGGGTTTTGCTGCCTCAGGAGCTTTCTCTGGTAAATCAAGCAGATGTAAACCAAAAATCAAACAAAAACTAATACATATAATAAACATAAAATTGTTTGACTCTTACCAATTTCCATTGCAGCCATAGATGACGAGACAGCTTCTGCAACAGATTCTGCATTATTTGCCTTCTTATTATTGTTCTTCCGTGGGTTCTTGGGTGCTTGTCTAGTAGACTTCATGGCAGCTTCACCCCTTGCTTTGCCTCTCATTTTCTTTCTTAACTCCTCTGACTGAGCATCACTTTTCTCAAGCTCCTAAATGACATAAAACTAAAAACAGTCAAGAAACAGAAAGACACAAAAATAAACAAATCATCACAAGGAATTGTCAATTTTTCAGTCATACATCGAGTTGCCCCTCTAAAGCATCAAGATCTTTCCTCCAAAAGGACTTTGGAGTTTCCTTTCTCAAATCATCAACCTCCTTATTGAGCTTATCCCTTTCAGCGCATAGCTCCTGAACCTTCTCAATGGTCAAGCTTCCAATTGCCATGGCCAGTAGATACTCATAATCACTGATCTGTACCCCATTACTACTGCTGTCAGCAGGAGATTTCACTTCTGTTTCTTCTGCATCATCAGTTGCACCAGCAACTTCTGGCTCAACAGCTTTAGTTTTCTTTGGAAAAGGAGTGAAACCTTTTGTTTGCAGCTCAACAAACAGATCAGCTCTCTTCCTATTACTTACAATGATCTCTCCCTTCACAACTGCAAGGATAAACCTAACCTTGTTTTCCAACTTCAACAACTCCATTTCACGTTTGTTCAGTAGAAATTTCTGCACAAAACACAAAAATTGCAATTAATAATTGTTTCCCTAAGAAATGGCTGATATTATTGAGCATCAGTTCTACTCTTTTGCTATGAGCATAAGTGAGCTCACCTTTCTTTTCTCATAAAATTCAAGTCTTAAATGAAAAAAATCTTCAAGGACTGCAGGAGGGAAAATCACAAACAATAAGTGCGTTATCGTGGAAATTATATTGGAAAATGAATGTAAAGAACTCCAATTTCTCTCACATACTTTGCTCCGGGTTGTCATACTTCTTAATCACGCCTCTTGGGTCAAATAGGTGCATATTAGTTGTGCTAATTGTAGTGGTTAGTTTAAATTTCTTCAGCAAACCCTCTTGAGTGACCCTAATCAAGTTCTCAGGGGTCAAGAAGACGTCAAATTCTACTGTTACGTCATCACAATTCATATCAAAATCCTGCAGCCAGCATTATTTTTCATGAGAAACTGGGTACAATCTAATTCACATTATGGTGGATAACATAATTCTCAAGGACTTGAGCAACTTTACCTCAATGAAGGGATCTTTGCATTCTTTATTACTAGAAGAAACAGATTCCAGGAATTCCTTGTAATCTTGTGTCCATCTACGGATTGGTAGCTCTGTTATCCTTAGTGTCGTCTCATTGACTTCCTCTATAGTTCCACAAATAGTGTAGCTATTCCCTCCTTCCTTTGCAGCAGTTTTCTCAATAGTTCCTTTAAACCATTTATACCATGGATCCATAGGCTCCATAGCATCACCATTCAACAAGCGCCTAACATTTGCTATTATGTCTCTTGGGTTGTAATTAGGAACGTAAGAGCTCCAACCAGTCCCAATTCCTTCACTACCATTGACAAGAACCGTTGGTATAATTGGCATGTACCTAAAATAACCAAAAAATTGAAGTATAAGCCTTATTTATATATAGGAGTTCTTCATACAAAATGCTAAAATCCCTTCTACCAAATAGATAGAAGAATGGGGAAAAGGATACCAAATTGGTTCAATTGATTGCCCATCTTCATTCAAGTAGTCAAGAAGGCCATCATCATCCTTATGGAACAGAAACCGCGTGATTGGAGAAAGCCGCGTATAGACATACCTAGCACTAGCATGATCTTTTCCTCCCTGAAATCCAACAGATCATTTGTGAATTCAAAATGTGATAATAAGATTAGAACTAAAAATGCATACTGAACTAGATTCAGCTTTAAAGAGTGACACGAGGCATGTTCATCTCACATAATTACGAGTGCCAAATTGGCCATTTGGTTGAAGCAGGTTAATGTTGTTGGAGCCCACATAGTCTTGTGCCATTCCGATGATGGTACTCGCAAGACTCTGCTCACCATGATGATAAGCTGAATGCTCAGACACATAACCAGAAAACTGGGCAACTTTTGCTTCCTTGACAAAGTTCCTCTTGAAAGAGCAGAAAAGAATTTTCCTTTGGCCAGGCTTCAGGCCATCAACCATGGAGGGAATAGACCTCTGAAGATCTGCCATTGAAAACAATATAAGCTCCTTGTTGACAAAGTCACTGTATTTTATGAGCTTGCCCGTCTGATCAAGGTGAGTACCAGGCTGCACATTCAGAAGGTGTTATATTAGATATATATTCATTCACTTTCTCTAAAAACACAAGAAGAAAGCATGGCAAAACTTTGACCTCAAACTGCCTAAGCCAACTCTTCCTCTCTTCTATCTTCTTCTTACTAAATGCCAGCTCAATGGCCTCCCCATCCTGTTCATCTTCCCAAATAAAATCTTTCCTGTGTTTCTCAAGATCTGCAAAGTACTCTCTTCCTTCCTTTGATGTGCTTGTTCCCAACCCCTAAAAAGTCACAAACAAATCAATATGCAAAAGACAGAAAACAGATAATAAAATAAAAGGTTCTGTAAATGGTTCACATGTAACAAATTTAACAATGCAAACCTTATAGTACTTGATAGACCACCCACTTGCATTGCCCGTCAAATTGTGCTTCCATGACTCGTACTCAGGCATGGTATAAAATGATAATTGTGTCCCATTTTTGTGAGTTGCCTGCAAAGATGATAAATGATCATTTTCCCTCAAGAAACATTCCACTTATATTGAAGTTGTGCTAATATTTGAACAAGTTAACTGAAAATACCAACCTTCACAATAGGAGTGATAAACTCAATTAAGAAAGATGGAACTTTTAACAGTGATGGCCAATACGAATGAATAAAATTGATCAACAGCCCTTTGATGTGGGAACCATCATGATCCTGTACAAAAAATTAGAGTTAAAATTATATATTTGTTGAAGGCTGTCAGTGTGTCATGTAGAGAGAATTGTAAGCATAAAACAAGAACAAAACAATCAGAGAAACTTAAGGCACACCTGATCAGTCATTATCATCAAATGACCATATCTCAAAGATTTTACATTGGCGTATTCTTTATGCTGCTGAAGTCCAAGAATCTGCTTTATGTACCCAATTTCTTTATTCTCAGTGAGCTGTTTAGCAGTGGCTTCCCTCACATTGAGCAATTTACCTCTCAATGGAAACACACCATAGTAATCTCGACCCACAGCAGCAAGCCCGGCCAACTGTATTAAAATGAATAACGTCAAAAATCATACAAAGTGATATCCAATAGATCTAACTTTAATGCTAAAATACTCCGCACAATGACACAACAACTTACTGCAAGAGCCTTAGCTGAATCTCCTTCAGTTAAAATCAAGGTACATTTATCAGATTCCTTCCCTCCTGCTTTGTTGGCATCATCTAGTTTTTCAATACCATGAATCTTCTCTGTCTTTGTTCCATCACTTTTCTTAAGATCTTTACTCTGCTTGAAATTTGCCCATGATAGGAGACTGTCCACAATTCCAGACTTTGAGACTGCAAAAACAAGTGGTTCGTAAGAATCACTTTCCAGTATTTCAATGGTAACATACTAGTGTCTACAATAATGAAAAATAAAGTGAAACGAACCATTCTTCAGAAAGTCTTGTGAAAGCTCACACTTGGACCCAAAACTGCTTTGACGAAGTGTCAGAGTTTCTTTAGTTTGGGAATCAAAAGCAGGGTTGTCAATAAGAGCATTGACAAAAACCCACAAGTAGTTCTTCACGTTATGGGCTTTGATGTTGGCATTCTTGTTTTTCTTATTTACAAAATTCATTATATGGTTTGTAATTTGATTAGTGATATAATCAACATGAGTTCCACCCTTGGTTGTGGCAATCGAATTCACAAAGCTGACCTGGTTAAAAAACAAAAAAACCATTTAAGTCTCACACAATTGCAATTTCAGTTGACTCATTATTCCCAATGCTTCAAAAGACCTAGGTACCTGTTGAAACTGCCCGTCACTAAGACTCACGCATATCTCCCACCTATCATTAACTTTCACATGATAGCTGAGGAAACAGATGATTCTAGTAAGCAATTATTACTATGAAGGGGAAAAATACAAATAAAATAGAAACATTCAGAGTTTCATAGAAAGAACCTTGGAGGTTTCTCTGGTTTAGATTTAGCAGCAGAATCTAAGTAGAGATTAACATAATCAGTAAATGATTTTACGGGGACCCGAGTTCCATTCAGTTCAACCTTCACAGACTTCCCAAGGCACCCAGCCAAGTCAAAAACCCGCTTTTTCATCAGCGCAACCACATCGTCCTCAAGATGAGTCATGTTAAATTTTGCCAAGTCGGGCTTAAATGAAACCTTAGTCCAGTTCTCACTCTCTTTGCACTTTGAAATGACTGGCTCAGATTTCGTTCCCATGTTGTTGGAAAATACCTTCAGATCACCAAAACCATTTTACCGAATTAGCACATTGATGAAATGCTATTTTTTTCAAAGGAATAAGACTTAATCTATGAACTACTTTAAACAATAAATTTCAGTGACCAATATTATGTCTCCACAAAGTGAACAGAACTCTGAACCACACTAGGTAATAAAACACCCACAAATCTACGAAATATTAACATTTTAATTATAATATAATCACTAAAAGAACCCGTGAAACCCAGAACCTTGTGCATATGCATCTAGACAAGAACCCTTCTATAACTACACAACAGAAATACTTTTGTACAGTTTTTTTTTTTTCTTTTTATTTGATAAATAAGCCAAGACTAGAATCAAAAAACAGGATCAGAATTCTCACTGTAATAAACAATAACTGAAACTCACAGATATCCAAGACCATTCATTCGGAAACATATTAAATCCGAAATTATCAGTTGAACCAAAAGACCGATTGAAAAAACAAAGGAGCTAATCAAAAATTGGCCCACATCACATAACCTAAAATTGTGTCAGTTCCAAGAATGAATCAAACAAAAACCACTAACTAAATCCATCACGGGCCCGAAAACTCAATCAAACAAATCAAACACCATGAATCCTCCTCACAAACCAGCTAAACCATATATGCCACCAAAACAAAGTCCAAGAATCCAAATCCAGCACCAAGAAAACCCTAAAATGTCCAACAGTACCAAAACCCCAAAAATTGAAATCACAACCAAAACCATTCCCAAGAATCCAAAAAACCCTAAAATCCCAACAAAGAAACACATATACAGAGAGATATTGCACCAAAATCAAGTCCAAGAATCCAAATCCAAACCCACAAAAACCCTAAAAAAAAGGTCCAACACATCACTTTCTTGTTCAAATCAAACCAAAAACTCATTTCCAAGAATCCAAAAACCCTAAAACCTCTCAAGAAACACATTCAAACCAAACCAAACCTGCTTGTACTTCTTCAGTCGCTTCCCATCGGCGGTCTCGATAACAAACTCGGTCGAGAAGATGTTCGTGAGCTTCGCACCATAGCCATTCCTCCCACCGGTGGTCTTCTTCACAGTATCGTCGTAATTGCTACTCGTCAACAAGTGCCCGAAAATCAACTCCGGCACGTACACCTTCTCCTCCTGGTGAATCTCCACAGGCACTCCATCTCCATTGTTCTGCACGCTGATCCGGTTCTCCTCGACGTCGATCACCACCTTCAGCGAGTCCATCTTCGGGTCCCGCTGCTTGTTATCCGCCGCATTGACCAAGATCTCGTCGAAAATCTTGTACAGACCCGGGACGAAGGTGACCGGCCTGTGAACCATGCCGCGGTCGGGCTCGTAAACCCAGAGCGACTGCGTGTGCTTCTCTATGGAGCCGATGTAGGTGTCCGGCCGAAGGAGGATGTGTTCGAGTTGTGACTTCTTTTGGTACATTTCTTCGATGGTTTTTCCATTTTTGGTGGCGGCGGCTGCGGCCGCCGCCGCGACGGGTGGCGTGGGGTCCACATTTGCGGCGGCCGAGGGTTGTAAGGGGCGTTTTTTCTCGACAACCATGGTGGTTGTTGTGGTGGCGGTGGTGTATTTGGTTTTTTTTTGTTTTGGAGAGAGAAATGAGTTTTTAGGGTTTTAGAGAGAGAGAGAGAGAGAGAGATGGGATTTATAGGGAGATTCCAACGGTCGAGAAGGGGAGTGTGGGATTTTTTTTGAATTTGAATTTGAATTTGAGGGAGTTTGGGCGGGGTTTTGGAAATTGTGGAGATTGGATGGATGGGATTCAAGGAGAGGGATCGGACGGTTGTGGTTAGATTTTGGGAGGTCACGTGAGGGATCTGGATATTTTTGGAATTAGATTTTTATACGTTTTTGTTCAAATATAGAGAGAGATATATGGCATATTGCCATATATTCGTTAGGTCATGTTCATGCAATTGTTTTTATTGGGCCAATTTTGCTAAATAGTAATCATTTTTAATATTAATAAAAAAAATTCAAAAAAATAATATTTTTGAAGTTATTTGGTAAATTAACTTTTTCGGAGACAACATTCTATGTTAAAAACTCTGGAAAAAATATCATGTTTGAAAAGATGAGCTCCATGTTTTGATGCAATATTTTATCAATAATTTTAAAATATTGTTATTTTGAGTTTTGACCCCAAAAAAAAAAAAGAACAGTTTTAATATTATTTAGTGAAAAGATGAGCATCTACATTAGTGAAGTTATAAATTTAGTAATTTTGACACCACAAAAAAGTTGCTTTATTTATTTTACCACTCTATTTTACAAAATGCTCAATATCATTTGTTATATTTTATTTTTCAACACAATAAAATAATATATTTACTACAATAAACAAAAACCACCTCCACCACAAACACAATAAAATAACATAATTTTTAATAGATATTATTATTTGCTTTACCTTCTTATTAAATTTGGCTTTCCCTCTACCATTGCAGCATATATTTATCTTTGGTGGTGCCAAAAACACCAATACTAACTGTAGCTAATAGTTATAAATTTTTTATTCAATTTTATTTTTTCATTCTGGCCTCTCTCTTCTCTCCTTTCTTGCTAGCAACATAGCCCACTCCTATTCTCTCCTCTCTCACTTCTCCTTTTACACTGTGAAATTGAAAATAGTGTATATTAAAACATATGAGTAACTATTAGGAGTTTTGATTTAGTTTCATACTGCTTGCCCACTCCTATAGTGTATATTAAAACATATGAGTAACTTCTCCTCTCATCGTTGTCATGGCCCACACTCGTTGGTGGTCATCCTACAACTCTACATTGTTTAAAAAGATGCATGTGTTATGTGTAATATAACTTATTCTACCATCTCTTAAAAATTATCGTGGCTTTTTAGTTGTTTTTGTTTTATACCTTTATGTTAAAATTTTATAGTCTCTCCATTGTGTGTGTTAGTTTGTTTTTCAAAGAATTGCAATTGACAATATGATGATTTCCCCAAATAGTAGGTAGTGTGTTGGTTTCTATATATAAACAATGCTTTTGTGAAGTATTTGATTCATCCCAAAAAAAAGAACTTTGTGAAGTATTAGGAGAAAATAGTTTTATTAAGGGGAGTCAGAGAAGAGTGTCACAAATCAAAAAGAAGAAAAAGGGCCTAAGAATGTGAGAGAATAAATACAAGTAAAGAATTTTTTCTTTAGCCATAAGTAACACATACAATGTGCGAGACAACCTTTAAATCTATTTCCATGATCTCATCCCTTCGAATAAATTTATGGACAGCTTTTCTCATAACTTTTTAAAATGATAAGTTATAAATTACGGACAATAATAGTGGTGATATAAGCAGACTTATATAAAAGTGATAGCATCAGTTTTTTTTTTTTTTAATACCAGTAATAGCATTAGATTTATTATCTATGAATACACGTTGAAAAAGTTGTGTATCTTTGCCAAAAAAAAAGGTTGTGTATCTAATGAAATGGCCAACCTTGGATTTATTCTTGCTTGTAATTTTGTTGTTTTTGATATACCACTACATGCGGTGGAAGACTTGTTAGAGCATCAATATTGGTGGTGTAAAAATTTAGCAATTTGACTCTACAAAAAGTGATTTCATCTATTTTACACCTTATATTACAAAATACCAAACATCAACAATTTTATTTTAGCATTCAATATAATAAAATAATATAAAAAATACAATAAAATAATATATCTACTACAATAAACAACAACTACCACCACTAACACAATAAAATAATATATCTTTTAATAATATATATATATATATTTTTTTTTACCTCCTTAGCTACAATATATAATCATCTTTAGTTGTGAACTATAGCTCAGAAGCCAAAAAATTTGGCTTTGCCTCCACTGATACAGCCCGCTCTTGTTACATTTAGTTGGTAAATTTAACAATTTACCTCCACCAATGCTAATCCTGTAAGCTAACTTACATTTAGTTGGTAAGTTAGCTGCTGATAAACCCGAGCTTGTACTAGATTTATTAATATTTGAATGATATTATCCATTTTCACAAAAATGAAATGGCTTGCCTACCTAGTTCAACCTAGGTTAGGCCTTTAGGCTTTAGCCCAAAAGAAATATTTGGGCCAAGTCGATCTTCTTTCCCTGATAGAAAGACCCACGCGGCCTACATGAACAGAGGAGATTGGATATAGGCACATCTATATACAACGGGCCGAAAGTATAGACCACAAAATTCTCTCTCTTGTCAATACTCAAAATCCATCAAACAAAATGGACCAACAAGGACTGAATTGCCCAGTTCACATTAAACGAGTCTTCTCCGAAGGCTATGAAAGCTTAGGGCCAGTGGGCATAAGAGTTTTCTAGTAACATTGTGTGTATTTTTTTTTAAAATACGTGTAGATAAAAAAGTGTATAAAAATACGTGTAATGTTGTTTAAATACTGAAAACTATTGTTTAAACAACATTAACAAACGGGTCCTTAGTTTTACGTATCTTTAAAAAAAAAAAAAAAAAACAAAATTCAAAATGTTATAAACCAAGTGAGGAAGGAAGATTTGATTTTGAAATTTGGTTCTCCTTGTTAAGGAAAATAAGCAATGTCATTGATTTGAGTTACAAAACTCCTAACAAATGTGGATGCAACTATAGCATAGGATCATGCAACATTAGCAGTGGTAGCTCAAAATAAATTAGGAGAGATTATGAAAGCTTTAGACCAAGGAAGCTCAATCCTGGACAGTGGACACCTGCTGTAGTAGAAAGCTGAAGGCTGAAGCTATTTTATGGGCAATCCAGTTTGCAAAACTGGAACTTTTTCATAAGTTATTGTTGAAGGTGATGCAATAGTGATGCACTGGATACTGATTGTCCTAATTGTCCTTGAGAAATTTAAAGCTTTGGTAATGACTCTAGACTCTAGAGTTTAGTTTAGATTTTGTTTCAAATGTAGTTTGTTTCTGTTGGGTGAGAAGGAATGCCAACACTTTGGTCCTATTCGATCTATTCGGTCCAATTTGCTCCCATTTGGTTCACATGGGTTCTATTCGGTCCACATTGGTTTTATTTTGTCCATTTTTGTCCAGCTAGGTTCTATTTGGTCCATTCTGTCTACTTTGGTCCACTTCTGTCCTATTCGGTTCATATTAGTCCAATTTCGTCCATGCAATTCACTTGGGTCTTATTCGGTTCTATTCTGCCTACTTTGGTCCTATTAAGTCTACTTGGGTCTATTCCATCTTATTTAGTCCTATTTGGTCCACTTCGGTTCTAATTTCTATTCAGTTCACATGGGTTCTATTCGGTCCATTCAGTCCACCTTGGTCTATTCAGTTCTATTCCGTTCTATTCGTACTACTTTCATTTTTTTCAGTCCACTTTTTCTATTCAGTCCATTCAGTCTAGTTTGACCCTATTCGTCTGCTATGGTCCTATCCATTCCACTCTGGTCCTATTCAGTCCATTTTGGCCACTTCTATCGTATTCGATCTACTTTGGTCCTTTTTGGTCCACTAAAAGTGATAATTCATTACTTGCATTTTTGAAACATTATTTATTTATTTAGTATAAAATACATAAATTATTGAATTTGGCTATGTCATTAATAATTTAAATGTTAGGCGTTAGTAGCTCATGGATTAGCCAAATTTACAGCCCTCTGAAAATCACCTTTGAGGTTCGAAGGAGAGATCTTTCTTCTTCTTAATGAATTCCTGAGAGAGCGACAGAGAAATATATATAAATATATATATCTATGTGTGTGCGCGCACGCTATATATCTATCATTGTTCTAGAATCATATATACCATTGTAATTCATGAATGACAAATGCTTCATGCCATGATTAAGCAAAGTAAGGTGTGTGTGTGTGTGTGTGTGTGTGTGTGTGTGTGTGTGTGTGTGTGTGTGTGTGTCATTGTTCTAGAATCATATATACCATTGTAATTTCATGAATGACAAATGTTTCATGCCATGATTAAGCAAAGTAAGGGCTCCAATGGTGTATTAAATATTAAAACGTCGTTGTCAAATAAAAGATCTAGAGATTTATCACCACCTATACTGAAAATCAATTTGTGTCTTGGTCTAATGAAAAAGAACAATCGTCACGGAGCGGACATCATAAGTTTGAAATAATGCTGATCTATCAAAAGGTTAATTCCCCTTTTCCTTGACAATGAATCGCTTATCACTTAACTAATATGTGCTAAATAAGTTAAAATTTTGATTTGGTTTGATAATTGACATAGCATAAAGACAAGCAAATAAAAATATGGTAGTGAAAGTCCTCAATCTCACCAGCATTAGGAACCAAAAGTACTTTTAGACATTATTTTAGAACCAAGCACAGGTGTATGTAAAAGTGGTGACTGGTGAGTGTATCATCACTTCCACTTCAATTGGGCAAAAGAGAAAGGCCGGTTTGAGTTTTGACATTTTGTTAGGCTTTCGGCCAACCCTTTGATGGCTCCTTTCGAAGACTTGTTCATTATTTTTGAACTTTTGACCAAAGTAGAAAAGAAAGAAACCAATATAAATAAAATAAAGATAGCAAAATAGCTACAAGGCATTGGGCTTGGGACTCTACGTCTGTTATAGTCAAAGAATATCATAATCCTGGCTTCATTGTGAATTTTGTATAGATCAATGATTCAACGTGCAGTTTATTTAATTCAGAATAGGTAAAACTTTTACCTTCTTGGTATCTTTTTGTTTGTTTTTTGTTTTAACCCCTGAATTTTTCAAGCCATCTAACAAATTGATTAGGGGGACTGATTTTAAAAATCCTTTTAACAAATACTGAATCTATATGGTTTTATTTTATTTGTATCAAATTTAGATTTTAAGGTTTAATTTGAAACATTGAAAGCTATAAGAATTAATTTAAAAGTTAAAACCACCCTAAAATATAGGGGGGCTTTAAATATACTTAGATCAGTTTCTTTGGAGTGGTTGAATTCTCAACAACATTAGTCTGCATTAGTCAATGTTGGCTTAGTTACATGTATTTTTTTCATCAATTTTATTTGATTAAAAATATAGTCCATATTAGTCTATTACTAAATTGATTAAAAATATAGTCCATATTAGTCTCTTACTTCCTTAATTAACATGTCTTTTTAACTACTTCTTCCAATATTATTTTTTAGTCTTCTTCTACCTTTTTTTTTTTTTTGTTAAACCCCATAAAAAATAAAATCTGATTATTACATTACACAATACCTGCAAGTTGTCACAATAAACAACTCAAGCATCTTCAAACCAGCAAATATAACTAATCCAAACAGATCTCACGTGTTGTTTTAAAGTTGTCCACTTTGTGACCTATGCAAACAAACAAAAACATAAATGTTTCTTTCTTCTTCTTTTTTCCTTTTCTCACTCCTTAGAGGAGTACTTTTTGTTTGACAAAATGCCAATTCATTGCCAATCCTAAATGGAATCAAGCCAGTCCAAAATGGAGATCTCAAGTCTCAACCATTACAATAAATCCCTTCAGGTTGTGTTTTGAGTTTGAGGATTTAAAATCTAAACAAATTTAAAGAATAATTGTTAATATAAACTGTTTGAAATCTTTGGAGATTTGGCTCAAGTAATTTCAAACTAAAATTTAAAATTGAAATCCTTTTCTTTAACTAAAAATTCCATCAGGAAGTAAAGGCTTGATGTAAAATAATCTCTTTCATATTGCTTCACTAAAAGGGAAACCTTTCATCATACAAAGAGATATAAAGAGATGTTGCAATCTCTGTACAGATTCTGGTTAGCAGCTGATAAAAAGAAATAGAAAAAAGAAAAACAGAACCTAGAACAGAAAATTCACCTACTGATCATGAACTATAACAGATAGGACACATGATGTTATAATACAACATAGAACCTTCAGCAGTAAAGGGTACAATTACCTGAGAAGATGACAATTCTATAGAAAGACCTACTGATCGGCTAATCACAATTCAAGATTGTCTTGTAGCTTCCATTTTCAGTAATAGATCTTTAATATCTGCTTGCATCCTCCTCTTCATATCATAGTACTCTCGATGTGCTCTGTCTAGAGCCTGGACTTCTTCGTATTTTTGTTTACGCATTTCTTGAGCCTCAGCCAAACGCAACTTTGTTAATCGACCTGTATACTCCTCTTCAGTTTTTTCCTTCTTTGCAATGGCAATGCGCTTTAGGCCCTCAGCTTCTCTTCTTGCTTCATCAGCACGGGCTTGGAACATTTTAGCCTCTGCCTCTTTGATTCTCACAAGACTCTCCAATTCATCAAACACGGGTTCCTTTTGAATACTTGTCTGCAACTCAGTCTCCAAAGTGCGTTTATCAATCTGGTCATAACTGTATCTAGGAAATACAGCAGGTGCCCTGTCCAACTGAGGGGCCTTCTCTGAATAAACAGATTTTAGCCAAATGGGATCCTGGCTCGTCCCAGCAATCCCATTGCTTTCTTTACCTTGTTCATTGCCAGATGAGATTGGCATCTTGCCTAACTTGGGAGTTTCGGCTTCTGCAATAACAGTTAAAGGATGTAAATTATAACCTCGTGGTTCAGCTTGAGACCTCAAAAGAATGATATATAGAAAAGAAGAAAACACTGCAGTATATTTCATTTGATGGCACTAGGTCTATCACACATATGAACCCATGCAAAAAAATTGACATATTTTCCCCTTCCCCATTTCAATACCTAATGCAAATTTCTCAGAAAAAGAAAAAATAATTTTCCCCTCTTTAAACCCTTTATTGATCTTATAAACATAAAATTGTCCTCTGAACAGCAATGAAGCAAATATTGCAGTTCCAAGCCACTGTATTGAATGGTTTACCAGTTTCTTGTATCATAAAATTCAAATGCTAAGAACCACACTCAACATAACCCAGCAAAACATTAATGCATGATTTAAATACAAAACTACAGAAAGCAGATTGCTCAGCGACATTTTGTGTCATACATAAAATAATCAGTTCCTAAAGTCTACTTCATATGGAATTCTTGAGTTGCCCAAAGATTGATATGATCTACACTTAAAAGAGAGAGGGTTTTGGACTAGAGATGCTTTAATTTTATTCACTACATTGAATTCAGAAATTGCTCGATTCTTCTCTATCTTACATTTAAAAAATTTGCTCAATTCTGCATTACAACATCACTAGGTTATCATCAGATGCTTCACAAATATAAATACAGAAACTCAAGCAATTATCAAAATAAGTCACACATATCCCCTAATAAATTTCTTGATACATCAATAGTTGGAGGTGGGGGATTTTGAACCCTAGATGGCTCCATTGGAGGTGCCAACCAGTTGAGCTACAAGGCTCTTGGCACATAGCCCCTAATATGTCATGTATATATTGTAAATAATGCAGATTATGCAGTGTTCACATTTATGATAGAAGAAACAAAAGGCATAATGATAAATAAGGTAGTTTAGTTGGCATTTTTTCTTCCAAAAAGCACCTTCCCCACACATTAAATTTCACCCAAATAACTTCAAAGAACCAAAAATTATTTGTCTTCCTCGGAAGTCATCAGCTCTCTTTTACTGGTATCCTGTGAATAGCTAAAGTTATCTAAAATCATTTCCTAATGAATGTAATTATAGACCACATAGACAACGAGCAACAGTTATCCCTAATCATGTCATATTGTAACAAATACATGAAACAGGTAAAGAATCTCAAGTAGATATGTCCATGAAAAGTTGCTAAGTTAACATGATCTCATAATCATACAAGGAAGAAAAAAAATACAGTACCCAATATAAAGAACTCATATTACCAACAGAGTTGTAAAGGACTTACCACGAAGGAAAGCCAAGATATGACTGCAAACCTCAGGAAGGTCCAACTTATTTGCCAATCGTACCAGCATCTGATCAGCAATTTCATGAAGCCGTCTCCCTCTCATATCCTTGCTGTCACGAAAAATTCTCTTCACGTAATCAAGTTCTCTGGAAAGAGTTTCAGCTGTCCATTCCTTTACAAAATTTTGAAAAACCTCATTCACAAAGCCAAACAACTCTGAAGGATGATCACAGGCAATACAATGAAACTGCATCTCAGTCGTCCCATAAGCCCCTTTTGCACTTCTTCCATTTATAATATAAGATTTTCGTAAAGCACAATCCGTATGGCACCAATGAAGACAAACATCACAACCAACCCAACTACATGTCTTATTTGCCATGTCAAACTTTGAACACACAAGACACATGCAACCACTGCAAAAACCTTTCTTCTGCACACAAACCTTGCAATCACATTCATCTACAGGCAAAGAACTCTTACAGGCAAGATTTCTACATTTTAAGTTGAGAAATACCTCCGCCAAATGAGCATTCGTAACACTGTCATCTAGCTGAAGGTATTCCGGAAGACCAGTTCTCAAAGCGACCAAGATTTCCAGTTGAGCCCGGTGGGATTTCTGTAGTGTCTCCAAGGTTATATCAGACTTGTTCTGCAGAGCTTTCTGAAAATCAACGAGTTGCTTTTGCTTATCAACACTCAACATGGTATCGCTGATGCTCTCTTTCAGTCGCACTATGGATTGTGCTGTCATTTCATGAAATATCCTAGCCATTTCATGTACCGGTTCCTCAACTATCTTGGCAATGATTTTCTCAACATATTCAGGTCCACCACCACTGTGTTCAAACTCCTTCTGGCCACTACTCCTATATAAACTACCACTACTCTTTTCCCTCATTCTCCGCTTCTTGTCATAACTATAATTTGATCCAATATCATGAGACCCTACACTTTGCGAAGGCGATCTAACATCATCGTTGAACGACTGCTGCCTATGAAAGCTCAACTGCCTTTCTAGTCCATTGCCCATTTTAGAGCTTCCTTCTAAACCCCTATGATGTTGTCCTTGCACAGCTTGACCATTCGAAATGCCTTGTAATACTTGAGACTGATTAAGAGAGCCATTTCCATTCATCAAGATTCTCTGATATAGAGGGATGTCTTTAGGCTTAGACTCATTCTGAGACTGTCCCTGCCAAGCTCCCTGAGAAGCTTGATCGATTCCCTGAAATATGGGGCGGCTGCCAACCGATTGTTCAAAGTTGTCCATCGAATTTTGTGTCAGAGAACAGCTGGGGTTGTGGAAAAACGACTGAGAACCTGAAAAAGACATTGATGCAGTAAATCCATCCGAATTAGTACGAAACGTAGTACTCATGGACTGAACACTCCTAGCTTGACTAGGTGAACCAGGAGCTGCTTGAATTGTATCCTGAGCAGCACCAATCGGTAACAAAACATTCGGTAAGCTTAACGAAAGATCAAACGGTTCCAACACCAGCTTCTCTTCCTTCGGCCTATTAACACCGGATTGATCATTCTTCGCGTCCCTTCTAACCGGAGATGTACTAAACAACTCAAACCCCCGAGTACTCGGTCCTTCCATATCATCACTATCCCTCTCAAACTCCCTCGATTCCCTCTCCATCCATACACCATCTTCAGCAGAGCCCGCTACATGGGTTGGTTCAATTGACACACTTTTCCCCTTATCCTTGAAATTCTGACTCAAACCCTCCTCTCTTTCTCTCCCCATATTCACTTCACCCTCTCCTCCATTTTCTTCCCCAACTTCCTTATCCAACTCCTGTGCTTCTTCCACTTCCACCTCCATTTCCACATCCTCTACCTTGGCTTCAAGATCTATGCTCACACCCTTGTCTTGTTTATCACACTCCTCTTCTGACCCCAAAGACTTTTCATCATCATCATCATCAACAACCCCATCATTCTTTCCTTCCTCCTCAACACACTCCCCATCTTCCTTCACACACTCTTCCTTATCATCATCACCACCACAACCTTCATCATTTCCTGCCTCAGCCTCGTCACCATCCCCGCTCTCGCTTCCACTGCTCAATTCATCAACTTTATCATCTTCTTTCTCCACATCTTTCACCTCACTATCACTCTCCTTATTTTGCACCTCTCTCTCTTCTTCTTTACTCAATACTTTCACCCCATCCTCCTTATTCTCAATACCCGATTCGATTTCAGCTTCAGCTTCAACTTTGAGGTTCGATTCCAGTTCTGGTTCCGGCTCAGGCTCAGGCTCAGGCTCCTGTTCGGGTTCCGGTTCCGGCTCGAGCTCTCCTTCCTCCATTTCGCTACTACTTCCACTCTCAACTTGAGCCTCCTCATTCTTCTTCACCATCTCCACATCCATACTCTTTGATTGCTCACTCGCGCCCGATTCCCTCGACCAAGTCGGCGACTTCGATTTCGATTTTGACTTATTCGAATAAGCCGAATTCTCCTTCGTAGCAGCCACCGTCGCCGCCGCTCTCGAATCCGATCTCGACACCGTTCGTAACGGCGACGAACCCGAATTCGAAACCGTATTAGCCGTCACAGTCGAAGCAGCCGAAACCCTAACCATCCTCGATTGCTCGCTCGCCGCCGAGTCCCTAGACCAAGTCGGCGACTTCCCGTCCCTCAATCCAATTCTACTCCTCTCCTCCGAATCCTTATTCCCATTGTTACCGAACCGCCGCCACGACGACACGCTCCCTTCCCTTCTCGACCGATCCGAACCCGAAGACGACCGCTCCGATCTAAACCCCTTTGGAAACTCCCTCCTCGACGAAGACAAAGACAGCGAAGTCGACGAACCGCCGCCGCAGAAACTCTCCGACCGGTGAATCAAACTCCGATCGTAACCTCCGCCACCGCCTCCTCTACTCTCTCCACTATACCGATCGAACCCCTTCCTCCTATCGAACCCATCGAAATCATGCTCCGATCTCTTCCTCACCACCCTCGACCCCTCCCGATCATCGTCCCCGCCGGACGACCGATCCCGGTCGTACCTCGACGAAGCCACCGCCGCCGTCGACGACGACGAAACCAACCCGCCCTTCCGCACATTCTCTGACTTGTGGTAGAAGCTAGTCCGATACTGCGAAGAGGAACGGCTCGGGTTCGAATTCGAGCTCGGGTTCGGATTCAAACTCGGGTTCGGATCCTTGCATTTGTCGCCGTACGAATCGAGATCTTCACTAGACCTCAACCTCTTCATCTTCTTCCTCTTCCTCTTCTTCTTCGCCTCTTTCTCTTTTGCCCAAAACTCATGCAATATTTACGAGAACTACCCCTCTCTCTCTCTCTCTCTATCTCTTAGGGTTTTTTTGGGTTCAGCTTCAGAGCTACGAAGAGGTGGCGGTGTTGTTGTCTTCTAATTAATTAGATTTGGTATTGTAAAGCCCAGAGATTAGGCCGAAATTACAGAAGCTGCCATAAAAGGTGGTAGGATCTTTGGTTCGTGGTACGCCGGAGTAAAATGTGAGGATTGGGTGAGGGCATAATGGGGAATAGAGAAATGGGTGAGTCAACGCAGATTAACTACTGAAAAAGAGAGAGAGAGAGAGAGAGTTGGATACGCAAAGTGCGTGGAAGGGGGGGGCATAAGAAAAGTGTGAAATGGATTGGGTTTTTGGGGTTGCGGGATTGGGATTGTTGGGATTGGGATTGGGGGGTGCGTAATGCGCTTTTAAGGCGCATGATAGCTGTTGGTGGAGAGAGAGTTTCGGGGTTTGAGGGGTTTGGGTAGAGTGTAGTATAGGTCAAAATGTAAGTGTGTTTGGTGTGACCATTCACATGCTTCCACATGCCCTCCACTTTCAACCATTTTTCTTTCTTTTTCTTTTTTTCGAATACTTATAGATTTTTTTTTTTTTTTTGGAAAGGAAAAAAAAACAATTGACTTTTTAAACACTTTTTTATATTTATCTTGAAAATAATATCAAAACTTTTTAGAAATATTTTTATGTTGGTTTAAGAACTATTTTTAGAAATATTTTTTTGAGAGAATGATAAAATAATAAATGTTGTTGACAATTTTTTTATATTTTTAATTAAAGTAGCGTTAAAACTTTCCTATTATGGTTTATTAACAATTACCATAACGACATTCATTAACATATTACCCATGTTTTATTACTAAATGTCGTAAGGATACCTGTCAATAGAAATTTTTTTTAATGTGAAGACAAGTTCCAATACACTAAACAATATTTTCATTTTATTATCAAATTAAAACACTAATTAATTTTTGGTATAAACAAAATTCAAATTCTGAATCATATTTCTTATTTGATGAAAGAAATTTATATTGGTTAACTAATTGGAACCTACACTAAAAAATAATTTTTTATAAGACATTAATTATTAAAAAAAATATTATTGTTTATGAGTGTCTATGTGATACAAGTTAAGGATTATTAAATATGTTTAATGAATTTTTGGTGTAAGTGGGCTCGAAGTTTGAACCTCGAACATTTTTTTTTTTTTTTGCCAGTTAACCTAATTGGAACCATACTAAATAACGTTGTTTAAGTTCAAAACTCTTGACAAAAGGAATAATACTTTATAAGACATTAATTATTAAAAAAATATATTGTGGGGGTCAAAAACAACCACCAAAATGATAATGATGGAAGAAATTATCCTTTTGTTCATTTAATTTGCTGTTTAGATTTCCCATTATGCAATATTTTCCAATTTTTTTAGAATTTGATTATGCAAGTCATTTATTCCATCATTATCATTTTGGTGGTTGTTTTTGACACCCACGTATATATTATTCTTTACGAGTGTATGTATGATACAAATCAAGGATTATTAAATATGTTTAATGAAATTTTGGTGTAGGCAAGTTTGAACCTAAATTAAACAATGTTGTTGAAGTTCAAAATTCTGGAAAAATTGAGCAATATTTTATAAGACATTAATTATTAGAAAAATATTATTATTTATTAGTGTCTATATGATACAGGTTAAGAATTATTAAATATGTTTAATGAAATTTTGTTATAGGCAAGTTTGAAGTTTGAACTAGGGGTGGCAAAATCTGACATGATTTGCGAACTTGACATGACTAACCTGTTTATAATTAGGTCATAGATTGAGGCTAAACGGGTTTAGATCATATTATAGTTGACACGACTAACCCGTTTAATAAACGGGTCGGGTTCATGTTCAGCAAGCGAACCCGTCTGACTCATTTAGCTTATAAAGTTATTAGTTATTTTGATATTATTACTTAATTTATGGTTGTTTTTATATGTATATTACTGTATTTATAGTTTTAATTGTATTTTAATTTTATATACATGAGAATTGATAAAGATTATATTGGTTAAGTATGACTTATTAATTAAGTAGATTATAAAATGGGTCATTTGTATTGACTTTTACATAACTTGTTAATTAAACGAGTTAAACGTGTCGGGTCGGGTTGACTTGTTTAATAAACAAGTCATGTTTGGGCTAAGGATTCCTAACATGTTTAGTAAACAAGTCAAATTCGGGTCAATCCATATAGTCGAATACCCATGACTTGACATGATACGAATCCGACCCGCAAACATGAATTTCCACCTCTAGTTCGAACCTCGATTTTTTTTTTTTTTTTTACCAATTGACCTAATTGAACCCACATTAAACAATGTTGTTGAAGTTCGAAGCTATTGACAAATGGAGTAATATTTTATAAGACATTAGTTATTAAAAAATAATATTACTATTTAGAGTTTCTATATGATACAAGTTAAGGATTATTAAATATGTTTACTGAGTTTTTGGTGTAGGTGCCTACTTCTGTTAATATTTGTGTATAATTTAACTTTATTTATATATAAATAAAAAACAAACCATTGAATAAAATGCTAGAGCACTAGATGTAACACGTAACAATGTTGTTGAGCACTTCACTTTTGTATTTCATTTACTACACTTAAACATTGAATCAATGAGGATGCAGATCTTTTAGAGTTTTTAGATAACTCTATTAGAAAGTTCTTGAAATCTTATCCATTCATTTTGAAATGAGTGGATTCAATTTCACCATGTCACCAAAATTTAGAGAAATCTTAACTTTTAGTATCTATTCAAAATATTCTAAAATTCATCATTTTCATCTCAGAATGAATTGATAAGATTTCAAAAACTCTACCGTAGAGTTATATTAGGAACTTAGACCATTTTTATCTGGATGGAATCATTGTTTATAGATAGGATTCTCTTTTTCTATAATCCGATAATTGGGAAATTGAGGACTTAAATCTGGGAAGTTTTTGTTGAAAACATAAAAAAGTACCAATTGAGTTATAAAATTCTCAACTTCCATAAAATACTTTTAGTGTGCGCTTGACATCAACTTATTTATTTATTTTTTGTTTTTTGTTTTTTTTTTTTTGTTTTGTTTTTGTAAGTGTGTTAAATATGCTTGTATTTTGAAAAGGTGAGATAAAATGAGATTTTAAAAAGTTGTACAAAAAACTAAAATCTCAACAACAAAAAAACTAGTCACAGAAAGACATTTACTCATAACAAATAATGTTAGGGTCCTGTTAATGGGTGTCTTTAAGGCACTTGTTAATTTAACCATTTTAAGAAACTTTAAATAGCACTCCTATGAAAATAAAAAATAAAAATAAAAATAAAAATGTAAAAAAAAATCAATTGTTCTTTTTTTTTTCATAAAAAAATATATTAAACTAATTAATACTCTTAAGACATCCCATAATATTGTTGTACATTTTCTTAAATATATATAAGAGGACTCCATATCATCTAGAACCTTGTCACGTTGTTGCATGCCTCCAATGCTTTGACTCACGTGGGTCTCATTAATTATATGTATCTCACAACCAATATGTATGATATTGTGATGTTACTCGACAGTCTACCTAAAGGGCGTCTTGTGATAATTAATTGGTCAATTTTGACTGTTGCATTGTCCTCAAGTTAGACCATTTTTCTTTATAAAACTGACAAGTGCATGCATGTTCATTTTTTCAATTACTCTAAAGAACAATTTCTTATTAAGTTTTTGGGGGTGTGGAAAATTAACCAATTAAAACAATGTAGCTTTTGTAAAGTTAGTATCGTGTCTACACTTCATTTTGAATGAGATAAATACAAAATTCATTTTGTCAATCCACATCAATATAGTAATTGATTCCTTCACTTCCAACATTGTACCTTTTTTTAAAATGTTATTTAGAAAAATAGATTGGTGGTGGTTTAACACTATATATAGATTCCTTTTAAATAAGAGATATGATGTTCTATTTTCATCTGCACCAAAAATTAATTGATGTCTTGGTCTAATGATAAATGGTAATTATCATGAGCAAATGCCATACGTTGAAATTCTACCTCTAAAAAAAATATTTCTAATAAGTTTTGGACAATAACATTGAGCTACAAAATTGTTTTACAAATTCACATTTGTACATTACCTATAGAACTAGAGAATGTTTTGTTGTCAAATATAGATCCATGATTGAATCCAATTTACATCAAAAGGAGACTCATTAATGTTGAACATAATGATAAAATGTAATATTAATATGGAAAATGTTAACGACTGCCTCAAGAAAATTGGTTTTGAAATATTTTAGAAATTTTCTTAAACGGTTTATTAACAATTACCCTAAAGCACTCATTTACAAGACTTTATTAATATTAAAGAGTGAAAGTAATAAGTTTTTAATCATATCTTATATATTAAATGGAAAAGTTAACAGATGCCTTAATAGTATTAATTTAGGAAGTTTTTTTTTAATTAGAAAAAGAAAAAAGTAATTAATTTTTTAATAATTTTTTATATTTCTCATAAAAGTGATATTAAAACTTTCCTAAAATTATTAATTAACAAGTACTTTAAAAACACCTGTTAAATGAACCTTTTACTAAAAAGATGTATTTCATAGATTAATTGCATATAATATCTTATTTGCATTGTGTAAATTACATAGGTAACTGAGACCAACACAATACGAGAGAGATGTTGTATTTAACAAATACATAATATACTTTTTATATTGACACTATGGTTGCATAGAAGGTGAAGGAAGGGAAGAGAAAGGAAGAGATTTCTTTTTGTTTGGTTAAAGTGAAACTGAGGAAAGAAAGAAGACGGGAAGGTAAAAGGGTTTTGTGAGTCCACCATTTTTTTCAATTATAAAATTACTTTAATACCCTTTAAAAGTTTTGATTTTTTTGTAAAATTACTTTTATAACCTTATTATTTTATAATTTAAGAAGATAAAAGTGTAAAATACATTTTTCACTTTCCCTTCTCTTCTCTTTGACATCCAAACACATATTTTCTTTCTCTTTCCTTCCTTTTCCATATTTTCCATTCGACCAAACATAGTGTGAAAGAAGAGGAGCAAAAAAAAAAAACATTTTAATTAAAATGTTGGACATTGTTGCACCAGTCAAAGACATTGATGTACTACTTCTCAAAAAAATGTTGCCCATGAACTGAAAACTCCATGTACTAGTCAAAGACATGATGTACAACATCTCAATCCTAACCTTAGATCTTGTTCAGAAAACAATGAAACTTTGGTGCACCATGCTTCATGCAATCCCAACCACATTTTCCATTAACTCCAATGTCAAAATAAATAACTCACATTGACAATTCAGTCCAGTACGCTTACGTGTCACATTCCTATTGGTCTTGGGATGCCAAATTCTGCAACCCTGTAAAACTTTTGTCGGCTACATTAAAACTTCAAAAAAAATTTAGCCAACCCTACCAGTTGATTGCTCAGTCTGCAATTCAAAGCTTTTCAAATCAAAATACTCGCAATCTTGACCGTAGATTTATTTGACAACACACGTTTCAGAATCAAGAAGAGAGTCTAGTCAATGTTAGTGTTACATGTATAACGCGTAAGAAAAGTTAAGAAGCTTTGACTCTTGTGGGTAGACTTTTGACGTCATAATAATACTTTTCTTTTGACTATTTCTTTCGATATTATAACAAACATTCCAAGCCCATGTAAAATGTTATAATTTGAGCCGCAACTGTTCACATGGTGACATTATATACCGTAAGCGATGAAGAAAATGTGTAGGTAGTTACAATTTAACACGTAAGATAATTATAGTAAAAGTTATAACGTTAAGTTTATGCAATGTTGTTTACAAGCTAGTTTCTAAAGTAATTGCAAACCGCCTAAAAAAAGTACTTCCTCAGATCATATCGGAAAACCAAAGTGCCTTCCTATCGGAAAGGCTCATAACTGATAATGTACTAGTAGCCTTTGAATTAATGAACTATCTTGAACATAAAAAAGAGGGGAAGGAGAATTTTATGGCGGTCAAGCTCGATATGAGCAAGGCCTATGATAGGGTGGAGTGGGGCTTCATTGAGAAAGTAATGGAAAAATTGGGTTTCCATGAGAAATTGATCAAGCTAATAATGAAGTGCATCTCTACTGTTTCTTACTCTGTCATTATTAATGGTTCGGTTCATGGGCGTATTTTCCCTACAAGGGGCCTCCGACAAGGGGACCCCTTATCTCCTTATTTATTCCTGTTATGTGCAGATGGATTTTCATCTTTAATCAAGGAGGCAGCAAGGAATCAGATGTTGAGTGGGGTCTCTATTTGTAGGGGATGTCCTATGATCACTCACCTATTTTTTGCGGACGACAGTCTACTGTTTTGTAAAGCCTCAGAGCAAGAAAGTCATAAACTCAATGAGATTTTGGAGCTCTATGAAGTTGCCTCTGGTCAGAAAGTTAATGCTGAAAAATCTTCAATTTTCTTTAGTCATAATACTCCCCCAGAGAAAAGAAGTGAAGTGCTGAACATCCTAGGGTCGATGCAAGATACTAGGCATGGTAAATATCTGGGGCTCCCTTCCATTGTTGGAAGATCAAAAGCTGAAGTGTTTGCGGAGGTGAAGGAAAAAGTAGGCAGAAAATTGGCGGGATGGAAAGGGAAACTATTGTCCATAGGTGGGAAGGAGATTCTGATAAAGGCAGTTGCGCAAGCGGTTCCAACGTATACGATGAGCTGCTTCCTAATCCCGAAAGGCTTGTGTGAGGAAATTGAAGGGATGATAAGGAATTTTTGGTGGGGGCAAAGAAAAGAAGAAAGGAAAATTGCTTGGGTAAGTTGGGAGAAAATGTGCAAAGCTAAGTCAAATGGAGGAATGGGCTTTCGGAACTTCCAAGCCTTCAACTTAGCAATGCTTGCCAAACAAGGGTGGAGGCTTTTGTCAAACCCGGATTCCCTTTGTGCAAAGGTCTTTAAGGCTAGATACTACCCAACGGGAGACATTTTAAGTGCTAAGCTAGGATGCAGTCCGTCATATACATGGAGAAGTATTTTTAAAGGCTTGGAAGTCATTCGGATGGGTACTCGGTGGAGAGTGGGCAACGGAAGGCTAATCCACATTTGGGAGGACAAGTGGCTCCCCACCCCATCGACCTATAAGGTAATTTCTCCCCCTCGGCTGTTTGATGATTTCCCTATGGTTTCGGCGTTAATTGATGAGAATACTAGAAGATGGAAGATTGAAACGATAAAATCTTTATTCCTTCCTTTTGAGGTAAAAACAATTCTCAATATTCCATTGAGTTATAATCTTCCTGAGGATAAAATAGTGTGGGTGGGAAACAAAAAGGGAGAATTTTCTGTCAAAAGCGCATATTATGTGGCCCTTGCTGTTATAAATCCGTCTGATAAGGGGGAGTGTTCCCATGGCGACCCTAGGACCCCTCTTTGGAAGCGGATATGGCAGCTAAAGATCCCTCCAAAAATAAGAATTTTTTCATGGAAAGCTTGTGTTAATGCTTTGCCTACAATGTTAAATTTAAGGAGAAAAGGGGTGGATACTGATGGCCTTTGTCCGGTATGTGGGTGTGAGACTGAATCTATTAGCCACGCTCTTCTTTATTGTAAAGTTGTGAAAGGAATATGGAACCAGTGGAAAGAATGCCCGATTCCCATTGGAGCAGAAATTTTGGACTTCCCTGATTTAGCTTTAAAAATGCTTGATGTTGGCACCCTAAGAGATATGGAGATTCTGTTTGTGGCTGCTTGGGCTGTCTGGCACAACAGAAACTTGAGGGTGTTCGAAGCGGTCAGTCAAGAGGATGTGCAAGTCTGGAATTATGCAACTAGCTTGCTTGGGGATTTTAAGGAAGCTGCTAAGTTTTGCTGGTTGGGGCCTTTGTCTTGTGAGATTAGTTGGAAAAAACCTCCAGCTGGGTTCTACAAAATCAACACTGATGGGGCCACTGCAGATGACGGGAGAAAGTCAAGCATAGGGGTGATTATAAGGGACTGCAAAGGAGTATCTGTTGCTGCTCTTTGCCGTGTCCTTCCAGGGAGCTTTTCTGTGGAAGAGACCGAAGCAGTAGCTATTGAGATGGGGATTCTTCTTGCAAAGGAGATGGACCTGCTTCACATTCTCATTGAATCTGATTCTCTTTCTGTGGTGAAAAGTATCCAGTCCAAGGAGACCGGGGGAGGTTTCGGCCACATTGTCAGTAGCATTTTGGGTTCCCTTGAGGGTTTTAGCAGCTGAAAAATTCGGCACTTGAAGAGGGATTTCAACAAGGTGGCACATGAACTAGCCAGGTATGCTAGAAATTTTAATGTAAACCATGTGTGGGAGGGTGTTGCTCCCCCTGTTGTGAGAAATCTGATCCACCTGGACTGCTTGTAGCTGGGTCTATGGTTATGAACTGATGTAGTCTCTCTTAATGTTATCAATGAATTTATCCTTTCAAAAAAAAAAAAAAGTTATAACGTTTTTATATGGTATTATAATTACTTTTATTAATACTTTTGTGATGATGGACGTCAAAGGTGTTGATTGAGTTTTTGGGGGGCTTTGAATCAGAGCCGTTGGATGATTTTTTTGGGGTCCCACCACTTTGGATGAGTTTTTGAAACTTTGATAAGAAGGACAACTATACGTGTAAGTTAAGGATGGGACTAATAGTCAAATTGGGTGAAGGCCAAGAAGAAAAGATAATGATTAAAGAATGAAGAAGAGTTCTGTTCTTTGAAAGATCTAGAGATTAGAGAGAGAGACAGTCTACTGGGACGAAGTCAATGCCAATGGATTAATAACTGTTTGCACAAAATTATTCCCTCAAAAAAATGATTCCCCTTGAAAATACTTACATTCTCCATTAACCCCATTTAAAAAAAAAGAGTTTTACTATTGTGTGTCTTGGCATATATTAATAAATTGTTTTAGAATTTTTTTTATTTAAATATGAAAAAAAGATACAAATTTTTTTTTATAGTTTTTTTTAATGTTTCATATAATATTTCCTAAAATGAATGATTAATTTGTGTTCTAAGAGCACATATTAACTTGACAAAAAAAAAAAAAAATAGAGCTATGATATTTATGTGCTCCTGTTAACCAAGTGTCCTCTTAGAGTAATTGTTAATACACTATTTTAGAAAAGTTTAATTATTATTTTTATGAGAAATATAAAACGTTATTAAAATATTAAATTTTTTTAAATAAAATCTCTTTAAAAATAGTTCATTAACAAATCTTCTTAAGACATTGTTAACATTTTCTTATATTTATGAGGGTTTTGGGTCTTGGTATGGAGTGTTTTATTTCAAGTTCATATAACAGTACATTTCTCAATAATTTAGTGGCTCTGTATACAAAATTATTATGTCTGCGCATGTTTTTCTATAACATGTGTTGTGTTTTTTTTAGAATTTATTTTTAACTACAGATAAGTAGATAACATATATAAGAAGGATGTTTATTCACATTAAAGAAAATAAAGAAAAAGGATATTCAGCTGCAATGAACGAATATCTTGTTAGTGTTTGGTTGGTAAGATTAGTAGATAAGATAGTTTAAAACAGCACTTTATACTAGTTTTTTAGGTACCATTTTTCTAACATTTCATGTCAAAATCCTTTAAAAATAAGCTATTCTAACTCACTAAGTCCTAGAATAAATATAAAAAAATGGTGCCAAATTGAAGTAGTTATGGAAAATAGATGCAGGGAAAAGAGTGTTGGCAACCTCTTCAATTAGAGGTCACATTGATGTTTGTCCCACAAACTGACACAATGACAAGAGGCAGACTCTTATCCAACCCATACGTACCAAAAAATATAAGGTAAATATTTGCTTTTCCATGAAAGATATTTTCTTGCACTCCGCAAGCAGCCAATGAAAGTGATTGGGTTTATCTTCTCTTTGCAAAATGGGGTCAAACACAGCACCTTCACCTCTCTTTCCTCACAAACATCCATGAACAAAGCTTTTCCTCTCCAACTGATCTAAACTTGAAGATTCAAAGACCCCATTTTATCTTCCATGGCTGCTCTCTCAATTGGCCCTTCATTCCACACAAAACACAGCACAACTCAAGAACACAGAAAGACTAGAAGCAGCCCAAGAATTCTCATCCTTCTATGTTGCCAAAGCCACAAGCCTGGGGACACTTCCAAACCAAGATCGAAGAAAGAGAGCAAAAGGAAATCATTGTTGCCACCATCTTTTGTTCGGTTTGAGAAGTTTGGGAAGGTTTTGCAAGAGAATTTGAGCCCCAAGCAGAAGGGTGACTGGAAGGATGTGATGTTAATGAGTTTATCATTTGCTGTTTATATTTATATATCACAGAGGATTGTTTGTGCTTATTGTGCTTGGACGTACATGCCAAAGCAACCATGGTAGACATTTTTAATGTTTCATGTAGAAGAAGTTTTATAATATCTTTGGGATCAATGAAAGTTTTTTTGTTTGGGCTTATAAGCTCAACAAAGAACAAAGTCTACATTTTTAATGTTTCATGTAGAAGAAGTTGTATAATATCTTTGGGATCATTGAAAGTTTTTTTTTGTTTGGGCTTACAAGCTCAACAAAGAACAGAGACTACATTTTTATGATGCAAGAAATGTTATTAAGTTTATAAATGAACAAACAACCATGCAGTATGTGATCGAAGTAGATATATTCATCATTTTTCTTCAGAGTGAAAGGATTATTGCTCCATTGTTTAACATAGATTTTTGCAGAATACTCTTTTCAATCTTCTGTGTATTTCTACAATCTTTTGAACCTGTTTCGCTGACTAGAGTAGAGTCACCCAGAGTACTTTGAGCTCCTTTGTCTAGGATCAAATTATTGGAGCTCTAATTTCAACATTAAATAGAATATTTATTTTAATTTAGATGATCACAAAAGTTAATGCTACCAGCAAACATTTGGGGTTATAACAAGAACTGCAGACTCAGCTTGGTCCTAGGTGCAAGAAAAGGAGGGTTAGAGATCCAGACTTTTAGGGCCCATTCTCTATTTAGAAGATCACTTCATTTATACATATTCCAATAACATACATTAGATCACTTCATTTATACATATTCCAATAACATACATTAGAGTGGAGGCCATCTTCATTCCGGCTATAAGTTTTTTTAATAGGCCATTTGCAAAAGAAAGAGGTGTGACATATTGCAATTGATAGCACATAAAGTAAAACACTAAGGGCGCTTGAATAGAAATTATTGCTAAAAACTGAAAATTGAAAATACTGTAACAAAATAATTTTTAAATATATAAATAGTACTGCGAGACTCATTTGTAATAAAAAATTCTGAAAAAGTACGCGCACTGCACGTTTTGTTCCCCGCAGCAGAAACGAAAAAAAAAAAAAAAAAAACCAAAACGCGTTTTGCGTCCAGACATGGACGCAACCGGTACTAAGAGAGGGATGAAAAAGTTCAATTCATCAGCGATACACAAAATTGAAGTCCTTCAAAAGGCTTAGTCATCAATGAAATATTTATCATATTAAAACAACAATCCTAATGAACCAGCCCACAATACAAGGTAAACTTGTTACATCCTATGTAAAAGAGAAAAGTCCTGTTGGATTATAACTCAATTCAACATATTGGTTCAGGGTCCCACTACACCATGAAAAGTTTATTTGTGAACATATCTAGGCTCATTATAGCATACACGAGGAAAGAACTGGATGACTGAATCCATCGGCAGGTAAACATTCAACACCAGAACTCATACTTAGTACACAAAATCTCTCGCCCGTCTGCTTATTGAAACCTCTGATTAGTCTGCTTTGTACCTTTCACGTTTAAAGAGACGATAGAATAGTGACAACAGCCACTGCCAAAAGAGAACCAACCAATTAGTACGCTTTGGTTTTGGTTCGGGTCTTGGCCCAAAGATTCCTTTATAAATCTCCTTTTGCTTCTGATAAAGAGCCTTGTCTTGTTCAGCAAGCAAACGTAACTCCCTTGCAACTGCTTTGTCTTCAGGTGCAAATTTACGCACTTTTAGATAGTCCTCCCGAGCAGCATCTGTTTGCCCAAGTTCTGCTCTAGCCTTACCTCGCCTGAACAGTGCTTTCGCATTGTTTTCGTCCTCTGCCAACACCTGTGAACCCATCATACCATTGAGTATCGTTTTCTTTTTTGACAAGTCATTAAATAGTACATGTCCATGTTCTAGAACTCTGTTCAGCACATTCAGTGGTGTTGATTACATGAGAGATGCAAATTGTTGTTTCCTGAAATGTTGGCTGCCTGTGACAAAATGTCAAATTCTGGATACCTAAGAGCCGACAAGACTTCACTTAAATTTCCTGGTCCTAAAGAAGGTTTAATGACCTTTTGCAATTAATGCAGTCCCCATATAAGCCCTTAAATATAGACCTAAAGCCAAGTTCACTGTGGCTTTGCATGTTAGAGTCTTAATTAATGTCCATCGCATTAGAACACAAGTTGCCGCAGACTAAGAAGAAACACAAACTGTATTTGGGCTTGTCTTCAAAGAGCTGGTATATTTATCATTTAGAGACATCTGAGTCAACTTTTTATAAGTTATACTATGGAGTAAGAGATTGAAAGAAAGCAACTTTTAAGATTCTTTTATCTTGTTCCTAGATTCAAATGGAGCCTTAATAGATTAATAAGCACTAGGTCTTTAAACAATGTATAAGCATACAAAACCATGTATTAATTGTGTTTGATATCAGTTATATTAACAATGTGGGACTGCAATTAAAATAGCCATACAGCATGCCACAAAGGCATGTATTTATAAGTGTGTAGTGTTGAGCAAGAAATTCATTAGGGCTCCTAAAAGTCATAATTGACTATATCAGGGCTTGTAATTTCTGAGGGCATATCAAGGTGGCTATATATTTCAAGAAGATAAACGAAAACATGGGTTCATGGAGTAAAATATGCCAATTCAAGCACATTCTTAACCTAGATAAGCTTCAAAATTCTCTAATATTGTGGAATCTAAAGATGAAAAGACATGTTTGCACAGATGAAATGAAATCCATATATCAAACTATATACTTACGATGTTGCACTGCATGATTGCTTCCTCATAGCGCTTAAGCTTTATCATACATGCTGCTGTGTTAAGGTGACATGGATTCTTAACAGCTAAAGCCATGTCCCGGTACTTCCCAAACAACTGGAACATGAAGTCGTCACCCATATATGCGATGGCCTGACATCAGGAAAAACCATCAGAACTTGCTTAGAAAAGGAATATATATATATGTAGACACACACACACACACACACACACTAACTCAAGCAAAGAAACAATAAATTGAAGGAACTAAGTGTGTAACCATTTCATACTGTTGCATAGCCTCCTCCAATTTTTCCTCCTTGAATAAAGCATTTCCATCCATCTTTCTTCGATCTGCTGCACCAATTCTTTCCTCCACAGTCATGTCACCACGAGCTTTCCCCTGAGAAATGCAGCACCCCATGTACGCGTCAAGCTTATAAAATCATATAGAAACTTTGAACATCCATAAACAAGTACTTTGAAAGTCACTTAACAGAAACTTACCTCTTTGGTCTCATCAAACCCAATTAGCTCAGCTTCATAAATGATGTCTGCCATGGGTGGAACATTTGGGAAAGAAAAGCTTCCTTCTTTCCCATAACCCAATTCCCAGCCCACATGTAACAGAGCACGTTCACCGGATTTCATGTTGGACAAACCAATAGCCACGCCAGTCATTTCTTTCTTCTCTGTTGCAGAAGGAAGTACATCAATGTTCTAGAACTAGTTCAATAGAATATTACAGCAGATATATGATTTGGCTGATATCAATAAAATTTAAACATACATGCAAATGTGTCAGTGTGAGTGTGTTAGGTGTATTTATGTGTTGTATACTACTGCAGTTGTATTCTCCAATATAATTTTCCATTGTTGGCTTTAACCTTCATGTTGAATCTAATTGGAATTGTGAAAAAGAGATATTTAGCGATCCAATTTTCAGAATTAGTTAATTATTATATTTTCAATTTTCAACCTTGTGGACTTAAGCCTACCTGAAATTTAAGGTTTTTTTTTTTACATGTAATAATATTTATTAATAGAAAAGATTACTTCATGTTCATGATGATGAACAAAGAGTATCATAAAAAAAGGGCCTACCATAAATTTATGTAGTCCATAATGAATTTCACAACAACAACATCAACAAGCCTCAATCCCAAGTTTTTGGGGTTGGCTACGGATTCTCAACGGACTAGTTAGAGTCGGTCATATGTATTTTTTTCCTTCATTCTATTCTATCTAAGGTCATATTCTTTGTTACTTCCTTAATTGATAAAAATTCACGAATAACTATGCGATTTTCACCTACTTCATCTTAATTAATAAACAACACCATACTACCATAGATTAATAAGAACTCATTGTTTGAAATAATCGTAGATGGAAAAATATAGATAGAGGGAACCGGTAATTAACACAGTGAAAAATTACAATGAGATAATCAACGCGACAGATAAAGAGTTTAATGTAGATATTATGTACATTTTGAAGAGTAAAAAAAAAAAAAGGATCATATGAGCAAGTACCTTTCCCTAATACCAACTCAACTGGCTTTTGTTCATTCCATGTGTCTTCAAACTTGTGCAGGGTGCTTTCCGTCCAAGCTCTGTAGTGCACTATCACACAGTGTGGTTTGAAAAGCATAATGGAGTTAAAATCACCCATAAATATACCATGAGACAGTTTTGAATAGCTTCTTTGATGGGCATAATATTACCATATGTATAACAACTATCTAACATCATGATGCCACAGTAATATGCAAAGAAGTCAACTAAACATTAATCCCAACTAATAAAGGTAGGCTACACAAATCCTTTTACACTACTTGGCCCTATATAGGGCCAGGCCAAAGCATACCTAGTAGAAAGAGAAACATAACATGAGATGCGTGAATTGCAGGAAATCAAACATTTAAGTTGTCACCTCGGACACTTAAGTTGTCACCTCATACAAGTACAGATAACAATCTTATAAGCAAGAAAATTGTTACAATCTTGTAAGACCATTTTTGAACAGTATTTCTAAAACGCACCCTTTAGTTTGGTACCTTGTGCATTCAGCCTTGACGAAAATACCCCATAAACTGTATTAATTCAGATCCCTTGGTTGCAATATTATCATTTAGTGAATGACAAAATTTAGCTTGAGTAGTAAAATTTAATGCCAGATCTTCTTGATGCCTTGGAATAAGTGGTTGAGTTTTTTTTGGGGAAAGGGTATTCTCTAAGATTTATGGGACCCAACACATGAAAAACATTCCTAACAAAAAAATTTCAGGCTGCCAACACACTAATTTAGAAATGAGCTTGCTAGATGAAAAATTCAACTGCAACATGATTGCCCTGAAAAAAAGAACAGTGAAGAAAATTTCATCCAGCAACAAAGGCAAATACTCAATCCAACCTATTAGATAAGATTTTCAAATGGATTTCCAGTACCCATCTCTTTGCCCAGCCAAACAAGGCAGCCTTATATGTCATGTCAACATTGAAAGAGTAAAAAAATTAAAAACTTCAACTTGCAAGGCACAATTTTAAGATGTAAAATGCAAGAGAGAATCAGCAATCAACACAATATTTCCCATCAAAAGTAGAGAGAAAAGTGATATACACTAGTAATAAAGGTGAAAATCAAAGAAACATCTGTACCTCCTATATATATAAAAGAAAAAATTGCATTGACATGAAGTCTTTTCACCTTAGCCATGGTTAGTCAAATGGCAGAATGACTTCTTATGGTGTAAATGTCTATAGCTTTAAAGCTTAATATACTAGGTTAAGGACCCCTCAAATTGATCAGTCTCAACCTTTGTCATACTGTTTTCCACAGATGTATCAAATATGAGTTTATTAAGATAATCATCATTGAGGTTTCAATGAGATATTGGGTAAAGTACCATCACACATACAATGCCAGACATGAGACGCCTGATACGAAAACAGAAATTTAGACAGATCAACTAATGGCATACAACTACATGAGTTAGGTGATATTAGCTGCAAATTAGTTGTAGATATGAGAATAATTAATGCTCGTGGAAAATAGCTCAGAAGCACAAAAATAAGAAACTATCTGGCACTTACAAAAGCATGTTGAATATTTGGATGGTTTCTGACCATGACCTTCCTTAATAATTTGCTTTGTGACTTTCTCATGAAGAACTTCCACCTCAGAGTCCACTTTTGGGGGCCCATTACCATCTTGTGAAGGTTCCCCATGCACAAATGCAGTACTTTCAGTACGTATTTCATTGTCTTCCTCTTGATCTGCAAAAGTTGAGGCCACGCAGGGTATAAGTACGGATTAGTAGTCAGGTGTAGCATGTAAGGACTGCCGATTGAGAAATCTTTCTAATCATACAAATCATAGAGAAAAGTACCATTTTCTTCTCCCAAATAAGCTGCAAACCAAGCAGAGCAAGACTGCAGTTACTAGATTATGCGTATATATATCTAAGAAGTACAACAAACATCTTTTTATTTATCAAAATATTTGGAAGACTATAAATATATATATATATATATATTGCTTAGTACATCAAGTATTAACTGGACCTCTGTCAAACTTAGCATGATCTAGTCCAAGAATTAATTAGATATTTACATTCATGGCAAACACAATCCAATGATAAAAATTCACATGGCGTATTTGGTGGGAACAGAATGCTAGAAACTTTGAGGGCTGTGAACAGTCTATTCCCAAGATTAAGTCTTTTTCTCCCTTACTCTCCTTGAATGGAGTCTAGTTTTGCCATCCTTTTCTTGTTTTCCCCCTCCTGTTTTAATTGATCATTGTAATTTGGGCACTTGATGTTTTGCCCCTATAGTACACTTCCAGTGTACTTGGGTTGGCTATTTTTCTAATAAAATACATCTGCATTACCGCATTGCATTGCGACACAATTAAACAAGTTTAGCAATTACGCATATATCAAAAGGTCAGCCTAGATTCCCAAAACTTGAACTATATCATTGAAAAATTATCCTCAAATAGACTACAAAAATACTTTCTTTATCAACCAAGCTTGTAATTTTCATTCACTATAAGCCAAATGTGATGCATAAAACAGCTCAGAATCATTGCCATTACAAATATCAAGCAAACAATTTGTGTTCAAAATCCAAAGACAACAACACATAGTGACCTAGATTAAACCTTCAAAGATCAGAAATGCAATGAATTACCGAGCGGTTGACTTTGCTCCTCGTGAACTTCGTCCATTACTCACAAATTTGACAAACACACCTAGGGCTTTGACTTTCACGATCAAATCTCTGCACCAAAAAAAAAAAAGTCAGCGTACAATTCGAACACAGTTTACTCTCCGTTTGGTTACCGAGAAAATGTAGCTGAGAAAACAAACAGAAACTCCACTATTCAGCCAAGACTAGTTTACGGTTACAGTTTGAATTTTCACTAGCTCAGAGCAAAACTGTAAAACATGAAACAGAGTGCGATCGAGGACAGAATTTTCTCGGGAAACAAACGGATTTAGAGAGAGAGAAAGAGAGAGACTTACAGGTGGAGGTAAAGAATTTGAGAGCTTGGAATTTGGAGTGGAAAATGCGATTTGTATTTGGTTTTTTTGGTTTTTGATATTTCAACGATCCCTCGAAGATTCTAGAGATAGATTGATAGATAAAAACATTTATACAGTTTACTAGCTACTTTTTATTTTTTGTAAGAAAAAAAAAGATTGGCATTTAGTTATGCTAGGTAGATGCTCTGCTTTTACATTAATGGCATTTTGTGGTGTCTTTAAGCCTTAACCATGTGCATCACGTGAGAATCGTTTTACTCTTTTTTACTTTGGACAAGATTTTAATGATGCTTGCGTTAGAGAGGCACTAGCCATGAGCTGGCATTACATACGTCATGTCTCTATTCGAAAAAATGGGCATTTGTCCTAATTTGCAAATTAGCAAAATGTCCGTACTTTAAAACTATTTAGTAAAATGTCATTGTTTTTAAATTTAATTTTAACAAAATTGAGTTACAAGTAGAACTTAATTTTTATGTATATTTTGCTACTTAACTTTTTTTTGAAAATTTAAGTAGAACTTGACATTGCAAATGTCAAGTTATTCTTTAAAATATACACAGAAATCGAGTTCCACCTATAAGTCAATTTTGTTAAAATTGAGTTTCAAAACACAGAAGCATTTTGCTATATAGTTTCAAAATAAAGGCATTTTGCTACATAGTTTGTAAATTAATGACAAATATCCATTTTTCCTGCCTATTCTCTCACATTAGATGGGTTTCACACTTGTGAGGGTTCATCTCATGTGAAATGATGGATGCATGTATTAGATATATGGTAGATTTTCTTACCCCCCAATAGCTACAATGCATTAAATAAATATCTTTGTTAATTTTTTTTTGATAGATTTATTATTTTGTATAGAAAAATGCACACCCAACTTCACACTCAAATGACAAATCCACAATATGTCTACTTGTTTAAGTGTCACATTATAATTGATGCACCTGATTTTTTTTATTATTAAGTTTATGTGGTGATTCCGTTTGTAAGCGCTCAAATTCAATCACAAAATAACACCTAAGCAAGTTGTGTAATTGACCTTGGGTTTGGTTGTGGTTATAGGTAATTTGCTTTGTAGAACCATTTTAATGTTATACAACATTCTTCTTGCATGAAAGTGGACTTTGTAACCACAGGGATTCACCTTCATATGAAAGGAACGTTGGATTCACCTTCACATGAGAGGAATGTTGCTGCGATACATAATACCACCTTCATGGAACCGGCCTTTCACAAGCATTCACAAGCATCAAAGGCATTTAAGAGGCTTGCTTCACTGAATGATTTGTAAGAGATACCATCTAGTTAAGACATATTTTTAGAGGAATCTAGTTAGGACATAATAAGAAACATTAAGTTATAAATTATAAATAAAAAAAAAAACCCTCTATCAATGACTAAATTAATTAGGACATACGTATAAATTTAAAGTGGTTTTGTGTAATTCCCTTATTTTGAAATTTTGAAAAAGAGGAATACATTAAACAAACCATTTTTTAATACAAACAAAACAAAATTCTTACTGTCAAGATTAAACCAAAAAATGTATGTAATATGGAATCTCAAAGCAGCCTACAAAGCACAGATCCTAAAGCCTTAAATTCTGCTAAGCAAGTAGGATAAATGTACAAGCAAATTAAAATAAATATTTGTATAATTTACAATCCATCGAATATAAATTCACTGGCATAAAAATATCCCGTCTAAGTGTATGATCCAAGGAGGCGTTCATAAACAAAAAAATAAAATTAGATGGTGGCAGATATAAATATGGGCAGACTTGAAAGTTAAGTATACTTTTTTTTTTTTTTTTTTTAAGTAAGAAAGATGTATATTCAAAAAACTACTTTATGCAAAGGAGCTTAAGTTTACCTTCCAAACATCATTATAAACAAACTTGCATTGCTTGTCTTCTATTACAGAAAATTTGAATATTACAAACTCCTCTCCAGCTCTCCTATACCAAAAATAATAACTTCACAAATGCCTCATATGACAATTATGAAATGTGCCTTGACAACAATGAAAGAAAACCCATATTCAGCCCAATACCTATTGCACATTTCAACGCTCTACAAAAAATTGGGGGAAGAAGCCAATATAAGGGGGAAAAAAATCCTCCCTGTTAAAATGAAAGAAAAAAAGAATAAAAATTAATGATGGCATCGGCTATGAATTGGTGAACTGTTTGACTAAAGCTAGAAAACAACACAATCACTGATCCAGCTATAACAACTGAGGCAATGCAAAATTTGGAAAGCAACCAGTGCAAGGAATTCTGAGCATTATGTAGCCCACCGAGGAGTTCAAGCACCAGTCATTGCATGCATCACCACAAAACTCCAGTCAATACATCATAAGAGTTACTTTCCATTTAAGGGCATCAACAACCAGCAGCCTTTAAAAAGTTTTCGTATGGGCTTGATGATGGGAGCTGAAAGAAGTGGGGATGATGCTGAAACTCAGTTGCACAAAGCATAGGACCATTAGCAATGGATGGGTTGTGTGAAGCGCCCATGTTTGAGTCAAGGAATGGATTTCCACCCTGCAATTCAAGACGGTTTCAGAATCAAAACATTTGGCAGAAATCAGTTAGCAGCTAAGTTGCACTTCTTGCTCAATATGTTTGTGTCTTAAAGAAATTAGAAAGCCAGTATAAGAATCTAATGTATGATAAAGTTAGGAAGTACCAAAGGAAAAACAGGCTGAACTGGGGAATAAGGAGGAAGCTCTTTTTCATGGTAATCATGATAAGAAATGCTAACTAAACTTTCTTGAACCTGTTGGGGACTCATGAAAGTGGACATCTTCTGCTGCTTTCCCACTAGAAGGGCCTCACAATGGCCAGCCATTTCCTTATATGTCATGTCATTGGGGTTTGAGAATGAAAATCTTCCTACCTGATTTGTAGTCTCCAAAACCTACATACACACCACCTTCTTATGAGAAATTTATTGAAACTGTGCAATAGAAGTTGAAAATGAAACAACATAGTGCCCTGGAGGAGGTTGTGCTTTGATGCAATTTTTTTTTCCTTCGGGGGGAGGGGGGTATTTCCAGTCTATTACACTAATTTTCTCTGTTCAATATTTTCTTCTTCTTTGTTTTGCCTCTCCACAAGCCCTGTAATACTAAGAAATCTGAAAGATATTCCATGTGCTGATAATGCCACAGTATCAAGTTGGTTCATTTATGTTGATTTGCACGCATTCCGATAGCCCCAATTAGAGCCATCTTAGTTTGTAATCTTATACCCTCTCTAGATCATTCACCATTTGGATAAAATCCAAAACCACTGCTCAATCAATGAAGAATTGGTCAAATGAATGAGACGACTCACCTTATTTGTCAATGACAGGTCGAACAACAAAGATTCTAATACATCTTACATATTGATTGGCTATCAACAGCAAACATAGGTTCCAAATGAAATATGCCAAGAGATTTTAGAGGTACAAAAGTTAGCATCAAAAGTCAAACCTCAAAGTCACAAAAGTGCAGAAGAATCAAGACACCATAGTACCATAAAGAATTGTGAATTCTTGGATTCCATCTTTTAGTTCCCATGTTGTTCACCTCTTCCACTTCTAGGGTCTGGGGTAGGTGATTGGTATGTGGCCTTACCCCCCATAATTATTATTATTATTATTATTATTATTATTGATAAATAACAAAATATCATTAATCAAAAAGACCCAAGTACACTGGGAGTGTACATGGATAGGAGTACATCAAGATCGTAAATTACAATGATACCCCCCAATTATTTTTTTTGGAGAGGCTAGTTCTCAGACTTGAACCCGCAACCTTTCGCTTTTGGTGGAATGCACTTGCCATCGCACCAAGGCCTGGCCTTCATCTTGGAAATACTTTTATACAATCTAAAATACAGGTGGATCTTACAACTCCGCACAATTTCAGAGGAAGTTGAGTAGTATGTTTTCCCTTGTAATTAGTAAACCAGTACCAAAGAAATTACTCATGTCAAGACTCAAGCATAAGTATATCCAGGAATCTTTCCACCAGTCTAAGGGTATCACAGATATTACTAACAGCACTGTCACTACCATTCTCTGGCTTCAAGAAGTTTCTGTGTCAGCTTAAAGCCTAATTCCTATTTCCATTCAAATCTAAACTATACTTTCCTCTTTGAGATGAAGTACCTCTTCTTCATTACTCTACTTTGGAGCCCTGTGATGGCACAGCCATAGCATGGTACAAGAAAGAACATCCTCTTTGAAAGCCTAAGGCTAAGGCAAAGCCCAAGAATAAGTGTCCATGGTAGTTAATTAGGTTTTATATTATATTTGATTATTCTAGAGTCAAGGATATTTTAGTAATAAAATTGAGTGTTTTGAACAATAGGCACGTTGGCCTTTGTTGGTTCTTTCTCCTCTCTTCTCTTTCTAAAGTTGCTGTTCACGGGTACTGTCATGCAGCCCCTGAACAGCCCTAATTTCTCTCTAATTCTCTTTATTTCCTAACCCTAAACCCACTGCAAACATAGAAAAATTTTCTAAGTTGTCCTACAACCCTGTGGACATTTTCACTTACTAGAGATTCTAATTTCAAACACCTTTGCAATAAAGCATTGAAGTTTTTATTTTTTTCCTAGATCATGTCTAGTCATAATGATATCAAACATACACAATAAATTTAGTGGTAATATTCTCTAGAATTCATACGACTGGAGTATGTATTACAAGCCTAATTATGTAAACATTAAAGCTGCAGAAAATTTTGAACCAAGATTCTTCTTAATACTATGAGTTTGCAGACCTAATCTTTCACTAAAAAAGGGGAAAAAAACCAAAGAAACGAAAAGGCAAAGTGCCCTCTCAGGAGATTTGATTTTAAGGCAGATTTTTTAACCACTGGCAGGAAAATAGACCGCCCTGGCACAAAAGTTAGATAGACAAAAGAAAGAAGAAAAGCAAGAAACTATAACAGTTCCTTTAACCAGAGCTAACTCAAAGACATTTCGACTTCCAGACATGCATGCCATGGCAAAATCCAGACTCAGAACCTATAAGGAATGACTTTACAGATAAGTACTTACTGCACTTACTGAAATTCTGGAAAATAAGCTGAGTGGGAAGGAAAAAAAGGGAGCCAATGCTATATTGTTGATCACACAGTGAGAAAATCTTAAATTCTTAATCTCAGCCCATCTTCTCTCTGACCTCACAGCCTCTTGAGAGCTTTTTGCACGATTTGGGAAACTGGGGAAAATTTTTAGGGCCTTTTGAAATGGTATTTGGGGCCACATTTTGCTTTAAATATATCACAAATCCCAATGCCCAAAAGTTTTTTAAATTTAGCCTGAGAGCTCAAACAATTTTCATGCCGGTCTGCAACAGTCATAGCCCAAATGATAATAAATGCAAGATTAAAGTGGCATCATAAATTGTACGATCCTACTGATCCTAACCAATCCTGAAATGATCAATCCATGATTCTATTTCCAAACGATTCAAGGAGCACTGGAGTGATCAGAGTCATTTGCTAAAGTGGGATCATAGGATCATATAATTCTACAATCCAGATCGTGATTTTGGTAACATTGGGATCTGGATCATATAATATCAAATGAAGAGCGAGATCTAAAAAAGAAAAACTTCATCTGTACACTCATGAGCAAAAAACAAAATCATCTGTGCACATACATACATATATACAAATATATATATATATATATATATATGTGGGTGTGTCTCTCAAAAATAGAGATAACTTACTGAATTTAAAAGTTCATCAACACTCAGTAGGGTTGTACTTTCCATGCCCTGCTGTGTGCCAGAATCAGCTGGTCTTTCAAATGCATTGGGTAAAATGTCATCATCAGTTGTAAATAACGGATGGTCAACCTGAACAAGGACACCAAGAGTACATCATGAGACACAAAGAGTGAAGTCAGAACAACCATATTAAGGTTAGGGCTGTTTCTGTTATTTACACATACATCAAAAGGGTTGGTGGAGTACAAGTATACCCTGGTTAATGAAATATATATATATATATATATATATATGATCGAATAAATTAGTATACAATAATTCTTATGGACAAATTACTACATATCTTTGAGGTTTGTTTTTTTTTTTTTTTTTTTTTTACAAGGGGCAGTGAGGAGAAAAAAGGCTGTACAAGTTACCACATCAAGAGGCTCGTTATCTTGTAATTCAAGTTGGTAGAACTGTCCCAGTGTCTCCTTGGATAACTGACCTCCCAACGGGCATATGTCATCAGGCAAAAAATCACTAAGCAACTGCTCTCTGATAAAAGATGACTCATGCTGTGCAAAGATCTAAAAAGTCAGTATGGTAATCCCATTAAATGACAAATTAAATGCATTATATATCATGAGAATGTGAGATCGGGCTTACATTGGAAGATTTTCCCAGGGTCTGTACAATCGTAGTAGCAAATGATTCTTTACATTGGCTCTTGCTTATTTTTATTGCTGAAAGTGACTTTAGAGCATCTTCGTCATCTTCTTTTGATCCATAAACTTTCATCAGATGGTCTAGTCCAGCATTGATAGCCTCCAACTTGCAATCATCAACTAACCGTAGAAATGGATCAACCTGATACAAAGTCACCCACGTATAAAGGCATGTAGGAAGTACGCTTTACTTTGAACACTTTCAACTTTCCTATATGACACACATTTGCCTATATTTGAAAAAATCAAATGCATATGCAAATAAAATAGAGAACAGAGTGAATTAACACATGAAAAGCATAAAATGGAAATCCAAGAATGACACACGCTACAAAATAAACCAATACAAACAAATCCTAATATATAATTTTGCCCCTACCGTTTCATCTGTAAGTGCAGCTTTCACAAGGGAAACAAGTGGGAGAACATCATATACTTTTGATGAGAAGATAATCATGTATGTTGCCAAAGTAAAGAGAGATCGGCGGCGTGATGGGTGCAGTGCTGCTGCAAAATACATGTCTTCAGTTGCAGAGATGGAATCCAAAATTGCTATAAAAAACCAAATGGTCATTATGTCCATTGCAATTCTAGGGGACTAATGCAAAATATACCTAATAATAATAATAATTAAAATAAAGGCATTCAATTGCTAATCTTAATTCATAATACATCTTTTCTCATCTCCCCCCCCCCCCCCCCCTTTTGAAAACCAAATTCTAGAATAAGAAAAGTGAATTATCTAAATTATCAACATAAAACCATTCCAATCTCATTTCACTAGTTCCTTAATATATTTTTTTTAATCTGAAAGCATGCTACTACAATTTTATTCTGCTTCTGACCCATAATTGTGAAGAAATTTGTTTTCCCCCAGATAAGTTTGCTCCTCTCATGGTATTTGGAATTTTAAACTACGAGTGGGAAAAGTAGCAATCACGCAATTTAATTATTAGTATCATGCATTCCCATGGTATGAGTATTTTGTTATATGGCCACAAAACCTTGCAAGAGTTCAAGAATTGCACATACAGAACAATAAATTGTAAATAATGTCGGACTAGAGAGCCTACCTCCTTCTCCAAGAGAAATACTCCTTAAAGAAAATGCCAGTTGAAAACTTCTAATTAGAACCTCATTGGACGAGTTCTACATGACAGAGTGAATTATAAGAAATACACCAAATGAAAACCAGGGAGCACCATGGAAATAAATAACCAGATATGAATCCCATGGTAATTTGTAAAGACTAAGAATCTTGAAAAGGATATAACTAAAGAGTTAAATATATTAACCGTCGCTAATACAAAACCAGGGAAAGAAAGTAACTTTACGGCTATATTAGAATCCTATAGAAAAGAGAGAAAAATAAATAATGAAACTGGCTACCATGCCATTCTTGTGCCGTCTACAGTCTAACAAAGAAACCCAATCTGTAATTCTTTTCTACAGAAGGAATCCACACTATCTTTATGAAGTCAAATAGGAGGTTGGTTGAGAAACTAAAGCTTAAAGATAAATATATTATTTCCATAATCATATTTCATAAACAATTGAGCTATTTTTAAATTGATTGTCACAATCATGATTCCAAGAACTCCAAACAAAGAACTCAAAAAATCATGATTCCAAGAACTATTCGTTAAATTGATTGTCACAAGCATGCCTCAAAGCAACCAATCATCATGGATTTGATTTCACTTGTGTAAAGTCAGGGAATGTCACATAATGTATGTTTATATATGTGGAGTTTTTGGAGGTTCTGACAACTTATGAAAGTTGCAATTCTTGCAAGGGAAATATCCTAGTATATTTTTTATTTTTATTTTTTTGGGTGGGGGGGCTCCTGTGAGTTTTTGGCCTTAAGAGGACCCTGTATGAGAGAATTAAATAAATGACCTCCATAAGGCATGGCCAATGACGAGTGTGGCATCCCTTGCAAGTTTTCACATCCTGGTGTTTAACATTAGGTAAAATGGTCACAAAGTATTGATCAGTTAATCCAAGTTGAAGCAAATTAAATCCATACCATAAGAAAACACCAGCCATTGAGAAAGTAAAAAATGCAGCTCATATACAACCATCAGTGGAATGATCCAAAGGATTCATCATCAAAACAAAGAATAAAAACATGGAAATCAATCACCATTTACCAAAGAAGAATACCACATTCATGGTAATGTCAACCAGCGAAGAACAACACCGATACCTTGGTCCATGCAAATAGTAACACAAGGCTGTAGGTATGAGCTATTGCTTCATAGTTTTCAGGTGTATTTAAAGGAGAGATGGACTGCGCCCAAATTGATGAAAGTAGTAGAGTTATCTGAACACTGCTCAACTTAAGGGATAATATCTGCCATGGTTTAATCAGAAGACAATGATCATACAAGATGATGATGATGCATAAATCTGAAATCTAAAGTACTAATCTACATAAAGAATGTGAAAATGAGAAATGTTAGCACATACCAATTCTTTATTTGAATTACAAACAGATATTTCTTCAACAGCTGTAGATGATGAAAGCCTTTTAATACTATAAACTCGGCTGTGAGTTGGCTTCAACTTGTTTAGCATGGAATAATTATCTTCTGTTGCATCCCCATTATCTACAGTTTCACCTGGGGTTATGGTAGATGGATACCTTTTTGAACCATGACTTTGGAAACAGCTATTTTGTTGTAATGAACACTGCTCCCTTTTCAATTTCTCAAAGAGTGCGGCTGAAGAAGAAAACGCAGTTACATTTCTTGAGAGTGTCCTTTGAATATCAGTTGCCTTGGTGGAGTAGGAAGTAGCAGCACAAGAACGGGGGCAAAAAGAAGATGGGACAAGAACAACAGAAAATATACGGTGTGCGCCCACCCTTATTTCATGGTCCGCAGAGACCATAACTAGGAGTAGTTGATGAAATAATGCAGCAGGAAAAGACTAGAGAATTCAGATAAAAATAAAATCAAAAAATTATATAAGAAACAACTGCAAAAAATCAATCAATCATATTATAAAGATCAGACAATGACTCAAAAATTTGAAGTGTGCTTGCCTTGTTTTGATATGACAAATTTGGTATGGATGCCACAATTTGAGCAGCCCTATAAACAGTGGAAATCAGGGTCTGGGCCATAACTGTAATATTTGACATATTCTCTAACATCACAGCCATAACGTCAAGAACTGGACCTGCATCTCCAACCTGCACATCATTCAGATATTTTAGCTGAGGAGACTGATAATTTCACATTAGTATCTAAAATTCCAAAATAACAATTATAGAACACATCAATTTTGCTTCATTGTCAATTTGCATCTGCATTGTGGAGTGAGGTTCTTATTATGTTTGGGGTTCAGTGGGTGATACCGGATACTATTGTTTCTCTTCTTTTTGCTTGGCGGAATTGGTTGGGAACTTACTCTTCCAAGGTTTGGAATATGGTACCAGCATGCCTTATGTGGTTAGTATGGAAGGAACGCAATGCCTGAACTTTTGAGGACGTTGAGAGACCTATAGATATGTTGAAGAATTTGCTTGCTAGGACTTTGTTTGAGTGGTCTCGTATTTGGGGACGTACACATTGTAGTTCCCTGTCTGATTTCCTTATCTCTATTAGACTTTCCTCATGATTTGTTTGTTTTTGTTTCAAGGGCAGTGAGTTTACAATCGTAAATTCATTGTTCTTTTTCATCAATAAAACTCTTATTATCTATCAAAAAAAAAAAAAATCATCGAGGAGAATAGAATCACCAAGTGTGACAACTGCACTAGGCATTCGTCAACTGCAGCTCGATATTTTTGGTTCCATTGAATTAATTCAGCCCCCAGATTTGAATCATCAAGTGAGCAGTGTATACTTTTCCGCAGGTGTCTCATCATATCACTCAGGGCTACAATTATGGCCACAGAATGCTGAACCTTTGTTTGTTGGGCAAGGGAGGTAGCAACATCAACAATGTCTAGCTGAATACTAGGATTTTCAAGAACATTCTTGTGATCAAGATGCTTGATCAAGATGGACAACAGAAAGTGTATGTTCTGCCCTGCAAATTGAAGAGAGAAACATTTACACTAGAAATCCAAGATGACAATTCACAAAGGACAAAACTGTGTTAGAAAGCAAAATAGGTTGAGTTCACTAAGAACAATTTTAAGAAACTGAAAAAAATTTTAAATACCAGATTTCTCTATCATTGACTGCATGTCCAGCAAGACAGAAAGAGCGACACCATGTTCTAGAGACCAGAGATTGCCATTATCAAAATAGCGGAACAAAGATTCCAAGACACGCCGTACGGTTGTAGCTTCCTTGGCTAACTTGGCCATGTTGCGCAAGCATACCCTTGACCAAAATCTGGGATTCTTGGCATCATCTCTGCAATAAAAAGTATTTTTCCAAAAAGAAGTAGATGTTAGTTATAATAAGATTAATAATGCAAGGATATTTAACTAGATTATTTTATATAGGTCAAGAGGAATTACACAGACACGTTAACTTCGCCTCTCTCACTCACTATCATCCTCCAAGAAGAAATCCTTGTCAAGGCATCTGAGGAAGGAGAAGCTTCTTCGACAAGCCCATTCCGGGCATCTTGTTTGCCATAGGTAAAAGCATCAGAATTTTTCTTCAGACTTCCGAAATTTTCCAAGACAGCCGAAACAACCTAATTTATGAAGAAACAAAGAAAGCTGTTGGATGCCAACAACAGTTTTGCTACATAAAACCATAAGATAACAAGTATGCCACTGGAATTATTAGGAAGACTGGTGCTAATAAAGGAAAAAGTAACTACAGAAATTCTAAAAAGAAGAAGAAGAAATAATTAAAAGGTATTACACACACACACACATGCAAACTTATCTTGAAGAGGAGATAAATGAAAAAAAAAATGTCTCAAAAGTATTAAGTTTGATATAGAATAGTTCAACAGCTATCGAATTCAAAAAAATGGATTGTGTTTAGTTCCCAGTCAAAGAACACAGCATTAACATATTAACAAGTTTCGAAAAAAATCTCTAGCAATACCAAAATACCTTCTTTTTTTTTGATAAGTCTAGCAACACCAAAATACTCAAGATATAAATTAAGAATTAAATGGTAACATAACTCACATGATCAAATTGAGCTGAAATATGGGAGAATTCACCCATGAACCAGACCTGCAAATAGAATAATTAACCAAAGGTCTGAATGATATCAAATCTGTCAAGCAGGAGAAGCTGTGGTGAAATGGCAATAGTTTTCAAAGGAAACACGATCTAACAAAAGGGGAAGGCTTGCAACAAGACAAAGATATCTATATGAAAATGTTTAAAATGATATGATCAAGGCCTCATAAAAGATTAAAAGAAATATAGATTTTTTTAGAGTGTGCATGATGATCCTGGTTTGTTAAGGATAACAACTCTTTATATGTCAACACTTGATCCTCCATTTTGATGAAGTTTTTTTTCCTCAAAATATTACTTAAGAATCACATGTACCATAGTATCCTTTATTTCTAATCCTCGCCAAATGGGTCCATGCACACCCTGCCTGTCTATCTATTTCCTTATTCAATTACTCTGTTTCTGTCTGTCCCATAATAAGTGGCTCAGTTGACAAATGCAAAAATTGGAGGAAGAGCCAAAATGTTTAACTTTTTGCATAAATTTTCAAATCTCTCCTTTAAAGGTAAATCAACATGCAAATTGAGGTGCATACTAGCTTTTAAAACAAAGTATTACGGGAGAATAATGCTTTGATTTTTGAAGTGGACATTTTATGGGACAAAGAATTGGCAACTCTATCACTCATTATGTGACAGGAGTAAAACATGCTTCATCTTTCATGCAATTGTGCTCTTTTCACTCATATAGTATTTATGAGAAGTACCTGAGTACATGGTACTTGAGACTTTTAATCCAGTGCTTACGATATAATTCCAACAAAAGTTATTTTTTTTTAATGCCAAATTACAAAAATGAAAGCAGGCAGTTAAAATGAATTAGGCAAAGTGGGATATCCTTATAATGCTGCCAAGTTGTAATATCTGTGATGTAAAAGGTAAATGAAGCTAGTGAGTGTATGTCATCATATGACATAATTGTAAAGAAAATATTTCTTCATACAGATTATTATTTTTTTAATTTATTTATCAATGGTGAAGCCTCAGGACTTTAAATTATTAATTTATGCAAAATTGAGAGGTACTTTTCATGCTGTATTTCAGAGAGAAACGAAAAGGTACCCATGGAATCTATACATATATATGATAGAAATAAATGGAGAAAATTCATATACTTTAGAAATAGAAAATGTAAACAAAGCAAAATTAAGAGTGTCTCATGTGGACTCTAGCGCAGTGGAAAGTATGACAACTAGCACATCTCCCATAATGCATGAATGAAATATCATGTATTCAAGACCTATTGGGTGCATGTGAAATCTACCAATTAAAACAATGTTATGCATAATAACTATGTCACAAAATATGTTAATGTGGAAAACAAGTATCATTCAGTGCAGAGACATAATTATACTGGCATGTCGATGAATTACCATTGATGAAAGGGCCTGAAGCCCAGCTGAACGCAAATGTAGTACCAAACCCTCCTCCCCCATTTCTTGAGCTAAAAGACAAATTTTTGGAATCAAGCCATCTAAGTTGAACATATAAGTACCATCCCTCTGCAAAATCAAAATATCTCATGAGCTTAAGGACTTCCACAGAATCTGCAACCTCAAAATATAAGCAATTACAGTCAAGTATTTCCTGAAATAAACAAGCGACAACCTGAAAACAAAAGAATCTAACAACACCACCCACCTGGTTATTCACAAAGTCAAAAAGAGCTTGGCATCCTAAAATGCGTATTTCATCATGCCGTGTTTGATCTAGCAGAATGTGGATAATGCTAAGCAAGCTACTTGCAAATAACAGCCTGCCATAAATTGTCACAGATCATAACTTGTGTATGTAACTAAAGCATATGTAATGTCTATGTGCATAAATGAGTTTAAAAATAAATGTCCAATTCAATAGTTAGGCATGCAGTATCCTTTTGCTGATACTGTTCCAAGAAACTTCTGCTGCCCAATGAAGAGAAATTTTCTTATTACATAGAAGATCGTACCCAATGCACAAAGTTTATGAAGTAGCATCTTAAACTTCATGTCCAACTAAAAATTCCACATGATTAATGGACAATTCCTATTCTCTTTTTCTGGGAATATATTTCAATGGTATTTAGAAAGAGACTATGTGCTGAAACAGATGCAGAAGACATCAGTCTTCTGCATCAATATACAGGTGCTTGACATTGAACCTCAAAAACAATATACAGGTATCATGGCCTATATCATGGGTCAGACAAGAACACATGTTGATTAGAATAGGAATAATGTTAGCTATCCATATTCCTATTTGTGTGAGTTTGTGTATGAGAAAGCCTACAAAAAACCACTCTATGTACCTAAAATCACCATGTCTTAAGAAAGCTGAGGGATACATCACATGAGGAAAAAATAGGGCAATACATCAAACTTGTCATCAGCATATACAAAACTAATTAGCTAACTTAGCTAGGTCAAATTCTAACATATCTATTCAACTAACATGTTACAAATCCTACTTCAAAGCATTCAAATATGCAAATTGAAAAGAAATCTTTGAAAAACCTAGTGCATGGGGTCTTACAGATAGATCAAAATATCAGCTAGAAGCTTCGTACCACCTTTGATTGGTACTAGGCGTGTCTCAGAGATGGTAGCATTCTCGTAGAATTCAGAGAATCACTTCTATTTTGTACATAATCTTTTGTAATTTTTTCAGGTTATGGAGTGCTCATCATCATGAGCTTGCATAACATATTTTTTTTAATAAATCTTATTCCTTATAAACAAATTTAATTAAAATCATTTGATTATAATGCAAAAGACAATGAAGAGTACCTAATCAGCTTGTAATTGGCTAGCATGACCCTCAAATAACAAATTGATGTCCATTATAAGTTTATAACAGCAACTAATGGAAGAGGACAGCCTGACACATATCTAATTAGTGGAGTAATCAAAGTTCACAGCAAAAGTTCTGGGACAGTACAAGTAATCAACTCATATTTGACGAGAGGTAATTTTCTTCCCTACTAAGAAAGTATATAATATTTCAATCTACTAGCAATTAGTAAGTGAGAAATATCACACCAAACAGTCTGCTGTTGCTTAGATCTGATTACCACCTTAAATTCTGGTTTTAATATATCAATTTAAGATATAATAGATGGAACAATGGATTTGTATGCCATTAACAGCTCAGCAGCCCATTAGATCTAGTTTCTCTCAGGAATCTGAAAAAGGAAAGTTCCTTGACTCAAAACTGATACAAAAAGAAAAGGGGAAAGAAACTCACATTTGATCCTTACAAGTGATCAACAACTTCCTGTAAATGCACAGGACAACTTTTACTGAATGAAAGTGCTCATTTCGCAAATCCCTGTAGCACCTTTGCTCAAGGGAACTTGTGATCTGGGAAAAATATAAATGTGGAATTTATATCAAACTTTCAAAAAAAAAAAAAAGGACAAAATATTAGAATTTAAGAAAAAAAAAATGAATTTTCAGAACCAAGAAGTAAGTAACCATCTGAGCAAGGCTTGCCAAAAAAAAAAAAATCAGAGCTAGAAAACCAACTTTACACATTTCAAAGCTTTTCTACTTATCATTGATTTCATTATTAAAGTCATATGACAATACGCATGCCCTAGAAGAATTGTTATAAAGAAGTAATTATGAAATTTCAGCTGTGAGCATGAATGCATGATCCCTATAGCATGATAGAAGTATTTTTTTTACAACAATTACTGCACCTTCAACTACAATTGTGAAACAAAGAAGGACATCAATAGGGAGACAAATAAGTGGTAAGAGGAAAGACAATAACAATAGGGGAAGGGATAAAAGCAATCAAATAACAAATATAGCTAAAATTTTATTCCAAAATGTTTAAATAAATTCCAACTGATTTCTGGAACTGATTGCAGCATATAAATCATCTTATAGAAAAATATCAATCCTTCATCACAGGCATATCCTGATTTTCAGGCTTCTAGTAATTGCATGATGCCTTCAGGGTTAAAGTTATTCTCTAGAGCCACACAGATATGGAATTTCAACCAATAGGCATGTGGTACAATGCGTCTACTTAAATTTTCAAAAGATGACGGAACTGAGTGATCCAAGATATTCAAAACTCATGCTTTTTTATATCTCTTAACTATCAAGACTTACAGCCACTTCATCTTTGTTCCTACCTATACTAAACTTACATTCCATTTACTCTGTTTTAGTCCTACTTAATCAAAAGTTATCTTGCAAATTTCTAACTTGACATTAACTCCACAAAACTAAACCCAAAAAAACAAACCTATCCTTCAAAATGCCTAATTTATTCAATCAAAACAATACAGTGCATGTAGGAGTGAAACAAGTAATCTTCAACAAAACAAGCTTCCTTGCTAGAGGCATCAAACGTGTCCATTCCATTTGGTTATCATCAGTAACCTCTCCAATAAAAAATAAATAAATAAATAAAATTGGATAGCCACTATCACACACTCTACCTTGATGGCTGCCACTAAACCCTTTCAACCCCTGGAGATTACAAGTGATGTAACTATACATTAACCAAAGTGCATGCAATAAGTAAGATCTTTACACAATCAAGGTGTGTCCTTCCCTATACTCAGATATAGTCTTTCTATTTGGATAGCCTTTTATCAGTCTTCCAAATAGATAGCTTTCCATCAAGACTTCCATCTTAACACCTTCTACATATTAATTTATTTATAGCACATAAACATAATTCATTTAATTCCAATTATATGAAACTGTTGCATAAACAGGGATAGATAAATAATGAATCAAATATGCAAGGTCCTAGGCAAACATGATCCTCATGCAAAACAATGTATTCACACCCATTCTTCCACAATGTCAGTCACAAAACAGAGACCTCGTACCTTTGGGATACGAAGAGGATTTTTTGAGGCATATTCACATAGTTTACTGATCTTCCGATCATTTGGTTCCTCAACCTGCCAAAACATGTTAGAAAAGTTCCAACATTATAACAAGGGTAAGAAGATCAAACTTAAAAAAGAATTATTATCCATAATGCTCTCAATAACATAAATTAACAAATGCCAAACCAATTATCCCAATTTTAAAACCAAGTTTCACCACAAAAAAAAAAAAATTCAACAATCTAAAATGTCAAGCCAAGTCAAAGCACACCACTTCACATGACCACATCAATATCAGCATGCAGCAGTTTTACAAAGCTCCCAATCCTTAGCACCCGGTCTCACATATAAACAAACAAATGACAAGTTCAGATAATAACTTACTCTTTTCATACTAATCGAAGGCTCCACTAATCAACCCACAAAGAACTCACCCACCCTAAGTTATATTTTCCTTATAACCCAAGTAACAACAAACACATAAATCAAATTCATAAATTCCCTCTTCCTTTCCCCTCATTTCCATGATAACCAAACCATCATACCACATTCAACATAAGATTCCAACTTCACCATGCTAATGTGTTCAAGCTCACATTATAAGTCCTCCACCTCCACCCATTCTGAAGGGCGAAATCATGACTTCAAAACCCATATGCATAACTTATCAGTTATAAAATTGCACTATCTCCCTATTGGAAAGACCACAATTCGACTCTAAAAACAAGCCCACGGGGTGCAATGTTGAATGCCAGGAAAGACTTGAGTGCGTCCTCCTCATCACCAATTGGTTTTGAGGTGGAGTGGCCCAACTCACAATCCGACACTTCCCTTAACTACAGTACACATGCAATATCCCCTAAACTTCAAAACTAAGCAATACCCTCCTAATAATATTGATAATAAGCAAATTTCCGTCAAATTTAACTACAATGTCAAAAAATTTTGAAAGACATCAAATCGAAGTTTGAATTTTTCATTAAATTTACTAAAATCCTAGCTTAACGAAGTGCTCATATTGCCAATATAGTACATTACTTAGCTCTCTAGTTCAAAAGACATTTTGCTTATTTTATGTACTGTTTGTGGATTCCACACTACTTTTTGTCTTTACATATACAAACAAACTACCGAAAATAAGCAATTCTTGAACCGACACTAAACCATAGTTAAGCGCAACTTGCCCTATAAATAATTCAAGGTCCATCATTATTTTCCATTTTAAATTAAAACCGCAACATTATAATCTAAACTCTCAAACACCAAATCATTTTCCCGCATTTTCTCGGCAGCCAAACAGACATTAAACAAGATTCAATTTTTTTTTTCAAAAATTCACAGAAAAAATCAACCTGAGACCGCGGAAATATATCGGCGAGCAACTTCTTGTACCGCTTCACTGGATGCCTTGACCTCGCTCGCAATGCAGGGCAAAAGAAACACAAGCTCTCGCACACCGGAAATATCTTCCTCGATATCACTCCCATTCTTCTTTTTCAACTCGTTTTCCAATCCTCCAAAAATCAAAACATGTAGCTGCGTGTGTAGATTTTCGGAGATGAAGAATCGGAATCGGATTTAGCTCAGAATTCGAGAGAAGAATCTGAAGGCGCGAATCGCTAAGAGAGAGAGAGAGAGAGAGAGAGAGAGAGAGAGAAAGAGTTAGAGAGAGAAAGAGAGAGAGCGATAGCACTGGATCTTCGAGTCTCTTCGCCGGAACAGAAATGAGAGAGAAAACGAAAGCTGTTTGTGCTTTGTATTCTCTCTCTGTATCTCTCTGTTTCTGTTGTGAGCTAGTTAAGTATTTATAGTCTTCGCTTGCAATCGACACGAATTGTTTTTTTTTTTTTTTGAAAAGAAAATTGTATATTATTTTAGTTTCATTAAATGATCAAGGTTGATTTATTTTGATCTTTTACATTTTTTTAATTTTCATCTTAGCTATTATTATTTGATTTAATTTTTCTGTTTAGCTCTTTCTGTTTATTTTAACCAAAAAAAGTTTAACTTCAAACCGAATTGTAATTATCTTTATCTAATCCATTTTGTATTTGTAGTGGTTGAAGTAACTATTTATATGTGCAGTTTTAATTTCATGAATTTTTTGAAATAAATTATGTGACTTATTTAAATAAAAAATATTAATAATATTATAGAAGGTCACGAAGTAGGTTAGAGGAAGTAGCTCCAAAAGTGTTTTGGAGCTAAACTTTGTTTGATTTAGATTTTTCTTAGTAAACAAAAATCCATAATTAGTCTCATAAATACTTGTAGGATTCTATGGAAAGTCGTATCTACAATTTAAAGGGAGATATTTCATATCTTTCAAGTTCCACCCTATAATATGGGGCCAAAAAGCAAAAATAAATGCTTTAGCCCTTAAAAAAAATTGATTCTTGAACCTCTTTCATGCTAATGTCAAGGCGTTGTAGGAGAAGTAATAGCAAAAGTTTTGAAATATGAAGAGCTAAGAGTTTTGTAACTTGATCAACTCTTCTAGTGTTTTCAAGACATCCAATGTTCAGATTTCTCTCCCTCGTTATAAGTTATAACTGTCGAATTATTCAGATAAAAAATCATTCAAACATAAAAAGAGTCAAAATGAAATGTTTGGAATTTAACGGGCAATATCAAAACGAATCAAACATAAATAATGTAAATAAAAAAAATTGTATTTTGAAGAATAAAAAGTCAAAAGGAAAATAATTTCAAATAGACAAAGTTTAACTACAAAATTGGTTGTAATATAAAACTACAATCTCACTTAATATCTTCTTATTGAAGGTGAATTTTGATAAATCCACCATTGGATTACATCTTCTTCTTATATCCTCCATACTTGCAAAACTTCTAGAAAATTAAAGATGAATAGTTATGTCATTAATAAATTGTTTAAATTACAAACTTTTGTAATTTAAAATTATGCATAAAATATATTCTTATAAATCATATAGTAAATAAATATCTAATCATCACAAAATTTGATATATATATTAAGAGTGTAAAGAACATATAATCTAACGATTAGATTTTCAAAATATGAAGTAATGTTAATGATATTGAGTAAGATTGTAACCTAATCAATTTTGTAACTCAACTTTATCTATTTCAAATTTTTAGACAAATGTAAGAATATAAGTTGTGGTCTGTGTTTCTAAAAGCGGGAGGTCGTCTTTACAAGATGATTTGGTAACGACAAAGATAGTGGGACAAAAGCGAGTGGATTGTTTTGAAAGGCTTGTGTGTGTGTGTGTGTCTAGATTTACGTACGCCAACTAACTACTATAATTGTCATGAACTCCATGCAACGAGCCAACGACTTCTTTAAAGAGATTTTTTGGTTTTTTTTTTTTATTTTTGTTTTTGTTTTGAGTAGGTTCTTTAAAGAGATAAGTCTAGCTAAAAGTTACTAATTTTTTACAATCTAGTAGCTTTGGAATTCAATAATTTTATGTTTAGTTATTAAGTAATTAGTTTTGTATATATCTATAGGATCTATTTGTTAATTTGTTATGATATTCGTTTGAGATGATTATTTATTTATATCATATAACGTTTTTAACCAAAATAATAATGAATAAAAAAATGATCGCATACTATATATTTTAGTGCATACTTTTCCAAACCAAATATATTAATTAATTAAAATTGTATATAAATGATAGTGGATATTTGTTAAATATAAGTTTGAGTGATTAATTTGCTATCATCAATGTATAATAATATTTAATGAATAAAAAAAAAGCATACTAAAAGTGTAATTAGAAAATTATTAATTAAGAAAATGGGATGAAATGATAGTGGATATGTACATTGAATATATATATATGGAACAATTTAATTGCACTAGAAATTATGTAGTACACTTAGTTCTCTCTCTCTATGGAACAATTTCATTGCACTAGAAATTATATATTACACTTAGTTCTCTCTCTCCCTCTCTCTCTCTCTCTCTATTTAAGTGCCTCGCATATAAATTTAAGCGAACCCCATAGGCCATAGATGGGACTCATCTTATGTAAGAAAATGACGCAATACACTACAAATTATTTTATATGCACAATAAACTACACATATCTCTCGTAAACTAGTATAAAAGTGGACCTTACACAGAAAACCCATAGATAAGACCTACACTTACATGAAAAGGTAGTGTAGTATATATATTGGTGTACATAATAATTTTTTCCAGAACCATTGTGTTGCATGTTTTTTTAATTATTTTAATGGTAGTTACCTAAAATGAAAATAATAAATAATAATAATAACAACAACAACAATTATTATTATTATTATTATTATTATGGTGATTTGCCCCCTTTAATTTATTTTTTTTTCCACTTTACAAATCATCTAGCTAAACCACTTACATGTCTATCTGTCCTAAAACTACTCCTTTGTTTTCTCTCCGCAAACTAAGCATTCATTCACAGCCACTAATACCCACCGGCGAAAATCCGAGACAGAGAAGCTGTGACATTACTGATTTGCTGGGTAAAACTGAAACTAAAACTATAACATATATAAAATTAAAAAATTAAAAAAAAAAAACAACATTAAAATTTTGGAGACAAAGATCATTTATTGATCAAGACAGTGAATTTTAAGAAGAAAGAAGGAAAAAAATGTCAGATACTAATCCAGATGACCCATGTTCGGGTAAGCTATCAGCACTTTTTACAAGAGTAGCAAAACATGTATTCGGCTTCTTCTTGATGGTGGTTCTATGCAATGTCACGCATTACCTGTTAAGGCCTTTCTCACAACCTCGTATCACGTCGGATACCTTTGTAAGTCTCTCTCTCTATCTCTATTAAGAGTTCTGTAACTCAATGATATTGTCCTGTTCTCTCTATAGGAGAGAACTCAGATTCAAATCTCTCAACCCTGACAATTTGAATAACACTAAAAATTTATTGTGCATTTTTCTTGTTTAGTGAGATTTTTAGGAAAATATGCTTGCATGTGACTTTGATATTGATTATGGGGAATGAAACACATAGTCATATCGAGATCCTTGTATAGCATGTTTCTGGTCCTAGGTGATTGAATACTAATATCACTACAGAGAGCAAAGGACCATTTCACATACAAAATATTATGTAATTATTAAGCTGTTGGTGTTAGCCACTACTTCTCTCTTATCCCCTCAAAATATTAGCTTAATATATTATCAATTGAAACAAAGTAATTATCAAGATTCAAGCCTCCAGACCCTAAAAACTAACTAGAAAAACAAAAACCCCAAGCCTAACCCAGTTGATCCTTTAGCACTTCAGCTTTCAAAGTTGTTGTTAAAATGTAGCAGTAAAGAATCGCTTTCTCCTATTGTCCAAAATTTAATTAAATAGAAAAAACCTCAATACCCAAAAGCCTATTTGATAATCTTAATCATTCTTTGTGCATGCATGCATCATCTCTCTCAAAAGTGTGAATTCCACACAACATTAGGACTTAGACGTTGTAAGAAAAAGGATGCATAGTTGTACTATATATATCGGATAAACAAGATAATTATTACTTGTGCAGGCACAATTCATTCTTTTTTCTTTATTCTATATATCAGATGTATAGTTTCATTATGTTTTCCATAACCCAAAAGGAAACTGAACAAACCTTATTATTGACGGGAGTTTTGGCATGAAACCAAATTTGTACAGTAAAGAGGAGAGTCGAGTAGGAAACAAAGCCTACCTTAACTTGTATATCTGACAAGCATTGGATATATCAGTCATCATTGCTCATTGGTCACTTTAAATTAGGACTTTGCTAAGAAATGCTTTTTTCTGGTTGTAGTAGTGCTTATCTATGCCATGACACTTTTATTGTGATTAAATTCCTCATCTTTTTCTCATTACATGCAGGTAGGACTACTCATTGGCAACCTAAGAATAGTACATGGTTTTTTTGACATATCAGCAGCTCAAACTTTGCGTTTCATCATTGATTTTGGCATGATCTGTTACATGTTTGTGTTGGGCATTGAAATGGATCCATATGTACTCCTTAAGTTACCAACCAAGGATGCTACAGTAGCCTATGCAGGAATGCTCTCCACATTCGTCCTAGCCGGCGCTATAACCCCATTTCTGAACTATACTCAGGAATTTAAAATGAACTTCACCCTCACCCTCTCTACTGCCCTCTCTAGCACAGCCTCTCCGGTCCTGACCCGTCTAATTACTAGTCACAAAATAGGCAAGTCAGACATAGGGCAGCTTGTGATTGCTGCAGGAATGCACTCTGATTTTATATCCACCCTTCTCATTTCCATTGGCTATATTGCATTTCCAATAAGAGAAAAACCTTCAGGTAAGAGTAGACTTCAAGATTCCTTGGAGATGATTATTGCGCTACTTATACAAACTGTGATCACTGCCAAAGTTTCACCCATTATTATGAACTGGGTTAACAATGAGAACCCAGAAGGCAAACCAATGAAAGGCTCACATTTAGTGCTTGCAGTTGCCTTTATGGCCTTGGTTTGCAGCTGCTCAACTGTATACGGTTTTAGCCCCATTCTAAGCGCGTTTATGGCGGGCATTTTCTTGCCAAGTGAGGGGAGGGTATCAAAGTGGGTAATTAGCAAAATCAACTACTTGTTAAGCACCATTTTCTATCCCATTTTTTTCCTTTGGATGGGGTTCGAAGCTGATTTCCGCGAGTTTGAACCTGGCCAAATAGGAACCTGGGCAAGGTTATTTCTACTCTTTCTGATAGCAACAGTCGGAAAGGTAGCTGGAACAGTACTTTCTGGGGTGCTGTTGGGATTTCGTTGGCCTGAATCATTTGCACTGGGGTTGCTTCTCTCTACAAAGGGCCATTATCAAATTTACTTGGCTATTGCTGCTAAAACAGTAAGTTTCTATTTTATTCCTTTATTTTCAAATTTTTGTATGAACAAAAAAAAAAATCTATCCTATTCTTCATTTTACTTTGAAACTTGTAAGATAACTGTCATATCTCTTGCCATGTAGAAAATGTTTCCAATTTTAGTACAAGGCATGCTTCTGAGGGCCTAAAAAGCAACAGCCATATTTGTTTATTGTAGCATTTGTACAGACTAGTTACATTCGACAAATTATTACAGGCACAAACAAAAATGCATGCAGCTTAGGGGAAAAAAAGTGTAACCTGAAAAAGTAATCATAAATCTCCCATAAAAGTGGTTCTGCATAAATTTTAAAAAATAAAATAAAAGCATTAAACTGTCAACAAAAACTATATTAACTCATTTGAAATTAATGCAAGCCAGAATGAATTGGATATATCGATTCCATGGAACAGGGTAATGCTTCACAAGTAATTAATTAAGTTTCAAATGAAAGACTACAAACAATGATATCAGATACAACTTAATAAGTGTCAATAGCTATGATTTTCATGCCTATATAATCTTACTGCTTTTGTACTCTTATAATCAATGCAGGCTGGTACCGTTTCTACTTCAACCAGCACTGTGATGGTAATTGCAATCTTTTTCACTGTTGTGCACGCCCCATCAGTTGTTGCATATATCATCAAACGTGCAAGGAAACGAGCACCAACTCATAGAATGGCACTTCAATCGCTTGACCCTTCAAAGGAGGTCCGAATCTTGTTAGGTGTTCATGGACCTCAAGATGCTCCAACTGCCATCAACTTCACAGAAATTTCTAGAGGCACAGCTGACCCTGGAATCGCGATATATCTTACCGACATGATTGAACTCACGGATAACATAGCAGCCACACTCGTGAGAGGTGACGAAGAGGACACAGTGACTGTGACCGACCAGACAGTGACAGAAATGAGAGAACAAGTCACTGCTGCAGCTCAAGCCTATATAGACCATAATAGTGATGGTGTCAAACTCAGACGACTTCTTGCACTCTCAACATTCAGTGGTATGTCCCAGGATATCTGCATCTTGGCAGAGGACTTGATGACGGCTCTCATCATATTGCCATTTCACAAGAGACAGCGTGCCGATGGAACATTGGATGCCGGCCATCCAGGATTCAGATATGTGAACCGCAAGGTAAAATCAGGAACCGCAAGATATCATAATTTGTTTACAAATCAAGTAAAGAAAATATTGGTTATAAAATATAGAAGCATGGGTTACTTGTCATTAGTTAGTACAAATTTTCATTTTCACTCAAGGAGCTAGTATGATTATTTGAAATTATGAGTTGATCCAAATGCTTCACAAAGACAGTATTTGTTCTGTCTCTCTGTGACAAACATAGCACTTTCCATGCTTCTTCCAAATTGTAGCTTGATGATGGTTCTGGTTTTCAACAGGTACTCAGGAACGCCCCATGCTCAGTGGGAATTCTGGTGGACAGAGGTCTTGGGCTGGTAGAAAAAATATCAAGATCATATACATCACTCAATGTGGCAGTAATCTTTATTAGTGGCAAAGATGATAGAGAAGCACTAGCTTATGCCGGTCGTGTAGCATGCCATCCTGGGGTAAAACTCACGGTAATAAGATTCTTAGTGGAGAACAGTTCAGAGAACACATCAAGAAGAGCAGGCAGTCATAGGGTCAATGTTGCTGAGCAGGAAGAGGAGATGAAGCTGGATGATGAGTGCTTTGCTGAGTTTTATGAAAGATATGTAGCAGGGGGGCAAGTTGCTTACATGGAGAAGCATCTAGCAAATTCAGCTGAGACTTATTCTACTTTGAGGTCATTGGAAGGGCAGTATGCACTCATCATTGTAGGAAGAGGAGGGAGGGTAAATTCAGTATTGACAGTAGGAATGAATGACTGGCAGCAGTGCCCAGAATTGGGTCCGATTGGGGATGTTCTTTCGGGGTCTGATTTCTCGGTGAAGACCTCGGTTTTGATCATCCAAACAAATAATGTAAGAGGAGAACTAGATGGACTTGATGATGACTTCTCTATCATGTAAATGTAAAATCTCTAGTGTGATAGAAATAGAACTTAGAAACTAATTGTAACAAAAAAAAAAACCAGATCATCAGCTGTAGAATTATAGTTTATAGAAATTACAACAACCCATATGAGAATTGACAGTGGGATTGGCCCAGATTAGAAGATAGAGATTAAACAAGCTGATTTTTTTATTTTTTTTATTTTTTTTTTAAGAAAAAGAAAAACTGAATGGAAATCAACTGTATGAATATCTGTAAAAATTACGCAACCTAGTCATTCATTCATTTATGTTCTGTTTAGGATGTACTGCCATGCCTTCCCATTGCAGGTTAATTCCTTAGTTAGAAGGACATTTTATGACATAATTTTTTCATTTTTCACCCAATGTCTTCAATTAAAAATCCTTCCTATTTCCTAATAAAAGTTGAATGAGGGGAAAAAAAATCAAATTTTGGTTGCCTTTGGGAAGTAAGTTTAAAGTCAACTTATTTTATTATTCAATTTATTTTTGCTACTATTCGGTTTTTTTTTTTTTTTTATACTATTCAAGGGTCCCATTACACTTTTTGGTACTATTCATAGGTCTCACTGTACTATTATAGCTAGCTTTTTACCTTAATTTACGGTACTTTCAACAAAAAATTTTCTACTTTAGCTAAATAAATTGTTCTCAGACTAATTCATATCCATGTTTATTATTTGAGAAATAACTATACTTAGCAATCCATACAGACTCCCAACTAGAAACTGAAGCAGCCTAGGCTTGTGTCCCTTTTTCTATTCTATGAATTGGTAGATAATTTTGGCTCATCTGAAGGTTCAAACATCTTAGAGCATGTCACACATGGAAAAATAATTCAACTTCAGCAAAAAAATTCTCACTTCAACTAAATAAATTGTTCCCAAACAAATTCATATCCATGTTTATCATTTGAGAAATAACTATATTTAGCAATCCATACAAACTCCCGACTAGAAGTGAAGCAGCCTAGGCTTGTGTCCCTTTTTCTATTCTATGAATTGGTAGACAATTTTGGCTTATCTGAAGATTCAAACATCTTAGAGCATGTCACACATAATTTTTCAGAAACTTTCATGTTCTTAGTTAAGATTTTTAATAATCTAGATGCCACCAATTACAATTTACCAACACCACATGTTAGCTAAAATAACTTCTAATTTTTCTTTTTTTAGAATCATGACAGCTAAAACAATTCGAAGAGCCGTTATTTGCCAACAACGTTTCTTTTAGCTTCTTACCTTAAGTGGTCATGTACAGTTTTTAAAGCCATTTTTGGCAAGTACAACCACACTTCAATTACTTCCAGCAAATAAGCAATCTGCAAAAGACTACGTCCAAACACACACATAAATCTTGACTTTCAAAACGAACTTATTCTTCCTATTAGTGTTAACTCTTTTTTAGATTGGACTACCATGCCATCTATGTAGATTCTGTTTCACTACAGAGCCGAATGCTTACTACACATGGCAAAGGAGCCTAAATCAAAATCGTAATGGTCCAAGTGCTGGATAAAAATGATGCAGCAACAATACTGTGAGCTCATCTTCAAAAGATAATACTCTTATCAAAAAATTTCTTTTTGATAGGTAAAAGATAAAACTATGTCAATGATGCACTCACAGATGAAACCCTAAAATACAGCCATGATACATGAGATCCATATGGTCCAGTTAGTTCCATGCACATTGCTAGAGATCAGAAAACATTGAAATGCTATTGGTGAAGGCTATGATCAAATCCTCCAATGGACATATTTAATATTCTTCATCACCACATAAAGTTCATTAATCCATTACAACCATCAGACAAAGCAGAAGTTTCATAGAATCAGCCCATTCCCTTCAAATACCATTTACAAGAAAATACCACCAACAAAAACAGCAGAACACAGTGCTTCCTGGTATGCATTGAATGCATATTAGAACTCCCTTGAATGCTTTGCCATCTCAGTCTGCAAGCAGGGATTTGAAATTATATTAGTATTATAATCTTGCCAATATAGGAAGTGAGGACAGATCTTAATATCTCAAATTTGAGAACTACAACCAATGAAACATTCATAAACTCTCACTATTTTATGGTCAGTCAGTTAGGGCCCGTTTGGTAACGTTGTTTTAGTAACGTCGTTTGTATTTTTTGGAAATACGTGTGGATGAAAAAGTGTGTAAAAATACGTGTAATGTTGTTTAAAAACTGAAAATTGTTGCTTAAAATCCCATACCAAACGGCCCCTTAGATATTTTGCCATTCAAACCGATGTCCTCCAAAGAAGGCCAAAATTAATAAGAAACGATCCACTACCTCATGGACTAGACAAATTGAAGCAATTTCCAGTAAAGCAGCAAATTGCTTGTTTCTACATTTAACAGGGGGAAAAAATCTTAAATGTTGGTGCATCCTCAATTTTCATTTCAAGGAAGTATCTTTCCTTGATCCCATAGAAAGCATCTTAGTTTTCATCCATCACAAGTTGAAACTCTCAATAGAAACCTGAGCAGGCATAGGATGTTCTGAAAAAATGAAATGATTCTACACCATCTCAGAACTCCTTGTCCTCTAATGCTTACAAATATGATACTAGTTTCTTAACTGTATCCATGACAGATGCTTGATCATGAAGACACGGGCAAAGAGCAATTAATATTTCCAAATGACATTAAGTATTACATTCTTACTAAAAGCAGGGTAATGAGAGATGCTGTACCTCAAAACCATTCTTCAAATGGTCAAGCTCCTTGTCCAGATCATTGATAGCCTGGTTATATGCCTGCATTGGTGATGACTGGCTAGTGGTGTGTATCTAGGGAAATACACCAAAATCATTAAGACTAGAATCTCTATAGAACATTCAAAAGGAAGGTTCATATAAAACACTCCAACCTATGAACTACAAAAGAGATCAATTCATGAAAAAAAAAAGAAAAAGGAATTCTTATCCATCAAGATGATGTTCAGATGAATTGGCAACGTATAATGTGTGTGCACGCACAGCAATGTAAAACACCCACAACAACAACAACCTAGCCTTAATCTCGAATTTTTTTTGGGGTTTGCCAAGCATCCACAACAAATCAATCAAAGTCAGCCACCTATGTCATACACCGACTAATGGACAAACCCTAAATTCATATCTCCAGCACATTAACAACGCCATAATTGCATAAATCAATGAATCAGCCATATACAACTATCATTATGCTACTCCCCACCCCCCCCCCCCCCCCCCCCCCCCAAAAAAAAACCTCATATTCATACAGATAAGGAATTAATAACATGGAACCAACCCCCCCACCCTTTAAAAAAAACATCATTACACACACATGTAGGAATCAAGATCATCTAGAATTCTTCAAATACAAGCTCTTACATGAGGATTATTTTTTTTATAGATTGATGAAACATTTCGAAAACTAAAACCCATTTGCCCTTTTTGGGGTTTTGGTTTTTGCAACTCATTTTCTGTCATTGACCCATTTGAACATTCTAAAATTTGTGGTTATTTTTTTCTTCAAAGAAGAAAAAATATATTGTAAAACCTATATTAAAAATAAAAATTAAAAAAAACCACTCATGAATGGTTAGAGTTAGTTACCCCATAAACTATAGAGGATTGTAAGCCTAAGGACATGTACAGAAATTCAAAAACAAGCACACCTATACATACATACACACGGAAACACTTAAAACACCAAAAACCCCAAAATTTAAAAAAGCAAAACTTAGGTTCAAATCCTTAGGCATTGTATCTTAGATTCGCCCATCAAATTCAACCGTATGGCTTATTGGTCAATGTAACTTCCTTGTGTATGGTAACAGTTTCCAATGTCACAACATTAAATTTGGAAAATCCAAGGTACAATTTTAAAACCTTATTTTTTAAAGTACAATTACACTTTAACCAAAGCACACCAATACATACGTCCACAAAGAAACACATAAACACCAAAAACCCCTAAATTTAAAAAGCCAAAATTTAGGCTTAGTTCCTTATTCAACCATATGGCTTATTGACCTAATGATGATGATTAGATGTTCAGTAGCATGGAAAATATAGTATGGTTCCCTTCCCTTCTTCTTTTTTTTTTTTTTTAATAACTATTTTTATACATGTATAATATGTATCATGTAATTACTTTTAAAAAATTTAGAAGGCCAAAGGAACTAAGCCTAAACTGAGACAAGTTGCTAATTGTGATTTAATTTGCATCCCTTAGGACTTCCCGCATAAAACCATTTGAAAAGCTAATTTTCTACATTCTCATTCTAATCTATATTTTAAAAGTTTATTATTTTAAGTTACATATAGTCAATCAGGAAAAGGACCTATATCTCCAATCTCTTTTTACCATTCTATGGTCCCTATGGAACCATAGAAATCAAGTGGTTCACGATGGGAAGACCCCAAATCCGATAAATGTTATTCTCTAAGAAGCACGGGTGCGTTTCGAGACTCGGGTGCGGGTGCGGGTGCGGGTGCGGGACTCGGCAATTTTTGAAAAATGTGGGTGTGGGTGCGGGTGCGGCGGGACTCGGCAATTAAAAATATTTTTATTTATATTTTTTATATATTTGAACTATTAAAATATTTTTAAAAAACATATTATTATGTCTTAATTCACAAAACAAAGAAAGAAGGAGGCAAGAAACACAAAACAAAACACAAAACCAAAAAGAAAACACAAAAGGAGCAATAAATATTCAAAATAAAATTAAGGAAGACAGATTTAGGGTGTTTGGGCTCATTCAAAGCATATTTCGGCCATTCCGGTATCATTCAAGGCCGATTTCGGCCTGTTCCGGCCGAAACTGGCCGGTTCGGCGCGAGTCGGCCCGAATCGAAGCCGCATCGGCGCGAATCGAGCCGAGTCGGCGCGAATCCGTAGAAAAAAAAAAAAAAAAGTCAGACGCGGCACCGACACGCGGGCAACCGCGTCGGACGCCGCGTCCCGCGTCGCGCCGCGTCGGACTCGGGTGCGGCACCCTCCCAGCCGCGTCCGTGCATTCTAGGTTATTCTCATTCACTGCCGCCCAATCTCTTGTATGCAGGAACTAGGAGGCCTTCAGAAATGGACAATCCTAATCTAAAGATCATAGCAGACCAACTCACAAACATGTCTCCAATAGGGTTTGGCAACTCATTATCAAAGTGGCTGGTTTCAGGAAAAGGAAATTCAAACGGAGTGGCTATGCATATGAAGCAAAGGACTTGAAGGGAGATCTAATCTTACCCAGCAGCAGTTCAGGATGCAATTGTGGAGGCTGCAATAAACGCTAAACACCTTGGTTTTAGACAAATTTTGTTTGTCAGTTATTGCAAAAAGGATTGAATAGATTCGCAGTGGAAGAAGTTAACCAAGATGGCAGGAACAACCTATGATGACAGACCTGCATTTTGCCATTTTCTAACTTAACAAGGTTTAACTTTTCGCACCATTTTTATACCCAAAAACTATCCTGTGTAATGCGTTAGAATTAGCTTCCTAGCTGCTCATTATTCGATCCATTACTGTTTGATCTCTCCATATCTTATGTAACATAACTTGTGTCCTGTAACTGTTTTCTATGGTACCAAAATGCTAATTAGAACTATTTAGAATTCAAAATAAAGCGATCCAACTCTAAATAAATTTTGAACAAATGAGGATTGAGTTTCTGTAAATAAATTCTAACTAAATTAGGTAAGCTATTTTTTTTATTAACCATCAATTGTCCATAAATATATATTTTCACAAGTAGCCCGTGTATTGCACAACTTAGCGACTAGTTTTTAAACTAAACTCAAAACACCATACAAACGCACCCAAAAATAAGGCCTGAAATGCATAAACTATAAACGCCATTAATAAATGAAAAAAAAATTACTAACCCTAACAATGATTTTGTACTGAAGTGGGTGAGGGAGCTTGTAGCCAGCGAAGAGAACATTGGGGTCCCTGTGCAATTGCCTGATAATCACAAAAACACACAAAAGGCAAAGTGAGATTAGGGATTTGATTAAGTTAAAAAAAAAAATCAAAGTTTAATTAAAATTTACATACATGCGAAGAATGTTGCCGACGGTGTGGTCTTCTCTCTCGATTGTAAACGACGCCGCGTTGATTATCTTCGTGTCCCTCTCGTACGAGACCCTGTGATTTTTGAACAAAAAAGAAGTGAGGGTTAGAGAGAGAGAGAGAGAGAGAGAGAGAGAAAGCGAGGGTTTTTTTTTAGAGAGAGAAAGTGTGTGAAATGGAATTACTTTTTGGTGCCTTCGGGTACGACGAAACGCTCGTATCGATCGGGAGCATTCATAGCTGCTGCTTCTTCTTCTCAAGAACTCTCACTCTCTGTGTGTCTTGCTCTGTCTCCCAGTTTTCGTTGTGTGTGTTTCTGTTTAAAAACATTTGTTTTTAGTTTCACGCATCAAAGGGGTACGCGCCAATAACGACGTCGTTTCTTTTCTTTTTTTCCTTTTTCTTTTTTGTAAATTAAAACATACTGTAGAAAACTGGTGAGAAAAAGAAGGGAAAACATACCTTATGTAGCAAAATGCTTTTATTTAAAAATTACTCATTTAGTAAAATATTCCTATTTTTTAAACTTAATTTTAACAAAATAGAGTTTAGAGGAAACTTAATATTAGCAATGTCAAGTTCTATGCATATTTTACTATTTAAATTTTTTAAAAACTTTAAATAGAACTCGACGTTATGTCAAGTTCCACTTAAAAATATAATTCAATTTTGAGGATATTAAGTTTTACACAAATCTCAATTTTGTTAAAATCAAGTTTTAAAAATATGAATATTTTACTATTATTTTAAAACATGGATATTTTACTATATAGTTTGTAAATTAAAGACACCCAATTCCCCCATGCACAAGTTTTAACTTTTAGTTTTTGAAAAATTCAAATGAGTAGATAGGAAGTAAAAGAAGTACGCACAATTTTTTATTATGAAGTGAATAACAACGCACAACTTTCTATTACTCTTAACATTTTTATTACTTTTAATAATCGGTTTATTTTTCAGTTCTTTAACCATACTAATTTTTAAAACTATAGTTTTTAGTTTGAAAAGAAAGGCCATAAGTATGGTACTTAAGGACATGGAATAATGCACCCCATGCATGGCTGCCAGGTGTTTTTTTTTTTCTTTTTTCTTTAAATTCTAAATTTTTATTGATCGCCAAATATTACAAAATATAACATAATTATTAAAAAATAATTATTTGTATTTGAAACCTATTTGGTATTGTTGATTAAACAATAGTTTTCAGTTTTTAAACATCACAATATATATTTTCACAACACTTTTTCACTTACACGTATTTTCACGACACTTAAACAACGATACTAACATCTAATTTAACACATTTCTATTTTAGAATATATCTCTTCCACACACAAAAAAAAAAACAAAAAAACCTTGTCAATCCTATTAAGTTAAGGGAAGTTCAATTAAATCATTTATTCTTAATTATGTTGTAAATAGTGATTAAACAAAATTATAACATTGTTATTGTTTGTAATGTTAATTTGATTGATTGTTCATAGGTTTTTTTTTTTCCATTTAAATAAGGTAAAAAAAAACTTATTGAAAATTGTTTATATTTGTTTGAATATATTTTGTAAATAATATAATGAGTTATTATTTACTTTATATAATTTAAAATTATTAATTAAATTATTTATGATGTTATTAGTTCAACCACTGGTTGGACTATAAAACTAGTTTTGATACAAGATAGAATTTCTACTTTAGCCTAATCTAAGTGTTTATGTGTGTGAAACTCCCTCCTAGAGACTTTAATCCCAGCCCTTGCCCCTCTCATCCCACAAACATTTATACTTGCAAAGTGACCATTGCACCAAGGAAAAGCGGTGGTGACCATACACGTTTTTAAAACTATTAAATAACAAATTTTGAATTATGAAACAAGCCATGGTGCACTACATAACACTGCTTCTTTATTTTCATTTTATTTTTTTAACATTTTTCCTTATTTACATTTTTTTTTTTTGAGAAACACCTTATTTACAAATTGATCATTTATGAATGAAGATAATTTGTATCACTTCAATAATATAATAAATTTAATTGCTTCATTAATAACATGTTAATTTGCAAGATTTTTTTTTAAATATGCAAAGATAATTCTACTTTAAGTAAAACTTTGTCAAGTAGGTACATTAATATCATCAATAGATAATACCAATTACACGTGTGGAATTGGAGAGAATCCTCCATCCAAATCATCAAGAATTATTAGTTTTCCTAGATTCTAAATTTAAAACGTATGATATATGCAACATGATTACATTTTTTTAAAAACATAACTTCTTCTTCTTCGTTATTAGAGACAACATTCTGCTCTAGTCTATTTTAAGTGTATGCAAGGACGGAGGGAGACTTGGATTGCCCCCTCTAATTTTTTTAAAAAAATTAATATATACATAGTCACCAATTTTAGTAATTTTATTCTATAAAATCACACTTTGCCCCCCTTTGATATTATCATTGATTCTTTTTTTTTTTTTGAGGGGGAAACTACTGAACTTTATTAATGTAAAGGAGCTAAATCAGCTTGTACAATAAACTGAATGTGTGAGGGAACATCTTCCATCCACACTAAAAAATCCGGTATGCGTAAAGCATATTTCGCTAGACTATGAGCTACAACATTGCCATCTCTTTTCGTATGAGAATATAGCAATAAATCAAAATTTTGGGAAAACCTCCTGACATCCTCAAGCAGTAAGCCTGAAGGTGTAAAGGATTCTGTTTTGTCTCGTAGAGCTTGTATTACTTCTAATGAATCTCCCTCCAGAATGATGCGTTGAAAACCAAGGTCTGTTGCAAAGGAAAGGGCTGTGGTAGTCGCCAAAGACTCAATCTCTGCAGCGTTGTAAGATTGATTTTTTTTCTTCGCGCATGAGGCTAAAACCATGCCATTAACATCTCGAACCACCACCCCTATACCAGCTTCATTCTTCGTTGCACACGTTGCACCATCAAAGTTAATTTTTACCACATCCATTGGAGGAGGAAGTCAGTGGTTTGGGGATGAAAGCACACCCCTACGTCTCTGAGACTCCCTCCCCTGTACTGACCTGTGGAAATCAATCAAGCTTGTTTTTGCAGCAAATGCCACCTGATTAAGATCACTGGGAGAATCTTGAACCTGAGCCCGATTCCTTTGGTTCCAAACTGATCATGCCGTGATTGCATCTGGTCCATCACTTACATCGTATTTTTACTTACTAATAACCACTCACCACATTAATAATTTGTAAAAAAAGTTCGTAATTCTAGCATTTTCCTCCTTTTAAAGGCTAGATCTAAAATATAAAGCAAAATAAACAAGCCCAAAAAAATTATTCAACAACAAAAATTACTAATAGTAAAGCTATAAACAATTAAACTTAATCATCCAATTTTATTTAAAACAAACAACTTGACCCTTTAAAAAATTTTGAACAAAATAATTTTGTCCATACCTGGATGCACACGTAAAAAACACAAAAAAAAAAAAAAATCATTAGCTGATAAGCAATTGAGCTGGAAGTTAGAGCCACCATACGCAACTAACAGCAAAATTGCCCCCCCCTAACTTCATGTGCAAGCTTCGTCCCTGAGTGTATGTGTGTGAAGCTTCATTTCAAAAACTTAAACATTGACCCTTGCTCCCTACCCCATAAATATTTATCCGTGTGGAGTAACCATCGCGCCAGCAATGATCAATATTCTAGATTGGTGCAAGGTGTTCAAACGGTTGTACATGTAAATTACTTAATATGTCAAATTTATTGCAAGGCATTCAAATTGCGTGATTTGTGTATGATTAGTCATTTTGTGAGAATTTTATTTTATGATTAAGTTTTGGGTATAGAGTAATTGAGATTCTCACATCCTAGGTATTGTTAAGCACTACTAGGATGCTGACCAAAGATTGCTTGAGACACAGTAGCCAATTAGAGGTCAGCAAATTGGAGAAATACATGTCAAGTTTCATGTTTCTATGTCAATTTCAAACCAATACTAAACATATCTCTTGGCCATTCAAACCACAACTCCTAAGTGTTCCTCATGAAAATTCATGAGCTTGGGATATGATATGAAGTCCTGTGATTATATATATTTTTAGTAGATCAAGTGACGGTATAAAAATGGTAAATTGCTTGAGCTTTCTTGAAGTTGGGCATTTTCCCTTCAAACTAATTTGGTGTAAATATGATTTTTTTTTTGGGGGTAAACGGGTAAGTGTGAGTTTTATTAGAAAATCGTTCTATGAAATATGATAAAAGCATTATGGACGGTGAGCCTTGACAATATATGAGCCTGAGCCTTGTGATGCAAGATAAGCTTAGGTCATGAGCACATTTCATGATGTATATAAGATGTGGGTGGTGAGCCCATCTCATGAGGTAAAAGGCTTATGGGTCATAACTCATAAGCCTAATATGAAAATGTATGGATTTGTTTGTAAAGAAAGCTTGATTTGTGCAGTTGTATAAAATATTAACCTTTTGGGCTTTAACGATATTTAACCCCAAACTCATTATTTATTGTTTGTGTAAGATAATATTGATGTAGTGCATGTCTATAGTAAAATTGTACCACGTGGCCATTAAAAAAGAGTCACTAACAACCAAAAACATTAATACATATGGGTTTCCATCTCAACCGTTGTTGCATCAAAGGGGGTTCATCAACTCTATGAGCATAATAGAAGGTATCTAATTGCTTGACAAAATAATGCACAAGATTTAACAGTGAAAAATATTCCCCTTCAAATAACTCCTTACTCGTACAATTCTATAAAAATATTATATATATATATATATATATATATATAGAAAATACCTTATAAGCTGTGGGGGGGTGGGGGAATCGGTTTGATTATCAGTTGCTCCCCACCCATTAGCGAATGGGAGCCCTGTGAGCTGCGAGTGGAGAAAACGAGCCATCCTCCCCCACCTTAGGCAAGTTTGCAATGAATCGAAAGGTGAAAGGCAAACTATGGTACTAAATAGTTGGCATTTATCTCTATCACGCTCCTCCAAAACCGTACCCAATAAAGCATAAAGTGAAGAGTGAATTGAAGCTCCATCACTAGAAATCACTGTTCCAAAAAAGATAAGGGGCTCTTCAAACTAAACACAAACATCATCAATACATTGAGCATATTTTGATAGTTTGTGGTCTACTTTCGTTTTCTTATGTATGAATGTGGGAAATTGTTAAGGCATTTGATAATGATTAGGAAAAAAAAAAAAGACTTTGAGGCATGTTGAAAACACTTTTGGTTTTAATTGGTAGGGTTGTAAACAAGTTTAGTTGAATTAAGAATTAAAAATTAAGGAATCCCAATTTAATATTACTTTAAATAGGAGGTAAACTCGAGCTCATAAACAAATTAGATTTACGTGTTTTCACTTTGTTCATCTTCATCTTGTATAATAATAAATTTTATTTAATAAAAGAACTATTTATTTTTAAATGGATTAGCTTCATTTATTTTGGATTTCAAGACTTCATTTAAATTCAAATATTTAATTTATTTTTGTATTTTAGAATTGACAAAATTACTTTAATTTGACAACCTAACCTTTTTTTTTTTGAGAAACTATTTGACAACCTAACCTAACATAATAGTTTGGTGTTTACAACTAAACGCCTTAACTCAACTCAACCTGATTTCTTTCTCCAAAAAAAAAAAAAAACTCAACCTGATTTGTGCAAACCTTAATTAATATTTATATTTAGTAATAAAGTCTCTTATAACCATAAGCTAAACTTCCATAATATTTATATATAAAAAAAAACAATAAGCAGTGATCGGTGAAAATATCAAATATACACATGTCCACCATAGCCATCATTTTTTTCCATCCACCAATCCCAACTTATCAAATCTACAAATCATATATATATAAGTATTTTTCCTAAATATTTGTATAAAAAAAGGTATTTTTCCTAAATATTACTGGTGTGCAAACGTCAATCCTAAATCCTAATACGGCTTTACTTCCCAATTGGCTTATAATAACCTTTCTTTACTCTGACCTTTTTCAACCCAACCTGTGATTCTGATTGCTCACACATCCTCTGATTAGATCCTACCTTCCCGCACACCATCCCCCCCAAAACTCTGCGTTTAAATCCCCCCATTCCCTCCTATATCCCTCACCACATCATAAACCTGCCCAACACACCCACCCACATAACCCATCCATGGCCGCTTTAAATTGACCCCCCCCCAAAAAAAAAAAAAAAAAAAAACTATAAACCCCCCAAAACCAAAACCCCCCTTTTTTTTATTTTTATTTTTTATATTTAAAAACTTTTTGAACCCCCCAAAAAAAAAAGAAAAAAAAGATTTCTTTTTTTGCTAGCGAGCGAGCGAGCGATCCCTAACACTCAACTCACCCAAAACTCAAAAATAATTCAAATTCCAACAATTTTTTCATCTACATGGCCTTTCACGTTGCTTGCCCAATTACATGGTACCCTTCACTCTCTCTCTCTCTTTCGCTCTCTTTATTTCTCTCTCTCACTAACACTTCGAGCGCGAGCGAATATTTGTGTTTTTCTTCTGTTTTTTTCTTTCTCTCTTCCGCGGCTCTGAGAGCTGTGTTTTTTGAATTTGAAAATTTGTTGTTTGTGTGTGTGTTTTTTTTTGCAGCCGGCGAATCTGTTTCTGTCCGCTAGGGTTTCCGCGGGGGCTAGAGAATGCGAAGGCAAGAGGGGAGTTCGCGGAGGAGGTATCGAGGATCGAGGAGTTTCTGAGGGACCCGTTGGGGATTAGGTTTAGGGAGAAGAGAGGAGAAGGAGAAGAAGAAGGATGGAAAGATACGGTTCAGGTTTTGGTTCCGAAGGTGGTTCCGCCTCCGCCGCCGTTGCTTCCGCCGCCGGTTGTGGACGGCGGCGGCGGTGTAGGAGGGATTGGTGGCGTCGGCGGCGGCAGCGGGGGAAATGTGGTGGATGAGGTGGCTGCTGCTGCCTCCGCGCAGAGCAAGCGCATCGCGCTGCAGAAGAAGGCGGCCGCTGCTATGGTTGCTGCCGAGGACTACGCTAGGAGGTTCGAGTCCGGTGATCTGGCTGTGGTGAGGTTTTTGCTACTCAATTGGTTTATAATTTGAATTTTGGTGAATTTTGGCAAATTAGGTTTGGTTGAAGCTTGAATTTTGTGGTTGAATTGTAGTGGATTTTGGCAAATTAGGTTTGGTTGAAGCTTGAATTTTGTGGTTGAATTGTAGTGGATTTTGGCAAATTAGGTTTGGTTGAAGCTTGAATTTTTGCAGCTTTATGTGTAGGAAATAGTTTGTTTTATTTATGTATCTGTGAATTTTCACTTATGATTTTGTGAAAGTTATATATAAAAAGATTTAGGTTTGTATTGGTGGTTACTTGATATTATATTTTTGCTATTCAGTGTTGTAATTGGAGCTTGAAGCCTTGAATCGCAGAGAATGTGGCCTGTTTCACTTTGATGTAGATTTTCGATAATTTGCATTTTCATGCGTTTTAGTTAGTTGGAGTTTGGTATAAAATTCCCTTTTAAAATTTTATATGATATTGTTTTTTTTGTTTCTTGGTTCTCAATTGGTTTATAATTTGAATATTTTAGTGAATTTTGGTGAATTAGGTTTGTAGGAAATATGATATTTTTGTTATTCGGTGTTGTATTTGGAGCTTGAAGCCTTGAATGGCAGATAATGTCGCATGTTTCACTTTGATGTAGAGTTTCATTATAGATAATTTGCATTTTCATGCATTTTAGTTAGTTGGAGTTTGGTATAAAATTCCCTTTTAAAATTGTATGGAGCTTAGAGTTTGTGAACTATAAGTTATATGATATTGCCTTTTTGTTTCTTATTTTAAAATTTAAATCTGATGATAGTTTAGGTCATTCATTTCTCATCAAAATTTTAAATTGTATCCTGTTGGATGTTTGAATTGCCCTTTTTTTATTGCGATGAAAATCTAGAAAACATATATATGTTAGAGAATTGAAAATGGACTTGCACCCTCTATTCTAGAAGATCTAGAGGATATACTAATGAGGTTGTAAGCAGAGTGTTTTTCATTTTCTTTTGCAATCAATTTATTTTTTTTACTCCTTTTATGTGCGATAGCATTGTCTTGATGAGATTGAAAAAAAATTCCTAGTTTGCATTAGGTGGATTTTTATGCTTGCAATTTGGGATTCTTTGTTTGTATGTCATGTTCTTATTTCTTGATGTTACTATATTGATTGGTTTTTTTTTTTTTTAAACAGGATGTTTCAAGAGGTCAAGCTGGAGAAGAGCAGGGTCTGTCTAACATGAATGTAATGTGCCGGCTGTGCTTTTTTGGTGAAAATGAAGGTAGTGAGAAAGCAAGAAGGATGCTTCCATGCAAGAAATGTGGCAAGAAGTATCACAGGAGCTGCTTGAAGTCTTGGGCTCAACATAGAGGTAAGATTTACTGACCAAAAGTATATATGACCCTATAAGCTACATGTATTCTCATTTGTGGGACTTGATTGCAGATCTATTTCACTGGAGTTCATGGGTCTGTCCCTCTTGTCGGATTTGTGAGGTAAATAATGATGTGCAATACTGGTGAACACTTGTTATTAAGTCTTTTTATGATTGAAAGTCAAAGTTCTTCTTTCTTTGAATCTCTAAATTGGAAGTTTATTGCTATTTATCCAGTTCTGCTACTCCCTTTTTTATTGTGTAATTATTATTTTGTTTCAGTAATACTAGCACAAGATAAGTACATGGTACAACATAACCACAAATACAGTGTGTCATCATATCATGCCTTAAATCTTATGATCATACAATATGCCCTTGTACCCTTTTCAGTCAATCAGTTCCAATGCATCTACTTTTACATTTCATATAAAGAAAATTAAAATTGCGAATGCAAAACAACACAAAAACATGGTCAACTCTTATGAACTGAGATGATCCAGAGCATTACACTGACTCTAATTTTCATTAACATACAAATCACTTATGTCCTCTTCAACCAGCAAGTAGCAATCATGATCAGTGTAAGTCCATAAGAAATGAGTTTAAAGTGCTTATATTTCCCAAATGGATTTCTTCCTCTATGTGCAGTATAAGAATATTGTTCAAAATAATTATTTCTTCTGTCCATCATGTAACACGAGTTGGTTGTGTTATTTTATCACAACCTTCAATTAAATTGTAGAAATTCTGGAAGTTTTAGCCTTTTTGCTGCCTTAAGGTGTCTAGCCCTTAGAGTCGCATTAACATCTTATATTTACTCACCGATGTTCTGCATATCTGGTTGTTACATGGTGTTTTCACACTAGATAAAGATTCATTACTGGCTGATTGCATAGTTGATTTAACATGCTCTGCTCTCTTTATAATTAATATTCTTTGATCTTACTCGTTATTGCTTTCTGATTTCTCTAGGTTTGCCTGAAAACTGGAGACCCAAATAAATTTATGTTCTGTAAAAGGTGTGATGGGGCTCACCATTGCTACTGCCAGCAGCCATCTCACAAGGCAGGGTGTAAAATGCTTGTTCTGAACTTCTGTTATCTTGATTAAAAGAGGTTACTCATATGTTTTTTGATAATGCAGAATGTCAGTGCTGGGCCTTATTTGTGCCCAAAACATACAAGGTGTCACAGCTGTGGCTCCAATGTCCCGGGAAATGGCTCAAGTGTAAGGTATTGATTGTTATAATCAAAGTTCACATATATAATAGGTTCTTTTGTATAAATTTGATGTTCATTGATATTGTGATGAATAAGTTGTAAACATCTAAATATTGGGTTTTGGCACTACTTCATGTGCATCAGGCTTTCTAGAGCTTTGTTTGTTGGTTGGATTTCATTTTTGGTGTTAGCTATCATCTCAATATGAGAATTTGGAGAACAATTTATCAAAAAGAATTTTGAGAACAATTCAATCCACTGTGGAAGTTTTAGTTTAGTTTATTGTTTAATTTATATGATTTTCTTATATAATTATGATTTTATTGCTCCTGTATATTAAATTGCCAATGGTTTTTTGGACCAAATGGCGCCCCTCTTTCCCCATAAGCAAGGGGTTACAGTACCTAAAAAAAAACAAGGGGTTACAGTGAGGTTCCATATGAACGTATGATTTGCGTGTGTATAAAGAAAAGGAACTTAATGCCACTTATTGTTGTTTTCACTTCTATTTTGAAGTTCAGAGTTAAGTGATGTTACGCACTATGAGTTTTATGTTTGTTCTTTGCATTTTCAAGGATGATGGCTGACCAATTTTTTTATGACCTTGATCTGTACTTATCGACAAACTGAGTACTCCTCTTCATGATTTCTTTTTAACTTTACAGGTGGTTTCTGGGTTACACTTGCTGCGATGCATGTGGAAGATTGTTTGTGAAGGGAAATTATTGCCCTGTTTGTTTGAAGGTATTGATTATTATTATTATTTTATAAAATTCATGGGCTTTCTGATGTTCTTTTACATTATTCAATTGGAAAGCATTGTTTATGATTAATGTGTTTAGTTTGATGCTTTTTGATTAGTGGGAAAAGTTAATGTGTTATAGTGGTGCATGTACGTATGTAGCCAATGTGCTCTAGCTCAAATGACACTTCCTCCATTTGTAAGAATAAGGAGGAGGGTGAGGTCATGTTTTTAAGACCTATAGGGAAAGTACATGCATGCATGTAACTTCTTTAGTGTTTGCAATCTGTTGTTTCCTTGTGTGTGTATGTGCATGTGTGAGAGTGTTGATATTTGATAGCTCTCTTATCCAAAGAAAGGAAAAAGAAAAAAAAGAACTTGACTAGATGTGTTTCTCCAATTTTGTAGGTATATAGAGATTCAGAATCAACACCAATGGTTTGCTGTGATGTTTGCCAGCGCTGGGTGCATTGCCAGTGTGATGGCATCAGGTTTCAGTCATGCCTCTGTTCTTTGATAGACCTAATGTGTTTGAACTGTATTCACATATTTTATTGCAGGCTTCTGAGGATGGATCATTATTAAAGATTGGTTATTATGATAAAAGTTTGTGATAATAATAATTCTTCTTCCCTATTAAGTTTTGTAATTGAAATCTACGTGAATATTGCTAGTTTAATTGAAATCTGCATGAATATTCCTAGTTTTGTCCAAGTCCTTTTTCTGCTTTGGTGCCCTGTTTATTGGTACTGTTCACATTTAAAGTACAGCACCTCCCTCTTCACAACTTGAAATGATATGTATGTTGAAACCCATAAAATTAAGGTTATTTTATTTTTGTCCATTAAATAATCCTTTAAATCCAACCTAAAGCCATCAGAACAGCTGCTGCTGTTGAATTCCGGCATCATTCTTTCTTCAATTAACAGGGCTCATGCTTTTCTTTCCTTCCCTGACCGGTTAATTAACCTACAAATCCTACATCTCGTCTACAATCCTAAGCCCTTAAATAAAATTTTTGAACCCTAGCCCACTACAAAATCAATAATAAGGTGGTTATGAGTGCTGTCTGACATTGGTGAAGGAAGATGACTTCCTCCTTTAGGGAAAGGCCAGGGCTTAGGGAAAGAACAAAAAGGAAGCTGTTTACTTACCATAAGGGGATGATTGAGTATTGACACATTATTGAAGAAGTTAAGGGTTTTTTTTTTTTAAATAAATTTTTTTTATTATTTTTTTTAAAACAAACATTTCTATTAGTTTATTGAAAGTTATTGCTAGTAGTTGCATGAGAGTGGCTAACGGCAGCTCTAGCAATCTACAACAAATCAAGACATGCAATACCACAAACAATCAACTGAAACTCGGTTCAACTGGAGGAAGTTACTTTTATTTATTTATTAAATATTTATGCATATGTGTGTGTGTATAGTTTATTTGACCCTTCTGAAGCAAGCAAATAAAAAATTAAGAATTAAAGGGTTGTTTGCAATAGTTAAATGTTCTGATATTGCACCTTCTTTACCTGCTACCAAACAAGAATGTGACGATTACTTGAACATATCAGATCAGTGAGGAATTTTTGATGGAATCTCTCATTTTCTCCTGTTTTTATTAGCTCTTATGTTTCTTGCATAGGAGTAGCATATATTGAACCCTGACCTTAGAAATCACTCCCAATATAACTGATCTGACCCTCCAAGAAGTAAAACCTTTTTTATTTCTTTGAGTTCTAAAGTAGATGAATTAGTTTTTAACTTTCTCATATTAGATTGCTGATGACCGGAAATAATGTATTGCAGTGATGAAAGATATCTGCAGTTTCAAGTGGATGGAAATCTACAGTATAGATGCCCCACATGTCGTGGGGAATGCTATCAGGTTTGGTTGAGAAGAGAGTTCTTGCACGTGTTTTGTCCCTTTTTTTAGGGGTTGCCGAGTTTGACTTTTTTTTTTGGTACCTAAAATTTTGTTTCAGGTTCAGGGTATTGAGGATGCTATTCAAGAACTGTGGAGGAGAAGAGACGAAGCTGATCGGGATTTGATTGCTAACTTGAGGGCTGCTGCAGGTTTGCCAACCCAAGAAGAAATATTTTCCATATCACCTTATTCAGATGATGAAGAAAATGGTCCTGTGAGATTAAAGAATGAATTTGGCCGGTCCTTGAAGTTTTCTCTCAAAGGGTTAGCTGAGAAGTCACCAAAAAAGGCCAAGGATTATGGAAAGAAATATTCAAATAAGAAGAATGCAAAGAAAAAAGTATATGAGGCACCTTTGACTGGTAAAACAGAATCGCATGAGAGTTTTGAAGGACATAATGATACCCAGTCTTTTGGATACAGTGTGGATGATGACAAGAATGATGATGATAAGCAGTCCCATAGACCAGAAAAATATTCATTTTCTGTGGCTGGAACTCTGAATCATACTGATGGGGTTTGCATGGTCAATCAGCCTGGGGTTTTGAAACACAAGTTTGTTGATGAGGTGATGGTAAGTGACGAAGATAAGGCTGCTAGAGTTGTTCGAATTAAGAGTAATAAGCCTCATGTTTTAGATACTGGTGAGGACTCTGGAAAACATGCTAACAAGTCAAAAAATGTGAAAGGAAAGAAGTTAGTTATAAATCTAGGTGCTCGAAAAATAAATGTAACCAACTCTCCTAGGTCTGATGCTTCAAGCTTCCAAAGAGAACAAGATCTGATGACTTCCAATGGTATGCCTACAATTTTTAACTTTTCCTTTTTATGTATTATCAATTATAATTAGGCGAGGATGATTATTACGAGCTTATTAGGTGAAAGAGGAGGATAGATTAGTGTGTTTTCCTGTTTGTGTGTGCTTTAATAAGAATCTGCAGTTATTGCAACAAGCTTTTTTTAGTTCTATATAGTTTATCTTCCTCATTTGAATAGAGACACCTTATTTATATAGTTTGTCTTCCTCATATATATGTGTGTGTGTATATATATATATATATAACACTATATTGTCTGTCATTCTTGGCTTACAGTGATTGTCTAGACTATCCTGACACAAGCTTTTGGCTGTTGATTGATAACAGTAATCTTTGTGGTTTTGCCTTTTGTATTCTAATGATTTAATCGATTAAAAAAAAAAAATTTTTTTTTTATTAATAAAAATGATATATATTCGAACGGCTACTCTATGCGAGAAAAACATAGAGCAGACCCAGGAAATACAAGGATAAAAACAGAAAGAAAACATAAAAGAAACCAGGACAAAAAAATAAAATTACAAAGGAGCAAGAGAACTAAGAAAAGTAGGGAGGGAATCACTAGTCGCGAGTCCCCATGCTCGAGACCAATAAAGAAGAGCCCCACTCAAAGACGCCAGCATCTGATCACCGGAGCTATTCAAGTCCTCAAAAGTCCTCCGATTCCGTTCCTTCCAAATGCACCATAGGATGCATAACGGAACAAAGTTCCAAATCTTTTTATAACTTTTAAACTGATGTTTAATAACTACTATAATGATTGTACATACCTAGTGCCTGACCTACATCATTCTCTTCCCCATTTTTACTCATTAAATGTCTTATGGTTCTTATTGTCCTCCCATCCTTTTTTCAGCTTTGTTTAGTAATAGATTTCACTTTCAACATCTCATTTATGTAAATTGTTTCTTTTATGCTCCTGTTTCTTTGGTTCTATTTTTTAGCTTTTTCTTCGTTTTGCATATTATACTAAGAAGGAACCCAAAATACTTTTTTTAATATAATTTGTTTGACTTCATTGTATATGTAGAGACTAATATTTTTAGTTTATTGACAAATGATAAATATTACCCTCTCTCCCTCTGTGCGTATGACTCATGGTTTCATGTTCATTAGCAGGCAATGTGAGTACAAGCCAGTGGAAGACGAGTGACAATTTTATGGCAGATAGACAGGTTGGCGCTGCTAAACCTGGAGATGGTAAAGGTAGGATTTATTTATTTATTTATTTTTACTTTCTGGCTTCCTCAACTTCTTAGTTCTCAGTATACCTCTGATTCTCATTAATGGATGAATTTGCAGGAGACAGAACTGATAGCATTGGCCAAGTGAAACTTTTGAAGGTTGCTGGGAAGGAAGGAAATTTGATAAAGTTGGGAAAAGTTAGACCAGATGTTTCTGATTCAAACCCCAAATTTGGCAGATTGAGTAGTGCTGATGCAAATGAAAATAGTACTCAAGAGCCTGCGCGAATTTCATTGGGAAAGAGAAACAATGAAGGAAATGCAGCTGCAGCAGGATCTTTGGGTGAAGTAAGAGGTAGCAAGGTATTGCTGGGGAAACCATCAGAAAGCAGGCCTGAGACTTACAATGAAGGTAATGATGATTATGCTCAGGCTCCTGGTTCGCATTCTTTGCCAAAAGATTCCAAACCCTTGCTGAGGTTCAAATTTAAGAAACCCACTGTTGAAAATCAAACTTCTCCTCAGCCTGAGGAAGAAAGGAGTTCTATCAAGGGCCAAAGGTCAAAAAGAAGGAGACCATCTCCCTTCATGGATAAAACATTATCTAATGAAGATGAAGATGTGACACAGTTGAATCAAGACAATTTGATGGATGAGATCATGGACGCTAATTGGATACTGAAAAAGTTGGGTAAAGATGCAATTGGAAAGAGAGTTGAAGTTCATCAGTCATCTGACAATTCATGGTAAGTTTTTCATTCATGATGAAGGAAAAATATAGAAAAACACAGCCCATGAGGAACAGTGTGTTTTAAGCTGAAGTTGTTCTTCTCTCCAAGCCTTTCTTTACACACCAAACTCTTTGCCCCTTCCCCCCCCTCCCACCTTCACAAAAAAAGGGGAAAAAGAAAAATGAAGTGTTCATTGCTGTTTTATTGCAATGTTATTATAAATTAATGATTAATGCCTTTCTGATATAAACTCAAGGTCTCTATTTCCGATGAACTTGTGCTATAAATCCTTCAATGTGTTGATTACTTTGTTGAGCAATGTTTGTACATTGTGGGTTAAATTGTATTTCCTTGAATTTTTATCCAGGCATAAGGGAGAGGTTACCAATGTAATCGAAGGCACATCGTTGTTATCTGTTACCCTAGATGACGGTAAAGTGAAGACTGTGGAGCTTGGCAAACAAGGGGTTCGCTTTGTTCCTCAAAAGCAGAAGAGATCAAAAACATGAAGACAGGTAGTTATTATCCGTAGGCTTTCTTCCATGTTAAAGATGAAGTGGCAATTTCTTCATTTCCCAAAGGCCCCAAGAAGTTCAGAGTTTTATTCTTTGGTTGCTTGTAGTGCTGCTGATATCTCATTGAAGGATTGTTGGCTGAGCTATTCATTCTCTCAATAGCTTATCCCATTCAACATACAATTTAAAAAGTTACCATATTTCATATTTTTTCCCTTCAATTGTCCCTTTACATGTATCTGAATACACTTCGATTCTTAGATGTAGCTTTGCTTTAGCCGCCACTTGTTTGTGTGGAACTCAGACATTTAGGAGTCCACTGTAACCAATTAGGAATGGGTGGCATGAAAAATATTAGCTCTTGTTAATGAGTACTCTGTGAATAACATACTTCATCTATTAGCAATTTAGCATTGTTAAAAGGGGGTTGAATTTATTAAAGGTGCAAATGATCTCTTCTTCTTTAGTCTCAACTACTGAAAAGGACTAAATGTGTATCAGTGTGTGGTATTTAACTATTTATCACTATTTTAATTAAACGATTTCTTTTTCTTATCTTATTGTGGATCATATAACCTTATCAGTTTGTTCTTTCTTAAGAAAAACTATTCTGTCAATTCAGGAGATCTGTACAGAATATAGTTGTATGATTGTGTCGAAAAAGTTGATTGCACCACTGATTACGACAACTTTGTTTTGAAGGGTAAAGTGATGCAACATTACTAGGTGGCACAACAAGCCCAGGCTGAAAAAAGCAAGAAAATTGTGAAAATGGGGTCAGCTGAACAATTAAAGTTGAAAGTTGGTTGGGCAGTGAGAGATCCCCTTGTTGTTGAAATGAGTGGTTTAAGAAACCTGAGAGAGAGAGAGAGAGAGAGAGAATCTTTTTCTTTTTACTAAAATTTTACTGACCAATTCGAAGATGTACTAGCTCGAAGATGGACTATCTAACCTGCTAGTCCAGATAAAATTTTACTGACCAGCTTAAAAAAGCACAGTATTGGATTGGATTAGCTTGTAGCTATCCAAAAGAACTTCGAGCTATAGAGTATAGAGCATGGTCCAAACTAATTAATATTGTAGCTTAAACAAAATAAATATTTTATTATGGGAATGATATTAACACACTTACCATTGCACCCTCGCCATACAAACTTTTGAAAACATAATTTTTATTAAAATTATGATTAAATGATTAAATTTACTATTTTTTAATAGTTTAATATTTTTGGACAATCGATAATTTAACATTATACTAGAGTTCAAAGGAAGTATGTATAAATTGTGCAATAACAAGTGAGTAATAAGATTGTCTATTTTTCCTTTTGCAATAACTCTTTTGGTCTTTTCTATTGTTAACTCTCTCTCTCACAGTGTGCAATGGCTGTGGGATGGTTGATCTTAGTCGTTGACTGGCTGATCTTGGTCATTAGGTGACCTATCTTGATCGTCCTATTTGTTTGTGAATAAAATAAAATAAATAAATAGTATTTAAAAAAGTATAAAACAAATAAATAATCTAATATATGCAGGACTGAAAAATGAATTAGTTAAAAAAAAAAAAAAAACTTCTTTAATTAAATTTGTCTAAATTTTTTCCTAGTCGACATAAATGATATTAAATCTTTAATAACAAACTTCATAGATTGTTTCATTGTTTGACCAAGAGCTTCACACTTCAACTCACTAACACTTCCTAATGTTTTTAACAAAAATATTTAGAGTTCAAATCTTCCAATTTGTTGTAACAACTTCGAGTTATCAAAATAAAAATAGAAAAGAGAAAAAAAAGATAGCCTTGCCTGACGAAGTCGACCAGCTCATCAAGGCATTCACTAACAAATAGTCAACCTCGCATTCACTAACAAATAGTTATTCTAGTCAGCCCATGCATAAGTCTTTTTGGTTTGTTTGTTTGGTTGTTATGTTTTAGTTTTGCTTTTGGCTTTAACCTTTGTACTACTTTTCTTGTTTTTCATGAAATGTCTATGTGCGTGCCACTATACGTTTGGGCCTGTTGGGCCAGACGCGTGCTTTGGCTTCACAATTTACTTGTTAAGTGGGCTTTTGTATTTCCTACAACAGGCAAACCTATATAACATAAACTCGAATCGTCAGGGCCCGTACCTCTACTTCTCTCTATCTCTAACTCCTTACCCAAGTTGCCAACCCCTGCTTTGAATCTTTCTCGCATATTTATAGGCCAGGGTGTAGTGATTGCATGATGGTTTTTGCTTGTGAAGGAATCCAGTTATCTCCGTATAAAAATAAAAAAAAAAAAAAAAAAAAAACTGTCTGGGAACTGACCCACCGCGAGGCCTAAGCTGCACGGCGGCGCGTCCCTAGGCAGTGGGGGCGGGGGTTAATAACATTCCCGGAGTGATCATTAAAATAGTTAAACCTCGGGCTTAGTTCCCTAACAAAAAGAGGTCCAATGCTATTCCTCCGAAGTGGAGGTTTCACGGATGGTTGGGCGAGAGCGATAGCATCCGGGCAAGTTGACCGCGGCTGGGTCAATTGGTCGGCGAGGTCAAGTCAACCCGCGCCGTGCATGAGACATTACACGGCATGCCCTTTTTGGATTGTTTGTTTGGTTGTTTTGTTTTATTTTTGCTTTTGGCTTTAACCTTTGTACCATTTTTGTTGTTTTCCACCGTCTTAAGTTTCAAATTCCTCCCTCCAATTATCGAATTACTAAATAAGTGAAAAACAAAATATCTTTATCAACTTCTAAAATCTTAAGTAAATAGAATTTTGGATACAAAAATCTATGTACACAGCACATCATAGCCTTGTCTTGTTCTCTTTCATATTTCTGTGTAGAAGAGAGAGAGAGAGAGAGAGAGAGGTGATATGAAAAAAGAGTTGCATGGTTGACAAAAATGCAAATAAAATCATGCACAAAGTATGAGAACATGAATAAGGATTTGAGTGCAGGAAATAAGCATCGATGTTTCACTCATATCTTCACCACCATTGAGAATATGGAGTGGAGGAATTGTAGAGAACATGGTTTTGTGTTCCCCCTCGCAAGGACAAACATATGGTGATTGACTGCAAATCCACCACTGTTAGTTCTTGAGTATTGCTACAAACACATTTCACAGTATTTATCAAGACTTAATAAATCGAAAAATTAGTATTAATTTTGGCGTGCTAGAAACACTACTTTATTATCTATCATTCATAACTTGCCACCTCAACGATTGTGAAAAAATTGTGAGAAAAATTGTCTTTAGACTTATTGTTATGGATAACAAGAGGGGTAGTACTCATTTAAGGTGTACAATCCTGCTTCACCATCTTTGTGTAGAATAATGACCGGTTTAAGTTTGTTATTTTGATCAACATTTGTGCAACTTCAATAGAATGAGATGGTAATGAACTTTCTTTTTTGTTCTTTTGGTTTAATTAAGTTTAGGCAGTAGAGCATGAACTAGCATCTGCACTAGAAGTGGTAAAATTAGAAAACATTTAACAAAAGCAAGAAAATTGAACTAAGCTATCTATGCAGATTCTAATTTCTAATATCAGCAATCATAGAATTAAAGATTTAGTTCTCATCTCTTTCACCCTTAATATGCACTCAGAAGTCTGAATTCCTTTCATCTTGACTGTGGAGCAATCTTAGTTGAAGCAATCTGGACCTATAGTTTTCTTGAGAATTGCCAGCATAATAACATGGATGGTCCCAACTCTAAGGCTGCAGCTTTTGATAAATGCAGACAATGTTGCCAGCATAACCGTAGTACTGGAGTTGTCCAGATCTGACAGCCTGTTTTTGATAGAAGCCCATGTAATAAACCCATGGTACGATTGGTTGTTTGAATTGATGGTGGTGAACTTTATTTCAGTTACATGTATTTATCTTTTCATGTTGAAGCAGATGTGGTTGTTTTATTTGACCGCCAGATCCTGTCCAGTCTCTTAACTATGCTTCTGTTTTTCATTGTATTCTACATGGAGTAATGCTAGCTACACAATTTTTCACAACGGCTGAGATGTTTGCTGTGATTGGAGGACTATTGCTTCCACTTGGGTCTACTACTAACACTACTTTTATTATGCACCAATCACAACAAGCTATAATAGCTGTTGTGAAAAACACTGTGTCCCTAGAACATAATGTTCTTTTATTTGCTTTTGCTTGCTAAAGGTTAGAATTTAAGATTGTTAATAGGCGTGTTAAAGATCTTCTTTTTAGGTGGGGGGTGGGGTACTGTATTGGCTTTTTGGAAAAGGAATACCAAGCTTTTCACTCTTCCTCTAATTATTTGATGCACTGAACAAGTAATTGCAGCATGGAGAAATCCTTCTTTCTTGCCTATAAAATTAGGAAGTATTAATTTGATCAGGGCATATACTAACCATGACATTAATGAAGATGCACCTGCCCATGTGTTTGTTCTCTCAACTTTCAACAAAGACTGTCTTCATGCTGCTTACCAAAATAAAGAAAAAGAAAAAAGAGAATGTCTTCATTTTTAGCCTAGTAAATTGAAAGATAATAACAGGACTCAATAAAGCTATTATTCAACTGCTTCCTAGGCAATGTGGGACAACTTCCATAGGGCCTAAAGAATTATTTCCCCTTTTTGTTAAGGAGAGGAGTGGATGAGAAGATGAGGTCCATTATTAGAAACCTCAAGCGCATTTCATAACAAGATAACTTTAGCGTAAATAGAAGATGCGACGTCGTGTTACAAAGTTGTACTACAAGCCAAGAGTTGAAGAAGGTGTTGAAAATGAAAGGGCCTCATTTAATTGGGATTGGTTGAACAATATGGTTGGTTGCAAATATAAAGCAGGAGAGTGGCATTGTGCATAAAAGGGTTAGTGGCCAAACAGTAGTAGGAGAAGAAGACTAAAAAGAAGTAAATCACTTATTCAAAGTTTACTTTTGAGAGAAAGAAAGAAGACAACATGGAGGAAGCAAAGGGAGTTGTGAAACACATATTTGTAGCAAAGTTCAAGGATGGAACTACACCTAACCAAATTGACCATCTCATCAAAGAAATGGCCAGTCTTGTCAACCTTATTGAGCCCTTGAAGTCTTTCCATTGGTAACCATTTCTCTTGTCATCATTATTGTTTGTTTCTTTACAAAATATGCTAAATGAAGAACAAAACATGTACCAATAGTTTAAAACGTGTTTAAAAAAGGAAGTTATTTATTGACATCTCTCATGCTTTCAAGAACAAAAAAGGCTTGTTAATTTGTGTTATTATGGATCTTTTAAACATCTGTAAGGCTCTGATCTCACTCTTGTTATGCAACTTGAGAATATCTATAAGAGGTTCAGAGATGCATGCCTTTCTGAATAATAAGATTTTGTGTCAAAGCAGCTGAGGTTGACTTTGGACAAAGAGGGTAGTGAGAATCTGCCACTTGCATGTGATATACTCTCAACTTAATCCTCAATTTTTTCACAGATAAAAGATGTACAACTCATACACGTATGGAGCATATTGAAGTTACTCAAAAGAATTACAATCCCAAATCTAGAAGATCTGTAAAAACCAAAGGAAAACATAGACTGTAAATTGCCTAAAATTGTCATCCAGTCATACAAATATTTCAAAAAAGAGGACATAATTTCAAGCCAAGGATGCACAGCACCATCAAGGGTCCTAGAATTCCTCTTTCTCCAAATTGTCCACATTAAAGCCTAGGGGAACAATGTTTAAATATTTAATCCTCCATTTTATCAATAAAGTTACATGATTTAAATATGCTATAAATCCATAATTAGCTCAGAAGCATTTTTACTTGGGTAGAAAAGAATCAGAAGAAAGAGAATAGTTTTAGAGTGAAGCCAAATTTGATATACTACCTTGTCAAATGATCTAGTATACATCTTAAACTACAGATTATTTTTATTTTTATTATTATTTTTAAATCTCTCTCCTTTAACTGTTTATTCAAGTAATTTTCCATCTGTTGCTAAAGGGTCATTTAGGTGAAAGCTTTCTTTGCATGTCCTACTTAGTGCTTGGTATTAGTCATTTCTAGGGTTGAGAATTTGTTTCCAATCATTTTGAAAGTCTTTATGCTTTTTAAGCAAGAATCAGATATACAATTCCTTCAAAAAGGAAGGAAAATACTGTAAGAATGCTACAACATGAATAATCTACTGAAATAGTTCCAATGACTTCTCATATTGTTGTTGTATATCCCAACACGAAAGCATGAAAGACTGAAGGAACTTTTTGTGCACATCTTTCAAATTCTAAATTGGCTTTTTAGCTTATCACAGGTATAATATGTGTTTAATTATTTGTAGCCAAATGCTGATTCAATCTGTTGGTGAAATGATGCTCTTAGGTCTTCAAAACCAAGAATTTTTTTTAGTGAACTTCGATAACTGAAACACTGGTTTATGACCTTGAACAGACTTCATTTATGTAAATGATTTTTGGTCATGTTATGTGATTAACAGGGGCAAGGATGTAAGTGCTGGGAACAAAAATCAAGGTTTCACTCATGTCTTAGAATCCACTTTTGAGAGTATGGAGGGTGTTGCAGAGTATATTGCTCATCCTGCTCATGTTGAATACGCAAAGGCGCTCCTGCCTCATGTGGAGAAGTACATGGTGATTGACTACAAACCCACTACTCTTAATTTTGGATTGGAAGGCTGATAGCAGTCATCTAAAATCCTACTTCACAATATCTCAATAAAAATGAAAAACTTATGGTGATGATTTTATTTGAATTTATCTGAGTATCTTTCAATGAATTTACTTGTATCTATGTGTGTAACTGTTACTCATTTTGAGGTTAATGTATTTGTTTATTATAATTGCATTTATGCTGAATATTTGCTTCTCTTTAGCCCTTACATTTTTTTTACCATAATATGAAGCTATTGGGTTGTTTAATAATTAGTATAGTGTAATGTACAATGTCATAAATACCACTGGATGGTCAGGAATCCTTTTCAAATGTGTTTTTACCTATTTTCTTGGCTAGAAATCTGAAGTTGTCAATAAGATGGCATAGCTGCAAATGTTGAACTGGAAGCAACTTATAAAAAAAAATGTTTGTGAAGAGGGATGTTGAAGAAATTAAACCTTTTTATAAGCTAAATGGTACTTATCCATCACCTTAGATCTTAAATTTCTAACATCACATTGGTTCTTTAGTGCAAATAATTAGTGTTGTTTAAATTTAAAAAAATTAAAAAGAGGGAAATGCATCAGACTGCTTTCAAAATCATCAAAGACAACCCATTTCATTGTATGCTTCCTATGTTGGAATTGTTAGAATGCAGCATATCTTTTTTTTCCTTGTCACTTAAATTGCAAATGGTAAACTTGGCTTAGAAAAAAATTAAAGAACAGAGATAATACATAAATTCATATTCAATTCTGCAATTAAGATGAATGAAGTAATGTAATTTGAGAAAATTGTGATAGAAAGGAATGTTTATTTAAAACTAGGTAAATTATATAAACTCCACCCCCACAAACCTTTATTTATTTATTTTTTTGTGTGGCAGACTTCTCAGTCCCCTAAGTTACCATTATTACTTTTCCTTATTTTCTTTGTATAATCATGCAAAGAAAAGCAATCTTAAATCATCAAGAATTTACCCATAGAGTTTTTGTATTTTATGATTCTTTCTCCAAAAACAAAATCAAGATCACTAGGCTTTTGTGTTTTATAGCCATATTCAAATAACCAAACCAAAAGAGAAAGCATGAAAGTTATAGCCACTAAGTTCAGAAGAAGGAATCTATATGATTTATTCCTCCAACTTGCATCAAAAGCATGCTAAACACTATGTGAATGTTGGGCCTTAGGCCTCCTTTCTTTTTGAACTGCAGTTTCCTGCAAACACTAATTCATTCAGCTTCTCATCCTAATTTTTCTGTGAACAGTAAAACTCAAATAGAAAACTAATGCTAGGATTCACTATGTAATTGGCTCCAGAGGGTACACTATAGGAAACACGAGTTGTAGTAAGTGGGATCCTTTAAGATATTACACCGTCATTAACGTTATTTGGACCAATTTTTACAAATTCAAATATTGTAAGATTTTCTTTCTTTTCAAGAAAGTTTTAACCTATGACATCTGCTTCTGAGAATAATTCTTTATAATCAGACTAAAACATCAATCAGTTTTAACATTGTAAGATATTTGAAAAAAAGGAATCCACTTGATTTGGTTGGTAATGATTGATAGTTGATGATCACAAAAAATAAGATCTGGGTGGAGGTAGCTTGTGCCTGTAGTATTTGGGATTCTTTTTTAATAAAAAATTCTTTAGTAAGATATCCTTATCTATCTCTTGTTTCTAGTGTCTACTAATTAAACTATAGTTTTCTTTACTTAACTACTAAATTTAGGTTAGGTAAATTCGTTAAGTAAAATTATTAAGCATATCAATTAATAATAATTAATTAATAACTAACTTAATAACAGTGAATGGACTTGTTTTTAACGCAAAACTATTAATAAAGTGATTAATAATAATTTATTTAATCAGATTTTAGGATTTATTTTAAGTATTTTAAAGGTATTTTAAAGAAAATTGAGGGCTAATTGCACTTACTTTGGATAGTTGGGCTTACACCCATTTACTTTTATTTTAACCAACAAGATATCTATTGGCACCATAAATCATTGTCATCTTAAATACCCTTTATCTCTAGTGCATAGATTCCAAACTAAATTTTGAAGTTCCATTCCTGTCTTAGTATTATACTTTATGTTGAGATAGCAGAAGCCTTGATTTATTTATTTATTTATTTTTTTGGTTATGAGTGAAGCCAAAAAAAAAAAAAAAGTGGGTTTGTTTGAAATAAAATTAGAAAAATAGGAGAAACAATCACATAGAGAACACATAAATTTACGTGGTTCGGCCTTAGGCCTACATCCACGGGCAGCGCTAGAGAAATTTTCACTAAAAAAATAAGGAGATTACAAAAGTGACACAAAAAGACTCACAAAACCCAAGCCCCAAGTACACCCAAAGATCGCTCTCTCACCACAACTAGCAAACAAGAATTTTCAATTTCTCTAAAGTCTAAACCCGATCTGCAAAAGACCAAAGTTGTGCATTTTAAAGAACTAAGCACGACTAGCTATATATACAAGTGCAAAGCCTATTTCTTTGTTGCCATTGATATCTTCTCATCCTATTAATAATCAATCACCAAATTTGGTTTGGTGTTGAACGCGTATAAATGGAATTAATTCAACCCATGTAACACTTTGTCTCTTTGGTAATCCACATTTCTTGTAAAGCAGGGAGGGAATTGCAAGACCCTGATAACAAATGAAATTCCTCTGGGCTAGTAATAATGAAGTCAGAGCAACTGGTTGCATCATCTGCTCCAACATGTGATGTCTGCATTCTTGGACTGCTGGAAATAAAAGTAGTCATGAGATAGGGTGCATATTATAGCACAACAGTCATCCTAAATGAAACCAAAAGTAGACAGTTATTATAGGGAAAAAAAAGACAGTTATTTAATCAATATTTACCTCTACATTTTAGTGCCACTCTATTGCACAAAAGCACAAGCCCTACTCAAATGGTTGATGCATCAACTTCACATTTTTAAGAGATGATATTGGTTTCATTTGTCCTGTAACCTGTGAAAAGTGAGTCACCTGGCTTACTTAGGACAAAATTCCACATTATAATCTGTGCTTATAGTTTCTTGATCAATGACAAATGAAATTGTTTGTTTGAACAAATCCGTATTGTATATGTTGCCATCTTGACCTAATAAGTGTATAACTGAAAAACCTATTCAGTAAGGTCAAGAGATGAAATGAATTATGAAACAAGAAAATGGACTGAAATGTTCCATTGGTAAATTTTCTATGTTCCATTAATTATATAATGTGTGCAGATTTTAAGGTTTCCTCGTTCCATGTGTAAAGACATTTTTACTATTATGGGATTTAGAATATAATGTTTCAATCACCCAGGAGACATTAAACCAAATGAATTGAAGTTAACATAAAAACTTCAAATGATACGTTCTTAACAAAAATTTTGAAAACCATATGAGCAAGAGCAACAACAATAAAAAACAATGTACATGACTTACACACAAAGCTTGCATTCCCTAATGTTAGTGAGTGCATGGATTGGTTTAACATGTTCTCAATCCTAGAATTTTGAGATAGCAACCAAAGTAATATTCCGCAGTATCTACAATGAAGAATTATTGATGCAATAGTTCAGGTAGAAAACTAGGAATTTCATACATTGGAATTGAGAATGGGCCTTACTTCACCTTAAAAGAAAATTTCTGCATCGAAAAGTATTCATGTTAGTTAGTTGTTAAATGGAATGAAACTGCAGGGGATTTGTGTTCACATCCAAAGTCACCAAGAAAACGAGCTCCACTAACAGCAAAAGTTGACATAATCGTAAAATTAATACAAAGATATTGCAGGTCTAATTAGCATTTGGACATTGAAAATAAATTCTCTCTTTGGGACCCAAATTGTTATAAAAGTGGTCACTTTTTCCTCCATTCAACTGCTACTGTTACATTGGACTCAATTTGAAAGATTGTTGACAACTCATGAATTTCTATGCTTGAGAACAGAAGATTCTCAATTCATATGTTATTTTAAATATTTCATGTAGTCAATTGTCCATCACTTGATTATAACTTTATAATATGCTAATTAACTCCAAGAATGTTAGGCTACTTCAAAGATGAAAGTTCAAATGCATATCTAAGAAAAGAACCTTTATCATGGAAGTCTTAGGAGTCCTCTGATATGGAAAGTCACATTTTTTGCCCTGCAGCAAGAGCTAGTCAGTCCAATATGAGTCACTAATTATTTTTAGATGAAAAGGTCTAATAAGTATCATGAATTCATTTAATATTTTCTTTGCAGCATAAATAATTTGAAAAAATATCATAATTTTCTCCATTCTATAGTTATTGGTTTTTTAGCATTCAATCAGAAAGTTTTTTAACAACTTGCGAATTTGTATGCTTCATAACAGAAGATGTTGGATTCATATAATATTTCAGAGATTTCATATAATTAAATTGTCCTTGGTGGAATTATAACTATATGGTATGCTAAGTACTAATCACGCAAAAAAACAGGAAAAAGGAAAAAGGAAAAGAGAAAAGAAAAAAAAAAAAAAAAAAACTTATATGGTATGCTAAGTTCCCCCAAGAATGTGAGGCTGCTTAAGAGAAAGAAGGCATTAAATGCTTACTAAGAAAAACTACTGAAGAAACAAACCATTATCTCTTAGGAAAAACATTCTTTTTTTTCCTGCTCCAACAGCTAAGTCTAATGTAAATCATGAAAATGATAATCACTTAATTTTTTTAGTAAGTTGTACTACTCACTCATATTGTTAGTGCATGAACTGATGGCATTCTCACCAACTTAAGAATATCCATTTCTAGACTTATGAAGAAGAAAAGGCTACAAGCACTAGAACATCCAATCCTGTTGTAATTGACAAATTTTGACCCACTAAAATATTTCCCTTGATAGTTCTTTTGTAATGTAATTTCTAAAGGATGGTTTTTGTCTTTTTGAGTACTGATATGTACAAAATAGTGACAATTTGAAAAGCATATAAATAGCTTGCGTAAAAATCATCAGTAATATTTTTACATGAACATAAAGCTGATGCTTCACAAGGAGTCATTGAAAAGTCAAACGATCAGTCTTTAGAAATTAAGCAACACTGAAACTAGGCAGCTCTCTAATTGCTAACACCAAGCTACAATCTTCATCCATTCCATCCTATCAAACATAAGTTTGCGAAATAAATTAGAAAAGAAAAGAAAGGAAACACCAAAGCAGTAATATTTCTACCAACTAGCAAAAACAATTTCAAAACACATGAAGTAAGAAGAAATGAGATATGGCTTTTTGCTAGTCTCTAAATATTTTTATTACTAGTGTAGTAAGAAGAAACACACTCTCAAACACGTCCACCTAGTATTCAATGCTCCTGTGGCTAACTGGCTCCTGCTGCCCAGCATATAGAATCAAATTTCTAATAAAATCATCCTACCTGAAACAAAAGGAAGAATGAATGTGAATGTCTTCCAAGGGCTGGAAAACAAAAACATGCCAACATGCCATGATTCAAGAGAAGACCATGTCACAAAGTTGAGAGTAGCTAGTGAAGTATCACAACATTGTTCTTACAAAATTTTTAGTATTCTTTGATGTGGTGGCATATGAATGGGAACTGAGGATATTTTTGGATTCACATTATACCAAAACACACACACACACACACACACACACACTAGTTATCAGTTAGGTCAAGCATCCATGGCATATTCAAATGATGATGATAGTAGTAGCTATACTCTTTATAAAGACTATTATCTAACAATTATATATCATTAATTATCAACAAGATCTGGAATTCTGGAAGCCACAACAGATGGTCATTGGCAAGGCAAAAGATTGAATGCATTCAAGCAGTGCCCTAAACTGTGCCTTCTTCTGGGAAAAAAAGTGTCATTATATGACCAAACTCTAAAGGATGAATAAAATGAAAGTTATTGGGAAATTTTTATATGCTATTTTCATTTCAATAATGCAAAGAAACACAAATTTTGCATTAAGATAGATATATACCCACTATAAAGACAATGCAAAAATAGTTTAGAGACTTTTAATCATATGGAGACATTGGAATGTCAAAGGCAGGTAGGGAATTGGTTCAATAGGTGCAGCTAAATGGTAAAAGGTAAGTAGACAGAACATAGTACCGAAGAATAGAAAATTTTTCACATGCAGCCAGGAGAAGTGGCTATGAATTGCATTTAAAAAAAAAAAAATTGCCGAATTCCAATAAGTATATATAAAAAAAAAAAAAATCCCTTGCAATGGAAATTGAATCACAAAAATTGGCATCTATGTATTGAGCTTCCAAATTTTCTTCATCATATTTTTCACTAGTAAGTTACACACCCACTTGATGGGTCTTGAACCCAAGACCCATCCCTCCACCTAGCACTTATAAGGGGAAGAGGTGCCCGTTGAGTTAGAGCTCACTGGCCAAATCTTCCTCATCATTAATTCAAGTACCAAGACATAATCCTAGTGGATTTACCCAAAAATACCAAAAGCAACTTGTGAAATATTCATGATCTACCTTACAGGACCTTGAAACATGGAATTACAATACTGGAATGCAGTTCAGTTCATCATGAAATGACAAAAATCAACAGTAGAGGATTGCTGTTGGTGACATTCCCAGTCGGAAAAAGATTGCATACATCATTTTGTAATTTGATTTCCCTTTGTTGCTAGTGCATCCAAACTAACTTCAGAAGTTTCCTCCCTGTCTTAGTGCTATACTTTCTTTCTTTAGTAATCCACATTAATTCTAAATCAGGGAATTGCAAGACCATTAATAGCCAAGGAAAACTCCGGTGGGCCAGTAATACAGAAGTCAAAGAACCTGTTGGCATCATCTGTTCCAATGCGTGACCTAAAAGTTAGTAGCATCCCGGATTGTAAAAGTAGTAATGACAAGTTGCATATTATGTCAAGAGCGTTGTTAATTACACACCGGTGTATATGGTGTGTGTGTGCCATGTCAACTGAAATCGTGGATTCAAAACATGATTTCACAATTTAAGTGAGAAATTGTGTTTTGAACACATGATTTCCAAAGTGTTGTGTGTATGGAGTGTGCACTCCACAGTGTGCAACAACAATTTCCCTTATGTCAAAGCGTTCATCCTAAAAAAATCCAAAAGTAGACATAATACTTTAATCAATATTTAATCTTACCTTTTTTTTCCACTCTACTACACAAAAACACAAGCCCTGCACGGACTATTGAGTGTTGATGCAGCAGCTTAATAGCTTTAAGAGAAAATATTGGTGGCTTTTGTCATGTAGCCTGTAAAAGTTGAGTTACCTGGTTTAGTTAGGACAAACTCTACATTATAATTGTTACAATAATGGTTAACGTAGGAAAAATTTCCTATCAGTTTAAGCTTTTGGGACAACTGGTAGTTTATCATGGCATCAAAATATGTGTTCTTAAGTTTGAATCCTATCTCTCCACTCTACCTCCCATTTCAAAGGGATGCTTTCTGAGTCCTGCTTATGTACATAGGAAAGAGTAAAACATTTCCAATATTTTGACATGAACATAAACTAATGCTTCACAAGGAATGAGATATTAAGCTATATCTACAACTATGTTGTAATCGGATGGTTACCATCAAACCATCATCTTCATCCATTCCAGCATATCAAAATTAAATTCAAATAATAAATTAAAAATAAAATAAAAAGGGAAAGAGAGGAAAATAATGGTGTTTTTACCATCTTAATATTAAATTTCCAACAAGTGAACCTTCTAGCCTAATTTATGTGGTAAGATATAATAAAGATGAGAATGAGATACTTACTAATTCACCTTTTGCTAGTTGCTGCATTTTCATTTTTACCATTGTGGTTGGAAGACATATAAACTACTGAAATCTTGTCTGTTTAAGTATTCAAAGCTCTGGCATACAGACTCCTATAACTGAGAAAATCACCATACCAAAATGAGGAATGAAAAGAGAGAGAGTAGTATCTAGCAATCACAAGGGACTTAGAAAGGAGATGCATGAATATAAAGAAACAGGAGAGTTAACACCAAGCTGTGGTCTTTTTCCATGCCATACTACGAAACATAAGTTCGAGTACATAAATAAATAGCCATATATGAAACTTAAATGATTTACCACTTAATTGTTCAGTTGTGGCTTGATAATTGCAATACCAACTCGCTTTGGATAAACAACCAACTCTTTGCAGTTTTTATATTCCAAGCTTGCCTATATTCTGCACACACAATCAAATGATCAAAAAGATCACTATGCTCTTAATTGAAGGGGAACAAGAGGATTGAATTATGACAGAGATATATGGACCTATAGAAACTTTGGAGCAGATCATATCTTTGGGTCTTTTTTTTTCTTTTTCTTTTTTGCTGATAAGTTTGGGAGCAGATCATATTTCTGAAATGCATTTAATATTAATCCAGTATAACATAGCCGACCCCAAAAATTTTAGGACTAAGGCTTTGTTGTTGGGTTGGACTAGATCATCCTACTAAATAATGATTATTCACCATAAATCTATTCCAACATCTCCAAGTGCCAATTTCAATTTGTTTATTTAAAATCAACTCTGCAAACCCAAAAGTGTGGTCTTATCATTTATACCAAGGTACAGATGCTTAGAACAAAGAAACAAGTGAAGATTTACGCGTCTCCCACCACCCCTTTTTTTTTCCCCTTGAGGGAAAAAGGAACACAAAAACAAGATAATTAGTTGAGCTGTTCACTTGCTGCACTTGCCCAAAAGGTTCTCTATAGGCTCAGATATTTATCCCTAGTTTTGTTTCATGCTTCCAATTTGTTTTCCATCTAAGATCAAATAAACTGGGAGATTATCAAAAAACACAAAGAGAACAAAGAAGAAGAGTTAAGAACGTAGCATTTGAATCACTACAAAAGATTAGGATTCATAATTAATCTACATTTATCTAGAAACATAGAAGATGAACCAAGTTCAGGCCCTATCAGCTATAGGACATGAACTTTTTTAGGTGGACCATCCCCTCTTCCCCATTAGTGACTTTGTGATATTTATTAAGCTTTTTTCTTTTATTTGGAAGAAAATTGATTAACTCAATATCGCCATAGTGTTAAATGCCAAAAATCAGAGATCCCACTGGAACACTACTCCAAATTACTCAATAACCTTTGATTACTGGTGACTCTAACCAAGTACCTGAGCTAGATCAGTTTCTGAAATCCTCAAAGTATCCAAGGAATAGATCCTTTGCCATATTTTCCACAAAAATCTTCAAATTCTTTAGATGATCCACACTCGCTCGATGATTAATCCCATTAAATCTGTTGATAAACAAAAGGCATATTCATTTTAAGGCCATTCATGTAAACAGATTACAAAGGAGCAGGATTATGCAATGACAAAAAGGATAACAATATTTCAATAACAACGAAAAATAAAAAACATTAAATTCTGTTTCAGTGCATCACTATTGGCATCCTAGAAATGCAATGCGAATCTCGTAGAGCTTTAATTTTGAGCCAAAATTTCTTTACAACAAAACAGAGTATCACAATTTAACCTTTCTTAACAAAACTCTTAGTATGGCCATTATATAACAATGGAATCCTTGGCTCCTCATTGCATGAATCAAAATAAAAAATCAATTTTTGCAAAAGGCTTAAATTAAAACCCAATAAACTAAGAAAGAGAGTCGCATTCCAAAAAAGAAAAATGAAGAAGAAAAGAAAAGAAAGTGAAAAACTGGAAAGAGCACTTGTTCATGGATGATATTGGGGTTGGCCAAATATTTCTTGTTGAAAAAATAACCAAAAGCAAAACTTTTAAACAATGTCCAACAGTTTGGTTTCTTTCAAATCAATCTTGGATTTTTCATTGTTAGAAAATGTGAAAAACCGAAAAGTTTCACTAAAGTGAACCCAATACAATTATATACCATGGTTGAGTATATTTATTGTTCTAATATTTTGGAAATCCACAAAAAAAAAAGATAAAAAATTAAAAATTTCTTTATTTTTTGGAAATCAACAAAATATAAAGAATAGAATTCCCAAAAATTAACTATGTTTTCTCAGCAACCATACATAAATTATATAAGATAATTAAGATTAAAAAAAAAAAAAGTAAAAAGTGAAGAGCTACCAAGCTCAGCTATTGCAGAAGACATACCAGAGGTTATGTGGCGAGTGGCATGGTCGAGGCTGAGAGGGCTAGTGTTCTTGAGGTAGCCCAAGAGGAACTGACTGAAAAATGGACTGGTTCACATTTTTTCAGCATAAAAAATCACCACTACCAAAATTTGATAACAGGGACGTGAGCAATTTTGAACCAATCTTCCCCAATTCCCCTTTCACATCTTTTCGCTAAGTCAGGACATCCTACAATTGTTAGCTTTTGTAAAGACTTGAGAGAAACCATCTCATCAGGAAGTGATTTGAGATTTGGACAATCGGAAACGTAAAGTTCTTCAAGGGATGTGAGATTACTAATCCCATCGGGAATTGATGTTAGGTTGGGGCACCTTGAAATTTCAAGGTATACAACTGAGGTGAGCTCTGGGAAAATCGTCAAATTGGGACAATCAGAAATCTCAAGCTTTCGCAGAGCAGTAACGTGTTGAAGCCCGGAAGGAATAGACTTCAAATTCGGAACGCTATCGTAACGCAGAGAACTGAGGCATTTAAGATGCTGCCATTCGATGCCATCATCACCCATGTCACTAATCGAATCAAACAGCTCACAATCACGAATCTCCAAGCTCTCGAGTGAGGTGAGATGGGGCACGGCTAGAGATAGAGATTTCAGCTTAGGGCCTCCTTGTATGCATAGTTGCTTGAGAGAACTCAGGTTTGACATCCAATCATCTGGTAGAGCCTCTGCATCCTTTATATAAAATAAAGTCATCGACTTTAATCTGGAGAAAGGAGAGGACAAGAAAGAGGAGGAAGAACGAATCGAAGAAGTCATCGCTATTGTCGGTTGTAAAGGTTTCAAACTGACTTGATACAAATATAGACTTTCTTCAAGATATGGAAATGGAGGTAGGGAAGTTAGATTAGGGCAATCCAAAATACTAAAGTAGAAAGATGATGGAATGAAGGCAGTGACTGGTGATGCGGATGTTGTTGGTGATCTGTTGTTGATGTGCTCCTCCACCATCCCTTCAGATTAGGGCAGCTGTTAATAGAAATTGACTTTAGCGATGGGAAGAAGGATGAAGTAGGAACCTCCTCATTTATATCACCATCTGATATGTACTCCAAAACTTCCATCCTTTCAAGCGATAGACGTTCCAGAGAGTGGAGTTGAGACAATCGTGGAAGTTGTTGACATCTCTTACAATCAGTTATAGATAAATCAACCAGATTTGTGAGCAAAGAAAGCCAACTTGAAAATCTCACACCCCCATACCCACTCACAGACAAAAATTTAAGATTTTGGTGTGGTTGGAGGCCTTCTAATAACTTCTCATCACCATCGTTGTTGCCATCAGAATAAAAAAAAGAATCATTTGCATCCCATAATAATGTCAACCGGTCAAGATATTGTTTTGCCCTTAAATTGGCAGCATTGGGTTCTGAATAAACATCTTCCAAACATCTCAAATTTGAGATTTTTAGTTCTCCTCTCAGGGAGTTCAGCGAATTCAATTCGTCTAGCCCACTACTAATGGGCCCAGAGGTAGAAGCTTGGTTGTCTCTCACAACAAATAATGATAACGTTTGAAGGCATGTCATTTGCCCTAATCCATGAGGCATATGACTCAAACGCATACAATTGCTATTCTCAAGATGCCTGAGGCCAAGCAAATATCTAATGTCTTTAGGTAATTCTTTAAGATTGTTACAACTATTGACTTTTAGTGTTCGCAATTTCCAAAGACTAGAAATAGCATTAGGGAGAGTTTCAATACCATGATTCTCAGAAAAATCAAGGTAAGTAAGATGTATTAACTTTTCAATAGAATCTGGCACTCTCTTAATTTGCACTCTACATAAACCCAATGCACGCAATCTTCTACAACTCAAAATAAGTTTATTCAACATTGATTCGTCTATTTTCCCCGCTTTGCAATTGATACTAGGTTTAAATGTTAGAAGACATGTACGTAACTTCTTTGCTCTGACTATCAAACTTGAAGTTTCAATAAAGGATGAGTCAATATAAAATGGAAGTGACACATGACGAGTTTTTTCATCAAAATTGTTTCCATCCAAAGTAATTATTGCGCACTCTGCCCCTGCAACTAATTGTGCAAGATCATGAATTAAGTCATGCATCTTGTATTTTAATCTTCCATATACATTCACTTCTTCAAAGAAGGACCTCCAAAGCAAATCCTTGAAGTACTCATCTGCAACATCTTCTAATTCTTGGTTTTTGTTTGATGGTCGGATAAAACCTTGCGCTATCCATAGTTGTATGAGTGTCACCTTATCGATCTCATAATCTTTAGGAAACAAGGAACAAAAGGCAAAACAACTTTTTAAATGTGATGGAAGATAATCATAACTCAACTTTAGAATTGGAAAAATGTCATTTTTTTGTTGAGTTGCACTTTCTAGTATATTATTGTTGACATATGACCATTTATGCTCTGTTTTCTCCAAGCGCAATACATTTCCTATAGACTTTATGGCAAGGGGTATCCCTTGACATTTGCGCACAATTTCCCTTCCAATTTCTTCTAGTCTAGGATTATTGGTCCCCTGCCCTTGCCCTTTTCTAAATGCTATTTGCTTGAATAACAACCAAGACTGTTCTTCATTGAGACCTTTAAGAGTGTATATTGAAACTGGGCATGTAATCTCTGCTACCAATCTCGCACGCGTAGTTATTACAATTTTACTTCCCTTAGCACCACCCACTAAAAGGTCTTTCAAACTTTCCCATTTGTGAGGATCCTCATTCCACACATCATCCAAGACAAGTAAGTACTTCTTTTGATTAATTATTTTACGAAGTTGATCTTGTAATTTATCCATGCTATGGTCTTCAAGATTCTTACCTGTAGCCGCGTATATTATTTTTTGAATAATCATTCTCACATCAAAGACATCAGATATACATATCCACATTTTTAGCTCAAAATGCTCTATGATGTTCTTGTCATTGTAAACAAATTGAGCAAGTGTGGTTTTTCCTAACCCACCAATCCCCACTATAGGAACAATTGAAACATTCTCTTCATTATTAGGCTCCAATAACAGTTTTATGATGGCCTTTTTATCATCTTCTCTCCCAATAACTTTTTCATCAGGCACAAATGAGTGAGTCTCTTCCCTATCCATACCCACAGGTGGCTCTACAAGGTAGTCTTTCAAGTGAAACTTTTCCTTATCTTCCGCTATTGCATTTAGTTTCCGCTTCATCCTGATTATTCTACGACTCATCTCCCAACGTAAAACAATTGGGTTTGAAGATGAAAAGAAATCGCGTACCTTTTTTGCAATACTCTCATTAATCCTTCCTTGTTGTAAATCTTCAGGCTTGAACTCACCCAACAAGTCATCTACTTCATAAATTGCCTCCTTGAGCTTTTCGTGCCAGTCCTTAACTTGATCGCTATGACTCTGCTGCTTTGCTGCATCCCGAAGTACAGCTTGAATCGTGGAAACAGTGTTCTTGATGTTTTCAAGTTCAGCTTCGACATCCCAAAGCGATGCGATCCTTTGGAAAGCCTGAGAGCCCAATTCTTCAATGATATTTTGTGCAACGGCAAGGAGCATTTCTTGGGCCATTTCTTTGTAGCGTGCAAAAAAAAACTTAGAGGAGCGAGACAAAAGCTAGAGGATGGGCTTGAAGTGCTCCAATGTTGGTGAAGGTAATAGTGCTGTGAAGAAGAATCAAGTTTTAAAGTGGAAGTGTTAACATTATCAGTTTTCCTTTATATTTTCTTAGAAGAATCGTTATCATGCATAGGAAAATAACAAGAAGCAACATGTCAGTGATTGGCCCTTTGCAAAGAAAAAGCCGTGCGGTACGAATCAAAGGGTTCCCTTTTGCATCATTGACGCTAAAGTTAGACTAGTTGTTAGTAAGCCAGCCAATAGCGATAACAAATCACCAATATACATTGATCCCAATGAAGATCGAGCCACCAGAACAAATAAAAAGTAAAATGACGTACGTGGGAGTGACCCACCGGCCACCACTATTTTTTTTTTTTTTTTCTAAACAATACTTTAAAAAAATAGCAATAATTAAAAAGTGGTAGGTTGGTCTTCCACAGGAACAAATTAAAAGGCAAATGAAGTGGGACGGTGGGAGTGACCCCACCGCTATTTTTTTTTCTTCTAAATAATACTTTAAAAAAAATAGCAATATTTGGAAGTTGTTTAACAAACTGGCCTTTTTAAATCTCCTCTTTAAGATGGGAGTTTTCATGGGTTGGTTTGAATTGGGCCAAATTCGGACTTAATAGGTGTTGGATAGGCCTACTTAGAGAGTCGAGTTTCAACATTGATTCCCAAAAAGGTCATAAAGAGCATTGTTAATTATACAATAGTGTATACTATGTAACCAAACTATGAAATCGTGCTTTCAAAATACGATTTTACCATTTCAAATTTATAACTAAAATTGTATTTCAAAAAATGACTTTGCCTCTTATGTGTAAAGTTGTGTACACTTTCATTTCATGTGTGCAACAATAATTTTCCATCTCCAATTACTTTTAAAATAGTCTTAATAAGGGGTTCTTTCTTCTCCTCTACGTAGGAGCTTTTTCTCTCACTCTTAGGTGAGCTTTCCTTTCCACTGTGTAAAAATAGTGGACTTGCAAGAACATAACATGGATACAAATTTCGTTGAGCGACTACAAAACATTCAACTCACAGAGGAAGAAGGCAAAGTAGTGCACATTCGGTCAACCAGTAGAGAGAAAACCATTGAAGACTGTTCCCTCACCCTTTTAGGCCGTTTCCTTACTGCTTGTCCATACAACTAGAGAGCGGCCAAAGCATTATTACGGTCGGTGTGGAAACTAGGAAATGATTTGCAAATAGTGGACATGGGAGAGGGGCTGTTTCAGTTTAGATTCAAACTAGAGAGCCAACTGACATGGGTACTAAACAACGGTCCTTGGAGCTTCAACAATACCTTGTTGGTCCTCCGACGATGGGAAAGGGGTATAATAGCCAACTTAGTGACTTTCTTAGCTCTCCCTATATGGGTCCAGGTGTGGGGACTACCCTTTGACTTGATGAATGAAGAGGCTGGCTGGGAGATTGGTCAAGGACTGGGGCACGTAGTGGAGGTGGATAAAAAAACTTTCTTATCAAACCAAGCACGGTTCATCAAGATCCGAGTCAAGCTTCCATTGGAGAAACTGATTCGTCGAGGAGGATGGGTTGCGAATCCTGAAGGCAATCAAGTACATGTTGGTTTTAAGTAAGAGCGCTTGGTGGGTTTGTACTACCAATGTGGGAAATTTGGCCATGAGGTGAAAGAGTGTTTATCTCAAGGGTCCACACAGCAGACGGAGAGACTGTATGGGGAGTGGTTGAAGGCTGGTGTACAAAGGAAAGATAGTGCATTAGATCAGGCAATCTACAGCCCATTGATGCAGCAAACGGCACCGAAAAATGATGCACAGATAAGGTCCCAAACCACAACCCATGTGGAGACTGCTGACGTTAATGGCATTAAAAGCATTAATGACATGTGGTCACTACAAACAGATCCTTATGAATCCCACGGAGCAGTTTTGCAGACAACTCAACAACCAATTATTACGGCTGTAATGACTGAATATTTAAATGGAGCGCAAATCCCGGAAACCGACCACATCAATGAAAATAATTATGGGCAACCTGAAATAATGGGAATGGAGATTAATGGTTCAGGAGTTATTGCATCCAATACGTTGGACCCAAGCCTCATCAACATGCCAGTTAAGTATGATGAACAGAAGGCACATGACCCACACCTAACTCACTTAAACCAGCCACATGAGAGACTACCAAGCATAGGCAAGAAACATAAGCCATGTACCTCAGGAAATAAACTTTTTGGGAATAAAATAATACGTCACACAACAATCCAAACCCACACATACCTAAAGGGAACTACAAGCCGCAATATAAAAAGAGACCAACTCGAGGACCACCTACCTTTGGAAGAAAAACTGAAACAGAATGGGAAGAGAAGTAAAGCCATGGAGTGTAACCCAAAAACTATCACTATCAAAACGGTGGAGGCTACTGGACAACCCTGCCGAGAATAATGAAAATCATGAGTTGGAACTGCCGGGGGCTTGGAAACCAACATGCAGTGGATGTGCTCTCTCAATCGTATCGATGTATGTTCGTGGTACCTAGTATTCGTCGAAGTGGAGGGTTGGCGTTGTTATGGATGGAGGAAATAGATTTGCATGTCCAAAGCTTTACCTTAAATCATATTGATGCGCTTATTATGGATGGCCCGGCAAACCCATGGAGATTGACAAGTTTCTATGGATGGCCTGAGGAGCAACGAAAGCAAGATTCATGGAAACTTTTAAAACATCTCCACTCTAGACACTCAGCACCCTGACTTTGCTTTGGGGATTTAACAAGATCTTGCAATCAGAAGAGAAGCAAGGTCGACTACCAAAGCCACTGGCCTTGATGCAGCACTTTCGGACGGTGCTTCTACATTGCGGTTTGGTAGACCTGGGCTTCCGAGGTAATCTCTTTACTTGGAATAATGGTCGTGAGAATGATGATTATGTGCAGGAAAGACTGGACAGGGCACGTGCCATGATGGAATGGAGAGATAAGTTCCCTCATATACCAATACTCATCACCACACAATCCTAGAGGTAGACCAAAAAGAAAAAAAAAATATCACAACGTTTTGAAGAGAGATGGGCCACTCACCTTGACTGTGGTAATATCATCCAAATGGCATGGGAGGCCGAGGTGACCCCTGGTAGTCCAATGACGAGGATCTTCGAAAAAATTAAAAAATGCAAGTTTGCTCTAGTTAATTGGGGCCGTGAGGTCTTTGGGTCCTCTAACATGCAATTGCAGGCAAAAAAAAATTACTGGCGACAAAGGTCTCGATCAATTTGGTTACTTGCCAGAGATAAGAACACGAAGAATTTCCATAATCGAGCTAGCCAACACTAACGCAAAAACCATATCCCTGTTGTATTGGATAGTCGGGGGAGGTGGTGCACTACGGAGGATAGTATTGCCAAGGTGGCCGAATCATACTTCAAAGACCTATTTGCAGCAACCCCAATAGACAATATTGAAGGTGTTTTACAATTAGTTGAAAGACGGGTCACCCCACAAATGAATGACAGGCTCACACAGCGGTACAATCTTGATGAAGTCCGAACTGCCCTTTTCCAAATGCACCCATCAAAAGCGCCGGGGTCAGATGGTATGTCACCCTTTTTCTTTTAGAAATACTGGCATATTGTAGGTCATGATGTCATTGAAGCTGTCTTATCAGTTTTGCACTCAGGTCTTATGTTGAAGAAAATGAACCATACATACATTGTCCTAATTTCAAAAAAGGACCCCACACACTGAGCGAACTATAGACCCATTAGCTTGGGTAATGTTGTCTTGCGGATAATTTTAAAGGTTATTGCAAATCGATTAAAATATATTTTGCCTAATGTTGTTTCTGAATCTCAGAGTGCATTTGTGCCAAACCGGCTTATTACTGATAGCATAACAGTTGCATATGAGCTACAACATAGAACGATAAACAGAAGAAGAGGCAAAGTGGGGCATATGGTGCTAAAGCTTGACATTAGCAAAGCCTATGACCAAGTGGATTGGAATTTTTTATAGAACATTATGCGCAAAGTGGGATTTGACCAAATATGGGTGCAAGTGGCCATGGAGACAGTCACAATGGCCTCTTATTCTTTCCTAATCAATGGAGAACCAAGGGGCTTCATTACTCAATCTAGGGGAATTAGGCAAGGAGACCCATTATCTCTTTACCTATTCCTCCTATGTGTTGAAGGCCTCTCGGCATTGTTAAGGAAAGCTGCTGAAACTCGAGTGCTACATGGAATCTTGTCAAGTCAACATGGGGTACGCATATCCCATCTCCTATTTACCGATGACAACCTCTTTTTCTGTAAAGCCACAGTGGGTGAATGCCAACAGCTATTACATATTTTAGGCCAATATGAAGCGGTCTCAAGTCAAGCCATCAACTGCCAAAAGATGGCCTTGTTTTTTAGCAAGAATACAACGTCGGAAGTTAGAAAATTGATCCAGCAGATGTTGGGGGGAAGAATAATGACACAAAGTGAGAAGTACCTTGGCTTGCCTATGGCTAGTGGAAAATCAAAAGTAACCACTTTTAAAGACCTACAAGAGAAGGTTACAAAATGGGTCATGGGGTGGCAAGAGAAGTTTATCTCAAAAGCGGGTCGAGAGATTCTAATTAAAATGATGGCGCAAGCAATTCCCACATATGCCATGAGCATTTTCAAATTGCCCAAATCCACATGTGACAACATCAACTCCTTGCTAGCAAAGTATTGGAGGAGACAAACAAAAGAAGAAAGAAAGATCCACCGGATAAATTGGAAGAAACTTTGCACACAAAAAAAGGAGGGGGAATGGGCTTTCGTGACTTCCATTCCTTTAACTTGGCAATGCTTTCTAAGCAAGCATGGAGACTAATCCATGACACCAACTTGCTATTTTACAAGGTATACAAGGCTCAATATTTTCAAAATAGCTCCTTTATGATGGCTGATGTAGGGAGCAATCCTTCTTTTGTTTAGAGAAGCCTTTTGGCAACAAGGGACATAATCTTTAGAGGCTCAAAGTGGCAGGTGGGCAATGGCGGAACAATTGGGGTGTACACTCATAAATGGCTCACACATACACCAATACCACTGACAGAGGCAGCTTTGGACATGAGAGTTTGTGAACTCATAGAAGAAGACACCAGGCAGTGGGACCGGGGGAAGCTTGAAGCCATGTTCAGCCAGAGGACGTGGGAGGTGATGGGACTGACAAGATCGATTACTGACGAGGACGAGAGTAAAGCGAGACAGACGAGAGTAAAGCGAGGCAGACGAAGGCAAATATAGGCAAGTGCCCACGTCACTGACGAAGACAGCAGGGTCATTCAATATCACCAATAATACCCCCAACAGTTGCAAAACCAGTTGTACAGTCCGTTAAGGATGAATTAAAGCCCCATTACTTGGCAGAAAGAGTTACTAAAAGAGACATTAAAGTCACAATAACTGCCACAACAACTGCCACTACGGCTAGGAGCTGGAGAAGCATATATAAAGCCCTTACAAGCACGAGTAAGGGGTAAGAGAGAAATACACATTAAGATACTTATTATTCTACCATTTTGTTCTATCTTTTCATAAGGTCTTCTTGGTATTGACTTGAGCGTTGGAGGTGTTTTGGCAGACACCACACCGGTAACCACTCCAAGAAGTCTTCCCCACCATTTTCACACCGGCAGGAGAGAAAATTTGGTTCTATCTGGACTCATTTATTTGGACTAACGAAATTATACTTCATCATGAGGAGATCCTAACAATACCACTCAACCATTTGCAGTCCCAAGACACGCTAATATGAACTGAAAATGCGGCCCAAAAATTCTCGGTTCAAACTGCATACCGAGTCGCTCTTCACACCAGTACGCAAACTTGGGCGGAGCACTCTGCAGCTCGGGGTGATGGACCAACCTGGAACAAAGTCTGGACTTTGAAAGTGCCGCTGAAGGTCAGGATGTTCCTCTGGAAAGCTTGTTCGAACTGCCTTCCAACCAGGGACAAGCTGCATCAGTGTCGAGTGAGTGTGGATACACGGTGCGATATCTACCTCCAACAACCTGAGACTGCGCACCATATCCTATGGGAATGCCCATTCGCTCAAAACGTGTGGGCTCTGTTCAGAGGCCGAACTCAAAAGTGCAGCAACAAGGCCAGCGACTTCTTCATTTTATATCGGCAAATGCAGGGAAAGCTCAGTCAACAGGAGTTAGAGAAATGGGCTGTCACAGCATTGGCGATATGGACTGCGAGGAACAAATTTTATTTCCAACACTACCAAACTCACCCAAAAGTGATTGCAGAAATGGCGTGTGGACTGCTTGAAGAATACCAACGTCTCATAGACACACAGGACAAAACTAGTCTTCTTTGTTGTTCACTATACTATCATATGTAATATCCTATAGTATCTTGTAGCCAACCCATATTCGAGCACCTCCCTGGTCTGTTTTTGTACGTCCTTGATTTCCATATTAATGAATTTTTTATCGTTTTGATCTCAAAAAAAAGAAAATAGTCTTAATGAAAAAAACAAATTAAAGAGGCAAATTTTGCTTAATATACTTAAGTCTATCCATTGACTTGGTCGAGTATTTCCGGGAGATCATTTTCCCCAAACGCCTAAAAACATAGTGTGGCGGAAAGTCTTGTACCTAGACGGAAAGTGAAGTGGACAGAACGTTCCGAATAAAGGAATAGAAAAAAAAAACAATAATTCATGCAGGGCAGGGAGGCCAACAGTCCTAATTAACAAAATAATTTTTAAAATAATATATATATTTTTTAGTCTTTCAATATTGCAGCGGAAGAAAGTTTTGTATATGAAAGAAAAGTGTTAAGTTTACATATTTTCGTAACACTTTTATAATAAATCATAGTTATATGTGATAAGTTGTTATTGAGTCTAATTTGAATTCATAATTTAAATTATTTTTTTGCTTTCCCGTAATAATCAATTAAAACTTATCACTCTTAATTTATTGTGAAAATATTATAAATATAGAACTTTTCTAATGTAATATTAAAGTGAACCGAATGTCCCATGTGTTTACAAGGTATCACCCGAACAATTTGAATGAGAAAGATAAACTTTATCTACCATTTTTTTTATCTCTCTCAGTCTTCTAGTATAATTTGAATGTTTTTTTGGATTATGAATATTATTATAAGGTTTGAATATCACTAATGGTATTAGTAATTGGAAGACTCACACAATCACAGAATGTACAACAAATATTTGTAGAATAATATTAGCATATATGTCAGGTCTTGGAACTAAATACAGCGTCTCCAAAATTTGAACCCGATCTAATAGTGTTGTAGAACTTAAAAATAAAATAAATAAATAGATAAGTTTGAAATTAGTTTGTATTCATTAAATATATATTGAAAGAATTCGAGATTAAATTGCTAAAATTTAATAGAATTTGGAGGTTTGAAATATATATTTTTAATAAATAAAATTGTAAACTACAAATGTGCAATGTTTCAAATTCAATAGTGATATTTTTGCATTAGGAAACATGTGTAATGGGATTGCTACAGCCATTTCTTTTGTTTCTTGTATAATTTAAATCATGCGTAATATGTAAACCAACTAATGTAATCAATATATGGACAGTAACATGTACACACACAAATATATATGAACCATACATACATATAGTGCCGGCTCAATAGTGTTATTTTTTTCATTATAATAGTGTTAATTAAGCCAAAATATTAGTGAACAAATAAAATCATATTTTTTTATCAAATCAAACAAAAGAAAAAAAAATGATACTTCCACAACATTTTTCACAACACTTTCACAGTAAATTCTAAATAGTATGTTGATACGTACAAACTATTGTTAATGACAAAAAATTAATTTCAATAATAAATTCAAATTAGAACTAGTAACAATTTAAGACCTAGGATTTGTTGTATAAATATTGTAAATGTAGCACTTCTCAAATAAGAAAAAGAAGCAATATACAAGAAAGTTCACAACATTTTTCACAAGTTGAGTTGGCCAAATTTTACTAGTTCTTAGTGGCAAACTTTTATTAGTTCTTATCTAAGTCCATCACTAACATCATTTTTTCCTTACCACTATCAATCTGTCATATCAATAAGTGTGAAAAAATTTTATCAAATTTTTTGTGTATAGACTTTGTAAAAAAAAAACTACATAGTTCATGTTAATTAGTAGTAATTTTTGCATTTAAGACAATATAATAAAATTTAAGTAATATTTAATTTAATTGTTTTAAAAAATCATATTTAAATATATAAAAGGCCTTAATTTTAGTTTTCGTCTAAAGCTCTCAAATACATTAAGCCGGCCCAACATACATAGCGCATAAAAAGCAATGGGTCTCATCCTTATATGGGTATCTACATAATGTATAACGTATCTACAGAATATATCATTAATGTACAATATCTGCATTATGTATCTACCAACAAATGCAATTCCTCTAAACAATTATCATTCATTATATAACAATATAATTAATTTACCGTAAAGATTGTCCCATGTAAAAGCAATTTAGAGCAATATAGACACTATGTTTAAAATTTTTGTCTTTTACTTCATTCATTCTCTCTACTTGTTTTTAATTTTTTTTTTTCATTTTTATGTGTGAAAAGAAGTAACTTTTGCTTGGAATCCATCAAACCAAAAATTTCTTAGAGAAAAAAAAAATTAAGCTTCAAATTCAAAGCAAAGAATATATGATTGGAGAAAAAGCAAAGAGGAGAGAAAAAGTAAGAGAGCTTACCTAGAGAGAGAGAAGGCGCCAAAAAATTATGTTTCTCGCGACAACAGAAGAATATAATATTTATAAGAGATGCAACAAGTGAAAAAGAGATTGTTTTCCATTTTTTTTTTTTTGGAAAATAACCTATAGAAAATAAGCCTTATTTTTATTTGAGTTTTTTGTTGACTGGTTTTTTTGTGTTACCAAATACTAGAAAATGTGAAAAACAAACAGAGCGTAAGTAAGCAAGATGAAGGGTAAAAGAGCTAGAGGAAATCAAGAGTGGGTTTGAAGAGCTTTAGTGCTTGTGATGGTAATGTTGCTGTGAAGAATATAAAGACCAGACATTAGACATTATTTATTGAAGCCGCCCTGCACTGTTTGCTTGTCGTTTAGTTCTTGTTTTAGTAAATAATTAAAAAATGAAAATTATTGTTCATGCAGATTGCAACAAAGAAATATCTGTCTGGTTCTTAAAAAGAAATACGTGTGTTTGAGTTATGTTGTTTAAGTATTTTTGATATATGTGTGAGTGAAAAAATGTGTAATATTGTTTAAAATGTATTAAAATTATGCTTAAAACTATTCGTATATGTGTTAGACCAGCTCAACTTTTAAAAATTTCAAAATATGGTGTTTTGCAGTTTTTTTTTTTGGGTAGGCGTTTCAGCTTTTACTTGACAAATTGCACTGTTGAGCACTGTTCACGAGACTTACAACCTTTTTATTTAGAAAAAAAAAAAAATTTAAAAGTGGGTCTCATACACTATTTACACATTTAAAAAATATTTTACTACAATATTTTCAGTTTTCATTTAAGTTTTCAACTGTATCTATGAGGTGTTGTAATGTCATTACGTCACTGTCTTTTTTTTTTTTGTGAATATAACATCACTTTGAATTATATTAAATTGCAACAACTAAGAAAAAATATAAAATTTTGTGTCACTAAGTCATTGGTGAGTATAAAGTAAGACCTTGATAAGACTGTGATCAAAATAGGTAAAGATGTACACTCCTTTGATAGAAGAGTTTGAGTAATGTTGTTTGTAATTTTTTAAAATATGTATAGGTGAAAAAGTGTGTGAATAAGTGTGTAAAGTTAATTAAAAACTAAAAATGTGTATTTTAACTACTCTACTGAATAGGGCTGTAACTTCTAAGAACAAACTTAATAAAACATTAAGGTTTTTTTGTCATGTTTTTGAATCGACCTCTAAGGATAAAAAAAAAAAAAAAAAAAAGGAGATTAGTTGCGAGCAGCTCAACTAAAAAGTAAATAAATAAATAAAAGAGGTGTGGGCCTCTATCTAATTTTTATTTTTCTAGATGACATAATAAAATGTTTCTTTTAACATCTCAATAATGTGAATAGCAATGCTTGCTATACAAATTGTTCACAACTTGTTAAAATGGTAACTGGCCTTTGCAATGCTTGATTAACAGTTTTCCTTTATATTTTCTGAGAAGAATCGTTATCATGCATAGGAAAATAACAAAAAGCAACATGTCGGTGATTGGCCCTTTGCAAAGAAAAAGCCGTGCGGTGCCGAGCAAAGTGTTTCCCTTTTGACGCTAAAGTTAAAGGTAGTTATTAGTAAGCCAGCCAATAGCCATAACAAATCACCAATATACAATGATTCCAAATGAAGACTAGGTAAAAAGGTTGGTCTTCCACCATAAAAAATTACCAATATACAATGATTCCAACGAAGACCATGTGAAAAGGTTGGTCCTCCGCCAGAACATAAAAAGAAAAATGACATTGGAGTACCCCTGCAATTTTTTTTTTTTTCTAAATAATTCTTTTAAAAAACGGCAATATTTGAAAGTTGTAGGTTGGTCCTCCACTAGAACAAATATGAAGGAAAATCACGTGGAGTGACCCACCGCTATTTGAAAGTCGTTTTAGAATCTGGCCTTTTTAAAATCTCTTTTTCTCGTAATTAGGGATTTTCGCCGGTCGGACTTGACCCAATTACTTTGGGTGGAAAAGAAAAGAACCTGCAACCAGCTCCCAAGGGACGTCAGATTGGGCCCGTCGTGTGGTGGTCGGGTCACGGGTGTCAGGTGTGTGATTGTAATACCAAAAAAAAAAAAACTTTAAAGGTCTGATATTTAAGTAAATTTTTGTTTGGGGTCAAATTTATAATTAATATTATTAAGGGAGATTCTAAAAAATTAGGTTGAAACTAATTAAGTCAACATATAACTATAGATCTTTTTGAAAGAGGACTTCCGGTAATATTCAAGTAGAAAAAATTGACAGCACACTTAAGTTAAGAGTTTAAAAAATCTTATTCTTCATCAAATCTAAGTTTTATATAAAATTAGAATATTTTTATGTGGGTATTTTTGACCAACAGTATATTCAAGTAGAAAAAATTGACGGCACACTTAAGTTAAGAGTTTAAAAAAATCTTATTCTTCATCAAATCTAAGTTTTATTATACAGATCCGGTTAATATGTGTCAAGTGCCTTTGTTACATGGGGTTTAGTAATGGGGTTTAGTAACGTGTGCTTAAAAAATAAGTAATTAATTTTTCATTTTTTCATAAAAAGTTTTTTTAAAATAAATGATTAATATATGCTTTAAAAGCACACATTAACTGGATCCGATATATTTTTCTTCTAGTATGATGTAGTATATTAGCCTTATCTTTAGGATATTAATGGTGGCAGTAAAATATAGAAAATATATTAAGAATAAGATGATTTTTGGGTACGAGACATTAGTGAAAAATTATTGGATTTTTTTAGCTGTTTCTATTTTTGGCCAGGTATTATTATAATATTTTTTAAAATTATTTGATTATTGAGTAGATGATATTTGAAAATTGTTTTAGGTAATGTCTAAGGAATTGTATTGGAAGTGCCGAAGCATTAAGAAGAAGTTTTTTTGTGGTGAACTAGTTGAGATAAATAACCTTATCCTAGTTGGTCTTATTTTACTTATTCTACTATATTTTAATTACTGAAAATAGCAAGAAGCATCGTTATTTATATATATATATATTTTTTTATGTGGAAAAATTCCATTAAAACCTGAAATTTAGATACAACAAAGTAGAAGCACAAACACAAGTTTTAGCTACAGTCCGGATGGATAAGGTGTTGGATCATCGGAGGAGCATCCCTTCCAAGCTTGGGTTGTTCCATTACATCTAGCATAATGAGCAAGTTCATGGGCCACTTTGTTGGAATCCATTTTCAGGTGCTTAATACTCCAGCTTCTAAAAGACTTGAGAAAATCATAAATACCCAAGTAGAGGTGGCCTACACTGCCATTGGTCTCCTTGTTTTGGAGGTCTTGGACAACTGTGAGGGCATCAGATTCAATTATAATTTGTGACAGCTGCATCTCCTTGGCAAGAAGAATTCAATTTTCAAGAGCAAAGATATCTGTTTCCATGCTAGAGAAAAAGCCTGGGAGGAGCTTGCAAAGTGCTGCAATAGTGTCTCCTTTGTTGTTTCTTATGATTACTCCCACGCTAGACACTCTTCCATCATGCATAGGAAAATAACAAGAAGCATCATGCCAGTGATTGGCCCACTGCAAAGAAAAAACCGTGCGGTGTGGAGCAAGGTGTTCCCCTTGCATTGTTGAAGCTAAAGTCTAGGTCGTTGTTACGGTACAGTAAGCCAGCCAATAGACAGAACAAACCACCAATATACAATGAATCCAATGAAAACCGTGTGGTCCATGTCAAATTATTGGTGGGTCCTCCACCAGAGCAAATGTCAGGTTCATCAGGTGTGTGAGAAAGAAAGAAGATTTGGCCGAATCTGGCTAAGATTTTGCTGAATTTGGTCGAAATCTGATTGGATCTGTCAAGAACTTGTTAGATTTAACTCCAGATTCTCGTTTTTCCAGAAAAGAAAAGAAAAAAAAAACTTTTAACTCCAATTATTATGCAAAGACAATGCTTGATATCTTTCTCCACGGGTACTTTATATTTTATTTAAATGGTAAGTTATTATAATTTAAAATTATAAAAAATAAATAAATTTATAAGTTATATAATAAATAATATCTAATTGGTATAAAATTTGACATATATATTAATAGTGTAAAGAAATATAATATAAATTTTTAAAATATATATTAATGTTTATTTCATTGAGCAAAATTATAACTTTAGACTCCAATCAATTTTGTAGCCAAATTTTATCCTTTAAAAAAAATATTTTATTCCTTTCCGGCATAATTTTTATTTCTACATCTTGCATCAGTAGTCTCTTTTTCTTTTTCTTCTTCGCGCGCGCGCGTGTGTGGGGGGAGAAACCTTGTACCAGTAGTCTAAACTTGAACAGCTAATGAAGATTGGCCTTAAGTGAGAATAACAACCACGTGTTCAGTATCAAGTTAATTGTAAATTCAGTTTCCAATTTTTGCAAGAAATTTTAACACATCACCCATTGCATTAAAAAAAAAAAAAAAAAAAAAGAACTTAAATTACTCTCTCGAACAACCCCAGGTATTTTAATAGTATGTACTGTGTACAGACCCAAAAATGCTCCCACGGGAGAACTATAAACATAAAACAATACTCAATACATATCTAATTCCCAGTTTTTAAAACCAAAAAAAAAAAAAAAAAAATCAGCGTACTGGTTACATAAAAATCTACGGCTTAACTTTTGTCTGCCACTCAATTGCACCAAATATGAGCACTCCTTGACATTGAGCCAACCAATCATAAAAAATATTGCAAAATCATTGGCACATAATATAAATTCTTAATAGTTCTTTTCCATAGATCGTAACGTGGTGGATGCTAGGAGCTACAATGACGTACAAAATATAAAGAATTAATTGCTAACCCATGCTAAACTACTTAAGAAATTAAAAAAAATAGTACTAATATTTTTCAAAGAATTTTTTCACTCTCTCTCTCACTCTCTCTCACTTAGTAATGGTCCTATCCCTTAATGTTTAAATGTTACAAAATTTATAATTTTCTCCATAATTTGATTTGTCTTTACAAACGCATATTAATACGAAACATATAATTCATTAAAAAAATTCCATTATAAGAAGACTACTATTCCCTTCTTGGGAAAATAAGAATACCATTCTAATGTTGAAATTTGGGGTTTAATGATGAAACTTCTAATATACTAAAAATACCAATTATGTTAACAGCCTAGTATGCCTAAATGCATATCAAAAAAAAAAAAAAAAAGTGGAAACTAAACCCTGAGGAACAAAGTTGACTTAAACTAATGCATAAGTAAGACATTTTGTCGGACACATGCATTTTGTACATTGCAAAGAATCAATTTTGTATTAGATACCATTTCGGTTTTGCTAACAAAATGATATATTTCGATATTGATCAATATCAGTGTAACATTTTGAAATTATTGTTATATATATATATATATATTATAAATGTTATACAAAATGCTAAAGATACTACAAATTTTATAACATAACTGTGTGGGGTAAAGGCGCCCAGGCACCCTGTGGGCTTTGGGCCTAGTCCGAGGACGCGAGTTCCGCCAAGAGGGCCGCATAATGGGAGCAAGGCCCTCTAACACTGGGGCTCCAGGGTCAGCCCACCCAGCCGAGGATGACGCCTCCTCGGACGCATAATTGAGAGCAGAACACTGCAGCAGAGCAACTGGGAAAGCGCCTCCGGAGCTCGGCGAGCCATCCCACGTCCCAATGATACGCCGAGGGGAGAAACAAGGGGGACATGTACTACACAGTGTTTCTGCCACCGCATTAAAGGCTTCCCACCTACCCGCCTGGCCGCATTAATGGGGAAATGACTTCTGAAGGGACGAGGAATGGCCCCAAGGGCATTGGGGAGCGTTTTGGGGGAAAAGACAGGTGAGAGCCAGGAGTGGGAGGTATAAATAGAAGGGGAGACACCACGAGATAGGGATCCGGACCTTTTGCTAAGAGAAAGAAGAAGGCTCTCTCCCTTGAAGAAGGGAACGCCAGTCACTACGGAATCTCCTCGGCACACGTCCGGAAATGGAGTTAGTCCACCCCATTAGCCAGTCGTGTCTCAGAAGCGCATTTGGACCTTACACCGCGCACTTCCATAGCCCCAGGAGGTCTGGGCTTAGAACCCATTCTCTATAAATTTTATTGTAAAGACCACTTGGGCCGCCCCAGTCATCCATTTGGGCCCAAGCCAACTTTGTGTCCTTACAATAACATTCTGTAAATTAATGTGATAATAATTGTGATTGGTAAATAGCAATAACATAATAAATAATAAACAAATTTAAAGAAAAAAAATCATAATTGAAGACATTAATTTCTTGAGGTTAAATAGTGAAATTTGTTGTATCAGGATCATTTATATTTTTTTACTCTAAATAAATATATGTTAAGAGTCCGTTTAGATACCGGTTATTTTGTTGAAAACTAAAAACACTATAGTAAAATAATTTTTAAATGTGTGAATAGTGTCATGAGACCCATTTTTAATGAAAGTTTTGTTGAAAAAAAAAATTTATGAGTCCCGTAAATAGTGTACGAGACCCACTGAACAATACATAATCATGTAAAATCTGACTTCTCAAAAAAAAAAAGCCAAAACACCAAATGCTAGGATTTTAAGCCATATCCAAACAGGTGTATATATATATATATATATATATATATATTCTAAATGTTCTACAAAATACTAAAGATACTACAAATTTTATAACATAACATTATGTAAATTAATGTAATAATAATTGTGATTGGTAAATAGCAATAACATAATAAATAATAAACAAATTTAAAGAAAAAATCATAATTGACGACATTAATTTCTTGAGATTAAATAGTGAAATTTGTTGCAGCAGGATCATTTATATTTTTTTACTCTAAATAAATATCTGTTAAGAGTCCGTTTGAATACTGTTTATTTTATTAAAAACTAAAAACGTTATAACAAAATAATTTTTAAATATGTAAATAATAGCATGAGACACATTTTTAATAAAAATTTTGTTAAAAAAAAATTTATGAGTCTTGTAAACAGTACAGGAGAGCAATAAACAATACATTTTTTTTGAGAAACGCAATAAACAATACATAATCACGATGTCTGGTTATTTTCATGTTTGGCATATTCTCACAGTGGTACTCTACAAAATTTTAATTAAAGCTTAACTGTGCCATCAAATCAATTGGGCATGTCAAATAGCTGTACGCTCACAGCATACCAAGTTGAAAACAAAAGAAACACACTATACAGTACACACAAAAGAAACAAAGATGTCTGGTTTTCTCGAAAAGAGGAAAAAGATAAAGAGAAGCAATCATAGAGAGAGAAACAAACTTGAGGTAGAGAAGAAACAAAGAAATAGAAGACGGAGGAGCACACAAAACAAAGGAGGAGTTTTGATGTTGATCGGATGGAGAGCTGAGAAAAGGAGATGGAGTTGCTTTCAACGAGATAGTTGAAGAAGAAGAAGGAGGAGATGGAGTGCGTTAGAAGAACAAAGTTTCTCTCCAAACCAGTTTGGAGAGAAACCCTTCAAACTTATCATATATCTCTTTTTCGGGTGTGAATTTTGAAAATCTAACCGTTAGATTACATGTTCTTATTATATCCTTTATGCTTGCAAATTTTCAAGAAGATCAAAGATCAATTGCTATGTCATCAAATAAATGTTAAAATTTCAAGTTTTTGTAATCTAAAATTGTGTATAAAAAATAAGTTCATTGATCACATAGTAAATAAAATTCGATTTGAATGAAATTTAATATGCATGTTAGGAACATAAGGAACATGAAATTTAACGGTTAGATTTTTAAAATTCACATTTAAAAAAGAGATATATGATAAGTTTGAAGGGTTTCTCTCCAAACTAGTTTGGAGAGAAACTTTTTTCGCGTTAGAAAGAGAGTTTTTGATCGGGGTTTTCTTTTGGGGGGACTTGGGCTGAGTAAAGGCAGAGTCAGGCTTTAGAAAAGTTTAATTACTTTTTTTTTTTAATATTGTGTTGGCAAGAAAAAAAATTGTGGTAACTTCAAGTTTTATATATAAATAGGGTCTGGTTAATGTGTGTTCTTAGGACATACATTAAGTAATTTATTTTTAAAAATATTTTTTCGAAAATTAAAAAAGCTGTTAATACTTTTTCAATTCTCGAAAAAATATTTTCAAAAATGTTTGCTTATTGTGTGCTCTTAAGACACACATTAACAAAATTCATATAAATATAGATTAAACTTTGTAAATTTAATTTAGGGAAATACTAACGAATGTCCTTAAGGCATTGGTTAACAATCCATTTAAAGAAAGTTTTTATGGGAAAATGAAATAAAACAATTAATGTTTTGACAGCTTTTTTCATTTTCAATAAAAGTGCTGTTAAAACTTTCCTAAAATGGATTATTAACCAATACCCTAAAAGTATTCGTTAGCATGACCCTTTAATTTAATTATCTTGATTATAGATGTAAACCTAATAACACTGGATTGTATATTCTAAAAGTCTAAAGGATCTCCAAAGATAAATGGAATTTATAGTTGTATTAAGATCCTTTGTGATTTTTAAAGCAATCCAACCATGACCATTCATTTTACCACTTTTTCAACATTTTAAAAAACTTCGACTGTCACAATTTTAGTATTGATTTAAATTATTGATGTTATGGAAAAACTCAATTTACTCATTTCAAAATAGATAGATAAAATTTCAATAATTTTATTATGAAGTTAACCCAAGAAGTCATCCTAATCCATCTTCAATCTATTACAGAGATATTAATTGTATTTAATATTTATTAGAGAGTTATTGTAAAAGTCACCTTTAGATAATTAAAACATACTGAATAGAAATCATTTATTGACATAGTTATTGACATGATACATCAATAGAAATGTACTTGCCAAATGTGAAAGGTGGAATCGTAGACAGAATTACCAAACATCAAGAGAAATCAAGAAAAAGATAACACACTTTTATGTCTAATTTCTCGTAGACCTAAATGACTTTGGTTAATGATTATAAAAAAAAATAAAAAAAAACAATTAAAGAAAAAAAAAGAAAAGAAAAGAAAAAGACTTTGGTTAATGATAAGAAAGTTTTTTTTAATTTTTTTGAGAAGATAATGATAAGAAAGCTAAGAAGAATCAAGTTTTAAAAGTGGAAAATAACAAGAAGCAACATGTCAGTGATTGGCCATTTGCAAAGAAAAAACCGTGCATGTGGAGCAACTGAGCAAGGTGTTCCCCTTGCATTATTGAAGCTGAAGTCTTGTTACAGACCTTAGTCCTTACGGTGCAGTAAGCCAGCCAATAGCCAGAACAAATCACCAATATTCAAGGAATCCAATGAAAACCGTGTGGTCCATGTCAAATTAAAAGGTGGGTCCTCCACCAGAGTAAATTACCAATGTAGAATGATTCCAATGAGGACCATGTCAAAAGAGAGTATCTCATGAGACCGGTGTTGGCGTTGGTGTTGGTGTTTTTCAAAAACTTCTATTCTTATTTATTTTGTAGCTGTTGAAAATTTATGAGTAAAATAGCCGTGGAGTAATTACGAAAAAAATAACGGTTGGATAATTATGGGGAAATAGCTATTAGGCAATAATTTTTTTGATACATGGTTAGACAATAATTGATAATATAGTCGTTGGACTTTTAAGGATTATTAATAACCAATAACTATAGATTATGTCAACGGGGGCTTGGCTCAGCTGATAAGGTTCGGACACTTTGTGCAACACACCTAGGTTCGAGTTCCGCTACCAGCAGGTTTCTGTTGGTGGGTAAACTTGGTGGGGGGTGTACTCAAATGAGGTGACTTTCACACAAAGGGTACAGGGTGGTCTGCCTACGATGTCCTCGCCTTACCTACCCCGAGGCCATTGGCTCCTTGCCCGGGGGTGTAATATGACCATAAAGACCCCCATTTTTTATTTCTCAAAAAAAAAAAAAAAACTATAGATTATTATCTTCATAGGTAGCCTATATAATATTCATCATAACACATTTTCTGAAGAATTTTTTTTTACTGCTCTATATTTTAGATATACACAATTCTACTATTTTAGATACATGTTTTCAAACAACAATTTTTCAGTTTTTAAACAATATTACATGTATTTCCATATATTTTTTCACCCACACGTATTTTCACACATGTTTTCAAACAAAAATTTTCAATTTTTAAGTGCATGTACCAAATACCCCTTTAATTTGCTGCTTTTGTCTTGGAACAGTGTAATACTTTTTTTTTTTTTTTGGTGATAAGATAATATATATTTATATTAGTTAAGAGGAGCATTCTCATTAACATATCTTTACTGGTAGCAAATGTGAATTCAAAGGAATTCAAAACATTTTTCATTAAGCAGTAACACATGACATAGCAATGAAAATTTTCTGCACTAAACCATATAAGTGTTTTGGTTTTTCCAAATATATATATATATATATATTATTACTATTATATAAAATAATGAATTTAATTTAGTATTGTTAAAAAAATCTAAAATAAAGTGGGATTAAAAAAAATATTTATTTATAATTTTTTTAGAAATAAAATTCACATTTTTGAATAATTATAAACAAATACAATAAATGTGAAAGTTAAAAATCACTTATTGCATAATGTTACACAATATTATGAACAATCAACAACCAACAATGTTATTGCTTATGAATCCTTATTGCATGCACAATATTATGAATAGCAATAATTGTGTGGCATGCAAGTTTTATGCAAATTAAATTAAGAAATAAAAACAAAACCCCAAAAAGTTCACAACCACATGTTCACTTTGCAGGTACCTACGTGAATGAGCTTTCAAATCTCACATTTATTAAGTTTTATCTCCTCTCTCATCATTCAGAGTTTTAGCCATCACGATCTTCTCATATCTCACCTTTCAGATAACACAATAGTAGCGTGGAAAACAAGTCAACATTTCCTAAGTAAAAGTACTGTTAAAAAAAAAATCCTCTACTATATGAAGCTCGAGTACTATAAAAAAATACTCGATTTCAAGAATATCGAGTACTACATTATTTTTTTTTATTGCCCAGATTCTAAGTCAGCAGTGTAACATTAATGACTCACTGGGAACTTGAGTTACCATTTAGAACTCAATTTTGTGAAACCCAAGTACTAAAAAAGTGGTACAAACACTGTTAATTTACCACAAATTTTACCAATGTAATATTTGACTATTTTCACAATGACGTATACCTCTAACTATTGCGCCAATCCCAATCCCCACTTCTACCATGCATATCAAACCTTGTTTGAGATCAAATCTTGTCTGATATCTGATTGTCAACGTTATTTTTTGGGTTGGGAGCAGAAATATTTTAGGGAAAATGATATGACCATCAAAAATGGTACATCCTTGTGTCACAGTTGTGTCAAGTTGTAACTGGTGAAAGAATGTCTGTAGGTCATGTGAGAACATACCTTCACTAATTACAACTCGCCACATGGCGAGTTGTGGCACAAAATTGTGCCATTTTTGGTGGTCCTAACACAACTCATATTTTAGACTTTAGGAAACAAAAATATCAGTTTTGCTTTAATGGAACCGGCTAGTACGACTTGCACTTTTATTTCTTCTTGTTTTTTGGTAACCTTCAGAGAAATATTATTGAAAGTTGAAACAAACCAACGAGGGGAGCCATGTTTGTGGAGTGTATCTAAACATATTTGTCTACTTTATTTCATTCTTTTGGTTTAAGGAAGTTGCATTCTAGTATTTTCATTTGCTTCTAGTAATGTATTTGTATGCCTAGCTAGATGATTAAGACCAAAATTAGCGAGCATCGAGAAATGTATACTACTTATATTGAGGATATAGAGTGATTAACGTCACTTGCATCTACTTTTTTAACTGCTAACACTCATGCCCGTCATGTATCCACAAATGTTTAGGAGAAATTTTAGCTATAAATGCTTCTATTAGTGTACCCCTCCAATTATCCCATCAAGAATAAGATGCATGGTACATTATGGTAGCATATAGGAATTTACACCTAATTTATGATTTTCATAAAGTTAAGCAAGCCTCTAATAACATTAGGTAGAAAAACATATTTGCACATTAATGTCAGCTATTTTAATAATTTTTACCAACTACAAAAAATAAATACAGTGTGATATGCCTTGTCTTGGAACATTTTAATATTAATTAATTAAAATGAATTTATATGATAAAACTTGAATGAAAATCTGGAAAAAAAAATTATGATAAAACCGCTAACAAGGCCCAAACCGAATGCCAATAGAAAAGCCCAATACAAGATCAATCTCATCTTAAACTAAGTGTGCTACTATTTATGGGTCCTACTGCACTTTTTGCTACTATTTATGGGTCCTACTGCACTTTTTGGTACTATTCATAAGTCACACTGTACTATTTTAGCCAACTTTCACAAAATTGAGTTTTAAATGGTACTCGAGTTCAGTGAACTCAAGTTCCTGTTGAGTCACCAGCATCCCACTACTAGCTTGGAACGTACTTCTTTATAGTACTCGAGCTTCCTACAACTGAGTACTTTTTTTTTTTTTAACAAAAATTTTACTTAGGAAATGCTAACCTGTTTTTCACACAGCTACTGTGTTGTCTAAAAGGTAAGATTTAAGAAGATTATGATGTCTGAAAGGTGAGATTTGAGAAGATTGTGATGTCTGACTTTGGTACTGCAATATTCAAAAGAGAAATGTGAGATTTGAGAAGATTGTGATGTCTGAAACTCTAAATGATGAGAGAGGAGATAAAACTTAATAAATGTGAGATTTGAAAGCTCATTCACATGGGTACCTGTGAAGTGAACATGTGGTTGTGAACTTTTTAGGGTTTTGTTTTTTATTTCTTAATTTAATTTGCTTAAAACTTGCACGCCACACAATTATTGCCATTCATAATATTGTGCATGCAATAAGGATTCATAAGCAATAACATTTTTGGTTGTTGATTGTTCATAATATTGTGTAACATTATGCAATAAGTGATTTTTAACTTTCACATTTATTGTATTTGTTTATAATTATCCAAAAATGTGAATTTTATTTCTAGAAAAATTATAAATAAATATTTTTTTAATCCCACTTTATTTTAGATTTTTTAACAATATTAAATTAAATTTATTATTTTATGTAATAGTAGTAATATATATATATATATATATATTTTAAAAAAACCGAAACACTTATATGGTTTAGTGCAGAAAATTTTCAAAACTAATTGCTATGTCATATGTGTTACTGCTTAATGAAAAATGTTTTGAATTCCTTTCAATTCACATTTGCTACCTGTAAAGATATGTTAATGAGAATGCTCCTCTTTACTAATATAATTATATATCTTATCACCAAAAAAAAAAAAAAAATTTATTACACTGCCCCAAGACAAAAGCAGCAAATTAGGGAATGTTTGGTACATGCACTTAAAAACTAAAAATTGTTGTTTGAAAACATGTGTGGAAATATGTGTGAATAAAAAAGTGTATATAAATATATATATTGTTGTTTAAATACTGAAAATTGTTATTTGAAAATATGTATCAAACACCCCTAGGTATGCCCTATTTTATCTTTCCCACTTTCCCAAAAAGAAAAATCCTATGAGCGTCTATCCCAGTGTCGGTGCAACTTGTTTTTAGGGCATAAACAAAAAAAAAAAGTTACACTTTATTAGCTTAAAGTAACATAGCCATGGTATTTTGTTTTTTTTATTAGAGTACTGTTTTTGGTTTATGGTGCTTTGCAAGTTGGAATAGGAGCGTCTGAATTGATGGATAATTTGTAAGAATGGACATAAACGCCAGTTGTTTAGGCCCAAAACAAAACTTTCAGATTCAGCTTTCTGTACTTTTAAAAGTTTTGTACGAAACAAAAAGTAGAAAAAGGTAAAAAAAAAAAAAAAAAAAACACAAGGTACTCGACTTCAGTAAGATCAAGTATTATAAAGAAGTACTCGATTTTCGTAATATCGAGTACCATATTACTTTTTTAATTGCACAACTTCTAGGTCAGCAGTGTCACACTGGCAACACACTTAGGAACTCGAGTTCAGTATTATTTAGAACTTGATTTTGTGAAATTCAAGTACTAAAAAAGCGGTAAATTGCTAAATATTTTCGAAACAATGTTAGTTTGCCACAAATTTTGCCAAAGCGTGATATTTGGCTATTTTCACCTATATATATATATATATATATATATTTCTAGTCTTTCAATATGTGGCGAAACAAAGTTTTGTACTTGGACAAATCCTGCTTCCTTTAGCCCTAATTTAATTGTGAAGTGGACAGAATGACCAATATGTTTACAAGGCATTGGCTGTACAAACAACAACGACAAAGCCTTAATCTTAAAATTTGGGGTTGGCTATGGATCCTTGGCAAATTAGATTGGATCGGCCACATAAATTCTTTTTCTCTATTCTATCCTATGTGAAGTTATAGATTCACTCTTTCCTATTGGTCGAAATGTGGCTGAATCTGTCAAGATCTCGTTAGATCTGGCCAAAATGTGGTCAGATTTGTCGAGATCTTTTTATCTGCACAGAGAGAGAAAGAGAAAGAAAAATCTAACCAAAATGAGGCAAAGACAGTGAAATTTGACCAAAATATTGATGTGGATGGCCAAGGAACCTTTAAATGGCCAGAAAACTTGTTGGAAAAAGGGTGGAAGAGAAGGTTTTTGGTTTGAGTCGAGTTTGTTGGGTTTCAAGCCCTCTCACCCGTCACTTGAACCGACTTTGTCGAATCTACATCTTTCAAAACTGCTGCCGACTAACAAGCTCATCGAATCAATCAAATTTTGGATCAGATGATGGTAGGTTGGTCGATTTCTTCAGGTTCAATCAATCTTGGGAAGGCCTACTCAAAGAGATGAGGGCTCGTTTGGTACATGTGTTTAAAACCTAAAAATTGTTACTTGAAAAAATTTGTGGAAATACGTGTGGGTGAAAAAGTGTGTGGAAATACGTATAAAGTTGTTTAAAAACTGAAAATAGTTGTTTGAAAACACAAACCAAACAACCCCTGAGTTTCTTCATTGATTCCCAAAAAGTCCATAAAAAGCATTGTTAATTATACTTTTTAAAATTATATATATATATATATATATTTTTTTTTTTCCTAGTCTTTCAATATGTGGTGAAAGAAAGTTTTGTACCTAGACAAATCCTACTTCCTTTAGCCCTAATATAATAGTGAAATGGACAGAATGACCAATATGTTTACAAGGCATAGCCAGAACAAACAACAATGACAAAGTCTTACTCTTAAAATTTGGGTTTGGCTATGGATCCGTGACAAATTAGATTGGATCGGCCACATAAATTCTTTTTCTCTATTCTATCCTATGTGAAGTTATCGATTCACTCTTTCCTATCGGTTCATTCTCGCCCTCCTCTGAACATGACCAAATCATTTCAAATAACTCTCCATCATCTTTTTATCAATATGAGCTATCCCTATCTTTAAACAGATTTCCACATTTTGAATTTTATCTTTCCGTGTATTCTCACTTATCCATCTTAACATTTTTGTTTCCGCTACAGCGGTTACACCCATTTCATGGATATTTTTGTTTTTAAACTACCCAACATTCAGTACCATAGAGAATTTCTAGTTGTATAGCAATGTTATAAAATTTTCTCTTTAACTTAATTGGTATTCTACTGTCACATTGTAAGGCCAATGCACTTCTCCACTTCATCCACCCTACTCTTATTCTATGATTCACATCCTATTCAATCTCAATCTTTATGAATTGTTGATCCAAGATATCCAAATCTCTCTCTCTTTAGTATTTCTTAGCCATCAAGTTTTAAAGCCCATTTTTCTTTGTTTCTACTTCTACTAAACTTACATTACATGTACTTAATTTCAGTCCTACTTAAACAAAAACCTTTTAGATTCTCACCAAATTTCTAACTTGCATTAACTTCACTTCTAGTTTCATCCACTAAAACTATATCATTTGTAAAAAGCGTACACCAAGGGACTTCCACTTGAATTGATTTAGGGATTTCATTCATTACTAGTGCAAAGAGATGTAGGATTAATGCTAATTCTCAATGCAAATTTATAGTGATAGGAAACTCACTTGTAATTCTTCTGCTTGTTCTCACACTTGTTACAGCCCCGTCATAAATATCCTTAATCAACTCAATATACTTTAGTGGAACTTCTTTCATCTCCAAAACCCACCACATAACCTCTCTAGGGACCTTATCATATGCTTTTTCAAGATTAATGAAAACCATATGAAGATATTTACACATGCCTCTCTATATTTTTCCGTTAGACATCTAAGTAAATAGCTCCCATGGTAGATTGTCCCGGTATAGAACCAAATTGATTCTCTGATACCATTGTTTCATGTCTTAACCTATGTTCATTCACTCGTTCCCAAAGTTTCATAGTGTGACTAATAAGTTTAATTTTACGGTAGTTTGTATAGTTTTGGATATCCCCCTTGTTCTTGTGATTAGGTATTTTTTTGACACTTAAAATCATATTGAAATGTCTATTAACTAGCATACACCCACATAACCCTAGCACTTCCAAATCTCAATGGAAATTCCAGTCCCACGGCTATTCCCATGTTCATCCTCTTTAATGCATTTTTTATGTCAGTCATCCTAATTCTTTAGACAAATCTATGGTTTCTATCCTCCATTGGGCTAATGGGCTACCTAAATCGCTTTAATCTTTTATGTTGTTTCCGTAACAAATTTTTTTCAAAATAACTTTTCCAATTCTCTTTAATTTCCTCTTATTTTCCTAACACTTCCTTTGCAATTTTTGGCAGCATTAATAATCTATGATGATTTTAGTAAACAAGTAGTGGCATTATGGCATATTGATCAACGTCATTATTGTCACGCTGACCACTAAGCCATGAGGCTTTCATCACCTCTTTGATCTTCATCTGTAATGCACATAACACCATTCAAATCTCTTGTTTTTATTTCCCTTATCTTGGTAAGTTTCTAAATTTGATTCTCACCCTCCTTCGCTCCCAACTTGTTGTATAAGTTATTATAACTATATCATTATCACCATCTCCTACTCTGTCTTTCTAAACAACTGTTTTTGCTCTATATTAAGATTTAAGCACTTGACAAATCCTTGGTTGACATTAGTGGAAAAATAAGTTTTGCGTCAATATTATGAGAAAAGTGCTGCATATACCTTCAACCAATGAATACAAACACTTGAAAAGAATTATTTATTTTTAATCCTCCAAGCATGCCCCACAAACACTTTTTCTCCTTCTATCTATAACTCTATGTCTATGTTTGCAGATGCAAGAAAATTTTCTTTTCTCTTTGTTTAGTTTGGGAAGAGGGACGTTGAAGAAATCAGACCTTTTTATATGATTAATGGTTTTTTTTTTTTTTTTTTAAAGTGGACATGATTTTCATTAAACATGAAAGAGAGTTACAGACATACAAGGATCTGCAGAAGCAGAACCAAAAGACTAAACATTATAATACATCTGATTGAATAAACAAAGAAATAAAAGGAGGAGTAACACCCTTCCAAAGCTGGGAACTTCTGTCCTGCGAGCATGTTGGGCTAACTCATGCGCAACTTGATTGAAGTCTCTACCAATGTGCTGAAAGGTACAAGACTCAAAGGAGTTTCGAATATGTAGAATTTGGTGGATAAGATGACCAGAGCTGCTGCCAGTGGATTTGTCATTTATGGTTTGGATTGTTGCAAGCGCATTTGACTCCATAATGACTCGAAGGGAATGCAATTCTTGGGCAAGCAAGACACCATGAAGCAAGGTCATAATCTCCACCAATTCTGCAGAATAGCATGCTTTTAGGAGCTTGCAGTTAGCTGCAATTGTCTGGCCAGTACAATCCCTAACAATTACTCTAACGCTAGAGTTCCCTCCATGATCCACGGTTGCCCCATCAACATTTACCTTGAAGATTCCTAAGGGTGGGGGTTTCTATTTGACAGGAAGAGGTCTTGGTTGGGAGAAGTCCCAGTCAACTGCATTGTTGAAATCCTCCACCACACTCTTAGCCAATTGCCAAACTTGCTGGTGGGAAAGGCAGTTATCCTCTTGGACTACCTTATTTCTATTATACCATATAGCCCAAGCAATTCCAAAGAAAAATTCCAGATCTGGCTGAGAGTGATGGGAGAGGATAAACATGGCTAAGTCAATGAAAGACCACTGTACTTCTTGTGAGCCTAAGGGATTTTCAGGCCATTGATTCCAGACAAGGGTGGAGAAGTCGCAGCTGAGGAGGGCATGGTTAATACTTTTAGGGGCTTTTTCATAGATTGGACAGCCCTTATTGTTGCTAATTCCTCTGCTGCATATAGCTTCCATGGTGGGGAGACCATTGGCACAAACCCTTCAGGTAAAAATCTTAACCTTGGCAGGAAGATTAAGATGCCACAGTATCTTCCGAAGTGATTTATATGGGTCCCCGAAGAACATCCACCATCCATCTTTGCTTCAATCAAGTTGTAGGCTATGTGGTATGCACTTTTCACAGTAAATTCTCCTCGGCTATTGCCCAACCAGATTATCTTGTCCTCAGGCATGCTATGACTTAAAAGAATCCTTAGAATAGTGTCAGCCTCAAAGGGGAGAAACGTTGCTCTGACCAAGTTGACATTCCACCACTTTGTGATAAGATCAATGAGAGCAGAAACCATGGAAAATTCAGGATTGCCATTTGGGGGAGAAATAACCTTGTAAGTGGATGGGATAGGCAGCCACTTGTCATCCCAAATGTGAATCAGCTTCCTATTGCCTACTCTCCAGCGGGATCCATTCTTTATGACTTTAAGGCTGCTGTGTATACTTCTCTAAGAGTATGAAGGCAAACACCCTAGCTTGGCATTTAGAACATCACCCGTGGGAAAGTACTTTGATTTAAGTACCCAAGTAACTAGGGAAGTTGGGTTTGATAGGATTCTCCATGCATGCTTTGCAAGCATGGCTTGATTAAAAGCTCTCAAATTTCGGAACCCCATGCCTTCATATGCTTTTGAAATACACATTCTTTTCCAGCTGACCTAACTCATTTTTGCTTCACTTTGCTTCTAACCCCACCAAAAGTTTCGCATCATACTCTCTAAATCATCACATAAGCTTTGTGGGAGTTAGAAGCAACTCATGGTATACGTTGGGATAGCTTGGGCCACTGCTTTGACAAGAATTTCCTTCCCCCCCTTTGAAAGCAGCTTAGCTTTCCAACCAGCTAATTTCTACCCAATCCTCTCTTTTAAAATGGAGAAAACCTATGTCTTAGACCTTCCAATGAAGGATGGGAGTCCCAAGTATTTAGTGTGCTTTGAGTCTTGCATTGGCCCTAAAAAAAAAAAAAAAAAAAAAAAATCTCATCCTTAATCTCATGGCTTGTGTTTGTGCTGAAAAACACTAAGGATTTATCGGTATTGATTTTTTGGCTTGAGGCTTCTTCATATCTGCAGAGGATCCACTTTAACTCTTGGAATTCTAGAGGGTTTGCTTTGCAGAGGAGGATATCATCATCCGCGAAGAAAAGATGGGTCACTCTTGGGCAGCCACAAGCAATTGAGATACCAGTCAAGTACTGACTTCGGGCAGCTTCATGAATGAGGGCCGAGAGACCTTCAGCACAGAGGAGGAAAAGACTAGGGGAGAGGGGATCACCTTGTCGGATCCCACGGGTTGGTTTGATATTTCCATAAGCAACACCATTTATAAGAACTGAATATGAAACTGAGGTGATACATTTCATAATCAAATTTATCCACCTAGTACTGAAGCCCATTCTTTCCATCACACCTTGAATGAAACACCATTCCACCCTATCGAAAGCCTTACTCATGTCGAGCTTGGCTGCCATGAAGCCTTCCTTTCCTGTAGATTTGTGGTTTAGAAAATGCATTAATTCAAAAGTCACTATCACGTTGTCAGTGATGAGACGATCAGAAGTGAAGGCACTCTGGTTCTCAATGATGATATGTGGTAAGAGGGCTTTTAGACTGTTGGCCAAAGTTTTTGAAATGAGCTTATACACCACATTACATAAGCTGATGGGGTGGAAGTCAGTCATTTTCTTTGGGCTGTTTATTTTTGGAATGAGGGATATATTGGTTTTGTTAATTTCAACCATTGATATATTATTATTGAGAACATTAAGGACCATGTTAGTGATACCATTATCCATAATATTCCAGTATTTCTGATAAAATAAAGCAGACATACCGTCGGGGCCGGGAGCTTTGGTGGGGTGCATTTGTTTAAGAGTAGTGACTACCTTTTCTCTGGTGAAGACTCGGTCTAAGCTTTCATTCATGTCATCAGTTACTCTTGAAGGTATGGCTGTAGTTACTTCTTTAACTTATGTTGGATGGGTTGTTGTATAGATGTTCTCAAAATAATTAATGGCTGCATGGGCTATGCTTTTCTTCTCATCACACCAGTTACCTTGTTCATCCTAAATTCCAACAATAGTGTTCTGCTTACGCCTCTCCAAAGCCAGAGCATGGAAGAATTTTGTATTCTTGTCCCCTTCCTTGAGCCAGTGTGCTTTGGCTCGTTGACCCCAATAAAGTTCCTCATCATCAAGAAGGGAATTAATTTCTCTCTTTAAGTTGTTGATTTTGTTACTTAGGACACCATCCTTGTTGCTCAGAGTTAGGTTGTTCAAAACAGTCCTTTTTGCCTGAATTTTTTTTGGAATTTGCCCATACACTTTTAAACTCCAAGTCTTAAGGTCAGCAGTGCATCGATTGATATTCTCCATAACTCCTTTCGGAGAACTTAAATTAGTTCCCATGCCTCAGGATGATTCTATAACGGCTCTACAATCATTGTTCTTTGCCCACTTTGCCCCGAAATGGAAGCACTTTTCACTGGTGTATCGCTTGGATATTGAATCTGTAACTAGCAGTGCGTGGTGATCCGATGTGGAGTCAGCAATGTGGTGCATTTTCAAATCCCCAAACTTTTCCACCCACTCCGGAGTAGCGAAGGCTCTGTCTAATCTCAGACTTATGCTGTTGTTTCCCTCTTGCATATTACTCTATGTATAATCAGATCCACTATAACTCAAATCCTGGAAATTGCAATAGTTAACTACCCTTCTAAAACCATACATTTGTTGTTGGGTTCGAATAGCACCCCCTTCCTTCTCAGCTATCGATAAAATTTCATTAAAATCCCCCAGGCATAGCCATAGGAGTTGGAATTGATTATTGAGGAAAGCTAAAAGTTGCCATGATTCATACCTTCAGTGGGTTTCTAAATGCTCCTTGATCATTGCATCAATATGGTTCTTTGAATAGCTTTTGATTTCGAGGTCAACTTCTCTAGCCCATAGAAGAACAAGCCCTCCACTTCGGCCAATACAAGGAACAATAAGGCCATTTGCAAAACCCAGCCTATTTCTAATTCTCTCCATACGCCTAATTTTTGCTTTTGTCTCCATAAGGAAGACCACTTTGGGATTGTGATGCCACACCAAATCCTGCAGTGCTTTAACTGACTGGGGGTTCCCAAGTCCTCAGCAGTTCCAGCTTATGGGATTCATGGCTCCTGGCGGTGTTGCATCGTAGCAACCGCCGATCTCTCATCAGACTCAATGTGGTTTGTGCTAGCTGCTGCACATCTCCTTTTCTGCACAATGACTTCCTCCTCTTCATCAAATATGAGCTCCCCCCCCCCTTTTTATTCCCTACAGTTAGTAATTCAGCATCAGACTGTAGGCTTTTATTTTTACCATGCTCCCTTGCTATCTTTTTCAAATGGACTCTGGTCTTTACTTTCTCTTCATCCTTTGGGCCTGTAGAATCTGCCTTGGCTGTATTTCCCCCGTTAGTATTAGTGCTTAGCTTCATTGGGCTAATAGCTTCCATTAGGTCTTTTTCAACTTGGGCTTGCTGGCCTACTAAAGACAACGCATCCTTTGCCTCCTTTCAATTTTGAAACTCCACGGGAGACCGAGTGGGGGGGTATCAACAACATCACGTGCCTTTGACACATGCATTGGAACATGCTCCAAATGTGTAGAGTAGTCCCATCCATTTAGAACTTTCTCTAGCTTGTCCCCTCTATCACCGGTGATGTCATTCACCTCCCCATTGTTCTGGTTTTTCTCTTTCCGGCTACCTCCGATGCCTGAAGTGCTTCCTCCATCGTCAGTTATAGAGGTATATGAATTCTTTGCGTGGTTGGAATATTTTCTTCAACCTTGTCCTCATTACAAACATCCTTACCCCCACTACTTGTAGACCTTGATCTATCAACACCTATTTTAGAGCTTCCTTGAGCTCTGAGCCAATCACCATATTGGTTGGAGGAGTTTTGGTTGTTTGGAATTTCTTAGCAGTGTTTCATATCATGCCCAAGTCTACCACAATGAAAACAAAAGTTTGGAAGTCTTTCATACTTAAAACTTACCCAAAATCTCTCACCCTCCACGTTGGCTATTTTGCCCCCACGCCTAAGAGGCTTATCCAGTTGAAGATCCACTTTGACTCTCATAAACTTGGCTTGATCCAATTGCCCTGTTCGTCGATCAGTTTCTATAAATCTCCCCAGGCTATTACCTAGGTCTCTACACACTTCCTCAGACATAAGCTCGAAAGGTAGTCCCCAAATCTGAACCCAGAAGGGGGAATGGGTAAAGGTGATGTTTGTGCTTGACAGGCCGCTTCTCCATCTGCACAACAACAAGAGGTTGTTGTCAAAATTCCATGGCCCATTCTTTTGTACCCACTATAACTGGTATTCAGAGTTGAATTTGAACTGCAAGACATTGTTTCCCACTTCCACGATTTGCAAATCTAATCCTATCTTCCAAGCTGATCTTAAAGTGGACTTCAAAGCTCTTTGATTTTGGTGTCTTTCCGATAACATATGGCCAAATAGACTTAGATTGCACTCTTCTAGTAGATCTGATCTGCACCTTGTTGTGATTGAGATTTCTTCCTCCTCCTCCCTAGTGAGGGGGAGGTTAAGCAAGCCATCCACCATAGCTTGTTCCATAGTGGCACTTAGGAAGAGCGGGATATACCCTAGACAGACCCTAACGATGAGAAAAGAGGGAGAGATGACTCTTAGAGAGAGAGAGAAGGCTCCTACAAGGGAGAGCTAAGATTAATGGTTCTCACCTACAAATGATAGAGAAATGACATCCACTTTCCCTATCATCTAAGAGATTGCATTTCGTTGTATGTTTTTTGTTTCTCTAATGCATCATATTTATTTTTTTCTAAGTCAAATAACATGCACATGCAAAATGGTAAACCTGGCACAAAACAAATTAATAGAACAAAGAAAAAAAGTAGAATAACATTCATTTCTGCAATGAGTATGTGTGAAGTGAGATAATTTGAAAGATTGTGTTAGCAAGGTAATTTATTTTATTTAAGAATCTATATATTACTAAAAGCTGAAGCGTAGCAATTATTGTTGCTACACTCCCGTTGAGCCACATCAGCGACCACATCATTCACTTATTTTCTAATTTTTTTTTCTCTCTTTTAAATCTTTTATTCTCCATATTTTTAAAAATAAAAAAAGTAATAATTAAAAATACATCTTCTTCTCCCTATGAGTCAACATTTAATATTACATTTTTCCCAACCTTTCCACTTCCTCCAACCTTTACCCTCCCTTTTTGGCTCTTCATCTCCCCACTACCCTCTTCTTTACCGTTACACTTAATCATTTTTTTTTTCCTTATACTTTGACTCTTCTTCTCCCCCATTTTATTTTTGTATAAACTCGATATCATTTCTCTCATTCAATCCATATTTTTCCTACGAAAAAACTGTGAGTGCTCTCTCTCTCTCTCTCTCTCTCTCTCTGTGTGTGTGGATTTTTGTTCTTTCTTATAACTCTAATTAAGGTTGATGGTTTTTTTTAATATATGTTTTGGTATTGTATTTTTTAAATTTTACGTCACAAAGTCTTCTCTCTCTCTCTCTCTCTCTTTTGTAGCTTTGGTTGAATTTTGGTTTGGGTTAATACTTGGTTTGGGTAAATTCCACAACCAGTGACCATTATGATACAAATTTGAATGAGCTTTTACCTTATCTTTCCTATGAAATCCCTTCCACTGGTTTTGCAATAGGCACAAAAGGTTAAGGTGCAAACATAGTTTATGAGCTTGCCATTTGTTGTGGTGATATCTTAGAGAAAGATATTACGTAGGAAAGATATCTATATCTTTCCTACATAATATTACGTAACTCAAATAATAAAATTTCTTTTATCTATATGTGTATATATATATATATATAAGCTATATCTCTATCTATCTATATTACGTAGCTCAAATAGTAAAATCTCTTTTATCTATATCTATATCTATAATATATATATATATATATATATATAAACTGAAGCGTAACATTTATTGTTGTTACACTTCTATTGAGCCATATCAGCAGCCATATCAACTTTTTTTGTACCTTTTAAATTTGTTTTATTCTCCCTATTCTTAAAAAAAAAAAAAAAAAAAAAAAACCTCTTATTCTCTCTGTTAGTTCACATTTACAGTTACACTTCCTCCAACATTTCCCCTCCTTTTTTCCTTTTTTATCTCCCCACTACTCTCTACTTTACCGTTACAGTTCCTTCATCATTTTTTCATTCTTATATTTTTACTCTTTTTTTCCTCATTTTATTTTTGTATAAATTCGATATCATTTCTCCCATTCAATCCATATTTTTCCTACGAAAAAACTGTGAGTACTCTCTCTCTTTCTAGATTTTTGTTCTTTCTTATAACTTTGATTAAGGTTGATGGTTTTTTTTTTTTAATGTGTTATGGTATTGGGTTTTTTAAATTTCCCATCACAAAGTCCTCTCTTTCTTTTGTAGGCTTGATTGAATTTTGGTTTGGGTTAATACTTAATTTTTTTGGAAATAATAATTTGAGTTTATAATAAAACACAATCTACATGGCTATAAATTTGAATATGCCTTCCATTTTTTTGAGTAATAAATTATTATAAAGTCTACCTTTTATTCCTTTGATTTCATTATAATTTTGGTTAACATAAATTGTAATTTTGTGATAAGTTTTTATTATATTGATAATCTCCTTATTCTTTAAGAGATGAGAAATTTGAATAATAAATTTGAAACTTATAAATTTTAGTTGTATATTAGGCAAATATAACACACTATAACAAAAATTAGAAGAATACGATTCACCTTAAAAAAATATTAATCAAACATACAAAAAAATAATATTATGATATATTTGTAGAGATAAAAAAATACTTGTAGAAATCTTTTTTTTTTTTTAAATAGACAATACTTGAAGTAATTGTTACTTTTTATAAATTACATTTCATGACATAATATTTATATATCCCCACGCATTGCGTGGATCTGTGACTAGTTTAAATTATTGGCAAAACTTAGGTACAGTACCTTAGGTTCCCTACTTAAAATTTTGACATCTGTCAAATTTAAAATTCTAAACAAACGGTGTTAAAACTAAAAATTCTTTCTCTCTTTTTTTTTTTTTTCTTTTTTTTTCCTTCTTCCTTCTTTTCCTGTACTGCAACTGCAAGAGAAGCCACGGCTTCAAATCTCCAATTGCCTCTGATTGATGAGGCTAAAATGAAGATAATAAAGGGAATTTCGAATTCCAATCCAAAACTCAGAAGCTAAAATGCAGAAGCAAAGCTAAAATGAAGCTAAAATGCAGAACCAAACAGGAAAGATAAAAAAATCAAAAAAATAAAAGCCAGATCTACTGGGTTTCAAACCAAAAAAGGGACCCTTTTCAGCTATACCTGAAACTTCCACACTCTTAACATCAACAAAGTCATCGTCACAAGCTCTTTCATTATTTTGTCCAGAGAGAGAGAGAGAGAGAGAGAGAGAGAGAGAAAGAAAGAATCATAGACCAGAAAGAATCATAGATCAGAAAGAAGAAAGGAAACAGACTAGAAAGAATCATAGATTAGAAAAGAAGAAAGAAAGCAGATACACACACACCGAGAGAGAAAAAAAGAATCATAGATCATAAAAGAAAAGGAAACAGATCACACACCGAGAGAGAAAGAAAGAATCATAGATCAGAAAAGAGGAAAGGAAACATACACACACCAAGAGAGAGAGAGAGAGAGAGAGAGAGAGATGAGATTTTCTTTTTGGGGTTTTGGGTTTCGAAGAGAAGGGCCATGGGTGGTTTGGAAGAGAAAAGTTTTGGGTTTAGAAGAAAAGCTTTTTGCAGTATAGGAAAGGGAGAAGGAAAAAAAAATTTAGTTCTATCGCCGTTTGGTTGAGATGTTAATTGGACAGATATCAAAATTTTAAATAGGGAACCTAAAGTACTGTACCTAAGGTACTGTACCTAAGTTTTTCCCTTAAATTATACAGGTGGAGGTGGCAAGTCTAGTAGGAGCCAAAATCCAACACAATCATCCGAATCTAACTATTTGAAAATCAATCCACATTTGGACCTTTGAAGTGTCCGAATTTTGATAAACTCTTGGGTCGTGCCCATTGACTTGTTAGACTGCATTGGTCTCTTAGGTTAGGCCCAAACTGAAATAAAGCTCACAGTATTTAATTTTTGGGCTTTAATTTTTGTGGGCTTGCTACTAGGGGCTTAGGCCCAATCCATTTGAGCAGACTTTTCACATTACGAGTCTCCGACCACAACTTTTTACCTCAATTTGTGAAATCCAAAAAAACGAAGTTTGGCTATGTTGCTAAATGGTAAAATATAAGCACATTTGTGTTAGCTTGCGGAAAAATTCGTCTATTTTAACATAAGTCTATTTTTTATTTTACATACTCGTTTTTCAAAATACTTCACATTAGATTATCTATTTACACAACATTTCATAAAATATCAATTTTCTTTTTTAATTGTTTCTCTTTCTTCATGTATAATAACCAACATTTACTTTTTTTCATTTACCCTTGAGATACATATAAAAACAAAAAACAAAAAATAAAAAATTAAATGCAAAATGAATAGTATCAATGTAAATTTACACGATTATTGGAGCAAACTTGTAAATTTATTTAATTATATACTGATTGATGTGAGTCAATTTTAAGTAAAATTGTGTAAATTTTACAATTTTTTTTTTTTGACTTTACAATTTTTCCATTATACACCAATGTGAGTACTCTAATAAATAGAACCTAGACAGGATTGCATAATAGAAACTAGACAGGACTGCAAGATTAAAGATATTTCCATTGAAGTATATGTTTCATAATTAAACTTGCTGGCATTTAATAAGTATCTCTCCAAAAAATTCCGGTGCAGTGAAACTTGAATTACAAAAATGGGCATTGATGTATAGAGAGAGCCTCTAATTTTTCTCGTCAATAATTCAAGTACTTAGACGTACTTAGAAATGGATTCACCAAAATACTACATCATATACCTTACAATAACAGTGACCATGGAATTGCAAAAGCCAACCCAAAAAAATAAAGAAAGGATTGGAAGTTCAGTTCTTCATGAAAATGACAAAAATCGGGGTCTGGCAATTGTTGTTGGTGACACTCTCATTCAAAAAAAGAAAAAAAAAATCGTCAACAGAGATCATCTTATAATCTTAAATACCTGCTATCGCTAGTTCATGAATTCCAAACAAGCTTCTGAAGTTTCATCCTTGGCTAGTTATATATACAGGTGCTCTTCTCAGCCTATTGATAAAAAATCACCAAATTTGAGTCAAATTTGGTGAGGTGTTGAAAATGTACACGCAGAATTAAGTCAGATATTTAACACTTTGCTTCTTTGGTAATCCACATTTTTTGTAAAGCAGGGAATTGTAAAACACTGATAACAAATGAAAATTCACATGGGCAAGTAAAAATGAAGTCAGAGCAACTGGTTGCACCATCTGCTCCAACATGTGACGTAAATGTCTGCATGCCTGGACAGTAAAAGTAGTCATGAGATAGATTGCATATTATATGCCAATTCATTCTAAAATAAACCATAAGTAGACAGTTATTTAATCAATAACTACCTGTACGTTTTAGTGCCAATCTATTCCACAAAAGCACAAATTCTAATCAAGTTGTTAATGCAGCTACTAATTCACGTTGTTAAGAGATGATATTGGTGGGAATTGTAATGTTACCTGAGAAAGAAGAGTCACCAAGCATAGTTAGGAAAAAAGTACATATTATAATCTATGCTCAGTATTTCTTGATCAATGACAAAGGAAATTGTTTGATCTACTCCGTATGGTGTATGTTTCCATCTTGAGGGGATCAGTGTATGAGTAAAAACCTATACAGGCAAGGTTGAGGTGATATGAAAAAAGAAAATGGAATGAAATTTACCATTGGCAAAATTTTCTACGCTCTGTTTAATTAAATAGCATGTATGCAGATTTAAGGTTTTCACATTACACCTGTAAAGGAGTTTACGGTACCACGAGGATGATGTTTCAATCACTGACAATAAGCCAAACGAGTTGAACTTCACACAAACACTTCAAATGAAGTCTTCTCAAGAAAAGTTTTAAAAACCACATTAGCAAGATAATCACTTCTACCCAAAGCTTGCATTCCATACAGTTGGTGAGTGCATTGATTCAAATACCAAGATGTAAATCTTAAAATTTTAAGAGAGCAACTCAACTCGGAGAGTACAGCCATGACATCACTAAAATCTAGAAACCATACTTGTCTGCTCAAATCAACCAATCAAGATTTTGAAAGCTATAGATTTGATTTAACGAATTCTACATTCAACAACAGTGAAGATAACCACCAAGGAGAACAAATAAAATCCAGTTCAAATACAAGCCAAATAACTAAAGTCATGAAACATATTGGAGACACCTAATAACTAAAGACATAAAATGTATGGGATCTGATCTATGGAATATGGCTTTTAGCGAAAAGACTTGGGAGTAGATCAAAAAGAACATTGTCACCAACCACAATCATTTAGCAGCCAAGACAGTCAATCTTCTATTTCCAAAATTTGTCACTACATTGATTTAGGTTAATACGGATTCACAAACAACTTTCAGTCATTTTTATTTTTATAAAATCATTCATTTTCTTTTCAGGGTGTCTTTCTCATTCATTTTCTTTTCAGGGTTTCACCCTTCACATACATATTTCTTCTCAAAACACAGAGTGAGAGGTTACAGTTTCCAAAAGCTACCCATTGCTGATAACATGGGGCACTGATGAAGCAAGAGAGGTCAGCAACAGATATTTCACCTGTTGCATCAGCCTCAAATAATGAATTTGTAGGAAACTCCTGCAACAAAATCAACAATCAAAGACCATAGTCATGAAGGAACTACATGTTGACGTTATGAGTTGTGGCAGGTTGCGCTGGTGCTCAGCTACATCATTCATTACTCTCATCTCCAAAGAAAAGCTAGTTTCTGACAAATTTCTTCATTTTGAGATTTTTACTTGGAGTTTTAACCAGACCACCTCACTCCTGGCACTCCACTCCAACTGCCAATTTTTTTATACTTCAGATAAAGGCAGATGTCAGACTGCGAGGTTATTGGCTGAGATAGAATAAAAAAAATGATGATAAAGAGCATACCCAAAGAAGGAAAGTGGTTCCTTGGAATGAAAACCATTAAATTGTTGTCGAATTGATCATGGACTAAACCTGATGGCATTATCAGGTGTGAACGATTCTGACAGTTGTTTAGTCAGGTTACCTGCCGCCAGCATAACAAGAAGAGACAGACAATTCAAAGAGAGAGAGAGAGAGAGAGAGATTACTAGGGGTAGTAAAAGCTCTGTCCATTGATAAAATGTCATACCTAAGTATGCTAGATGAATTCTGAGCAAAAATGTTCATTATGATAGATTCATAGATCTTGTTCCTTGAAGAGAAATGATGTAGCAAGTTGATTATCAGTAACAGATCCAAATTCTCTCATATCCACCTGAGGCTGTACAAGATGTCAAGAACTTGATGGTCATCTATAATACCCATATAGGAATCAGCCCAAACACCCTGTAAACAGCATCTATATCATAATGTACTCAATGACTTGAGAAAATGATTCAGACCAAGAATGTGATATATCTTAAGCCTCAAACATCAAAATGCTTGTTGATGACACAAAGATAGATCTTTAGCATGCTGGAGGCAACATTCCTGCAAAGAGAGAAGCAGAAACACATATCAATTAAACATTTTAACATTCTCCATGATTGAAAGCGCAATTATGAAATTCTACATCCCATATATTCCACTGTGAAGGTCCAATGATTTTTTTTGATAAGTAATAAGTTTTATTGATATCAACAAGGAACACCCTAGTACACAGGGAGTGTACAAGGGGTCAAGAAATCAAATACAAAAATTGCAATGTGAAGGTCCAATGATATATTCCTGAAAGGTGGGAAGCACAAGAATTTTCATCAAAATAGTGCCTTAGACAATGCCTTCTTCTGGCAAAAAAATGGTAGATTGTTTTTCCAAACTAAAATCAAAGTAATTGGCATACATTACACTGCTCTCATTTTTCTAGTGCAAAGAGACTGTTGGCATCATCTGTTCCAATGTGTGACCTAAGAGTTAGTTGCATCCCTAGATTGTAAAGGTAGTAATGACAAGCTGCATATTATGTCAAGAGCATTGTTAATTACACACTGGTTTATATGGTGTGTGTGCGCCATGCCAACTAAAATCGTGGATTCAAAACATTATTTCAAAATTTATGTGAAATTGTGTATTGAACACATGATTTCCAAGTGTTGTCTGTACACAGTGCACTCCATGGTGTGCAACAACAATTTCCCTTACGTCAAAGCATTCATCCTACAAGAAGCCAAAAGTTGACATAATACTTTAACCAATATCCAATCTTACCTTTTTTCTACACTCTACTGCACAAAAGCACAACCCCTGCTCTGACTATTGATGTAGCAACTTCATAGTTTTAAGAGACAATATTGGTGGCTTTTGTCTTGTAACCTGTAAAAGGTGAGTTACCTGGTTTAGTCAGGACAAACTCTACATTATAATTGTTACAATAATGGTTAGCTTAGGAAAAATTTCCTATCAATTTAAGCTTTTGAGACAACTGGTAGTTTATCATGGAATTAAAATAGGTGATCTTAAGTTTGAATCCTATCTCCACTCTACCTTCCATTTAAATTTTAAAAAATTCCATGTAACTCTACCTTATTTCTTAAAATACTTCTTGTGAATATTTAATTTCAATGTGATGCTTCCTGAGCACTGCTTATGGACATAGGTAAAAAGTAAACGTTTGCAATATTTTGACATGTACATAAACTAATGCTTCACAAGGAATGAGATATTAAGCTATATCTGAAACTATGTAGTAATCAAATTGAAACCTCTTCAACCCTTCTGAATAGTCACAAGAAAATTCTGCAAAAAATTCTAGAAAATTTCAGAAAATTCAGATTTTCAAATTTTCACTTAGAAAATTCCAGAACTTGAATTTTCAATTTATGAAACCATATTCTCCAAACTCAACCATCATTATTACAACCTATCATTGTATATACCTATATATACAACACAAATTACTCAATAACCTTTGATTACTAATGACTCTAACTAAGTACCTAAGCTAGATCAGTTTTCGAAATCCTCAAAGCATCCAAGCAGTAGATCCTTCACCATATTTTCCACAAAAATCTTCAAATTCTTTAGATGATCCACAATCACTTGATGATTAATCCCATTAAATCTGTTAATAGAACAAAAGGCATATTCATTTTAAGTCCATTCATGTAAACAGATTACAAAAAGGATGATGATTAATCCCATTAAATCTGTTGATAGAACAAAAGGCATATTCATTTTAAGGCCATTCATGTAAACAGATTACAAAAAGGATAACGATATTTCAATAACAAAGAAAAATTATAATAAAAAACACTAAATTTTGTTTCAATGCATCACTATTGACATCCTAGAAATGCAATGCAAATCTTGTAGAGCTTTAATTTTTTTAAGCAAATCTTTTTTCCTTATAAAGGTGGTCTTCACAACAAAAGGGAGTATCACACACACTAACAGTCTTAACAAAACTCTTAGTATGGCCATTTATAACATGGAATCCTTGACTCCTCATTGCATGAATCAAAATAACAAATCTGTTTTTGCAAAAGGCTTAAATTAAAACCCAATAAACTAAGAAAGAGAGTTGCATTCCAAAAAATAAAAATGAAGAAGAAAAAAAAAAGTGAAAAACTGGAAAGAGCACTTGTTCATGGATGATATTGGGGTTGGCCAAATCTTGTTGAAAAAATAACCAGAAGCAAAACTTATAAACAATATCCAAAAGGTTGTTTGCTTTCAAATCAATCTTGGACTTTTTCATTGTTAGAAAACATGAAAAACCGAAAAGTTTCACTAAAGTGAACCCAATACAATTTTATACCATGGTTGAGTATATTTATTGTTCTAATATTTTGGAAATCCACCCAAAAAAAATGATTAAAAATTTCTTTATTTTTTGGAAATCAACAAAATATAAATAATAGAATTCCCAAAAATTTACTATGTTTTCTTAGCAACCATAAATAAATTATATAAGATAATTAAGAATTCTTTTTAAAAAAAAAAAAAGTAAAAAGTGAAGAGCTACCAAGCTCAATTATTGCAGAAGACATACCAGGATCACCCCAATTTCAAATTCTGATAACAGGGACGTGAGCGATTTTGAACCAATCTTCCCCAATTCCCTTTTCACATCTTTTCGCTAAGTCAGGGCATCTGTCAATTATCAGCTTTTGTAAAGACTTGAGAGAAACCATCTCATCAGGAAGTGATTTGAGATTCGGACAGTCGTCAATGTGAAGTTCTTTAAGGGACGTGAGATTACTAATCCCATCGGGAATTGATGTTAGGCTGGGGCACCATGAAATTTGAAGGTCTACAACTGAGGTGAGCACTGGGAAAATCGTCAAATTGGGGCAAGAAGAAATCTTAAGATTTCGCAGAGCAGTAACGTGTTGAAGCCCGGAAGGAACAAACTTCAAATTCAGAACTCGATCGTAAAGCAGAGAACGGAGGCATTTAAGATGCTGCCATTCGGTGCCATCATCACCCATGTCACTAATCGAACCAAACAGCTCACAATCACCAATCTTCAAGTCCTCGAGTGAGGTGAGATGGGGCACGGCTAGAGATAGAGATTTCAGCTTAGGGTCTCCTTCTATGCGTAGTTGCTTGAGAGAACTCAGGCTTGACATCCAATCATCTGGTAGAGCCTCTGTATCCTTTATAAAAATTAAAGTCATAGACTTTAATTTGGAGAGAGGAGAGGACAAGAAAGAGGAGGAAGAAGGAAGCGAAGAAGTCATCGCTATTGTCGGTTGTAAAGCTTTCAAACTGACTTGACACAAATATAGACTTTCTTCAAGATACGGAAATGGTGGTAGGGAAGTTAGATTAGGGCAAACCCGAATATCTAAATCAGAAAGATGATGGAATGAAGGCAGTGAGTGGTGATGCGGATGTTGTTGGTGATCTGTTGTTGATGTGCTCCTCCACCATCCCTTCAAATTAGGGCAGAAGGAAATAGAAATTGACTTTAGCGATGGGAAGAAGGATGAAGTAGGAACCTCCTCATTCATATCACCATCTGATATGTACTCCAAAACTTTCATATTATCAAGCGATAGACGTTCCAGAGAGTGGAGTTGAGACAATCGTGGAAGTTGTTGGTGATCTGTTGTTGATGTGCGCCTCCACCATCCCTTCAGATTAGGGCAGTTGGAAATGTCAATTGACTTCAGCGATGGGAAGAAGGATGAAGTAGGAACCTCCTCCTTTATATCACTATCTGATATGTACTCCAAAACTTTCATATTATTAAGCGATAGACATTCCAGAGAGTGGAGTTGAGACAATGGAAGTTGTTGACATCTTTTACAATCAGTTATAGATAAATTAACCAGATTTGTGAGCAAAGAAAGCCAACTTGAAAATCTCACACCCCCATACCTACACACAGACAAATATTTAAGATTTTGGTGAGGTTGGAGGCCGTCTAATAACTTCTCATCACCATCGTTGTCTTCATCAGAACAAAAAGAAGGATTATTTGCATGCCATAATAATCTCAACCGGTCAAGATATTGTTTTGCCCTTAAATTGGCAGCATTGGGTTCTGAATAAACATCCTCCAAATATCTCAAATTTGAGATTTCTAATTCTCCTCTCAGGGAATTTAGCGAATTCAATTCGTCTAGCCCACTACAAATGGGCCCAGAGGTAGAAGCTTGGTTGTCTCTCACAACAAATGATGATAACGTTTGAAGGCATGTCAGTTGCCCTAATCCATCAGGCAAACTCAAACGCCTACAATTGCTATTCTCAAGATGCCTGAGGCCAACCAAAAATCTAATGTCTCTAGGTAATTCTTTAAGTTTTAGACAACCACTGACTTTTAGTGTTTGCAATTTCCAAAGTCTGGAAATAACATTAGGGAGAGTTTCAATACCAAGATTCTTAGAAAAATCAAGGTAAGTAAGATGTATTAACTTTTCAATACAATCTGGTACTCTCTCAATATGCACTCCACATAAACCCAATGTACGCAATCTTCTGCAACTCAAAATAAGTTTATTCAACATTGATTCATCTATTTTCCCCGCAGTATAAGGCATTTTAGGTTTAAATGTTAGAAGACATGTACGTAGCTTCTCAGCTCTAACTAGCAAACTTGAAGTTTCAATAAAAGATGAGTCAATATAAAATGGAAGTGACACATGACGAGTTTTTTCATCAAAATTGTTTCCATCCAAAGTAATCATTGTGCATTCTGCCCCTGCAACTAATTGTGCAAGATCATGAATTAAATCATGCATCTTGTATTTTAATTCTCCCTTTTCATTTGTCACTTCTTCAAAGAAAGACCTCCAAAGCAAATCCTTGAAATACTCATCTGCAACATCTTCTAATTCTTGGTTTTTGTTTGATGGTCGGATGAAACCTTGCGCTATCCATAGTTGTATGAGTGTCACCTTATCGATCTTATAATCTTTAGGAAATAAGGAACAAAAGGCAAAACAACTTTTTAATGCGATGGAAGATGATCATAACTCAACTTTAGAATTGGAAAAATGTCATTTTTTTGTTGAGTTGTACTTTCTAGTATATTATTCTTGACATATGACCATTTATGCTCTGTTTTCTCCAAGCGCAATACATTTCCTATAGACTTTATGGCAAGGGGTATCCCTTGACATTTGCGCACAATTTCCCTTCCAATTTCTTCTAGTCTAGGATTATTGGTCCCTTGTCCTTGCCCTTTTCTCAATGCTATTTGCTTGAATAACAACCAAGACTGTTCTTCATTGAGACCTATAAGAGGGTATATTGAAGCTGGGCATGTAATCTCTGCTACCAATCTCGCACGTGTAGTTATTACAATTTTACTTCCCTTAGCGCCACCCACTAAAAGATCTTTCAAACTATCCCATTTGTGAGGATCCTCATTCCACACATCATCCAAGACAAGTAAGTATTTCTTTTGATTAATTATTTTACGAAGATGATCTTGTAATTTATCCATGCTATGGTCTACTTGTAATTTATCCAGGTCTACTTGTAATTTATCCGTGCTATCGTCTACTTGTAATTTATCCATGCTATGGTCTACAGGTTCCATACCAGTAGCCGATATTATTTTTTGAATAATCATTTTTACATCAAAGACATCAGATATACATATCCACATTTTTAGTTCAAAATGTTCTTTGATGTTCTTGTCATTGTATACAAATTGAGCAAGTGTGGTTTTTCCTAACCCACCAATCCCCACTATAGAAATAATTGAAACATTCTCTTCATCATTAGGCTCCAATAATAGTTTTATGATGGCCTTTTTATCATCTTCTCTCCCAATAACTTTTTCATCAAGCACAAATGAGTGAGTCTCTTCCCTATCCATACTCACAGGTGGCTCTACATGGTATTCTTTCAAGTGAAACAATTTCCTATCTTCCGCTATTGCATTTAGTTTCTGCTTCATCGCATTTATTTTACCACTCATCTCTTGACGTAAAACAAGTGGGTTTGAAGTTGAAAAGAAATTTCGTACCCTTTTAGGAATATTCCCACTCGTCCCTCCTTGTCGTAAAGCTTCAGCAAAGAACTCACCCAACAAGTCATCTACTTCATATACTGCGTCCTTGAGCTTTTCGAGCCAGTCCTTGACTTGATGGCTATGAGTCTGCTGCTCTGCTGCATCCCGAAGTACAGCTTGAATAGTGGAAACAGTGTTCTTTATGTTTTCAAGTTCAGCTTCGACATTCCAAAGCGATGCGACCTCTTTGAAAGCCCAAGAGCCCAATTCTTCAATGATTTTTTGTGCAACGCCATAGAGCATTCCTTCGGCCATTCCTCTGTAGCATGGAAAAGGAACTTTGAAGAGCAAGACGAAAGCTAGAGGATGGGCTTGAAGTGCTCCAATGTTGGTGAAGGTAATAGTGCTGTGAAGAAAAATCAAGTTTTAAGGTGGAGTGTTAACATTATCAGTTTTCCTTTATAATTTCTTAGAAGAATCGTTAGCATGCATAGGAAAATAACAAGAAGCAACATGTCAGTGATTGGCCCTTGCATTATTGAAGCTAAAGTCTTGGTCGTTATTACAATGAATTCAATGAAAACTGTGTGGACCATGTCAAATTAAAGGTGGGTCCTCCACCAGACCAAATTACCAATATGACCACGTCTTAAAGGTTGGTCGTGCTCCTCCACCGGAACAAACAAAAAGGAAAATGACGTGGGAGTGACCAAACGCTATTTTTTCTAATTAATACTTTATAAAATAGCAACATTTGAAAGTTATTCTAGAAACACGTTTTACGAATTTCTTTCCTTGAAAATAGAGGGTTGATTTTGTGCCCAATTTAAACTATCACTTTGAGTCAGGAAGAAGAAAACTTGCAACTGATAAAGGGTTTCAAAATATATATTAATATTTATTTCATTGATTAAGGTTGTAATCTTATGTTCCAATCAGTTTTGTAATTAACTTTGTCCTTTTAAAGAAATGCTTTATTCTTTTTCGGCATAATTTTTATTTCTGCATCTTGTATTAGTAGTCTCTCTCTTGTTCTTTTTTTTTTTTTTTTTTAAATCAGTGTACTGGTTACATAAAAATCTACAGCTTAATTTTTGTCTGCCACTCAGTACCTGTTTGTTTCGGCTTTTAGAAGCCAAAACGCACTTTTTGAGAGCAATGAAAGTCAGGCGTTTGATAATTTCAAAGCGTGTTTTCTCAAAAAAGTTTTGTTTTGAAATGCAAAGAATTGAGACAAAACATGCGGACAGGTTAGAGGAGCTTTTGCAAATGCAAAAGCGCATTTGATCAATATTACCGTTAGAAATGCAAGAATTGACCCATATTACCCTCATCTCACTCACCACAAAATACACTGAAAACTGAAAAGACAAACATAGAAAATAAGAGGAATTACCTGTGAAGATCAAGGTGAAGAAGTGCGTGGCTGTGGGCTGAGAGAGGTATTGAGAATTTTTGGTGAAATTAAGAGAAATTACCAGTGAAGACCAAGACGAAGAAGTGCGTGGGTGTGAGCTGTGTGTGGTTGAATTTAGAGAAAAAGAAAAGAATAAAGAAGATCGAGGTGAAGAAGTGCGTGGGCGTGGGCTGTGTGGCTGAATGTGTGCAGGAAAGTAGAGAAAGAGAAAAAAGAAATAGTATGTTCTGGAATGAGAGTGGACGAAATGGTAGTCTCGTTACTTTTATAAATATTAATCAAATATATAACTTTAAAAAAAAAAAAAACACTTTTTATCAGCTTAAAAAAAAAAAAAAAAAAACACTATTAGTTTTCCTTTAAATTTCTTGGAAGAATCGTTATCATGCCTTGGAAAATACCAAGAATCATCATGTCAGTGATGGGCCCACTGCAAAGAAAAAACCGTGCGGTGTGGAGCAAGGTGTTCCCCTTGCATTATTGAAGCTAATGTCTAGGTCGTTGTTACGATACAGTAAGCCAGCCAATACACAGAACAAATTATACAATGAATCCAATGAAAACCGTGTGGTCCATGTCAAAGTAAAGGCGATTCCTCCACCAGAGCAAATGTTAGGTTCATCAGGAGTGTGATAAAGGAAGAAGATTTGGCCGAATCTGGCTCAGATTTTGCTGAATTTGGTCGAAATCTAATTGGATCTGTCAAGATATTGTTAGATTTAACTCTAGATACTCGTTTCTCCATCTTTTAACTCCAATTATTATGCAAAGACAATGCTTGATATCTTTCTCTATGGAGTCTGGACTTTATATTTTGTTTAAATGGTAAATTTTTGTAATTTAAAATTATATATAATAAATAAATTTATAAATTATATTGTAAATGTTATTTATTTGACACATATGTTAAGAGTATAAAAAAATACAATTTAGATTTTTAAAATATATATTAATGTTTATTTTATTGAGTAAAATTGTAACTTTAAACTCAACTAATTTTGTTATTAAATTTTATCCTTTAAAAAAATGCTTTATTATTTTTCGGCATAATTTTTATTTCTACATCTTGTATCAGTAGTCTCTCTCTCTCTTTTTTTTTTCTTTTTTTTTTTGGGGGAGAAATCTTGTATAAGTAGTCTAAATTTGAACAGCTAATGAAGATTGGCCTTAAGTGTAAATAACAACCACGTGTTCGGTATCCAGTTAATAGTAAATTCAGTTTCCAATTTTTGCAAGAAATTTTAACACACCAACCATTGCATTTAAAAAAAAAAAAAAAAACAGAAATTTGTCTAACTTGACTTCACAATGAAGTAGATCAAGAGGGTGTTTCGAAAGTAGCTTGAGTGATTTTGTTTGAGTGTTTTTGATATACGTGTGGGTGAAAAAATATGTAAGAATGTATGTAATATTATTTAAAATGTGAAAAATAGTTGCTAGATCTAATCTACCAAACAGGCTACAATTATCCTTTTATCTTCCTTTTTCTTATCAGGCCAATAATAAAAGACGTTTTTCATAGGTTGGATTGTTAAAAATAAATAAATAAAAAAAACTTAGATGCAATTTTTTTTTTTTTAAGAATACTAAGAATTTTAATAGTGTACTGTGTACAGACCCAAAAATGCTCCAACGGGAGAACTATAAACATAAAACAATACTCAATAAATATCTAATTCCCATTTTTTAAAACCAAAAAAAAAAATCAGTGTTCTTATTACATAAAAATCTACAGCTTAATTTTTGTCTGCCACTCAATTGCACCAAATATGAGCCCTCCTTGACATTGATAAGGAGGGCTCATATTTGTAAGTGGGTGCCTAGTTGTGTAATGCTGCTGCCCACTTCTTAGCAAAATGCTCTCTTTCTTGTAATTTTTTTGGCCTTTTTGATTTTGGAAATTGCCCTGCTTGTTTCTCTTCCATCATTTTGGAGGAGTCCAGTAGAGTTGTGTAGTCTGATTTCTTTCTTTTAATAAAGTTTCCGGTTCATAAAAAAAAAAAATATATATAAAATAAAATATATATATGAGCCCTCCTTGACATTGAGCCAACCAATCATAAAAAATATTGCAAAATCATTGGCAGATAATGTAAATTCTTAATAGCTTCATTCCATAGATCGTAACGTGGTGGATGCTAAGAGCTACAATGTCGTACAAAATAAAAAGAATTAAACTTTGTAAATCTAATTTAATTATTTTGGTTATAGATGTAAATCTAATAACACTGGTTTGTATATTCTAAAAGTCTAAACGGCCTCCAAAGATAAATGGAATTTATAATCGTATCAAGATCCTTCATGATTTTTAGAGCAATCCACCCATGACCATTCATTTTCAAATGAACGGAATATATTTTACCACATTTTCAGCATTTTAAAAAACATCGAATATCGCAATTTTAGTATTGATTTAAATTATTGATGCTATGGAAAAACTCAATTTACTCATTTCAAAATAGATAGATAAAATTTCAAGAATTTTATTATGAAGTTAACTCAACAAGTCATCCTAATCTATCTTTAATCTATTACAGAGATATTAATTATATTTAATATTTATTAGAGAGTTATTGTAAAAGTCACCTTTAGATAATTGAAACATAGTGAATAGAAGTCATTTACTCTTCCTTGAAAGTTCCACTTTATGTACAATTGCAGCCAAACGTGAGTTGTATTGAATTTTTTTTTAAACTGCCGTGAAGGTTAATAGTGTAAAACATTATAGGCGTAAAAATGACTTGGCTTTTTTTTAATGACGTGGAATTTGTTTTTTTAAAAATTTTTAAAAAAATCATTTCCACGTTAGATGAAATTGAAAAAGCATTGACTGATTAAAAAAAAAATTGATATTTTTTAACTTAAGGCCACATCACCCATGCCACGTCAGAGAGAAATTTAAAAAATTAAGAGATTAAGCCACAAATAGGCGCCGGTAAAACCAAATTCCTTACCATAAGTCGGTGGAGAACAAACCCTACAAGCCTAGTCACCCGGTGGAGAAATTAAAAAAAAAAAAAAAAATAAAATAAACATAAAACTTTCGACCCTCTCTCCTTTCATGCCATTTTTCTCTCTTTTCAACCACATAGCATCAAACTCTTCCTTTCATGGCATCGAATCATCATGAGCCAAAGCTTATAAGATCTGACTACTTTCCACCAAACCATCTTTAATAAAATCTCTCTCATGCAAAACACAACAACTGAAAACCCACAACAAATTCAAATGCAAAACACAACAATTCAACAACTGAAACCCAGATCAAAATGCAACCACCCAAACACAACAACAAACCAAAATCAACCAGCCACTATCGAAACCACTGCCACCATTGAACCCAGTCGAACTCAGCACCCACCACCGCTGAACCAAACCTGGAGAACCCGACCCAAGTACCTAACACCCACCACCAAGAAACAAGCCAAAACCACCATCGAAGCAAAACCCATCGTTTGATCGTTTTCGCCATCGACCATGGCCGGGGGAGTTGAAACCCACGATCCCGTCGCTGTTGCCGCCACAACCCAAGAATTGAAACCCATGATCCACTAAAACAACCCATGGTAATGGAATTTCCCGAAGATCGACAGTTCAAGTCGTTTTCTACCACACCAACCCCAAATTGCCTCACAGGCTTCATCAAGACACATCGACAACCCATCCCACCACTTCACTGACAAAACAACAACTCACCACCCACAAACCCACTACACAAATCTCAATGGATCCAAAGAGAAGAGAAAGCAATAGGAGATAATGAGAGTTTTTTTTTTTTTTTTTTTTGAATTCGTTTAATTAATTAAGTGAATAAAAAGGTTCGCAATTTTGTTTGTTGAGAGAGGGAGAGAGAGATAGACAGGGAAGTTTTTCAATTTCATCTAAATTAAAAATTATTTTTAAAAAATTTTTTAATTAAATGTTTCCACATCATTAAAAAAAATGCCAAATCATTTTTTTTTTTTTTTTTTTAATTTCTGGGTAACATTAATCTTGTACCAATAAACTCAGTTTTAAAACTTAAGGTGAATTTTAATTTTTAATTTTGTTTTTAGGATTTTTTACATAGTTAAAATTAATAAATTAATTTTTTAAATTTTAAAAGTCACCTTTAGATAATTGAAACATAGTGAATAGAAATCATTTACTCTTCCTTGAAAGTTCCACTTTATGTCCTAACAATTGCAGCCACACGTCTTTGTTTGAATTTTTTTTTTAAGTATCCAAAGTGAAGGCTTAATAGTGTAAAACATTATATCTTGTTTAAACCTCCGATTTTAAACTAATGGCTAAATTACTTTTATCCTACTTAATTAAGAGCATAATAAGAGTAAGAGTAACACAATAAACCTGGATCTACACTCTAGTGCAAATGCATAAACAATGAACAATAAATATAAGACACAAGAATAAGGGAAGAGAGATGCAAACAATGAGATAACACTAAAATGTGTTATCGAAGAGAAAATCGAAATACTTGGTAAAAAACTTTTTGTGATCCACTAAGCCAAAATGATCAATTAGTGAATAAAATTAGAGTACAAGGATATCAAAAAGACTCTCCAAGCCTAATTTGCTTGTTGTACTTGAACCCTCTGAGTTCTAGCTCCCAACAAACTTCACCAAGTCACTTACTAATTATCCGGATCCTGCAATTAGCTCCAAATTGCATCCGCTAATCAATGACTTCTTCTAATGCTTCCCACATGCACCAAAACTACTCTCAACACTCATATTAGGTGAAGTAAATGTTTGGGCTAAGAATCCCTCCAGGATTAATTGGAAAGGTAGAAGTAGAGGAAAACTAAGAGAAATTTTGTAGATGATTGTGGTTTTACAATCTTTAACTCCTAAGTGTATTTCTAGGGCTTTCTCTCTGAGATTCTCCTTACAATTTTGTAGGTAATATGAGCTTATATAGTGTGGGTAAAGAAATTAGGAAGGCACACTAAAACAGGCTAGTAGTGTTTCTTGTGGGTCATCTCGCAAATTAGTCCAGTCACAAGATGAGTTGCGAGATGCTTTCTAGCATTTGACTCTTCAGCTTCCAGCATGTGCTTATCACGTGGCTTTTCGCTAGTTGTCCACTCTCGAGCCAGTTGCGAATAAGTCGCAAAGTTCACTGTTCTTTATAATTCTTCACCAAACTCTCATACTCAACCCTTACATTAAATCCCACAAACATATAAGAAAATGATTGACTAATACAATCAAATTTGACAATAAATTAAAGCCAACAAAACATAATTGAAAATTACAACTTTACACAAAGTTTAGAAAAAAAAAAAAAACATTATAATATTAAGATTGTAGCCAAGGGGACTTCTCTCTCCTCTATATATATATATATATATAGAGAGAGAGAGAGAGAGAGAGAGAGTTCAAAGCTATAACTAAAGTTAGCTAGAGAAAATTTAATTAGATTTTAAATTGGATTTTAATTGGAGTCCAATTTTACATCATATGTCCTATTTAATTTTTAATTTTGTGGCAAGTGAATTATTGTGTGCAAAAATGAAAAAGTCCAAATTCAACTAGATTTTAAGTTGGATTTCAATTAAAATTTAATTTTGCGCCAAATATCTTATTTAATTTTTTAATTTTTATTTTTAATTGTACTTGTGCATGTACGCAAAAATATACACTGGTTTTTTTTTTTATGGGTATACGCTAGTTAGTTTAAGTAATTGGTTTGCCATTGCGTTAATATCTATTATCTAGAGATCGGAGAGGAGACTTGTTATGCGCCTTTTTACAGCAAGAGTGGACAACTCCCCTATCCAAGCTTAGGCTCAGGCCTTGAGATGGGCAGTTGATTTAGTGCAAAAACATAATTTGGACAATATATGTCTATATCGAAGGAGACTATATGCAAATTCAGCAAAAAAAAGAGGAGATTATGTACACATGATACAGTGTACCTTTTTTTGAGACCTTAGGGTGTGTGTCGGTTGGAAAGAAAAAGTGAAGTACCAAGTTTGTGTTGTGATACAGTGTACCTTTGTTCGGTGGAAAAGGATGGAAAATTATGGGAGGATGGAAAAGTGGGAAAAAAGGGTTGGGAGATTACTATTATACCTTTATTAATAGTAACATTAAAATAAAATTAAAAAAAAAAAAGTTCAACATTAACGTTGTACACGGGAGGAAAATTTTCCTCCCGGTGTCCACCTTTTCTCTAAACGAACAGTGATACAGTGTACCTTAGTGTTCAGAGTTTCGTACCTTCTTGTGTGGTTGTTGAATAAAAGTTTTCTTCCCAGAAAAAAAGAAAAAAAGAAAAAAAAAAGAGTTTGGCCGAGTACTTTTATTGACATAGTTATCACATGATACATCAATAGAAATGTACTCGCCAAATGTGAAAGTAGCTTGAGAGTTGGAATCGTAGACAGAATTATCAAACATCAAGAGAAATCAAGGAATTCTTACCAAAAAAAAAAAGAGAAATCAAGGAAAAGATAACACACTTTTTTGTCTTGTTTCTGCCACTTGCATCAACTCATTATCACTCGTAGACCTAAATGACTTTGGTTAATGATTATAAAAAAAAGGAAAAAAAAAAAAGAAAAAAAAGAAAAGAAAAAGACTTTGGTTAATGATAAGATTTTTTTTTTTTTTTTTTTTTTTTTGAGAAGATAATGATAAGAAAGCTAAAAAGAATCAAGTTTTGAAGTGGAAGTGTGAACATTAATAGTTTTCCTTTATATTTTCTTAAAAGAATCGATATTATGCTTAGGAAAATAACAAGAAGCAACATGTCAGTGATTGGCCCTTTGCAAAGAAAAAACCATGGGGTGTGGAGCAAGGTGTTCCCCTTGCATTATTGAAGCTAAAGTCAACGTTGACGTTACGATAATACAAATTTTTTGTACCATATTTTGTGTTTTACTTTATATTCTATCAATCACAATTTATTATGTGTTTATTTTTTTTAATTTAAACTTTGATTATTTTATAAAGAAATTTAAATAAATACATAACAAGTTGTAATTCGTAAAATATAAACACAAAAAATAATACAAAAAATTTGTATTCGATACTGCGTAGTAAAACCAATATACATTGAATCCAACGAAGACTGTGTGGTTGATGTCAAATTAAAGGTGGGTCCTCCACCCGACCAAATTGTAATTTTCCTTAGAAAAATCGTGATCATGCATTGAACAAATAACAAGAGGAAAAAAAAGTTTCGACTTTCAGTTCAACAAATTATAAAAAATTTTTTCTTCAATAAATAGATTAATTTTGGACTAACTCTACTCTACTCTTCCTTTCTCCCTTCAATCTAAATGGATCATCAGTGGTGAACGTTGAAAAGACTGGGCTGGGCCATATTTCTAGGCCGAAGTTGAAATGTCATGCCAAAGTTTAGCCCAAGCTAATCAACAATCTAATATTTTAAATTTTTTATTAAACTCACACAACAAATCACTAAGTTTTAACAAAATTGTGCTTTTTTATTTGTTTGTGTGTACGTTTTTTTTTTTTGAGAAACACACACGCACATATATATAGGAGAATGGAGATGAAATAAGAGAATACACATACGCTAAGTGTATAACTGTACATACTACACAAAGTAGGCCATAAAGTTGGATTAGTAGAGTGCTTCTATATGTTTTTAGATTATGACATTATGTTCCTCCACTGTTTGTGTAGTATAAATATATATGGTAATACATAGAAGTATATTAAATTCAAATTAATTTTTAAAACTATAATATCTAGGTTTAGATATATAAATTTGGATGCAAACATAACTGACACACCTTAAGTATAATTAGAAGAACACATAGCATGAAATTGTAGGGTATTTACAATATAGAGATACTTGCCATCAAATAATAGGGGATAATTAGAATGACACTTGGCACAATATTTTTTTTTTTTCAAAAGCACTTGGCACAATATTATAGTGCAATTAGAATCTAATTGGATAATTCATTGAACTTTCTCTCTTCTAATTTTTTTTTAATTATAGCGATAGATTAGTTTTTATCAGCCACTCAATTGCACCAAGTATGAAAAAAACATAAGACTTATATATTGTCTAATTATTATTATTTTTTTAAAAGAAAGTTCAACGTACTTGTAACATAAAAACCTATAGCCTAATTTTATCTGCCAATCAATAATATTGCAAAACCATTGGCATATAAATTCTTACAAGTTTTCTTTTTCTTTTTTTCCATAGACAGTAGTGAGGATGCTAAGAGACACAATGACATAAGACTAAGAGGAAATAAATTTTGTAACCCTTTTTTAATCATTTTGGTTATGGATGTAAATCTAATAACAGGAACTGTTTTGGCAAAAAAAAGGGGGGGGGGGGGGTTGGGGATTTTATATCCTGAACCAATTTTAAATTCAAACAAAGCAAATTTTTAATCATATTAAGATCCTTTAGGGTTCTTAGGGTATCCGCACCATATCCATTCATTATGAAATATAGATATGCACCACATTTAGACAAGCCACTAGACCCTGAGGCTTTCTTTATATAAATTATGTATAGTTAATAGTATATATAGTTAAAATTAAAGGTTTGACTTCCAAATATACATAATTCCTTCTCAAGAATTAAGTTAGTGTAAAGAAATCCATAAAAATGACCAACCAACACACACTTATGGCCCCCTATAAAAAATAAAAAATAAAAGAAGAAGAAGAAGTTAAGAAATATCTAAACTTAAATGGTAATACTTTTTCTCAAAAAAAAAAAAAAAGAAGAAGAAGAAGAAGAAGAAGGTAATGCTTAATTAAAGGCATCAACCACCTCATGATGTGTTTAAACTCAACCATGGATTACCAAAACCTCAAGGTTCCCTGTCCATCCACACTCTCTTTGGAATTAATTTAAAAAAAAAAAATATTTGCATGATCTTGTTAATAATTTTGTTTTCTTAACTACAAAATGCTTAAACTTTGTGATTAGAAAATAAATCCTTTATTTTTTTTTTCCTATTTTTCTATTATTTCAATTATAAGAAAATAAAGTCGCGGCTAACTATATTTACATCTTTGGGTGTTGATATAATTAAAAAGAGAGGAAACAAATTATGCTTTGAAAATCATCTCACTCCCCTCCCCCCTCTCCCCGTTTAGTTTTGGTGAGTCAAACATAATATTGACGATTTGGATATAGTCGAATTGAAAGCTCTATTTTTCATGTTAAATTGTTCTATCTTTGTATTTTATCAAAATATATATCATTTTTTTTTTGGTTTCAAAAGCTGATTTTTCATTTATAACTTTTAATGTTTGGAAATAGGTGCTAGATAGAATGTGATAACATAATTTTATTTATATAGAAAAATTTATGGTATCCTCAAGCTTTTGAGTCAATGTAAATTGCTGCAATTAATTTTTTTTTTTTTTGGAGTAAACAGTAATATCTATTATAACAGACATGAAAATATTAATAGTTGTGGGGTATAGAGATTTCAATAAGGTAATTGCGCCACGTGTTATACCCATGGCTTAGAAGGGCCATTATTATGCCAAGGAGGCCACGCCCTCAGACAGTAAGGTCACGTCAATAGCACGTTATCAAAGGAGGTCGTACTGTAGAAAAAGAGTTTCGGGAAAGGAGCTAGCATTGGCATGACTGAAGGGATGGTGGCTGCGACTACATTTAATGCATCCCACCAAACCTCCTGACTACATTTATGTGGAGAAGAACCTTGAATAGTACTGTCTTAACTGTCGCGACTCACAAGGGGATTGGGAAAGTGATTGCTAGGATAGGCACTCAAGTAGTGACCTAGATAATCAACAAATGGAGGGTCAAGATCATCTAAAGGGAGCTATATAATGTAAAGAACCCCCCAAAGACAGGGGGGTGAGGGAGAGAGAGAAAAACATTGTAGCACTAAGAACTGAATGTATAACCAAATTCAAAAAATATATATACAAAATCAAGTCTCCTTGGACTGTGTCGATGACGATTAACCTTGAGCAAAAATCATTTTATTCTTGTTTTCTTTTCATTTGGGCTCACTATAATTGTTATCTAATTCATTAGAGCCTAGTTTTTCTGCCCACTCTTTACAAATTTATTGTATTGAGCTCTTTGGGCCTAAATCCTTTTCCCTTTAGGCTTAGGCACTAAATCAAGTCTCTACAATAAAGTTTTAAATCAGGTTTATAATACATAATCGATCAATCAAAAAAGATTTTTAAGATTTAAAAGAATTTTGAGCTACGTTATTTTTTTTTTTAACAGTAAATAAATGCAAGTTATTCTAAATACTCTAGAGAAGTAGAGATATTGTATTTATTGAGAACTATTATAAAAGCTATCTTCAAATAATTTTTTTTTTTTAGGGAATAACGTACTCCACTTTATACTTTACCAATCACAATTACATATCATTGTTTTAAGTAACCAAAGTTATAAAAAAAGAAAAAGAAAAAAGAAAAGAAAGAAGATGCATCAAATATTGGTGGAGTATAAATAACAAGAGTGGCATATAGGATTTTTATTGACATGGCCATCACATGACACATCATTAGAAATGTAGTCATGAAATGTGAAAGAGGCTTGAGAGATGGACATCAAAAAAATATCAAGAGAAAGAAGGAAATGATTAACACACTTAACGTCTTATTCCTCCCACTTGTATCAACTCAGCGTATCTTATTGACCTAAATGACATGATAAGAAAGCTAAGAGAAAATTCACAAACACAATATTAGATAATAGTCTTGCAGCTTAACTAGAAGTTCTTAGTTTTTCTAGACGGAAACTTTCTTAATTAGTTCAAATTTTCCCTCCCTCAACTATTAAATTAAAAACAAAATACACCCACCAAGTTAGGTTGGTTGTGATATTGTATAATAGACATTAAATTTTTATTTAGTTTGGTATGAATCTCAAAATATGGGATTAATTCTTGATATATTATATTTACTCATAAAATAGTTTTATAAAAAATGATATCATATGGTTTTAAAAAAATGAGTATAAATTAAAACTTAATCAAAACTAAACTGCATTTTTTAAGAAATAGTTTAGATTTAAATTAAAATAGTTTTACAGTTTGCCAAATACGCAATGTTTTTAGGGGTAATTGTAGTAAACTTACCTGTGATTTGGTCTGAAATTACTTTGTCTACCTAAGATTCATTCCGTTAAGACTCTGTAACCCACCTTTGTTAAAACTAAAGGTAAATATGAATTTTTGCTCACATTTTATGTCTCTCTTCTCTCAAAATATAGAAAAATAAAAAAAAAAAACGAGAGAAAAGAAGATTTAAAAGTTAGATTTTGTAAAATTTAAAAACATGCACCAAAATAATCATCCAGCCAAAATTAAAAACATTCAATTAACCTTGTTAATTCCATGGACTTTAAACAAACGCTGACAGTCTCTAGAGAAAACTAGCAATTAAGGAGACTCTTGTGTCACACATAGATATTCACGGAGTGATGGTTTGACTCGTAGTTCAGATGATACCCCAAGAATCATTTCGCTGTGAGTTTCATCCTAAAAACAAGTTATACGTGTACCAGTGATAGTTCAATACTTCAATTAGATATATATATATATATATATATACACATATATATACACACACACTTCGTCAAGAAAACCTTTCTCAAATATGGATGCATTATACTAGCCAACAATACAATACAATGCAACACATCTATATATAATGCATCCATATTTGAGGAAGGTTTTCTTGTATTGTTGGCTAGTATAATGCAACACATCCAATAAATCTCACAATTTGCTAAACTGGTATGAAATTTGACCCCAAACTACACCAAACCCAAACCCTCTCAAGTAATGACAATCTTAGATCTGCCCTCCTCATGTACAATAACAGGATTTAGGAATTACAAGGTCGAACAACTACGAGAAAGCTGTAAAATTAAAGAAATTGTTGGTGGTGCCATAGAAGCAATTCACCGAACTGCAAAAAGCCAAGCAAATTTCAGATTCTTAATGGGTTAGAAAAAAAAATAAAATAAAATAAAAAACTCTCAAATCCACCATCATCCAACCGATCAACAAACCTTAGCTACCATAGTAATTTCCTACCATAGAAACTCATCCGCTACAACAACCCCTGTGGAAAGGAAAAACTATATAAAAATTTTGTAACCCGTCATATCCAAAACCCACATCGCAGCACCCACATCAGTGCTCCACCAAACTCAGTACCATGACTAGCAAAGCCCAAATGTTCGTGTCTTTGTGGGAGAGAGAGAGAATGAGATATGAAAATTGAAAAGTAAGAGGAGGAACTGATGAGTCTGTGTGGGAGAGAGTAAAAATAAGAGGAACAACAAGAGTGAGATGTGGTTAATAATGAAAGTACTCTGAAACCCATCAACATTACTCAATACTCAAAAAAATTTAATTTATAAAAGAACAATTACATTGAACATATTATGTTTCTTCTTAAATTTTATAAAACCTAATTTTTAGATTTTTTTGTTTTTTGTTTTTTTAGTTTTTCTATGTTTTGAAAGAAGAGAGACATAAAAAAGAAACAAAAATACGTAATTACACATTTTTTTTATAGAGATGAATTACGGAGCCTTAATGGAACAAACCTAAGGTGAGTAAAATGACAATTTTCAAATCATGAGTAGGCAAGGTGATTTTGGGCCAAACCACCGGTAGAATTACTTCAATTACCCCATGTTTTTATTTTCTCATCTTGCATTGATAGCAATTTAAACATAGAAAAAAAAAAAAAAAAAAGCGTGATCCTCTTTTATTTTTTCTAACATTATTTTGGGAAAAATTTAAAAGTATAATCAATTTTACTATAAAAGGTCATAAATTGATCTATCACTAACTAACATGTTGTTGATGTACCGACAACATGATAGATAATTTTTTTTTTTTTTTGTTTAAAAGTTAATAGATTAGCCTTGTTTATAATTCTCTTGACCATAACAACACTATTTTTTCATTTCCTTATCTTGCATCAAATTAAGGGTGACAATATCTAGCATAACCCGCAAACACGACAACAATATGACCCGATTTTTTTTGGTTTAATGTTTAGTATAAATGGGTTAGTGTTAAAAATGGGTTGATGTTCTTAATACAATTATTAAATAGGTCAATTCTATGTTGACCTTCTTAACTCGCAATTAACCCAAACTAATCTGATTAATATAAATAAATGTAATTCTTCTCTAAAATTAATTTGAATTATAAATATAACCAATTAAATAATTAAAAAATTAAATAATCATGTTAATAAATTCTTTGTTAAAACTCTAAAGTTCCTGATCCTTTTATTTAAAAAAAAAATACATATTTTATTACCCCGAATACTCTAGAGAGGTAGAGATACTGTATTTAATATGAACTATTATAAAAGACATAAAGGATGGAAAACATTTACCCTATTCTAAGTGTTTCACTTTATACTTTTCTAATCACAATCACATGTCATTTTTTTTTTTTTTAAAGTAATCAAAGTTTAAAATGAAAATAACAATAATAAAAAAATGCATCGCATATTGGTGGAGTACAAATATTAAGAGTGGCATATAGGATTTTTATTGATACGGTCATCACATGACACATCAGTAAAAATGTAGCCAAGAAATGTGAAAGAAGCTTGAGAGATGGACATCAACTTTGTCAAGAGAAAGAAGGAAATGATTAACATACTTACGTCTTTTTCGTTTTTCCTCCCACTTGTATCAACTCAGGTACTCAACATATCTCATTGACCCAAATGACAAGTTTTTCGTTTTTCCTCCCACTTGTATCAACTCAAGTACTCAACATATCTCATTGACTAAATGACAGGTTAATGATAAGAAAGCTTAGAGAAAATTCACAAACACAATATTAGACAAGAGTCTGGCAGCTCTCAGTATATTCAAACATAAATTTTCATAGTTCAAAACTCCCTTCCTCATTTTCTAAACAAATAAATAAAAATTCTTCACCCTTAACAATTGAATTAAGAAAAAAAACACACACACACACACAATTAGATTGGTTGTGTATATTGTATAATAGACATTAAATTTTTATTCTGTTTGGCATGAATCTTAAAATATAGAACTAATTCTTGATATATTATATTAATTTGCTCATAAAACAGTTTTATAAAAAGTGATATCTTGTGGTTTAAATAAATTGAGTATAAATAAAAACTTAGTAAAAATTAAAATACATTTTTTAAGAAGTAGTTTAGATTTAAATTAAAATAGTAATACAGTTTGCCAAATACATAATGTTTTATTCCCATCTTGCATTAATAGCAATTTAAACACGGAAGAAAGTGTGATCCTCTTTTATTCTTTCTAACATTATTTTGGGAAAAATTTAGAAGTATTATGAAATTTTACTATAAAAGATCATATATTGATATACACTATGTTGTTGATGTACCTACAACATAAACATAATAGATAATTTTTTTTAAGGGTAAATTCTATTAACATATCCTAATATTTGGGTTAATGCTAACTAAGTCCAAGATTTTTCAAAACTAACTAATTTGGTCCCTAAAACAAACTTAATTCCTAAGTATTGTTAGGCCAGTTAGTTTTTTTTTTTTTTTTTTCAATAGGGTTTAGGGACTGAGTTGGCTTTAGAAATCAAATTGGCCAGTTTTAAAAAGTCTTCGACCTAGTTGACATTAGGCCAAGTCTCATAATACGTATGTTAATGAAATTTACCTTTTTAAAATAAAAAAAAAAGTTGTGATTTTTTTTTTTTTTTTGTAATATTCAACACGATTCGTTAATATAGCCTGAACATGACATGATTTTTTTGTGGGTTAGTGTTTAGTATAAAAAATGGGTCAATGCGCCTAATATGATCATTAAATGGGTTAATTTATTCTATGTTTGACCTATTTAATCTGTAAGAGGGAATTACAAATTACCCACTTGTGGTTTAGCCTGAATTTAACTTACCCACTCATGGTTTAAAATTTAACACTTTGCCCACCTATGATTACCACCGTTAGTCTCCTGTTATCTACCTCTGTTAAAAAGAAGAGTAAATATGTATTTTTGCACTTTTTTATGTCTCTCCCCTCCCGAAACATAAAAAACATAAAAATTCAAGAGAAAACAAGATCAAAATGTGCTATTGGTAAAAACAATTATGCAATTTCTTAGAACTTCAACTTGTATTTGAACCTATCATCTCAACCACAAGCAAACAACTAATTATACATCTGAAAGCATGATAAAGCCGTATGAGAAAAGAAAAATAACAACTTAATATAAATCCAAATTTAGATCCAATTTTTATAGAGCAATGAACTATTTAGATACAATTGCTCTAGCGAAAATATGAAAAAAAAAAAAAGAGTCAGTAATAGTTATGGACTCCCCAAGAGTGTATCAATTACAAGAGAGACCCACGAAAAAGAGTCAATGATAGACTCACTCTTTTTTGTTCCTTTCTAGTACACTCTTGGAGTTTTAATTTTTATCCAATTTATACACTCCTGGATCAAAATTAAAATTCCTAATCTAACTCAACAACATTCAAATAAATCAAATCAAATCTCCTACTCCTCGTGTCCCTGCCAAAAAAAATTAAAAAACCAAAAAAGTTCAAAAACTAAAAACCCAAAAAATTTCAAAAAATCCTAGAAAAATTAACAAACCCCAGTCTTGCCATAAAAATAAAATAAATAAAATAAATAAAAAATAAAAAACTAATCTTATTTTGGAGTCCATTGCAATAAAAAAACCCAAATAAAACCAACACAATTTTCAAACCCACTCGTCACTCTCTTCCACCTCAAACCAAAACCTAGAAAAGAAAAAATCAACGACAATCACAATGCCCATTCTTCTTCATATTCCTTTGTCAAACCATCGTCCATACCCACCACCATCTGACCGCAACTTAGCCAACCCAATAATGGATTCGACCACAATCAACATTTACCAAACCAAATCATATCAAAATCCAATCAAAACTCCCAAATCTGAAATAAATCTCAAAACGCCAAAGAAAAAATATACAAAAATTGCTTGCCTTTGATCCGAGTCATTGTTGCGCCTGGAGAAGAGCCTCACCATCAAGACATCTTAACTATTCTCGTGGGTCTCTCTCTTGAGCCGACATGCATGTTCTTTTAGATTGAAAATATGGGCTGGTTTCAAACTCAAACTCTCAAGACCCACAAAACTATGCCTTAGATTATCAGCAGTTTTCAATCTAATGGCTTTTCGATCCAAGAAAGGGTGGCTTGTTGCTTAGGGGTTGCAACAAGCGGAGAGAGAGAGAGAGAGAGAGAGAAATTTGTTTGAGTAGAGCTGTAAATATAAACCATTTTTAATCTTGTTCTAGTGTTTTCATTGAAGCTCTTAAGGCCTTCAAATATTTTTACAAAAATCACTTTTTGATCTTGTTTTTTCTAATTTTGTTATATTTTTGTGTTTGTAACAGTATAAGTGATGGGGTAGGTAATGACAGACTAACAATGGTAATCACAGGTGTGAAAAGTGTTAAGTTTTAAACCACGAGTGGATAAGTTAAATTCGGGCTAAACCACAGGTGGGTAATTTTGTAATTTCCTCAATCTGTAATCAACCTAAAATGATCCGACTAATATAAATAAATGTAATTTTTCTCTAAAATAAATTTGAATTCTAAGCACAATCAAGTAATTCAAGAAATTTTAATAATAATAATAATAATAATAATAATAATAATAATAATAATAATAATATTGATAAATTATTCGTTGAACTCTAAGATTCCTAACCCTTTTATCCAAAACAAAAGAAAAGAAGAGAGAGGCTATTTTAGATTGTGCTGTGTCAACTTGTTTAATCAATGGGTTATGTTAGGGTTAAGAGGGTTTGATAAGATTTTTAAATAGGTCAAGTTAGTATTGAGCCATGTCTTCAAATACCCATATCTTAACCAGACTTAAACACAATCAGCTAACACAAATTACTGCTCCTACATTAAATGTATTAAAAACTTCAAATAACATGTGTTGCATCAGTCTAGATACATTCTAGAAAAGAAAAAACCACTCATTTTTTCCATCTTTTCAATTGAAAGCGATCTTAACATGTATTTTCCCTATATGTAAGTGCACAAAAGTGAACTGAAGTGGACACAAATGGTACAATCAAAAAGACTGTTGTTGCTACTGGACGACGAAATGGATTTTGGAATTTATTAACATTCTCCAAAGAACGTACTGAATTGGACCAAAGTGGATATAATAGGACTGAAGTTGACCGAATAAGAACGAATTGATAGATTAGGACCAAAGTGTATGTAATGGACTGAATAGGAACATATAGGACCAAATAAGACCAAACTAGACCGAATGGGACCAAAGTAGACATAATGGATTGAATAGGATGCATGTAGACCGAATAGAAACAAAGTGGATAGAATGGGCCAAATAGGACCATAGTGGACTGAATCGCCTGAATAGAACTAAAGTGAACCAGAGTGAACAGAATGGACCGAATAGAACTAATGTGGACCGTATAGGACTGAAGTGAATAGAATAGGACCAAGTAGACTAACTGGACTGAAAAGGACCAGAGTTTACTGAATAGAACCAAAGTGGACCAAATAGGACTTTTGAATATTTATCTTTCTTATTGCATTTTCAAGGCTCATATTTCTAATTTCTAATGTCGTTTTTTTGTATTTTTTTTAAACTCAAAACTAAGGAGTTTTGCTCAAATATAATAAAATTTCATACTTTTAAACACAAAAAGTAAGGAAAAAAATGAATTTTTGAGATAGACTTAAAAAGGCAACATGCAAAAAGAATCAATTTAAAACCCAATTAGTGTTTAAATTTTAGGAAGAACAAATTATTTTCAAATAAATTTAGAAAACAAATTATACATTATATTACAGTTAGAAAATAATTATTTGTTCCCATGCATTTTGTGGTTTTGGGACTAGTACAGGGAAAATTAAACCCTAATTCTAATTAGTGCAAAAAACTCTAATTACCTTATTATAAAAATAACCTGACTTCTAAATATTAAAATACTAATAGTCTAATAAATTATAGAAACCTAAAAAATAAAATACAATTGACACGCAAAGATTAATAAGACTAAATTAAAATAAAAATCCCCCGCGCGTCTCCCTCATCAATTTGCCAGACATTGTTAGTCAAATATTAATTAAGAACTTAGATAACATGCTTTTCATATGACTTTGACTTTGATTCAGAGATTTTTTACTTTCCTTATATCTACTTTTAAGCATTTGGCCAAAAATGTCAGACACAGATGTGCTTTTTACTATTGTATTTTGTCCAAAAGTCCATCTACTCTACACGTGGGATTCACTTCTCCACAATTTTCCTTTTCCTACCTTTTATCTATTTTGTTTTTCATATTAATGAGTTGTGACAGAAATAAAAAATTTGTCTTGTGCAATATATTATTTAGTTAGATATATGAATTTATGGCCTTAAAAATATGTTATATGAATTTACATTTTTTAAAAGCTCTTAAATAAAATAAAAAAGTGGGGGTTCTAATTTATAAACAAATTAAATATAATATATATATAGTGATAACTCTAAAGGGTACATTAGGATTAATTGGTATTAAAATATATCATTTTTTTTTGTTAACTGAACTTAAATGACTTTAGTACGAAATGACACTTCCTCCCCCTAAGTTCAAATCTTGGGTCCGTAGCATCTGTCTATAACTATTATCATTGAAAGTAAAAGTTTATGCGCATGTAATTGAAATTGGTAATTGGGCAAAAGCTCATTTTTCACCAAAAAGATTCTCAAAAAGCTCCATTGGGAAAGGGTTGTCTAATGCTAGAAGTGGTTTAGATCCCTTTTGAAAACCATGAGTCCATGATGACACACACATACGCACATAAGTGTGTGTGTGTGTGTGTGTGTATAGTCTCATAACACTTTTCCAACCATAGAAGTAGTGACAAACAGTGAAAAAGTAATCATAGCTATTTAGGGCTTTATAGTGTAGATGTAGGCCATCACACCTAAGCACATAATTCTTTATGTTCTCTCTCTTGTCTCAGTTCTACATCTTTTTTTCTATTCACTTCAAATTATTTAACAAGTAATTGAAAGATGTTTATATGCTTTTCCCATTTTGATGGTGCAAAGAGCACAAAAAATGTGCTTCCCAAATATATGATTACTCATTGTAATAAAACAATTCTAGAGTACTTTTTAAGTGCAAATTGCAGCAACCTCCCTTAAAATTTCAGTAAATGACACTTTCCCCTGAATGTTTTGGGAATAATGAGAAAGTGAATAAAAGTGTTGTGAAGCATATTCCAAAGTGAATAATGAGTTATAAAAGTAAATATATATCATAATTATATAGTCGCATGATTACTAATTCTATAATTCACATGGTTACAGAGCAGAAAGCATGAAATTGAGAATCATGCTTGGAGCCACAATATTCTTGTGAATCAACCACCCAATGGATGTACTATAAATATCAAACATATATCGAATTAAAAAAAAGATCAATGCGCTTGCAACAATAATTAGCATTATTACTCGATGATGTATATAAATATTAAATCCCTTAAGGGTTTGGACAAAAAAAATCTATAGTTTAAGTTCAGCTGTATGACCAGTCACCACCTCTCTCCCCCTAATGGACCCTCACAAATCAATCCACATAGGCCCTTTAAAGTGTCCGAATTTTGATCAACTCTTGGGTCGTACTCATTGACCTCTTGGAGTGCATTAGTTTCTTAGGCCCAAACTGTAATAAGAAGTGTCAGTATTCAATTGTTAGGCTTTTATTTTTGTGGGCATGACATTAAGGCCTTAGGCCCCAATTGACCAGACTTCTCTCATTCTGACCACACCTTTTTACCTCATTTTATAATATTCAAAAACGAAGTTTGGCTATGTTGCTAAATGGTAAAATGTAGTAAGTAGAAACTAAACTAAAGATTTTTTCAATTGAATTAATGTTTCATGCCAAATGTTTGAAGTTGAGAATGTTTCAATTTAATCCTCAAATTTTTTTCTTATAAAAAAAAATCCCCAATTTTTTTTTACAGACAAAAGATGTAAAACTCATACACTTATGGAGTGTATTGAAGTTACTCAAAAGAATTACAATCTCAAATTTAGAAGATCTAGAAAACCCAAAGAAAAACATAGACTGCAAATTGCCAAAAATTTTCATACAGTCATAAAAAGATTTCAAAAATGAGGACATAATTTTAAGCCGAGGATGCACAACCCATCGAGGTTCCTAGAATTCCTCTTTGTCCAAATTTTCCACTTTAAAGCCTAGGGGAACAATGTTCAAATATTTAATCCTCCATTTTATCAATACATGATCTAAATTCGCTATTAATCCTTAATTAGTTCAGAAGCATTTTTACTCGGGGTGAAAAAAAAAAAAAGAAAAAAAGAAGCAGAAGAAAGAGAACAGTTTTAGAGTGAAGCCAAATTTGATATAATACCTTGTCAAATGATCTAGTATATACACATCTTATACTACAGATTTTTTTTTATTTTTTTAAAATCTCTCTCCTTTAACAGTCTATTCAAGTCATTTTCCATATCTGTTGCTAAAGGTAAATGGTCATTTAGGTGAAAGCTTTCTTTGCATGTCCTAATTAGTGCTTAGTATTGGACATTTCTAGGAATGAGAATTTGTTTCCAATCATTTTGAAAGTCTTTATGCATTTTAAGAAAGAATCAGACTGGCATTTTCATTCAAAAGGAAGGAAAATACTGTAAGAATGCTACAGCATAAAGAATCTCCTGAAAGAGTTCCAATGACTTCTCATATTGTTGTTGTATACCCCAATTAAAAAACATGAAAGATTGAGAAATTTTTGTGCACATCTTTCAAAATGGCTTTTTTAGCTTATCACGGGTATAATCTTAGCCAAAAGCTGATTCATTCTGTTGGTGAAATGATGCTGTTAGGTCTTCAGCACCAAGAAATTGTTTTTTTAGTGGACTTTGGTGACTGAAACACTGGTTTAAGAGACTTCATTTATGTAAATGATTTTTGGTCATGTTATGTGATTAACAGGGGCAAGGATGTGAGTGCTGGGAACAAAAATCAAGGTTTCACTCATGTCTTAGAATCCACTTTTGAGAGTATGGAGGGTGTTGCAGAGTATATTGCTCATCCTGCTCATGTTGAATACGCAAAGGCGCTCCTGCCTCATGTGGAGAAGTACATGGTGATTGACTACAAACCCACTACTTTTAATTTTGGATTGGAAGGCTGATAGCAGTCATCTAAAATCCTACTTCACAATATCTCAATAAAAATGAAAAACTGATGGTGATGATTTTATTTGAATTTATCTGAGTATCTTTCAATGAATTTTATTCGTATCTATGTGTGTAACTGTTACTCATTTTGAGGTTAATGTAATTGTTTATTATAATTGCATCTCTGCTGAATATTTGCTTCTCTTTAGCTCTTACATTTTTTTTTTCATAATATGAAGCTATTGGGTTGTTTGATAATTAGGATAGTGTAATGCAGAATGTCATAAATACCACTGGATGGTCAAGAATCCTTTTCAAATGTGTTTTTATCACACTTGTTTCCTTTTTTTCTTGGCTAGAAATCTGAAGTTGTCAATAAGATGGCATAGCTGCAAATGTTGAACTGGAAGCAACTCATAAAAAAAAAAATGTTTGTGAAGAGGGATGCTGAAGAAATTAGACCTTTTTATAAGCTAAATGGTACTTATCCATCACTTTAGATCTTAAATTTCTAACATCACATTGGTTCTTGAGTGCAAATAATTAGTGTTTTTTAAATAAAAAAATTAAAAAGAGGAAAATGCAACAGAATGCTTTCAAAATCATCAATGACAACCCATTTCATTGTATGCTTCCTATGTTGGAATTGTTAGAATGCAGCATATCTTTTTTTTCCTTGTCACTTAAATCACAAATGGTAAACTTGGCTTAGAAAAAAAATAAAAGAATAGAGATCAAAAATGGATTCATATTCAATTCTGCACTTAAGATGAATGAAGGAATGTAATTTGAGAAAATTGTATTAGAAAGGTATGATTATTTAAAACTTGGTAAATTATATAAGCTCCACCACCACAAACCTTTTTTTTTTGTGTGTGGCAGACTTCTTAGTCCCCTAAGTTACCATTATTACTTTTCCTTATTTTCTTCATATAATCATGCAAAGAAAAAGCAATCTTAAATCATCAAGAATTTACTTAATAGAGTTTTTGTAATTTAGAATTCATTCTCCAAAAACAAAAGCAAGATCACAAGGCTTTTGTGTTTTATAGCCATATTCAAATAACCAAACCAAAAGAGAAAGCATGAAAGTTATAGCCATTAAGTTCTGAAGAAGGAAGCTATATGTTTTATTCCTCCAACTTGCATCAAAAGCATACTAAACACTATGCGAATGTCGGGCCTTAGGGGCCCTCTGCATAGAAAGAAAATCATTAAGACCTTAAGAGTTGTACTGCACAATTAAAACTTAAGTTGTGGCACTTGTTTTGGCATCATAATTCATTAGTTTATATATCAAAGTAATTACCAGTGATAACTTACTACTGAGTACTGAAACTTTGAGTTCTACCTCCGGGTACAAATCCTCAAGGGTGCTTGTCCCCTCACTGTAGCAAAAAAAGTTGTAGATATCAAACTTGTGGTCTTTAACTACTCGTCTATCTTTTCTTTTCTTTTTTTAATTTTTTAAAAATTTATTAGGCATGCCACTCTCATATAGTAGACTGTCAAAAAGTTGAAGTGGTCTCTAGTCTCTAGATGAGATCAGAGGAATTTTTGTGATCCTTATTATACAAACAAGCTACATGCTGGTTTAATTTACATTTATAAGCCTTGGTGCATGTATACACACAAACACACACACAGATATATATATATATATATATCTCAATGTATGCAATAATATTAATGTATTATGCTTTTAAACCTTCTCAAAACTAATTGTAACTTACAAAATACATTTAATATAAATAGCTTGAGCGGAGACATTATTTTGTTATATATAGTTCATACTCACTCGAGAAAAAAAAAATCATATTCCATCATTGTATTCATATTCGTATTCTAATATAGTATTTAAGGCCAAGTTGAAGGGTCAAGTAGTGCTCCTGTGCTTAGATCAGCAGCATATATAGATCATTTTGTAATCTTTAGAACCCTCTTAGTCAGTAGCGGAGTCAAGATTTTAATTTAGGGAGGGCAAGATGAAAATAAAAAGTTGAAGACAAAATCAATTTCAATTTTTTTTAATTAGTATAATTAACAAAATACTTAACTAATTAAACAAAAAATTTGATTAACATATAAAATATAATGTTAGTGATAAGTTTTTTTTCCCCTCGTGCATAACGTTAGATTTAGTATAAATGTTGTTGTACTTACTACTTAAGATGCTTCATAGGTGACCATAAGTATATTTTTCAAATAAGTAAAAGATTAAGAAAAAAAAAATCAATATATAGTCATTATTATACGAAGTTAAAGGAGTTTCTTATTAATCGCTGACCAAGAAAAGTATATTATAAGTAGAGCCAAGAGTGACAGCCCCGTAGCACAATTACGTGTAGAGTTGAAGACTCTTTCTCTCCTCCTTCTTTTCCTCTCCTTCTATGTCTTTTTTCCTCTTTTCTTGCACCCCACATTTCTGCTATCTCTTTGCTTATTTATAGCCGCAGCTGACCGACTTAGTGGATGGGGAGGTCCAATGTCGTCCTCTCTAAGTGGTGAGCCATTATGAGTGAAAAACGGGAGGATGGTGGCATTGGAACTTGATTCCATTGTCACGTTGTTTCTCGGCAGGGAAGCTTCCGAGGTGTGCCGAAGTGAACGGCATGATAACACGGGCTTGTGATTGGCGAAGCCCGCGGGACCTCGGGCATCAGACGCTGCCGACATGTGGATTGTTCTGCCGATCACACCTAGGGTGAACTCGCCTTCAGCTTTCGGGGTGCTTGATACAAGCTAGGTCGGCTTTAGGTGAGTCCCTTTACACTGATAGATGGTCGTTCTTATGGGCCTAGGACCAAACTGACCTGGGGCATGGCCCGTCAGCGTAGTTATTCTCGTGGACTTGGAGATGGTGGGCCTAGGGGTTTGATGCCCGTACAATAGCCCCCCCTTGATTCATGAACGGCTCTCGGTGATGAATCAAGGTCCCCGAGGTACGGAGTTGGTGAAAACCCGGCTACTCTTTGTGTGCGGGGGTTAGTGGCTGCTGTGGACTGGCAAGGGTCAGCTCTGCGGCAGACGGTCATTTCCGTAATAATGAGTCTCTAGTTAGCGAACCGTCAGAAGGTAAAAAGGCTGACGGTTCGTAATTCGTGAGCGCGTGTAGGTGGTTTTCCCAAGAAAAAGCCTGGCGGGCAGGGATTGGGGTGTTCTCTTTTCCCGCCTTTCCTCTCATTTAATGCCCCTGGGCCTATATAATCCTCCTTTCAAGCTTTCATTTCACTTTTTGCGCATCCATTCCACAATTTCTCTGCCGAGCATTCTTTGTGTGAAAAAAAACTTCTCCAGTTCCTCGCTTCTTTAGAGTTCCAAGTAAGTGCGTTTACTTCTTTTCCTTTCTTTTTCTGCTCCCTACCTTATTTTATACCTTTAGAAATGGGTTTCTCCCACCTTCTGGCCCCTGGGACGGCCTTGGCCAATTTTAGAAGGACCTTCGGCGTCCCTAGTGACGTTGATATTGCGTTCTGGAAGGAGGGCGATATTGCCCTTGAGCGGGCAATCAGTCGGAACGTCGTCTTCGTTCCGCTGATGGCCATATTGGAGGGGGGTGTTAGGTTCCCTTTAGACCCCCTTATTGTGAGTACTTTAGGGTTCTACGGCTTGTGCCCCGACTAGCTTTCTCCCAACTTTTATAGGGTCGTTAGTTGCGTCAGCCGTCTAAATCAGTTGTACGGGCTACACCTAAACCATCACGATATCAACTTTATGTACAAACTGTGCGGGAGTTTTTCCAAGGGCTATTACCTAAAGACTAGGGATGCCCGAGTCCGGCTGATATCCTGCTTGCCGGACTCGAATAGAAATTCTGCTGGGGAGTTTGTCAGGGTGAGCGGCAACTGGCTAGCCGAGGGGCTGCACTGCCCGCACACTCCTCGTGACGTTGGTCGGTACTGTGACCCTTCATTTGTTTTCAAATTTGTGTTTTCATGGCTTGTTTAACTAACAGTTGTTTCTTTGGACTTCTGGCAGAGACGAAACGTTTTTCCCCGGACATCAGGGTCGTCCACGAGAGAGACCTCAACTTCATACTCAGGTCAGAGATTTTCGTGCACCGTGACGGGCAACTCCGAGCGTCTCACCTGATCCTCGGGGTGAACCCCGTGTATACCACGTGGCAATCCATCGGCCCGACGATCTTGGTCGATAGTCCTCTCATATCGTACATCGACGTGCGACACGGTCAGTTCCTCCCCCCCTCGCTCACGGTGGGTGAAGCTAGGGACATAGGTCCCCGTTACACAACTGCGGACGACATCCCACCGGTTAGGGACGAATCTGCCGAGAAGGTGTCTCAAAGCTGAAAGAGGCACGAGGCCATAGATCAGCCGCGGACCGATACCCTGGTGACCGAGGAACGAGCCCCCGATCCGATCTCTGCCGCACCCGTTCAGAAAACAAAAATGGTGAAGAAGAGGTCGATGACCTTGTCTCGGTTCATCCCTAACGCCGGTCAGGCTAACCCATCTCCTTCTCCAACGAGGAGCCTGGTCCGTCAGTCCGCTGGTGAAGTCCGGAAAAGAAAAAGGCCCGTCGAGCAGGAGGTAGATTATCCTGACAACTTGCCTCCGAGGTCTCCACCCCGCCCTAAGGGAGGGGTGACAATCCGGGAGCCGGGAACTGTTACTCCCGCACAGGCACAGGCCATGGAGGCGCCTTCTCCTCCAGCAGAGGGCGGCTGGAGGCATACTTTCAGCCTCGGTGGAGGGCCACTGCCCGAGACGGCCTGCCTGTGGAGATGGGATAAGGGCGACGGGGGGCGTGTGGCTCAGAGCTTAGCCCAGGGCCTTCTCCTGCCCGAGGATGTGCATGTATATTCCGAGGCAGACGACGAGTCAATCTCTCGGCGGCTACAGTGGCACACCGTTGCGGTAAGGTTGGCTCTTTCCATATGTTTCATTATGGGACTCCACCAAGATTTTTTAATATTTTGCTTCTACTGTAACTGTAGGCGGCACAGCTCTCTTCCCTCGTGGGCGAGAGGCTGAGAGAAGGGGCTGAGGCAACTGACCGGGCGCTGAGGCTCAGGAATGCTGCGGAGATACTTGCCGAGGAGCGGCTGGATGCTGCTAACGCCGCGGAACGGAAAGCGGTTGACGCCGAGAAAGCCAGGCTGTCTGCGGAGACCAGGTTGGGGGAGCTAACCTCCAAGTTGGAGGAGACGGAGCTGGAATTAGCGAAGGCGAATAGCCTAAACTTGGCACAGGCCGACTAGCTTACATCCCTCAAGGACGCTCTCGAGGCTTGTGAGGATAAGTGGTACAATGAGGGATTTACCGAGGCAGAGAACTCGGTGGAACCTATCGTTCAGCAAGCCCGGCAGCACGGTTTTGGTGAGGTGTGGACGGCTGCGCTCCATGCTGCGGGGGTGTCGGAGGACTCTCCTTTGTGGGACCCTAAGCGGATCCCGTATCCTGCCCCACCCGAGCCTGTCCATAGTCAGATCTGCGCCGAGGATGAAGACACGCCGAGCTTGAGGGATCTCGTCCAAGCCATCGACACCCATGTGGAGATGGGGGACCAGGAGGCCACGAGCAGCGCCCCTGCCGGAGATGCTGGTGCGCAGGACGAAACTCCCCTCCCTTCCCAGCCCGCTGAAGAGGATCCCGGACAGGCACAGACCTTCCCTTCCAACCCAGCCGTGTGAGACCGTGATGATCGAATAAAATTTTTGTGAAAGCTTTGTTTTGTTTTTGTTGTGTTTATTTTTGGTAAAAGCCTATGTCGCCAGGCTGTGGTGGCAAGACATTCAAAACATCATTTTAATTATTTTAAGTTGTGATGCTTGGTTTATCACTTTCGTTACAATGATTTGAAAGCAAGTATTTCGCTTTTCCCCCTCGTTTGTTTTAATTATGTTTAAATATGATTAGTATTCGCTATTATGTGATTGTGATTGGTTTTGAGTGAAAGTTCGTGCCCTGCGCGGGTTTAAATGAGTAAGGACGACTAATCCCTTAGCGTGGGGGTGAGGACTTAGGCGGGAACCTCAATTCGGGTGGGATGCAGGGGTAGGAGGTCGGTGCCTTGGTTTTTGTCCGTGATAGTGGTAAGTTTTCTACCAGTCCGGTGATGGGAGAGAACTGGGGTTTCGTTTTGACATACGTTGTTAGGCTTCCGGCTTTAGGATAATGTGGTTAAAGCTTTCATCTGCCCGGTGATAAGTCCGAACCGGGGTTAGGTTTCCGTCTTTAGAGATTCAATGTTTCCACCTGCTCGGTGATAGGTTCGAACCGAGGTTCGGTTTCTGTCCTTAGAGATTCAAGGGTTCCACCTGCTCGGTGATAGGTTCGAACCGAGGTTAGGTTTCTGTCCTTAGAGTGTTTTTCAAGGTTTCCACTTGCTCGGTGATAGGTTCGAACCGAGGTTAAGTTTCTGTCCTTAGAGTGTTTTTCAAGGTTTCCACCTGCTCGGTGATAGGTTCGAACCGAGGTTAGGTTTCTGTCCTTAGAGATTCAAGGGTTCCACCTGCTCGATGATAGGTTCGAACCGAGGTCGGGTTTCTGTCCTTAAAGTGTTTTTCAAGGTTTCCACCTGCTCGGTGATAGGTTCGAACCGAGGTTAGGTTTCTGTCCTTAGAGTGTTTTTCAAGGTTTCCACCTGCTCGGTGATAGGTTCGAACCGAGGTTAGGTTTCTGTCCTCAGAGTGTTTTTCAAGGTTTCCACCTGCTCGGTGATAGGTTCGAACCGAGGTTAGGCTTCTGTCCTTTAGAAAAATCGTAACTCGTTTTCCCTTCACCGCATTATTGCTGGTTAATGAAAAACGGATAGAAAAGGAGACAGCATTCATGCACGAACAGGCCTGGTATTATCATAGGTTGATTACATGGTCTGCTCACGGTGAGTTAGTGGTAAAACTTCTTAAGATTACATACATTCCACGGATGGGGTAGTGGTCTCTCGCCCAGGTCTTCCAAATAGTAGGCTCCAGCACCTACGATGGCTGTTACTCGGTACGGTCCTTCCCATGCCGGGGCCAATTTCCCCGAATTTCTGTCCCGAGCACTCCCTACGGCTTTTCGCAAGACCAAATCGCCTGCTGCGAATTCCCTTCTCCTCACGTTCTGGTCGTGCCTCCGAGCGAGACTTTGCTGGTACTGCGCCAGCCGAATTGCTGCATATTCCCGGCGTTCTTCCAGTAGATCAAGCTGCCTTAGCATTAACTCGTTATTCTCGGCGGTAGTGAATTCAGATACTCGGCTGCTGCACAGGTTTATCTCGGCAGGAATGACGGCTTCTGCCCCGTAGGCCAGCGAAAAAGGGGTTTCCCCCGTAGATCTCCTCGGGGTTGTCCGGTAAGCCCATAGGACGCTGGGTAATTCTTCCGCCCACCTGCCTTTGGCTCCGTCCAATATTCTTTTCAATCCGTTGACGATGGCCTTGTTTGTGGCCTCGGCTTGGCCATTGCTTTGTGGGTATGCCGGGGTAGAGTACCGGTTCCGGACGCCGAGATTTCTGCAGAACTCACGGAAGGCCCTGCTGTCAGACTGCAGTCCGTTGTCAGAAATGAACGCCTCCGGTGCACCGAACCTAGTTATGATGTTCTTCCATACGAATTTTTTGACGTCTACGTCCCGGATATTAGCAAGCGCCTCTGCCTCCGCCCATTTAGTGAAATAATCTACTGCGACAAGAACGAATCTCCTGTTTCCTGTTGATCGGGGAAAGGGGCCGATGATGTCCAATCCCCACTGGGCGAATGGCCATGGGCTACTGACGGGGTTCAGGTTCCCTGCGGGTTGATGGATCATCGACGCATGTCTTTGGCATTGTTCACACCTTCGAGCATATTCGAGCGCATCTCTTTGCATCCGCGGCCACCAGAATCCCTGGGTCATTGCCCGATGCGCCAAAGATCGTCCACCGACGTGACTGCCACAGAGGCCTTTGTGAAGCTCGGCAAGTAGGCCTTTGGTCAGGCTGGGGTGGAGGCAATCCGAAGGACCTCCGGTGAAGTTTCCGACTTGGCGATAGCCAATACCGCGGGGCATTACGCCTGACTTTTGCTACCTCTTTTACGTCCTCCGGGACTTTATTCTCGGCTAAAAACTCGATTATGGGATCCATCCAACATCTTTCCGCAGGACGCGCTTGTAATACTTCCACCTTCTTCCCGATGCTCGGTTCTTTAACCAGTTCGATCCTGACGAGCCGTGGGAGATCGCTGTCTATCGATGATGCCAAAGTGGCCAAGGAGTCGGCGTGGCGGTTCTGTCCTCTCGGGATTTGTTCCACCGTCGCTTTAGAGAACTGGCGTAAGGCCTGCTTTACGATCCGTAAGTACTCGGCCATCCGTGGATCTTTGGCAATGAAAACCCCTTGCACCTGGTTAACTACGAGCCGGGAATCCGAGAATACCTCCACCTTCGTAGCCCCCAAGTCCGTGGCGACTCTTATTCCGGCCAACAATGCTTCGTATTCGGCCTCGTTATTGGAGGCCTTAAAACCTAGTCTGAATGACTGTTCCAACTTCGTACCCTCGGGGGTTATCACTACTATCCCAGCCCCCGCTCCGGCAGTATTGGAAGCACCGTCTACGAATATCTTCCAAGGCTCGGTTTCCACTGTACAGACGATATTCGGGCATCTCGGTGTGAACTCGGCAATAAAATCGGCGAGTACTTGCCCTTTTACTGAGTTCCTCGGCCGGTATTTGATGTCAAAAGAGCCCAAGCGGGTCCCCCATTTCGCGATCCTCCCGGTGAAGTCCGACCTTCTCAAAAGTGACTGAAGTGGATACTCTGTCAGAATGTAAACGGTATGGGCTTGAAAGTAGTAGGGTAGCTTCCGGGTAGAATGTACTAGGGCCAATACCAGTTTTTCAAGCGGCAAATATCTTTTCTCGGCATCCACTAATGTCTTGCTTATGTAGTAGACTGGTAATTGCACGCCGCTATCCCTGAGAAGCACGGCGCTGGCGGCATGTTCTGACACCGAGAGGTACATGTAGAGGTCCTCGTCCGGCTCTGGCGCCGTTAGCGTTGGTGCACGTCCGAGGTATTCTTTTAAATCATGAAAGGCTGCGTCGCATTCCCTGTCCCACTGGAACCCCTTCCATTTCTTCAAAAGCTGATAAAAAGGGCGGCATCGGTCAGCAAACTTGGATATAAACCGATTCAGGGCCGCTAACATGCCGGTTAATTTTTGGACTTCTTTAGGGTTGCTCGGCGGCACGAGCTGAAGCACGGCATCTACTTGCTCGGGATTGACTTCAATACCTCTATTCGTGACTAAGTACCCTAGGAACTTTTCGGATCCCACGCCGAACGTACACTTGTCAGCGTTGAGACGGAGTCGGTGCTACTTAAGTATTCGAAATATCTCTTGCAGGTCGCCGATATGCTGCCCCTCCTGCTTGCTTTTTATCACCATGTCATCGATGTATACTTCTGCCGTCCGCTCGATCTTATCCCTGAACATCCTTGTCATCATCCGTTGGTATGTGGCCCCCGCATTCTTTAGTCCGAACGGCATCACTGTGTAATGGTAATTGGCGTCAGGTGTGATAAACGCCGTTTTCTCCTGATCCTCGGCAGCCAGCGCGATCTGGTGATAACCCTGGAAGGCGTCTAGAAAGCTTAGTCGGGGATGCCCACACGTGGCGTCCACCAGTTGGTCAATCCTCGACATGGGAAAAGGATCCTTGGGACATGCTCGGTTCAAGTCAGTGAAATCCACGCAGACCCTCCATTTGCCGCTCTTCTTTCGTACCACCACGGTGTTGGCCAGCCAATCGGGAAAGAAAATCTCCCGTATGGCCCCTGCCTCCGTCAATTTAGCCACCTCCAGCCTTACTGCCTCGGCATGCTCCTTTGCCGACCTCCTCAGCTTCTGCCTTCTCGGGGTGTGTGTTGGATCCACATTAAGCCTGTGGAATATAAACTCGGGATCGACCCCCGGTACTTCATATGGACTCCATGCGAACACGTCCACATTTTGTATGAGAAAAAGTAACAGTTCGGTCTTTTCTTCGTCCTTGAGGCCCGCCCCTAATTGAAAATGCTTGTCGCTGTCCGGTAAAAGCATCACTTTTAACACGTCCTCGGCACACCCAACTCCCGCACCCATTTTGCGTTGCTGTAATTGCTACAAAGAAGTATCCTCGGCAAACTTTGTTTGAGCGGCCACCTGGTTCGCGGTAGCCACTAGGCATTGCCTCGCTGCTAGTTGGCACCCTCTTATTTCCGCGACGCCGTCCTCCGTGCGGAATTTGACCTTGACATGTAGTGTGGACGGGACGGCCCCCATCTCGTGAATCCATGGTCTTCCAAGGATTGCCGTGTATGGCGAGTAAGAAGCGATCACTATGAAAGTTACAGTTACCTCCTTTCCCCCCATGCTGACGGGGAGCGAAATTTTCCCTTCCGGGATGACCATATGGCCGTCGAACCCCATGAGTGGCGCGTCGTACCTGGACAAATCCTCCTTCCTCAGCCCGAGCCCCCTGTACAAGTCTGGGTACATCACGTCCGCCCCACTTCCTTGATCTATCATCATTCTTTTCACCAAAAACCCTCTTATGCGGGCTGTGACTACCAAGGCGTCGCCGTGTGGTTGAATGGTGCCCTTCATGTCCCCGTCATCGAAGGCGATGGGCGGGGTGGCGCATCTTCGTTTCTTTTCCGGATGGCAATCGCCCAGACTTTCTCCTGCCGAGGTAACGGTCAGGATGTCCCTGGTAGAAATCCCCCTTGGGACGGCGTGGATGACCTCAATTACCCTCACGGGAGGTATGGGCGGGTTTCCGCGGTTATGATCTCCGTGCCCGGGCCCTTGGTTCCTTGCTGCCACGAACTCCTTTAGGTGCCCGGAGTTAACCAGCTGCTCCAGGTGGTCCTTGAGCACCCGGCATTGCTCTGTCGTGTGCCCCTTGTCTTTGTGGTATGTGCAAAATAGGTTCTGGTTTCTCCTTGACGGGTCGCCGGGCATTCTGTTCGGCCACCTAAAGTAAGGCTCATTTTTTATTCTTTCAATAATCCTATGGACTGGCTCTTTGAATGTTACGTTGACGCTTCCTATTGCCGGCCCGAGCTCTTGAGCTCTGAAGTCCCTCTTGGGGCGGGGATGGAAACCGCCACTTCGAGGGTAATTTACAATCGGAGCCTTCCCTTTGCTCTGCAGCCGGTCGTCTTCCAGGCGCTTGAATTCTTCGATGCGTCTCATCAGTTGCCTCATATCCTCGGGGGGTTTCCTCGTCAGGGATTCCCTTAGCCCGGATTCTTCGGGCAATCCCATGCGGAAGGTGCTTGCTGCGATCTTCTCGTTACCTCCGTCGATTTCGTTGTACAGCTCCCAATACCAGCCAGCGTAGCTGCGAAGGGTCTCTCCGGCCCCCATCTTCATTGACAGCAAGGCGTCCACAGGTTGGGGCACTCGGCTGCACGTCATGAACCGTATACCGAACTCCTGAATCAGTTTTGAAAAGTTGTGGACCGATCCCTTTTTTAGCCCGTTGAACCATCTCAGGGCCGTCAGACCGAGGCTTGATGGAAAGACTTTGCACATTAACGCGTCATTATGGGCGTGTAGGGACATCATTTGGATGTAATGGCTCACGTGCTCCACCGGGTCAGTCTTTCCCGTGTAGGAGTTGAACGGTGGCCTCGTGAATCTGCTCGGCATTTGGGCGTTCTCGATTTCCCTTGAAAACGGAGATCGGGCAGCCTGGCGCAGCGCTTTGCTCATGGCGTCCATGGCTGCGTTTCGCGGTCGCCCTTCGTCTGGGGAGGCCGGGTCCTGGTTCGCGTATTCTCGTGAGCGCTCGCGATGCCGATAATGTTCGGACTGGTGTGATCCTTCTGCGCGGCGGTGCTCAGGGCTGGGGGACCTTCCCCTGTGCCGTCTATGTTCCTCCCGTCGACCTCTGATTCTGGCCTCTAACTCCAAGTCCCTCACCAATCCACGTAACCGCTCGAGCTCCCGATCATTTTCCCTGGAATCCTCGTCCCCTCTTTCGCGGCGGCTACGCCCCGACGCGTGAGTTGGTGTATGGAACGATCCTTCTCTTAGCCCGGACTCTCCTTCCTCGTCATGCTGCCGGTCCTCGTGTCCCTTTTGTCTCCGCTCTCGCCATGTTGACCCCCTTGACGACCCGCCAGAAGCACTCTCGGCGTAGCTTCCTCGTCTGCTTCCTGACATTCTTCCGGGGTACCTCGCAAAAGAACCACCGCTGCGCAGGAGATTCCCACAGACGGCGCCAATTGTGCGCACCCAATATTTGCGTGTGGGCCTTAGGTATATTGGGCTCACAATCTATTTGTATGGTGGGCTTTCAGCGTTTCCTGCAATGGGGTGACTCCTTGCTGGATTACCACAGTGTTTCTGTCTTTTTCTTCCTCCTCCTTCTTTTCCTCTCCTTCTATGTCTTTTTTCCTCTTTTCTTGCACCCCACATTTCTGCTATCTCTTTGCTTATTTATAGCCGCAGCTGACCGACTTAGTGGATGGGGAGGTCCAATGTCGTCCTCTCTAAGTGGTGAGCCATTATGAGCGAAAAACGGGAGGATGGTGGCATTGGAACTTGATTCCATTGTCACGTTGTTTCTCGGCAGGGAAGCTTCCGAGGTGTGCCGAAGTGAACGGCATGATAACACGGGCTTGTGATCGGCGAAGCCCGCGGGACCTCGGGCATCAGACGCTGCCGACATGTGGATTGTTCTGCCGATCACACCTAGGGTGAACTCGCCTTCGGCTTTCGGGGTGCTTGATACAAGCTAGGTCGGCTTTAGGTGAGTCCCTTTACACTGATAGATGGTCGTTCTTATGGGCCTAGGACCAAACTGACCTGGGGCATGGCCCATCAGCGTAGTTATTCTCGTGGACTTGGAGATGGTGGGCCTAGGGGTTTGATGCCCGCACACTTAATTCTGTTATTGTAATTCTGTTATTGTTACTAATTTCCCACGTGTTAGTCATGTGATTTAGAGTTAGTTAGTTATTGGAAGATTAGTTTGTTAAGGTCTGTTACTGTATATAAACTAATCAAGTTTATCAATAATATTCATTCAGAGCATTATTCATTTTGGCTTTACTCTCTCTTTCGTATTCTCTCTCTCTCTCTTCTCTGAAACTTTATATGGTATCAGAGCGAGTTGGCTCGGTGCATTCCATCGATTCCTAACTCATCCTCCATTGTTGAGTTCTCTTGAAGCTTTCTTCATCCTGTTTCTTCCGTTGATTCAACTTCCTTGCTCACGATTTGATTTCGACACTAAGTTTCTCTGTGAAACCTAATCCCTCTGTGAAATCTAATTCAAGCTTCTCCAATGGCTTCCGCGGCTATCAACATAGATTCAGCATCATCTACTTCTCAATCCTCTGTGCCTGCTTGGGAAAAACCATCCAGTCCTTATTTTTTGCATAGTAGTGAGAATCCTGGCTTGGTGTTGGTGAATCAGCCCCTCACTGAAGAAAACTATGCTACTTGGAGCCGATCCATCATTTAAGCCCTTGATTCCAAGAACAAAACGGATTTTGTTGATGGTACCATCAAGGCTCCAGCAAGTATTTCAGATCCAATCTTCCCTGCTTGGAAGAAAGGTAACAGAATGGTTCTCTCATGGTTGATCAATTCAATGTCCAAGGATTTAATCTCTAGTGTAATCTACTTGAACACTGCACAAGAGGTTTGGACAGATCTCAAGAATCGGTTCTCTCAGAGCAATGGCCCTAGGGTTTTTGAATTTCGAAGAATGGTGAGTACTCTCTCTCAAGACAATCTCTCTGTGAGTAGTTATTACACAAGATTCAACGTAATCTGGGATGAATTGGTCAATTACAAGCCAATTCCTTCATGTTCTTGTGGTATTTGTACTTGTGGTTCCATGACTGCTCGGGTTGAGTATCAAGAAGAGGAATGTACTATGAATTTTCTGATGGGACTAAATGAGTCTTTTGCAACTGTTAGGGGGCAGATCCTACTGATGAAACCCTTGCCTTCACTAAACCAAGTTTTCTCCTTCATCACTTAAGAAGAGAAGCAGAGAAGAGTTGGCTCTATTGCTATTGCAGTTGAATCTGTTGCCCTTTTCTCTAGAGGTTCTAATATTTCGTATAACAAAGGCTCCTATGCCAACAAGTCTAATGGTAAGAAGGAAAGACCAATTTGTTCACACTGTGGAATCCTTGGGCATGTGGTGGACAAGTGCTACTAGATTCACGGTTACCCTCCTGGTTATAAGAACAAAGGAAAAGGACATTCAGCCAATCAAGCCTCACTGGGTTTGAATATGGACAATGCAGACTGTATGGAGGATTTGACCACAGTTGCTCTTACTTCATCTCAATGTTAGCAACTCATGTCTATGTTGCAAGCACACACATTGGGATCACAGGGCATTCAAGATTCTTCTCTTGGAACACACCAAGTTGCCACACTCATCAGTCATGCTGCTCCTGTCACCAAATCTCTCCCATCTGGTGTTTTTCACACTGCAGGTACTATACCTACAGCTAAATTTGATAATTTGGTTGAATCTAAATGCCTAGAATCTATTAATTCCATGCCTCTTTGCTTGCATTCATCCACAAATTTAGATTACTTAATTTTTTCTTCTAAGCCTGTCATTCCATCTGCCATGTTACCTAATGAATGGATCATTGATAGTGGTGCTACTGACCACATGGTTCATTCCATTTCATACCTTACCAAAATCACTTCTGTCACTCACATCTCTGTCAAACTTCCTAATAGTGAATCTGCCTTAGTTACTCGTGTTGGTCAAGTACAATTATCATGTGATTTAATTCTTGACAATGTGTTGTGTGTTCCTTCCTTTTCATTCAATCTTATCTCTATTGGGAAGTTAACACATTATCTCAAGTGTTGCTGCATCTTTCTGTCTCAATTCTGTTTTATACAGGACTTACTGTAGTGGAAGACGATTGGTTTGGGTAGAAAGCATGATGGTCTGTATATTCTACAGCAAACCAATTTTGCAAAGCTTTCTATTCCAATCCAATTTTCCAATTTCATGCCCACTGCTCTCTCACATCTTGGTGTTTAATCTCCATCCTCTGTTGCAACTGTTTGTAGTCCTGTTTCATGTAATAAATCTTTTGTTTCCAAGTCTGTCTTGTGGCATAATAGAATGGGTCATCCCTCTTCATCTAGGTTGCATCTGCTTAGTTCAATAATTCCTGATGTAACTTTCTGTGACAAAGAGTTTCCTGTTTGTACTGTTTGTCCTTTAGCCAAACAAAAACGGCTTCCTTTTCCTAATGAGAATAACATTTGTTCTTCCATCTTTGATCTTGTTCATTGTGATATCTGGGGACCCTTTTCTGTTCCTTCCATTAATGGTTTTAGATATTTCTTAACAATTGTTGATGACTGTAGTAGATGTACTTGGGTATATTTGATGAAATTCAAATCTGATGCTAGGAACATTATTTAGTCTTTCTTTTCTTTTGTTGAGACTCAATTTCATATCACCATAAGATCTTAAGATCAGATAATGGACCAGAATTTCATATGCCTCAATTTTTCTTTTCCAAGGGAACCTTACATCAACTAAGTTGTGTAGAGACACCTCAACAAAACTCAGTTGTTGAAAGGAAACACCAGCATGTCTTGAGTGTTGCTAGAGCCCTTAGATTTCAAGTCAATTTACCTCTGAAATTTTGGGGTGACTGCATTCTTACAGCAGTCTATCTTGTCAATAGGTTACCTAGCCCTTTGTTGAATAACAAAACTCCCTATGAGATTCTTTTAGGTACTGTTCCTTCCTATTCACACCTTAAGTTTTGGGTTGTCTTTGTTTTGCATCTACTCTCTCTAGAAATAGATCAAAATTTGATCCTAGAGCCTCTCCTTGTGTTTTTCTTGGCTATCCATATGGGGTCAAGGGATATAAATTGTAGACAATCATGGCTACAAAATCAAATATCTTGATCTAATCTTAACACACAAAGTCAGTTTTCTTATCCAGAGATGTTGTTTTCCATGAGCATATTTTTCCCTTTCATTCCATGGATTTTCATCTTCATAATCCTCCTACTTCTCTTCCATCCTCTACTGGTTCTTTATTTCCATCTCCCTCTTTCATTTTTGATGATTCACCACTGGAAGTTTCTGCCCCTGCTCTTGAAACACCTCCACTTGCTACACCTAATTCTACTGTCTTTGACCAACCTACTCAATCTGCTTAACCTAATACTGTCTCTGACCATTCTGCCCCATCTGCCCAACCTAATCAACTTGAAACACCTCCACCTGCACCTAGACGTTCCTCCAGACCTCACAAAGCTCCTGCATACCTTCATGATTTTCATTGTCAACTTGCCTTAGCTACATCCATACCATTACCTACTACTCCCTTTCCTATTGAATATGTTCTTTCCTATAATAGACTATCTACGCCTCATAGAGCTTTCACATTTGCTCTTTCTGTTTATGCTGAGCCTAAGTCTTATGTTGAGGCTGCAAAGGATCCTAGGTGGAAGGCAGCAATGTCTGATGAGATACATGCCCTTGAAATTAACAACACTTGGCAACTTACACCTTTACCAGCTGGTAAGGTTCTCATAGGTTGTAAATGGGTCTTTAGAATCAAGCATAGGGCTGATGGGAGTGTTGAGAGATTCAAAGCTAGGCTGGTGGCAAAAGGGTACACTCAACAGGAGGGTTTGGACTACTATGAGACTTTTAGTCCAGTTGTGAAGTTTGTCACTGTTAGGACTATCTTAGCTATTGCAGCTGCCCTTGATTGGCATTTGGTTTAGCTGGATGTTTATAATGCATTTCTACATGGAGACCTTGATGAGGAAGTATATATGCAACCTCCACCTGGGTTTGGTAGCAAGGGGGAGCCTGGTTTGGTTTGTAAACTCACTAAGTCATTATATGGACTAAAGCAGGCCAGCAGACAGTGGTTTTCAAAACTTTCAACCACAATCATCAACCATGGTTTCACTCAATCCAAATCTGACTATTCCATGTTTACTAGAATTCATAATGAGATCATCATTGTTATCTTAGTGTATGCTGATGATATTTTAGTGGCTAGCAACAACCTTGAAGCTGTTTCAGAATTCAAGCAATTTCTCCATGATCAGTTTAAGCTAAAAGATCTTGGTCCTTTGAAATACTTTCTAGGCTTAGAGGTGGCTAGATCCTCCACAGGTATAAGTGTATGTCAAAGAAAGTATGTTTTGGAACTCTTAGCAGAAATTGGACAGTTGGCAGCCAAGCCAATTAAATCTCCTATGGAGCAATAAACCAAACTGTCAAATTATCATGGAGAGTTGTTAATTGATCCTTCTCAGTATAGGAGACTTGTTGGAAAGCTACTATACTTAACTCTAACCAGACCAGACATTACCTACAGTATGCATCAACTCAGCCAGTTTCTTGCTCAGCCTAGACAGCCACACCTCCAAGCTGCTACTAGGATTCTCAAGTATTTGAAAGGAACACTTGGACAAGGTCTCTTCTTCTCAGCAACCTCAGATTTGCACTTAAAAGGTTACTGTGATGCAGATTGGGCCAGCTGTCCTGATACAAGGAGGTCTATCACTGGCTTTTGTGTATTTTTGGGTGAGTCTTTAGTTTCCTGGAAGTCCAAAAAGCAACATACTGTGTCCAAGTCTTCTGCTGAGTCAAAATATAGGTCTATGGCTGCTGCTGTCAGTGAGTTTGTATGGCTAAAAGGTTTACTTAAAGACTTGTCCATTACTCATGATCAATCTGCTCTTCTTTATTGTGATAGTAAAGCTGCCATCCACATTGCAGCCAACCCTGTCTACCAAGAGAGAACTAAGCATATAGAGCTTGATTGCCATTTTGTGAGAGAGAAGATCCAAGATGGTCTAGTCAAAACATTCCATGTCTCAACTAAGCATCAACTAGCAGACTTACTTACAAAGCCTCTAGGACATCAACAGTTCAGCAACCTATATTAAGGGTGTGGGGTTTGGGTGAGGTCAGGGGTGCAATTGCCCCTCTAGACCCCCTAGCTCCGCCCCCGCTCTTAGTGCATAAGTGGGACTCGGTCAGCTTTAGTTTGACCAACTTGGCATATATTGGCTTGCAATCATTCAAGCCATAACTGATGCCACGCAACGGTTATTTTCTGTTAGTACTGTTACTAGCCGTTAAGAGTGGTTAGGGTTTCCTTTTCCCAAAAAGGCAGCTTTTAGCTTATGTGTATTTCTGTTTATTTCAGTAAAAAGTTTTTCCCGAAAAACAATTTTAGCTACTCTTCTTCCTACACCCAGACATTCATGCACAACCGTGGACCTATTGAACTACATGTTAGTCTCTTAGCCCAAAACTCTGATAAACTTGCCCTTATTTGATATTGGGCTTGCTAATATGGGCTTACGGCCCAATCCATTTGACGAGCCTTCTTCCATTTCATCCAACCTCACCTTTATTTTTAGCTCATTTTGTGAAATTCAAATACAAACTTTGGCTATGCTGATAAATGGTAAAATGTAATAATAAGTAGACAGGACTACAAAATTAAATCTTTGAATTTGCAAATATCTAATACAAGAATATCTTTGAAAAAAAATACAAAATTTTGCATAAATGTATAGAGAGTTCCCTAATTTACCTAATCATTATTCAAGTACTAAGATGTACCAATAGATGAAATTCACCAAAATACTTCATCTACCTTTAGAAATATAAGAAAACAGGATTGCAAGTTCAGTTCATAATGAAAATGACTAAAATCAGAGGTGGGAAACTGTTGTGGGTGGCACTTTTTGTAGGAAAAGGATTGGCACCATATAAATCATTTTGTCATCTTAAATACCCTTTTTCTCTAGTGAATGGATTTCAAACAAACATTTGAAGTTCCATCCGTGTCTTATTACTATACTTCTTTGTTGAGATAGTGGAAGCATTGATCCTTATTTGTTATGAGTGATAGGAAAAAAAATAGTGGGTTTATGTGAAATAAAAATAGAAAAATAAGAGAAACTAACTATCACACAGGACACATAAAAATTTACGTGGTTCGACCTAATTTTGAAGAAGTCATAGTTAGTTTAATTGGAGGTTAAACTCTTGGAATTGTAAGCCTTGGGCGTGCCAATCCTAGATTTGTTGGTGGAGTTTCTAGGGAGGTCTGTGATATTGTTTAAAGTTTCAACATAAATTATTGTGTTTTGGAGGCACATGATTTCTAATTGTATCGTTGTAATTATGTTATAGAGTTTTGACTTACATTGTACTTGTAGAGAGATTAGGATGTTTATTTATATATATTGTGAGGAAAGAAAGAAAAAAAAATGAAATCTCCTTCAGTTTCTTTTGATGGTTCTTTTTCTCATGCTTTGAACCCTTTTGGATTTGGGACGTGATATTTGTAGTTTCATAATTTGTTCCTATTTAGGCCTTTTATTTTATTTTTTTTTGAACTTTAGTTGGAGGGCTGCTTTACCCCCCAACTCATGGTCATGGTATTTTCCTGCAAACACTAATTCATTCAGCTTCACATCCTAATTTTTCTGTGAATAGTGAAACTCAAATAGAAAACTAATGCTAGGATTCACTTGGTAATAGGCTCCAGAGGATACACTATAGGTAACACATGAGTTGTAGTAAGTAAGATCCTTTAAGATATTACACCATCATTAATGTTATTCTAAAAGCTACGTTCTTGACCAATTTTTACAAATACAAACATTGTAAGATATTTGAAAAAAAATGAAATCCTTACCTATCTCTAGTTTCTAGTGTCTACTAATTAAACTATAGTTTTCTTTACTTAACTAGTAAATTTAGGTTAGGTAAATTAGTTAAGTAAAATTATTAAACATATTAATTAATAATAATTAATTAATGATTTAATTATTAATAATAATAGTGATTAGACTTGTTTTTAACACAAAATTAATAATAAAGTGATTAATAATAATTTTTTTAATCAGATTTTAGGATTTATTTTAAGTATTTTAAAGAAAATTGAGGGCTAATTGCACTTATTTTGGATAGTTGGGCTTACATCCATTTACTTTTATTTTAACCAACAAGATATCTATATGGCACCTCTTATGCTTCTACTGGTACTAATATTTTTATGGGGGATGGCACATCTTAAGTCTTATGCTTATACTAGTGCTAATACTTTTACAGGTGTTGTCGTGATGAATTTCTAAGTTTAGAGGGTGAGTTAGGTAACACCTCAAAGTTAATTAAGTCCATTTGAATTTGTGATGACACAATTCTTGCTTTGGTGGACATGGACTGCAGCAACAAATAAAAGGAGGAGATTGATCTTAGTGATAGTATCTTAACTGAAAAATTTTCTGAGTTATGTGATGCTGATTTAAAATTCTTTGATTCTTTTTCATATAGTATTAAGTCAAGTAGGGAGTTAAGTAGTGTGTCAAATTACATGACCAATGGCAGCTTTGATATAATCATGCAAAGCAAAAGAAATCTTAAATCATCAAGGATCTACTTATAGAGTTTTTGTATTTTATAATTCTTTCTCCAAAGACAAAAGCAAGATTACAATTCACCAAATGCCCATGGACCTATTGAACTACATATTAGTCTTGTCGGCCCCAAACTCTAATAAATTTGCCCTTCTTTGACATTTGGGCTCCTATATTTGTGGGCTTGCTAACATGGGCTTAGGCCCAATCCATTTTACAATCCTTTTCCCATCTCATCCAACTACACCTTTATTTTTAGCTCATTTTCTGAAATTCAAAAACATAGGCTATGCTGCTAAATGGTGAAATGTAGTTAGTAGACAGTACATGACTACAAAATCAAATATTTGAATCTACAAACATCTAATAAATTATCTCTCGAAAAAATTCAATTGCATTGAAAGTTGAATTACAAAATTTTGCATCTATACACACCTAATTTTCCTTATCATTAATTCAAGTACTAAGATGTGCCTATAGAGAATTCACCAAAATTCTTCATCATCTACAGTATTAGTAGCTGCAAAGAACATGCAATTGCAAAAGCCAACAAATATAAGAAAACATAATTGCATGTTCAATTCATTATGAAAATGACTAAAATCAGAGGTGGGTGACACTTTCAAAAAGAAAAAGATTGGCACCATAAATCATTGTCATCTTAAATACCCTTTATCTCCAATGCATAGATTCCAAACTAAATTTTGAAGTTCCATTCTTGTCTTAATATTATACTTTATGTTGAGATAGCAGAAGCCTTGATGTTTTTTTTTTGGTTATGAGTGAAAAAAAAAAAAAAAGTGGGTTTATTTGAAATAAAAGTAGAAAAATAGGAGAAACAATCACATAGGAGACATAGATTTACGTGGTTCGGCCTTAGGCCTACATCCACGGGCAGCGCCGGAGAAAGTTTCACTAAAAAATATATGAGGATTACAAAAGTGACACAAAAACACTCTCAGAAAACCCAAGCCCCAAGTACACCCAAACAACTCTCTCTCCCCACAACCAGCAAACAAAAATTTTCAAATTCTCTAAACCGGGTTTGCAAAAGGCCAAAGTTATGCATTTTAAAGAACTAAGCATGACTAGCTATATATACAAGTGCAAAGCCTATTTATTTGTTGCCACTAATATCTTCTCATCCTATTAATAAGCAATCACCAAATTTGAGTCAAATTTGGTTTGGTGTTGAACGTGTATAAATGGAACTAATTCAACCCAATGTAAAACTTTCTCTTTGGTAATCCACATTTCTTGTAAAGAAGGGAATTGCAAGACCCTAATAACAAATGAAATTCCTCTGGGCCAGTAATAATGAAGTCACAGCAACTGGTCGCATCATCTGCTCCAACATGTGATGTCTGCATGCCTGGACTGCTGGACATAAAAGTAGTCATGCGTATTATATCACAACAGTCATCCTAAATGAAACCAAAAGTAGACAGTTATTACTATAGAAAAATAAATAAATAAATAAATTAGACAATTATTTAATCAATATCTACCCCTACATTTTACTGCCACTCTATTGCACAAAAGCACAAGCCCTACTCAAATAATTGATGCATCAACTTCACATTTCTAAGAGATGATATTGGTTTCGTTTGTCCTGTAACCTATGAAAAGTGAGTCACCTGGTTTAGTTAGGACAAAAGTCCACATTATAATCCATGCTTACAGTTTCTTGATCAATGACAAATGAAATTGTTTGTTTGAACAAATCCATATTGTATATGTTGCCATCTTGACGTAATAAGTGTATAACTAAAAACCTATTCAAGTAAGGTCAAGAGATGAAATGAATTATGAAACAAGAAAATGGACTGAAATGTACCATTGGTAAATTTTCTATGTTACATTTAATTATATAATGTATGCAGGTTTTAAGGTTTTCTCATTACATGTGTAAAGACATTTTTGCTTTTATGGGATTGGGAATATAATGTTTCAATCACCGAAGAGACATTAAACCAAATGAATTGAAGTTAACATAAACAATTCAAATGATATGTTCTTAACAAAAATTTAGAAAACCATATGAGCAAGAACAACAATAATGTAAAACAATGTACATGACTTCTACACAAAGCTTGCATTCCCTAATGTTTGTGAGTGCATGGATTGATTTAACATGTTTTCAATCCTAGAATTTTAAGAAAGCAACCAAAGTAATATTCCGTAGTATCTATAATGAACAATTATTGATGCAAGAGTTCAGATAGAAAACAAGGAATTTCATACATTAGAATTGAGAATGCGCCTCACTTCACCTTAAAAGAAAATTTCTGCATTGAAAAGTATTCATGATAGTTAGCTGTTAAATGGAACGAAATTGTAGGGGATTTGTATTCACATCCAAGGTCACCAAGAAAATGAACTCCACTACCAGCAAAAGTTGACATAATCGGAAAATTAATACAAAGATCTTTTAGGTCTAATTAGCATTTGGACATTGAAAATAAGTTTTCTCTTTGGGGCCCAAATTGTTAGAAAAATGATCATATTTTTTCCTCCATTCAATTGCTACTGTTACATTGGACTCAATTTGAAAGATTGTTGACAACTTATGCATTATTGTGCTTGAGAACAGAAGATTCTCAATTCATATGTTATTTCAAATATTTCATGTTGTAAATTGTCCATCGCTTGATTATAACTTTATAATATGATAATTAACTCCAAGGATGTTAGGCTACTTCAAAGATTAAAGTTTGAATGCCTATATAAGAAACAAACCTTTATCATGGAAGTCTTATGAGTCATCTGATATGGAAAGTCACATTTTTTGCCCTGCAGCAAGAGCTAGTCAGTCCAATATGAATCATGAAATTGGTAGTCACTAATTCTTTTTGGTTAAAAAGGTCTAATAAGTATCTTAAATTCATTTAATATTTTCTTTGCAACACAAATAATTTGAAAAAAGATAATGATTTCTCCATTCTATAGTTATTTATTTTTTAGCAATCAATCATAGAGTTTTTTAAAACTAGCATGCAAATCATCAGTAATTTGAACATGCTTCATAAGGAATCATTGAAAAGTCAAATAATCTTCAGAAAAAATTCATATAATTAAATTTCCAGAAATTTCATATAATGCTAAAATCTTCATCCATTCCATCCTATTGATCATAAGTTTGTGAAAAAAATTAGAAAAGAAAAGAGAGGAAACATTAATATTTCTACCAACTGGCAAAAACAATTTCAAAACACATGAAGTTATCTATTGTGCAAGTTAAGATTTATTAAGGAATTATAACAAACTAGTCTCTAAATATTTTTATTGCTAGTAAGAAGAAACACCAAACGTCCGCCTACCATTCAAAATGAAAAAGAAAGACCTATATGGTATGCTAAGTTTCTCCAAGGATGTAAGACAGCTTTAGAGAAGAAGGCATTAAATGCTTACAAAGAAAAACTTTTGAAGAAACAAACCATTATATCTTAGGAAAATCATTCTATTTTTTTCCTGCTCCAACAACTAAGTCTAATGTAAATCATGAAATTGATAATCACTTAATTTTTTAAGTTTTTCTACCCACTCATTTAAATAATGCAAAGAAACACAAATTTTGCAAAGAAACACAAATTTTGCATGAAAAAATAGATATATACCCACTATAAAGATAATGCGAGAATGGTTTAGAGACTTTTAATCATATGGAGACAAAGGCAGGTAGGGAATTGGTTCAGTAGAGGCAGCTAAATGGTAAAAGGTAAGTAGACAGAACACTACCATAGAATAGAAATTTTTTCACATGCAGCCAGGACACGCCGCTATGAATTGCATTAAAACAAAAATCCCTTGCAGTGGACATTTAATCACAAAAATTGGCATCCATGTATTGAGCTTCCAAATTTTCTTCCTCATATTTTTTACTATTAAGGGGAGGAGGTGCCCATTGAGTTAGAGTTCATTGGCCAAATCTTCCTCATCATTAATTCAAGTTCCAAGACATAATCCTAGAGGATTTACCCAAAAACACCAAAAGCAACCTGTGAAATACTCATGATCTACCTTACAAGACCTCGAAACATGGAATTGCAAAAGCCAACAAAAACAAAATACAGGAATGCAAGTTCAATTCATCATGAAATGACAAAAATCAACAGTAGATGATTGCTGTTGGTGACATTCCCAGTCGGAAAAAGATTGCATACATCATTTTTTAATTTGATTTCCCTTTGTTGCTAGCGCATCCAAACTAACTTTAGAAGTTTCCTCCCTGTCTTAGTGCTATACTTTCTTTCTTTGGTAATCCACATTTCCTCTAAGTAAGGGAATTGCACGATCATTGATAGCTAAGGAAAATTCCTGTGGGCCAGTATTACAGAAGTCAAAGAACCTATTGGCATCATCTATTCCAATGTGTGACCTAAAAGTTGCATCCTTGGATTGTAAAAGTAGTAATGATAAGTTGCATATTATGTCAAGAGCTTTGTTATATACAGACCAGTGTATATGGTGTGTGTATGCCACGTCAACTAAAGTTATGGATTCAAAACACAATTTGACTTAAATTGTCAAATCGTGTTTTGAACACACAATTTCCAAATGTTGTGTGATCTATGTGTGAACTCCACGGTGTGCAACAAAAATTTCCCTTATGTCGAAGCATTCATCCTAAAAGAAGCCAAAAGTAGACATAATACTTTAATCAATATCCAATCTTACTGTTTTTCTCCACTCTACTGCACAAAAGCACAAGCCTTGCTCTGACTATTGACGCAGCAACTTCATAGTTTTGAAGGACAATATTGGTGGCTTTTGTCATGTAAACTGTAAAAGGTGAGTTACCTAGTTTAGTCAGGATAAACTCTACATTATAATTAATACAATAATGGCTTAGGAAAATTTTCCTATTAGTTTAAGCTTTTGGGACAACTAAATGTTTACCATGGCATCAAAATAGGTGTTCTTAAGTTTGAATCCTATTTGCACTCTACCTACCATTTAAAAGTTAAAAAATTTCATGTGTAACTCTACCTTATTTCTTAAGATAGTTCTTGTGACTATGTAACTTCAAAGGGATGCTTTCTGAGTACTGCTATATCTGAAACTATGTAGTAATCTGATTGCTCCCACAAAACCATCATCTTCATCCATTCCAGCCTATCAAAATTATATTAAAAATAATATATAAAAAAGAAAAAAGAAGAAGAAGAGGAAAGTAACAATGTTTTTAGCATCTTACAATTAAATTTCCAACAAAAGAACCTTTTAGCCTAATCTATGTGGTAAAAGATAATTAGGATGAGAATTAGTAGCTACATATTTGTTTTTACCAGCATGGTTGGAAGACATAGACTACAGAAATCTTGTCTGTTTAAGAATTCAAAGCTCTGGCATACAGACTCCAATAACTGAGAAACTCACCATACCTAAAACGAAAATGAGGAATGAAAAGAGAGAGAGTTGTATCTAACAATCTCAGGGAACTTAGAAAGTTATAAAGAAACAGGGGAGTTAACACCAAGTTGTGGCCTTTATCCATGCCATACTACCAAACATAAGTTCAAGTACATAAATAAATTACCATATATGAGACTTAAATTATTTACCACTTAATTTTTTGGTTATGGCTAGATAATTACAATACCAACTCGCTTTGGATAAACAACAACTCTTTTCTGTTTTATATTCCAAGCTTGCCTATATGAAGCACACAGAATAAAATGACCAAAAAAATCACTATGCTCTTAATTGAAGGAGAACAAGATGATTGAATTATAACAGAGATATATAGACCTATACAAACTTTGGAGCAGATCATATTTAAGGTTTTTTTTTTTTTGCTGATAAGTTTTGGAGCAGATCATATTTTTGAAATGCATTTAATATTATTCCAGTATAACATAGATCTATTCCAACAGTTGTTGTTTAGGTGTAGATCATCCTACTGAATAATGATTATTTACCATAAATCTATTCCAACATCTCCAAGTGCAAAATTTTCATTAGTTTATTCAAAATCAACTCTGCAAACCCAGTCTTATCATTTATACAAAGGTACAGATGGCTAGAACAAAGAAACAAGTTCATCTAAAAGAAAAAGAACAAAGTCAAGATAATCAGATGGCTAGGATTTATGCTTCTTCCCCCCCCCCCAAAAAAAAACCCTTTTTTTACCCTTGAGGGAAAAAGGAACACAAAAACAAGATAATTAGCAGAGCTGTTCACTTCTTGCTAGTTTTTTGTGCTTCCAACTTGTTTGTCATCTAGGATAAAAAAAACAGGGAGATCATCAAAAAACCCACAGAAAACAAAGAAGAAGAGTTAAGAACATTAGCATTTGAGTCTCTACAAAGGATTAGGATTCATAATTAATCTACATTTATCTAGAAACATAGAAGATGAACCAAGTTCAGGCCCTCTCAACTATAGGACATGAACTTTTTTGGTGGACCATCCTCTCTTCCCCATTAGTGACTTTGTGATATTTATTAAGCTTTTTTCTCTTATTTGGAAGAAAATTGATTAACTCAATATCGCCATAGTGTTGAATGCCAAAAATCAGAGATCCCACTAGAACGCTACTCCAAATTACTCAATAACATTCGATTACTGATGACATTAACCAAGTACCTGAGCTAGATCAGTTTCCAAAATCCTTAAAGTATCCAAGCCGGACAAAGCAATAGATCCTTCACCATATTTTCCACAAAATCTTCAAATTATTTAGATGATCCACACCCACTCGATGATTAGTCTCATTGAATCTGTTGATAGAACAAAAGGCATTTCAGTGCATCACTATTGGCACGGATTTGAGGATGATGTTTCAATCATTGAAAATAAACCAAACGAGTTGAACTTAACACAAACACTTCAAATGAATCCTTCTCAAGAATATTTTTAAAAACCATATTAGCAAGATAATCACTTTTACCCAAAGCTTGCATTCCATACAGTTGGTGAGTGCATGGATTCAAATACCAATATGTAAATCTTAAAATTTTAAGAGAGCATTCAACTCCGAGAGTACAACCATGACATCACTAAATTCTAGAAACCAAACATGTCAACTCAAATCAACCAATCAAGATTTTGAAAGCTAATGACTTCATTTAAGAAATTTTACATTCAACAACAGTGATGATAACCACCAAGGAGAACAAATAAAATCCAGTTCAATTACAAGCCAAATAACTAAAGACATGAAACACATGGAGACACCTAATAACTAAAGACATAAAATGCATGGGGTCTGATCAATGGAATATTTCTTTTAGGGAAAAGACTTGGGAGTAGATCAAAAAGAACATTGTCACCAACCACAATATTTTAGCAGCCAAGATAGTCAATCTTACTATTTCCATAATTTGTCACTACATTGATTTAGGTTAATACAAATTCACAAACAACTTTCAGTCATTTTTATTTTATAAAATCATTCATTTTCTTTTCAGAGTGTCTTTATCTTGGATAAAAAATAACACAGAAGAAATTCAGGAAGTTAATATACTCTTGTTTCACCATTCACATACATATTTCTTCTCAAAACACAGAGTGAGAGGTTACCGTTCCTAATAGCTACCCATTGTTGATAACATGGGGCACAGATGGAGAAGACGGCATATTGGGAATGAAGCGAGAGAGGTCAGCAATGGATGTTTCACTTGTTGCATCAGCCTCAAATAATGAATTTGTTAGGAACTCCCGCAACAAAAGCAACAATCAAAGACCATAGTCATGAAGGAACTACATGTTAACATTATGAGTTGTGGCAGGTTGGGCTGGTGCTCAGCTACATCATTCTTTACTCTCATCTCCAAGGAAAAGCTAGTTTCTGAAAAATTTCTTCATTTTGACATATTTACTAGGAGTTTTAAACCAGACCACCCCACTCCTGGCACTCCACTCCAACCACCAATTTTTTTATACTTCAGATAAAGGCAGATGTTAGACTGCAATGTTATTGGCTAAGATAGAATAAAAAAAAATGATGATAAAGAGCATACCCAAAGAAGGAAAGTGGTTCCTTGGAATGGAAACCATTTAATTGTTGTCAAATCGATCATGGACTAAACCTGATGGCATTATCAGGTGTGAATGATTCTGACAGTTGCTTAGTCAAGTCACCTGCCGCCAGCATAACAAGAAGAGACAAACAGTTCACACAGAGAGAGAGAGAGAGAGAGAGAGGAGAGATTACTAGGGGTAGTAAAAGCTCTGTCCATTGATAAAAGTTAATACCTGAGCTAGATAAATTCTGAGCTAAAATGTTCATTATAATAGATTCATAGATCTTGTTCCTTAAAGAGAAATGATGTAGCAAGTTGATTATCAGTAACAGACCATATTCTCTGATATCCACCTGAGGCTGTACAAGAACTTGATGGTCATCTATAATACCCATATAGAAATCAGCCTAAACACACTGTAAACAGAATTTACATCATAATGTCCTTAATGACTTGAGAAATTGATTCAGATCAAGAATGAGATATATCTTAGACTCAAACATCAAAATGCTTGTTGATGACACAAAGATAGATCTATAGCATGCTAGAGGCAACATTCCTACAAAGAGAGAAGCAGAAACACATATCAATTGTGCGTACGGTGTGCACTCCATGGTGTGCAACAAAAATTTCCCTTATGTCAAAGCATTCATCCTACAAGAAGCCAAAAGTAGACAGAATACTTTAATCTAGTGTATATGGTGTGTGTGCGCCATCTAAAATCAATCTTACCAAGTGTTTTTTTCTCCACTCTACATCCTACAAGAAGCCAAAAGTAGGCACAAAAGCACAAGCCCTGCTCTGACTGTTGATGCAGCAACTTCATAGATTTAAGAGACAATATTGGTGGCTTTTGTGTAAAAGGTGAGTTACCTGGTTTAGTCAGGACAAACTCTACATTATAATTGTTACAAGAATGTTTAGCTTAGGAAAAATTACCTATCAATTTAAGTTTTTGGGACAACTGGTAGTTTATCATAACATCAAAATAGGTGCTCTTAAGTTTGAATCCTATCTCCACTCTACCTCCCATTTAAAATTGAACAAAATTCCATGTAACTATACCTTATTTCTTAAAATAGTTCTTGTGACTACTTAATTTCAATGTGATGCTTTCTGAGCACTGTTTATGTACATAGGTAAAAAGTAAACGTTTGCAATATTTTGACATGAACATAAAATAATGCTTCACAAGGAATGAAATATTAAGCTGTATCTGAAACTATGTAGTAATCAGATTGCTACCACTAAATCATCATTTTCATCCATTCCAGCCAATCAAAATTAAAAAATTAAAAAAAAAAAAAGAGAGAGGAAAATAACAGTGTTTTTATCAAATGAACCTTTTAGCCTAATCTATGTGGTAAGATATAATAAAGGTGAGAATGAGAGACTTACCAATTTACTTTTGCTAGTTGCTCCATATTCGTTTTTGCTAGCATGGTTGGAAGACACATAAACTATTGAAATCTTGTTTGTTTAAGGATTCAAAGCTCTGGCAGACAGACTCCAATAACTGAGAAACTCACCATACCAAAAATGAAAATGAGGAATGAAAAGAGAGACAGTAGTATCTAACATTCACAGGGAACTTAGAGAGGAAATGAATGAATATAAAGAATCAGAGGAGTTAAATCCTTCTAAGTCAACTGATACCAGATCTATAAAGTTTTACTACATACTATTGCTACTGTGAAGCATCAGCCAAAGTTAAAACTGTTTTTTCTTCCCTCCCGAAACAATGACAAAATGAGATATAAAAGTAAATAAAAGACTATAGTATATCATAAACAACAACATAATTACTGATTGTCTGATTCATGGTCACAGAGTGAAATGACTTGTAGAGTAGAAAACATCAAACTGAGAGTTGTGGACAACCTGTTTTACTTTCAACACAAATATAGTCTGGTAAAATAATTATATTTGCAATATACTAATACCAAAAAAAAAGTATATTTGGCAAATTTTAATATGAGCAAACAATTGATACTTCACAAAAAAGTCATCAAATATCCTAAATATCAGGTACCCAAAAAATAAATCTATCTTTGAAGAGGTAAAGCTCTGAGTGTTAACACCAAGCTGTGGTATTCAACCATGCCATACTACCAAACATAAGTTTGAGTACATAAATAAATAACCATATATGAAACTTAAATGATTTACCTCTTAATTTTTCGGTTGTGGCTAGATAATTGCTATACCAACTCGCTGTGGATAAACAACAAATCGTTTCTGTTATATTCCAAGCTTTCCTATATTCTGCACACAGAATCAAGTGACCAAAAAAATCACTATGCTCTTTGAAGTACCTGAAAGTTTTCGAAAAAAGAGGATTGAATTTTCCACAAAAATCTTCAAATTTTGTAGATGATCCACACTCACTTGATCATTAATCCCATTAAATCTGTTGATAGAACAAAAGGCATATTCATTTTAAGACCATTCATGTAAACAGATTACAAACAGAGATATATGGACCGATAGAAACTTTGGATCAAATCATTTTTTTTTTTTGTTGATATGTTTGGAGCAGATCATTTTCCAAAATACATTTGATTTTATCCCAGTATAACAGAGCCAACTACAAAAATTTTGGAACTAAAACTTTGTTGTTGGGTTGGACTAGATCAAATAAACTGGGAGATCATCAAAAAACACAAAGAGAACAAAGAAGAGGAGTTAAGAACATTAGCATTTGAGTCTCTACAAAGGATTAGGATTCACAATTAATCTACATTTATCTAGAAATATAGAAGATGAACCAAGTTCAGGCCCTGCCAACTATAGGACATGAACTGTTTTAGGTGGACCATCCCCTCTTCCCCATTAGACTTTGTGATATTTATTAAGTTTTTTTTTTTGTCTCTTATTTGGAAGAAAAATGATTAACTCAATATCACCATACTGTTGAATGCCAAAAATCAGAGATCCCCCCAAAACTGTACCCCAAATTACTCAATAACCTATGATTACTGATGACTCAAATTAACCAAGTACGCAGAGAACTGAGCATTTAAGATCAGTTTCACCCATGTCACTAAAATCCCCAAACCATCCAAGCAGTAGATCCTTCACCATATTTTCAGGTTTCAAATCTTCAAATTCTTTTTAAAGTCATGACCACACTCACTTGATGATTAGATACGGAAATGCAGGCAGGGAAGTTAGATTAGGGCAATGCGCAATATATAAAGTAGAAAGATGATGGAATGAAGGCAGTGAGTGGTGATGCGGATGTTGTTGGTGATCTGTTGTTGATGTGCTCCTCCACCATCCCTTCAAATTAGGGCAGTCGGAAATATAAATTGACTTTAGCGATGGGAAGAAGGATGAAGTAGGAACCTCCTCATTTATATCACCATCTGATATGTACTCCAAAACTTCCATACTACGAAGTGATAGACGTTCCAGACAGTGGAGTCGAGACAATCGTGGAAGTTGTCGACATCTCTTAAAACGAGTTAAAGATAAATCAACCAGATTTGTGAGCAAAGAAAGCCAACTTGAAAATCTCACACCCTTATACCCACCCACAGACAAAAATTTAAGATTTTGGTGTGGTTGGAGGCCTTCTAATAACTTCTCATCACCATCATTGTCGTCAACAGAAAAAACAAAACAATCTTCATTTGCATACCATGATAATCTCAACCGGTCAAGATATTGTTTTGCCCTTAAATTGGCAGCATTGGGTTCTGAATTAACATCTTCCAAACATCTCAAATTTGAGATATGTAGTTCTCCTCTCAGGGAGTTTAGCGAATTCAATTCGTCCAGCCCACTACTAATGGGCCCAGGGGTAGAAGCTTGGTTGTCTCTCACAACAAATAATGATAAGGTTTGAAGGCATGTCATTTGCCCTAATCCATCAGGTATATGACTCAAGCGCCTACATTTGCTATTCTCAAGATGCCTGAGGCCAACCAAAAATCTAATGTCTCTAGGTAATTCTGTAAGATTCTTACAACCATTGACTTTTAGTGTTTGCAATTTCCAAAGTCTAGAAATTGCATTAGGGAGAGTTTCAATACCATGATTATCAGAAAAATCAAGGTAAGTAAGATGTATCAACTTTTCAATAGAATATGGCACTCTCTCAATATGCACTCCACATAAACCCAATGCACGCAATCTTTTGCAACCCAAAATAAGTTTATTCAAAATTGATTCGTCTATTTTCCCGGCTGCATAAGGGATACTAGGTTTAAATGTTAGAAGACATGTATGTAACTTTTCTGCTCTAACTAGCAAACTTGAAGTTTCAATAAAAGATGAGTCAATATAAAATGAAAGTGACACATGACGAGTTTTTTCATCAAAATTGTTTCCATCCAAAGTAATTATTGTGCACTCTGCCCCTGCAACTAATTGTGCAAGATCATGAATTAAATCATGCATCTTGTATAACTCTCCTGCATTTCCCACTTCTTCAAAGAAGGACCTCCAAAGCAAATCCTTAAAGTACTCATTTGCAACATCTTCTAATTCTTGGTTTTTGTTTGATGGCCGAATAAAACCTTGAGCTATCCATAGTTGTACAAGTGTCACCTTATCGATCAAATAATCTTTAGGAAACAAGGAACAAAAGACAAAACAACTTTTTAAATGTGATGGAAGATAATCATAACTCAACTTTAGAATTGGAAAAATGTCATTTTTTTGTTGGGTTGCACTTTCTAGTATATTATTCTTGACATATGACCATTTATGCTCTGTTTTCTCCAAGCGCAATACATTTCCTATAGACTTTATGGCAAGGGGTATCCCTTGACATTTGCGTATAATTTCCCTCCCAATTTCTTCTAGTCTAGGATTATTGGTCCCTTGCCCTTTCCCTTTTCTAAATGCTATTTGCTTGAATAACAACCACGACTGTTCTTCATTGAGACCTTTAAGAGTGTATATTGAAGCTGGGCATGTAATCTCTGCTACCAATCTCGCACGTGTAGTAATTACAATTTTACTTCCCTTAGCGCCACCCACTAAAAGATCTTTCAAACTATCCCATTTGTGAGGATCCTCATTCCACACATCATCCAAGACAAGTAAGTATTTCTTTTGATTAATTATTTTACGAAGCTGATCTTGTAATTTATCCATGCTATGGTCTTCAAGTTTCTCACCTGTAGCCGAAATTATTTTTTGAATAATCGTTTTCACATCAAAGACATCAGATACACATATCCACAATTTTAGCTCAAAATGTTCTTTGATGTTCTTTTCATTGTATACAAATTGAGCAAGTGTGGTTTTTCCTAACCCACCTATCCCCACTATAGGAACAATTGAAACATTCTCTTCATTATTAGGCTCCAACAACAGTTCTGTGATGGCCTTTTTATCATGTTCTCTCCCAATAACTTTTTCATCAAGCACAAATGAGTGAGTTTCTTCCCTTTCCATACTCACATGTGGCTCTACATGGTATTCTTTCAAGTGAAACAATTTCCTATCTTCCGCAATTGCATTTAGTTTCTGCTTCATCGCATTTATTTTACCACTCATCTCTTGACGTAAAACAAGTCGGTTTGGAGTTGAAAAGAAATTGCGCACCTTTTTAGTAATATTCCCACTCGTCCCTCCTTGTTGTAAAGCTTCAGCAAAGAACTCACCCAACAAGTCATCTACTTCATATACTGCGTTCTTGAGCTTTTCGAGCCAGTCCTGGACTTGATGGCTATGAGTCTGCTGCTCTGCTGCATCTCGAAGTACAGCTTGAATAGTGGAAACAGTGTTCTTGATGTTTTCAAGTTCAGCTTCGACATTCCAAAGCGATGCGACCTCTTTGAAAGCCCAAGAGCCCAATTCTTCAATGATTTTTTGTGCAACGCCATAGAGCATTCCTTCGGCCATTTCTTTGTAGCGTGGAAAAGCAACTTTGAAGAGCAAGACGAAAGCTAGAGGATGGGCTTGAAGTTCTCCATTGTTGGTGAAGGTAATAGTGCTGTGAAGAAAAATCAAGTTTTAAAGTGGAAGTGTTAACATTATCAGCTTTCCTTTATAATTTTTTAGAAGAATCGTTATCATGCATAGGAAAATAACAAGAAGCAACATGTCAGTGATTGGCCCTTGCATTATTGAAGCTAAAGCCTAGGTCGTCGTTACAATGAATCCAATGAAAACCGTGTAGACCATGTCATATTAAAGGTGGGTCCTCCACCAGAACAAATTACCAATATGACCATGTCTTAAAGGTTGGTCTTATTCGGCCAAATTTTTTAAATAACTATAAAATCTAAATTATATTATTAGTTAACAAAGGTTTGAAATAAATTTGCTTTTTAACAAATCGAGTCCAAAGGACTCGATTTTGAAATGCTAAATCGAGTGCAATGAACTCGATTTCAACATTGTTCGTAGCTGATGTGGATACTTGGTCCATGTCGGCATAGAACTCGAGTCTTGTGGACTAGAGTTTTGTCAAATAAAAATCAGAACCCAAATATCAAAATGCCGAAGAAGTCCAGAGATCAAAACCCAGGCAAAACCCAGAGATCAAAATGCCGAAAAGAAATCCAGAGAAGAACACGTCGATTCCGACCCAAGCGTCGATCTCTCCGCCGCTCCAGTGGACGAGAAGAACACGTACCCAGCAACCCAGGCGTCGATTCCGACCAAACCCAACGGTGAAAACTTCAGGCGATGGAAATCAGATCGTGGTTTCTCGCCGCCGCTCCAATGGAAGAGAAGAACACGTACCCAGCAACCTAGGCACCGATTTCGACCAAACCTAGGCGATGAAATCGCTCCGGTGTCGAGATCGTCAAACCCATGGCGCTTTGGTGCTGAGATCGTTAATTTTGGGTTTGGGTTTTTGCTTCGATTTCGAGATCGTGATTTTTGGGTTTGGGATTTTGAGAAAAGGGTTTGGATGTTTGAGGAAGGAAAAGAAGAAGAAGGAAGAACTGTCTAAATGGAGAAAGAACGGAGGAGGAGGATGGGTTTTTTGTCTCAGTTTTTTCTTATGGAACTCGAGTCTTAGAGACTCAATTTCCACGTAAATTTTTTTTCTCCACGTCAGCTACACACTCCATGGAAATCGAGTCCATTGAACTTGATTTGCTACAGTAAAATCGAGTCCATTAGACTCGATTTGTTAGAAACTAAAATAGTGTTAAACCTTGACTAACTAATAATATAGTTTAGATTTTATAGTTATTTAAAAAATTTGGCCATCTTACACCTCCACCGGAACAAACAAAAAGGAAAATGACATGGGAGTGACCCAACGCTATTTTCACTAAATAATACTTTATAAAATAGCGACATTTGAAAGTTATGGTAGAAACACGTTTTTTGAATTTCTTTCCTTGAAAATAGAGGGTTGATTTTGTGCCCAATTTAAACTATCACTTTTTGTCAGGAAGAAGAAAACATGCAACTTATAAGGGGTTTCAAAATATATATTAATATTTATTTCATTGATTAAGGTTTTTGTAACTAAATTTTTCCTTTAAAGAAATGCTTTATCCTTTTTCGGCATAATTTTTATTTCTGCATCTTGTATTAGTAGTCTCTCTCTTTTTCCTTTTTTTTCTCTCTTTTTCCTTTTTTTTTTTTTTTTTTTGGGAGAAACCTTGTACCAGTAGTCTAAATTTGAACAGCTAATGAAGATTGGCCTTAAGTGAGAATAACAACAACATGTTCAGTATCCAGTTAATTGTAAACTCAGTTTCCAATTTTTGCAAGAAATTTTAACACACCACCCACTGCATTTAAAAAAAAAAAAAAACAGAAATTTGTCTAACTTGACTTCACGATGAAGTGAATGAATTATCTTTTATCTTCCTTTGTCTTATCAGACCAATAATAAAATACATTTTTCATAGGTTGGATTGTTAAAAATAAATAAATAAATAAAACTTAGATGCAATTTTTTTTTTTTAAAATACTAAATATTTTAATAGTGTGTGTTGTGTACAGACCCAAAAATGCTCCGACGGAGAACTATAAACATAAAACAATACTCAATACATATCTAATTCCCATTTTTTAAAATTAAAAAAAAAAAAATCAGTGTACTGGTTACATAAAAATCTACAGCTTAATTTTTGTCTGCCACTCAGTACCCTTTTGTTTCAGCTTTTAGAAGCCAAAATGTACTTTTGAGAGCAAAAATGAAAGTCAAGCGTTGGTAATTTCAAAACGTGTTTTCTCAAAAAAGTTGCGTTTTGAAATGCAAAGAATTGAGACAAAACATGCGGGCAGGTTTGAGGAGCTTTTGCAAATGCAAAAGCTCTTTTGATCAATATTACCGTTAGAAATGCACGCAATGACCCATATTACCCTCATCTCACTAACCACAAAATACACTGAAAACTGAAAAGACAAACATAGAAAATAAGAGAAATTACCAGTGAAGATCAAGGTGAAGAAGTGCGTGGGTGTGGGCTGAGAGAGGTATTGAGGATTTTTGGTAATATTAAGAGAAATTACCTGTGAAGATCAAGATGAAGAAGTGCGTGGGCGTGAGCTGTGTGTGGTTGAATTTAGAGAAAAAGAAAAGAACAAAGAAGATCAAGGTGAAGAAGTGCGTGGGTGTAGGCTGTGTGGCTGAATGTGTGCAGGAAAGTAGAGAAAGAGAAAAATGAAATGGTACGTTCTAGAATGAGAGTGGATGAGAAATGGTAGTCTGGTAAGTACAAAGAAAAGTCAAAAGTGAAGATAGGGAGAAGGTAAAGAATACGTATGTGGAGGAGAAAAAAAAGAGGAAAAGAAATATAAATAAACGTGTGGATGAAAGATAAAGAGAAAAATAAAATAAAGTATAAAAAATTAAAATTAAAAAATGTTACTATAATATTTTTACAATATTTTTATAATAAATTTTATGTGGTAGGTTGTTAATAGTTAATATTAGAGAAAAAAAATAATTTAAATAGTGTATTTAAATTAAAATCAGTAACAATTTACTGGGTATAATTTATTGTAAAAATATTTTTACAACAAATTTTAGTTTACAATATTTTTATAACAAACTTTAGTTAACAATAAATTATTATTGTTATTGTTATTATTATTATTATTAAGTAGTTTTTTTTTAATAAGTATTATTGAGTAGTTGATCTAAGTATGAAATAAACTTTTTATATATACATTGTTATTTTTAGTAATTTATAACTCAAATTGTTACTTTTAAAAATGTTAGTCAAACATATAACTCTTTTAAAAAAACACTTTTTATCAGCTTAAAAAAAAAAAAACACTATTAGAGCATCCACAGCTGTAAATCTCATCCCATCTTATTTTACCATTTCAAAAAGCTATTTTATCAATTATACCGTATCCTTTTTTAGTACACCCAACATCCCAAAACTCTATTTTTTTTATTATTTTTTTACAATTTCTCTCTCTTTTCCTCTTCATCTCTCTCCCTCACCCTCTAGCACAAGAACAGATAAGAAAAAAAGAAACAACCAGCAAGGTCTCTCATGGGCTTAACGCCACCACCGTTAAACCACTGTCAAACCAAAACCAAATTAAACCACCATCAAACAACGCCACCACCCTAAAGCAACGCCGCCACCACCATCAAACCAAAACCAAAACCAAAACCAAAACTACATTAAAAAAATTAAAAAAAAAAAATCAAACCAACAAACCCAACGATCAACCCATTCAAAAAAAAAAAAATCACTATGGGAGCTCCAATTCACACCGATTCAAACCCATCCGAGCCATCTTTAGCAAACCCATTCAAAAAAAATCACTAGCAAACCCATATGAGATGAGTGAATCGAAGGGATTTGGGGATTGGTGAGGGTGAATCGGCAGAGGCTTGGGTTTATGAGATGAGTGAATTTGTAGGTAAAGGGATTTGGGGACGGGTGAGGGTGAATCGGCAGAGGCAGAGGCTTGGTGACAGCGGCGCGGTGATTCGGAGAGGAAGAGCAAGGCTTGGTGACAGCGGTCAACAGCTTGGTAATTTGGAAGAGAGAAGCTTGACAATGGCGAGAGAGAAAGAAGGGATGGAGAAGAACCAGGAGAGAGAGAGAGAGAGAGGATTAAAATATAGTATTGAGTTTTGGCATAGCGCTATAGTACCATCTCAAAGGTGAGATGGTACTGTAGCGCTATGCTAAAAAAATTTGGCCAGCCTTGGGTTTACACGTCCAGCTGCTGGGTGTCTTTGGGGCTGGAATGCCAAATGGGGCTTGCATTTGGCATATTGCAAGCCCGATGTCCTTTATATATTCTTAGAAGATCGTTATCATGCCTTGGAAAATACCAAGAAGCATCATGTCAGTGATTGGCCCACTGCAAAGAAAATGCTTGATCTCTTTCTCTACGGAATCTGGACTTTATATTTTGTTTAAATGGTAAGTTTTTGTAATTTAAAATTATATATAATAAATAAATTTATAAATTATATAATAAATAATATTTATTTGACACATATATTAAGAATATAAAGAAAATACAATTTAGATTTTCAAAAAATATATATATATATATTAATGTTTATTTCATTGAGTAAAATTGTAACTTTAGACTCAATCAGTTTTGTAGCTAAACTTTATCCTTTAAAAAAATGCTTTATTATTTTCCGGCATAATTTTTATTTCTACATCTTGCATCAGCAGTCTCTCTCTCTCTCTCTCTCTCTCTCTTTTTTTGGAGAAATCTTGTACTAGTAGTCTAAATTTGAACAGCTAATGAAGATTGGCCTTAAGTGAGAATAACAACCACGTGTTCGGTATCCAGTTAATAGTAAATTCAGTTTCCAATTTTTGCAAGAAATTTTAACACAACAACCATTGCATTTAAAAAAAAAAAAAAAAAACAGAAATTTGTCTAACTTGACTTCACAATGAAGTAGATTAAGGGGGTGTTTGGAAAGTAACTTGAGTTATGTTGTTTGGGTAATTTTAATATTCGTATGGGTGAAAAAGTGTATAAAAATGTGTATAATATTATTTAAAATGTGAAAAAAGTTGCTAGAACTAATCTACCAAATGGGCTACAATTATCTTTTTATCTTCCTTTGTCTTATCAGACCAATAATAAAAGACGTTTTTCATAGGTTGGATTGTTAAAAATAAATAAATAAATAAAACTTAGATGTGAAAGTAGCTTGAGAGTTGGAATCGTAGACAGAATTACCAAACATCAAGAGAAATCAAGGAAAAGATTACACACTTTTTTGTCTTGTTTCTGCCACTTGCATCAACTCATTATCACTCGTAGACCTAAATGACTTTGGTTAATGATTATAAAAAAAAAAAAAAAAAGGAAAAAAAGAAAAGAAAAGGAAAGAAAAAGACTTTTTTAATGATAAGATTTTTTTTTTTTTTTTTTGAGAAGATAATGATACGAAAGCTAAGAAGAATCAAGTTTCGAAGTGGAAGTGTGAACATTAACAGTATTCCTTTATATTTTCTTAGAAGAATCGATATCATGCTTAGGAAAATAACAAGAAGCAACATGTCAGTGATTGGCCCTTTGCAAAGAAAAAACCATGGGGTGTGGAGCAAGGTGTTCCCTTGCATTATTGAAGCTAAAGTCTACGTCAACGTTACGAAAATACAAATTTTTTTGTATCATCTTTTGTGTTCTATTTTATGTTCTATCAATCACAATTTAATATATGTTTATTTTTTTCTAATTTAAACTTTGACTATTTTATAAAGAAAGTTCAATAAATACATGACAAGTTATAATTTGTAAAATATAAAGTGAAACACAAAAAATAATACAAAAAATTTTTATCCCTTACTTTGAAGTAAGCCAATATACATTGAATCCAATGAAGACTGTGTGGTTGATGTCAAATTAAAGGTGGGTCCTCCACCCGACCAAATTGTAATTTTTCTTAGAAAAATCGTTATCATGCATTGGACAAATAACAAGAGAAAAAAAAAAGTTTTGACTTTCAATTCAGCAAATTATAAAAACTTTTCTTTTTCAACAAATAGATTAATTTTGGACTAATTCTACTCTATTCTTCCTTTCCCTCTTCATCTAAACGGATCATCAGTGGTGAACGTTGAATAGACTGGGCAGGGCCATATTTCTAGGCCGAAGTTGACATGTCATGCCAAAGTTTAGCCCAAGCTGATCAACAATCGTATATTTTAAATTTTTTATTAAACTCACACAACAAATCAGTAAGTTTTAACAAAATTGTGTGTGTTTTTTTTTTTTTTTTTTTTTTTTTTGTAGTAGGAGAAGGGGGATGAGATAAGTGAATACACTCATACACCAAGTTTATAACTGTACATACTACACAAAGCGGACCATAAAGTTGGGTCAGTGGAATGCTTCCATATGTTTTTAGATTATGTTCCTCCACTGTTTGTGTAGCATAAATATATATGGTAATACATAGAAGTATATTAAATTCAAATTAATTTTTTAAACTATAATTTCTAGGTTTAGATATATAAATTTGGATGTAAACATAATTGACACACCTTAAGTATAATTAGAAGAATACATAGCTTGAAATTGTAGGGTATTTACAATATAGAGATACTTGCCATCAAATAATAGGGGATAATTAGAATGACACTTGGCACAATATTTTTTTTTATATAAGCACTTGGCACAATATTATAGTGCAATTAGAATCTAATTGGATAATTGATTGAACTTTCTCTCTTCTAATTTTTTTTTTTTTATAATTATATCGATAGATTAGTTTTTATCAGCCACTCAATTGCACCAAATATGAAAAAAACATAAGACTTATATATTGTCTAATTATTATTATTATTTTAAAAGAAAGTTCAACGTACTTGTAACATAAAAACCTATAGCCTAATTTTATCTGCCAATCAATAATATTGCAAAGTCATTGGCATATAAATTCTTACAAGTTTTTTTTTTTCTTTTTTTCCATAGACAGTAGTGAGGATCCTAAGAGACACAATGACATAAGACTAAGAGGAAATAAATTTTGTAACCCTTTTTTAATCATTTTGGTTATGGATGTAAATCTAATAACAGGAACTGTTTTGGCAAAAAAAAGGGGGGGGGGGTGTTGGGGATTTTATATCCTGAACCAATTTTAAATTAAAACAAAGCAAATTTTTAATCATATTAAGATCCTTTAGGGTTCTTAGGGTATCTGCACCATATCCATTCATTATGAAATATAGATATGCACCACATTTAGACAAGCCACTAGACCCTGAGGCTTTCTTTATATAAATTATGTATAGTTAATAGTATATATAGTTAAAATTAAAGGTTTGGCTTCCAAACATACATAATTCCTTCTCAAGAATTAAGTTAGTGCAAAGAAATCCATAAAAATGACCAACCAACACACACTTATGGCCTCCTATGAAAAATAAAAAAATTAAAAAAAAAAAAAAAGAAGAAGAAGAAGTTAAGAAATATCTAAACTTAAATGGTAATACTTTTTCTCAAAAAAAAAAAAAAAAAGAAAGAAGGTAATGCTTAATTAAAGGCATCAACCACCTCATGATGTGTTTAAACTCAACCATGGATTACCAAAACCTCAAGGTTCCCTGTCCATCCACACTCTCTTTGGAATTAATTTAAAACAATTATATGTTTGCATGATCTTATTAATAATTTTGTTTTCTTAACTACAAAATGCTTAAACTTTGTGATTAGAAAATAAATCCTTTATTTTTTTTTTCTATTTTTCTATTATTTCAATTATAAGAAAATAAAGTCGCCGCTAACTATATTTACATCTTTGGGTGTTGATATAATTAAAAAGATAGGAAACAAATTATGCTTTGAAAATCATCTCACTCCCCTCCCCCCTCTCCCTGTTTAGTTTTGGTGAGTCAAACATAATATTGACGATTTGGATATAGTCGAATTGAAAGTTCTATTTTTCATGTTAAATTGTTCTATCTTTATATTTTATCAAAATATATATCTTTTTTTTTTTTTTTTTGGGTTTCAAAAGCTGATTTTTCATTTATAACTTTTAATGTTTGGAATTAGGTGCTAGATAGAATGTGATAACATAATTTTATTTATATAGAAAAATTTATGGTATCCTCAAGCTTTTGAGTCAATGTTAATTGCTGCAATTTTTTTTTAGTAAACAGTAATACTTATTATAATATACACGAAAATAATAATAGTTGTGGGATACAGGGATTCCAATAAGGTAATTGCGCCACGTGTCATACCCATGGCTTAGAAGGGCCATTATTATGCCAAGGAGGCCACGCCCTCGGACAGTAAGGTCACGTCAATAGTACGTCATCAGAGGAGGTCGTACTGTAGAGAAAGAGTTTTTGGAAATGGGCTAGTATTGACATGACTGAAGGGATGGTGGCTGCCACTACATTTAATGCATCCCACCAAACCTCCTGATTGCATTTATGTGGAGAAGAATCTTGAATAGTGCTGTCTTAACTACCTCGACTCACAAGGGGATTGGAAAAGTGATTGATGGGACAAGCACTCAAGTAGTGGCCTAGATAATCAACAAATGGATGGCTAAGATCATCTAAAGAAAGCTATATAATGTAAAGAACCCCCCAAAGACAAGGGGGTGAAGGAGAGAAGGAAAAACATTGTAACACTAAGAACTGAACGTATAACCAAATTCAAAATATGTATATACAAAATCTAATCTCCTTGGACTGTGCCGATGACAATTAACTTTGAGCAAAAATTGTTTTATTCTTGTTTTTTTTTTTTTTTTTTTTTCATTTGGGCTCACTATAATTGTTATTTAAATCACTAGAGCCTAGTTTTCCAGTCCACTCTCAACAAATTTATTATATTGGGCTCTTTGGGCCTAGATCCTTTTCCCTTTAGGCTTAGGTACCAAATCAGGTCCCTACAATAGAGTTTTAAACCGGGTTTATAATACATAATCGATCAATCAAAAAAGATTTTTAAGATTTAAAAGAATTTTGAGCTACGTTTTTTTTTTTTTAACAGTAAATAAATGCAAGTTTACCCTAAATACTCTAGAGAAGTAGATATATTGTATTTATTGAGAACTATTATAAAAGCTACCTTCAAATAATTTTTTTTTTTTTTGAGGGAATAACCTACTCTACTTTATACTTTACCAATCGCAATTACATATCATTGTTTTAAGAAACCAAAGTTATAAAAAAAGAAAAAGAAAAAAGAAAAGAAAGAAGATGCATCAAATATTGGTGGAGTATAAATAACAAGAGTGGCATATAGGATTTTTATTGACATGGCCATCACATGACACATCATTAGAAATGTAATCATGAAATGTGAAAGAGGCTTGAGAGATGGACATCAAAAAAATATCAAGAGAAAGAAGGAAATGATTAACACACTTAACGTCTTATTCCTCCCACTTGTATCAACTCAGCATACGTATCTTATTGACCTAAATGACATGATAAGAAAGCTAAGAGAAAATTCACAAACACAATATTAGATAATAGTCTTGCAGCTTAACTGGAAGTTCTTAGTTTTTCTAGACGGAAACTTTCTAAATTAGTTCAAATTTTCCCTCCCTCAACTATTAAATTAAAAACAAAAAACACCCACCAAATTAGGTTGGTTGTGTTATTGTATAATAGACATTAAATTTTTATTCAGTTTGGTATGAATCTCAAAATATGGAATTAATTCTTGTTGTTTTATATTTACTCATAAAATAGTTTTATAAAAATTGATATCATATGGTTTTAAAAAAATGAGTATAAATTAAAACTTAACTAAAATCAAACTGCATTTTTTAAGAAATAGTTTAGATTTAAATTAAAATAGTTTTACAATTTGCCAAATACGCAATGTTTTTAGGGGTAATTGCAGTAAACTTACTTGTGATTTGGTTTGAAATTACTTAAGATTCATTCCGTTAAGACTCTGTAATCCACTTTTGTTAAAAATAAAGGTAAATATGAATTTTTGTTCATATTTTATGTCTTTCTTCTCTCAAAACATAGAAAAATTAAAAAACGAAAAGAAGATTTAAAAGTTAGATTTTGTAAAATTTAAAAACATGCACCAAAATAATCATCCAGCCAAAATTAAAAACATTCAATTGACCTTGTTAATTCCATGGACTTTAAACAAACGTTGACAGTCTATAGAGAAAACTGGCAATTAAGGAGACCCTTGTGTCACAAATAGATATTCATGGAGCGATGGTTTGACTTGTAGTTCAGATGGTACCCCAAGAATCATTTCGCTGTGAGTTTCATCCTAAAAACAAGTTATACGTGTACCAGTGATAGTTCAATACTTCTATTAGATATATATATATATATACACACACACACACTTTGTCAAGAAAACCTTTCTTAAATATGGATATATACACACACACACACACACTTTGTCAAGAAAACCTTTCTTAAATATGGATGCATTATACTAGCCAACAATACAATGCAACACATCTATATATAGTGCATCCATATTTGAGAAAGGTTTTCTTGTATTGTTGGCTAGTATAATGCAACACATCCAATAAATCTCACAATTTGCTAAACTGGTATGAAATTTGACCCCAAACTACACCAAACCCAAACCCTCTCAAGTAATGACAATCTTAGATCTGCCCTCCTCATGTACAATTACAGGATTTAGGAATTACAAGGTCAAACAACTACGAGAAAGCTGTAAAATTAAAGAAATTGTTGGTGGTGGCCATAGAAGCAATTCACCCAACTGCAAAAAGCCAAGCAAATTTCAGATTCTTAATGGGTTAGAGAAAAAAAAAAAATAAATAAAAAACTCTCAAATCCACCATCATCCAACCCATCAACAAACCTTAGCTACCATAGTAATTTCCTACCATAGAAACTCATCCGCTACAACAACCCCTGTGGAAAGGAAAAACTATATAAAATTTTCTAACCAAACTCAGTACCATGACTAGCAAAGCCCAAATGTTCGTGTCTTTGTGGGAGAGAGAGAGAATGAGATATGAAAATTGAAAAGTAAGCGGAGGAACTGATGAGTCTGTGTGGGAGAGAGTAAAAATAAGAGGAACAACGAGAGTGAGATGTGGTTAATAATGAAAGTACTCTGAAAACCAACAACATTACTCAATACTCAAAAAAATTTAATTTATAGAAGAACAATTACATTGAACATATTATGTTTCTTCTTAAATTTTATAAAACCTAATTTTTAGATTTTTTTTCTTTTGTTTTTATTAGTTTTTCTTTGTTTCGAAAGAAGAGAGACATAAAAAAGAAACAAAAATATGTAGTTACACTTTTTTTTTTTACAGAAGTTAATTACGGAGCCTTAATGGAATGAACATCAGGTGAGTAAAATGACAATTTTCAAATTATGGGTAGATAAGGTGATTTTGGACCAAACCACCGGTAGATTTACTACAATTACCCCATGTTTTTATTTTCTCATCTTGCATTGATAGCAATTTAAACAAAGAAAAAAAAAAAAAGCGTGATCCTCTTTTATTTTTTCTAACATTATTTTCGGAAAAATTTAAAAGTATAATCAATTTTACTATAAAAGGTCATAAATTGATCTATCACTAACTTATATGTTGTTGATGTACCGACAACATGATAGATAATTTTTTTTTTTTTTTGTTTAAAAGTTAATAGATTAGCCTTGTTTATAATTCTCTTGACTATAACAAAACTATTTTTTTATTTCCTTATCTTGCATCAAATTAAGGGTGACAATATCTAGCATAACCCGCAAACACGACAAGAATATGACCCGATTTTTTCTGGTTTAGTGTTTAGTATAAATGGGTTAGTGTTAAAGATGGGTTGATGTTCTTAATACAATTATTAAATAGGTCAATTCTATGTTGACCTTCTTAACTCGCAATTAACCCAAACTAATCTAATTAATATAAATAATTGTAATTCTTCTCTAAAATTAATTTGAATTATAAATATAACCGATTAAGTAATTAAAAAAATTAAATAATCATGTTAATAAATTCTTCGTTAAAACTCTAAAGTTCCTTATCCTTTTATTAAAAAAAAAATACTTATTTTATTACCCCAAATACTCTAGAGAGGTAGAGATACTGTATTTAATATGAACCATTATAAAAGCTACCTTCAAATAATCAAGACATAAAGGATGGAAAACATTTACCCTATTCTAAGTGTTTCACTTTATACTTTACTAATCACAATCACATGTCATTTTTTTTTTTAAAGTAATCAAAGTTTAAAATGAAAATAATAATAATAATAAAATGCATCACATATTGGTGGAGTACAAATATTAAGAGTGGCATATTGGATTTTTATTGATACGGTCATCACATGACACATCAATAGAAATGTAGCCATGAAATGTGAAAGAAGCTTGAGAGATGGACATCAACTTTATCAAGAGAAAGAAGGAAATGATTAACACACTTATGTCTTTTTCGTTTTTCCTCCCACTTGTATCAACTCAAGTACTCAACATATCTAATTGACCCAAATGACAAGTTTTTGGTTTTTCCTCCCACTTGTATCAACTCAAGTACTCAACATATCTCATTGACCTAAATGACAAGTTAATGATAAGAAAGCTTAGAGAAAATTCACAAACACAATATTAGAAAAGAGTCTGGCGGCTCTCAGTATATTCAAACATAAATTTTCATAGTTCAAAACTCCCTTCCTCATTTTCTAAACAAATAAATAAAAATTCTTCACCATTAACAATTGAATTAAGGAAAAAAAAAATACACACACACAATTAGATTGGTTGTGTATATTGTATAATAGACATTAAATTTTTATTCAGTTTGGCATGAATCTTAAAATATAGAACAAATTCTTGATATATTATATTAATTTGCTCATAAAACAGTTTTATAAAAAGTGATATCTTGTGGTTTAAACAAATTGAGTATAAATAAAAACTTAGTGAAAATTAAAATACATTTTTTAAGAAGTAGTTTAGATTTAAATTAAAATAGTAATACAGTTTGCCAAATACACAATGTTTTATTCCCATCTTGCATTAATAGCAATTTAAACACGGAAGAAAGTGTGATCCTCTTTTATTTTTTCTAACATTATTTTGGGAAAAATTTAGAAGTATTATGAAATTTTACTAAAAAAGATCATATATTGATATACACTATGTTGTTGATGTACCTACAACATAAACATAATAGCTAATTTTTTTTAGGGGTCAATTCCATTAACATATCCTGATATTTGGGTTAATGCTAACTAAGTCCAAGATTTTTCAAAACTAACTCATTTGGTCCCTAAAATAAACTTAATCCCTAAATATTGTTAGGCCAGTTAGGTTTTTTTTTTTTTTTTTTTTTTTCCTTTCAATAGTGTTTAGGGATTGAGTTGGCTTTAGAAATCAAATTGGCCAATTTTAAAAAGTCTTTGACCTGGTTGACATTAGGCCAAATCTCAAAATACGTATGTTAATGAAATTTACCTTTTTTAAATAAAAAAAAAAGTAGTGATTTTTTTTTTTTTTTTGGTAATATTCAACACGATTCGTTAATATAGCATGAACATGACGTGATTTTTTTGCAGGTTAGTGTTTAGTATAAAAAATGGGTCAATGCGCCTAATATGATTATTAAATGGGTTAATTTATTCTATGTTGACCTATTTAATCTGTAAGAGGGAATTACAGATTACTCACTTGTGGATTAGCCTGAATTTAACTTACCTACTTGTGGTTTTAAACTTAACACTTTGCCCACCTGTGATTACCACCGTTAGTCTTCTGTTATCTACCTCTATTAAAAAGAAGGGTAAATATGTATTTTTGCACTTTTTTTATGTCTCTTTCCTCCCAAAACATAAAAATTCAAGAGAAAACATGATCAAAATGTGCTATTGGTAACAACAATTATGCAATTTCTTAGAACTTCAACTTGTATTTGAACCTATCATCTCAACCACAAGCAAACAACTAATTATACATCTGAATGCATGATAACGCCGTATGAGAAAAGAAAAATAACAACTTAATATGAATCCAAATTTAGATCCAATTTTTACAGAGCAATGAACTATTCAGATACAATTGCTCTAGTGAAAATATGAAAAAAAAAAAAAAAAAGAGTCAGTAATAGTTATGGACTCCCCAAGAGTGTATCAATTCCAGGAGAGACCCACGAAAAAAGAGTCAATGATAGACTCACTCTTTTTTGTTCCTTTCTAGTACACTCTTGGAATTTTAATTTTTATCCAATTGATACACTCCTGGATAAAAATTAAAATTCCGAATCTAACTCAACAACATTCAAATAAATCAAATCAAATCTCCTACTCCTCGTGTCCCTGCCAACAAAAATTAAAAACCCAAAAAAGTTCAAAAACTAAAAACCCAGAAAAGTTCAAAAAATCCTAGAAAAATTAACAAACCCCAGTCTTGCCGTAAAAATAAAATAAAAACCTAATCTTATTTTGGAGTCCATTACAATCAAAAAACCCAAATAAAACCAACACAATTTTCAAACCCACTCTTCACTCTCTTCCACCTCAAACCAAAACCCAGAAAAGAAAAAATCAACGACAATCACAACGCCCATTCTTCTTCATATTCCTTTGTCACACCATCACCCATACCCACCACCATCTGAACGCAACTTAGCCAACCCAACAATGGAATTGACCACAATCAACATTTACCAAACCAAATCATATCAAAATCCAATCAAAACTCCCAAATTTGAAATAAATCTCAAAACGCCAAAGAAAAAATATACAAAAATTGCTTGCCTTTGATCCGAGTCATTGTTGCACCTGGAGAAGAGCCTCACCATCAAGACATCTTAACTGTTCTTGTGGGTCTCTCTCTTGAGTCGACATGCATGTTCTTTTAGATTGAAAATATAGGCTGGTTTCAAACTCAAACTCTCAAGACCCACAAAACTATGCCTCAAATTATCAGCAATTTTCAATCTAACGGCTTTTCGATTCAAGAAAGGGTGGCTTGTTGCTTAGGGGTTGCAACAAGCGGAGAGAGAGAGAGAGAGAGAGAGAGAGAGAGAGAGAGAGAGAGAGAGAGAGAGAGAGAGAGAGAGAGAAATTTGTTTGAGTAGAGCTGTAAATATAAACCATTTTTAATCTTGTGTTAGTGTTCTCATTGAAGCTCTAAAAGCCTTCAAATAATTTTACAAAAATCACTTTTTGATCTTGTTGTTTCTAATTTTGTTATATTTTTGTGTTTGTAATGGTATAAGTGATGGGGTAGGTAACGACAGACTAACAATGGTAATCACATGTGAGAAAAGTGTTAAGTTTTAAACCACGGGTGGGTAAGTTAAATTCGGGTTAAACCACAGGTGGATAATTTGTAATTTCCCCAATCTGTAATCAACCTAAAATGATCCGACTAATATAAATAAATGTAATTTTTCTCTAAAATAAATTTGAATTCTAATCACAATCAAGTAATTCAAAAATTTTTAATAATAATAATAATAATATTGATAAATTATTCGTTGAACTCTAAAGTTCCTAACCCTTTTATCCAAAACAAAAGAAAAGAAGAGAGAGACTATTTTAGTTTGTGTCGTGTCAACTTGTTTAATCAATGGGTTATGTTAGGGTTGAGAGGATTTGATAAGATTTTTAAATAGGTCAAGTTAGTGTTGAGCCATGTCTTCAAATACCCATATCTTGACCAAACTTAAACACAATCAACTAACACAAATTACTGCTCCTACATTAAATGTATTAAAAACTCCAAATAACATGTGTTGCATCAGTCTAGATACATTCTAGAAAAGAAAAACCCACTCATTTTTTCCATCTTTTCAATCGAAAGTGATCTTAACATGTATTTTCCCTATATGTAAGTGCACAAAAGTGAACTAAAGTGGACACAAATGGTACCAATCAAAAAGACTGTTGTTGCTACTGGACGACGAAATGGATTTTGGAATTTATTAACATTCTCCAAAGAATGTACTGAATTGGACCAAAGTGGATATAATAGGACTGAAGTTGACCGAATAAGAACGAATTGATAGATTAGGACCAAAGTATATGTAATGGACTGAATAGGAATATATAGGACCAAATGAGACCAAACTAGACCGAATAGGACCAAAGTGGACATAATGGATTGAATAGGATGAATGTAGACTGAATAGAAACAAAATGGATAAAATGAGCCAAATAGGACCATAGTGGACTGAATGGCCTGAATAGAACTAAAGTGAACAGAATGGACCGAATATAACCAATGTGGACCGTATAGGACTGAAGTGGATAGAATAGGACCAAGTGGACTAACTAGACCGAAAAGGACCAAAGTTTATTGAATAGAACCAAAGTGGACCAAAGAGGACTTTTGAATAATTGTCTTTCTTATTGCATTTTTAAGGCTCATATTTCTAATTTCTAATGTCGTTTTTTTGTATTTTTTTAACTCAAAACTAAGGAGTTTTGCCTAAATATAATAAAATTTCATACTTTTAAACACAAAAAGTAAGGAAAAAAATGAATTTTTGAGATAGACTTAAAAAGGCAACATACAAAAAGAATCAATTTAAGACCCAATTAGTGTTTAAATTTTAGGAAGAACAAATTATTTTCAAAAAAATTTAGAAAACAAATTATACATTATATTACAGTTACAAAATAATTATTTATTCACATGCATTGTGTGGTTTGCGACTAGTATAGGAAAAATTAAACCCTAATTCTAATTGGTGCAAAAAACTCTAATTACCTTATTACAAAAATAACCTTACTTCTAAATATTAAAATACCAATAGTCTAATAAATTATAGAGACCTAAAAAATAAAATACAATTGGCACGCAAAGATTAATAAGACTAAATTAAAATAAAAATCCCCCGCGCGTCTCCCTCATCAATTTACCAGTCATTGTTAGTCAAATATTAATTAAGAACTTAGATAACATGCTTTTCATATGACTTTGACTTTGTATCAGAGATTTTTTACTTTTCCTATATCTACTTTTAAGCATTTGGCCAAAAATGTCAGGCACACATGTGCTTTTTACTATTGTATTTTGTCCAAAAGTCCATCTACTCTACACGTGGGATTCACTTCTCCACAATTTTCCTTTTCATCTATTTTGTTTTTCATATTAATGAGTTGTGACAAAAATAAAAAATTTGTCTTTTGCAATATATTATTTAGTTAGATATATGAATTTATGGCCTTAAAAATATGTTATATGAATTTACATTTTTTTAAAGCTCTTAAATAAAATAAAAAAGTGGGGGTTCTAATTTATAAACAAATTAAATATAATATATATAGTGATAACTCTAAAGGGTACATTAGGATTGATTGGTATTAAAATATATCATTTTTTTTGTTAACTGAACTTAAATAACTTTAGTACGAAATGACACTTTTACTTCGATCTCCCCCAAGGTTCAAATCTTGGGTCCGTAGCATCTATCTATAATTATTATCATTGAAAGTAAAAGTTTATGTGCATGTAATTGAAATTGGTAATTGGGCAAAAGCTCATTTTTCACCAAAAAGATTCTCAAAAAGCTCCATTGGGAAAGGGTTGTCTAATGCTAGAAGTGGTTTAGATCCCTTTTGAAAACCATGATGATACACACATACGCACATAAGTGTGTGTGTGTGTATGTATAGTCTCATAACATTTTTCCAACCATAGAAGTAGTGACAAACAGTGAAAAAGTAATCATAGCTATTTAGGACTTTACAGTGTATATGTAAGCCATCACGCCTAAGCACATAATTCTTTATGTTTTCTCTCTTGTCTCACTTCTACATCTTTTTTTCTATTCACTTCAAATTATTTAACAAGTAATTGAAAGATGTTTATATGCTTTTCCCATTTTGATGGTGCAAAGAGCACAAAAAATGTGCTTCCCAAATATATGATTACTCATTGTAATAAAACAATTCTAGAGTACAACTTTTTAAGTGCAAATTGCAGCAACCTCCCTTAAAATTTCAGTAAATGACACTTTCCCCTTAATGTTTTGGGAATAATGAGAAAGTGAATAAAAGTGTTGTGAAGCATATTTCAAAGTGAATAATGAGTTATAAAAGTAAATAAATTATTATAATTATATTGTCGCATGATTACTAATTCTATAATTCACATGGTTACAGAGCAGAAAGCATCAAACTGAGAATCATGCTTGGAGGCCACAAAATTCTTGTGAATCAACCATCCAATGGATGTGCTATAAATATCAAACATATATCTAACTCAAAAAAAAAAAAAATCAATGCGCTTGCAACAATAATCAGCATTATTACTCGATGATATATACAAATATTAAATTCCTTAAGGGTTTGGACAAAAAATCTATAGTTTAAGTTTAAGTTCAGCTACCAGTCAACACCTCTCTGCCCCTAATGAACCCTCACAAATCAATCCACATCGGCCCTTTAAAGTAATTTTGATCAAATCTTGCGTCGTACTCATTGAACTCTTGGAGTGCATTAGGGGGTGTTCGGATTGTCAATTTTCATAACTCATAACTCAGTTTTCATAACTCATAACTCAAAAATGGTAGGACCCATGGTTGAAACTTTGTTTAGGTGGAAATAACTCAATTTCCATAACTCTGTTTCCATCACTCAATTATCTGATTTTTGAGTTATGAATTATGGAAATTGAAAACACATTTTAACTGTTTTCAGTTTCCATAACTCATAATTCAATGGCATTTTTGTAATTAAACAAACATTGAGGGACCTACAGCCGTAACTTTTTTTTTTTTTTTTTTCTTCTGGGTTCGGTCTTCACTTTTTTCTTTTTTTTTTTCTTCAGTACCGGATCATCTAAACCCAGAAAAAAAAAAAAAAAAAAAAAAGCTGCATTGATTGACAGTCATGGGACCCACAAATAGTGTGAAAAATATGAGTGATGGAAACTGAGTGATGGTGCTAAATGGGTATAATATTTTTAAGTGATGAGTGATGAGTGATAAGTGATGAGTGAAGAATAATGAGTGATGAGTAATGAGTGACGAGTGATGAAAATTGAGTGAGCAATTTTTTGAATCAAAACAGGGCCTTAGCTTCTGAGGCCCAAACTGCAACAAAAGGTGTCAGTATTCAATTGTTAGGCTTTTATTTTTGTGGGCTTGATATTAAGGCCTTAGGCCCAATCCAATTGACCAGACTTCTCTCATTCTGACCACACCTTTTTACCTCATTTTATAATATTAAAAAACAAAGTTTGGCTATGTTGCCAAATGGTAAAATGTAATAAGTAGAAACTAAACTAAAGATTTTTTCAATTGAATTAATGTTTCATGCCGAATGTTTGAAGTTGACAATGTTTCAATTTCATCATCAAATTTTTTTCTTATAAAAAAAAAATCCTCAATTTTTTTTTACAAACAAAAGATGTAAAACTCATACACTTATGAAGTGTATTGAAATTACTCAAAAGAATTACAATCTCAAATTTAGAAGATCTAGAAAACCCAAAGAAAAACATAGACTGCAAATTGCCTAAAATTTTCATACAGTCATAAATAGATTTCAAAAATGAGGACATAATTTCAAGCCAAGGATGCACAACCCATCGAGGTTCCTAGAATTCCTCTTTGTCCAAATTTTCCACTTTAAAGCCTAGGGGAACAATGTTCAAATATTTAATCCTCCATTTTATCAATACATGATCTAAATTCGCTATTAATCCTTAATTAGTTCAGAAGCATTTTTACTCGGGTGAAAAAAAAAAAGCAGAAGAAAGGGAACATTTTAGAGTGAAGCCAAATTTGATAGACTACCTTGTCAAATGATCTAGTATATATACATCTTATACTACAGATTTTTTTTTATTTTAAATCTCTCTCCTTTAACAGTCTATTCAAGTCATTTTCCATATCTGTTGCTAAAGGTAAAGGGTCATTTAGGTGAAAGCTTTCTTTGCACGTCCTAATTAGTGCTTAGTATTGGTCATTTCTAGGATTGAGAATTTGTTTCCAATCATTTTGAAAGTCTTTATGCTTTTTAAGCAAGAATCAGACTGGCATTTTCATTCAAAAGGAAAGGAAAATACTGTAAGAATGCTACAGCATAAAGAATCTCCTAAAAGAGTTCCTGTGACTTCTCATATTGTTGTTGCATACCCCAATTAAAAAACATGAAAGACTGAGAAATTTTTGCGCACATCTTTCAAATTCGAAAATGGCTTTTTAGCTTATCAGGGGTATAATATGTTTTTAAGTATTTGTTGCCAAAAGCTGATTCATTCTGTTGGTGAAATGATGCTGTAAGGTCTTCAGCGCCAAGAAATTTTTTTAGTGGACTTCGGTGACTGAAATATTGGTTTAAGATACTTCATTTATGTAAATGATTTTTGGTCATGTTATGCGATTAATAGGGGCAAGGATGTGAGTGCAGGGAACAAAAATCAAGGTTTCACTCGTGTCTTAGAATCCACCTTTGAGAGTAGGGAGGGTGTTGCAGAATATATTGCTCATCCTGCTCATGTTGAATACGCAAAGGCTCTCCTGCCTCATGTGGAGAAGTACATGGTGATTGATTACAAACCTGCTACTCTTAATTTTGGATTGGAAGGCTGATAGTAGTCATCTAAAATCCTACTTCACAATATCTCAATAAAAATGAAAAACTGATGGCGATGATTTTATTTGAATTTATCTGAGTATCTTTCAATGAATTTTATTCGTATCTATGTGTGTAATTGTTACTCATTTTGAGGTTAATGTATTTTTTTATTATAATTGCATTTCTGCTAAATATTTGCTTCTCTTTAGCTCTTACATTTTTGTTTTTACCATAATATGAAGCTTTTGGGTTGTTTGATAATTAGGATAGTGTAATGTACAATGTCATAAATACCACTGGATGGTCAGGAATCCATTTCAAATGTGTTTTTACCGCACCTGTTTCCTATTTTTCTTGGCTAGAAATCTGAAGTTATCAATTAGATGGCATAGCTGCACATGTTGAACTAGAAGCAACTTATAAAAAAAAAAATGTTTGTGAAGAGGGTTGTTGAAGAAATTAAGCCTTTTTATAAGCTAAATGGTACTTATCCATCACCTTAGATCTTAAATTTTTGGTTCTTGAGTGCAAATAATTAGTGTTTTTAAATAAAAATAATTAAAAAGAGGGAAATGCATCAGACTGCTTACAAAATCATCAAAGACAACCCATTTCATTGTATGCTTCCTATGTTAGAATTGTTAGAATGCAGCATATCTTTTTTTCCTTGTCACTTGAATCGCAAATGGTAAACTTGGCTTGCAAAAAAAAAAAAAAAAAAGAACAGAGAAAAAAAAAAGGATTCATATTCAATTGTGCAATTAAGACGAATGAAGTAATGTGATTTGAGAAAATTGTGTTAGAAAGGTATGTTTATTTAAAACTTGGTAAATTATATAAACTCCACCCCCCCACAAACCTTTTTTTTTTTGTGTGGTAGACTTCTCAGTCCCCTAAGTTACCATTATTACTTTTCATTATTTTCTTTGTATGATCATGCAAAGAAAAAGCAATCTTAAATCATCAAGAATCTACTTATAGAGTTTTTGTATTTTATAATTCTTTCTCCAAAAACAAAAGCAAGATCACAAGGCTTTTGTGTTTTATAGCCATATTCAAATATCCAAACCAAAAGAGATAGCAAGAAAGATATAGCCACTAAGTTCAGAAGAAGGAAGCTATATGTTTTATTCCCCCAACTTGCATCAAAAGCGTACTAAACACTATGTGAATGTCGGGCCTTAGGGGCCCTCTACACAGAAAGAAAATCATTAAGACCATAAGAGTTGTTCTGCGTAATTAAAACTTAAGCTATGGCACTTGTTCTGGCATCATAATTCATAATTGTATATATCAAAGTAATTACCAGTGGTAAATTACTACTGACTTCTGAGCCTCTAAGCTTGAGTTCTACCTCCAGGTTCAAATCTCCAAGAGTGCTTGTCCCCTCACTCTAGCTAAAAAAGAAAAAAAAAAGAAGATGTAGATATCAAACTTGTGGTCTTTATTAATCACTCATCTATCTTTCTTTCTTTTTTAAAAAGAGGACATTTTTCTCCTTAACTAGAGCTGGAATACTGCGGGTCAGGCATGCCACACTCATACAGTAGACTGTCAAAAAGTAGTGAAAGGCGCTGAAAAAATAATAATTCAACCAAAAATGAGCAACTACAAACTCAAAGTCAGAATTTTTTTTATTTGGGTAATTAGGTGACTGTACAAAAAGCAAACAGAGCTGAAGAGGAAAATATGTGATGGACTCGTGGTGGACTGGTATGTGTAATACACACCATGTGTTGGGCTCCAAGGCCTTTATACAAGCCTGGTTGCGGCCCATTTGGGTTACTGTGGTTTTTGCTTGATCTACACGCTTAGGCCCAAAGGAAGAATACCCCCACAAGGAAAAGGGGTCACTAGGTCTACACGACTATAAATACTCCAAAACCCTCACAAACCAAGGTACGCATAATCAATTCAACTCTAGCACTCTAGTGTTGAAAACCAGGTTCCTAATTTAACCTTCAGAGGGTTTTTGGCCGGCACCACACCAGTGCTTTCTTCCAGGTCCTTTCTTGTTGTTCTATAGGTCCTTTTGTTGATGAATCGCGTAGCTCACTGGTGAACTTCGGTATCATCAGTTGGCGCCGTCTGTGGGGAACGTGCTAGGACGATCAAACGTTGTCCTACTCTTAAGACAAAGAGTTGCATGGTACTCACAAGGTCGATGGCAACAACTAACAACCAAGGCGACGAACCACGCTCAACCGCACTGGAAAGATAAGTCCAAACGCTAGCAGCAGTGGTCGAACGCTTGACCAAACGGAATCATGACCTAGAGGAACAGTTGTGTCAGAAGGATGCATACCTCGGAGTGCAAGAGGAAAACTAGGAAGGAACAAGCGTAGAAAGGAGGGATCCCAAGGCCCCCGAGGGAAGCAACGCACCAAGCAGACCGGAGAGGCGGGATACCAATCTGCCAACCCTTTCTGAAATCTTACCACCCGCGTTGCCGCAGAGATGCAGGAGATGCGGGAACAAATGGCCGTGATGATGAATGCCCTCAAAGGACGGGTATCTAGCGACCTCGACGACCTGGTCCAACGAACCGATTCACCCTTCACGACACATGTCACTTCGTGTCCTCTACCCCCAAAGTTTCGAATGCCTCAGGTGGAAAGCTACGATGGAACCAAGGACCCCTTGGACCACTTGGAGTCCTTCAAGACTATAATGCACCTTCAGGGAGTGCCAGAGGAGATTATGTGCAGGGCTTTCCCTACTACGTTGAAGGGATCCGCGAGGGTCTGATATAGCAGGCTAACGCCTAACTCAATTAGCACCTTTAAAGAGTTAGGTGCTCAGTTTGTGTCACACTTTATAGGGGGCCACTGGTACAAGAAGTCCACAGCATGCTTGATGAGCATCAGACAGAGGGAAGACGAGACCTTGAGATCCTACATAACGCAGTTCAACAAAGAGGCTCTCTCGATAGACGAAGCGGACAATAAGATACAAGTAGCGGCCTTTACCAACGGGCTACGAAAGGGCAAGTTCCTCTTCTCTCTATATAAGAATGATCTGAAAACTATGTCCGAGGTACTTTACAGGGCGACAAAGTACATGAACGCAGAAGATGCACTGATAGCGAGAGACGATAAGCCAAAGAAAAAGGAGAGATAGGAGGAAACACGGTTAGAGGGAGGACGAAAGAAGGCTAGGGCGGATGAAAGAAGGGAGGATAGACGCCCGAAGCCGCCCATGGGGAGATTCGCCAGCTTCACCCCTCTGACGACCCCGATCGACCAAGTATTAATGCAGATAAAAGATGAGGAAGCCTTAACGTACCCCGGAAAGTTGAAGAGGGATCCCAACAAGAGATCAAGAAGCAAGTACTGTCGCTTCCATTGTGACGACGGCCACGATACATCTGAGTGCTATGACTTGAAGCAACAAATTGAGGTGCTCATCAGGCAAGGGAAGCTACAGAGGTTTGTCAGTAAAGAAAGGACGAATCCACCACAGGACCAGCCCCCCCGATGAGAGAACGAGCGCCCAAGGCCACCCATCACAGACATAAGGATGATTGTCGGCGGTATCGCGGGATCGTCCAAAAGAGCCCGTAAAGCCTACCTACGGATGGTGCAGAACGTCCAGACGACGGGCATGACACTGAAGTTCGCACGGGTCGATGTACCAACTATTGAGGATGCCCGACGCCTTCACCATCCTCATGACGATGCCCTCGTGGTCAGCATACGGGCTGGGGAGTACAACATACATCGGGTACTGATTGATAACGGAAGTTTAGCGAACATCCTTTATTACCCTGCGTTCCAACAGATGGGGATGAATAAAGAACAGCTTGTTCCGACTAATTCCCCCCTCGTCGGATTCGGGGGGACAAGAGTCTATCCCCTTGGGATCGTCACATTATCTGTAACGGTGGGAGATCACCCACAGCAAATCACCAAGGATGTGGTCTTCTTGGTGGTAGATTGTTCATCCGCCTACAACGCGATCCTTGGACGACCTACTCTTAACGCATGGAAAGCCGTAACGTCAACTTACCACTTGATGATTAAATTCCTCACTAAATATGGAGTCGGAGAACTCCGCGGGAATCAGGCTGCAACACGAGAATGCTACGTCGCCATGATGGAGATGGACGATCACTTGCAAGCACTAAATGTCGAGGGACAGCGAGTCACGGCTGAAGTAGTGGAAGAACTGGAAGAAGTAGTACTTGACGACTCAAGACCTGGGCAGACCATGAGAATTGGCACAATGGCCAGCCCCTCGTTGCGGCAAAGCCTAACCACGTTCTTGAAAGAAAATCAGGACATATTTGCATGGAGTCATGAGGGCATGCCGGGGATCGATCCGACGGTAATAGTACACAAGCTGAGTGTAATGCCATCGTTCTCTCCCATCCGACAGAAGAAACGAGTATTTGCTCCAGAAAGAGACCGGGCTATCGTCGAAGAAGTCCAAAAATTGAAGGAAGCAGGTTTCATACGAGAAGTACACTATCCAGACTAGCTTGCAAATGTAGTCATGGTCAGGAAGGCGAATGGGAAGTGGTGAATGTGCGTTGACTTCACGGATCTAAACAAGGCCTGCCCAAAAGATAGTTATCCTCTGCCGCGTATTGATACGTTGGTGGATTCGACTACGAGACATGAACTTTTAAGTTTCATGGACGCATTCTCCAGCTACAATCAGATCAAACTCGACGAGGCGGATCAAGAGAAAACATCGTTCGTCACTAGTCAAGGGCTCTTTTGCTATAAGGTAATGCCCTTCGGGCTCAAGAATGCTGGGGCCACGTACCAGAGACTGATGAATAAGATGTTCGTACATCAGATTGGAAGGAATGTGCAAGTTTATGTGGACGACATGCTGGTGAAGAGCGTTCGTGAGTACAACCATCTGAGCGACCTCCAAGAAACTTTTAACACCCTCCGATCCTATAAAATGAAGCTGAACCCCAGCAAAGCGCGTTCGGGTTGACGACAGGGAAATTCTTGGGTTTTATGGTATCTCAGAGGGGCATCGAAGTCAACCCGAAAAAGGTCAAGGCGATAGTAGACTTGGTTCCCCCGAAGACGCTGAAGGAGGTCCAAAGCTTAAATGGCAAGATAGCTGCCCTGAACAAGTTCGTTTCAAGGGCAACAGACAAGTGCCTACCATTCTTTCGCATATTGAAGAAATAGTTTGAATGGACGGACGCCTGCCAGAAAGCTTTCGAAGATCTAAAGACATACCTCTCCTCTCCACCACTACTTAGCCCATCCAAGCAAGGTGAAGAGTTGTTTCTATACACTGCCGTCTCCCCAGTGGCTGTCAGTGCAGCTCTTATTAGAGAGGAAGACGGATTCAGAAGCCTGTTTACTTTACAAGCAAAGCGCTCAGAGGGGCAGAAGAGAGATACCCCCCGATGGAGAAATTGGCTTTCGCATTGGTAATTACGGCTCGAAAGCTAAAACCATACTTTCAAGCACACATAATAAACATGATGACCGACCAGTCCCTAAGAAGAGCTATGAGTAGTCCAGAAGCAGCAGGACGAATGGCATTGTGGGCAATCGAGCTGAGTGAGTACGACATTCGGTATCAGCCTCGAAACGCGATAAAGGGACAAATCCTGGCGGACTTCATTGCAGAATTCACCGACACAACAGACCAGGGGGCAGGTGAGCTTCCCGTACGGACGGTTCATACAGACGGATCCTCTAACAAACACACAGGAGGAATCAGTGTGGTAATTCACACACCAGAAGGGGATCAGATTAAGTGCATGATCCGTTTGTGCTTTTCAGTAACGAACAATGAAGCAGAATACGAAGCCGTAATAGCGGGATTAGACATCGCCATTGTAGCTGGAGCAGAAAAAGTGGATGTCTACTCCGATTCCCAAGTCATCACGAGCTAGATTAATGGGAGTTACGAGTGCAGGGGTGAAAGAATGAAGAAGTATCTCGATGAAGTGAAAAATCGAATGAGCAACCTCCAGGTCAAATTAATTCAAGTGCCAAGGGTGGAAAACTAAGAAGCTGACCAGCTTGCCAAGGCAGCCTTCGTAGAGCCAATGATTGTCCTCAACCAAGTATTATCCTTCGCCCAAACGTCACCACTAATAGACGGTACAGGTTTGCAGTAGGTAAGCAATGAGTAGTGTAGGATAACTCCAATAGCTGTGTACTTGAAAAACGGCCTGTTATTAGACGATAAGGAGGCTGCAAGGAAACTAAGAGTTAAGGCATCTCGATTCGTCATGATGAAAGATGTGCTATACAAAAGGGGTTTCTCTCGACCCTATTTGAGATGCCTCGCTCCCGAAGAGGCAGACTACTGCACAAGCTCCTCAGGGCGGGATACTACTGGCCAACGATGCAGAAAAACGCCGACATGTACGTCAGATCCTGTGATAAGTGCTAACGCTTTAGCAACCTCATTAGGCAACCTACAGAGGAGCTCACGCCCATAACGGCCCCATGGCCGTTCGTACAATGGGGACTCAATATCATGGGCCCCTTCCCAATAGCGGCAAAGCAGCTAAAGTTCTTAGTGGTCGGCATCGACTACTTCACTAAGTGGGTGGAGGCTGAGGCTTTGGCAACCATCACAGAGAAAAATGTCCGGAACTTTGTATGGAGAAATATCATTTGCAGGTATGGCATACCGCGAGTACTGGTATCGGACAACGGCAAGCAATTCGACAACGGAGCATTCAGGGATTTCTGTTCCTAGTTGGGGATTAAAAACCACTACTCATCACTCGCACATCCACAAGCCAACGGACAGGTTAAGGTCACAAACCGATCCTTGCTCAAAATTATCAAGACTCGGCTTGAGGGGGCAAAGGGTATATGGCCGGACGAGTTACCGAGTGTCTTATAGGCGTATAGGACAACGGTAAGAACACCGATAGGAGAGACGCCGTTCCGTTTGGCATATGGATCTGAGGCTGTCATACCAGTTGAAGTAGGTCTTACAAGCTACCGTGTTGAAAACCACGACGAGCACAGAAACGATGAAGCCATGCGCATACAACTTGATCTAGTGGATGAAGTAAGGGCAGCCACAGAACAAAGAATAGCACGGTACCAGGATCTAATGGCGAAGCACTACAATTCTAGAGTTAAGCACAGAGACTTCCAGGTCGGAGATCTTGTCCTAAAAAAAGTATTCGGCGCTACGAAGGATGCCGCCTAAGGGAAGCTTGGACCAAACTGGGAAGGACCATATAGGGTCACAGCATGCCACAGGAAGGGAACATACTACCTAGAGACCCTAAACAGAAAGAAGCTAAGCCACCCATGGAATGCGGAGCACCTAAAGAAGTATTATCAGTAGAAGAAGACAATAAATAGCATTACAACTATACTCACCGCCAGCTTATCTTTTCGTGATAATTGTAGTTTTTATTTCCTACAGTACTTCCGTAACGCCTAAAGGCTACTTTTCATGTTTTTTATCAAAGTTCTACGTACCCATCGCAATAGTAGAAGTTTTAAGAGAAAATGGAATGTCTTAACACTTGCATGATATTTAAATCCACAATGAAAACGGGTCACTCTATAAGACAGACGGATCATCCAAAACGTATAATCTACTAAAATTCACAAAGTAGACGGACCATCTAATGGATGGAAATAATTACTAAGTCCACAAAGTGGACGAACCATCTAAGGGATGGAAATAATTACAAAGTCCACAAAGTGGACGGACCATCTAAAAGATGGAATTACCAAGTCCACAAAGTGGATGGACCATCTAAGAGATGGAATTACCAAGTCCACAAAGTGGACGGACCATCTAAGAGATGGAAATATATCCAAAATCCACAAAGTGGACGACCCATCTAATGGATGGAAATATATCCAAAGTCCACAAAGTGGACGGACCATCTAAGAGATGGAAATAATTACCAAGTCCACAAAGTGGACGAACCATCTAATGGATGGAAATATATCCAAAGTCCACAAAGTGGACGGACCATCTAAGAGATGTAAATAATTACCAAGTCCACAAAGTGGACGGACCATTTAAGAGATGGAAATATATCCAAAATCCACAAAGTGGACGGACCATTTAATGGATTGAAATATACCTAAGATCCACAAGGTGGACGGACCATCTAAGAGATAGAAATAATTACGAAATCCACAAAGTGGACGGACCATCTAAATGATGGAAACATATCCAAAGTCCACAAGGTGGACGGACCATCTAAAAAGATGTTATCTACCAAATCCACAAGGTGGACGGACTGTCCAAAAAATGATATTGCAAGGAATATCAAGTGGACGATTATACTTGCAGTATATACGGTGGATGGATGGTTATCCAACACATACACGAAACAATGAAAAGCATTTAAAGCATTCATGAAGGAAACATGCGACGAATAAATATCAACCTTAAATAAATTGTTTATAAAAATATACATGACGGTTATAAAATTATATAACCAATTGTTCTTAAATTACAACTTGTTTCCAAATACATCAAAGTAACAGAACTATCATTCAGCTGGGGGGGCATCAGCTTGCATTCCAGCATCGTCAGGCTCAGGAGGACGGACATCGCCATGGCCGTCTTGAGGGGCTTCACCTTCATTGGGAACCTCACCAAAAAGTTCGGCGGTTTCCTCGGACTCGACGGTATGAGCAGGGGTCTGACCTCCAGCATCGATGTTGATGTGACCAACACTAAGGTCAGGAAATGATGCCTTCACTTGACGGAGACAGTCGTCAAATCCGTTAGCAAATGAAGTACCAAGTTCTGTCAGCAGTGCTTCGGAATCTCTGTACTTCTGGACAGCCTCAACCCTAGCTCGACGGATGTTTTTGTCGTTAGCTTTCACTGTCTCCCTCAAGAAGCCCACTTCCTTCTCCAATGCCTCACGAGCATGCTCGGACGCTTTTAGTTTCTGCTCATGACGGAGCCTCCAGAGTTTCAACTCGTCCAGCTCCTCCCCCATCGTCCTAGCCTTGGAACGTACACGCTCCAAGGACTTCTCACGAGCCAGGCAACGGTCTATCAGCCCCTTTGCCATTAGCACCGTCTGCATCAAACTCAAACAGAAAGTTAGCACAAGCACTTGACAAGTCAAAACAAGGAAGTAAGTGGACGGATACATTACCTAGGTCAGGCTAAAGAGAGCCGTCTCCCCCATTGCCTCCGTTGCATGGTTGCCGAGGTCCTCGTAGTCCTCCTCCTTGATAATAGAAGTGACTTGAGAGAGGGCGTACTGCGAGTCCTCCCTAAGCAGGACGAGAGCTTTCTCTGGGACGGGGTTAGGGTTGGTCAGGAGACCTTTGCCCTTACCGACACCCAGCTTCGACAGAGGCTTGGTTGTATCCTGGATGACTGGCAGACCCGTCATCAGCCTCTGCCTCTTTGTCGGACGATCGGTCTTCTCTGGCCCCTTTTTTGCGTACGGAAGGGGGGCCTTGGGTGGAAGATCACCCCCATGTTTCTTTTTGTTGGCAGCCTACTGCTTGATAAGGGCTCGTCTCTTAGCATCGTCCATTTCTGCAAAAGTGGACGGTGAGAACATATGACGGACAAAAAATCTCACATTTAAAAGATAGACTTACGCTTGCGTATTCCCTCGTCGTATTTTATTGCTGCAGCTGAAGGTTCAGGGCCGTCACAGTACCAGTGGATGGTGTTTAGCTAACGAGCTTGGCCCAAGTCCTCTCCGACAGTTCAATTTTCTGGAAAATAGATTCAAGAAAACCGAACTATTCGACGGTAATGTCCGGACGGCCACGCGCTGCAAAGATAGACGGTTAGATTAAACAATCAATAAGCAGATAATATAGGATGGACACAAAGTGAGACGCATACCGGACGGAGATACTATGCCCTATGTCTTATCAACGGGCGTAAAATCTGGGTCGTCAGGGCGACCCATCCATTCGTCCCCTTGTAGGAAAAAGTACCTACTCTTCCAGTTGCGGTTGGAGTCTAGGGTCTCGGACACTAATCTAAGTAACGGGCTTCTCGCCACGAAACTATACATCCCCTTTGACTTAGCGATTTCATCTGGACGGTAACAATTGAAGAACTCCTCCATTGTTAACCGTCTTATCCCATTGAACATGACGCCATATAGAACTTCTACACTTAAGAAAACCCTCCAGGCGTTTGGAGAGATCTGGGTGACGGACACAACCAAATATTGGAGAAGACGACGGTGCAGGGCGCTTAAAGGAAAGCGAAGGCCGGCTTTGAGCATTTGCTCGTACACACCGACATCCTCTAGTCCCTCGTAATAGCACCTCTCGGACTTAAAGGGTAGATGGATGGCTATTGTGTTTGGTATCTGGTATTTTTCCCTAAGGGAGTTGAAGTGTGGCAGACTGATGGTGGAAGTGAAGTGGTTCACCGTCCACTCGAGAAGCAGGATGAACTCCCTTAAACCGTCCTTGCCAATCACGGACCGAACGGAAGGATCTACAACTTTTACTTCCTCATTCGAGTCATATTCCGACTCGTCTTCTCCTCGCCCTTCTTCTTCCGTGAAGGAAGGAGAGTTGGATGACGGTTCTATATCCTTGACGGAGGTACCTCAGTCTCCCTGACCTGACGGGTACACCGCCTCATAGCCCGCTCCCTCACGGACAAAAGATTGACCGCTGGAAGCCTCACTAGACATTGGACACCTACAAATGACGGAGAAGGAAACCTAAGACTCTAGATCTACACTGACAACGGACCAACGTTTAAATAAAAAAGGGGGAGTGGAAGATGTGAGAAATAAACTCACAAGTAAAGAGATGACGGTGGAAGGTTGAAGGGATGACTGAACGGTAGAGCTACGTGCCGATGGTCACAAGGAGGACGGACGTGCTCTGATCAGCGAAAATTTCTCCAAAATGTGAAAATGACTGGAATAGTTGACGAATATATAGGGGGAGCGGCGCGACCAACGAAGAGACGCCTCGGTTCTAGTAAGCTGTTAATCGAGGTTCACCACGTGTCCTCAACAGCATTTATGACTACTCCAACATAGCAGTTCATTTGCAGCAGGTGCATGACGGATTTACGAGAACGGAGCAACGCATCCCATCGGTCCGTCATGTATAGTGGCAGATTAAGAAGAACGAAGCGACTCATTCCGTGGACCCGTCATATTGGGTGACGAATTAAGAAGAACGAAGCGACTCATTCCATGGACCCGTCATATTTGGTGACGGATTCATGGAATGGGGGGGCAGCTGAAGAGGAAAATATGTGATGGACTCGTGGTGGACTAGTATGTGTAATACACACCATGTGTTGGGCTCCAAGGCCTTTATACAAGCCTGGTTACAGCCCATTTGGGTTACTGTGGCTTTTGCTTGATCTACACGTTTAGGCCCAAAGGAAGAATACCCCTACAAGGAAAAGGGGTCACTAGGTCTACACGACTGTAAATACTCCAAAACCCTCACAAACCAAGGTACGCATAATCAATTCAACTCTAGCACTCTAGTGTTCAAAACCAGGTTCCTAACTTGACCTTCGGAGGGTTTTTGGCCGGCACCACATCGGTGCTCTCTTCCAGGTCCTTTCTTGTTGTTCTGTAGGTCCTTCTGTTGACGAACTGCGCAGCTCACTGGTGAACTTCGGCATCATCAAGAACTATAGAAAAACATAAGGGTATAGCCTATGCAAAACAAACTCTCAGTATAACTCAAAAGTTGAGAAATAGATTACAACTCAGACTTAACCTTACCACTTTGAGTTGGAAAGAATGAAACTTGCAACTGACCCACCAAGAACATTGGATCGTGCCTTATCGGGTGGTGGTCGAGTGTCGAGTTCGTTAGATCTGGCAAAAATGTGATCAGATTTGTCGAGATCTTTTTATCTGCAGTGAAAGAGAAAGAAAAATCTTACCAAAATGAGGCAAAGACAATGAAATTAGACCGAAATATTGATGTGGACGGCAAAGGAACCTTTAAATGGCTAGAAAACTCGCTGGAAAAAGGGTGGAAGAGAATTGGAAAGGCCTACTCGGACAGATGAGTTTCTTCATTGATTCCCAAAAAGTCCATAAAGAGCATTGTTAATTATACTTTTTAAAATTATATATATATATATATATATATATATATTTCTAGTCTTTCAATATGTGACAAAAGAAAGTTTTGTACCTGGACAACTCCTACTTCATTTAGCCCCAATATAATAATGAAGTGGACAGAATGACCAACACATTTACAAGGTATAGCCCGAACAAACAACAATGAAAAAGTCTTACATTTAAATATTTGGGGTTGGCTATAGATCCATGACAAATTAGATTGGATCGGCCACATGAATTCTTTTTCTCTATTCTATTCTATTCTATATGAAGTTATCGATTCACTCCTTTCTGTCGGTTCATTACTTGCCCTTCTCTGAACATGGCCAAATCATTTCAAATAACTCTCCATCATCTTTTTATCAATAGGAGCTATCTTTATCTTTTAACATATTTCTTCATTTTGAATTTTATCTTTTCGTGTATTCTCACTTATTCATCTTAACATTTTTGTTTCCGCTAGAGCGGTTACACCAATTTCATGGATATATTGTTTTTAACTACCCAACATTCGGTACCATAGAGAATAGCTAGTTGAATAGCAGTGTTATAAAATTTTCTCTTTAACTTAATAGGTATTCTACTGTCACATAATAAGCCCAATGCACTTCTCCACTTTATCCACCCTACTCTTATTCTATGATTCACATCCTATTCAGTTGCTCAATCTTTATGAATTGTTGATCCAAGATATCCGAATCTTTCTCTCTTTAGTATCTCTTAGCCATCAAGTTTTATAGCCCATTTGTCTATGTTTCTACTTCTACTAAACTTACATTACATGTACTCTATTTTTGTTCTACTTAAACAAAAACCTTTTAGATTCTCGCCAAATTTCTAACTTGCATTAACTTCACTTCTAGTTTCATCCACTAAAGCTATATCATTTGTAAAAAACGTACACCAAGGGACTTCCGCTTGAATCGATTTAGGGATTTCATTCATTACTAGTGCAAAGAGATGTAGGATTAATGCTGATTCTCAATGCAAATTTATAGTGATAGGAAACTCACTTGTAATTCTTCTGCTTGTTCTCACACTTGTTACAATCCAGACATAAATATCCTTAATCAACTCAATATACTTTGGTGGAACTTCTTTCATCTCCAAAACCCACCACATAACCTGTTTAGGGACCATATCATATGCTTTTTCAAGATCAATGAAAACCATATGAAGATATTTACATATGCCTCTCTATATTTTTCCGTTAGACGTCTAAGTAAATAGCTCCCATGATAGATTGTCCCGACATAGAACCAAGTTGATTCTCTGATACCATTGTTTCATGTCTTATCCTATGTTCATTCACTCTTTCCCAAAGTAGTATGACTAATAAGTTTAATTTCACAGTAGTTCGTATAGTTTTGGATTTCCCCCTTGTTCTTGTAATTAGGTATTTTGTTGACACTTCAAATCAAATTGAAAAGGTCTATGAACTAGCATACACCCACATCACCCTAACACTTCCAAACCTCAATGGAAATTCCAGTCCCACGGCTATTCCCACATTCATCCTCTTTAATGCATTTTTTGTGTCAGTCATCCTAATTCTTTGGACAAATCTATAGTTTCTATCCTCCGTTGGGTGAATGGGCTACCTAAATTGTTTTAATCTTTTATGTTGTTTCTGTAACAAATTTTATCAAAATAACTTTTCCAATTCTCTTTAATTTCCTCTTATTTTCCTAACACTTCCTTTGCAATTTTTGGCAACATTAATAATCTATGATGATTTTAGTAAACAAGCTGTGGCATTATGGCATATCAATCAACATCATTATTGTCATGCTGACCACTAAGCCATGAGGCTTTCATCACCTCTTTGATCTTCATCTTTAATGCACATAACACCATTCAAATCTCTTGTTTTTATTTCCCTTATCTTAGTAAGTTTATAAATTTGATTCTCTCCCTCCTTTCGCTCCCAACTTGTTGTATAAGTTATTATAACTACATCATTATCACCATCTCCTACTTTGCCTTTCTAAGCAACTGTTTCTACTCTATATTAAGATTTAAGCATTAGTGGAAAAATAAGTTTTGCGTCAATATTATGAGAAAAGTGCTACATATACCTTCAACTAGTGAACATAAACACTTGACAAAGAATTATTTATTTTTAATCTTCCAAGCATGCCCAGCAAACACTTTTTCTCCTTCTATCTATAACTCTATGTCTATGTTTGCAGATGCAAGAAAATTTTCTTTCTCTTTATTTTGTTTGGGAAGAGGGATGTTGAAGAAATCAGACCTTTTTATAAGATTAATGGTTCTCACTTGCAAATGATAGAGAAATGACATTCACTTTCACTATCATCTAAGACATTGCATTTCGTTGTAGGTTTTTCGTTTCTCTAATGCATCATATTTATTTTTGTCCAAGTCAAATAACATGCAAATGCAAAATGGTAAATCTGGCACAGAACAAACTAATAAAGCAAAGAAAAAAGTAGAATCACATTCATTTTTGCAATGAGGATGTGTGAAGTGATAAAATTTGAGAGATTGTGCTAGCAAGATATTTTATTTTATTTAAGAAATTAAATTATACAGGTGGAGGTGGCAAGACTAGTAGGAGCCAAAATCCAACACAATCATCCGAATCTAACTATTTGAAAATCAATCCACATTTGGACCTTTGAAAATCAATCAAGTCTGGTAGGTCGTGCCCATTGACCTCTTGGACTGCATTGGTCTCTTATGTTAGGCCCAAACTGCAATAAAGTTCTCAGTATTTAATTTTGGGCTTTAATTTTTGTGGGCTTGCTACTAGGGGCTTAGGCCCAATCCATTTGAGCAGACTTTTCTCGTTACGAGTCTCCGACCACAACTTTTTACGTCGATTTGTGAAATTAAAAAAAGCGAAGTTTGGCTATGTTGCTAAATGGTAAAATGTAAGAGCATTTGTGTTAGTTTGTGGAGAAATTTATGTCTATTTTAACATAAGAGTCTATTTTTTATTTCACATACTTGTTTTTTAAAACATTTCATATCAGATTATCTATTTCCATAACATTTCATTAAAATATCTATTTACACAACATTTCAGATTATCTATTTGCACAATATTTCATTAAAATATCAATTTTAAAAAAAAAAATTGTTTCTCTTTCTTCACATACAATAACTATCATTCACTTTTCTTTTCTTTTTTTCATTTACCCTTTTTTTTTTTACAGTTTTTTCATTTACCCTTGAGATACATAAAAAAAGAACAAAAAATTGAATGCAAAATGAATAGTATCAGTGTAAATTACATGATTACTAAAGAAAATTTGTAAATTTATTCAATTATATACTGATTAATGTGAGTCATTTTTAGGTAAAATTGTGTAATTTTACAAATCTTTTTTTACTTTACAATTTTTTCTATTATACACTCATTGATGTGAGTACTCTAATAAATAGATACTAGACAAGATTGCATAATAGAAACTAGATAGGACTACAAAAATAAAGATATTTCCATTGAAGTATATGTTTCATAATTAAACTTGCAGACACATAATAAGTATCTCTCCAAAAAATTCCATTGCAGTGAAACTTGAATTACAAAAATTGGCATTGATGTATTGAGAGAGCCTCTAATTTTCCTCATCATTAATTCAAGTACTTTGATGTACATAGAGTTAGAAATGGATTCACCAAAATACTACATCATATACCTTACAGTAACATCGACCATGGAATTGTAAAAGCCAACCCAAAAAAATGAAAGAAAGAAAGGATTGCAAGTTCAGTTCTTCATGAAAATGACTAAAATCAGGGTCTGGCAATTGTTGTTAGTGACACTCTCATTCAGAAAAAAAAAAAATCATCAACAGAGATCATCTTATAATCTTAAATACCTGCTATCGCTAGTGCATGGATTCCAAACAAACTTTTGAAGTTTCATCCCTGTCAAAGTGTTATACTTTTGTTGAGATTGCGGAGGTTTTGATACTTATTTGTTATGAGTGATGCAAAAAATTGTGGGTTTATGTTAAATAAAAATAGAAAAATAAAAGAAACAAACACAAGAAACACAAAGATTTACGTGGTTCGGCTTTGGGCCTACATCCACAGGCAGCGTCTAGAAGAAATTTTCACTAAAAAAATAAGGAGATTACAAAACACTCTCACAAAACCCAAGTCCCATTTACACCCAAAGAACTCTCTCTCACCACAACTAGCACACCACAAGAATTCTCAAATTCTCTAAACCTTGTTTACAAAAGACCAAAGTTGTGTCTTTTAAAGAACTATGCATGGCTGGTTATATATACGGGTGCTCTTCTCAGCCTATTGATAAAAAATCACCAACTTTGAGTCAAATTTGGTGAGGTGTTGAACATGTACACACAGAACTAAGTCAGCCATTTAACACTTTGCTTCTTTGGTAATCCACATTTCTTGTAAAGCAAGGAATTGTAAAACACTGATAACAAATGAAAATTCCACTGGGCAAGTAAAAATAAAATCAGAGTAACTGGTTGCACCATCTGCTCCAACAATTGACGTAAATGTCTGCATGCCTGGACAGTAAAAGTAGCCATGAGATAGATTGCATATTATATCACAATTCATTCTAAAATAAACCATAAGTAGACAGTTATTTAATCAATATCTACCTGTACGTTTTAGTGCCAATCTATTCTACAAAAGCACAAATTCTAATCAAGTTGTTGATGCAGCTACTAATTCACGTTGTTAGAGATGATATTGGTGGCAATTGTAATGTTACCTGAGAAAGAAGAGTCACCAAGCATAGTTCGGAAAAAAGTACGTATTATAATCTACGCTTAGTATTTCTTGATCAATGACAAATGAAATTGTTTGATCTACTCCATATGGTCTATGTTTCCATCTTGAGGGGATCAGTGTATGAGTAAAAACCTATTCAGGCAAGGTTGAGGTGATATGAAACAAGAAAATGGAATGAAATTTACCATTGGCAAAATTTTCTAAGCTCTGTTTAATTAAATAGCATGTATGCAGATTTAAGGTTTTCACATTACACTTGTAAAGAAGTTTTCGGTGTCACGAGGATGATGTTTCAATCATTGACAATAAGCCAAACGGGTTGAACTTAACACAAACACTTCAAATGAAATCTTCTCAAAAAAAGTTTTAAAAATCACATTAGCAAGATAATCACTTCTACCCAAAGCTTGCATTCCATACATACAGTTGGTGAGTGCATTGATTTAAATACCAAGATGTAAATCTTAAAATTTTAAGAGAGCAACTCAACTTGGAGAGTACAACCATGACATCACTAAAATCTAGAAACCATACTTGTCTGCTCAAATCAACCAATCAAGATTTTGAAAGCAATAGATTTGATTTAACGAATTCTACATTCAACAACAGTGAAGATAACCACCAAGGAGAACAAATAAAATCTAGTTCAACTACAAGCCAAATAACTAAAGACATGAAACATATTGGAGACACCTAATAACTAAAGCCAAAATGTATGGCGTCTGATCAATGGAATATTGCTTTTAGGGAAAAGACTTGGGAGTAGATCAAAAAGAACATTGTCACCAACCACAATATTTTAGCAGCCAAGACAGTCAATCTTACTATTTCCAAAATTTGTCACAACATTGATTTAGGTTAATACAGATTCACAAACAACTTTCAGTCATTTTTATTTTTATAAAATCGTTCATTTTCTTTTCAGGGTGCCTTCATCTTAAAAAAAAAATAAAACAGAAGAAATTCAGGAAGTTGATATACTCTTGTTTCACCATTCACATACATATTTCTTCTCAAAACACGAAGTGAGAGGTTACTGTTTCCAAAAGCTACCCATTGCTGATAACATTGGGCACTGATGAAGCGAGAGAGGTCAGAAACGGATGTCTCACTTGTTGCATCAGCCTCAAATAATGAATTTGTTGGTAACTCCTGCAACAAAATCAACAATCAAAGACCATAGTCATGAAGAAACTACATGTTGACGTTATGAGTTGTGGCAGGTTGGGCTGGTGCTCAGCTACATCATTCTTTACTCTCATCTCCAAGGAAAAGCTAGTTTCTGAAAAATTTCTTCATTTTGACATATTTACTTGGAGTTTTAACCAGACCACCTCACTCCTGGCACTCCACTCCAACCGCCAATTTTTTTATACTTCAGATAAAGGCAGATATCAGACTGCAAGGTTATTGGCTGAGGTAGAATAAAAAAAAAATGATGATAAAGAGCATACCCAAAGAAGGAAAGTGGTTCCTTGGAATGGAAACCATTTAATTGTTGTCGAATTGATCATGGACTAAACCTGATGGCATTATCAGGTGTGAATGATTCTGACAGTTGCTTAGTCAGGTTACCTGCCGCCAGCATAGCAAGAAGAGATAGACAGTTAAGAGAGAGAGAGAGAGAGAGAGATTACTAGGGGTAGTAAAAGCTCTGTCCATTGATAAAATGTCATACCTAAGTAATGCTAGATAAATTCTGAGCTAAAATGTTCATTATGATAGATTCATAGATTTTGTTCCTTAAAGAGAAATGTTGTAGCAAGTTGATTATCAGTAACAGATCCATATTCTCTGATATCCACCTGAGGCTGTACAAGAACTTGATGGTCATCTATAATACCCATATAGGAATCAGCCTAAACGCACCGTAAACAGAATTTACATCATAATGTCCTTAATGACTTGAGAAAATGATTCAGATCAAGAATGTGATATGTCTTAGCCTCAAACATCAAAATGCTTGTTGATGACACAAAGATAGATATTTAGCATGCTGGAGGCAACATTCCTGCAAAGAGAGAAGTAGAAACACATCAATTGTGTGTACGGTGTGCACTCCATGGTGTGCAACAACAATTTCCCTTATGTCAAAGCATTCATCCTACAAGAAGCCAAAAGTAGACATAATACTTTAATCAATATCCAATCTTACCTTTTTTCTCCACTCTCTGCACAAAAGCACAAGCCCTGCTCTGACTGTTGATGCAGCAACTTCATAGATTTAAGAGACAATATTGGTGGTTTTGGTGTAAAAGGTGAGTTACCTGGTTTAGTCAGGACAAACTCTACATTATATTTGTTACAACAATGTTTAGCTTAGGAAACATTTCCTATCAATTTAAGCTTTTGGGAAAACTGGTAGTTTATCATGACATCAAAATCGGTGTTCTTAAGTTTGAATCCTATCTCCACTCTACCTCCCATTTAAAATTAAAAAAAAATAAAATAAAATTCCATGTAACTCTAACTTATTTCTTAAAATAGTTCTTGTGACTACTTAATTTCAACGTGATGCTTTCTGAGCACTGCTTATGTACATAGGTAAAAAGCAAACGTTTGCAATATTTTGACATGAACATAAACTAATGCTTCACAAGGAATGAGATATTAAGCTATATCTGAAACTATGTAGTAATCAGATTACTACCACTAAATCATCATTTTCATCCATTCTAGCCAATCAAAATTAAATTTTTTTTAAAAAAAAAAAAGGAAAAGAGAGGAAAATAACAATGTTTTTATCAAATGAACCTTTTAGCCTAATCTATGTGGTAAGATATAATAAAGAAGAGAATGAGAGACTTACCAATTTTACCTTTTCTGCATAAGGTAGTGTTCTTGAATATATATATATATATATATATCTTTATTACTTATAAAAAAAAAGATATAATAAAGATGAGAATGAGAGACTTACCAATTTACTTTTGCTAGTTGCTCCATATTCGTTTTTACCAGCACGATCGGAAGACACATAAACTATTGAAATCTTGTTTGTTTAAGGATTCAAAGCTTTGGCAGACAAACTCCAATAACTGAGAAACTCACCATACCAAAAATGAAAATGAGGAATGAAAAGAGAGAGAGAGTAGTATCTAACCTTCACAGGGAACTTAGAAAGGAAATGCATGAATATAAAGAATCAGATGAGTTAAATCCTTCTAAGTCAATTGATACCAGATCTATAAAGTTTTAGTATATACTATTGCTGTTGTGAAGCATCGGCCAAAGTTAAAACTCTTTTTTCCTTCCCTCCCCAAACAATAACATAATGAGATATAAAAGTAAATATAAGATTATAGTATATCATAAATAGCAACATAATTAATGATTGTCTGATTCATGGTCACAGGGTGAAATGACTTGTAGAGTATAAAACATCAAACTAAGAGTTGTGGACAACCTGTTTTACTTGCAACACAAATATAGTCTGGTAAAATAATTATATTTTCAATATACTAATACCCAAAAAAAAGTATATTTGGAAAATTTTAATATGAGCAAACAATTGATACTTCACAAAAAAGTCATCAAATATCCTAAATATCAGGTACCCACAAAATAAAGCTATCCTTGAAGAGGTAAAGCTCTGAGTGTTAACACCAAGCTGTGGTATTTAACCATGCCATACTACCAAACATAAGTTTGAGTACATAAATAAATAACCATATATGAAACTTAAATGATTTACCTCTTAATTTTTCGGTTGTGGCTAGATAATTGCTATACCAACTCGCTGTGGATAAACAACAAATCTTTTCTGTTATATTCCAAGCTTGCCTATATTCTGCACACAGAATCAAATGACCAAAAAAATCACTATGCTCTTAATTGAAGGGGAAAAAGAGGATTGAATTTTAACAGAGATATATGGACCAATAGAAACTTTGGAGCAGATCATTTTTTTTTTTTTTTGGTTGATATGTTTGGAGTAGATCATTTTCCGAAATACATTTGATTTTATCCCAGTATAACAGAGCCAACCACAAAAATTTTGGGACTAAAGCTTTGTTGTTGGGTTGGACTAGATCATCATAAAAACACAAAGAGAACAAAGAAGAAGAGTTAAGAACATTAGCATTTGAGTCTCTACAAAGGATTGGGATTCACAATTAATCTAAATTTATCTAGAAATATAGAAGATGAACCAAGTTTAGGCCCTGCCAACTATAGGACATGAACTTTTTTAGGTGGACCATCCCCTCTCCCCCGTTTATGACTTTGTGATATTTATTAAGTTTTTTTTCTCTTATTTGGAAGAAAATTGATTAACTCAATATCACCATACTGTTGAATGCCAAAAATCAGAGATCCCCCCAAAACTGTACCCCAAATTACTCAATAACCTTTGATTACTGATGACTCTAACCAAGTACCTGAGCTAGATCAGTTTTCGAAATCCTCAAAGCATCCAAGCAGTAGATCCTTCACCATATTTTCCACAAATCTTCAAATTCTTTAGATGACCCACACTCACTTGATGATTAATCCCACTAAATCTGTTGATAGAACAAAAGGCATATTCATTTTAAGGCCATTCATGTAAACAGATTACAAAAAGGATAACAATATTTTAATAACAAAGAAAAATTATAAAAAAAACATTAAATTTTTTTTCAGTGCATCACTATTGGCATCCTAGAAATGCAATGCAAATCTCGTAGCACTTTAATTTAGAAGCAAAATTTCTTTTCTTATAAAGGTGGTCTTCACAACAAAACGGAGTTATCACTTATCACACACTAACCTTCTTAACAGAACGCTTAGTATGGCCATTTATAACAATGGAATTCTTGACTCCTCATTGCATGAATCAAAATAACAAATTCGTTTTTGCAAAAGGCTTAAATTAAAACCCAATAAACTAAGAAAGAGAGTTGCATTCCAAAAAAGAAAAATGAAGAAGAAAAAAAACGAAAGTGAAAAACTGGAAAGAGCACTTGTTCATGGATGATATTGGGGTTGGCCAAATCTTTCTTGTTGAAAAAATAACCAAAAGCAAACTTTTAAACAATGTCCAACAGTTTGGTTGCTTCAAATCAATCTTGGCTTTTTCATTGTTAGAAAACGTGAAAAACATAAAGTTTCACTAAAGTGAACTCAATACAATTATATACCATGGTTGAGTATATTTATTGTTCTAATATTTTGGAAATCCACCCAAAAAAAAAAATAATAATTAAATTTTCTTTAATTATTGGAAATCAACAAAATATAAAGATTAGAATTCCCAAAAATTTACTATGTTTTCTCAGCCACCATACATAAATTATATAAGATAATTAAGAGAGAAAAAAAAAAAAAAAAGAAGTAAAAAGTGAAGAGCTACCAAGCTCAGCTACTATAGAAGACATACCAGAGGTTATGTTGCGAGTGGCATGGTCGAGGCTGAGAGGGCTAGTGTTGTTGAGGTAGGCCAAGAGGAACTGACTGAAAAATGGACTGGCTCCCCTTTTTTTCAGCATATGAAATCACCAATTCTCAATTTCGATAACAGGGACGTGAGCGATTTTGAACCAGTCTTCCCCAATTCCCTTTTCACATCTTTCCGCTATGTCAGTACATTCTTCAACTATTAGCTTTTGTAAAGACTTAAGAGAAACCATCTCATCAGGAAGTGATTTGAGATTTGGACAATCGTAAATGCAAAGTTCTTCAAGGGACGTGAGATTACTAATCCCATTGGGAATTGATGTTAGGTTGGGGCTGTATGAAATTTCAAGGTATACAACTGAGGTGAGCTTTGGGAAAATCGTGAAATTGGGACAATTAGAAATCTCAAGCTTTCTTAGCGCAGTAACGTGTTGAAGCCCAGAAGGAATAGACTTCAAATTCTGAACGCTTTTGTAACGTAGAGAACTGAGGCATTTAAGATTCTGCCATTCGATGGCATCATCACCCATGTCACTGATCGAATCAAACAGCTCACAATCAAGAATCGCCAAGCTCTCAAGTGAGGTGAGATGGGGAACGGCTAGAGATAGAGATTTCAGCTTAGGGCCTCCTTGTATGAGTAGTTGCTTGAGAGAACTCAGGTTTGACATCCAATCATCTGGTAGAGCCTCTGTATCCTTTATATGATATAAATACATAGAATTTAATTTGGAGAGAGGGGAGGACAAGAAAGAAGAGGTAGAAGGAAGGGAAGAAGTAATTTCCATTGTCTGTTGTAAAAGTTTCAAACTGACATTTCGCAAAAATAAACTTCCTTCGAGATACGGAAATGGAGGCAGGGAAGTTAGATTAGGGCAAAACTGAATATCTAAAACAGAAAGATGATGGAATGAAGGCACTGACTGATGATGCAGATGTTGTTGGTGATCTGTTGCTGATGTGCTCCTCCACCATCCCTTCAAATTAGGGCACTTGTTAATATAAATTGACTTTAGTGATGGGAAGAAGGATGGAGTAGGAACCTCCTCATTTATATCACCATCTGATATGTACTCCAAAACTTTCATATTATTAAGCGACAGACGTTCTAGAGAGTGGAGTTGAGACAATTGTAGAAGTTGTTGACATCTCTTACAACCAGTTATAGATAAATCAACCAGATTTGTGAGCAAAGAAAGCCAACTTGAAAATCTCACACCCCCATACCCAAACACAGACAAAAATTTAAGATTTTGGTTTGGTTGGAGACTTTCTAATAACACCTCATCACCATCATTGTCGTCATTAGAACAAAACTGATGATCATTTGCATGCCATAATAATGTCAACCGGTCAAGATATTTTTTTGCCCTTAAATTGGCAGCACTGGGTTCTGAATAAACATCTTCCAAACATCTCAAATTTGACATTTGTAGTTCCCCTCTTAGGGTGTTTAGTGAATTCAATTCGTTTAGCCCACCACTAATGGGCCCAGAGGTAGAAGCTTGATTGTCTCTCACAACAAACAATGATAACGTTTGAAGGCATGTCATTTGCCCTAATCCATCAGGCATATGACTCAAAAGCCTACAATTGCTATTCTCAAGATGCCTGAGGCCAACCAAAAATCTAATGTCTCTAGGTAATTCTTTAAGATTCCAACAACCATTGACTTTTAGTGTTTGCAATTTCCAAAGTCTAGAAATAGCATTAGGGAGAGTTTCAATACCATGATTCTCAGAAAAATCAAGGTAAGTAAGATGTATTAACTTTTTAATAGAATTTGGCACTTTCTCAATACGCACTCCACATAAACCCAATGCACGCAATTTTTTGAAACTCAAAAAAAGTTTATTCAACTTTGATTCATCTAGTTTTCCCGCTTTATCAAACAAAACAATAGATTTAAATGTTAGAAGACATGTACGTAACTTCTTTGCTCTAACTAGCAAACTTGAGTTTTCAATAAAAGATGAGTCAATATAAAATGGAAGTGACACATGACGAGTTTTTTCATCAAAATTGTTTCCATCCAAAGTAACTATTTTGCACTCTGCCCCTGCAACTAATTGTGCAAGATCATAAATTAAATCATGCATCTTGTATTTTGATTCTCCCTTTACATTTTTCACTTCTTCAAAGAAGGACCTCCAAAGCAAATCCTTGAAATAATCATCTGCAACAGCTTCTAATTCTTGATTTTTGTTTGATGGTCGGATAAAATCTTGCGCAATCCATAGTTGTATAAGAGTCACCTTATCGATCTCATAATCTTTAGGAAACAAGGAACAAAAGGCAAAGCAACTTTTTAAATGTGATGGAAGATGATCATAACTCAACTTTAAAACTGGAAAAATGTCATTTTTTTGTTGAGTTGCACTTTCTAGTATATTATTATTGACATATGACCATTTATGCTCTGTTTTCTCCAAGCGCAATACATTTCCTACAGACTTTATTGCAAGGGGTATCCCTTGACACTTGTGCACAATTTCCCTTCCAATTTCTTCTAGTCTAGGATTATTGGTCCCTTGCCCTTGCTCTTTTCTAAATGCTATTTGCTTGAATAACAACCAAGACTGTTCTTCATTGAGACCTTTAAGAGTGTATATTGAAGTTGGGCATGTAATCTCTGCTACCAATCTTGCACGTGTAGTTATTACAATTTTACTTCCCTTAGCGCCACACACTAAAAGGTCTTTCAAACTATCCCAATTGTGAGGATTCTCATTCCACACATCATCCAAGACAAGTAAGTACTTCTTTTGATCAATTATTTCACGAAGTTGATCTTGTAATTTATCCATGCTATGGTCTACAGGTTTCTTACCTGCAGCAACTATTATTTTTTGAATAATCATTTTTACATCGAAGACATCAAATATACATATCCACATTTTTGGTTCAAAATGTTGTTTGATGTTCTTGTCATTGTATACAAATTGAGCAAGTGTGGTCTTTCCTAACCCACCAATCCCCACTATGGGAATAATTGAAACAATCTCTTCATTATTAGGCTCCAACAACAGTTTTATGATGGCCTCTTTATCATCCTCTCTCCCAATAACTTTTTCATCAGCTACAAATGAGTGAGTCTCTTCCCTTTCCATACTCACGAGTGGCTCTACATGGTATTCTTTCAAGTGAAATTTTTTCCTATCTTCCGCTATTGCATTTAGTTTCTGCTTCATTGCAATTATTTTACAACTCATCACTTTACGAAAAACAAGTGGGTTTGAAGTTGAAAAGAAATCGCGTACCTCTTTTGTAATATTCCCACTCATCGCTCTTCTTCGTAAAGCTTTAGTGTAGAACTCACCCAACAAGTCATCTGCTTCATAAACTGCGTCCTTGAGCTTTTCGAGCCAGTCCTGTACTTGATGGTTATGACTCTGCTGCTCTGCTGCATCCCGAAGTACAGCTTGAATTGTGGAAACAGTGTTCTTGATGTCTTCAAGTTCAGCTTTGACATCCCAAAACGATGTGACCTCTTTGAAAACCTGAGAGCCCAATTCTTCAATGATTTTTTGTGCAACGGTAAGGAGCATTCCCTCGGCCATTTCTTTGTAGCGTAGAAAAGGAACTTAGAAGATCGAGACGAAAGCTAGAGGATGGGCTTGAAGTGCTCTGATGTTGGTGAAGGTAATAGCGCTGTGAAGAAAATCAAGTATTAAAGCGGAAGTGTCAACATTACCTGTTTTCCTTTATATTTTCTTAGAAGAATCGTTATCATGCATAGGAAAATAACTAGAAGTAACATGTCAGTGATTGGCCCTTGCATTATTGAAGCTAAAGTCTAGGTCGTTGTTACGATGAATCCAATGAAAACCACACAATCCAATGAAAACCGCGTGGTCCAGAACACATCACCCGTATACATTGAATCCAATGAAAGCGGTGTGGTCCATGCCAAATTAAAGGTGGGTCCTCCACCAGAGCAAATTACCGATATACAATAATTTCAATGAAGAGCATCCACCAGACAAGGGCAAATTACCGATATACAATAATTTCAATGAAGAGCATCCACCAGAGAAGGACAAATTACCGATATACAATAATTTCAATGAAGACCATTCAACAGACAAGGACAAGTTACCGATATACAATAATTTCATTGAAGACCATGTCTTAAAGGTGGGTCCTCCACCAGAGCAAATTACCAATATGACCATATCTTAAAGGTTGGCCCTACTCCTCCACCGGAACAAATAAAAATGGAAAATGACGTGGGAGTGACCCAACGCTATTTTTTCTAAATGAGTTGTGTTAACGGGCACCGTAAAGTGCTCATTAACAACACATTTTGGGTAATTGTTTGTGTAGCTTTTTTAACTTTTGACAATTTTTTAATTTTTGGTAATTTTTTTTATCTCTTTTAGCAATTTTTTTACAACTTTTTTACCTCTTTTTAAAAAACACAAAAAAGGAAACGTTAACCAGCATCGTGCGGTGCTGGTTAACATTTCCCTTTCTAAATAATACTTCATAAAATAGCAATATTTGAAACTTATTTTAGATACACGTTTTTTAAATTTCTTTCCTGGAAAATACGGGTGTTTATGGGTCGGTTTAGGTTGATTTTGTGCCCAATTTAAACTACCACTTCAAGTCAGGAAGAAGAAAACTTGCATCTGGCTAAGATTTCATCAAATTTGGTTGAAATCTGGTTGGACCTATCAAGATCTCATTAACTCCAGATTGCCAATTTCACCAAATTTGGTTGAAATTTGGTTGGACTATCAAGATCTCATTAACTCCAGATTCTTGGTTTTTTTTTTTTTTTTAAAAAAGAGTTTCGACCTATGATATCCGCACTTGATGATAGCTATTTCTTATCAAACCAAGACACTAATCAGTTTTTGGTGTATGCAAGAATTGAACCCCAAATCTCTTATACAATCATCAGAAACTTTACTAGGTGAGCTAACTAAAACCCACGTATTCTTGTTTTTTCAAAAGAGAAAAGAAAAAAAAAATCTTTTAACTCATTATTATGCGAAGACAATGCCTTGGTCTCCAAAACCGGAACAGAAAAACATTTGTTTTGTACCGGTTCAAATACCAGTCATACCGGATTATTCCGGCCTTACCGGAGCAAATATCATATTTTGGCCGAAAAATTTGTACTGGTCCAGAACAGAAAAATCAAGACTTACAGATTTGGAAAAAAAAAAAAAAATCGCTTACAGATCTAATATCAGTAACATTTTGATTTATTTTCCCTCACATTGCCGCTGCGAGTACGTTACTGAAGGTGATCCCATTTCTTCGAACTCCCTTCTTCTTCTTCCTCATATGGCCATACCAAATGCCTCTTTCTTTTGTTCTATTTCATTTGCCTTTTCAAATTCTTTTTACTTGTCTTTTCTCATTTTATGTGCTGAACCTAATTAAATAATTTTATCTTTTTTTACTTTTATTGTTTTGTGTGTCTGAGTCAGTGACCCATGTGAACATCAAATCAAACTTAAATAACTTTTTCTTTTTCTCCATTTTCATTTTCATTTTTTTCTCCTAAGATCATCTATGAACTGCACACACTAAGAGCATCCACATCAATGGATGTAAAGTCTTGCATAATAGAAAAAGTTACTCATTTTGCACATTTTGATCCAAACAAACCCATATCACCACCCTACCACCAACTCAGCACCACCCAACCACCATTGTAACCCAATCACCACCCCTCCAACCCATTTCAACAATTGATAGTCCACCACAAAATCAACCCAAAATCAACAGAAAATCAAACCAAAACATCAGAAAACCCAACTCAAAATCAAGAAAAACTAAAATCCACCAAAATCCATCGGAAAGCCCAACTCAAAAACAACCCAAACCCGTCGGATTTGTCGTTGTTGTTGCCGGATTTGCTGCCGTTGCTGCAACCGAATCTTCTGTTGCTACTGTTGACGCCATTTGTGAGTGTTGGGTTTGAGATATGAGAGAGGAAGAGAGTTGAGGGAGGACTGGTGTGGATGTTAGATAAACTGAGAAACGGCAATTTTTTTTTTTTTTATAGGAAAACAATCACTTTATTAAGTAGTAAAAGATAATACATCATGATGAAGAGCTTATTTTACAAAACAAGGATTCTCTTCCATCCAAACCACATAATTAACTATGCCAAAAGCATATTTAACTAAAAGATGAGCTGGTCTATTTCCTTTCCTACGTACATGAGAAAACCTTACACACCGAACCTCCTGACAAGAGTCTAAAATCCCATACATAATAGGAGCAACCACAGCAGGTGATGGAGACAGTCCAACAAGAGCACGATAGATATTTAGAGAGTCTCCTTCTAAGATAAATTCATGTAATCCCACATCCTTTGAAAACTGAAGCCCAACTTTAAAAGCTTTTGCCTCAATTTCACCAGACCAAGCGGAGCTTTTACCTTCATGCTCATCGCAGCCACCACCAAGCCAGCATTGTCCCTAATAATAACTCCAATACTGGATTCCTGCTGTTCTGAAAAGACCGCACCATCAACATTAACCTTGTATAAACTTCCTTCAGGTGGAGACCAGCTGCCAATCAACCTCAGTTCTGGTTTATCGGGAAGTAATATTGTAGCTTTGTATTCCTGCAAAAATACTCTCGCTCCATGCACCAATTCCAGATTAGATTTCTTTTTTCCCCCATTTTGAACTTCATTCCGATTACACCAGATGCTTCATGCAACAATGACCAATAATTCAATATGATCTTGATCCCAATCGTCCACCATCATCAACTTCCAAAGCAGGTCCATGAAGGTATGAAATAAACGATTAAAGCCAAATCGAAACAGTCCATAACATGTCCAAATTCTCTGGGCTCTCGGGTAGGACCAAAACACATGTCCTGTTGTTTCCGAGTCTAAGTTGCATTCTGCACAAACATCTTCAGTTAATATTTTCCTGCTCTTCAAATTGTAATTGGTAGGTAGAATGTCACGACATGCCCTCCAAACAAAGTGACGAACTTTATGAGGTACTTGAATTTTCCAAATCCGAGTCCAAACTCTTCTCAAATTACTATCATCTGAACTTGAACCCAAATAAGAGGATTTTTCTAACTCCAAGGCTACTTTATATGCACTTTTGACATTAAAAAAACCATTAGGAGATGCTGCCCAAATCAATTTGTCAGCAGGCAGTCGAGAGCTCAAGGGAATACTCTTAATACCTTCAGCCTCAAAAGGCAAAAAAACCTGATCAAGCATATCTATCTTCCAACAAATATTTGTTGTGTCAATCAGTTCAGAAACGTGAAGATTTGAAAAAGCAGAGATTCTTGGAGAAACCACCTTATAAGTTGAAGAATTTGGTACCCACTTATCCTCCCACACCTAAATATTAGATCCATTACCTACCTGCCATCTCATCCCCATTTTAACTATTTTTTGGGCAGCCATTATACTTCGCCAAACATAGGAAGGTCTGTTACCAATAGAAGCATGAACAAAATCACAATTTGGGAAGTATCTAGCTTTAAACACTTGATATACCAAGGAATTTTGGCCAACCTGCAACCTCCAGCCTTGTTTATCAAGAATAGCCAAATTAAAAGGCTTCAATTGTTTAAAACCCATCCCACCCATTGATTTAGGCATACAAAGTTTCTCCCAACTCAGCCAAGCCAACTTTCTTTCATTGTCTTTTTGACCCCACCAGAAATTCCGAATCATACTTGTCAATTCATCACAAAGAGTATCTGAAATCTTAAAACAACTCATAGAGTAAGTCGGGATTGCTTGAGCCACAGCTTTAATCAAAATTTCCTTCCCGACTTTTGATAACAATTTTTCCTTTCAACCCGCCAACTTTTTAGTAATTTTCTCCTTAATATCAGTGAAAGTACAACGTTTATTCTTACCCACAAGAGATGACAAGCCAAGGTATTTCTCATGTTGTCTAATTAATGTGCCCCAAACCTATTTTTAATTTCCTCCCTAATTTCGAGATTTGTGTTAGAGCTAAAAAACATAGATGTCTTTGCTCTATTCAGCTGTTGACCTGAAGCAGCCTCATATAGTTGAAAGATTCGCTGGAGAGAATCACACTCTGCCAATGATGCTTTGCAAAAAATTAAACTATCATCTGCGAAAAATAAGTGTGATAACTTCGGCCCCCCTCTACAAACAGCAGTGTTGACATACTGAGAAAGAGATGTACATTAAAGAAAGATATAGATATTAATAAAATAATAATAAAAAAAGAATAAATAATATTATTTAAATAAATCAGAGTGTATAATAGATAAACTGATGTGGATGTTTTGAAAAAGTGATGGTGTAAAATAGAAAAAGTAGATTTTTATGATAAAAGATGGAATATTTTAGAAGTACTGGTGCGAATGCTCTAACTACTATTGTTGTGCAGTCTTGAAAATGACAAAGGAAAGAAGAAAAATAAAATTATATATATTTATTTAATGAGATATGAGTTTATAATTTTAAATATTTTCATAAAATTGCATGAAGTTTGACTTATTAATATATACATAAATAATCGTATATATAAATATATATATATATATATATATATATAATTAGCGGTAATTTCGAAATAGGACACTGGTATCAATGGAAACCAAAATATTTCGTTTTTCTTACCAAACTGGTATGATTGGCCCTAAACATGTGTGGGTGAACTATAAACATAAAACAATACATATCTAATTCCCATTTTTTAAAACCGAAAAAAAAAAAAAAAAAATCAGGGTTCGCAACTTTCTCCTCAAACGGTTAATCTCCAACTGCATGACCCTGACATTCTTCTCATGGGAGACTCTGCTTCCACTTTGTGGCTGACTCCTTCTAGTATGGGTGGTATGTACACTCCCCTCCTGGTCACCGCCTCGCCCAAGATTGAGAAAGTCATCTTGACGTTGGGACCCCCTAGAATCTACCTAGTGTGAACCTGAATTTGCCATTGCTATTTGTTAAACTCACTAAAACCAAAATTTTCCACAAACGGCGCCAATTGTAAGGTCGCAATTTGCACCTAAACCCAAAACAAAATGGGTGTAGGCTTAAAGAGCCCAATACAATAAATTTATAAAGAGTGTGGGCTCCAAATCTAGGTTCTAATGAGTTGAATTAATGATGACAACGAGCTAAGATTACAGTTAGGTGGAGAAAGAACAGTTTAAGTATTGAAATTTGTCTTCGGACTCAAGCTGAGGAGATTGATTCTTGTATTTCTCTCTTTTAAAGACAAATTACATATGTTGTTCTTGAATCTACAGTGTTTTTCCTTTTCTTTCTCTTTTTTCGATCCCCTTCCTATGGGAGATCTTTTATCTTATATAGACATTTTTCAGATGATTCTGGCCCTCCACCTGTTCATTGCGCAGATCATCTCTCCTTTCCCAGTCTTTTCCAGCATCTTCTTCACGTCCTTGAGAGGTGTGGCGACCAAGATAACACTCTTCACAGGTCTTCTTCACATAAATGCGACTAGAAAACACTGTTCAAAGGTCTTCTCTACATAAATGCAGTCAGAAGGTTTGGTGAAATGCATTAAATGTAGTAACAATATCTAGCCTTTCAGTCCTGTCACTGCCATCTCCCTTCCCAAAGCCCTTTCTGCATAGTGGAGCATCCTCTGATAGCATATTGATGACATGATCATAAAATCCAAGGACATGGCCTCCTCGGCCCAGCAACTGTCCTTCTCAGCCAGGTGTGACACGTGGTATGATCAGCTTACTCGGAATTCTCGTACTCCACAAGTAGTCTCTCTCTTTTTCCTTATTTTTTTTGGAGAAACCTTGTACCAGTAATCTAAATTTGAACAGCTAATGAAGATTGGCCTTAAGTGAGAATAACAACCACATGTTCAGTATCCAGTTAATTGTAAATTCAGTTTCCAATTTTTGCAAGAAATTTTAACACATAGTTCATTGCATTTTAAAAAAAAAAATTTGTCTAACTTGACTTTACGATGAAGTAAATCAGTTATTTTTTTATCTTCCTTTGTCTAATCAGACCAATAATAAAAGACGTTTTTCATAGGTTGGATTGTTAAAAATAAATAAATAAAACTTAGGTGCATTAATAGTGTGTACTGTGTACAGCCCCAAAAATGCTCCAACGGTAGAACTATAAACATAAAACAAAAACCAAAAAAAAAAAAAAATCAGTGTACCGATTACATAAAAATCTACAGATTAATTTTTGTCTGCCACTCAATTGCACCAAATATGAGCACTCCTTGAAATTGAGCCAACCAATCATCAAAAATATTGCAAAATCATTGGCATATAATATAAATTCTTAATAGTTCTTTTCCATAGATCGTAACGTGGTGGATGCTAAGAGCTACAATGACGTACAGAATAAAAAGAATTAAACTTTGTAAATTTAATTTGATTATTTTGGTTATAGATGTAATTCTAATAACACTGGTTTGTATATTCTAAAGTCTAAACCACCTCCAAAGACAAATGGAATTTACAATCGTATTAAGATCCTTCGTGTTTTTTAGAGCAATCCAACCATGATCATTCATTTTCGAATGAGCGGAATGTATTTTACTACTTCTTCAATATTTTAAAAAATATCAACTATCGCAATTTTAGTATTGATTAAAATTATTGACGTTATGGAAAAACTCAATTTACTCATTTCAAAATAGATAGATAAAATTTCAAGAATTTTATTATGAAGTTAACCCAAGAAGTCATCCTAATCCATCTTTAATCTATTATAGAGATATTAATTGTATTTAATATTTATTAGAGAGTTATTGTAAAAGTCACCTTTAGATAATTAAAACAGGGGATATTTGCAGACTAACGGTGGAAAGGTTAATAATATAGTAAGTTAATACGCAGTTGAAATATATAAGCAAACTAGCATCTCGAGTTTCTAAAACTCAATTTTGTGCTGGATGAGGTGGACAGAAAATGCCACATAGGACATGAGTTCAAAAGGTAAAACCGAGTCTCTAAGACTCGATTTTGTTCTTGAACAGCATCCCTGAAGACGACGAAGAACAGGCCTGAAGAACAGAGGAAGAACAGATGACAAAGAAGAACAGATCTAAGTGGGCGATTGGGACGATCTGAGATGCGCTTGTCTCCGTCGATGGGTTGCCGATGGGTTTGCCGACGTGGGCTTGCCGATGGGTTTGCCGATGTGGGCTTGCTGATGTGGGTTTGTCGATCGGTTTTCATCAGTCCGCGCTTGTCTCCACCGATGAGGTTTCTGATGTCTAGGCTTGTCTTCGCCGATGGGTTTGCCGATGGGTTGGTGTTTGTATGTTTTGTATGTTTGCCGATGGGTTGGGGTTTGTATGTTTGTATGTCTGTTTGGGTGTGAAGTGTTCTGGAGCTGTAAGTGGTGATCACAAATCGAGTTTTGGAAACTCGATTTCAAGGTAAGCATATCGAGTTTTACAAACTCGATTTCAAGCTGAAGCAAAACGAGTTCTATAAACTCGATTTCAACGTAGATCCACCTGGAAAAAACTCCACGTCAGATGGTTGTAGCTTAGGATCTCGAGTATTAAAAACTCGATTTCAACTCTGAACTCGAGTTTTAAAAACTCGAGATGTTATTTTTCCACATTGTTTTGAAACTGGACAAATAACAAAATTCTTAGCAATATAATGTTAAATGAAAAAAAAATTCAATTAAAACATAGTGAATAGAAATCATTTATTGACATAGTTATTGACATGATACATCACTAGAAATGTACTCGCCGAATGTGAAAGTAGCTTGAGAGGTGGAATCGTGGACAGAATTACCAAACATCAAGAGAAGTCAAGGAAAAGATAAAACACTTTTGGCTGCATTTGTTTCGGCTATAAAGGAAATCGGGAAAATATTTTACACTCTTGAGAGTGTTTGGGTACGCATGAAAATTCTGTCAAACTGAAAATAAATTCAGTTGACCGTAAAATAGAGTCCCTAACTCTGTGAAACCAACTCCATAGTTATTTTACCTTCAATGAATTTCTAGCCTCACTCAGAACTCAACACCCTAAAGAGAGAGAGAGTACCAAAGGAATCAGAACGCCGTGCAAGCTTTGGTCGCCGTGCAAGCTGCGTCCACCGTCTCTTTTCTCTTCCTCCCTCGTTCTCTCTCTTTCCCTCTAACCAACCAAAGCCAAATCTTCAACTGCATGTCACCGATCTACAACCCACCACCCACCCCTGTCATCACTACCAGCTCTAGATCAAACCACCGATCTCGTCGCCCAAAGCCCCAAGCTCAAACTGCTGTTACCCATCTCTTTCTCTCAAGCCATCTCTCTCCACGTCTCTCATAACTAGTGTTCTGTCTGAGGAAGGGGGCCAATTTTTTTTGTTTTGATCTCCACTCCACCCCAAACCCATCTGATCTGGCCGTTCCTGTCCTCCATCCACCCTGATCTCTCTCTTTCCCTCAATCTCTCACCCTTTCTTCCTCCTCTCACTGAGTTTATCATGTATGTGTTGTGAATAAATGTTTTTATTTTGATTTTTGGTTGTGTTAAGTGTATATTATGAAATTTTCTGTTATAAAATGTGTTTGGAAGCTGAGAAAATGGCTGAGAAAATGTGAAAAATTTGTAGGAAAATAGGATTTTCAGGATGTTACCAAACACCGAAAATTGTTTTCAGAACTATTTTTCATTGCAGAACCAAACATCCGAATTTCATTTTCCTTACAAGAATTCATTTTCCCTGCATTCATTTTACACTCGGAATTCGATTTACATAGAGTCAAACGCAGCCTTTATGTCTAATTTCTCGTAGACCTAAATGACTTTGATTAATGATTATAAAAGAAAAAGGGAAAAGAAAAGTGTTAAGGACATATTTTATGTAGTTGGCTAATCCTTTGACAAAACACACTTTACTTGTATTTGGGTAGATCTAGGATGTGTTTAATACTTCAAAGAACATTTGTTCAAGTCTAGTATTAAAGCCATGAAGATTGGACCAAGAAACAAGTGAAGAAAAAATGTGTACTAAAACTGGACACCTGCGGATAGCTGCTCGACAGATAGCTATCTATCGAGCTATCTATCGAGGTTTAATGAGGCTCGACAGCTACCCGATCAATCGAGGTATCTATCGAGGTTACGGAAATTAGAATTTTCAGATCTGATTTTTGGGCCAGGCTTTTGTATTTGTGTAGGGTTTCTTTTCTCATAACCCTAGGCATATATAAGGCTTATTTTTGAGGCCGTCACATTAAAGAATACAAGGAGAATACATGCAAAATGTGACTGAAGCCTTATTCTCTCTGAAAGAAGCTACTGCGTCTTTTGCGCCTTAGGGTTTTGTAACCAAGTACCTCTTGATCTTCATCATGTGGATGATTTGAAGAACTTTGCAGCCAACAACTCTCTCTCTAGTTGGTGAATTGAAGTCGCGTACTGGGATCCGCGCAATTGGTTAGTCACGTACTTGGGAGCCGTGCATTGAAAGGATAAACTATCACTACAGAGTAAGTCCAATTGGGTATTGGGGTAAGGGTTCAACTGTAGGTTAGTAAGGTACTTGAGATTCCTTGCTTGTAATTGCTTGTTGTGATAATAGTGGAGTTTTGGAAGTGGTGACCTTAAATCACCCGGTGGGGTTTTTGCCGTCAGGTTTTTCCCATTCGTAAACAAATCACCGTGTCTTTTATTTTCCGCTGCAGACTCTAGTTTTGGTGGTTTGTTTGTGCTGCCACGTGAATTTACATGTTAACTTGATTAATTAATAACTTGGCTAATTAATCAATTTAATTAATTACAATGGGTCAACGCGTTTGTGACCTATCAAAAAGAAAAAGACTTTGGTTAATGATAAGATTTTTTTTTTTTTTTTTTTTTGAGAAGATAATGATAAGAAAGCTAAGAAGAATCAAAAGTGGAAAATGACAAGAAGCAACATGTCAGTGATTGGCCCTTTGCAAAGAAAAAACCGTGCGATGTGGAGCAAGGTGTTCCCCTTGCATTATTGAAGCTAAAGTCAAGGTCGTTGTTACGAACCTTAGTCCTTATTGTGCATTAAAGCCAGCCAATAGCCAGAACAAATCACCAATATACAAGGAATCCAATGAAAACCGTGTGGTCCATGTCAAATTAAAGGTGGGTCCTCCACCAGAGCAAATTACCAATGTACAATGATTCCTATGGAGACCAAGTCAAAAAAGAGTAACTATATCATGAGACCGTTGTTGGCGTGTACGTGTGTTTCAAACACTTTTATTCTTATTTATTTTCTAGCCATTGAAAATTTATGAGTAAAATAGCCGTCGGGCAATTATGAGAAAAATAACGGTTGGATAATTATGAGAAAATAGTCGTTAGGCAATAATTGATAATATAGCCGTTGGGCTTTTAAGGGTTATTAGTAACCAATAACTATAGACTATTATCTTCATAAGTAGCCTATATAATACTCATAATAACACCTTTTCTAAAGAGTTTTTTTTCTACTGCTCTATATTTTGCTCTATATTTTAAATATACACAATTCTACTACCTTTCTCTTCCACATATTTTTCCTCAAGAATATTTGTTTTTTAAGGAAAGACAATAGAAAATTGTTCTTAAACCTTCTGTGAGTGGAACTGCAAACATCACAAAGGTCGACGCTATAGTCTAATCCTGGAGGGTTGTTTGGCCAAGAGAACTAATCGCACCAAATTTACTTTGAGTGGCATGAATCAACATTTAGAGACATCGTTCTTTGCATGATTCTATAGTACTGTGAGATTGTTCCTAAATTTACTTAAATTTATATTATTATTGCTTATTTAGATTCTTGTTAATTATTTGGGATATTGTTTGTTGTATCAAACTTGTTTATTCATTCTTATTTTTCCAACAACCGTTTCATACAAAAATTTTCTATCAAAAGGTTGGTCCTCCAACCAAGCAAATTACCAATATACAATAATTCTAATGAAGACCATGTCAAAAGGTTGGTCCTCCTCCTCCACCAAAACAAATAAAAAGGAAAATGACGTGGGAGTGACCCAACGCTATTTTTTCTAAATATTACTTTTTAAAAAATAGCAATATTTGAAAGTTATTTTGAAAACTGGTATTTTCTAAATCTCTTCCCTTGGAAATAGGGGTGTTCACAAGTTGGTTCGGGTCGGTTTTGTGCCCAACTCAGACTTACCACTTTGAGTTGGAAAGAACGAAACTTGCAATTGACCTGCCAAGCACATCGGATCATGCCTCATCGGGTGGTGGTCGAATGTTGAGTTCATTAGGTGTGTAATAAAGGGAGAAGATTTCGCTAAATCTGGTAGAGATTTCATTGGATTTGGTCGAAATCTGGCTGAATCTGTCAAGATCTCGTTAAATTTGGCCAAAATTTGGTCGAATTTGTCGAGATCTTTTTATCCGCGGAGAGAGAAAGAAAAATCTTACTAGAATGAGGCAAAGACAATGAAATTTGATCAATGTTGATGTGGACGGCAAAGGAACCTTTAAATGGCCAGAAAACTTTCTGGAAAAAGGGTGGAAGAGAAGGTTTTTGGTCCGAGACGGGTTCATTGGGTTTCAAGCCCTATCACCCATCACTCGAACCGACTTTGTCGAATCTACATCTTTCAAAACTGCAGCCAACTAACAAGCTCATCAAATTGATCAAATTTCGAGCAGACGATGGCGAGTTGGTCGATTTCTTCAGGTTCAATCAATCTTGGAAAGGCCTACGCGGAGAGATGAGTTTCATCATTGATTCCCAAAAAGTCCATAAAGAGAATTATTAATTATACTTTTTAAAATTATATATATATATATATTTCTAGTCTTTCAATATGTGGCGAAAGAAAGTTTTGTACTTGGACAAATCCTGCTTCCTTTAGCCCTAATATAATAGTGAAGTGGACAGAATGACCAATATGTTTACAAGGCTTCGCTTGAACAAATAACAACAACAAAGCCTTAATCTTAAAATTTGGGGTTGGCTATGGATCCTTGACAAATTAGATTGGATTGGCCACATAAATTCTTTTTCTCTATTCTTTCCTATGTGAAGTTATCGATTCACTCTTTCCTATTGGTTCATTACTCGCCCTCATCTGAACATGACCAAATCATTTCAAATAACTCTCCATCATCTTTTCATCAATAGGAGCTAACTCTATCTTTAAACAGATTTTCTCATTTTTGGACTTTATCTTTCCGTGTATTCTCACTTATCCATCTTTACATTTTTGTTTCCGCTACAATGGTTACACCCATTTCATGGATATGTTGTTTTTTAACTGCCCAACATTCGATACCATAGAGAATAGCTAGGTGTATAGCAGTGTTATAAAATTTTGTCTTTAACTTAATAGGTATTCTACTATCACACAATAAGCCTAATGCACTTCTCCACTTCATCCACCCTACTCTTATTTTATGATTCACATCTTATTCAATCTCTCAATCTTTATGTGTTGTTGATCCAAGATATCCAAATCTCTCTCTCTTTAGTATCTCTTAGCCATCAAGTTTTATAGATCCTTCGTCTTTGTTTCTACTTCTACTAAACTTACATTACATGTGCTCTATTTTAGTCCTACTTAAACAAAAACCTTTTAGATTCTTGCCAAATTTCTAATTTGCATTAACTTCACTTCTAGTTTCATCCACTAAAACTATATCATTTGTAAAAAGCATACACCAAGGGACTTCCACTTGAATTGATTTAGGGATTTCATTCATTACTAGTGCAAAGAGATGTAGGCTTAATGCTGATTCTCAATGCAAATCTATAGTGATAGGAAACTCACTTGTAATTCCTCTGCTTGTTCTCACACTTGTTATAGCCCCGTCATAAATATCCTAAATCAACTCAATATACTGTAGAGGAACTTCTTTCATCTCCAAAACCCACCACATAACCTCTCTAGGGACCTTATCCTGTGCTTTTTCAAGATCAATGAAAACCATATGAAGATATTTACACATGCCTCTCTATATTTTTCCGTTAGACGTCTAAGTAAATAGCTCCCATGGTAGATCGTCCCGGTATAGAACCAAATTGATTCTCTGATACTATTCTTTCATGTCTTAACCTATGTTCATTCACTCTTTCCCAAAGTTTCATAGTGTGACTAATAAGTTTAATTTCACAGTAGTCTGTATAGTTTTGGATATCCCCCTTGTTCTTGTAATTAGGTATTTTGTTGACACTTAAAATCATATTGAAAAGGTCCATTAAACAGCATACACCCACATCACCCTAGCACTTCCAAACCTCAATGGAAATTCTAGTCCCACGGCTATTTCCATATTCATCCTCTTTAATGCATTTTTTATGTCAGTCATCCTAATTCTTTGGACAAATCTATGGTTTCTATCCTCCATTGGGCTAATGGGCTACCTAAATCGCTTTAATATTTTATGTTGTTTCCATAACAAATTTTATCAAAATAACTTTTCCAATTCTCTCTAATTTCCTCTTGTTTTCATAACACTTCCTTTGCAATTTTTGGCAGCATTAATAATCTATGATGATTTTAGTAAATAAGCAATGGCATTATGGCATATCGACCAATGTCATTATTGTCACACCAACTACTAAGCCATGAGGTTTTCATCACCTCTTTGATCTTCATCTTTAATGCACTGAACACCATTCAAATCTCTTGTTTTTATTTCCCTTATCTTTGCAAGTTTATAAATATGATTCTCTCCCTCCTTCGCCCCAAACTTGTTATATAAGTTATCATAACATTATCTCACCATCTCCTACTCTGCCTTTCCAAACAAATGTTTTTGCTCTATATTAAGATTTATCTCACCATCTCCTACTCTGCCTTTCCAAACAAATGTTTTTGCTCTATATTAAGATTTAAGTACTTGACAAATCCTTGGTTGACATTAGTGGAGAAATAGGTTTTGCGTCAATTGTATGAGAAAAGCGCTACTTACACCTTCAACCAGTGAATACACACACTTGACGAAGAATTATTTATTTTTAGGCCCCGTCCGTTTGGAATGAAAATAGGGAGGATGAAAAACAAAGGGAGGAAAATAAGCATTTTTCACTGTTCATTTAGAGAGAAAAAATATGAAGGATGGAAAACCGAGAGGAAAATTTTCCTCCCGAGCCCACAAATATTTTCCTCCCAATTTAGGAGGAAAACTTTGGAGAGAAAAGTGGTGGGATGAGGGCTTTTACTAAAAAGCCCCCATCCCACCTGACCGTTCTCTCTTTTTTTTTTTCTTTTTTTTTTTTTCATTTCAACGTTACTGAACATATATATATATATATATATATTTTTTTTTTCATTTCAACGTTACTAAACATTACCGCAAAGTTTTTTTTTTTTCCAACGTAACCTAATCTAATTTTTACATTATAATAATTGTAGTGCCAATGGGCCCAAAATGTGCATAGTGGGCCGGCCCAAAGGCTCCCACATAAGATAGGCCCAGCCCTACGTCTCAAGGGGGTCCGAGGACGTAATCAGTACAGCTTGCCTGATCACGTAGTGAAGAAGGGTATCATGCATGGCCAAAACACCATGAAAAACCAACGTCCGAGGACAACTTAGTCCTCGGCCATATGTTGCCGAGGACAATGGGGGTGGTCTGGACATTCAACGGCATCCATGAGGAAGGCCACGGATACAGAGGTAGAGTAAAGAAGGGTAAAGAAAGGGAATAGCAGACAAATATCAAGGAAAAGGCTGCTACCACCGCATTAAAGGCTCTGCACCTACTTCTCTGGCCGCATTAATGAGGAAGTGACGCCTGAACATAGAAGTTCAACCTAACCCTGGCCACTAAGGACTGCGGGGAAAGTGATGGATGGGACAAGTATCCAAAGGAAAGATTGGGACCATACGTGGAAGCCAAAGAAAGAGAGGCAGGCCTATAAAAGGAGAAAGATGAAGAAAGAAGGGGGAGGTTTTTCTGGGTGGAAGAGAGAAAACGGAGAGTGATATTAGAGAGAGAACTTGTAAGAACAGCCTTGAGAATAGTCCTCGGCACCAGTACATAGAGTTCAGTATTGCTTTCCTGTATAAGATTTATGTATGAATTACATGGTTCAATCCGTCCTTTATGTTATCTTTTGTCTTAGAAATCTAGATTAGATATCCACTCTCTATAAATTCATTGTTCAAGGCTCATTGGGCTGGTCTGTTAGAATAATCTTGGGCCAGTTTCATTTGTGTCCTTACAATTGGCGCCGTCTGTGGGAATCTTGAGTCTAGGGCGCAGATAACTTGATGGCGGACGTGAATCCAGACCATGCAGAATCGCTAGGGTCTCAGCACGAAAACCCTCTTCAACAGCCAGAGCAGAGGGGACACCGTGAGGGTAGTGTGCACTCGGGGCGAACCACCGGTGATCATTCACGGGGTGGAAGCAGGGGCTCTAGAGAAGATGCCATGCAGAAAGAAATTGACCAACTTAAGAGGAAGCTTCGTCGCGTCAAGCGGAGACGGACGCCTTCCATATCTGATCCTTCATCAGACGACTCCCAGAGCAGTGGCCATCGACCGAGGTCGAGAACTCCTTCTAGCGAGACCCCCTCATGCCAGGAAGAAAGCCTCCGTGACAGGGGAGGCAAGAAACCCCTTCCCAGGGGCTTGGGCAATCACGCCATGGGGAAAGCACTGCATCAGCTCTCTAAGTCACCTTTCGCCCGTCGCATAGAGAAAGGAAAACTTTCCCGTAGGTTCACGCAACCAAATTTCACCATCTATAATGGCAAAACAGACCCAGTGGAGCATGTTAGCCACTTTAATCAACGCATGGCGGTCTACTCGCAGAATGAAACTTTGATGTGCAAAGTCTTTCCCTCGAGCTTAGGACCTGTCGCTATGAGGTGGTTTAATGGCTTGAAGGCAAACTCCATAAGCTCCTATATGGACCTTACGATGGCGTTTGGATCTCGTTTTGTTACGTGCACCAGAGTACCTCGGCCGTTAGATTCGTTACTATCCATGGCTATGAGAGATGGCGAAACGTTGAAAGCCTACTCGGACAGATACTGGGAAGCGTTCAATGAAATTGACGGTGATTTTGATGAGGTGGCAGTCAACACCTTCAAGGTCGGCCTTCCAGTTGAACACGATCTGAGGAAGTCCTTGACCAAGAAGCCTGTAAAGACGGTTCGTCGGCTTATGGATCGTATCGACGAATACAAGAGGGTTGAGGAAGACCAGCAGCAAAGCAAGGGGAAGATGAAAGCTACCCCTCAGGAGACTAGAGATTTTAAGGCAGAGAGATACAACAATAAGTGGCCACGAAGGGATTTCACTAGTCAAGCTAGATCGGCCCCACCTCAGACGGTGAATGCTATATTTAATGAACCGGTGCAACAAGTGTTAGACAAAATCTGCCGAGAACCATACTTTCGATGGCCCAACAGAATGATAGGTGACCCTACAAAGCGTAATCAGAACTTATATTGCAACTATCACCAAGATAAGGGCCATGCTACGGAGAATTGCACGAATCTACGGTTCTATTTAGATCAACTGGTGAAGGAGGGAAAGCTAAGGCAGTTCATGCAGCGGCCTAACGAACAAGGAACGCAATCTGGTTCGGTCAACCAAGGAAGCAACGCTATAAGGCCACCGTTGGGCACAATCAATGTTATCTTTGCAGCCCCAGGTCGGACTGGGTCCTGTGCTACAAGAGTGATGTCAGTATTACATCCCGGTGCCGAGGAACTCAACCTGGAGCCGAAGAGGGCTAAGAGGAACCCTCTGCCTGTGCTGGGATTTTCTGAGGAAGACAAGATTGGCACCATACAGCCACACGACGATGCCTTAGTCATAACATTGAGGATAGGGGGTTATGACGTGAAGAGAGTAATGGTTGACCAAGGGAGCGGGGCTGACATTATGTACCCAGACTTATTCAAGGGCCTCAATCTGAGGACCGAAGATCTCACAGCTTATGACTCCCCATTGATAAGTTTTGAAGGGAAAGCTGTTATTCCGAAGGGGCTAATCCGACTTCCTGTGCAATCAGGACCAGTGGTAGTGAATGTAGACTTCATCGTAGTAGACGCTTATTCCCCTTACACAGCCATAGTGGCGAGGCCATGGCTGCATGCTCTGGGTGCCGTGTCGTCAACTCTGCATGTTAAGGTGAAGTTCCCCTACGAAGATGGAGTTGAAGAGATACTGGGCAGCCAGTCCATGGCGAGGCAATGTGTAACAGCAGCTATTACACATCAGACGAGACAGGAGTCTCACGCATTGGCCGAGCCGGGCTTGTAGCAACTAACATCCTCGGCCAAGCCAGAGGGGGCCGAGGTAGGAGAGGCAGGATGTGAGAGATTGGAAAGAGTGGTAATAGCGGATGATGAGGAGAAATTCTTCCAGATAGGAAGTCTGTTGCCCCAACAGGAGAAAGAAGATCTGGTTGCTTTTTTGAAACAAAACATCGACGTATTTGCGTGGGATGCCTACGAAGCTCCTGGGGTGGACCCGGGATTTATTTGTCACCACCTCAATGTCAACCCATCGGTGGTGCCGCGAAAGCAACCCCCTCGGCGCTCATCTAAAGAGCATGCTGACGCCGTCAGGGAGGAGGTGCTGAAACTCAAGAAGGCAGGGGCTATTAAGGAAGTGTTTTACCTAGAGTGGTTGGCTCACACCGTGGTCGTGAAAAAGAAGAGCGGAAAGTGGAGGGTATGTGTAGATTTTACGGATCTGAATAAGGCTTGTCCAAAGGATTCATTTCCAATACCCCGCATAGACCAGTTGGTGGATGCTACCGTAGGACATCCTCGGATGAGTTTTTTAGACGCTTTCCAAGGCTATCATCAGATACCCTTAGCTTTGGAAGACCAGGAAAAGACAGCTTTTGTCACACCCACAGGAAATTACCACTATAAGGTGATGCCCTTCGGCCTGAAGAATGCTGGGGCTACCTATCAGAGAATGATGACGAGGATGTTTGAGCCACAATTGGGAAAGACGATTGAGGTGTATGTGGATGACATGGTGGTTAAAAGCAAAACTATCTCGGCTCACATACCAGACCTTGATGGCACCTTCCAAACGCTGAGGAAATATAAGTTACGCCTCAACGCAGCCAAATGCTCCTTCGGCGTGGGATCGGGCAAGTTTTTGGGCTACATGGTCACGCATAGAGGGATTGAGGTCAACCCTGCTCAGGTTAAAGCCATTAATGACTTGCAACCACCTCGGAATCCCAAGGAAGTGCAGAAGTTGACCGGGATGACAGCCGCCCTCAACCGATTCATCTCAAGATCTGCTGACCGGTGCAGGCCTTTCTTCCAATTGTTAAACAAGTGGAAAGGATTTGAGTGGACAGAGGAATGTGCTATTGCTTTTCAGCAGCTTAAAGAATATCTGGCTCATCCTCCTATCATGTCTCGGCCCGAAGTCGACGAGGTCCTATTCGCCTATATTGCAGTAGCAGTCCACGCCGTTAGTTTGGTGCTGATTAGGGTCGACGGGGATGTACAAAGGCCGGTTTATTATGTAAGTAAATCCTTGCATGAAGCCGAAATACGTTATCCACCATTGGAGAAGGCGATCCTTGCCGTGGTACATGGTACACGTAAGCTCCCCCACTACTTCCAATCTCATACGGTGGTCATTCTAACTCAGCTCCCCCTCAAAGCTATACTCCGGGGTGCGGATTATACTAGCAGGATTGCAAAATGGGGAACAATTTTGGGCTCGTTTGATATCAAGTACATGCCCCGCACAGCAGTCAAAGGCCAGGTTTTGGCTGACCTCGTTGCGGAATTTGCTGAGCCCACAATGGAGGGTAATGAGATCAACAGGAACGTTGATGAAAAATCAGTTGGTATGGTTGCGTGCAAAGGTCACGCGATATGGATAGTTTACGTTGATGGGGCTGCCAATCAAAGAGGATCCGGCATGGGCATAGTAATTACGACCCCAGAAGGTCTCACGCTGGAGAAGTCCTTAAGACTAGGGTTCTCGGCTACTAATAATGAGGCCGAGTATGAGGCCTTGCTGAAAGGAATGGATATGGTCCACAAGTTGGGAGGAAAGACCGTACGAATATTCTCAGACTCACAACTAGTTGTGGGCCAAGTAGATGGAAAGGTGGAGGCCAGAGACCTGAGAATGCAGGATTATTTGAATCAAGTCAAGGCCATGCAACGCAAGTTCGAGTCTTTTACCTTGTCCCATGTCCCCAGAGGCAGCAACACACACGCCGATTCCCTGGCAACTCTTGCCACGTCGTCGGCGCAGGGGCTACCTCGGATTATCCTAATCGAGGACCTACCGAAACCTTCGAGAATGATTGGGAAGATCACCCATGTCCACCAGATCAGGGTGGGGCCTAGCTGGATGGACCCCATTGTATCCTTCCTCAAGGACGACGTTCTGCCTGAGGGGAAAGTCGAGGCGGACAAGGTGCGCAGAAAGGCGTCTCGTTTTTGGTTGGCCGAGGACCACAAACTCTACAAGCGATCCTTTGCTGGTCCATACCTGCTGTGTATGCACCCCGAGGCGACAGAACTACTGTTGGAGGAATTACACGAAGGAATATGTGGGAGCCATACGGGGGGAAGATCCTTAGCTCACAGGGCCCTGACACAAGGGTACTGGTGGCCCAATATGCAGCGAGAGGCTCAAAGCTATGTAAAGAAGTGCGATCAATGCCAGAGGTTTGCCCCAAATATTCATCAACCTGGGGGTGTACTCAATCCTCTGACAAGCCCGTGGCCCTTTGCACAGTGGGGTCTAGACATTGTGGGTCCTTTCCCAAAGGCACCTGGAAACCGGAGGTATTTGGTAGTGGGCACGGATTATTTCACCAAGTGGGTAGAGGCTGAGCCCCTGGCAAACATCAGGGATGTTGATGTGAAGAAGTTTGTGTGGAAGAATATCGTCACCCGTTTCGGCGTCCCTCGTACTCTCGTCTCCGATAATGGTTTGCAGTTTGATAGCAAGGCGTTTAGGCGATATTGTAGTGGCCTCGGCATAACCAATAGATACTCCACTCCAGCTTATCCTCAAGGGAATGGGCAGGCCGAGGCCGTGAACAAAGTCATAGTGAGCGGGCTGAAGAAGAGGTTGGAGGACGCCAAAGGAAGATGGGTGGAGGAATTGCCCCATGTTCTGTGGACTTATCGGACCACGCCGCGCCGATCAACGGGAGAGACGCCATTTTCGATGACATATGGCGCCGAGGCTATTATCCCTGTGGAAACTGACTTTCCAACGATGAGAACAACTTCCTTCACTCCGGAAAGTAATGACAGGCAGCTAGAAAGGGGTCTAGATTTGATTGAGGAAAGAAGGGAGGTTACCATGATCCATCTTGCCCAGTACCAGCAAAAGCTGAAGCAAGGGTACGATTCGAATGTGAACTCAAGGCCGCTTGCTCCCGGAGACTTAGTGCTGAGAAAAGTGGTGGGTAATACCAAGAATCCAGCATGGGGAAAGCTTGGACCCAGTTGGGAGGGACCGTATCGCATCACGGCAGTAGCTGGGATAGGAGCTTATCACCTTGTAGACTTAGATGAAAAACTTGTGCCCCACCCCTGGAATGTAAGTAACTTAAGGCGATATTATTATTAATGAAAGATGTTTTTGTCCTCTTAGCTTTATTATTTATGTGTTACTAATTCTGTTGCGCCAAAGGCTACGCCGGTTCCTCGGAGCCTCTGCCTTGTCCCGAATAAAAAATAAAGGCTACGCCAGTTCCTCGGAGCCTCTGCCTTGTCCCGAATAAAAAATAAAGGCTACGCCGGTTCCTCGGAGCCTCTGCCTTGTCCCGAATAAAAAAATAAAGGCTACGCCGGTTCCTCGGAGCCTCTGCCTTGTTCCGAATAAAAAAAATAAAGGCTACGCCGGTTCCTCGGAGCCTCTGCCTTGTCCCGAATAAAAAAAATAAAGGCTACGCCGGTTCCTCGGAGCCTCTGCCTTGTTCCAAATAAAAAAATATAGGCTACGCCGGTTCCTCGGAGCCTCTGCCTTGTTCCAAATAAAAAATATAGGCTACGCCGGTTCCTCGGAGCCTCTGCCTTGTTCCAAATAAAAAATATAGGCTACGCCGGTTCCTCGGAGCCTCTGCCTTGTTCCAAATAAAAAAAATAAAGGCTACGCCGGTTCCTCGGAGCCTCTGCCTTGTCCCGAATAAAAAAACAAGGCTACGCCGGTTCCTCGGAGCCTCTGCCTTGTTCCAAATAAAAAATATAGGCTACGCCGGTTCCTCGGAGCCTCTGCCTTGTTCCAAATAAAAAATATGGGCTACGCCGGTTCCTCGGAGCCTCTGCCTTGTTCCAATTTTTAATCAAGGTTACGTCGGATCATTAGGTCCTCTACCTTAAGTTAAAAGTGGTAAATAAGGTTACGCCGGTTCCTCGGAGCCTCTACCTTGTTCCAATTTTTAATTAAGGTTACGTTGGATCATTAGGTCCTCTACCTTAAGTTAAAAGTGGTAAATAAGGTTACGCCGGTTCCTCGGAGCCTCTACCTTGTTCCAATTTTTAATTAAGGTTACGTCGGATCATCAGGTCCTCTACCTTAAGCTAAAGGTGGAAAATAAGGTTGTGTCGGGTCCTCGGATCCTCTATCTTGTTCCAAGGGTAATTAAGTTTATCTCGGATTCTTTTCCCCGAGAAGAAGACAGCGTTGAAATTACTAAGTGAATGGACATTAAATTATTTTTAAGTACCAAGTGCAAGGCTTGAGGTACTGCTGGTTTAACGGTGAGACATATCATTACGTTGCCTTTTAATATATTGTTACAAAAATGGCTGTTGAGCAAGTCCTAGACAGATCCTACATCAGCATATCATTTCTTGGTGTTGTTCAAAATGCTTGCAAGTATGTTGTGTGAATAATTTCACTTTACATTTTTTAAGTTGTTAATACGATATTGTTAATATGTAAACCCAGTTCAAATCTTCATTCAATTAGGCTAAGCCAGCAGTAGAAGTAGGATCTCTTCACAATTAGTGTAACGGAGAATAACAACTTAAACTGAAAGCATTTCTCATTGAACAAAATATAATGGAAGTACATTTGCACACAAAGAAAAGCTAAAAAAAAAAAAGGGGCAAAAAGGAGCTGCAGCAAGGTGACAAAAGCCATCAAGGCGTGAGCTGAGGTTGGTCACCAGAGTCAGCAGGAATCACCACCGAGGACGAGGACTCCCCAACCTTCTCCTTGGGCTTTATAGGCAGAGTGGCAAGGACAAGCTCCATAGTCCCGCTGACCTCAGGGTTGGGGAGTGGCTCTTTAGGGGCCGGAGGAAGAGGTGCATCTTCAGTTGGAGCAGTAGATGCAGCGTCGTTGGCGGCACCCTCCTCCACCTGCGTAGCAGCTAAAGGAGGGTGGGAGTCATCCTCAGCTGAGCTAGAAGCGGTCATGCGAATGGCCGGAGGGATGTAGGCGTTCTCCACCTTCCATAATGGAGAGGAAGCGTCAACCCCGACTTGGGAAAGAGCTTCCCTCCACACTTGGAGGCAGTAGTCCCTACACACCCCCGGCACTTGGGCTTTAAACGTCTCGGTGGTCTCCGCCACGCCCACGTCATAGCCGCTCTGCTCGGCCTCATTGACCAGAGCCTCGGCTGTTTCTGCCTTGGCAAGTGCCTCCTCTTTGGCCTTAATAGCCGCCTCTTTCGCCTCCTCAGATGCCGTAAGATCTACGGCGAGACCTTCTGCAATTTTCCGGGCCGAGGCGAGATCCTCCTCGGCGCGCCTAAGCTGCAGCCTCTGATCTTCAGCTTGCCTGGAGGTAGTCTTCAATTGAGACTCCAGACCCATCCTTTCACTCTCCGACTTGGTTAGGCTAGAGTTCACCTCTTTCAGCCTCTTCTCCCTAAGCTCTAATATTTTTCTATTGTTCTCCAGCCTCACCTCTTCATCTCTTAGGGCCTTGTAGGAGTTGGCCGCAATCTCCTCCGCCCTGTGTGCAGACTGGACAGCCTATGTGCAAGCATGGCCAGTTAATATCAAATAAAGAAATGATGATGACTATTGCAGTAAAAGATAAGAATAGATGTACATAAGAAGAAAAACAATCGAACAGGGACCTTACCAGGGCCAGCTCTTTCTTCAAAACCTTGAAGACAGTGTGATCCCTCATCCTCCTCAGCTCGCCCATATCCTCGGGCAAAAGGAGTGCCTGCTCCAATGCATCCGCGATACAAGAGGTTGTGCCTTCATCTGACCCCCTAATGGTCGCATCAGCCCTGACGGCATGATCGTCTATGTGCATCTGGGGAGCCCAAATGGGCACATGAGGGGTCACTAGAGGGTCAGTGCGCCTCTCAGACCTCGGGTGGGCATGCCGAGCATACTTGCCTCCCCTCTCTATGTCGGGTTCTTTAGTAGGGAGGTCTTTGCCCCCTTCAACTATTTCCTTCCCCTTAGGCTGGTCCCTTTTCCTTTTATGGTCGGCGGGATCAGGGTGTTGGACTTGAGGAGGAGGAGGAAGGTTGACCTTTACTGAAGGGACCTTCTCGTTGCCCTTGTCCTTAGATCTTGTTGAAGGCACCTTGGGGTGTTCCTGTGCTCCAGCTTGCCCCTCCAAAACGTCTTTAAGGCTGGGCTTGGGACGACGTTGAATGCCCATTCTCTCAAGAGGTGGAACGTCGTCGTCTGAGGAGGTGAAGGAAGGAGACCTGGCAACCGGTGATGGTTGTCTAGGTGGAAAGAGCTGATCAGAGGCCTCAAACCCCTCTTCCGAATCGGAGAGCACAACGACTTCTTCTTCTTCTTCTTCTTCTTCTTCTTCTTCTTCTTCTTCTTCTTCTTCCTCCTCTTCTCCCTTTATAGTAGGCTGGGAGGATGAACCTTCACCCACGCTGGGTCGGGCCGAGGAGGTAGCAAGTTGAGAGGCTCCTGGAGTTACCCTCACAGGTTCGGTAACAAGGATGCCTTGGGGAAGCGGGGTGCCACGAGGCAGTAAGAAACCCTCAACCGCTACACTGATCCTCGGCAACCGAGAATCCTTCGCCTTGATAACACACTTAGTCTCTTGAAAGACGGTTGAGATGGGCGTGTATCCGAGAATGAGGTGGGCGGCGCGGAGCTGACCGTCCGAGTGTACAAACACCTCGGCCTTTAAAATTTTGTCCAAACGATTGAAGTCGACGAGGTTAGCACGAGGTGCAAGTGCACGGCGATCTGCACGTACGTTTCAAAAAACAGATTAGCACAAACAAGTTACAAAAGAGACCACTGACAAAAGAAATAGGAGATTCGTCATTTATTAAGGCCGACATAGCGTGAAAACTCACCAGGTTCCCCCTCCGTCGTCGGACAGTGGAGACCGTCGTGCCACTCCCCGGATAGTATGAGGAAATCCTTATCCAAACCCTTGTTGGAATGGGGAAGGCATTGGATCAATCTGACCTCAGGGTGTCTAGACTTCAGGTAGTGGGTACACCCTTTTAAACGGTGAAGGGTATACACCCAATTCACCTCATGATGGGTAAGACCTAACCCTAGTATCTCATTTAGGGCGTCTGTAGCGCCCAAAATCCTAAGCATATTTGGGGCGCATTGTGTAAGGGCCAACCTAGCGGCTCTAAGGTAGCTTCTAGTGATGGGTCTCATAGGGATTTTCATCCCTCCCTCTATGAATGCGATCATGGGTATCACAACCTCGCCGGTTTCCCTCTTGGCGAGCCACTCTCCCGTTTTACAGTATCGGATAGACACTCCGGCGGGAATCTCATATTGAGTTTTAAAAGCTTCTATCTTTTCAGGGGTATCTACTAAAGACGCGAACCTACCCATTTCCTAAAAGCTAGGGGGCAAAATACTACTACAAAATTGGAAGAACTAAATGGCCGAGGACAGAAACAGGGAGGACTGAAAGAGTAAACGACAGAAATGAAAGCAGAAGGTTGGAGAACTTACTTTTAAACAAATGTGTCACCTCGGCTTAGAAACGGAGGGTGTGAAGACGCGTGCAGGTTGCAAGGGAAGTTAAGTTTGATGTGCAGAGAATCTGAAATGAGCAGAGACCTTTTGAAATGGCAGTACTTATTTCATGGGAAGGCGCAAAGCGGAAAACCTCCCGCTCGTTGCCCCTTGAAACACGCCCACCCGTTGGATGAGCATCGCACGGCTGGACGTGGGGAACAGGAAGCCGCCAGTATTTAATTGAGGCACTCTTAGCATACTGAAGCGTCAGAAACAGATCGCTTCATGCGCGTGGATCGAAGCCCTCATTCCTCCCAATGAAGCAGAACTAAGGGCTTCGAGGGGCTAATGTAGTGCCAATGGGCCCAAAACGTGCATAGTGGGCCGGCCCAAAGGCTCCCACATAAGATAGGCCCAGCCCTACGTCTCAAGGGGGTCCGAGGACGTAATCAGTACAGCTTGCCTGATCACGTAGTGAAGAAGGGTATCATGCATGGCCAAAACACCATGAAAAACCAACGTCCGAGGACAACTTAGTCCTCGGCCATATGTTGCCGAGGACAATGGGGGTGGTCTGGACATTCAACGGCATCCATGAGGAAGGCCACGGATACAGAGGTAGAGTAAAGAAGGGTAAAGAAAGGGAATAGCAGACAAATATCAAGGAAAAGGCTGCTACCACCGCATTAAAGGCTCTGCACCTACTTCTCTGGCCGCATTAATGAGGAAGTGACGCCTGAACATAGAAGTTCAACCTAACCCTGGCCACTAAGGACTGCGGGGAAAGTGATGGATGGGACAAGTATCCAAAGGAAAGATTGGGACCATACGTGGAAGCCAAAGAAAGAGAGGCAGGCCTATAAAAGGAGAAAGATGAAGAAAGAAGGGGGAGGTTTTTCTGGGTGGAAGAGAGAAAACGGAGAGTGATATTAGAGAGAGAACTTGTAAGAACAGCCTTGAGAATAGTCCTCGGCACCAGTACATAGAGTTCAGTATTGCTTTCCTGTATAAGATTTATGTATGAATTACATGGTTCAATCCGTCCTTTATGTTATCTTTTGTCTTAGAAATCTAGATTAGATATCCACTCTCTATAAATTCATTGTTCAAGGCTCATTGGGCTGGTCTGTTAGAATAATCTTGGGCCAGTTTCATTTGTGTCCTTACAATAATAAAAATAATAATATAGATTTATATATATGATGTGATAAATTTTATATTATGTAATGGATACAAATAAATTTATTTTTTTACATATTACGTAATAAGGGTATAATAGTCAATTTATATAAATTACATTTTCCATCCTTCCATTTTTCTCTCTAACTGAACAAAATAGTTTTTCACCCCTCTAACCGAACACACAAAAGGGAAAACTAAATATTTTCTATCCTCTCACAATTTTTCATCCTCTCACTTTTTCACTCCTCCAACCGAACAGACCCTTAATCTTCCAAGCATGCCTTACAAACACTTTATCTCCTTCTATCTATAACTCTATGTCTATGTTTGCAAATGCAAGAAGTTTTTCTTTTCTCTTTATTTTGTTTGGGAAGGGAATGTTGAAGAAATCAGACCTTTTTATACGATTAATGGCTCTCAACTGCAAATAATAAATTCTTTGAAAATAATAGATAAATGACATCCACTTTCCCCATCATCTAAGACATTGCATTTTGCTGTATGTTTTTCGTTTCTCTAATGCATCATATTTATTTTTTGTCCAAGTCAAATAACATGCAAATGCAAAATGGTAAACCTAGCACAGAACAAATTAATAAAACAAAGAAAAAAGTAGAATCGCATTCATTTCTGCAATGAGGATGTGTGAAGTGATATAATTTTGAGAGATTGTGTTAGCAAGGTATTTTCTTTTATTTAAGAATTTAAATCATACAGGTGGAGGTGACAAGTCTAGTCATCCGAATCTAAGTCTTCTTGGATGGCAAGGAAACGTAAGCCTCCACAGGCTTTTTTAGCTGCTTCCCAAGCTTCAGCTTCATTTGTTGTTACAGGAGTTTTATTGTAGGTAGCATAGATATAGCGAGTAGAAATTCCAACAGATAAAATCAAGGAAGCACGACTGAGTTCAGCCTCAATTGAACAGACTTCCAGTCCATTCATCCACGCTGCAAGGGTACATCACAAGGTTTTTATAATGATACATGCTAGCCATAGAAGCAGCATAAAAGGTCATAAGGCATACTTGGAATGAGATAGCACATTGAAAAAGTATTGCTCCATAATCCATATAGAGTTGGATTTGGACATTGAATCAAACTTAAAGAAGTGGATGAGCAAGTAGTGAAGTGAGGGATCCTATTTCTTGCTTGTTGGATATAAATTGGCCAAGAGTAACTATGGTTAGAACTCCAAATGCACCTTATTCAACAAGAATCCTCCAATAGCAGATAAGAATTAGAAAATGCATAATGCTTCTTGCCACTCTCATAAACTATCCATTTGGCTTTGGAACCGATCTTAAAAATGATAAGTATATTTCAATTAACTTGTAATTAGGGACCTAAATTAATCAGATTACACTTCAAACCCAGAATGAAATACTTTTAACTTTTTGGTTGTTGCAATGATTAATCTAGCAGGTCTCATTGATCACTACTAATTTGAGGCTGTGCATAATTGCTACCTGCCATGGCAAGATACGCCAAACCTTGAAAATCAAGTATTAGGAACTTCGATACCATGCATTTCCTATGACTTGGACTTTGTATATAAAAATTACATGTAGGAATCAAATTTCTTAAGACTATCCCGGATGCAGATTATAGCTGCCATGCTAACCAATGTGTGCTGTTTTCAGAGATAGTTTCAAAAAGATGTGAAAACATATTGGTAATGCGTAAAACAAACCAAATAAAATGATCATGGTATAAAATCACTAAGCATTAGATGAGAGGTGAAGATACTAAAAGGAATATATACCTGCTAAAGGTCTAGCACGTGAAGTCGCAACAGCCAGTCCTGGAATTAATGTCTAATCATCAATTTGAATTCCCAGTAAATCCAAATCTAACACAATCATCCGAATCTAACTCTTTGAAAATCAATCCACATTTGGTCCTTTGAAGTGTCCGAATTTTGATCTACTCTTGGGTCGTGCCCATTGACCTCTTGGATTGGATTGGTCTCTTAGGTTAGGCCCAAACTGAAATAAAGTTCTCAGTATTTTATTGTAGGGCTGTAATTTTTTTGTGGGCTTGCTTCTAGGGGCTTAGGCCCAATCCATTTGAGCAGACTTCTCACATTCCGACCACAGCTTTTTACCTCAATTTGTGAAATTCCAAAAATACGAAGTTTGGCTATGTTGCTAAATGATAAAATGTAAGAGCATTTGTGTTAGCTTGCGGAAAAATTCATGTCTATTTTAACATAAGAGTATTTTTTATTTCACATACTCGTTTTTCAAAACACCTCATATTAGATTATCTATTTATATAACATTTCATTAAAATATCTATTTACACAACATTTCAGATTATCTATTTACACAAGATTTCATTAAAATATCAATTTTTTAAAAAAAAAATTGTTTCTCTTTCTTCACATACAATAACTTTCACTTTTTTTTTTGTTTCATTTACCATTGAGATACATAAAAACAGAACAAAAAATTGAATGCAAAATGAATAGTATCAGTGTAAATTACATGATTATTGGAGCAAATTTGTAAATTTATTTAATTATACATTGATTGATGTGCGTCATTTTTAGGTAAAATTGTGTAAATTTTACCATTTTTTTTTTTTACTTTACAATTTTTTCTATTATATACTCATTGATGTGAGTACTCTAATAAATAGAACCTAGACAAGATTGCATAATAGAAACTAGATAGGGCTACATAAATAAAGATATTTCCATTGAAGTATATGTTTCATAATTAAACTTGCAGACATTTAATAAGTATCTCTCCAAAAAATTCCATTGCAGGGAAACTTGAATTACAAAAATTGGCATTGATGTATAGAGAGAGCCTCTAATTTTCCTCATCATTAATTCAAGTACTTTGACGTACATAGAGTTAGAAATGGATTCACCAAAATACTACATCATATACCTCAAGTTCAGTTCTTCATGAAAATGACTAAAATCAGGGTCTGGCAATTGTTGTTGGTGACACTCTCATTCAAAAAAAAAAACAAAATCATCAACAGAGATTATCTTATAATCTTAAATACCTGCTATCACTAGTGCATGAATTCCAAACAAGCTTTTGAAGTTTCATCGCTGTCAAAGTGTTATACTTTTGTTGAGATTGCACAAGTTTTATACTTATTTGTTATGAATGATGCAAAAAATCGTGGGTTTATGTGAAATAAAAATAGAAAAATAAAAGAAACAAGCACACAAGAAACACAAATATTTATGTTGTTCAGCCTTAAGCCTACATCCACGGGCAGCATCCACAAGAAATTTTTACTAAAAAAATAAGGAGATTACAAAATTGACACAACAACACTCTCACAAAACCCAAGTCCCATTTACACCCAAAGAACTCTCCCTCGCCACAACTAGCACACCACAAGAATTTTCAAATTCTCTAAACTTGGTTTACAAAAGAACAAAGTTGTGTCTTTTAAAGAACTATGCATGGCTGGTTATATATACAGGTACTCTTCTCAGCCTATTGATAAACAATCACCAAATTTGAGTCAAATTTGGTGAGGTGTTGAACATGTACACACAGAATTAAGTCAGCCATTTAACACTTTGCTTCTTTGGTAATCCACATTTTTTGTAAAGCAGGGAATTGTAAAACACTGATAAAAAATGAAAATTCCCATGGGCAAGTAAAAAATGAAGTCAGAGCAACTGGTTTCAGCATCTGCTCCAACATGTGACGTAAATGTCTGCATGCCCGGACAGTAAAAGTAGTCATGAGATAGACTGCATATTATATGACAATTCATTCTAAAACAAACCATAAGTAGACAGTTATTTAATCAATATCTACCTGTAGATAGTTTCAAAAAGATGTGAAAAACATATTGGTAATGCGTAAAACAAACCAAATAAAATGATCATGATATAAAATCACTAAGAATTATATGAGAGGTGAAGATACAAAAAGGAATATATACCTGCTAAAGGTCTAGCACGTGAAGTCGCAACAGTCAGTCCTGGAATTAATGTCTTATCATCAATTTCAATTCCCAGTAAATCCAAATCTAGACCTGCGCCAAACACCAATCTTGTCTCCAAGGATGAGACCTCCTCACGAACAGCTGAAAATGGGAAAGTAAGATCAATAAAGGCTAGTGAAATACCTTGCAAAAGAAAATCATTACATCCGCTTTTGAATTGAGTGAGACTTCTTTGTGCAACACTTTAGTGAAATGGCATCATACTAAAATTGAATCTTCAAAAGTATCTAATATCTGATAGCTACTAATGTATAATAGCATAAAAAATTTACTATGCAGTTTAAAATGCAACATAGATATGAAAAGTGTAGTATCTGTCTATCATTATCATTGAAAGTAAAAGCTGCTGTGCTGTACCTGAAATTGGCAATTGGACAAAAGCCCACTTTTCACCAAACAGATTCTCAGGAAGCTCCATTGGGAAAGGGTTGTCTAATGCTAGAAGCGGTTTAGATCCCTTTTGAAAACCGGGATGACGCATATATACAGCCTCATAACGTTCTTGCAGCCATAGAAGTAGTGAAAGGCACTGAAAAAATAATAATTCAACCAAAAATAAGCAACTACAAACTCAAAGTCAGAATTTTTTTTATTTGGGTAATTAGGTGACTGTACAAAAAGCAAACAGAACTATAGAAAAACATAAGGGTATAGCCTATGCAAAACAAACTCTCAGTATAACTCAAAAGTTGAGAAAGAGATTACAACTCAGACGTAACCTTACCACTATGAGTTGGAAAGAATGAAACTTTCAACTGACCCGCCAAGCACATCGGATCGTGCCTCATCGGGTGGTGGTCGAATGTCGAGTTCGTTAGATCTGGCAAAAATGTGGTCACATTTGTCAAGATCTTTTTTATCTGCAGAGAGAGAGAATAGAAAAATCTTACCAAAATGAGGCAAAGACAATGAAATTTGACCGAAATATTGATGTGGACGGCAAAGGAACCTTTAAATGGCCAGAAAACTAGCTGGAAAAAGGGTGGCAGAGAAGGTTTTTGGTCCGAGTCGGGTTCGTTGGGTTTCAAGCCCTCTCACCCGTCACTTGAACCGACTTTGTCGAATCTACATCTTTCGGAACTACTGCCGACTAACAAGCTCATCGAATCGATCAAATTTTTGATCAGATGACGGTGGGTTGGTCGATTTCTTCAGGTTCAATCAATCTTGGAAAGGCCTACTGGGAGAGATGAGTTTCTTCATTAATTCCCAAAAAGTCCATAAAGAGCATTGTTAATTATACTTTTTAAAATTATTATTATTATACATATATATATATATATATAATTTCTAGTCTTTCAATATGGGGCGAAAGAAAGTTTGTCCAGTATATATATATAATTTCTAGTCTTTCAATATGGGGCGAAAGAAAGTTTGTGACTGGACAAATCCTGCTGCCTTTAGCCCCAATATAATAGTGAAGTGGGCAAAATGACCAACATGTTTACAAGGCATAGCCCGAACAAACAACAATGACAAAGTCTTACTATTAAAATTAGTGGTTGGCTATGAATCTTTGACAAATTAGATTGGATCGGTCACATAAATTCTTTTTCTCTACTCCAAAGGAAAAAATTTTATGTGAAGTTACAACAATTTCAAGAAAATCATCTATCTCCTTTCTTCCTTTTTTTTTTTTTTCTTTTTTCCTAGTCTGGTCTCACTGCACAGAGGGCACATCTCAGGAATGTTCATTCCTCTTGAAGCAAGCACACTGCGGACCGGAATGCTTTGATGAATGCATTGCCAAATGAAGCATTGGATTTTTGGGATAGTACGGACCTTCCAAATCCATTCCCCATTGAAAGTAGCAAGGGACCAGCCTTGAGACAAGATCACTAGGCGACGAAGACCAAGTGATGCATCTTCAAATAACTCTTATCCAACCATCATACTTTTCATCAAACAGGAGTCTTGAACATCTCCTAGAACCAAGATTAATTGTCTTTAAACGTGTTTTCCAATTTAGTTTCTAAATTTTATCTGAATCTTCCTCATAGAACATTTTCATTTTTCAAATAACTCTCCATCATCTTTTCATCAACAGGAGCTACCTCTATCTTTAAACAGATTTTCTCATTTTAAATTTTATCTTTCCGTGTATTCTCACTTATCCATCTTAACATTTTTGTTTCTGCTACAGCAGTTACACCCATTTCATGGATATATTGTTTTTTAATGGCCCAACATTCGGTACTATAGAGAATAACTAGTTGTATAGCAGTGTCATAAAATTTTCTCTTTTAACTTAATAGGTACTGTCACACAATAAGCCCAATGCACTTCTCCACTTCATCCACCTTACTCTTATTCTATGATTCACATCCTACTCAATCTCTCAATCTTTATGAATTGTTGATCCAAGATATCCAAATCTCTCTCTCTTTAGTATCTCTTGGCCATCAAGTTTTGTAGCCCATTTGTCTTTGTTTCTACTTCTACTAAACTTACATTACATTTACTCTATTTTAGTCCTACTTAAACAAAAACCTTTTAGATTCTGGCCAAATTTCTAACTTGCATTAACTTCACTTCTAGTGTCATCCACTAAAACTATATCATTTGTAAAAAGCATACACCAAGGGACTTCCACTTGAATCGATTTAGGGATTTCATTCATTACTAGTGCAAAGAGATGTAGGATTAATGCTAATTCTCAATGCAAATTTATAGTGATAGGAAACTCACTTGTAATTCTTTTGCTTGTTCTCATATTTGTTACAGCTCTGTCATAAATATCCTTAATTAACTCAATATACTTTAGTGGAACTTCTTTCATCTCCAAAACCCACCACATAACCTCTTTAGGGACCATATCATATGTTTTTTTCAAGATCAATGAAAACCATATGAAGATATTTACACATGCCTCTCTATATTTTTCCGTTAGACGTCTAAGTAAATAGCTCCCATGATAGATTGTCCCGATATAGAACCAAATTGATTCTCTGATACCATTGTTTCATGTCTTAACCTATGTTCATTCACTCTTTCCCAAAGTTTCATAGTGTGACTAATAAGTTTAATTTCACGGTAGTTTGTATAGTTTTGGATATCCCCCTTGTTCTTGTAATAAGGCTATTAACTAGCATACACCCACATCAGCCTAGCACTTCCAAACCTCAATGGAAATTCCAGTCCCCTGGCTATTCCCATATTCATCCTCTTTAATGCATTTTTTATGTCAGTCATCCTAATTCTTTGGACAAATCTGTGGTTTCTATCCTCCATTGGGCTAATGGGCTACCTAAATCGCTTTAATCTTTTATGTTGTTTCCATAACAAATTTTATCAAAATAACTTTTCCAATTCTCTTTAATTTCCTCTAATTTTCCTAACACTTCCTTTGCAATTTTTGGCAACATTAATAATCTATGATGATTTTAGTAAACAAGCAGTGGCATTATCGACCAATGTCATTATTGTCACACCAACCACTAAGCCATGAGGCTTTCATCACCTCTTTGATCTTCATCTTTAATGCACTGCACACCATTCAAATCTCTTGTTTTTATTTCCCTTATCTTTGCAAGTTTATAAATATGATTCTCTCCCTCCTTCGCCCCGAACTTGTTATATAAGTTATCATAACATTATCACCATCTCCTACTCTGCCTTTCTAAACAACTGTTTTTGCTCTATATTAAGAATTAAGTACTTAACAAATCCTTGGTTGACATTAGTGGAGAAATAGGTTTTGCGTCAATTGTATGAGAAAAGCCTTACGTACACCTTCAACCAGTGAATACACACACTTGACAAAGAATTATTTATTTTTAATCTTCCAAGCATGCCCTACGTAGAAACACGTTTTCTCCTTCTATCTATAACTCTATGTCTATGTTTGCAAATGCAAGAAGTTTTTCTTTTCTCTTTATTTTGTTTGGGAATGGGGATGTTGAAGAAATCAGACCTTTTTATAAGATTAATGGTTCTCAGCTGCAAATAATAAATTCTTTGAAAATAATAGAGAAATGACATCCACTTTCACTATCATCTTAGACATTGCATTTCATTGTATGTTTTCATTTCTCCAATGCATCATATTTATTTTTTGCAATTCATTTCTGCAATGAGGATGTGTAAAGTGATATAATTTGAGAGATTGTGTTAGCAAGGTATTTTATTTTATTTAAGAATTTAAATTATACAGGTGGAGGTGGCAAGTCTAGTAGGAGCCAAAATCCAACACAATCATCCGAATCTAAGGGGGTGTTTGGTACATTTGTTTGAAAACATGTGTTTTGTTATTTGAAAACATGTGTGAAAATACGTGTGAGTGAAAAAGTGTATGAAAATGCGTGTAATATTGTTTAAAAACTGAAAACATGTATTGGAGTTTGTCTACCAAACAGCCCCTAACTATTTGAAAATCAATCCACATTTGGACCTTTGAAGTGTCCGAATTTTGATCAACTCTTGGGTTGTGCCCATTGACCTCTTGGACTGCATTGGTCTCTTAGGTTAGGCCCAAACTGAAATAAAGTTCTCAGTATTTAATTGTTGGACTTTAATTTTTGTGGGTTTGCTACTAGGGGCTTAGGCCCAATCCATTTGAGCAGACATCTCTCATTAGGAGTCTCCGACCACAACTTTTTACCTCAATTTGTGAAATTCAAAAAAACGAAGTTTGGCTATGTTGCTAAATGGTAAAATGTAAGAGCATTTGTGTTAGCTTGTGGAAAAATTCGTGTCTATTTTAACATAAGATTCTATTTTTTATTTCATAATTTCAAAATACTTCACATTAGATTATCTATTTACACAACATTTTATTAAAATATCAATTTTCTTCTTTAATTGTTTCTCTTTTTTCCCGTATAATAATCATCATCCACTTTTTTTCATTTAACCTTGAGATACATAAAAAAAAGAACAAAAAATTGAATGCAAAATGAATAGTATTAGTATAAATTTACACGATTATTAGAGCAAACTTGTAAATTTATTTAATTATACACTGATTGATATGAGTCAATTTTAAGTAAAATTGTGTAGATTTTACAATTTTTTTTTTTTTTTTACTTCACAATTTATCTATTATACACCAACTAATTTGAGTACTCTAATAAATAGAACCTAGACAGGATTGCACAATAGAAACTAGACAGGGCTGTAAAATTAAAGATATTTCCATTGAAGTATACGTTTCATAATTAAACTTGCAGGCATTTAATAAGTATCTCTCCAAAAAATTCCAGTGCAGTGATACTTGAATTACAAAAATTGGATTGACGTATAGAGAGAGCCTCTAATTTTTCTCATCATTAATTCAAGTACTTAGACGTACTTAGAAATGGATTCACCAAAATACTACATCATATACCTTACAGTAACAGTGACCATGGAATTGCAAAAGCCAACCCAAAAAAAGAAAGAAAGAAAGGCTTGCAAGTTCAGTTCTTCATGAAAATTACTAAAATTAGGGTGTGGCAATTGTTGTTGGTGACACTCTCATTCCAAAAAAAAAAAATCATCAACAGAGATCATCTTATAATCTTAAATACCTGCTATCGCTAGTACATGAATTCCAAACAAGCTTTTGAAGTTTCATCCCTGTCAAAGTGTTAAACTTTTGTTGAAATTGCGCAAGTTTTGATACTCATTTGTTATGAGTGATGCAAAAAATTGTGGGTTTATGTGAAATAAAAATAGAAAAATAAAAGAAACAAGCACACAAAAAACACACAGATTTATGTGGTTCGGCCTTAGGCCTACATCCACGGGCAGCGTCCAGAAGAAATTTTCACTAAAAAAATAAGGAGATTACAAAATTGACACAACACTCTCACAAAACCCAAGTCCCATTTACACCCAAAGAACTCTCCCTCACCACAAACACCACAAGAATTTTCAAATTCTCTAAACCTGGTTTACAAAAGACCAAAGTTGTGTCTTTTAAAGAACTATGCATGGCTGGTTATATATACAGGTGCTCTTCTCAGCTTATTGATAAACAATCACCAAATTTGAGTCAAATTTGGTGAGGTGTTGAACATGTACACCCAGAATTAAGTCAGCCATTTAACACTTTGCTTCTTTGGTAATCCACATTTTTTGTAAAGCAGGGAATTGTAAAACACTGATAACAAATGAAAATTCCCATGGGCAAGTAAAAATGAAGTCAGAGCAACTGGTTGCACCATCTGCTCCAACATGTGACGTAAATGTCTGCATGCCTGGACAGTAAAAGTAATCATGAGATAGATTGCATATTATATGACAATTCATTCTAAAATAAAACATAAGTAGAAAGTTATTTAATCAATATCTACCTGTACGTTTTAGTACCAATCTATTCCACAAAAGCACAAATTCTAATCAAGTTATTGATGCAGTTACTAATTCACGTTGTTAAGAGATGATATTGGTGGCAATTGTAATGTTACCTGAAAAAGAAGAGTCGCCAAGCATAGTTAGGAAAAAAGTACATATTAAAATCTACGATCATTATTTATTGATCAATGACAAATGAAATTGTTTGATCTACTCCACAAGGTGTATGTTTCCATCTTGAGGGGATTAGTGTATAAGTAAAAACCTATTCAGGCAAGGTTGAGGTGATATGAAACAAGAAAATGGAATGAAATTTACCGTTGGCAAAATTTTCTAAGCTCTGGTTAATTAAATAGCATGTATGCAGATTTAAGGTTTTCACATTACACCTGTAAAGAAGTTTTCGCTATCACGAGGATGATGTTTCAATCATTGACAATAAGCCAAACGAGTTGAACTTAACACAAACACTTCAAATGAAATCTTCTCAAGAAAAGTTTTAAAAACCACATTAGCAAGATAATCACTTCTACCCAAAGCTTGCATTCCATACAGTTGGTGAGTGCATTGATTCAAATACCAAGATGTAAATCTTAAAATTTTTAAGAGAGCAACTCAACTTGGAGAGTACAACCATGACATCACTAAAATCTAGAAACCATAATTGTCTGCTCAAATCAACCAATCAAGATTTTGAAAGCTATAGATTTGATTTAACGAATTCTACATTCAACAACAGTGAAGATAACCATCAAGGAGAACAAATAAAATCCAGTTCAACTACAAGCCAAATAACTTAAGACATGAAACATATTGGAGACACCTAATAACTAAAGACATAAAATGTATGGGGTCTGATCAATGGAATATTGCATTTAGGGAAAAGACTTGGGAGTAGATCAAAAAGAACGTTGTCACCAACCACAATATTTTAGCAGCCAAGACAGTCAATCTTACTATTTCCAAAATTTGTCACTACATTGATTTAGGTTAATACAGATTCACAAACAACTTTCAGTCATTTTTATTTTTATAAAATCGTTCATTTTCTTTTCAGGGTGTCTTTATCTTTAAAAAAAATAATACAGAAGAAACTCAGGAAGTTAATATACTCTTGTTTCACCATTCACATACATATTTCTTCTCAAAACACAGAGTGAGAGGCTACTGTTTCCAAAAGCTACCCATTGCTGATAACATGGGGCACAGATGGAGAAGACGGCATATTGGGAATGAAGCGAGAGAGGTCAGCAATGGATGTTTCACTTGTTGCATCAGCCTCAAATAATGAATTTGTTGGGAACTCCTGCAACAAAAGCAACAATCAAAGACCATAGTCATGAAGGAACTACATGTTAAGGTTATGAGTTGTGGCAGGTTGGGCTGGTGCTCAGCTACATCATTCTTTACTCTCATCTCCAAGGAAAAGCTAGTTTCTGAAAAATTTCTTCATTTTGACATATTTACTTGGAGTTTCAAACCAGACCACCCTACTCCACTCCAACCGCCAATTTTTTTATACTTCAGATAAAGGCAGATGTCAGACTGCAAGGATTTTGGCTGAGATAGAATAAAAAAAATGATGATAAAGAGCACACCCAAAGAAGGAAAGTGGTTCCTTGGAATGGAAACCATTTAATTGTTGTCGAATTGATCATGGACTAAACCTGATGGCATTATCAGGTGTGAATGATTCTGACAGTTGCTTAGTCAGGTCACCTGCCGCCAGCATAACAAGAAGAGACAGACAGTTCAGAGAGAGAGAGAGAGAGAGAGAGAGATTACTAGGGGTAGTAAAAGCTGTCCATTGATAAAATGCCATACCTAAGTAATGCTAGATAAATTCTGAGCTAAAATGTTCATTATGATAGATTCATAGATCTTGTTCCTTAAAGAGAAATGATGTAGCAAGTTGATTATCAATAACAGATCCAAATTCTCTCACTTCCACCTAAGGCTGTACAAGAACTTGATGGTCATCTATAATACCCATATAGGAATCAGCCCAAACACGCTGTAAACAGCATTTATATCATAATGTACTTAATGACTTGAGAAAATGATTCAGATCAAGAATGTGATATATCTTCGCCTCAAACATCAAAATGCTTGTTGATGACACAAAGATAGATCTTTAGCATGCTGGAGGCAACATTCCTGCAAAGAGAGAAGCAGAAACACATATCAATTGTGTGAACAGTGTGCACTCCATGGTGTGCAACAACAACTTCCCTTATGTCAAAGCATTCATCCTACAAGAAGCCAAAAGCAGACATAACACTTTAATCAATATCCAATCCCACCTTTTTTTCTCCACTCTACTGCACAAAAGCACAAGCCCTGCTCGGTTTGTTGATGCAGCAACTTCGTAGATTTAAGGTGGCTTTTGTGTAAAAGGTGAGTTACCTGGTTTAGTCAGGACAAACTCTACATTATAATTGTTAGAATAATGTTTAGCTTAGGAAAAATTTCCTATAAATTTAAGCTTTTGGGGACAACTGGTAGTTTATCATGGCATCAAAATAGGTGTTCCACTCTACCTCCCATTTAAAATTGAAAATAATTCCATATAACTCTACCTTATTTCTTAAAATAGTTCTTGTGACTACAAATTTCAATGTGATGCTTTCTGAGCACAGCTTATGTACATAGGTAAAAAGTAAACGTTTGCAATATTTTGACATGAACATAAACTAATGCTTCACAAGGAATGACATATTAAGCTATATCTGAAACTATGAACTAATCAGATTGCTGCCACTAAATCATCATTTTCATCCATTCCAGCCAATCAAAATTAAATTTTAACCCAAAAAAAAAAGGAAAAGAGAGGAAAATAACAATGCTTTTATCAAATGAACCTTTTAGCCTAATCTATGTGGTAAGATATAATAAAGATGAGAATGAGAGACTTACCAATTTACTTTTGCTAGTTGCTCCATATTCGTTTTTACCAGCATGGTCGGAAGACACATAAACTACTGAAATCTTGTTTGTTTAAGGATTCAAAGCTGTAGCAGACAGACTCCAATAACTGAGAAACTCGCCATACCAAAAATGAAAATGAGGAATGAAAAGAGAGAGAGAGTAGTGTCTAACATTCACAGGGAACTTAGAAAGGAAATGCATGAATATATAGAATCAGATGAGTTAAATCCTTCTAAGTCAACTGATGCCAGATCTATAAAGTTTTAGTATATACTATTCCTATTGTGAAGCATCGGCCAAAGTTAAAACTCTTTTTTCTTCCCTCCCCAAACAATAACATAATGAGATATAAAAGTAACTATAAGATTATAGTATGTCATAAACAACAACATAATTAAAGATTGTCTGATTCATGGTCACAGGGTGAAGTGACTTGTAGAGTAGAAAACATCAAACTAAAAGTTGTGGACAACCTGTTTTACTTGCAACACAAATATAGTCTGGTAAAATAATTATACTTGCAATATACTTATACCCAAAAAAAAAGTATATTTGGAAAATTTTAATATGAGCAAACAATTGATACTTCACAAAAAAGTCATAAAATATCCAAAATATCGGGTACCCACAAAATAAAGCTATCCTTGAAGAGGTAAAGCTCTGAGTGTTAACACCAAGCCGTGGTATTCAACCATGCCATACTACCAAACATAAGTTTGAGTACATAAATAAATAACCATATATGAAACTTAAATGATTTACCTCTTAATTTTTCGGTTGTGGCTAGATAATTGCTATACCAACTCACTGTGGATATACAACAAATCGTTTCTGTTATATTCCAAGCTTGCCTATATTCTGCAAACAGAATCAAATGACCAAAAAAACCACTATGCTCTTAATTGAAGGGGAAAAAGAGGATTGAATTTTAACAGAGATATATGGACCGATAGAAACTTTGGAGCAGATCATTTTTTTTTTTGTTGTTGATATGTTTAGAGCAGATCATTTTCCGAAATACATTTGATTTTATCCCAGTATAACAGAGCCAACCACAAAAACTTTTGGACTAAAGCTTTGTTGTTGGGTTAGACTAGATCATCATAAAAACACGAAGAGAACAAAGAAGAAGTTAAGAACATTAGCATTTGAGTCTCTACAAAGGATTAGGGTTCAAAATTAATCTACATTTATCTTGAAATATAGAAGATGAACCAAGTTTAGGCCCTGCCAACTATAGGACAAGAGCTTTTTTAGGTGGACCATTCCCTCTCCCCTGTTTATGACTTTGTGATATTTATTAAGTTTTTTTTTTCTCTTATTTGGAAGAAAATTGATTAACTCAATATCACCATACTCTTAAATGCCAAAAATCATAGATCGCCCAGAACTGTACTCCAAATTACTCAATAACCTTTGATTACTGATGACTCTAACCAAGTACCTGAGCTAGACCAGTTTCCAAAATCCTCAAAGCATCCAAGCAGTAGACCATATTTTCCACAAAAATCTTCAAATTCTTTAGATGACCCACACTCACTTGATGATTAATCCCACTAAATCTGTTGAGAGAACAAAAGGCATATTCATTTTAAGGCCATTCATGTAAACAAATTACAAAAAGGATAACAATATTTCAATAACAAAGAAAAATTATAAATAAAAAAAACATTAAATTTTGTTTCAATGCATCACTATTGGCATCCTAGAAATGCAATGCGAATCTTGTAGAGCTTCAAGTTTGATACAAAATTTCTTTTCTTATAAAGGTGGTCTTCACAACAAAACGGAGTATCACACACTAACCTTCTTAACAGAACTCTTAGTATGGCCATTTATAACAATGGAATCCTTGGCTCCTCATTCCATGAATAAAAATAACAAATTTATTTTTGCAAAAGGCTGAAATTAAAACCCAATAAACTAAGAAAGAGAGTTGCATTCCAAAAAAGAAAAATGAAGAAGAAAAGAAAAGAAAGTGAAAAACTGGAAAGAGCACTTCTTCATGGATGATATTGGGGTTGGCCAAATCTTTCTTGTTTAAAAAATAACCAAAAGCAAAACTTTTAAACAATGTCCAACAGTTTGGTTTCTTTCAAATCAATCTTGGATTTTTCATTGTTAGAAAATGTGAAAAACATAAAAGTTTCACTAAAGTGAACCCAATACAATTATATACCATGGTTGAGTATATTTACTGTTCTCATATTTTGGAAATCCACAAAAAAAATAGAAGATAATTAAAAACTTCTTTATTTTTTGGAAATCAACAAAATATAAAGAATAGAATTCCCAAAAATTTACCATATTTTCTCAGCCACCATACATAAATTACATAAGATAATTACGAAAAAAAAAAAGTAAAAAGTGAAGAGCTACCAAGCTCAGCTACTACAGAAGACATACCAGAGGTTATGTTGCGAGTGGCATGGTCGAGGCTGAGAGGGCTAGTGTTCTTGAGGTTGCCCAAGAGGAACTTACTGAAAAATGGACTGGTTCACATTTTTTCAGCATATAAAATCACCAATACCGAATTTTGATAACAGGGACGTGAGCGATTTTGAACCAGTCTTCCCCAATTCCCTTTTCACATCTTTTCTCTAAGTCAGGACATCCTGCAATTGTTAGCTTTTGTAAAGACTTGAGAGAAACCATCTCATCAGGAAGTGATTTGAGATTTAGACAATTGGAAATGTAAAGTTCTTCAAGGGATGTGAGATTACTAATCCCATCGGGAATTGATGTTAGGTTGGGGCTTTGTGAAATTGCAAGGTATACAACTGAGGTGAGCTCTGGGAAAATCGTCAAATTGGGACAATCAGAAATCACAAGCTTTCGCAGAGCAGTAACGTGTTGAAGCCCGGAAGGAATAGACTTTAAATTCGGAACGTTATGGTAATGCAGAGAATTGAGGCATTTAAGATGCTGCCATTCGATGCCATCATCACCCATGTCACTAATCGAATCAAACAGCTCACAATCACAAATCATCAAGGCCTCGAGTGAGGTGAGATGGGGCACGGCCAAAGATAGAGATTTCAGCTTAGGGCCTCCTCGTATGTGTAGTTGCTTGAGAGAACTCAGGTTTGACATCCAATCATCTGGTAGAGCCTCTGTATCCTTTATACAATATAAACTCATAAACTTTAATTTGGAGAAAGGAGAGGACAGGAAAGAGGAGGAAGAAGGAAGCGAAGAAGTCATCGCTATTGTCGGTTGTAAAGCTTTCAAACTGACTTCCCCCAAACATAGAAATTCTTCAAGATACGGAAATGAAGGCAGGGAAGTTAGATTAGGGCAACACTGAATATCTAAAACCGAAAGATGATGGAATGAAGGCAATGACTGGTGATGCGGATGTTGTTGGTGATCTGTTGTTGATGTGCTCCTCCACCATCCCTTCAGATTAGGGCAGTAGGTAATATGAATTGACTTTAGGGATGGGAAGAAGGATGAAGTACGAACCTCCTCATTTATATCACCATCTGATATGTACTCCAAAACTTCCATATCATAAAGCGATAGACGTTCCAAAGAGTGGAGTTGAGACAATCGTGGAAGTTGTTGACATCTCGTACAACCATTTATAGATAAATCGACCAGATTTGTGAGCAAAGAAAGCCAACTTGAAAATCTCACACCCCCATACCCCCTCACAGACAAGAATTTAAGATTTTGGTGTGGTTGGAGGCCTTCTAGTAACTTCTCATCACCATCGTTGCCGTCACCAAAACAACGAGGGTGATGATCATAATTTGGATCCCATGATAATGTCAACCGATCAAGAAATTGTTTCGCCCTTAAATTGGCAGCAATGGGTTCTGAATAAACATCTTCCAAACATCTCAAATTTGAGATTTCTAGTTCTCCTCTCAAGGAGTTTAGCGAATTCAATTCATCTAGCCCACTACTACTCTGCCCAAAGGTAAAAGCTTGGTTGTATCTCACAGCAAATAACGATAACGTTTGAAGGCATGTCATTTTCCCTAATCGACGAGGCATATGTCTCAAACGACTACAATTTCTATTCTCAAGATGCCTGAGGCCAACCAAAAATCTAATGTCTCTAGGTAATTCTTTAAGATTCACACAATCATTGACTTTTAGTGTTTGCAATTGCCAAAGTCTAGAAATAGCATTAGGGAGAGTTTTAATATCAGGATTATTAGAAAAATCAAGGTAAGTAAGATGTATTAATTTTTCAATAGAATTTGGCACTCTCCTAATATACACTCCATGTAAATCCAATGCACGCATTCTTCTGCAACTCAAAATAAGTTTATTCAACTTTGATTTGTCTGGTTCCCTTCCCCCCCCATTAGTTTCAAATGTTAGAAGACCTGTACGTAACTTCTCTGCTCCAACTAGCAAACCTGAAGTTTCAATAAAAGATGAGTTAATATAAAATGGAAGTGACACATGACGAGTTTTTTCATCAAAATTATTTCGACCCAAAGAAATTATTGTGCACTCTGCCCCTGCAACTAATTGTGCTAGATCATGAATTAAATCATGCATCTTGTATTTTAATTTTCCCCGTGCATTTGTCACTTCTTCAAAGAAGGACCTCCAAAGCAAATCCTTGAGGTACTCATTTGCAACATCTTCTAATTCTTGGTTTTTGTTTGATGGTCGAATAAAACCTTGCGCTATCCATAGTTGTACGAGTTCCACCTTATCCATCTCATAATCTTTAGGAAACAAGGAACAAAAGGCAAAACAACTTTTTAAATGTGATGGAAGATGATCATAACTCAACTTCAGAATTGGGAAAATGTCATTTTTCTGTTGAGTTGCACTTTCTAGTATATTATTCTTGACATATGACCATTTATGCTCTGTTTTCTCCAAGCGCAATACATTTCCTATAGACTTTATGGCAAGGGGTACCCCTTGACATTTGCACACAATTTCCCTTCCAATTTCTTCTAGTCTAGGATTATTGGTCCCTTGCCCTTGCCCTTTTCTAAATGCTATTTGCTTGAATAACAACCAAGACTGTTCTTCATTGAGACCCTTAAGAGTGTATATTGAAGCTGGGCATGTAATCTCTGCTACCAATCTAGCCCGTGTAGTTATTACAATTTTACTTCCCATAGCGCCACCCACTAAAAGATCTTTCAAATTATCCCAATTGTGAGGATCCTCATTCCACACATCATCCAAGACAAGTAAGTATTTCTTTTGATTAATTATTTTACGAAGCTGATCTTGTAATTTATCCATGCTATGGTCTTCAAGTTTCTCACCTGTAGCCAATATTATTTTTTGAATAATCATTTTCACATCAAAGACATCAGATATACATATCCACATTTTTAGTTCAAAATGTTCTTTGATGCTCTTGTCATTGTATACAAATTGAGTAAGCGTGGTTTTTCCTAACCCACCAATCCCCACTATAGAAATAATTGAAACATTCTCTTCATTATTAGGCTCCAACAACAGTGTTATGATGGCCTCTTTATCATCCTCTCTCCCAATAACTTTTTCATCAGCTACAAATGAGTGAGTCTCTTCCCTTTCCATACTCACGGGTGGCTCTATATATTCTTTCAAGTGAAATTTTTGCCTATCTTCCGCTATTGCATTTAGTTTCTGCTTCATTGCAATTATTTTACGACTCATCTCTCGACGAAAAACAAGTGGGTTTGAAGTTGAAAATAAATCGCGTACCTTTTTTGTAATATTCCCACTCCTTGCTCTTCTTCGTAAGGCTTTAGCGTAGAACTCACCCAACAAGTCATCTGCTTCATAAACTGCGTCGTTGAGCTTCTCGAGCCAGTCCTTAACTTGATTGTTATGATTCTTCTGCTCTGCTGCATCCTTAAGTACAGCTTGAATCGTGGAAACAGTGTTCTTGATGTTTTCAAGTTCAGCTTCGACATCCCAAAGCGATGCGACCTCTTTGAAAGCCCGAGAGCCTAATTCGTCAACGATTTTTCGTGCAACGGCAAGGAGCATTCCTTCGGCCATTTCTTTGTAGCGTACGTGCAAAAGGAACTTAGAAGAGCGAGACGAAAGCTAGAGGATGAGCTTGAAGTGCTCTGATGTTTGTGAAGGTAATAGTGCTGTGAAGAAGAATCAAGTTTTAATGTGGAAGTGTTAACCTTATCAGTTTCCTTTATTGAAGCTAATGAAAACCGTGAGAAACAGAACAAATCACCAATATTCAATGAATCCAATGAAAACCGTGTGGACCATGTCAAATTAAAGGTGGGTCCTCCACCAGAGCAAATTACCAATATGACCATGTCTTAAAGGTTGGTCTTGGTCCTACTCCTCCACCGGAACAAATAGAAAGGAAAATGACGTCTGATTACCCCAAAGCTATTTTTTCTAAATAATACAGTACTTTATAAAATAGCAATATTTGAGAGTTATTTTAGAAACACGTTTTTTAAACTTCTTTCCTTGAAGATAGGTGTGTTTAAGGGTCGGTTTAGATTGATTTTGTGCCCAATTTAAACTACCGCTTCGAGTCAGGTAGAAGAAAACTTGCAATTGATAAAGGGAGAAGATTTCGCTGAATCTGGCTAAGATTTCACCAAATTTGGTTGAAATCTAGTTGGACCTTTCAAGATCTCATTAGATTTAACTCTAGATTCTTGTTTTTCCAAAAAAAGAAAAGAAAAGAAAAAGATCTTTTAAGATTCTTGTTTTCTACAGAGTTTGGACTCTATAAAACAAGTTTGAAAATTATTGTTTAAATAAAATAGTAAAAAAGAAAAGAAAAAGAAAATCTTTTAATTGTTGATTTTTATAAATATACATTAATATTTATTTTGCCAAAATTATTATGTGAAGACAATGCCTTGGTCTCTTTCTACACGGAGTTTAGACTCTGTATTTTGTTTGAATAACAAGTTTTTATAATTTAAAATTATGTATAATAAATAAGCTTATAAATTATATAGTAAATAATATCTAATTGACACAAAATTTAATATATGTATTAAGAACGTAAAAAAAATGCAATTCAACACTTTAGATTTTCAATATATATATATATACATTAATATTTATTTTATTGAATAAGGTTGTAAGTTGTAACCTTAGGTTCCAGTCAGTTTTATTACTAAATTTTATCCTTTAAAGAAATGCTTTATTCTTTTTCGGCATACTTTTTATTTCTACATCTTTTTTTTCTTGGCATTCTTTTTATTTCTGCATCTTGTATCAGTAATCTCTCTCTTTTTCCTTTTTTTTTTTGGAGAAACCTTGTACCAGTAGTCTAAATTTGAACAGCTAATGAAGATTGGCCTTAAGTGAGAATAACAACCACATGTTCAGTATCCAGTTAATTGTAAATTCAGTTTCCAATTTTTGCAAGAAATTTTAACACATCACCCATTGCATTTTTTAAATAAAAAAATAAAAAACAGAAATTTGTCTAACTTGACTTCACGATGAAGTAAATCAATTATCTTTTTATCTTCCTTTGTCTTATCAGACCAATAATAAAAGACGTTTTTCACAGGTTGGATTGTTAAAAATAAATTAAACTTAGATGCAATTTTTTTTTAAGAATACTAAATATTTTAATAGTGTGTACTGTGTACAGACCCAAAAATGCTCCGGAGAACTACAAACATAAAACAATACTCATTACTCAATACATATCTAATTCCCATTTTTTAAAACCAAAAAAAAAAATCAGTGTACTGGTTACATAAAAATCTACAGCTTAATTTTTGTCTGCCACTCAATTACACCAAATATGGCCACTCCTTGACATTGAGCCAACCAATCATCAAAAATATTGCAAAAGCATTGGCATATAAATATAATATAAATTCTTAATAGTTCTTTTCCATAGATCGTAACGTGGTGCATGCTAAGAGCTACAATGACGTACAAAATAAATAGAATATTTAAACTTTGTAAATTTAATTTAATTATTTTGGTTATAGATGTAAATCTAATAGCACTGGTTTGTATATTCTAAAAGTCTAAACGACCTCCAAAGATAAATGGAATTTATAATTATATTAAGATCCTTCATGATTTTTAGAGCAATCCAACCATGACCTTTCATTTTCAAATGAGCGGGATATATTTTACAACTTCTTCAACATTTTAAAAAATATCGACTTTCACAATTATGGTATTGATTTAAATTATTAATGTTATGGAAAAACTCAATTTACTCCTTTCAAAATAGATAAATAAAATTTCAAGAATTTTATTATGAAGTTAACCCAAGAATTTATTAGAGAGTTGTTTTAAAAGTCACCCTTAGAAAATTAAAACATAGTGAATAGAAATCATTTATTGACATTGTTTTTGACATGATACATCAATAGAAATGTACTCGCCAAAAGTGAAAGTAGCTGGAGAGGTGGAATCATGGACAAAATTACCAAACATCAAGAGAAATCAAGGAAAAGATAACACACTTTTATGTCTTATCTCTCGTAGACCTAAATGACTTTGGTTAATGATTATTAAAAAAAAAAAAAGGAAAAAAAAAAAGAAAAGAAAAGAAAAGAAAAAAACATTGGTTAATGATAAGATTTTTTTTTTTTTTCCGAGTAATTCTTAGATATTTCCAAAATACGAAGAATGGTGTTCCCTCCCCTTAGTATGTGTTCATTTGAGGTGAAAATAGGGAGGATGGAAAAAAAAGAGAGAAGAAAATAGAGTGGAAAATGTTGTTTTCCACTGTTTGGTTGGGGAAGGAAAATAGGGAGGAGAGAAAACCCGAGAAAAAGTTTTCTCTCCTAGTCCCACATTTTTTATCCTCCCAAATCGAGAGGAAAATCTGGGGAGAAAAGTGCTTTCATAGCACTTTTACACAAATGCCCTCTCTCACCTACCCTCATTCATGACCTGATGACCCTCTCACCTACCCCACCTAATGACTTTTGCCCACAAATTATCCTTATCACTTTCCTCTTCTCATCTTACCTTCACCAACATCCAGCAGTCCAGGTTCTTTTTTTTTTTTTTTTTTTTTCAACGTGACCTGATCAAGTTTATATGTACACTATTATAATTTATATGTACACTATTATCCTTTGCCCAATTAAATTTATATATACACTATTATAATTTTTACATTATAATAATAAAATATAAATATAAATTTATATATATGATGTGATAAATTTTATATTATTTAATGAGTACAAATAAATCTATTTCTTCCATATTATATAATAAGGATATAATAGTCAATTTGTATAAATTATATTTTTCATCATTCTCTTTTTCTCTCCAACCAAACAAAAGAGTTTTCTATCCTCCAACTTTTCCACCCCTCTAACCAAACACATAAGAGGAAAAACTAAATATTTTTAATCCTCCCACTTTTCCATCCTCCCACGATTTTTCATCCTCTCACCTTTCCACTCCTCTATCCGAACGGACCCTTACATTCATAGTGAGATTCACTCATTAAATTTATGGCAAGATTTACCATGAATGTGAAAGGATGTAGCATAACTTCTTTACACTTTAGGAGTACCTAAACATTTTCCATTACTTTATATTTTATTAGTAGAATCGTTATCATGCATAGGAAAATAACAAGAAGCAACATGTCAGTGATTGGCCCTTTGCAGAGAAAAAATCGTGCGATGTGGAGCGAGGTGCTGCCCTTGCATTATTGAAGCTAAAGTCAAGGTCGTTGTTATGGACCTTATGGCACAGTAAGCCAGCCAATAGCCGAAACAAATCACCCATATAAAAAGGAATCCAATGAAAACCGTGTGGTCCATGTCAAATTAAAGGTGGGTCCTCCACCAGAGCAAATTACCAATGTACAATGATTCCAATGAAGACTATGTCAAAAGGTTGGTCCTCCACCCTAGAAATTTCCAATGTATAATAATTCCAATGAAGACCATGTAGGCTTAATGCTGATTTTCGGTGCAAATCTACGGTGATAGGGAACTCGTAATTTTTCCGATTGTTCTCACACTTGTTATAGTCCCGTCATAAATATCCTTAATGTCCATTTGGCTCTAACTTAAAAAATCAGTTTATTTTACTATTCAACTTATTTGTGCTATTATTTATAAGTTTCACTATACTTTTTGGTACTATTCATAGGTCGCACTGTACTATTTCAGCTAACTTTTACCTTTATCTATAATACTTTCAGTAAAAAGTTTTCAGTTTCAGCAAAATAAGTGGATTTCAAACAGAGCCTTAATCAACTCAATATGCTTTAGAGGAACTTCTTTCATCTCCAAAACCCACCACATAACCTCTCTAGGACCTTATCATATACTTTTTCAAGATCAATGAAAACCATATGAATATCTTTACATGCCTCTCTATATTTATCCATTAGACATCTAGGTAAATAGCTCCCATGGTAGATCTTCTTGGCATAGAACCAAATTGATTCTCTGATACTATTGTTTCATATCTTAACCTATTTTCATTCACTCTTTCTTAAAGTTTTATAGTGTAACTAATAAGTTTAATTTCACGGTAGTCTGTAAAGTTTTGAATATCCCCTTTGTTCTTGTAAATAGGTATTTTGTTGATACTCAAAATCTGTCTACCAGCATACACCCACATCACCCTAGCACTTCCAAACCTTAATAGATATTTTGGTCCCACAGCCATTCCCATATGCATCCTCTTTAATGCATTTTTTTATCTTAGTAATCCTAATTCTTTGGACATATCTATGGTTTCTATCCTCCATTGGGCTAGTGGGCTACCTAAATCGCTTTAATCTTCTATGTTGTTTCCGTAACAAATTTTATTAAAATAACTTTTCCAATTCTCTTTAATTTCCTCTATTTTCCTAACACTTCCTTTGCAATTTTTGGCAGCATTAATAATCTATGATGATTTTAGTAAACAAGCAGTGGCATATCGACCAATGTCATTATTGTCATGCCGACCACTAAGCCATGAGGCTTTCATCACCTCTTTGATCTTCATCTTTAATGTATTGGACACCATTCAAATCTCTTGTTTTTATTTCCCTTATCTTAGTAAGTTTATAAATTTGATTCTCTCCCTCCTTCGCTCCCAACTTGTTGTGTAAGTTATCATAACTACATCATTATCACCATCTTCTACTCTGCCTTTCTAAACAACTATTTCTGCTCTATATTAAGATTTAAGCACTTGACAAATCCTTGGTTGACATTAGAGGAAAAATAGGTTTCGTGTCAATATTATGAGAAAAGTGCTACGTACACCTTCAACCAGTGAATACACGCACTTGACAAAAAATTATTTATTTTTAATCTTCCAAGAATGCCCTACAAACACTTTTTCTCCTTCTATCTATAACTATATGTCTATGTTTGCAAATGCATGAAGTTTTTCTTTTCTCTTTATTTTGTTTGGGAAGGGGGATGTTGAAGAAATCAGACCTTTTTATAAGATTAATGGTTCTTAAGTGCAAATAATTAATTTGTTCAAAAGAATTGAGAAATGACATCCACTTTCACAATCATCTAAGACATGCATTTTGTTGTATGTTTTCTTTTTCTCCAATGCATCATATTTATTTTTGTCCAAGTCAAATAACATGCAACTGCAAATGGTAAACCTGGCACAAAACAAATTAAAAGAACAAAGGAAAAACGTAAATTCACATTCATTTCTGCAATGAGGATGTGTGAAGTGATATAATTTTGAGAGATTGTGTTAGCAAGGTATTTTCTTTTATTTAAGAATTTAAATTATACAGGTGGAGGTGGCAAGTCTAGTAGGAGCCAAAATCCAACACAATCATCTGAATCTAAGTCTTCTTGGATGGCAAGGAAATGTAAGCCTCCACAGGCTTTTTTAGCTGCTTCCCAAGCTTCAGCTTCATTTGTTGTTACAGGAGTTTTCTTGTAGGTAGCATAGATATAGCGAGTAGAAATTCCAACAGATAAAATCAAGGAAGCACGACTGAGTTCGGCCTCAATTGAACAGACTTCCAGTCCATTCATCCAAGCTGCAAGAGTACATCACAAGGTTTTTATAATGATACATGCCAGCCATAGAAGCAGCATAAAAGTTCGTAAGGCATACTTGGAATGAGATAGCAAATTGAAAAAGTATTGCTCCACAATCCATATAGAGTTGGATATGGACATTAAATCAAAATTAAAGAAGTGGATGAGCAAGTAGTGAAGTGAGGAATCCTATTTCTTGCTTGTTTGATATAAATTGGCTAAGAGTAACTATGGTTAGAACTCCAAATGCACCTTATCAACACGAATCCTCCTATAGCAGTTAAGAATTAGAAAATGCATAATGCTTCTTGCCACTCTCATAAACTATTCATCTGGCTTTGGAACCGATCTTAAAAATGAAAAGTATATTTCACTTAACTTGTAATTAGGGACCTAAATTAATCAGATTACACTTCAAACCTGGAATGAAGTACTTTTAACTTTTTGGTTATTGCAATGATTAATCTAGCAGGTCTCATTGAACACTACTAATTTGAGGCTGTGCCAAATTGCTACCCCTACCATGGCAAGATATGCCAGACCATGACAGTCAAGTATTAGGAACTTCGATTCCATGCATTTCCTATGTCTTGGACTTTGTATATAAAAATTACATGCAGGAATCAAATTTCGTAAGACTATCCCGGATGCAGATTATAGCTGCCATGCTAACCAATGTGTGCTGTTTTTGGAGATAGTTTCAAAAAGATGTGAAAAACATATTGGTAAAACAAACCAAATAAAATGATCATGATATAAAATCACTAAGAATTATGAGAGGTGAAGATACAAAAAGGAATATATACCTGCTAAAGGTCTAGCACGTGAAGTCGCGACAGCCAGTCCTGGAATTAATGTCTTATCATCAATTTCAATTCCCAGTAAATCCAAATCTAGACCTGCACCAAACACCAATCTTGTCTCCAAGGATGAGACCTCCTCACGAACAGCTGAAAATGGGAAAGCAAGATCAATAGAGGCTAGTGAAATCCTTGAAAAAGAAAATCATTACATCCGCTTTTGAATTGAGTGAGACTTCTTTGTGCAATACTTTAGTGAAATGGCATCATACTAAAATTGAATCTTTAAAAGTATCTAATATCTGATAGCTACTAATGTATAATAGCATAAAAAATTTATTATGCAGTTTAAAATGCAACATAGATGTGAATGTTTCATAAATAGTCTGTATTGAGCACGTAAGTGTAGTATCTGTCTATCAATATCATTGAAAGTAAAAGCTGCTGTGCTGTACCTGAAATTGGCAATTGGACAAAAGCCCATTTTTCACCAAATAGATTCTCAGGAAGCTCCATTGGGAAAGGGTTGTCTAATGCTAGAAGCGGTTTAGATCCCTTTTGAAAACCAGGATGACGCATATATACAGCCTCATAACGTTCTTCCAGCCATAGAAGTAGTGAAAGGCACTGAAAAAATAATAATTCAACCAAAAATAAGCAAGGATATATATATATATATATATATATGGAGTAGTTCTAACTACAAACTCAAAGTCAGAATTTTTTTATTTGGGTAATTAGGTGACTGTACAAAAAGCAAACAGAACTATAGAAAAACATAAGGGTAATTCACCCTTCTCCAATCGGTAATTCATCATAGTGTCAGAGCGGGTGGTTCTAAGTTCAAATCCTATCTCTATCTCCCTTTTAAAAGTTTAAAAAGCCCAAATCACATAAAGAATTATGGTTAAGTGATTAAATTTACCATTTCCTAATACCCTTGAATAGACAAACAAAACCCATTTGGGCTTTGAAGGGGAATAGAAGCAAATTATGAAAGGGACAAGGTCAGGAGAACATCCACCAATGATGCTAACAACAATCAAAAAGGAAAACAAGGACGCAGAAAGATCAAAAGCTTCAACCTAAACTAAAGATATCGCATAAAGTTTTCCAAGATCATTGGAGCCAAAGATATGGCTGATCTCTTTGGACTTTCCTCAATTACTTCAACTTGCCCATCATGAAATGTGGTTAAACATCAAGTGAAGATGCCGGGATCAAACCCCATATGTATACCCACCACAAGGATGGAGGTGCCAATAGGCCAAAGAGCCATTTGCTTCCCTCCCTCTTAAATTTAAAACACAGCAATGAAGAATATAATCTTAGTCTCAAGCCTCGGAAAGATTTCCCTTTGAGTGTGAGACATCCATTGAATACTATAACTCCAATCCCTTGAAATCCATGGCTAGTTGCACTTCTAACATAAAGTTTTCCAGAAATTTTCAGAATAAAAGCAATTGAAAAATGGTTGATTGTGATCTTCTGAAGCAGAGTTACATAAAGCACAATAATCATTAGTATAAATCCATACATTTGCATCTTATCTTGCATTCTCAACTGATTTTGAATAGCAAGCCAAAGAATGAAAGTGTGCTTAGGAATAGCCTTGCTGAACTAAACACTGGAATGCCATGGTTCACTAAGCGTACCCGCGATTTAATACTTTCCCAAGCTCTTTCACATTGTATTTCCCATCCAATGCACCAATCCATTAAATTTTGACTTTTCTATATCTAGACTTAAATCTTGCTAGAGAATTCCTTTATTATATTATGGCCATCAGTGGAATTGTCATGAACCCCACATGTAATGGCCATGGAGAATTTCTAGCATATCATGGTTGAGAATTGTTTTAAACTCTATAATCTATATGCCCCGTTGATAACATATGTATTCACTAGTATCATCTCAATAGTTTCAAGAAATAATTCATGAATCTCCTAACAGATTTACAATTCCTACTGTTATTTTATTCTCCATGCCTATTGTGCACAATGTGATCCAATCCAATCAAAGTTAGGACTTCTATTCATGATCCAATCTTCATCCTAGTTGCTTTTAACAACATGGACCTAACTTTGGTGTTGAACTCAATAAACAACAAATTCAATGAAATAAAAATGAACTTAAAATTTGATAAAAACAGAGAAGTAAAACAAAATCATAACGAAAGGCTATACGCACCCGTTTACTGGGAATAGGTTTTATACCAAGCTCCTTACAAGCTTTTGTTATAATTGTTTGCATCTGTGACCTTCAAACAAAGAATCAACCCATTGTTAAAGACATCAATCAAAACACACACTCACACAAACATTTATACATACACAAATGTGTACACACTACAAAATTCATGCATATTATTGAATAATTCAATTTGAAAACTCACATATTTGTACATACATAATTGTGTAGATATATATACAAACAAAAATCCGTACATACAATCAAAAAATTCACCTAAAGAAGCGGATTTTCTCCGGTAGAGGGACACCCAAATCATCACTTATTGATACAATAGCATCCTTCAAAGTAACACTATTGATAACATTGTTAGGAAAATACTTTGTGTATTGAAGTGAAAGAGAACTGTCACATACAACTAGCTCCCACAGCTTCTTCCCTCTGATATCTAGTATAGGCCTGGAGCAAAAATCCAACTCCCACTCCAAAATGCTCCCGGGATCAGTTTCCGGGTCAAGATAGCTCAGTTCTGCAGTTGGGTCGTCCTCTTCTTCATCATCATCATCATATTCCACTTCTTTCGGTGCAAAAACTGAGCTTTCTGACACAGAACTAGACCTGATAGGGTGGAGTTTTTGTTGGTTTCTTCTTGAAGGTTTTGTGAGGAAAGTGAATGAGACTTTGATGGGTTTTGTGAGAGAGGTGAATTTGGAGATGGGTTTGTGAGATTGAAGTGTTGGGGTTCTGATTCTGGTTGTGTTGAAGCTTAGACTAGCCATTGGAGTAGTGTAGGAAACTGATAAGAGAGTGTGAGACATAAAAGGAAAGACAGGTAGGTAGTTCTGTTTTCCACCACATATATCCGTTGGAGATAATGGGCCAAGCTTGATAATGTGCTTGATATAGGCCAGGCCCATTATATATTAGTATTGTTGTAATAGAGATATTTTAAGGTAATTAAAAAATTCTTGTAATTTTAGACTGTTTATTATTAAATGAGTGCTTTAGATTTTGACAAGTTATCTATCACTTAAATAAAATTTTTAAAGAAAATTTATTAACATTTGTTTATATATAGATGATAAGCTTTGTTTCTCAAAAAAAAAAAAAAAAAGATAATAGGATTAAAAGCGCTTATGATGTTGCTCAATGATGCTAATTCTTTATTACCAATTTCTTTATTTAATTATAATAGACTTTACCAATTAAATGGATTGAAATTTACTTTAAGCAACGGATGACATGATACAATGTAAACCACTCAATTCATAATGTATACTTGAAATTTTAAGAAGTTCCTAGGCCTCAAAGTGACATTGCAATAAAAGGTAAGTTAGTCCAAAAATATAATTTAACTCAAAGAAAAAAATTTATAATTTCAATGCATTCACCATGTTTATCATAAATCTCACGAGACTACGAGAGGAATCACATTTAGGGTCTGTTTGGATGCAGCTGAAACTGAAAACTGAAAACTGAAAACTGAAAAATACTGTAGCAAAATAATTTTTTAATAGGTAAAAAATACTGTTCACACATAAAGTTACTGTTCATTGGCCTAAAATCACTGTTCATTGGCCAATGAACAGTACGCGCGTGTCTCACTTAAGTGAGAAAAAAAAAAAAAAAAAAAAAAAAAAAAGAAAACGTGGGAGGGGCTGAAACGCAGACGTGGGCATTTCAGCCCCTCCCAAACACACACTTAGTGCCGGTTTGGATCCAGCTGATGCGTCTCGCGTTTCCCATTTCTGCGTTTTCTTTTTTTTTTTTTTTTTTTTTCAACGTGCATGAACAGTAACCGGCACTGTTTATGCATTTTTTTACTGTAGCGGTACTGTGCGGAGACAAAAATCACTGTTTGGCACTGTTCACGCACTGTTTGGCACTGTTCACTCACTGTTCATGTACTTTTTTAGCAATTTTTTATAAAAAATGGGTCCCGCAATACTATTCACACATTAAAAAATTATTTTGTTACAGTAATTTCAGTTTTAATTTTCAGTTCAGCAAAAATAAGCTCTATCCAAACGGACCCTTAGTATAAAAACTGTTCCTTTTCCTTTTTTTTAAATCTAAAAATGACTATATGTATAATTGAGCCTTAGAACACAAAAGATGAGCCCAAGAAGGTTAAAGAGGCCCAGCCCAACATAAAATTCTTTGCATTTTGCATTCACTCGTCATCTAATATTTGCCGCGGATAAAAGCACAATATAAAAAACCACACTTTCTCAAACTCTCAAACTCAACCTCTAAACTCTGTCTCTCTCTCGGTCTCTCTCTCTCTCTAAGGTGAAAGAAGCTCCTCTCAACGCAACTTTATTCCACCATGTAAACCCTATTCCCCCATACACGCATACCGCATATGTTCCATGTGTATATGCATATATGTATAATTGTGTAATTACTGGCTATGCACGTGTAACAATTCCATGCCCACCAACTGTTTGAAAAAATGCTTTTTTTTTTTTCTTTCATTTTTTGGTCTAAGATTTGTACATTTGTTTTTCTATGCAAGCAAATGGGTAATCTATGAAATGGTTTATATTTAAAATTTAAAACCTTTAATGGGTATTCTAATATTCTTAGCCTGCATTCATGTTAATTGTGTGCTTGTTTTTACTACATGGATGTTATTTCCATAGTGAATCGTCTAGAAAGTTTCTTCTTTGACCTTTGTTTATTGGGTCTGGAATTAGTATCTAGAAAAAGTTGCAGTGGGTCTTTTTATTTTTGGATAATTGTTTGGGTGCTTTGGAAGTTTTTTTGGTATTGAGTAAGCTACACAAACTTCAATTTGGCCCTGATATGGATTTGTCCTGCTCAATTTACACATCAAAAGACACCATTTTGATTGTTGATTTTGCAACCCAAGGAAGGCACTAGCCACATCTGTGTTTTTATGCCAAAAGAGCTAGTCAAGTGACAACTGGGGCTCCTTGTAATCACTTATATAGCCTAGTTTGACCTAATGAACACCAATGTAGGACTTAGCGCACCTTTGCATAACACAAACCTACTCAATCCAATTCACATAATTCAGGGTATCACAGACTCACAGTTGACTCCTTTGGGTTTTAATCAGGAATTTCTTTCCTGATTTCAGTTGATTACATTTGAACTCTTTCTAGTTACAAAACTGCAAGCCATATTTTATTTAAGCTAAAAACTTCCTTCAAAGGGAAATATGGAATTCCAATTGCTGTTTTGTTGTCATGATACTGGTAGTTAAGTCTGCGACTTAATTTTCCTTTATTGTATATGATCATCTAGGATGCCGTCAATAATTTGTATTGATTCAGCAACATTGATCTTATTTATAATTTATCTACTGTCTCATGTGGGTATAGTTTTTTATTTAATGGATAGGTACCCAATGGAGCAGGCTATGGTCTGATTAGAGTGATGATGAAGTTAACTGGATATTCTTTACCAGCTTCATCTACTCCTATTTATTTAAATATCCTTAAAAAACACAGCATATTTTCTTCCAATATTTTTCAGAGAAATCCTACCAAATCAAGAGGACCGTCTACTTATACACATAAAGATCAAGTACTTGCAGATGCTGTGATGGTTGCCGGGCAGTATCTTCCTCCCTGGTTTAGGTGCGGTTTCATACGTTTCTATTTTATATGCTCAATAATATTTTGAGTATTGATCGTTGAAGTTAATATGATTTTTGTGTATTATCGGCAGTGTTGCTCCAATGATGGACTGGACAGATAATCATTATAGGACTCTTGCCCGGCTCATATCGAAACATGCGTGGCTCTACACAGAGATGCTTGCAGCAGAAACAATTGTTTATCAGAAGGATAATCTGGTAAGTTAGTTAAAGACTTGCCTTTTGAAGGAGCTTGAAGAAGTATTACCAATATTTTCAATAACCAAAGTATTTAAAACTTAAAAGGAGGTGAGTTTGTAGGATGAAGCATGTGAAATTATGAAGGTGATTCTTTAAAATCTATAGGTTTTGGTGTTATATTATATATTGGATTGCTTGTCAATTAGCTCTAGCTCGAATGACAACTACTTTTTCCATAAGAATTGGAGGGTGAAGTTCTGGGATCGAGATTTAAAAGCATTTAATACAAGTTCCTCTATCTACACCATCTAAGAAATAACGGTGCTTCATTTCTGGTTTCTCTTGATGTTTATAGACCTTCTCTTGGTCTCTGTTCTTTGTGGATGTCCTGCCAAATCCATCAAATAAATGTCAATACATGTCAAAGTGAGGGTAAATAGTAGTTTTCCATCTTTATTGGATTTTCAAAGCTTCTGACGTAATGGTATCAGCTTATATATAATATGTCAAGAACATTAAAATCTTATGATTGTAGTTTCCTTCTGTCTTCATATCCTACAGTTTATTGCTCATCTTCCTGTTATAAGCCTACAACAAAGGGGGAAATGAAATTAAAAAGTGAGAGGAATTACTTAGGCTTCGCTAGTTCCATCTATTAGTTTGCCATTTTTATGTTGAATGATTACTGCCATGAACATATTACTCCATCTCTACCAATAATGCCTACACCTTCAACTCATTCTAAAAAAATTGGATTTCTTGGTTCATACTTCATCTTCCCCACCAACCCCCCCCCCCCTCCCAAATATCTGGTGGATCTGATATTTTGCTATCTACCTCTGATTCTTTATTTATTATTATTTTTTGTTTATATTGCTCAGGACAGATTCTTGGCGTATTCTCCAGAGCAACATCCTATTGTGCTTCAAATTGGTGGGAACAATTTGGAAAACTTGGCAAAAGCTACCGAACTTGCTAATCCATACCACTATGATGAAATTAATTTCAAGTTTGTACAATATTTTGTGCCATATTTCTAATTTTCTTTTTTCCTTTTGATCACTGAACTAAGACCTTTTAGTATTTACCAGTTGTGGATGTCCTAGTCCAAAAGTAGCTGGACATGGATGCTTTGGTGCTCGTCTTATGCTTGATCCAAAGGTTTGGCAACTATGCTGATTATTTTGTTGAGTGCAACCTCTCTAGACAGTAATTTTCTTTGTCAGCTTGCTCTGATATATGCATTTGTTGTTTACAAGGACAGTTTGTGGGTGAGGCTATGTCAGTAATTGCTGCCAATACAGATGTCCCTGTTAGTGTTAAATGTCGAATTGGTGTCGATGATCATGACTCGTACAATGAGCTCTGTAAGGTCCTCTTTTGAACATTCTTTTTTCTGTTTAAGTTAAAAGCAACTTATTTAAGTTGAAAGTTTGCTTGGAACTTTTAATTTTTCTTTTATAAATTACAAGGAACAACTGATGAATATAAACCGTGGCCAAAGTTTGTGCTTTCATGCTTTCATCCAAAGAGTCCTCTCCAACCTTTGCATGCTTAAAGGGTGCATTTGAATGTCATGCAAATAATCATGCTTTCAGTTATGCGGAATCTTTTTTCATATTGTAGCATGGGGTTATTAGCTCAAAATCTTCTGATTATTGTAGCATGGGTGCATTTGACTGTAATGTGAATAGACTGGCATTCAGTTATGTGGAATTAGATTATGCATCATTACTGTAAATATGCAAATAAATTCTTGTCGTTTATCGATTTCCTTTTGCTTGACAAATTTATGTTTCTATGCCTTTCTATATCTGATAGCCATGTAATTTTTACGCTATGTTACATATCTAATATATGTGTATATATATATATATATATATTATGCTATGTTCCATGATTCCTCTCCGAGAGTTGACTATGTTCTTTGCCATTAAACCAAGCCTCAATTAATCTAGCTAAGTTGCATTGTCGATCTTTATCCAATATTGTACCTATGATTTTTTTAGGTGATACTTTTTTCAGTATCTTATATTGGAATTGCCAGGGTTGCATCCTAAATTTTGGCTGCTATTGTTCTTTTCCCTTTTCAGGTGATTTTATTTACAAAGTATCTTCTCTATCACCAACTAGACATTTCATAATACATTCGAGGAAGGCAATGCTCAATGGCATTAGCCCAGCTGAGAATCGAAGTATTCCTCCCTTGAAGTATGTACATAATTATTTTTCTGTTTTAGTAATTTTTAAAATTTCCTGGTTTAGATATCTTTTTTTTTTTTTTTTTTTTTTTTTTTTTTTTTTTTTTTTTTTTTGGTGGTTCTAGCTTTATTCCAGACTTCTTTTTCTAAATATTTCATTTAATTATGCAGATATGAGTATTTCTATGGTCTCTTGCGTGACTTTCCAGACTTAAGGTTTACAATCAATGGAGGCATAAATTGTGTTGATGAGGTGAGCCATTGTCAAACTAACTGTTTCTTTTCTTTTGCTTTTTTTCTTGGTGGGAGAGGGGGGGGAGGGTCTGTTAGTGTACACCTGTATTTAAAAAAAATGTTATCTATAAAGCACACACGAGTATGCATTTATAAATGCTTAAATACAATGCATGTACATATGTACATACATAGGTTCTGTTCACATGAAAAAAAAAAATACCCTACTATAAGTCCTCTGAACTCCTCCCTCAAGAGACTATTGCATTGCCCATGCCGCCTAATGAAAATTGAGGTCCTTGCTTGGGTACCTCATCCTGTGGACTTGCTTGCTTGTGTCCACATGACTTTCATGCTATAGGATTTTTGTCTCCAGCTAGCATAGTGCAAAATATGTCCGTAAAAAGGCTATTTCTTCTGTTTTCCCTTTTGTCTGTATCTCGTGGGATAGGTAAGGAACAATTCCATGGGCCCGGATACCAGGGTTGACTGGGAGATATGCCTACCAGGCAGAGTGTTATTTTCTCTTTTTCTTTAGGGGAGAATGGGAGGTTAGGAAGCAGGGTTTGCAGAAACAGGGTCAACTGAAGATCAATATAGGATTTCTAGAGAACTCGTTTTGCTAGAGTTAACAAGCTAAAAGTTAATTGATTTGAGGCAGGATTCCTAACCTCAATAAAAGCAAGTGGAAGTGATTGTCACCTCGGTATCTTCATGCTTCTCCAAGATTTGTGACTCCATACAAAGATTAGAAAAGAATCAATTTAAAATTCTAGATGTAGGTGTTGCCTCAGTTCACATCTATAGTTGGGCCTTCACATAGCTTATATGGAACCTTAATGAATGAATTTTATATGACCATTCGTTTAGAAAAATCTCATTCAAATCAGTAACCGACCCTACATTAACAGGACATGAGTTTATTCCATAATGGTCAGCTGGCTAGAGGTTTATTGAACTTATTTTATTTAACTTTCCGTTTTAGGCTATCCACGAGCCTCGTAGTTCAAGTGGTTGGCACCTCTTGGTGTTTTCAAATGGGACATCCAAGGTTCAAATCTCCCCTCCCCCAATTATCGAATTGTCAAAAAACTTTCTGCTTTAGGTTACCTTGTTACATCAGTTTGTTTTTTCCATTGAATATTTTAATTATAAATGAATTTATTCTTTGCTTATCTGGTGACATCTGAAGCGAGGTTTTGTTTATCCCTTCTTTGTCATAGGTTTTTTTTGATAAGTAATGATATTTTAGTAAAAGAAGAGGTTACTTCATGCCCATGTTGATGAACACAACGTAACCTAAAAGAATTACAAAAGAATTATGCGCAAGAGTGAAGTGATTCTGTGAAATCTAATGACAGAGAACAGACAAACAAAATTTTTCTTTGTGGTTGGAACATACGAGAGTGTTAGATATGTGCTAGCTCCCATCATCTTGATTTCACAGAAAAAATAGATTGCTAGTTTTTTGAGTCTGGAAGCATTTGTTGGAACTCAGAATAGTATAATTTTGTTGTTTAATTTTTATGCATATAGTTATTGAATTTGTTGTTATCTATAAAAAATTCCCTTAAGTTCATAAGTTGATATTTTTTGTTGGTTTAAATGAGTTAACGTGACCTAATGATTACCAAAATTTTGTTTCTTCTTGACCGTCTCTATCCTATTTGCTTATCTCCTTTTTAAAAATAAGCAGAAAGGTTATGCTATTAATTTCATGCTTGCATGCATCTGGTGTGATTGCTTACTCTGAATTTACTAACATGTATATATAAAAATGCTTACTTGCACGCATCTGGTGTAAAATTTATTCTTTTGTCCTTATATTTGCTTTAATCTTTGGTTCTTGCTTTTGACAATGGTTTGCTAGTTCACAGCTGCAAAAATTTGCTTCAAGCAATTTTATTTTATTGAAAATATTTTATTAAGTAAAGAATTTTATTAAAAATGAAAACATGAAAAGGCTGAGGCCAAAAAAAGCAGGGGTATACTGAGGAATTTTTATTTTATGGAATTTGCTACTTCTAAATTGTTACTGAATGTTCTGATACTTCAATTTTTATTTATTTTCTCATGGACCTTAAAATTATAGGTCAATGCAGCTCGAAGGGCAGGAGCTCATGGTGTAATGGTTGGACGTGCTGCATACCATAAGTATGTGTTATGAACAATTTTGAGAATTTTATTTTGGCCAGCTCTTTATTATTTTGGCTGTTGCCCAATGAGTTTCAACCCTCAGATTTGTGTGGCTTCACGAATTCATTGTATTGTTTAATATTTTTCCAGGAGCATTTGAGTATATAGTCTGTATGCTTAAACTGTCATCATAAAATCATTGTAGACTGCAAATGTTATGCTTACAAATATATTTACTGATAAAGAAAATAAAAAGAATGAAAGAAGATGGAATGACAACAAACATGGTAGTTCTAAGTCAATTGTAAAATCAAGTTGTAATTAGTGTCTGAAAAATAAATTACACAGACAAACAAATGCAAATTAGTTTTTTGATATTGGGGGTCTGAGATGGAGAACAGGAGGTGAGGCAACCTTACAGAAGATCCTCAATGCTATCTTTATTTAACAAAGTTGCTTACTATGAACTTCTCAAAACAGGTAGTTGTATGACATTCTTTGATATTCTCTTTTAACAGCTCGAACATTGAAATCTAGTTCATCATGTGTAATTCTATCATTTTCTTAGATAATGGAGTCTCAGATTCAATCACCTGAAGGATATGGGCACTCTTTTTCTTAATTCCATAGAAAAAGGCATGAGGGGTGAGATTGCAGTGCTTAAAATCCTGGCAGGGGTGTCAATTGGGTTGTTAAACCATCCAAACTCTTTGGATTCCCTAGAAATACTGAGTAACCTTATTACTTCCAATCCATGACTACTTCTACACTTAGCAAACTAAACCCTGCAACCTGGCAGGCACGGAGTGAATCTCTTACTTCACTTTCTTAACAGGCCTTTGTTAATGGTGAAAAATGGATAGATACCATAGATTCTCTAGCCTTCATTGGTTAAAGCCAAAACTTAATTCAATTTACAAGAAAATTCCTAAACCATTGTCCCTCAAATATGGAGGAATGTCAAATGTCATTTTCTCCTTGCCATTGGTCATCCTTAACCATAGTTATTTAATGAGGTCAAGGTACACATAATTGTCAAATAATGTATTTTGCCTACAGTGATATCTTTTATTCTCATTAGTTATTGTTGTATTAGTGTATGTTGTTCAATATGCTTAAAATTCTTACATAATTGGAAAAATATGTGCGTGAATTATGTAATTTCTGTAAAACAAGCACTGCTGATTTTTCATGCAAAATTATGCATCAAATATTCAGAATCTAATGTCTAATACTGAACCATTAAGTATTACTTTCAATATACTTTGATTATATAAATGCTGCTGTGTTATTTGCAGTCTGTACATGAAGTATATTGTTGCATATATCTCTTTTTTTCTTTGGTAAATAAAGCATTATATAAGAACCCATTAGGGTGCCTCCTTGTGGTTGGAAGCTTGGGATGAGCTGTAGACCCAGACATCCTGGGTTCAATCCTCACTAGTGGGTGGAGGCTTGTGTTTCTGTAGTTTACTCCCCAGGGTTGGGTAGGGCCCTGCCTTGGTGAGATTTCACATCAAAATAATAATAATAATAATAATAATAATAATAATAATAATAATAAAATAAATAAATTTATAAGAAAGCGCTGCTGCACCGCTGGAGGGCGAGGGGTGTGGAAGTACACTGGGAATATTTATTATGTGTGTAGAATTCTCCATCAGTTAAGATTTATTTATTTATTTTTAAAGTAAACTACAAGGTTTATAAGAGTAAAATATAAAATGATTAACATGCCCGTGCATCTAGGAAATAGAAAGAAAATGGAACTTTCTGATGCTTTTGTTCGTCTTATAGTAAATTCTGCATAATAGGAACCCCCTTTTTTCTTGGGGGGTAGGCGAACAGTGAAAGAGCTGACTTCAAACTTGTCTGTTAAAGTTACCTAAAATTCGTATTTTTCTTGTATCATGAGTACTAGGATCATACATTTTCATGGCAAGTATCATAAAGTTGTCAAGATGTGATACATATCCATGACACACATAATTTTCCATGAGGAAATTACTATTTTGTGCATTTTAAGATTCTGAAAACTGTTGCAATAAATAGTAATGATACATATTGGTATGCTGTAGAATGGGTTCTCACATCAGCAGTGTGGTGAGCATTATGCTAATGTTTTTTTTCTCTATGAGGTTTTCTTTTCGCATTTGGGTTGAGATGTTTCTATCATATTTGTCTATGTTGATACTGAATATGTTGACTAAATAACACTTTACCCTTTGTTTCAGCCCTTGGCAGGTTTTGGGACACGTTGATTCTGTAATTTATGGTGCGCCAAGCAGTGGTATTACACGACGTCAGGTCATTAGCAGGCTTGTCTCTCAAATGGATGCATCTCATTTTCTTCGATTGATTTACTTCTCTAACAGTTTATAATTTGTCCCTTTAGATCCTGGAAAAATATCAAGTGTATGGCGATTCTGTTTTGGGAAAATATGGAATTAAGCCACATGTACGGGACGTGGTGAAGGTAGGGATTTACTATGTGGCTATCTAGTAAAATTTACCATGTGGCCTTATGTTTTGGGGACAACAGGACATAGAATAAAACAGAATCGGTGTCTGTGTGATATATGAACCACTGTTCTATTGCAGTCATGTGCACGGATTATTATGCTTTTGTTATATTGCATGGGAATATATTTCTTTTGTCTCTATGATTATAATAAATGTCGGGATTTCAGCCCCCTGGAAGAGGGTAGGAGGTGGTGACCAAAGGTGGCTTGGCTTCCCTACCTGGGCATGACCATAGTAGCATTCTACCCACTGTGTTTAGTGAGCGATAGCTACCCTAGCCCCACTAGGGGCATCAATGAGCACTAAGCCGGTGTTTCACCAATAATCCATAGGTGCTCCCATTGCAGGAGTCGAACCCAGGACCTAGTGCCCACCAAACAAGTTGGTAGTAAATCCTTAATTGTGCGGGAATTGATAAATATGTGAATGTTGGATGTATGTTGCCTAGAATAATGCCATTTTGTGGAATTTGGTATTTTGCCCTAACTTGATAGCATCTTTTTATCAATCCACATGCCAAATATAAGTCATTAGATGCCAAAGATACAGATCAATGCCATTGCTGCTATGCTGATCCAGTATATCTCCCTTGTTACTTGCTACCTGTTGCCTTGTGAGGTCCAATGTTTGCAAGTGGCCATTGTGGATATATTTGGAAGTGCAAAACAATTTTTGTAAAAGGAATCCCTCAATATTGTGTTGCTATCCATACGCCACTAAAGACATGTCTATATCATCTTTCCCTACTTGTCGCCCTTATTTTTTCCCTCTCCATTGTCTTTCCCAACTTGCATGGAATAGCCTTTTTGCCTAGTGTTGATCAAGTTTAGCCTTTTCCTTCCGCCCATAAAATGTTTTTGTGTTTTTAAATGACCCTTAAACCCTGTTGCAGCCTTTACTTCATCTTTTCTATTCGGAGCCTGGGAATGGCCTGTGGAAGCGCAAAGCTGATGCTGCATTCCAAAATTGCAAGGTATGTCAATTATTACAAGTGATTTTTTTTAATGCTTTGTAGAAAAGGTTCTTAGTGGTCCGTTACTATCCAGGAAAGATATACAAAGTTGTGGTCAAATGTTACCAAACCATCTGCATAATTTACTCTACTTGTTCCAATTTTGTATGGTAGATCATATCTGTTAGCTTGGACTGTTTTATTTTTATCTTCATTTATAGTCCAAACGAAACAGCATATAGAAAGTTAGGAAGATGCAGAAGATTAATATCTAGAATTATTTGTGGACAGCATGAGTTTGAGAAGAAAAAGCCACAACCCTGAAACATGGCTTTTTTATCTGACTCTGTTTATGTGCAGTATGCACACAGCATGCCTTCTCACACGACCACTTACGTCTATAGACCCAACCATCACATGACAATGTGGTTTGGGTGTCCAAGGAAGATAATCAGATGCAATATCCCACTGCAAGCCCCCACACCCCCTTTCTTTCCCCCCACTGCTGCTTTTGTCATTCCTAACCTGTTGCTCCTTGGTCTCTTTTCCAGGACACCTATTGAGTTGGGTGTGTTAAGTTGCAAATATGGGACAGTACCCACTTATGCTAGTATGAATTTTAGTATTTCATTCTAGTAGTTGCATGCCATCATCTGTTGCTTCTGAATAGTGGCTGCTCGGTGAAGCCTGTGAAACATCTCTCCCTATCCAAGAGACAGCCTGGATGTGTCAACTGAGGAGTCGGGTGATTATTTCTCAAGATTTACTGAGGCAGTTTCATCAACAAGGAAAATAAAACCTAGGATAAAATTTGAATTTTTGTTGGTAGTTGGTACTCATACAACCATTTTGGTGTCTGCTGGGCCCAAGCTAAAGTGGTTACAGTCAGTGCTCCAACCACTAAGAAGTCAAGATGCGTTCCAGAATAGATTTATGCCATTTTGTTTACTGATTGTTTCACCCCAGTATTTCCTGTATACTTGGGTGACTTCATTTTTCTGATATATATCTCTTACTACTTAAACCAAAAAAAAAAAACAAAGATCCATGCCAAAAAAAGATGTTCTGAACTGAAACTCTGGGGATATATATCAAAGCATTCTTCTGACATCCATACTAGCTATTAGCAAATACGGGTCAGCCGCCTCCATGGACATCATCTCAGCGTATTAGAAAAGCTTGGATTGGCTATTCAGTTTTATATCCGAACTGTTTTAGTTAAAAATTACTGGATCATATGTTAAAAGTTCACGGTTTTGTTTAGAAATGAAACTATAGGGTTTAATGTGAAATCATCCATAAATTATAGGGTTTAAATATAATTTCTAAAAGAAATCTAATTTGCAAGAAGTTAGTCAACTGAAATTCTGAAGAGATAAACCCCGAATTATTCTTCTGATCCCCATATCTAGCTGTTAGCAAAGTCATTTCCACACCTTAATTTCATTTACATGTTTATTGCGTCATTTCGTTTCATGTGGTTTCTTTGTTTACTGAACACTGTTGGATACATCTTTGGAGCTAAAAGGAGGGTTAATCCAAAGAGTGTTTAATGGCCTAGCTGCTTATCTTAACGCAAAGAGTGTTTTGCTCTATGATCTTCTGCATACATTATTAAATCTTTTCCTTCATTTAATTTTTGTTGTTTTTAATTGCTTCTTTGCTTGAAGTTTCTGACACAATTTTAAAAACATTGTAGTCAATTAAATCATTTTTTGAGGAAACCCTTGTTGCAATTCCTGACTCTGTCATGGATTCTCCTGTTGCGGAGCCACTATCCGGTCGTGATGATCTTTTTGAGAATATAGATAGCTTGCTTCCCACTCCATATAAATTGAGAGAACAGGAGGTACTATATGCTTAATTTGTATTTCTATTTGGAATTTGATGTTACTATTAATTGTATCTTGTCTCATATTATGAGCAAATTTTTTGGAGCGTGGCCCCATTGGTCTCGCCGAACAATATTTACCAAATTCATCAGTGGATAATCAAAATTTTCTCTATCAGCATGTGTGAGTGCTTACATTTAAATATTTAATTCCTGAATCTTTCTTGGATGGCTTAACTTTTGTTGGACCAAAATTGTAATAGCTAATCTATTTTGATGGTATCAGTAATTTATCAATGTTTACTAATTCAATGGAAAAGAAATGATTTATATTATGTAAACAATTTATTAAAAGTTATTTTTCAATCAAGTATTTACTTGCTGGATTTTTCAATTGAAATGTAGCTCAATTTATATATACCAAATTTACTCAATGCAAGTCAAGTACGTAGTTTGAATCCAATGAAATCGCATCCTCTCATTAACTAGATGAATCTGACTCAAAGCGCTAGGAAATCAAGCTAGAATGTATCAAAATATCGATAGTCAATATTTGTTTAAATATTGACATGGTAAAATTTAATTCACTTGTTTCAAAATAAATTGATAGAATTTTAAGAATTTTTTACCAAAGTTATCTTACAAACTTAAAAGAAACTGTAAAATTACGAATGTGAAAGTTTCTAATTTAAGGATTGGGATTACGGTCTCTAATTTTTGGATTGAGATCAGGTGGTATTGCACCTAATGCAATAGCTATTAAAGATTAAGATCGAGAGTTGAAAAAATAACTTTTAATCTTAGTTCTTGAATAAAAAAAAATAATAAAAATAATAAAATAATAAAAATAATAAAAGTGGAAAAAAGGGTTAAAGTTATAAAGTAAAAATGGTATAAAAAAAAGGTGTAGAATGCGATAACTATTAAAGATTAAGATTGAGAGTTGAAAAAATAACTTTTAATCTCAGTTCTTGAATATAAAAAATAAATAAATAAATAAATAATTATCTGTAGTGAGAGATGAATTGCACAGAGTGCACTCGATCCAAATCCCTAATTTTAGACCACACGATGTCCTTGATTAACATCCTCAACCAATCTTCATAAGGAATCTCCAAAACTATTGGTCCTCACTTTCTACTCGGAACAATACAGGGGTCTCAAAGCCACAAATTCCCTCTTGGATATGTCATGCTACGTGGAACTAAGCTACTGGTCAATACACTTTTTTTTAAGGATAAGATATTGGAAGTCCCTCCAACTAGCTCACTTCCTGTTACTTACCACTCCTTATGCTTAATTCATCAACTCTTAAACCATAGAAAAAAAACACACACACCATATAGCCAAGCAAAAACAGTAAGGACCTTAGTCACATTGCAAAAATGGCCTCAATCACCATGACATCCTCCTTGCTTGGTGGGTCTACCCTTGCCAACCGTTCTCCAGTAGCCGCCACCAGCCGGAGACTTGTCATCACAGATGCTGCAAGGGGAGCTGAAGGGGAAAAAGTGATGGTGGTCAATTGTGACACAGAGAAAGAGAGCAACAATGGAAGGAGGGACTTGGTGTTTGCTGCTGCAGCAGCTGCTGTTTGCTCTGTTGCCGGGATTGCGGTGGCGGTAGAGCCCAAACGAGGGACTTCAGAGGCTAGGAAAACCTATGCCCCGGTGTGTGTTACCATGCCAACTGCTAGGATCTGTCGCAAGTGAGGAGGGCCTGTGGTCTGTGGTTTAATCAATTTGGTTTTAGTCAAGTGATGGTGTAATTTATGCATGATTGTAATATTGTTTTGGGAAATACCTTGTTCCGTTGCCTTAATTGTTCAAATTTAGATTTAAGCATCATGGTTGTCTTGACTAGGATAATGGACGCAGTAATTAAAATATTCTATAATTTTTGGCAAACCTTTTTATTTTTAGGTTAGTTGTAGTTATCCACCTTAACTTGTGGACACATTTACACAATCCACATTGCATTTTGCAATGACACCTTAATTTGATATGTTTAATTGAATGAATTCTAAGTTTCTTTAAGATATTTTCTTCTCCCTCTGTCTGTGTTAAAAATATTTAGTATTTTCAAATAATAAGAAAAAAATCAAAGTTGAAAATTGCCAGGAAAACCCAAACACATACAATGAGGGTTGGTTAATTGCAGTTTTTCACGAATTATGTTGTCAAGTTCAATACCTTCACTAAAGAATAAAATCGAGCAATTAATTTTTTGATTAAGTTTATTATAAGCCTACTGTATAATCTACCATAATCTAATTCAATGGCTCATTCTATGAGTCAGTTCAAATTGGTGTTGCCTGTCTTATTTTGAACATCTCAAAGTTTGTTAAAATGTGGTGCTGAAACAAAAGATAAAAAGCTTGATATGGCTCATTTTAATAGGTCCAATACATGCAGCCCAAGAAGAGGAAATAAGCCCAAATAATACTAAGACCGTTATTTTATTTTTGTCTTTACCCCAATGTGGCCCAAGTCCAGATGTAAGGTTCATTAGGAATTTTGAAGGACTGTAATTTCAAGGGCAAAAGATAGTTTTTAAGCCCACCCATTAGCCCACGAGAAAGGTTGCAAACGTGGGCTTGGAACACTTACAATACCCATGAGTCCATAAGTGGCACACATGCATGACAAACACCTCGCAAAGGCTTTCTAAAAAATCTGTTATATAAGAGGGACAAAACTTTATTTATTATTTATTTTTCTCTCAGCTCACATCTCTCCGCTCTCCTCTCTGCTCTCAACTCTCTCACCTCTCTATTGTTTCATTCCCTATGAGAAAAAAATCTCATTCAGAATCTTAACCGATGAACCAAAGACACCTAAGTCTTATCTCTGTTGATCTCACTCTCACGCCACCGATCTCACTCACCGCCGAAGAGAATCAACAATAAACGATGCCGTGGCAAATTTATATTACGATCTCACTCGCACAAGACCCAGAAATGAAGCCGTGGCGGAGCTCTCGGGGACGTGATGTGTGGGTTTTGATCCGTGGGGTATCGGGTTGATGGTGGGTTTTGATGGGTATTGATCCGTGAGTGTTGATCGGGTTGATGGTGGCTGAGATTTTGATCGGTGGGTGTGGAAAGTTGAAGGATGGGTGTAGGTATGGGTATGGCTCGGTGGGTGTGGCTCGGTGGGTTTGTTAAAGGATTTTGTTGAAGGGTGGTTGGGTATGGCTGTGGCTCGACGAAGAAGACGCAGAGAGGAGAGGGAAGGAAATAATAAAAAATGTAAAAAGAATTAATATTTTATTGAATAAAATGTGTAAAATAGATAAATTGGTGCAGGTGTTTTGTAGGAGTGGATGTGTAAAATTAAAAAAGTAAGTTTTTTCGTGTAAAATAGACAGAAAATTTGAACGAGCTAATGTGAATGCTCTAAGGTTTATTAGGAATTTTGAAGGACTGTAATTTGAAGGACAAAGGAGAGTTTTTAAGCCCACCCATCAGCCCAAGAGAAGGGTTGCAAACGTGGGCTTGGAACACTTAGTATCTGTTTAGATACAAATTATAATGGCTGCGTTTCTACATTTCTGCGTTTTTTTTTTTTTTTTCAACGTGCATGAACAATAACTGGTACTGTTCATGCATGTTATTTCACTGTACCAGCATTGTGCGGGAGACAAAAATAATTGTTTAGACACTGTTCACGTACTGTTTATGGGACCCACAAGCACTTTATTCCACAATTTTAAAAAAGAGACTGGCCGGTCTGATTATTATTGCATGCTGAACTCAAAACGGATCAATTCCTTATGGGAAACCCTTCAAAACCAGTCAAAAACCGAGAAAAACTGGCCAAAAACCGAAAATTCTGGAAAACCCGGTTTGCTGTCCGGTTCGTGTTTAAAACCATGCTTTATTCAGAAAAAAAAAAATATTAAAAATGGGTCCCACAATACTATTCACACATTTAAAAATTATTTTGTTACAGTGTTTTCAGTTTTCAATTTTCAGCAATAAATTCTATCCAAACGAACCCTTACAATACCCATGAGTCCATGAGTGACACACATGCAAGACAAACACTTCGCAAAGGCTGTCTAAAAAATATGCTATATTACTGTAGAGGGACAAAACTTATGTATTAGATGTTGTTTCTTAGGTTTTCCTCTTAAGATTTTTCTATGTGGCTACTTAACTTAAAAAATACACTTTCATTTATGAGAAAAAAAAATCACATGGCAAAATCTTAAAAAATGAACCTAATAAACAGTACCTAAGTACTGCACCTAATCGCATTTATTATCACATCAACTTGACAAAGAGGGATTTCTTACTATGAAATGTAACGTTTTTTTTTTTTTTTTCTTGACACCAAAATAAAAATAGCGTTCAAGAACATCAATAGAATTTGGGAATATTTTCATTTCAAGGTATGAAATATGTGAACACAACACAAATTAGTTGATGTTCATGGTCCCGTTACTCTTTTTTATTTATTTTTGGATTTATGATTTTTTTTTTTTTAAATCTTACCTTTAGAATGCTACAAATATGTAGTGAAACTACTAAACTAATTTTTAATATCTCAAAATATATGTTTTTTTACTATAATTTAATTTACTTTTTATTTATAATATATGTACAATATTATCCAAAACTATCTTACATAAAATATTATAAAATTATCTATGCTTCACATAGGCAACTTAGTAGTTAAATTAATGGGCCACTACAGTAGTAAGCTACGTTCATATGAATAACTATCTTAACAGAACACTGGAGAATTTTTTGTATTGATCTAAACCTGTACTTAACTATTGAAAAGAAAGTTCTTCAAAATTGGACCGTAATCTTGTATGTCCTAATCAATTAATTACTAGTTAGAACACTTTATACTCTCTAAATAGAGAAAAAATTTAGAAAAAAAGACAATCGGCCTTCATTTTTTTGTTGTTACAAAATCTGCAGAGGAAAAGGGGTAGTGAGAAATGATTCAAGCCCAAAGAACGTTGTAGATGTTTTTTAGGTCACATTGATCCTAGAAGTTGTAAAAGAGTGCTGCTTTGATTATTAATGCATGCTGAACTCAAAACTGTATTCCTTATGGGAAACCATAACTTGCATAAGAGGAAGTGGTCATGTGGCACACTAATGAGGACAATAGGAGGTGTTAGTGGCACGTTGGAACTGTCTAAAGCATCTAAGATCATGTCCTATGCTAAATATGTCTACTCTGCCATAAAAAAATTTAAGATTTAGCTTACCTATTTGTCTCAACCTTGCAAATAGCTCCAATCTATTTCTTTGATAATTATTCATTTGTGCATCTCATTAGCTTACTCATTGGGAGTAGGTGGAGCGCAGGAAGGACTTAGTGGTTTGTAAGGACTTTAGCATGCGTTTGTGTAGAAATTAATCTGCGTTTTGCGTTTTGGAGCCCGGGTCGCACGGCACTATTCATAGACCAGCCACCCAAGGAAAAACGCAGCAATAAGTGTTATACAGTGTTCTCAGCTTTAAAAATTATTTTGCTATAATATTTTCAGCAATATATTTTCAATTTTCAGCAAAATAAGCGATATAACCCCCATTTGATATAGCATTATTGTTGGTTTTTTTTTTTTTTTGGTGGTCCTGAGAACTACGCTTAAAGTTGTTTCGGCTGGACTCCTAAAATCAAAGACAAGTCCTCAGGTCTTTACAAATAGCCTAAGACTAACAAATGAACACAAACCACTTACAATGGATGAGGAAGGAAGATCAAGATCAATCTCAAAGAGAAAACCCCATCTAGGTGGTCATGGATTTAGCTGTAGAAAGAAATAAGCATGAACCTGAATCTACAAGTCTTAAAGGTTAGGAAAGCGGGGACAATAAGGCTGACCAGGGGCGGAGCTGTGTATAAAAAGGATAGAATTATTTTCTGAAGTTGAGTGTGTAATGTCCTAACAATTTCCCCATGCCGATGAATGCCGATTGAATGAACAGAAAAAAGGATAGAATTATTTTCCCACCCAGTGATGATAAAGGTTACCCATTCAAAGCCAGCTATGATTCCTATGGAAGTGAGGACGTTACAGCCATTGCTAAACAAGCTTTGCTCTATGACCAACCTAGTATGAAATTAATTTTTGTTTCCTGCGCACAAAAGAATAGAATTATTTTTAGGAGTGATGCAGTGTACAGGACACAAATTGTTTTCCAAAAAAAATTTCAAGAAAACAACTTACAGAAACAAGTCATATTTTTGTTAAGGTTTTCTGTTGACTAAAGACAGTTGCCCATTAGCCAATTTTTTTATGCTACCAAAAATGTAAAAAACTGTTTTTATAAAAAGTTTTTCATCAAAACAAACAGATAATGATATTCATGAATCAATGGGTCATAAAAAATTTATTACAAAATTTATCAAAATGATGAAGCATTCAGGCAAGATATCAGCTAGTAAAAACAAGGGTAGACACCATTAACTATCTCTAAATTCAGACAGGACTTCAGAAAAATTGGTGTTCAGATTACTTCCAGAAGCCAGTAACAAAAAAAATAAAAACCTCAATCCTCCAACTAACAAAAAAGTGCAGTTGTCTAATTCATTCTCCTGATTAGCTCATTGATGAAATTCTCTCGATTTCCGGCATCGCCTCCCTCAACATAGTGGTTTCTCTTCTTCTTTAGGCCACCCAGGGGTGCCTTCAGCTTAAATGGCCACAGGAAGTTGTTCGCCTGCTTGAAGTGAGGTCCGACTGTCATTATCTCATGGATGAGATCTTCCGTGCAGATAATGCCGTACTTACCCAAAGCCTGTGAAAACATCATAGCATATAAGCAAAAAGTTCGAGCAAAAATTTCCCTTTATAGAACAGCAGTAGCTTGGAATTACAAACCTGTTCAACGATGGCATTATCAGTCAAAGCAGTTCTCTGCTGGTTCAACTTTCCGTATCCTCTCTTATAGATAAGTTCTCTCACACTCTTCAAGTTGGGATATCTATAAACATGCACATCTAGTTAGTGAGAGACGATGTAAATTTTGAACTACAGAAGTTTATGCAAGGCAAATGACCAGAGGGAGAGAGAAAAATACACACCCATAAGTCACATAAGGCTCAACCCTCTGGAGCATATTCACTGTGGCCTTGTTCACTTTCAAAAATACACCATTGAAGATCTGTTTTAGGGAAAATTAAAAAATAAAGATGAACGAAATTAGCAGTCTTTGTTTAAGAAATGCGTTTAATCAACAAGGCATTTTGTTAAATGACATAGACAAAAATACATCAAGCTAATACAACTTGAAGACATAACCAGCATGATTAAATCAGCTCTCAAGCAGACTAGGAAATAGTAATCACATTTGCCATGATTGATAAAACTGGTTAAATAACTTTACTAGTTTCCCTAATCATTCAATTTCATCATTTCAGTCAAACATATTAAAATAGTGAAAGATCATCATATACTTCTGGTCCTACATTACTAATCAGCCTATCACTGTATACAGAAGATGTGTTACCACTAATACCAAACAGGTTCCATTTGTAAGTCCACAGCCACCATGTCCCAGCATTCAGAATAAAAGAATCAGGCATAGTTTCAGATTAGCTTATCATAACACTCACAACAAAGTGCTTCAAGTTTCAAACTATTCAGCAGTAACCCTACTAGAAATAGTGTGTACTTAATGCTTATATAAAGTTCTAAAAGGTCAAAATAAAAAAGGTGCTTACACCCAAACACCTTGACACTAGATGTTTGAGCTTTGCCTCAAAGATTTCTAGGCTATGACCCAAGGAGCTTAAACTTAAATAGCTTAAAAAACGAGTACTTTCACTAAAACTACCCAGTACAATAAGCAAATAGTCTGAACCTGCCTTAGCCTTCAGAGGATATATTTAACGTCATGACCAACACAAAAACATAAATAAAAACTACAATAACCAGATGCCATTTTATAGTACCACAAGGGGTGGGTTTCATGTAATACCTGTCTCAAACGCAGGAGCTGCAAGATCTTTCTTGTCTTTGGGTGCATGGCATTGATACTGTAAGTTCCAAATTCCAAAAAATATAAGAACCTGGTGATCTACAATAAAGATTCATGTAACAGAATAATCAAACAGGAAAACTTACCCACGAATGCGAATGATAAACAGGAGCTTTGCCTCTGGGTCAACATAAAACCCACCTTTCAACTTTGCCTCGCGCTTCAACCTAATCAGCTCCTTCTCCTGAATAGCCCAAATAGATAATCAATAATTAAGGAACCATCAAAACATAATACCCCAGTATTCACTAAATATAAGTACAGATCAATAATACATACTTGCTGTTCATACTCCTTTGAGTACAGCTTGGCCCTATTGAAAATCAACTTCCGATTTTCGGCATTCTTTTTTTTTGTAGCCTCAAGATCTTGCTTCTTTGCCAACGCCCACTCTTCCTCCCTCTTCCTCTTCTTCAACACCGACTCTGGAATCACCGTCTTGACTGCCTCTTCACCCATCTCTACAGAAACAAAGATTAATCAAGAAATAAACTACACAAGTTCTAAGCAAAAGTCAAAGATTATTCCGGCACATTAGATTTTGAACATCAATCATAAGTCTACTACATAATATATGATCCATTATCACTTCCTGTGTCATTGCTTCCAAAATTAGACTGCAAGAACAGCCCCGATTTCAGACAAATAAAAACTCAAACCATAAATCCTTTTCGCCGGGTACCACAGGAAAAGGTTTAATAGGAATTAGAGGATCCTATTTGACCGATGGTTTATTTGGGAACTGTGCAACATAGAGACAAAAAAACATGCAAAATGCTTTTTTTAATTTCTAATTTTCAAAAATCAATAAAAACAAGCATTTAATTTAACGAATCTGTCTCATTTAATAAGTGTCTCATTTAATAAGATAGTATTAGAGTTCAAATCCTAGTAACAACATATTTTAATATTTTCTTTTTTTTCTTCAAAAAACTATTTTTTTAATTTCAACTGACCAAACATGTTTTTGATTTCAAAAATACAAGAAAATTGTTTTTTACTTTATATTCCCAAAAACATGTTTCTGAAAATAGAAAACAAAAATTGTTACCAAACATAACCTAATTGTTTCTAGTTTTTTATACCAAAAATACACAGTAATTATGTGAAGTTATATCATTATCTCCTTTGAATGATCAACAATTAAATAGTAAATAGAATAAACTACAATTAGACTCATTCTTCATTTCATGATGGGCAAGAAAATATAAGAAAAAAAAGAATATTGAATAGCCATATTATAATTTTCATTAGAGAAATTGAACCCAGTACGAACTATGAAAAGCATTCACACAGAGAAAAGATAGACTATAAAATGAACTTTTTAAAAAACCACCACCAGAAATCAGATACAAACTCCACACAAAAAAAAATCTTAACTTTCCACAATTTTCCCTGCACCCAAACAGAACCCAAGTAGCATAGAACAAAATGGTGAACACCCACAAAGCTTAAAACATTCAACAACCCTGGATTCACAGAAACCCACATGCAAAACATTACTTAGATTGAGAGAGAGAGAAATGAAAAAGGATTCAGATTTAGGGTTTGAGCTGAAATCAAATATCTGAAAGAAAAATAAAACTTACTTCTGATGTGTGCGTAGAGACTAGAGAGAGGGCACTGAGAAGTGAGAACTTAGGGTTTTCTCTCGGGCCGCGAGGGAAGCAGAGGTTTTGTAGGGCTCATCCAACGGTGGGGATTTAGTTTGGGTTATGAGGGTAAATCTTGACCGTTTATTTGTGGTGCAGCTATATGGGCTTGGGCAGCTCATTGCCCCAATTGAATTGACAATATTTGTTAGCCTATAGTCTATAGTCTATAGTCTATCTGTACAAGGCCCACTTCAGGTGGGAACAAGTTCCATGGATATTCGATGATCCTTCTGCAAAATGATAGAGGGAAAAAAATTTCTCCAAACTGCTTCAAATTACTTTAAAATGGTGACATGTGTCCTTTTTAACTTTATTTTAAAATAAAAGATAAATGTGGTCATTCAACTAATCTGAGTACAAATTTTCTATTCCACTCATCCTGCTCCACTATATATTTTACAAATAAAAACATGTCACTTGTCCATCTACTTTATTAAATACTAAATTTTGGCCTTCTATTATTTTAATTACTTTTTTTTTTGATAAGTTTGTTCAAACATAATATTATTTTAATTACTTAAATCTGATGAGTTATTTATTTATTTTAAAAAATTGAAATAATAGAAGGCATAAATTTAGTATTTAATAAAGTAGATGGACATGTAGCATATTTTTATTTGTGGAGCATATAGTGAAGTAGAAAGAGTGAGATAAAAGATTTGGACTCAACTAAACCCAATGCCACCTACAATTTGTAAGTTTTTATTTTTTTCAAAATAAAAATCAACTAACCCAACTTTTAATTTGGTCAAATTGGAAGGACACATATCACCATTGGTGTCCTTAGACTTCTACCATCACATATAAGGATTGACAAATGCTTTAAAATGTGTTTTTTTTTTTTTTTTTTTGTTAAAATTTGTACTTTTATTTGAATCTAACAAGTTGTTAGACTTGTTTTAAACACAAAATTATTAGGTTACTTAATCTAACCTAATAAAATAACATATTCATAAGTTTTTTTTTTCCTTCTCTTTCTTCTACAAAAATTTGGACTACACAGTATACACTTACACTTACACTTCACTTTAATATTTACAAATTTATTTTTTATACTATGAATAAGATATTAATTGAATTTTTTTTTTCATTATTAATATAAGTCCAAAAAACTAGAACCCAAGAAGAAATTTTTTTTTAATTATTAAAATAAAAAGATCAAGAGGAGACAGTATATGTTAATGACTACGAAGAAAATTTTAATGAAAAAATAAATTTGCAAAATGATAAGCGTGATCACAACATTAACTTAGATGGGGTTGATTAGCCAATGTGATGAAAATAAATTAATTTTTGGATCATTTGTAATATATTATCATTTTTTAATTTAAGCAATTTGAATGTGTATATTATAAACACATGCTAGTTTAATTTATTTATTTAGCTTGTTAAATATTTTTACATAAGTGTTGAATAAGTTAGTCATTAGTTGAATATAACTTTTATATATGTATATCTATAATTTTTTTATAAATTTTATTAAGTGCTTATGTATATTACAATACACGATAAGATACACGATACAGGAAAAATAAAAAATCGTTAACAACAATAGATAAAGTTATTCAAAACTCAGGTTTCACTTAGCCCAACTACTAGGAATATATATTGCTGAGTCAGTAACCAATTTTTATTTAAAATAATTTTATAACTCAACAACTTTAAACAGGTTTTGAGTCTTTTAGTAGAATGATGAACCACATCACTTGTCCACCATGTAAAACTTATAATTTCTCATAAGTAAGGACGTTACAGCTATTGCTAAACAAGCTTTGCTCTATAACCAACCTAGTATGAAATTAATTTTTGTTTCCTGCGCACAAAAGAATAGAATTATTTATAGGAGTGATGCAGTGTACAGGACTGAGATTGTTTTCCAAAAAAAAACAAAGGTAAATAACAGGTTTTCTATTGACTAAAAATAGTTTTTCATTAACCAATTTCTTTTATGCTATTAAATATTGGAAAATGGAAGAAACTATTTTTATAAAAAGTTTTCTATAAAAACAAACAGATAATAATATTCATGAAATCAATGAGACAAATAATTTCTTACAAAATTTATCAAAATGCACCATGCATTCGGGCGGGATAGCAGCTAGTAAAAACAAAGGTAGACACCATTAACTAGTTCTGATCTTCAACAAATAATATAAAATTATCTCTAAATTCAGACAGGACTTAGAAAAATTGGTGTTCAGATTACTTCCAGAAGCCAGTAACAAAAAAAAAAACAAAAACCTCACTCCTCCAACTAACAAAAAAGTGCAGTTGTCTAATTCATTCTCCTGATTAGCTCATTGATGAAATTCTCTCTATTTCCGGCATCGCCTCCCTCAACATAGTGGTTTCTCTTCTTCTTTAGGCCACCCAGGGGTGCCTTCAGCTTAAATGGCCACAGGAAGTTGTTTGCCTGCTTGAAGTGAGGTCCAACTGTCATTATCTCATGGATGAGATCTTCCGTGCAGATAATGCCGTACTTACCCAGAGCCTGTGAAAACATCATAGCATATAAGCAACAAGTTCAAGCAAAAACTTCCCTTTATAAGACAGTAGTAGCTTGGAATTACAAACCTGTTCAACGATGGCGTTATCAGTCAAAGCAGTTCTCTGCTGGTTCAACTTTCCATATCCTCTCTTATAGATAAGTTCCCTCACACTCTTCAAGTTGGGGTATCTATAAACATGCACATCTAGTTAGTGAGAGACGATGTAAATTTTGAACTACAGATGTTTATGTAAGGCAAATTACCAGAGGGAGAGAGAAAAATACGCACCCATAAGTCACATAAGGCTCAACTCTCTGGAGCATATTCACTGTGGCCTTGTTCACTTTCAAAAATACACCATTGAAGATCTGTTGTAGAGAAAATTAAAAAATAAAGATGAAAAAAATTAGCAGTCTTGTTTAAGAAATCCGTTTAATCAACAAGACATTTTGGTAAACGACATAGACAAGAATACATCAAGCTAATACAACTTGAAGACATAACCATCATGATTAAATCAGCACTCAAGCAGACTATGAAATTGTAATCACATTTTCCATGATTGATAACACTGGTTAAATAATTTTACTAATTTCCCTAATCATTCAATTCCATCATTTCAGTCAAACATATTAAAATAGTGAAAGATCATCATATACTTCTGGTCCTAAATTACTAATCAGCCAATCATTGTATACTGAAGATGTGTTGCCACTAATACCAAACAGGTTCCATTTGCAAGTCCACAGCCACCATGTCCCAGCATTCAGAATAAAGAATCAGGTATAGTTCCAGATTAGCTTATCATAACACTCACAACAAAGGGCTTCAAGTTTCAAACTATTCAGCAGTAACCCTACTAGAAATAGTGTGTACTTAATGCTCATACAAAGTTCTAAAAGTTCAAAATATAAAAGGTGCTTAGACCCAAACACCTTGACACTAGATGCTCGAGCTTTGCCTCAAAGATTTCTGGGCTATGACCCAAGGAGCTTAAACTTTAATAGCTTAAAAAACGAGTACTTTTACTAAAACTACCCGGTACCATAAGCAAATAGTCTGAACCTGCCTTAGCCTTCAAAAGGATATATTTAACGTCATGACCAACACAAAAACATAAATAAAAACTACAATAACCAGATGCCATTTTATAGTACCATAAGGGGTGAGTTTCATGTAATACCTGTCTCAAACGCAGGAGCTGCAAGATCTTTCTTGTCTTTGGGTGCATGGCATTGATTCTGCGAGTTCCAAATTCCAAAAAATATAAGAACCTGGCAATCTACAATAAAGATTAATGTAACGGAATAATCAAACAGGAAAACTTACCCACGAATGCGAATGATAAAGAGGAGCTTCGCCTCCGGGTCAACATAAAACCCACCTTTCAACTTTGCCTCACGCTTCAACCTAATCAGCTCCTTCTCCTGAATAGCCCATATAGATAATCAATAATTAAGGAATCATCAAAACATAATACTCCAGTATTCACTAAATATAAGTACAGATGAATAACACATACTTGCTGTTCATACTCCTTTGAGTACAGCTTGGCCCTATTGAAAATCAACTTCCGGTTTTCAGCATTCTTTTTTTTTGTAGCCTCAAGATCTTGCTTTTTTGCCAACGCCCACTCTTCCTCCCTCTTCCTCTTCTTCAACACCGACTCTGGAATCACTGTCTTGACTGCCTCTTCACCCATCTCTGCAGAAACAAAGATTAATCAAGAAATAAACTACACAAGTTCTAGGCAAAAATCAAAGATTATTCCAGCACATTAGATTTTGAACATCAATCATAAGTCTACTACATAATAAATGATCCATTATCACTTCCTGTGTCATTGCTTCCAAAATTAAACTGCAAAAACAACCACAATTTCAGACAAATAAAAATTCAAACCATAAATCCTTTTCGCTGGGTACCATAGGAAAAACTATGCAACATAGAGACAATTGACACAGTTGAACTAATAATTGTTTCCAATTTTTGATACCAAAAAACACAGTAATTATGTGAAGTTATATCATTATCTCCTTTTGACTGATCAACAATTAAATAGTAAATAGAATAAACAACAATTAGACTCATTCTTCATTTCATGATGGGCAAGAAATTATAAGAAAAAGAATATTGAATAGCCATATTATAATTTTCATTAGAGAAATGACAGTAACAAATTAAACAACCAAATTGAACCCAGTACGAACTATGATAAGCATTCACACAGAGAAAAAAGATAGACTATAAAAAGAACTTTTTACCAGAAATCAGCTTCGCCGCTACAGCTACAGCTACAAACTCCACAAAAAAATCTTAACTTTCCACAATTTTCCCTGCACCCAAACAGAACCCAAGTAGCATAGGACAAAATGTGAACACCCACAAAGCTTAAAGAAACATTCACAAAACCTGGATTCACAGAAACCCACGTGCTAAACATTACTTAGATTGAGAGAGAGAAATAAAAGGATTCAGATTTAGGGTTTGAGCTGAAATCAAATATCTAAAAGAAAAAAGAAAACTTACTTCTGATGTGTGTGTAGAGACTAGAGAGAAGTGAGAACTTAGGGTTTCTCTCGGCCGTGATAAAAAGAAAGACGAAGAGGGACGCAGAGCTTTTGTACGTTTCATCCAACGGTGGGTATTTAGTTTGGGTTATTAGGGTAGATATTGACCGTTTATTTGCGGTGCAGCTATATGGGCTTGGGCAGCTCATTGCCCAATTGAATTGACCCGTTTTGCATGTGGGAAATTGAGTGCGCATTGTTTTAGTAATATTATTTATATTTTTTAAAAATATAAATAGGTAAAAAAATATATAAAAATATATATAATATTATTTAAATACTAAAAACTGTTATTCAAATTTCAAAATATATTATCAAACAGTCCCTGATACATGGGCTTTTGTCTTTTTTTAATATTTGTTAGCCTACAGTCTATGTGTACAAGACCCACCTTAGGTGGGAAATAGTTGCATGGCCTTTAGTCTTTTAAATACTCAATGATCCTTTCGCAAAATGATAAAGGGGAAAAATTTGTTTGCAAACTACTTCAAATTACTTTAAAATGATGACTTGTGTCCTTTTTAATTTTTTTTTTTTAAGATAAAAGATAAACGTACCCATTTAGTGTGACTGGCCAAATTGGGCAATTAACAGTGTTTTCCAAATAATATAATTCATAGGTAATGTTACAAAACTATTTTTTTTACTAACATCTCGAGTATAAGATATTCGATTTTGGGCCTAAAAATCGAGTCTTTGAGGGTCAATTTTCATGGTCTGCTCACGTCTGATATTAGCACTTTTTCACATGGCGTCCACCTAAAAATCGAGTCTCTAAGACTCGATTTATAAGCCAAAAAAAAAAAAAAAAAATTAAGTCTGTCTCTCATGTACAAACCATTCCCACAAATACCCAAAAAAAAAAAAAAAAAAAAAACCGTCGACCCACTAGCCACAACCACAAACCCCAGCAGCTGAACAAAAACACAAAAACACAAAAAAAAAAATACAATCCAGCGCCAACACAACACCACCAACACAGCATAGCCACCGCCAATACAACACCACCAACAAACCCACAACGACCACAAAACAAACTCACAAAACACCACAAAACAAACTCATAGCCACAAATCACAAATCGGACCAACAAATCACAAATCAAACCCACATCGCCGAAACCCACGCCACCGAAACCCACGCCAATCAAATCACAAATCAAACCCAAACACCGAAACCACACACCAATCTCAACCCTGAAACCGACGCACACCGATCTCAACCCCACCGCAAGCCCACGCCGCACACTGATTTGTAACCCATTTGTCCCTGCTGAGAGAGATGTGAGAAAGGAAAGAGATGGAGAAGTAGAGAGGCGACAAAGGAAAGAGTTGCGTGAGTGAGAGAGAGAAAGGAGAGAACAAAACAGAGAGTGGAGAGAGAGGAAGAAAAGGTGTAAATTTTTTTTTTTTTTGGGTATTTCTGAGAATGGCTTGTACACTTAAATTGTTTTGTGGCTTATAAATCGAGTCTTAGAGACTCGATTTCCAAGCGAATGCCACGTGAAAAAAATGTCACATCAAACATGAGCAAACCATGAAAATCTCTCCTCAAAGACTCAATTTTTAGGCCCAAAATCGACTCTCTTAGACTCAAGATGTTAGTAAAAAATATAGTTTTGTAACAGTGTCTACTAATTATATTGTTTGGAAATTAATGTTAATTTCCAATTTTGGCCAACGTGACTCGACTAAACCCAATGCCACATACAATTTGAATTTTTTATATTTTTTTAAAAATAAAAATCAACTAACCCAACTTTTAATTTGGTCAAATTGGAAGGACACATATCACCATTGGTGTCAAATAGTAAATAGAATAATACATACAACTGCTTTAAAATGTGATTCTTAAAAAAAAAAAAAGAAAGATTTAAAATGTGATTTTTTTTTTTCGTTTGTTAAAATTTATACTTTATTTGAATCTAATAAGTTGTTAGACTTGTTTTAAAGTTTAAACACAAAGTTATTAGGTTACATAATCTAACCTAATAAAATAACATATTTATAAGTTTTTTTTTCCTTCTCTTTCTTCTACTAAATTTGGACTACACAGTGCACTTACACTTCATTTTAATATTTACAAATTTATTTTTTATACTATGAATAAGATATTAATTGAAATTTTTTTTATTTTATATTTTTTTCATAATTATTATAAGTCCAAGTAACTAGAATGCCAAGAAGAATTTTTTTTTAATCATTAAAATAAAAAGAACAAGAGCAGATAGTATATGTTAATGACGATGAAGAAAATTCTAATGAAGAAATAAATTTGCAAAATGATAAACGTGAACACGGCATTAACTTAGATAGGGTTGATTAGCCAATGAGATAAAAATAAATTAATTTTTAGGTCATTTGTAATATATTATCACTTTTGAATTTAAGCAATTTGAATGTGTATGTTATAAACACGTGCTAGTTTAATTTATTTAGTTAGCTTGTTAAATAATTTTACATAAGTGATGAATAAATTAGTCATTAGCTGAATATACCTTTTATATATGTATACCAAAAAGGCCTATCCCCATGGTCTTTTTTCCTGGGGTTTTATAGCACTGCGCAACGAGTGTGGTGATAGGTCCACCTGACCTACACCGATGCTTTTAAAACTGCTGATATAGGTTTCGATGGTTTTGAAACCCTATCTCGGTGCTTTTTAAACCCTATCCCAACACTTTTTAAACTACTGCTATAGAGTTTTTTTTTTCTTTAAAATTTAAATACAGGATATAGCGGCGGTTTCTACTATACATATTCATTGACGTTTTCTTTCCCATGCAATTTGGTGCGAACAAAAAGAAAAGCTATATGGAAATTGGAAAATGGATAGAAAATCTTTTTTCCCAATATAATTCAATAGTTGAGCGAAGAGGACTTTAAACTTTGTATGTCTCCATTGAGAACATCAAGGGATGTAAACTAGATAAGCTACAAGACTCTTGGAAATAAAAAATCCAACAAAGTGAGCTGTTGGAAGTGAACCATCAACTACCATGCAAATTTTAAGGACTCAAAAATCAAACAGTGCAGGCCCACTTAGAACAGTGAGGTTGGTACAGTTCAACCAGACCCAAATCAATATATTTGTAAGAGAGTGGATCAAACAATAAGGAAGAAAAAAGACTGAGGAATCTAGATTATGTATGTGAATGCCTTATTACAAACTTGCCTGGGGAGGCAAATAATGCACAGAAAGATACACTGTTCACTTTATTCTCTCCAAAATTTTCGTTCTAACTCCGCTCTTTTTTTGTCCCCCTCTCTGTGTGGAGATTTTCTTTCCCTTATATGCTCCTTTTTGCTTCCCATCTTGGCCCCTCGAATTTACTTAACTAAATTCTCATCATGACACTTGTCCCCTCCAATATCTACTGAAGGTGGTAGAAGAGGCTGCTTAGCTACGAACTATACTGTTCAAGTCACTTTTTCATCAATGCAGTTGATAAAACTGCTATCAACCATTTAATGCGGAGGTTACAGGCTACTCCAAGTTGGAAATTTCACCTATTATCACTGATTCTCTTTCATCTGACCTTTCTTCTCACCTGGAATGCCCCAGAGTCCTTTGCCTTATCTCTTCCTCTCCTCTCTCGAGCCCACAGTACCTCCACAATAGTATTGCGACCCTTCACCTTCATCCTTGGCCCTCGGTCATCGGGCTCCCACATATGCCTTATCTCATACTCCTTTAATTATGTGATTTATATTTTTTTATTTTACATCTTGCACTCTTATACCTCCTTTACAACAACTTCATCACATTAACCTGTGATTCATTCACAAAATATCTCTAATTTGGAGTGAGTTGTAACAAACTTAATAGAATGACTCAAGGGACTTAGGAGAAATTCCAACCAATACTGGTTGCAAATTGGCCTTGGCAACTCACAGCAAAACCATTAGCATGGATCCTGAGACCTTAAGAAACACTCAAGGCCCACATTCTAGTCAATACTTATTTTAGATTTATGACCCAAAGAACCAAGCAAGGTCTAGGTTTTGCTTAACACTTAGAGTTTTTCAAGCTGTGTTAATTTACCCTAACCTTGTGACCCAAGGAGTTAGACAAGGGTTAGGTTCTGTTTAACACTAAGAGTTTTTCAAACAGTATTAATTTACCCTAGGCTTGTGACCCGAGGAGTCTGACAAAGCCTAGGTCTTGTTTAACACTTAGAGTTTTTCGAATAATGTTAATTTACCCTAGGTTTGTTACCTAAGGAGTCATACATGGCCTAGGTTTTGTTTAACACTTAAAGTTTTCATGCAATGTTAATTTACTCTAGGCTTGTGGCCCAAGAAGTCAGAGAAGGGATAGGTTTTGTTTAATACTTAGAATATTTCATGCAATGTTAATTTATAGTAGGCTTGTGACCCGAGGGGTCAAACAAGGCCTAAGTTCTGTTTAACACTTAAAATTTTTCAAACTGTGTTAATTTACCCTAAGATTGTTACCCGAGGAGTTAGACAAGGCCTAGGTTATGTTTAACACTTAGAGTTTTTCGACCAGTGTTAATTTATCCTATGTTTGTGACCCGAGGAGTCAGACAAGGCCTAGGTTATGTTTAAAACTTAGAGTATTTCATGCAATGTTAATTTACTCTAGGCTTGTAACTTGAGGAGTCAGACAAGGCCTAGGTTCTGTTTAACACTTAGAATTTTTTTAAATAGTATTAATTTACCCTAGGTTTGTGACCCGAAGAGTTAGACAAGGCCTAGGTTTTGTTTAACACTTAAAATATTTCATGCAATATTAATTTACCCCAGGCTTGTGACTTGAGGATTTAGACAAGGTCTAGGTTCTATTTAACACTTAGAATTTTCCCTACAATGTTAATTTACCATAAACTTGTGGCCCGAAGAGCTGAACAAGGCCTAGGTTGTTTTTAGCATTTTTCCTGCAATTTGATTAGCTCGCCACATACATCCACAATAATACATAATAGATCACGATATGAATAAGAAAGGAATTCATAGTATTAATAATAATAACGTCATAAATTGTTTACATTCCAAGGACAAGGAACTACATTTCCATCCAAGTCCTCCAAGTAATAAGCCTCAACACCAGCTATGGAGGTTATCCTATACGACCCTTCCCAGTTAGGGCCCAGCTTTCCCCAGGAGAGATTCTTTGCAACCCCCACCACTTTTCTCAAGACCAAATCCCCTATGGTTAGTGGCCTTAACTTCACCCCCTTATCATACCCCTGTTTAAGTCTCTGTTAATAATATGCCATTTTTACTCTAGCCATTTCTCTCCTTTCCTCGGTCACACCTAGGCTATCCAAAAGTAAACGATTATTTTCCCCAACATTGAACTGACCAGTTCTTAGATTGGGGAATCCTAACTCAAAAGGGATTACCGTCTTTGCTCCATAAATCATTGAAAAATGAGTTTTCCTTGTTGATCTTCAGGGTGTAGTACGATAGGTCCATAACATATAGGGCAGTTCGTCCACCCATTTTCCTTTAGCATCATCTAACATTTTCTTCAATCTGGCCACTATAACCTTGTTGGTGGCCTCGGCCTGACAATTCCCCTAGGGATAGGCAGGTGTAGAATACCCATTCCTGATCCCCAAATCCTCATAATATCTTCTGAATGCTTTACTATCAAATTGAAAGCCATTATTCAAGATCAGCGTATGTGGAACTCCAAACCTGGTGACAATATTTCTCCAGATGAACCTCTTAGCATCAACGTCCCTGATGTTAGCAAGTGGCTTAACTTCCACCCACTTAGTAAAGTAATCTGTGCCGACGAGGAGCCACATTCGGTTACCTATAGCTCGGGAAAAAGGCCCGACAATATCCAAACCCCATTAAGCAAATGGCCAAGGGCTAGACAGTGGATTTAGGTCTCCCCCTGGTTGATAAATATTTGGTGCATATCTTTGATACTGGTCACACTTCTTCGTATAATCTTGAGAGGCTTTCTACATGCTCGACCACCAGTACCTCTGGGTAAGGGCCCTGTGAGCTAAAGACCTACCTCCTATATGATTCCCACATATGCCCTCATATAATTCTTCCAACAAAGGCTCCACTGCTTCTAGATGTACACATTGTAAATATGGCCCTGAATAAAAGAGCTTGTATAACTTTTGCTCTTTAAATAACCAATAGCGAGGAGCACTTCTATGCACCTTTCCCGCTTCAACCTTGTCATCGAGCAATAATCCTTGCTTTAAAAAAGTTACTATGAGGTCCATCCAGCTTGGCCCCACTAGTATGCTATGCACCCCAACCACAGGTTTCCTAGAGCTAACCATGTTCTCAACTATGACAAGCCGAGGAAGTTTTGAGCCGAGAGAGGTGGCAAGCATTTCTAATGAATCGACATAAGTATTTTGTCCTTTAGGGATTTGCTTCAACACAAAGCTCTTAAATCGGGTCCAGGCGCACTGCACCTTGGTAAGGGATCCCCGCATCCTCTCATCCCGGGCTTCAAACTCTCCATTGACTTGGCCCACTACCAACCGAGAATCAAAATACACCTCAACCATGTCTTCTTCCAGATGTATAACCATATTCAATCCAGCTAACAGAGCTTCGTATTCGGCCTTATTATTGCTAGATAAGAAACCCAACCGCAACGATCTCTCCATTATCAATTTTTTAGGAGTAATTAACACAACACCTATGCTCCTTTTCAGTTAGCTGCCCTATCGGTATAGACTTCCCAAGGGAGCACCACAACGGCTAGGGTGATCACAACCCCTACTACTTTTTATTCCTCCTCAATCATACCCTCGGTGAACTTTGCCACAAAGTCTGTTAGGACTTGCCCTTTTATGGCTGTTTGAGGCATGTACTTAACATCATAGGTGCCCAACATAGTTCCCCACCTGGAAATTCTACCTATATAGTAAGATTATCATAGAAGTGCTTGCAGAGGGAGCTGGGTGAGCACCACCACAGTGTGAGCTTGAAAATAGTGGGGAAGCTTCCTCGTGGTAGGCACAATGGCTTGCACGACATTCTCTAAGGGTAAGTAACGTGTCTCAGCCTTTTGCAAAGATTTACTAACATAATTGATGGGTCGTTGAGCTCCATCCTCGTTCTTGACCAAAACCAAGCTGACGACATAATTTGTAACCCTCAGGTATGCATATAACACCTTCTTCTCAGGCCTAGAGAGGATTAGGAGATGCTCTTCAAAAGCTGCCACACACTCCTCTGACCAATGAAAGTCCTTCCACTTATGGAGAAGCTGGAAGAAAAGGTGAAACTTGTTGGCAGAGCGAGAAATGAACCTATACAAGGCTGCTGCCATTCCAGTTAACCTCTATACCTCTTTGGGGTTCCGAGGGGGGTGCAAGCCATTAATAGCCCTAATCTGATCAGGGTTAACCTTAATCCCTCGATGCGTTATCATGTAGCCTAGAAACTTTACCGAGCTAACCCCAAAAGAACATTTAGAGGCATTCAGGCGTAATTTATGTTCTCTTAAAACTGAGAATATCTCTCCCAAATCTGCTAAATGATCCTCTACCTGTCTGTTCTTTATCACCATGTCATCGATGTAAGCCTCTATATTTCTCCTTATTTGTGACTCAAACATTCGTGTCACCATTCTCTAATATGTGGATCCTACATTCTTGAGGCCAAAGAGCATTACCCGATAGTAATAATTCCCATTAGGAGCACGAAAAGATGTCTTCTCCTGATCAGGCAATGATAAGGGTATTTGAAGATATCCCTGGAAGGTATCCAGAAAACTCATACGAAGATGGCCCACTGTTGCATCCACCAATTAATCAATCCGAGGAATAGGAAAGGGGTCATTTGGGTAAACCTTATTCAAGTCAATGAAGTCCACATAAGCACGTCACTTCCCGTTCTTCTTCTTCACCACCACAGTATTAGCCAGCCACTTGGGGTAAAAGATCTCCTTTTTTGCTCCAGCTTGTTTTAATTTGTTCACCTCAAATTTCACAGCCTCGACATGCTCTCAAGATGAGCACAAGATGCTGTTTACAGGGTGTAGCCCCGAGATTCACATTCAGTTGATGACATATGAACCTAGGGTCAATCCCAGGTACATCCTATGCGTTCCAAGTGAACACATCGTTATTAACCTTTAGAAACTTCACCAACTCAGCCTTTCCCAAGTCTGGCAATTAGGACCTAAATTGAAAATACCTTTCCTCATCCTTCTCTATTACCACCCTCTCCAGGTCTTCAGATGACTCACTATTTGCCCTGGCCTCATGTCCTACTATAGGGCCCTTTAGTTACTATGGAGTTTCCTCTCTTGCCTCCACAACAAGATCCATGGGAGGCCAGGTAATTGCCAACACCAAACACTGCCTAGCCATTGCCTGATTACCAAGTAACTCTCTCACTCTCCCCTGAGTAACATACTTAACTTTCAAGTGTAAAGTTGAAGAGACTGCACCTATTGCACAAAGTCATGGCCTGGCCAGGATACCTGTATAGGGGGAATAAGTTTCAATGACAATAAAATTGACTTGCACTTCCTCATCCCCGACTTAAAGGGGTAGCCTAATCATTCCCCCTGGGGACCACCACTTTCCCATCGAAACCCACCAATGGTGAATCATACCTTTCCAGGTCTTCGAACTTCAAGTTTAACCCCTTATACAAATCAGGGTACATGATCTCTACTCCACTTCCCTGATCGACTAGGACCCTCTTTACATCATATCCACTAATCCTAATGGTAACCATTAAAACATCATCATGTGGTTGGCATGTTCCTTTATTATCCTCCTCAGAAAAAGCCCAGGGTAGGAATGGTCATCACCTTAGCTTTTTTAGTAGTGTGACTTCTAACTTCAACATTAGGGCCTCCACCTATGGACATGATCCTGGAACATGCCCCAAGATCACCTCCTGGCTCGGCAAAAATCACGTTAATGGTGCCCAATGTTGGCCGAGGAACATTACTCCTATGTAACTTAGCTCCTGAGTTCCCAAACTATCCCATAGGTTGATGTACGAATTGGTTGAGCTTCCCAGCCTTGACTAGTTGGTTCAGGTGATCACGCGAGATCCTACAATCCTCCATACTGTGCCCCTTATCCTGATGGTAGTGGCAATAGAGGCTTTGATTTCTCCTAGACGCATCTCCAACCATCTTATTGGGCCACTTGAAGTAGGGCTCACTCTTTATTTTCTCCAATATTTGATACAATGACTCTTTAAACAACGAATTGACCAATTGAGCCCCTGTGGATGACGTCTAGTTAGGGAAATCCCTCATGGGGTGGTTACCCTGATATCCTCCTCCCTGAGGATCCCTCTTTTTCGAGAACATTTTAGCCTTGCCTTTACCCTACATCTGATCCTCTTTAACCTGCTTATTCTTATCTATGCGATCCATAAGCTAGCGCATGTTTGAAGAAGTTTTTATTATTAACGACTTTCTCAACTCATGCTCAGTAGGCAGCCCCACTTTAAAGGTCTTTAGGGCCACATCCTCAAAATCACCATTTATCTCATTGTAAGCTTCCCAATACCTATCCAAATAGGTCCTATGTGTTTCTTCTTCCCTCATCACCATAGATAGCAAAGAGTCTACTGGCTTGGGGACTCTACTTCACATTATGAATCTAGCCCTGAATGCCCTTATCAGGTTTTCAAAAGACCCTATTGATCTCTCGTCCAAGGCATCAAACCAATGCATAGCTACCAGCCCAAGGCTGGAAGGAAAAACTTTACATATCAGAGCTTCATTACTTGAGTGAATTGCCATCTTCTGATTAAAGTGGCTAACATGTTCCACGGGGTCAATCCTTCCATTGTAAATAGTGAATGTTGGCTGAGAAAAACGATGAGGGAGCTTGGCCTTATTGATCCTCCTTACAAAAGGTGACTTAGAAATTTGTCGTAGGGCTTTACTCATCGTGACATTCCCCTTAGTGAGAAGATCCCTTCCCACGCTTATTACCACCCTTCTTAACCTATCCTAACATGAAGAAGTGGAATTAGACTCACTAGATAAGGTTTTGAATCTGTGACAATACGTGCGATCCTTACTGCCCTTGGAGCCATCACTTGATGAGGGAAAGGGACTCCTTCTGTCACGTTCCCTGCGCTTCAACTCCTTGCATAAGTGATCTATCTCCAACTGCAACTTGCTTGTCTCCTGATCATGGGAAACATGACTTCCGGTCTTTGAATGACTCTGCTCAGTGTGGTAAGACTCCAACACAACACTTGGGGTGCGCTGCCTATCTCTTCTTCGCTCTAGGTTAACAAATTGGTTCTCCCTTTGTGAACCAACTGATTCTTTCCTATCTTGGCTTGTGTTAGCCATAACTGCTCAAGACAAATCCATAATGCCTTGATATTCCCATAGACGGCGTTAATTGCAAGGACTTAAAAATTAAACAGTCTAGGCCTACTTAGAATAGTGAGATTTGTACATTTCAACCAAGCCTAAATCAACATATTTGTAAGAGAGTGGATCAAACAGCAAGGAAGGGCTTATCATAAGGATAAAAATAGGGAAGAAAGACCAAGGAATCTAGATTATGTATGTAAATGCCTTATTACAAACTTGCCCGAAGAGGCAAATAATGTACAAAAAGATACACTGTTCACTTTCTTCTCTCCACATTTTTCGTTCTAACTCCGCTCTTTTTTCATCCCCCCTCTCTCTAGAGATTTTCTTTCCCTAACCAAATTCTTATCATGACACCTGTCCCCTCCAATATCTGCTGAAAGTGGTAGAAATGGCTACTTAGCTGTGAACTACACTGTTAGGTCACTTCCTTATTAGTACAGCTGATAAAGCTGCTACAACCATTTAATGCAGAGGCTACAGGCTATTCCAAGTTGGAAACTTCACCTATTATCACCGATTCTCTTTCATCTGATCTTTCTTCTCACCTGGAGTGTCCCAGAGTCCTTTGCCTTATCTCTTCCTCTCCTCGGACGACTTTCCTTCTTGGGCCCACGGTACCTCCACAACAGTATTGCGACCTTTCACCTTCAATTTATGGCGTCTGCTCCTAGTGATAGCTCTTTATCATCAGACCAATACATTAATTAGTTTTTGGTATAGGCGGGGATTGAACCCTAGATCTTTTATTCAACCATCAGAGACTTTACTAGTTGAGCTAACTGGAACCTACAAGAATGATTGTATTTGATCAAGCATATAAGAGACAAACAATTTATAGGTGCAAAATATGCATACAAGTTGAAAGGAATACATTGTTTAAACTTTAAATTGTTGAAGGACTCAAAATATCCAATCCAAACCATTCCACCTTATTGATCTTATTTGATCGAACGGATTGTGGGTGATTTTGATTGGTGTTTTAGGAAAATATGGAGTGGGAATTTTTTGTTTTCCCAAGTTTCAAGTCAAATGTGATATTGCAAATTTTACTGGCTAACTAATTTGACTAAGACCCATACCCCTCATCCCTATTTATTCATCTTATTCTCTCTTCTCATTCTTTATTTATTTCTCTCATGCATTGCATATATGAATCCAAAGTCATGTCATCTTTCGAGCACCATTGAGCCCAAAAAGAAGTCGCATGGTTATCGTTTTTGCATAGACTTTTTCTACAATGAGTATGAGCTATGGTCACACACTCTTCTTCCTTAGCTCCTCGCCCTCTCCTTTAGTGGCTACTAACAATAAAGGGTAGGTCATTTACATTGTTGATACAGTAAGATTTGACTTTATTTTTGTTAACTACCACCCATCCAATATTTAGTTGGTTGAACAAGGCTAGGTCAAATTGTTAGCTTATCTCTAAGCTTGATTTGTGATCATTTTTATGAGAAATTATTTATTATTATATTTTGTTTTTGGGAGAGAAATAGATAATGAAAAGGGAATGTTGGCCTTGGCCGTGGGATGTTGAGTGCAGGTTTGCTTCAGCTATATAATTATTTTGGATATGCAACATAGCAACCAAGCGCCTGTAGCTCAGTGGATAGAGCGTCCGTTTCCTAAGCGGAAGGTCATAGGTTCGACCCCTATCTGGCGCGTAAACATTTTAAAGTTTTGTTTTCCCACGCAGCAAGAACGGTGCGTTTTGCTGGAGATCCAATCATATATGGAGTGAGAATATACGATAATAACGTTTTAATTTGGTTAACTTATATATTTTTATAACTTATTTCATCAATATATAATATATTTTATAACTTATATAAAGCTTTAAATTGAAAAAAAATGTTCCACTCTAAAAAATTTGTTTAAATTGAAATCTGAATTTTCTAACTATAACTATTTTAATTTCTCTATTACGAAAATCATTATTAACTAAAAAGTAATAAAAGTTCAAGTAAAATTTTTTTCCCTTTTTATTTTTTAAGGCCATCCACCATTTCCAATTTATATGTTAAATTTACGGTGTCTATTGGACCTTAGCTTTTACAACTTGGGACAAGTGTTGTGATTATAATATATTCTAAAATAACATAACTGTACTTTTCAGTATTTATTTATATAACTTGTATTCACTTAGGTTATATTTAGTACATTGAATGAGAATTATATTAAGAATAATAATCTGCATTATTGAAAATAAAAGATGTTGTAAATTTGTGATGGAATAACTATTACTATCCATAATTATTAGTATATTTTTTATTTATATATAATTTAGTACATGACCAGCTCATGGAAATGTCTTTACAATATAATTTTCTATATAAATTCATATGGTATGAAGTATTGCAATTTATATAGCCCATATTGACTTAGTATGTTTAAAAAAAATATTATTTAGTACATGCTCAGCTCATGCAAATGTCTTTACAATATAATTTTCTATATAAATTCATACAGTATGAAATATTGTAGTTTCTCTTATTTAAGTCCTTGATTTTTTTTTTAGAATACTAAGTATTTTTAACACACACACGGAAAGATGAGAGAAAGTTTTTTAAAAAAATTATAGTGGTGTATATCCAAAAAAGCCTAAAGTCCTTGAAGTTCTTAATAAGACAAGTATTATGTTGCAATGTTTCTGAGATAACAATATTTTTATGTTCGATAGATGTCAATTATCAAAAGAGCTAGTCATGTGTGTATATATATATATATTTTTTTTTTTTTGGCGCCAAATGTCCCATTTAATTTTTGTGAAAAGTGAGTTATTGGGTGTAAAGACTAAAGAGTCCAACTAAACTATTTGTTTCCTTAAGTACTTAATATCTAAGTATAACATTTGTTATTGCTAAATTCCTGTTGGGCCACATCAGCCTAGTATTTTAGTCTATTTGGTCCACTTTGGTTTTATTCGGTCTATTTGGTCTAATTTGGTCCACTTTGCTTTATTCAGATTTATTTGGTCCACTTTGGTTTTATTTAGTTTATTCGGTCCTATTCGGTCCACTTAGGTCTCATCCAGCCAATTCTGCACACATTAGTACTATTCAATCCACACTGGTCCTATTTGGTTCATTCTGTCAACTTCGATCTTATTTGGTTCACTTTTTTTCTATTCGGTCCATTCTACTATTTTACTCTTATTTGGTCTAATTTGGTCCTAATGATTCATTTGGCCTTATTTGGTCCAAAATCGGTCCATTCTCTTTACTTCGGTCCTATTTGGTCCATTATGTTTACTTTGGTTTTACTCGGTCCATTTCGGTCCTATCCGGTCCATTTAGCCACTTTGGTCAATTCTTGGTCCTATTTGGTCCATTCTATGCACTTTGGTTTTATTCGGTCCTATTCAGTCCACTTTGGTTCTATGTGGTCTATGTCGGTCCTATTCGATCTATTTCAATCCTCTTTAGTTCACTTTAGTCCTATTCGATCGATTTGGTTCAATTGGGTAATTCGCTCCACTTCGGTCCGTTTGGTCCCATTTGATGCATTTAGTCCATTTTTGTGTACTTATTACATAATGGGAAAAAAACAGGTTTGACTCAAGGGCTCAACACCTCTCTATCATGTCTCAAGCTCAAGGTCTAATCGACACAAACCAACCTAATTTATAGACCGACAGTGCAATAGATAAAATTTAATATCTTTGACTTTAGAATATGTCTTTTAAATCCATTGAGCAAGTCCTCCAATGGAACAATAAATTGAAAGCAATTATGGTGTGTGATATTTCTTCAACTTTTAATTCGATAATTTAACAACTATCAAACTAGGAAGATTTGAAGTGCGAACATTTATGTTAAAAAACATCAGTATAATACACTTAATTATCTTTCAGTTAAGATTGAGAGACACTTATGAACACATATATTATTTATTTTTTGATTGTAAGATAGAACTTATCACTTATGTACACATATTTCATCAATTACAAAACTTATATTTTCCTAAAAAAAGAAAATTACAAAACTTATATAGTTTATTTATTTATTTTGAGAGGTTAACTTCGTACTTGGTAGAGTTAATTTAACGCAAACCACAAATTACCCAGTCAAAAAGTTAAAAAAGAAATCCGAAAAAGATATATATAGCAGCAGTCACACAGAGAGACAAGAGTCACAGTCACAAAACCCAAACGCAAAGAAAACGAACCAACATGGAATCGGAAAACACCACCACCACCACCACCACCGCAACAACCACCGCAGTTTCGTCGAGCTCCTCCACTAACTGGACCATCGCCGGTGGCTCTCTCGTAAATTCCGTCACTTTCGAGTCCTATCTTTCCAACGATCAAGAAGAAGAAGAAGAAGAAGAAGAAGATGAAGAAACCACAATCGCCAATTCAAATCCAACCACACTCGACAAATCCCCGCTTATTTTGCGCCCTCCCTCACCGGATTCGAACCCTTGCGAGATCAAAAGTACGTTCTAGAACGAAATTTCAATTCTCACTTTTTTATTTTCTTTTTTGGAATTAGAGTGTGTGAGTTTTCCGGGAAATTTAATTTCACGAATTGTTATATGATATGTTTGGATCTTTATTTACTTGTTTTGCTACTATTCTCGTTTGTTTTTGTTAGTTGGAAAATGTTTTCCTGGAAAACATTTTCCTCAGTGTGAATTTCCCGAGAGAATTGATTTCGCTAAATGTTATATGATATGTTTGGATCTTTCTGTACTTGTTTTGCTACTATACTCGTTTCTTTTTGTTAGTTGGGATAATTTCCGGGAAAACTTTTTCTTGAGGAATGAGTGTGAGTTTTCCGGGAGAATTGGTTTAGCAAATTGTTATATGATATGTTTGGATCTTTATTTATTTGTTTTGCCACTATTGACTATACTCGTTTCTTTTTGTTAGTTGGAATATTTATCGGGAAAACATTTTCCTGAGTGTGAATTTCCCGGGAGAATTAGTTTTGCGAATTGTAATATGATATGTTTGGATCTTTATTCACTTGTTTTGCTACTGTACTTGTTTCTTTTTGTTAGTTGGAATGTCTTCTGGGAAAATTAATTACACGAATTGTTGTTCTGTGTTCTGTTTGGACCTTTATTTACTTGTTTTGATTCTAAGAAGTTTGGATGGGATTGGTGAATTTGTGTTAGTGAAAGGTTGGGGTTAACTCTCTGTTTGGTTATTGAGAAAATAAAGGAAAAGGTTAGATTTTTGAGTTTTTAGGAATTTTTTTTTGAAGAAATTTGGATAGGATTAGTGAATTTATGTTGGCAATGGTAAGGGATTAAGTGCATGAATTGTTATCTGTTCTGTTTGGACCTTTATTACTTGTTTTGATACTAAGAAGTTTGAATGGGATTGGTGAATTTGTGTTAGTGAAAGGTTCGGGTTAATTCTCTGTTTGGTTATTGAGAAAATGAAGGAAAATGAAGAAATTTGGATAGGATTAGTGGAATTTATGTTGGCAATGGTAAGGGATTAAGTATTAACTCTCTGTTTGGTTTTTGAGAAAAGGAAGGAATTGAAAAGTATATTTTTGAGTTTTGTATTCTTTTTGTTCATAATCTGTTCCATTTTGCTTATTTTTGTATTTTGGAGGAAGTTTGGATAGGATTAGTGAATTTATTTCAGCAAAGGTAGGTGTTTTAACTCTCTGTTTGGTTATTGAGAAAAAGAAGGAAAAGAAAATTTAAAATTTTGAGCTTTTATATTATTTTTTGAAGAAATTTGGATAGGATTAGTGAATTTGTGTTGGCAAATGTTGGGTTTTAACTCTCTGTTTTGTTCTTTAGCAAATGAAGGAAAAGAAAATTTTAAAATTTTGAGTCTTTATATTATTTTTGCTAGTTATCTGTTCTGTTTGAACCTTACTTTTTATTTATTTAAGAAATTTGAAGAGGATGAGTGATTTTATGTTAGCAAAGGTTGGGGTTGTTACTCTCTGTTTAGTTATTGAGAAAACGAAGGAAAAAAAAAAAATTATGTTTATAGGTTTTTTAATTCTCTTTGTTAGACTTAGTCATCTGTTCTTTTTGCACCTTATTGTTTTTCCTTTAAAAAAAAAAATTAGAAGAAATTAGGGATAGGGTTAGTGAGTTTATGTTCGCAAATATTGGGTGCAATTCTCTGCTTGGTTGAAAAATCAAAGGAAACTAAAGTTAGATTTTGAGTTTTATGTTATTTTTGTTAGGTTTTTCCAGCATGAAAACTATACTAAGCTTAATAGAGGATTACGCATACTGCAATGGAATAATTAAACAAAGCATTATGGGGATCTAGAAACATGATAAAACTTGATGATCATTTCAGCAATATTGATATTGTTTCTTTGTTATTGAATTCGACTATCTGTCGTTGAATGCACTGGTCATTTCTAGATATTTGTTCCAATTTTGTATGTGATAAAGCATAGAAGCAATTTCTATGAGGTAGTTTGAAGCAATTTCTATGTTTTGGAACTTAGCTATTCCACTCCACGAAAACCACAATCTCTCTTTTTGATTATATTTCTATGAGGTAGTTCCTATTTTTTTAACGAGTAAAATTACTTATAAAAGATATAGAAGCAATTTCTATGACTACGAAACTTGGGTAAAATTGGTTGGCTTTGTTAAGTAGCTCTTGACGTACAAACATCCATTAAAAACTTTTATTGATTTATCTTCTAGTGAAAGTAGAAGAGAAAATTGCTTGGAACCTCGCACATTATCCTCATAAATGATATAGAACTTCTTGCACTACAGTTGGTTTCACGCAAAAGCATGAGGTGAGGCAGGTTTATGTTCGAAGTACTGCTCGAGTCTATGAGATATACTATGAATCTGGCCCACAGAAAGACAATGAGTATCTGTGTACTGTTCGCTGCGGTATTGCTGCTAGAGATGAGGAAGTGCTCACAACTGACATTGAAGATGTTACTGCCAATCTGGATGGGCCTAGAAAAGGCGACGGTGAAGAAGAGATAAAAAATGGTAGTAATTTGACTACCAATGAAGATGGCTGGGTTGAAGTGAAAGCCCCTTGTGGTCCTGTGGTTGAGAATAAAACCATTGCTGTGCCATCAAAGGCTGATAGCATGGCATGGACAAGCAAACAGGTATGCTGATGACTATTCATGTACTTATTCAAGTATTTTCTGTCCTCATTTTATGCTATTGAAATGGTGGCCAGAGTGTCTTGATGTACATCGCTTGCCTGCATGTGTATACACTTTTGTCCCCTCCCCAAGAAACACAAAGGAAAAATTACAAAAAATAAAAGAGGAAAATTGTTCTCTTCACATATGTCCTAGTTAGCGATAGGATCAAAGCAGATGAACAGTGCAAATGATCAAAATTTCAACTCACAAGGGCATTGTTTTGGTTAATTTATTTTTGGATAATGTACTTTCCTTAAGTTTTATGGATGGCATAATTGAAGTCCATCCCATTCATTAACCGCCATGGAATCAAAAATGGAAAACTTAAATTATCATAGTGATGCAGGAGGCAATGAGAAGACAGACTTGTTATATTTTATTTGATTTTAAGTCTCAAGGGCAATTTTGTAATTTCATAATATTCTGGAATGGGCTTTGCTAACAGTCCATTAGATCTTCTTTTGGGTTTTATTTAGGTTTGGTTAATTAGTTGGGCTTAGTAGTAGAAGCCTATGGAGTCCAAGTCCAAGTGTTATTAGGGTTTTAAGAAATCTTAGTGCTACTAGGATTAGTTTTAGTCTTCTATTTAAAGAGTTGTAATACTTTCTATTGAGTTGGTTAATTATTAATGAATGTTTTCAGAATTTAAGAGATATGCTTCTTTATGGTTTGTGTGATACAACCTTCTCCAAGGTGTGATGCAAGGAACCCTAGGTGTGATGCTTAGGAAGTCTAGGTGTGATTCCTAGAATTTATCTATTTATCTTTTATTTTATTTATTGTTCACGGACCACTGTCACAGCACAGGAAAAGCCGCCCAAACCTTGATTGTACTCCCTAAACCCTCCTAATCCTTATTCCATTGGAAAACCCTATAACCCTATTATTTTGCAGATCTTCCCCACCAAAACCTAACCCTAAACCCACTAAACCGAAGTGTTACCGGATCTGCTCCAAGAGTTCTAAGTCAGATTTTTGTTGTTCCCCTTGTCCTACATCACATAGCATGTTAAAAAAAGAAGAAGAAAAATACCCCAATAGAAGGTCCCCCCTCCCCCTACCCCAGGGCAGGTGGTGAGATCCTTGTCCAAACAGAAGTTGCAGATCACACCGTCATAGAGGCTTCATTTCTTATGAAATGAAACCTGGTGTTGATGATCCAAGGGAAAACAAGTCTCTTCTTAAGGGGGAATTCAACCAACCACTACCCTCTACCTCACATGGCTAAATGCCATTGCTTTTGTTAAATCCAGCCACCACTTGAACCTTTCACATAAGCCAAAGTTTTACTTTTTCACTGCAACTTCTGTTGTCAGTGTGGACTGATAGACCATTGACATCTGAGTTTTGCTTATTTGCAACCAAAAAAGCTGCTCAACAAACCTGGTTTTCCAAGGGGAACCCACACAGTCTAAGACGACCTTACAGAATATGCAATGCTCGTTGCTTATAGTCGAACCTCTTCTATATGGATTTGGGGTTAGCATATGGGTTCTGGTTGGGTTCGGTATTTCATTTGGGATTGGGATCCTGAGATTTGGATTAACATATGGAATCAAGTTCAAGTTGGATTCTCCGATGGTGGTTTTGAGTTTGTAAATATAGGACTTGTAGATAAAAAGGAAGTGAAATATTATGGTTGAGGAAAGAAGAGGAGGAGGAGGAGGATAAATGACATAAATCTTTTAATTTCAAACCCATCCCCCCTCCCTTGAGATGAAGCATTTTTTTTTTTAATAATGGTAAGGGTATAATTGACAATCTTCATTTTCTGTTTATGGTATCTCTTAACTACTACTGCACTGTAATTCCAAAAAATACAAGGGAAGTAGGTGTAATTTTTGAGAATCCAGGGGAAATTTGAGTAATTTATCCTTTATTTCTTAGGTTGTTTTACTTATCAAAAAAAAATGTTAGGCTTGTTTTCCCAAATCTGGGAAGGTTCACTAGCCAGTTTTACTTGTCATTTTACTTATTAAAGGAAAAAAAAATTCTAGGAAGGGATACTACCAAAAGATGGAATGCTTAGGGTAATGACTATTCAAGCCTGGTTTTGCTTGCATGTTTCCCTTCAGTTTTTTCTTTTGTGCTTTTCTTCTTTCTCTTCATTATTTTTTTTCACTTATTCTTAAAAATTTCAGGAGTTATATGAGGCTACAGCAGAGATTACTGATGCTAGTCCTTGCACATCCCTCACACTTCGTCTGCTCTCAGTTCAGAGTAAAGGGTGTGTCTATGTTGATGAAGTGTATGTGTTTGCGGATCCTGTTGATGATGCTGACTCTGAAAATCAAGAGGGTCAGATTGAAAACTCAGCTGGAAGTTCTCTTATGGCCATGCTTGTACCTACCCTTTTGCAGTTTTCCAAGTCGACTGAACGCACTACTGATTCAAGGGAAACACAGAAATTCCCAGAGTCTGGTTCAAGATCAACTGATCCAAGAACTTTTGCTGCTAAACTTCCACGGGAGGGAAAATCCAGCATAACTGACCATCAAGATGTCAAATTGCAAGAAGTGAATGGTGATGGTGCTGGTCCAGCTCAGTTACAAAACCCTCCACAAGTTCCTGTTTTAGAAATCAAGCCTGATAACCCGCCATATACTCATCTTGAAAGAGCCATGGACCAACTTGTTTCTCGAGTGGCCAGAATAGAAGATCTTTTTTTGAGGTTTGAAGAAAACATGCTGAAGCCCATAGGCAGCATTGACGCAAGACTCCAGAGAGTAGAGCAGCAACTTGAAGTGCTAAACAATAAATCAGGGAATTCTGAATTGCCATCTCGCTCAAGAATTTGTGCTCCTGAATTTTCTAGCAATGAATCAGTTACCAACTCCTTTCACAATAGTGTAAATGGTTGTCTCAATTATGGGTCATTTGAATCAGATAAGAAGGATTTTTGTTCAGATGCCATATCCATCCCTTTTAATGATACGTCTGATTCAGTAAATGCTACTTTGGTGGTCCCAAGTCTAGTAGTTACAGCTCCTGAGTTTTCAAATGTTGATGATGAGGAAGAAAATTTGACGTCAGAATCAGTGACAAGTCCTTTAAAGGATAAACCAAAGCAGGCTGTGTCAATTGATGATGCTTTGGCATCAGCACTGGCAGGATTTGTATCTTCGACTTCAATTCAGCCTCCAAAATATACTCAAACTCTTGTAGTTAAAGCCCCTGAGTTTTCAAATGAAGAAGATGGAAACGATGATAAAAAAGATTCAACTAGAGTTCAATGCAAAATAGATACAGATCATTCAGTTTCTTATGATAAAACAGATGGGACAGAGAGCATGAAAGATTCAACTTCATCCGATACTTTTTTAGAGGGTGAAAGGAATGTGACTAGATCCCTTAATGATGACTACTCAGAGAAGACACCCGAGGGGGCTCACAACGAATGCCGGAACTATGACAGAGGAGAAGACAATTGTCAGGCCACAGGAATCGACATTGGTGTCTCTTCAGCTGAACCTGATGTGTCAAGAACAGATTCCTATCAGATAGTGAAGGAAAATGAAAATGAAGAAGTGAGTAATGAGATAAGTGACATGTCAGTTCCTGATGATACTTATGTTTCAAATAGCATGCTTCCAAGTCAGACTGAGAATGTCTCTGATACTACCCAGGAAGGAGCTGTTGCAAGCTTGGAATTAGTTGCTGCTACTGAAAGCAAAAAGTCTGGGTCTGACATTCTGCGGAAAGTTCTTGAATTTTCTTATGCTTCTGCAGTGGATTTTAAGACTCCAGTTCTGGATGTGAAATTTGCATCTCAGGAAAATTCTAAGACTTGGACTCCCCTTGAAGCTCTTTTGACTGACATGCAGAAATTAAGTATTGAACCTCCTGTCATTGAGGATACTGGTGACAGTGATTCCCCCATTGGCGAGCAATCCAGCTTAATTTTGGTGGAGGATGGTGAACCATCTGCTCCTGCAACCAATGGCCATTTTTCACTGGATACAAACTACTGTAATTTAATGGACGTGGCTTTGATCACCAAGGGTGAAAGCCGGCAGGATTATCGTCCATGCTGCTGCAGCCATGAATCGTTTTCAGCGAGTCTGATATGACACAGTATTACAGTTATTTGGTTTTGTATATAAATCTGGTTTAGGCAAGCAATTGATGTATGCTGATTAGTGATTACCATCTTGTATACATTTTTTTTCCCTTTTCTTTGCCCACTTTTAACGTTTCAATTTAACTATTCCAAAGTAACTTAAATGTCTAATACTTTTCGACCATGGTCCATGCTCAAGAACTTGGTATGCTCCAAGAAAGTTTTATCAACAGAAAATTGTAGGAGTTTTACTGAGAAATATAGTATATAAAAAGAACTAAAAAAAATGAGTGAAATGGAGGAATTCAACCTCAGCGGGAACTAGTTTATAGCAACCTGTAGTTATTATCAACTGCATTCAAAGTAGAGTTAGACCTGGTGCCATTCTTTATCATTTGGATCGTTACTCAGCACAAAGCTTTCATGATTATAACAGTCTATTAGTGGTGGTTTCGTGTGTAAGTATTGTAATCCAATCGTAAGCTTACACTAAAATATATTGTGAAATAGGGTGTACATTGGTGGACTGGTTAGATAATTTATCTTTAATAATATTTACCTACTTTTAGATTAGAGAGTTAAGATGTAGACCACATTTGATCCATAAACATTTACATATAAGCTTCATTGAACTTGAAGATTACTATGTCAAAAAACTTGAAAATTTGGCCTATAAAGACTCTTTTCCAACTTTCACTAAAACGAGAGCAATCTACCTTCAACTGCAAGTGCAATCATAGTAGTTTTAGAGTTCATTTGGATAGGCGTTAAAATACGTGTTAACAGACTAAACACAAAATAAGATATCATTTGGTAGCGCGATTTTAGCTGAATTGCGTTTTCAAGTCATACCATATCCACGGTTTTAAAAAAGCAAATTTTTAGAGCTTTTTCAATTCGCACGATTCAATCACCAAAATAGCAATTATTGACTTTGCTTTTTTTCATCAAATTTTTTTTTTTTTGGAACCCAAACACTAGTATATATCAAAGCTATAATGCTTTTAAATTTTTGAAAAAAAAAAGGAGCATTTTATGTTTAACTTATACAAATATTGTCTTAAGTATTATGCTTATCTATATTTTTTTAATTTTGAATATATATATATATATATAAATATATATATTCTATGTATTTTAAACAAATTCACCTATCAATTTTTAACTTTTTTTTTTAGGTTTTTGTAAAATATTCTTAATTTTTATCAACTCATCAGTTAAATCATGACCCAAAACCTATGAAAGGTTAAACTTTGCTAGAAACTTTTGGCCCAAACTTTAATAACAATGGTAAAATATTTCATTTAGAGGTAAATTAAGTTTTCAATGATAATAATAAAAAAGAAGTAAATTAAGTTTTATTATTTATAAAAAAGAGAGAAAATATATTAGGGTAAATTGCAAATTGAACCTCTTAAGTTTGGGGGTGTTGAATTTTACACATTAAAGTTTCAAAATTTAAATTTTATCCCATAAAATTTAGAAGTATTTGAATTTTACACCCTAACGTTTCAAAATTCAAATTTTACTCTCTAAATTTTAGAGGCATTTGGATTTATTTTCCAAAATTTGTGGGCATTTGGATTTTACACACTAGAGTTTTAGAATTTAAAGCATAAAATCTAAACACCTCAAATTGTAAGAGTAAAATTCAAATCTCAAAATTTTAAAATGTAAAATTTAAAACTCCCAAATTTTAGAGTATAATTTAAAATTTACTCAAAATATTACTATTAAAATTTTTTTCAGACTCACCGTTATTACATATTACTCTTCCCCTATTAAAAAAAAAAAAAAAAACACACAAAAAAAGAGTGTCAAACAAAGAAAGACTACCAGGGCACTGAAGAAAGAACAAGTACAAAAAAAAAAAAAAAAGTGTTATTATCATCAGATTCAAATTGTTCAGTTCATCCCGCTAAATACAACTAAAAAAAAAGCCATTCTCTTTATTTATTTATTTATTATTTATTTTTTCTCACTTCCCAAACAAAACGCTAATAGAAGAAGCTTTGAACCAGAGCTATTATATATAATAATTTATATATATACAAGCTCAAAAGCTTTTAGGGTTTTTGGATTTGGTTTTTATTTATTTTTTGATTCAAAAGGAAGCTGCAGATGGAGGCTGCTGTGGTCGATGCCGGCTCCAAGTTTCTCAAAGCTGGTCCCGCCATTCCCGATCAAGCTCCTTCCATGGTACTCTAAAGCTTTAACCTTTTTTTATGTTTTGGTTTAGATTTTTTTTATTTTTATTTTTTTTGTGTTTGGTTGCTGAGAAAGTTGTGGAAAGGAAAAAATGAGGAAATTGGGTTGAAAATTTATGTTTCTCGTTGTTTTTGGTGAGCTTCGGGTTAGTGGAACGTGAAATTCTTTCTATTACTGTAGATAATTGAAAGAGAGTTTTTTTTTTTTTTTTGTTTGGGTTTACTGTTTTTGTTGATGTGAAATCCGTGTGAGAATGTTTGTTGAATGGGGAATCATGTTTGGTTGGTTAGAAAATTGGATTGAATGAGGGGAAAAGAAGGAAATTTGGGGTTTTGAGCTGACAGGAAGGGAAAGTACTTGTTTTTATGAATGGCTTTTCTTTATGTTTGGTTGCTGAAAAAGTTGTAGAGAGAAAATAGAGGAATGAGCTTAGGGTTAGTGGAGTGGAAGTTCTTTCCATTATTATTGATGATTGAAAGAGTGGTTTTTTTTTTTTTGGGTTGATGTGAAATTCGTGTGAGAAGGTTTGTTGAATGGGGAATGATGTTTGGTTGGTTAGGAAATTGGGTTGAAAGAGGGGGAAAGGAAGGAAATTTGGGGTTTTGAGTTGACAGGAAGGGAAAGTAATTGTTTTTAGGGTTGGATTTTCTTTGTGTTTGGTTGCTGAGAAGGTTTTAGAAAAGAAAGTAGCGAAATTGAGTTGAAGCTATGAAGTTGTTTTGGTGAGCTTAGGATTAGCGGAGTGGAAGTTGAGATTTTTTCTCTTGGTTTACTGTTTTTGTTGATGTGAAATTCTTGTGAGAATGTTTGTTGAATGGGGAATCATGTTTGGATGATTAGAAAATTGGGTTAAAAGAGAGGAAGAGGAAGAAAATTTGGGGTTTTGAGCTGACTGGAAGGGGAAGTAGTTGTTTTTAGGAATGGCTTTTCTTCGTGTTTGGTTGCCGAGAAAGTTGTCGAGAAGAAAGTAGAGGAAATTGAGTTGAAGCTTTGAAGTTGTTTTGGTGAGCTTAGGGTTGGTGGATTGTGAAGTTCTTTTTGTTATTATTGATAATTGAAAGAAAGTTTTTTTTTTTTTTGGGGGTTTACTGTTTTTGTTGATGTGAAATTCGTGTGAGAAGGTTTGTTGAATGGGGAGTCATGTTTGGTTGGTTAGAAAATTGGAGAAAGGAGAGGAAAGGGAAGGGAATTTGGGGTTTTGAGCTGACAGGAATGGAAAGTAGGTTTTTAAATTTGGGTTTTGGTTGCTGAGAAAGTTGTAGAAAAGAAAGTAGAGGAAATTGAGTTGAAAATTTATGTTCCTCATTGTTTTTGGTGAGCTTAGGGTTAGTGGAGTGTGAAGTTCTTTCTATTATGTTAGATGATTGAAAGAGAGGGCTTTTTTTTTTTTTTTTTTTTTTTTTGGGGTTTACTGTTTTTGTTGATGTGAAATTTGTGGGAGAATGTTTGTTGAATGGGGAATGAAGCTTGGTTGGTTAGAAAATTGGACAAAGGAGAGGAAAAGGAAGGACATTTAGGGTTTTGAGTCGACAGGAAGGGGAAGTAGTTGTTTTTAGGGTTGGATTTTCATCGAGTTTGGTTGCTGAGAAAGTTGTAGAAAAGAAAGTAGAGAAAATTGAGTTGAAGCTTTGAAGTTGTTTTGGTCAGCTTAGGGTTAGTGGAGTGGAAGTTCTTTCCATTATTATTGATGATTGAAAGAGAGGTTTTATTTTTTTGGTTTACTGTTTTTGTTCGTGTGAAAAGTGAAATTCGTGTGAGAATGTTTGTTGAATGGGAAATCGTGTTTGGTTGGTTAGAAAATTGTGTTGAAAGAGAGGAAAAGGAAGGAAATTTGGGGTTTTGAGCTGACAGGAAGAAAAAGTAGTTGTTTTTAGCGTTGGCTTTTCTTCGTGCTTGGTTGCTGAGAAAGTTGTAGAAAGGAAAATAAGGGAATATGAGTTGAAGCGTTATTTTCTCGTTGTTTTAGTGAGTTAGGGTTAGTTGAATGTGAAGTTCTTTCTGTTACTGTAGATAATTGAAAGTAAGATTTTTTTTGTTTACTGTTTTTGTTAATGTGAAATGAATACCTGATGAGCTAAATTTGTGTGGGAAGGTTTATTGAATGGAGGATTATGTTTCGCTGGTTAGAAAATTGGGGAGAAAGAGAGGAAAAAGAAGGAAGTTTTGGGGTTTTGAGTTGACAGGAAGGGAAAGTAGATGTTTTTAGGGCTGGGTTGAGAGTGTGGTTTTTGTTTTAGTTTCTGTTTGGTTGCTGAGAAAGTGAGGAATAGAAAGTAGTAGAATGTTTGGATAATTGAGGTCCCTCATGTACAAAGGATGTGTATACAAAGTACTTCTTAAAGAGAGAGCCTATAAAGTCTACAATTGAATAAATATTACTTGTCCCTGAGGATGAGAGACCATTCAGACAAGCTCAAGTGAGATCCCTACACCATTAAATGTACGATTTGTTCCTCCACCATATTTTCCACTTTGGTGTAATTGGAGAGATGGTGAGCCAACCTGTATTAAAGCCAAATAGTTGTACTAGGTTAGGCAGAGCAGAGGTCAGTGAGGTTTATTCACTCCTTGTTTGGTTTCTTAGAAATCTGAGGTACATTGAAGAAAAGTGTTTCTATCGTATGTTGGTTTTTGGAAAATACTGAATTAAGGCTACCTGTTCTATTGAAGATAGATGGGCGAAGGCTTTTGCTTAATCTTGGCATGGTTGCTGACAGAGGCTGGGAAAAAAAGATTTTATTTTATTTTTTGAATATTGTGTTTTATTACTCTCTGGAACTTGGTAGTTGTGGCTATCCTCTTGGATTTCTGTCCACCACCTAACACTTCTTTTAGAAGGTGTTCTACTTAGAACCATGTTCACTTGTGATTGCTCATGTACATTTGTGTTGTCTTTGGAGCATTGTCATTACATGATATGATTTGTGTTGGCTCTGTCTCTGCATGTAAGGAGTGTTCATATGTTCTTGACTTGAGGCAGTTTTGTAACTCTTTTTTTTTTTTTCCTATGGATCCAGATAATTCCTACCCAAATGAAACGCATGCCTGAAGATGGATCAATGGATGATAGTTCATTGTCTGAGGAAATTATTATTGATCCAGTTGTTCGAGGTTACATTAGAGACTGGGATGCCATGGAAGATCTGTTGCACCATGTTCTATATTCTGGTCTTGGATGGGAGATGGGCAATGAAGGACAAATATTATTTACAGATCCCCTTTCTACCCCCAAGGTGAGGAATTTCTTTTACTTGATTCTTGTCAAACTCTTTGTTGTTTTCTTATTATTGTTTTTATAATTCATATTATCAACTCCAATATTGTTATCATTTTAGTTAATGAGATTATTGAATAAGAAATTTCATTCTTGCTGCACATTCTATTTGGATGTCTATCAGAGTTGATATCACTATCACTCACACGCCATCATGTGCACTTGACCACAACACCTCCAAACAAACAATATTGGCAGTGCATAGGGGTGGGGATTGTCTTTTAAGAATCTCTACCTTGTATATCAGCTCTTGCAAATCATTAATGGTTGATTGTTGGCCATTTCAGTGTGCATGTGCACATGCTTAATATGGATTGTCTTTCTGTGATGGATGGGGGTTTTTTGGTTGGGTTGGAGAGGGTTTATGTGGGATTATGACACTGTTAAGTGGTTTTCAATCATTAAAACCCACTTCTCACTATGTTTCCTTTCTTCTCTCTACAATGAAATTCGCCAACATCAAATATTCCAAATTTCTGTTATTTATTTAATTATTTTATTTATATATATATATATATATATATATATATATATAATAAGATTAGCCTTTTGAAATTGAAAAAGTACATAATTGTTTTTGCAGGCTGTCAGAGAGCAGTTGGTGCAGCTGATGTTTGAAACGTTCAACATCTCAGGCTTTTATGCATCAGAGCAAGCAGTGTTATCACTATATGCTGTTGGACGTATCTCAGGATGCACTGTTGATATTGGTCATGGAAAGATAGGTATATGTAACTTAAAGAATGAAACTTCTTAGTGTTCTATAGGAATGCTTGGCATGCCTGTGTGAATCAGTAGTGAGAGGATTGGAGACATTTTGGTCCACTGGCTAAGAAAACCACAATTGAACATTTTAACTGACTGAATTTTTTTCCCTCTTCTTTTGGCTTTAACCAGATATTGCTCCAGTAATTGAAGGTGCCGTTCAGCATATTGCCTCTAGAAGATTTGAAATTGGAGGTATTGATTTGACAAAGTTACTTGCTCAAGAGCTTCACAAATCTAATCCGCTAGTTAATATCAGCATGTCTGATGTTGAGAAAATAAAAGAGCAATATTCGTGTTGTGCGGATGATGAACTTGCTTATGATAAGACCAAAAATTCATGCCAGATAGAGAAGCATACCCTTCCTGATGGACAGGTTTGTGTTCAAGGTTTTCTAATTTATGATGTAATGCATCTGATTTATAATTAATTCATTCGGGGTAGCCTTGTGTTTTTCTGAGCCTTCTAGAATCAAATTTACATAATTCCAGAACAGTGTCTTGATTTACTCACTACGCAAAGTGGATTCTCTCTCTCTCTTGTGTGTGTGTTCTTGGTACTTTTATTTTTATTTAGTTTGGAACTTATTGATTAATGAAAGATAGCAAAATGAAGTGTTAGTAAGTGCACTAAATGCTGTGAAAGGAACGGATTATGAAAATAGGAAATAGCTCTAGTTTAATGAAAAATTGAGTCTTAGTATGCGTTTAGATTGCGTCCACATCCCTGCGTCTGCGTTTTTTTTTTTTGGGAGAAGCGCATTTCTGAGTAACCAGTGGGTCTCGTGCACTGTTCACAGGACTCACAAGCCTCTTTTTTTAACAAAACTTTCATTAAAAATGGGTCTTACATCACTATTCATACATTTAAAAATTATTTTGTTACAGAGTTTTCTCATTTTCTGTTTTCAGTTTTCAGCAAAATGAGCAGTATCTAAACGGACCCTTAGTAAAATGAATTATAAAAACAGGAAATAGCCAACTTTGAATGGTTGACATATGTTGAAGTGAGTACATGATATTCTCTCTTTTTCTTACATCTTTGAAACTTACACTTCTTAACTTTATTCTAACTTAATTCTCTTAATTGATTTATTTTCATTGAGAATCATTATCTTTTAAAAATTCAAATTTAATCATAAAAATTCAAATTTAATCATAAAATTTGCAAGATAGGTAGGTCAAATACGTTATTTATATATCAAATGTAACCTACCCATTGGCTGTAAATGCTTCCCAAGTTCTTCAATGAACTGTAGGCTTTATGACAGGTATATTTAGTTTAAGTGTGTCAGCATGTTATACATCTAAACATAACACTTGGTTATTATTCAGGTGATAACGATTGGAAGAGAGAAATATACTGTTGGCGAGGCTTTATTTCAACCATCTTTATTGGGTTTAGAGGCACATGGAATTGTTGAGCAGCTAGTTCGGAGTATATCAACAGTGTCATCTGATAACCACCGGCAGCTGCTAGAAAACACTGTACTCTGTGGTGGCACTGCTTCGATGCCTGGTGCGTTTTATTTTCATTGATTCTGTTGAACTTTAGTTGCAGTAGATATGATATGGCCTCTCTCTTGGGTGCTTCTCGTTAGAAACCTCCTTTAAAATTCATTGTTTATGAAATCCTAGGAGTTTCAAATGGATCTTTTCTTATTGTTAGGTATCCTTATGTGTAGGGCTCTTCTGATTTTCCTTTGAAATCTTTTGTTGATTTGGGCATATCATGCTATTTAGACTTAGATGAGAAGCAACAAGAGAGAGTACGTCTATAATAAGTCAGGTTACAACTTACCATATTCAACAAACAAATGTACTCTCTTTCCTCAAATTCTGTCTTCCTCTTCCAATTTACCTTGCCTTGAGATGGAGAGGGAGCTCTGGAGTTATTAGGCAAGATGAAATATTTATAAAGCATTTAAACTTCTTGGGCCTGGAGAAATTGACAAGTGCTAGCCTGAACTTCACAAGTGACTTTGAAAAGGTTGAAGTTCCTAGTTGCAAGCCTTTTTACTGTGTGTGTTTGAATTTGCCAAGGATTGCAGCTACTTGAAGATCTCTGTGGTCTTTATGTATGCTTTCTGTAAGAAATGTTTGCATGTGTGATAATGTTAAGGGACATGTGCTGCCTGTAGTGCCATCTTTTTGGTTCCATCTGTCTTGATAAATCCTTGCACCGTTGCAGAACTTATGGTAAGGAATGTTTGTTATGGAATTGTTTTGCTTGGGGGTGGCTGAATGACGTATCTCAGTACGACTAATATGTTTTTCTGCAGTATTGATTTGCTTATCAAAATAGTCTATTAATTGCCTAAAATTGATTGATATGTGAGAATTTCCCCCAACTATCCCAACCCAAGCTGGAGATAAGACCAGGTCAGATTCTAACCAGCCTGATCTGGCTCACTAAACCTATTAACCCAACACCTAACTAATATCCAGCAAGCCCATTTTAAATAATTAAGTCCAAACTCAATAATCCTTTTAGCTTAAACCTAATCTATAAACCAGTAAGCCCACACTATTGGTATGATCCATAAAATGTTTTGAATTTTAGGTTTTATGATGGAGATGCTCCATCAAACATACATTGTAAGATAGAATATTGGAATTTATGAGCTTGGATGGTGAACTGTATTTGTGATGCAAGTCCCACCTAACATCATGTTGCAATGTGCCTTTTCAGTGACCTAGTTTATGGGGAAATTGTTGCTTGATAGTTGCTGACTAGTGGTTAAATTACTTTTGGCTGCAGGTTTTGAAGACAGGTTTCAGAAAGAAGCTAGCCTGTGCTCATCTGCTGTTCGTCCTGCTCTGGTCAAGGTAAGCTATTTCATCACAAACGGGATTTATTAGATATTTCAACTCTTATTGTTTGTGCTTTCCTAAAAATAAAAAACTAATGTTTATAACTTCATGACTATCTTGTTAATGTGTTCTTGCTCAAATGGCACTTCCTTTTTCAATAGTAGTGGGATGGAGGGTGAGGCTGTAGGTTCAAGGCCAACTAGGTGCATGCGTAACTTAAAAATTAAAAAAAAATCACAGCCCATTTTATCTATAGTTGTTTGCTACCCTGTCTGTTGAATTATACTTTTTAAACTCTATTCTACTGCTTGTGATAGTTGATTTGGACTTGAAATATAATGTAAGCATGATTTGCCTTGATTACTTATCAAAAAAAAGAAAAAAAAGAAAAAAAAGAGAGAGCATGATTTGCCTTGATTGCCATTGAGGTCATCTGTGATTCTCAAACCTGAATTGATGCCTATTTTTTGAGCAAAACTTTTGGTTCACTCTTTGTTGTATTTCTTGCGCTTTTCTTCTAGTGCATAAATAATCATTAAATCATTATTTCTGGAATTTCCTGTAATTTCTCATTTATAATCTGAAGTTTGGTTTCTCATATCTTTCTATTATTTACAATAAGTTTTATTTTCTTGCCTTTGAAAATTTATCTTCTGAAATGTGTTATTATGTACCATGTTTATAATCACAAATATGGTGTTTCTGTTTAGTTTATAAAAAAGTACGCTCAAATGCTTCTATTTTAGCATTTTACAATGTTGCAACTTTTGAAATGATTCTATGACACCTGGAAATCAATTGTAACAAATTTAAATTTTGATAACCTAAGATATTTATGTGACAAATATTACTCAAAACCAGACTTTGTTAGTTAAATGGTGGAAAAATTGCAGCTTGATGTATATTAAAGAGTTCTATTGCAATGGAATCCACCGTTGAGTTCAATTGCTTTTTGTTAAATGGGTTTACATTTGCTTGATTAGTTCCCAGGAATACCGTTAATCATGATTAGATATTTTCGTATTTAGCAACATGCATTAATAATATCAAAACGAATATGGTTTAGCAATTGCTTTCATTTTACTCCTCCCAGGAGTTTTACCCTAGCAAGTTTGACATAACCTTACATGTATGCTGCCTTTTTTATAATGCAAGTTCTTGTTCTAATTTTTTTGTTCATTGCAGGCTCCAGAATATATGCCAGAGAATTTGACAGTATGTTCAGCATGGGTGGGAGGTGCAATACTTGCCAAAGTTGTCTTTCCCCAAAATCAGCATATAACCAAGGCAGACTATGATGAAACAGGACCTTCCATTGTTCACCGGAAATGCTTCTGACAATATTCATCTGAACGAATTCTCAATTGTTTATTAGGTTAATCATTCCTTCTTGTATTATACCATATAATTATGTAGTAGGAAAAGAAGAAGAGACTATTAGGTTCTGAATGCGGAAAGAAAGTCTTTTAATTACTTAGGCGATTTAACATATTGTAGTTCATTGGTTCACCTCTTTTAAAAGATTGGCTTCTTATACTCCATGTACTGCATGAATTAAATGGTTTGATAAATGTCCTTTTGTTTTCCTCCTAAGTAATTCTACTGTTGGATCCATGCGATCTTATAGTTCATACCATGCTTTCCTGCTATGCAAGGGTTTTATTGACTTAAAAGGTATGGCAGCATAGAAAAAAAAGTCACTTTGTGGTTTCTTTGCTGTATCAGTAAGCCGTGGCAATAACTAGGAATTGAATTGGGAGTATCAAAGCTTCTAATTATCCGCTCTTAACACTATAACTGCCCTAGTGGCTTTCATCGCTCGCTGATCACCCAAGTAAATTGGCCATAATTCTCATCGTAAATCAAGTGTTGAGACATAAAAAATGCAGGTACCAGTAATGTTAATGCACCTATGAGAAGAAATGGTTTGATTCAAGTTGAAGAACATGGTAATTAAGGTGATAGAGAGGATGACTTTGGATTGGTTGGAAAGGTGGAACAAATACACGTGGTCGATTCCGATTAGTTCGTTCACTGTGGAGGAGACTGATTTTGTTGATTTTGTACTAGTAACGTTAGCAGGTGATTGCACCTCCTGCAACTTGCCTAATCAACTTTGCATTCTTGACCACTCTAGTGGTCAAGTATTCTTTTTTTCTTCTTTAGAGCTCTTGATGGACTTGTTCTGCACTTTGGCACAATCATACTATTGCTTTGGCTTTTAGGCCTACTCTAGATGGCTTTTGTGATATGTGATTGACTGAGTGGGCATTCAGCCATAGCCACGGCACTACCTTCTAGAAAATTTAGTGTTCTGGACTATCATTGGGGTTTGCCCCACTGAGTTGTTGATAGTCTTTTTAAGCACCTACTGAGCACTGATCCCGTTCCTAAAGTTTGCAATACCCCTTTTATTTTATGCTGTTCTTCAAACTGATCTGGCTTTAAGGCTCTCTTTAGAGGCTCTTTTAGGTTTTTTGAGTGCTCTTAATGTTAAAGGAGGAACATTGACATTGCTCACTAGCCTATGGCCTGAGTAATTTGACTGATGGATTGTTACCTGAAAATATGCTTCTAGACCGTGAAAGTAAATATATAAAACTACTTCATTTGGCTACCTATCAAGAAAAAAGGAGCTTTTCTCTTAGGGGGGAAAAATCTTCCTTTGATGTTTGCCCAGTCATTTTCTACATTAAAGGCTGCATGGCAGAGGCTATCGTACTTAAAAACAATGTAGTTATCAAATGGTCTCAAATTCTAAGCACGATCATTTTCAACCTTCAAATTCCAAAAAATGTCCATATTATCACAGACAGCTTAGGTACCTATGGGTAGATTTTACTCACAGGATTCTCTCTCTCTCTCTCTCTCTCTCTCTCTCCTTTTCTTTTTATTTTTAATTTTTTTCTTTAAAGTTGTATCTTAGAGCAACCTCATCAGTAAATGTAAAACTTTCCTTCTATTTTAGACAAAAAACTTATTTTTTCTATTTTACATACCAATTTTTACAAAATACCCACATCAGTTTGTCTATTCTACTATCTATTTTATTTAAATAATCATTTTTCTCACTTTTTTATTATTATTTTATCTCAAACTCTCTCTCTTCACTCATGAGGCTCTCTCTATTCCAAACTCCTCTCTAAAACTCCGATCCAAGCACGACGCTCTCTCTATTCCATCTGAAACTCTTCTCTGAACCTCCAATCCAAGCACGGCGAGAAGAACGCTGATCCAAGCATGGCGAGAAACTATTCTCTTTGAAACTCCGATCTAAGCACGTTGATCCAAGCACCGATACTCGCCGATTCGCTACAAGCGCCGATCTACAAGCACTGATCCACTCTCTCTGTCTCTGTTGGTGTGTCCGTGTGTGGGTGTGTTTGGTTTTGTGGTGTTTGTGGTTGATTTTTTATTTTTGTGGTTGATTTTGTGGTTGATTTTTGATTTTGTGTTTGTGGGAGAGAGGAAGAAGCAAATGATGAGGGCGTTGGTTTTGCAAATGGAGGAGAGAGAGAAAAAAAAGGAGCGAAATTAGAAATTATTAAAACTAGTCGCTAACCCGTGCGATGCACGGAAAAATTCCAAAAATGAAATATTTATGAAACATCCTAAATAGTTTTTTTTTTTTTAATTCAAAATAGAGAACTCTAACACTTACGCTTACTTATTACACAATCTAGAAATTGTCCTATAGGATATATGTCCTACCTATTTCACAAAAAGCATGAATTTGTTCTAACACATCCAAAATCTCCTTCAAGCATAGTTCCTACAACCCAATTGATGCCAGTAATTGAGTTGGCAAACTCCGCAATCAAATCCCCGATCCACAATTCGTGACAAGAGTGTAACACTCAATAGAGCATGGCAACATCCATAATGGGTTTCCTTGGCAATGAATTAATTATGGATTATAAAAGGAGAACCATGACCATCTCTAAATATAATGCCCAAACCTGCATAATAGATGGCTTTGAAAAAAGGCCAGTGCCATGTCTAGTTTTGAGATGAGGAGAAACAGGATCTACAATTGTTGAGCTCACTTAATATTTTAGCTTATGTTTTTTAGCACAGTAAAGTTTAAAGATATTTTGGGCTGGTAAACAATTCAAGTTATTTTGGTAATATGTGGGATAAGAATAAGTTATCATTGGGAAAAAAAGACTAATAGTATTGTATTTATCCTTATTTGTGAGTATTAAATATTTATCCTTAACAATTCCTTTTGAATGGTTCAACAATCTTCTCTTGCTCAAGGCCACATTTCGTCTTTCCTTGATTGGCTCTTCATTCACCTCCTTAAAGAGAAGTTCTAATCTCATACAACATAGGAAATTTCAAGTAGAAAAATAGCAAGCATATCTTTGGAAGTCTATATTCAATATCTAAAAAGGCTAGTGTTCATTGATTTTTAAAATAGAATAAAAAACCTTATACGAAAAACGTATTAGTCCAACAACAACTGACAATGCACACTTCAATGCAATGTGCATTCCTTGTATGGCCAAAATAAATTAAACAAACAACTACTTAAAAACAAAGTAGGATTGCAATAGCATATTTGCTACACTTTTTTTTTTTTTCACAAAGCCATAATTGAGACATTTTTTTTGTTTGGATAAAATTGCCCTCCTATTATTTTTCAATTTGGTCCTTAACTTTTCAAATGTGTCAATTTAGTACCTGACCTTTTGCTATTGTATTAAAATGGTTCCTACCGTTAAGTGATGGATGAAGAATGCTGACATGACTAACAATCTTATTAAAATATTACTTTTATCCCACATGGAATTCTACATAAGTTGACATGTGAGACTATTTTTTTTTTTTTTTTAAATCAAAGATAAAATCAATCTACTCTCTTTTTCCTCCTTCTGATCTAACTCTTTCCCTCTCTCTTTGGTCCGCCTCCATAACCGAAACTCACCACTCTCTAAGTTCCTTTGACACTGCTTGCCACCAGCGGATGGTCTCCAAACCCAAAGCTCTTTGTAATTTTCTTTCTTGGCCTCTATCTATCTTTGATCTAGTGCCTAAGGAGAAGCCAAATGAGATGGGTTTGGTGATTTCAAATGGGTTAGCTTCCAGTGGATGAAGCACTTTGTATTTATGGGTTTTGTTCATTTGTGCAAGTCGTGTAGGTGGGTATGACTTGATTTGGATTTTGGATTGGATTTTGGATTGTATGTGTGCTGAGTTTGTGTTGGGTTTGTGTCGTGGGTGTGGTCTGATTGGATTGTGGCCTGTGGATTAGTGGGTTTCGTGGATATGGGTCGGTGGATTCTGGCTTGTGGGTCGGTGGTGGTGGGTTGTTGATCCGTGGGTCAATGGTGGTGGGTTGTTGATCCGTGGGTTGTTGTGGTGTGTTGGTGTGATTGCTGTGGTGTGATTGTCATGGTGTGATTGTTGTTGTGGTGTGGTGGTTTGCTTGCTCTGTATCAGAGAAGAGAGAGACAAAGAGGAAGAGAGAAAAAGATGGAGATGCCGAATTTCAAATTGTTCAAGCACTTCTTTAACGTTGACAACGTTTTGGTTTGGAGGTTGAAGAGCTTTGATTCTAAAAGCTTTTGGTTTTTTTTTTAGTCTATTTGTTTGTTGAGAACCCCACAACAAATATCCATTGCTTTAAATATGATAATTTTGTGGGGGCTTATTAGTGGGAAGGATTGGATTCTGCATTGGTATAGGTTAGCTGATAGGCTCTTTATCTATGGAGGCAAAGAGATTGCAGATATATATATATATATATATATATATATATAGAAAAATAAGGAAGTGGGTGTTCTATTTCCAATAGGCGACAATTGAACGTTTTGAAAACCTCTTGATTGGGAATAGGAAGAATCACCATTAATCAAGAGACAAATTTGAAGAAGGTTTGAATTAATGCTCAATTAGTTGAAAGAATAGCAAAATGTTAATTACAAAAGGAAGAGATAATGCGTACCTAGGTGATGAACAAGTATGAAGAAGTGATTTTTTTAGCAAAGTGGCAACTGAACAGGTGTGAAGATGTGATTCAGAGGAGATGAAGAGACCAAGGAGGGAAGAGAGAGAGTTTGGCGTTAGAAAGGTGAAATTCTGAAGTTTTGTAAGTGTGAAAGAGAAGAAGAGCAAAAGGAGAAGGAGGGGAGACAGAGGGGTTAGAATTAAAGGCAACATCAACAACATTAACGTAAGATTGGCTTTATAGTGCAGATAGGGTTAGAAATGATTTCTTTTTAATAGTATTTTAAAATTATGAGAAATATTTAGAAAAAATATTTTTAAATTATGGGAAAAATTTAGAAAAAAAAAAAAATAGTGACATGGCTGCTGATGTGGCTCAACGGGAGCGTAGCAACATTAAATGCTAAGACCAAGGAGGGAAGAGAGAGAGTTTGGCGTTAGAAAGGTGAAATTATGAAGTTTTGTAAGTGTGAAAGAGAAGAAGAGCAAAAGGAGAAGGAGGGGAGACAGAGGGGTTAGCATTAAAGGCAACATGAGCAACATTAACGTAAGATTGGCTTTATGGTGCAGATAGGGTTAGAAATTATTTCTTTTTAATAGTATATTAAAATTATGAGAAATATTTAGAAAAAGTATTTTTAAATTATGGGAAAAATTTAGGAAAAAAAAATAGTGACATGGCTGCTGATGTGGCTCAACGGGAGCGTAGCAACATTAAATGCTAAGACCAAGGAGGGAAGAGAGAGAGTTTGGCGTTAGAAAGGTGAAATTATGAAGTTTTGTAAGTGTGAAAGAGAAGAAGAGCAAAAGGAGAAGGAGGGGAGACAGAGGGGTTAGCATTAAAGGCAACATGAGCAACATTAACGTAAGATTAGCTTTATGGTGCAGATAGGGTTAGAAATTATTTCTTTTTAATAGTATTTTAAAATTATGAGAAATATTTAGAAAAAGTATTTTTAAATTATGGGAAAAATTTAGGAAAAAAAAAATAGTGACATGGCTGCTGATGTGGCTCAACGGGAGCGTAGCAACATTAAATGCTACGCTTCAGCTTTTAGTAATATATAGATATAGATAATGTATAGAAGAGCTATAATAAACGTGTATATATACATAGTTACTGTAGCTTTTGTGCATTTATGCATGATTTTACATCCATTGATGTGAGTGTTTGTTTTGGTCAATGTGTAAAACGAGTTGCTTTTTGTATTTTGCAAGATTATCCATAGACTGATGCGGTTGCTCTTAGGTAGAAAAGCTTGAGTCACTGCTCCTCAATATGCAAACTTCATACTAGCTTTTGCTTATTCATAGTTCACGCAAATGAACACAATGGTACAAAACAAACACCTTTGTTTCTTCGTTACTTTTCTTTTACAATTTGTGAGTTGAACCTGCATTTTATATCTTATGGCAAATTTGTGCTATTTGATTATTACATTAGGATAAATTCCGGTTCTCTATTTTGTATGAAAAACACATTTGCCGCATTTCTTGGATTAGAATTGACCATTTAGAGCATTCAATCTATTCAATCCTTAAGTGACTCTTTAAAAATTAAAAAAACAAAGGTGAATCTTTAGAAGTTTCCATATGAATCTTATTGTTAAGGCTTTGTAATTGTTTTTGTAAATGAATCTTATCAATTGGCTGGATCATGTTGTCCTTGATTATTGAAGAGAGTTTGAATAAATTTTTCATGAATGACATAGGTTCTATATGTTAGAATAACGGTTAAATGATCAAACTCATCATTTTTAACAGTTTAGTATTTATGATTAGTAGTCATTTATCGTGATTTCGTAGCATGAACAATTGTAATTTATCACTATGTAGTGACAACAATTTGTAGGGGTATGTTGAGCCCTGGGCTCTCTCTCTCGGTAAAATTTTCTGCGATGAATTCTTGCCACATGGAAAATTCCATTTCTTTTCGACATTCTAGAGCATCCAATGCAATAAGAAAAGATGGATTATAGGTTGGGGTTTCTTTTGGATCCAGACAAAGGGAGTTCTGTTCGTTTGGTGATGAGAATGAAAAAGGGTCATCCATAGGGAAACTAGTGGTGATTCTACACTTGGCCTCTTCTTCGCCAATCACTTCAGCTTCAAGAGTGGGGACAAAATCTTGACATTGAGATTTGGCTTCAACAATCAAGTAGGAGAGCACTGCCCAATTAATTAATCTTAGGAGTTGAAAAGGCATCAGGGAACAAACGTGTCAATTTTGTAATAGGCATATAGAGCCTCAGTTAACAATTAAGCCAAAGCACACAAGATTCCAATTCATACATCAGAATCTAGTAAAAAATTATTTTTTGGTACCAACACAGTATAAATTAGAAGCAAGTGGGCCGGAAAAGCCTTTCTTTATAGCATCCCAACCCTAAAGAAAAACAATAATCACCATAAAGAAAAACCATCTAGGCTCTAGCTCTCTCTTCTCTGTCCCCTACCCCACTTTGTCCCAAGTCACATATTATGCTTTTTTGACAGTCAATGACATTTTGAGAGAGAGAGAGAGAGAGAGAGAGAGAGAATAGATTTACTGACTGATTTTAACACAGCTGCTGAATACATATGATCGTGAATATACAAATGGATGATTAAAATTTTAGGATCTTTGGATTTCCCCACTTTGAGAGGAAGAGAAGAGTGATAGAGAGATATTTGGCTACTTTGCCATCTTGTTTCTCTTTGATTAAATGGAACTACACCAACATATATATGCTATAAATATATACAGATGGGTGATTAAGATCTTAGATCTTTGGGCTTCCCACATTAGATTCAAAAAATTGGTTCACTTCCCAACTTTGTCCCAGTGCTACCTTGTCATGGACAGGCTCATGCTCCTGCAATATATAAAAAACAATAACAAATCATTCCTTACTTTGCCTGCAACTTTGTTTTGTCATTCCCCAATAATTCAGCAATTGATCCTACCATATAATATTTAAATAATGACCTTTTGAACATTATATAAATTGCTTTTGAAAATAATAATAATAAAATAGAAGAAGACGAAGAAGAAGAAGAAGAAGAAAGAAATGTGTATTCATTTTTCTTATGTACCTCCATTTTCTTTATGAGTTCATCTGCAGTATTGGCAATAATCACAATATGTCTTGCTGAATCCTCTATGAAACCCTCTTCCACTCCTTTATCAAATAAGGCAACCAAGCTATTATAATATCCATCTACGTTCAACAAGCCCACCTGTCACAAAATTCACAATCAAACATCAAAAGACATGAATATCATAAGCCAAATAATAACATTTTGTAAACTAGAATTTTAAGAGACTCAGCTTACTGGTTTGTCATGGATTCCAAGTTGAGACCATGTTATCACCTCTAACAATTCTTCCATGGTTCCATAACCACCTAAAAAATTGAAAATTTAATTGAAAAATACATAAGAATATGGTGAAAAGACAATGTGATAGTGTTCCAAGCCAAGAAATCCTACCCGGAATAGCAATGAATGCATCTGCATTTTTTGCCATTTCTGCCTTCCTTTGATGCATATCTGCAACTTCTTTCACTTCTCCAATGGTTTCTCCTGATATCTGCAAGTGGGGTATGATTAGTTCCAATATTTCATAAAGAAGATAGATAAAGAAAGCACAGTATATACTATAGGCATGAAATAGTACCTCGCGAGGCAAAAGAGCTTTAGGAATCACTCTATACAAACATAGAAATGAAATAAAAGATACATGTAAATTATCTTATAGCAATCCAATGAAACACAAAAACTCATGCATTAATATAAAAATATGAAGTATACCCGAGAACATGGCAACCTCCATTAAACACAGTCTGAGAGATCAATCCCATTAGACCTACACTTCCTCCACCATAAACCAAATTGATCTTTCTCTTAACCTGTTGACTAAAAAAGCTCAATCTGATTGACATGCAAAAGGTTTCCAAAAATAGTAAATGACAAGATAAAAGATTAAAAGAAGAAGAAGACAATGAAGAATTTGTGTCACGTTGAGTTAGGTTGATTAATTAAACTATATATTACCAGCAGTTTACCAAGCTCAAGAGCTGCATCACTAAATGTAGATTTGTATCCAACTCTACTACCACAGAAAACACATATCCTTTTGAATATTCTTTTCTTTACATTTGGTGTGGCAGATGATCCTTCTTCTCCTTCCATTCTTCCAAAGAAAGCTTATGTGAAAGACGAGAGTATCCTATGGAGAGAGAGAGAGAGAGAGAGAGAGAGAGAGAGAGAGAGAGAGAGAGAGAGAGAGAGAGAGAGTTGGAATGCAGAGAAGGTATGAGGGTATTGTTAAAACTTAAAAGAAAACAAATTGAGACACTTTTAGGGGCTGTTTGGTAACGTTGTTCTAATAACATTGTTTATATTTTATAGAAATACGTGTGAAAAAAAAGTGTGTGAAAATACATGTAATATTGTTTAAAAACTGAAAATTATTGCTCAAAATCACATTCCAAACGCCCCTTACTCTCTTGGAACTCCACTACTCGCTTTTGTCTGCTTAAATAAGTACTTGGTGTTGGAGAAGAGCCCAACAAGAGCCCATCTCAGTCTCCCTTCCTTTTACCTTCCTCCACATCTCTTGCAAATCATTCATTCTCTTTCTCTCTCCATTAAATATTTGTTGAACTTTGTTGAATTTTAGAGATTGCCCCATACCCGTTGTCTTTTCTTTTGTGCAGCATCTGACCAATAGTTCTTGCCTTTATCATTTTGTTGTCCTCTCTGCTCTCTCTCTCTCTCTCTCTCTCTCTCTCATATGCTTAATGGGCCTTAGGCACACATGCCAATGTATTATCATTGGGCCTTACCTTGTAGGCTAACCCTATTGATAGCTTGAGGTATAGCCCAAAGGTCAACCCAACCGATCCCTTCATGCGTGTAATTTACCTGTCAAAGTTATAACCTTTCAGTTTGCCTCCTAAAATAAAAATTTTCAATATTGGCATATTCTGGTGTACCTATTGAAATATCAAAGCACCTTTATTTATAAGATAGAACTAATACAAGCCTGAAACTATAAATCGATCAGAATGCTCAGATTCTCCAAAAACAGCCAGAACAAACTATTACACTGAGTTATTATTTATTTATTATAAATTTTATCAAAATGTATAATATGTATTGATTTGATAACCAGTAAGATATATTTTAATCAAAACAGTTGAAATGGTATGATATTTATAACTTAGGTATGCATGTTTCCTTGGATTCCAAGTCTAAAAGGCACATTTTTTTATTCTTATATAGGTTCAATTGTCAACCAAGATGCTTACCAAAAAAAAAAAAAAAACTAGATTATTGTTGAGCCAAGTAACCTGAGGTAACATGTAGAAGACAAAAGAATTCATTTTATAAAGAGTTTCATTCCCTGTGCATGGTTTAGATTCCTATTAAGATAAATCTATTTCTCCTCTCAAGCATTAGCTTCGAATCCTTGCCCTTTTTTGTGTGTTTGTAATGCTAATCTCATCATTACATTTTCTAAAACTTTTTATTTGATAAACTTGGCTTTCGTTATAAAGTGTGTATTCGAATTGTTTATTGAAAGTACAATAGAAAAGAAAGAGAAGATGTTTGTTTGCTCTGGGTTTAGTCAAAATAAACTTAAAACGCCCATTTGACTTGTGTCTAGCATTTTAGTGCCCTGAATGTGATATAGGCATGACATGAATACAACTCGTGTCAACGTGCCATATCTTATCTTGGAACACTAGATGAAAGCTTTTCATCTCAACTTGATTACACCTTAGTCTAGTTAACATATCAGCAGCAACTCACAAAATAGACTCACGGTGGGGGAATAGTGCAAAGTGCAACAGAGGAAGTACCTGTAACCTCATTAACCACATGCATCGCCAAGACTTGGGCTCAACAAACTGTTAGTTGATGTGGGATCTTCTAATGACTGCAGTCTGTACTACAATCTGAGCATCCAGCTCAATTCAAATATCTCTTTTCCCATAGTGCTGAAGAAACTATTGGTAAAAGCTAAAGTGTTAAGTACTAAGTAGATGAAAATTTATCAGCATATCATTGTACTAGTCCGACGACGACATTGTACTTTTTACACTTAAGAATGTGAATGTGACTTGGGCCCATTAAAAAGTTTTATTTACTGTTTAAATGGGGCCTATATAGCCAGAATCACCCATCTTTCTCTCTTACTTTTTACTGGAATGCCAATTTTGGGACCAAATAATTTGTTGTGGTGCTGAATTAGGAGGTTTTACTATTTGACCTTTGTACTTTTTCATTAATCTGTCTCCTTGATATGAAAATGGATGACCCCATTGCCTTTGTAGCAGTTGGACTGACTCTTTATTTATTTATTTATTATTATTATTTATTTATTTATTTTTTATTATTATTATTTTTTTGGATAACTTTTGACACTTTTCTTGGTTTTTGGTTTTGATGATACTCTTGCCATGGTTTCTAGTGTATTAAAATTTAATCCAACTCTTTATTGGCCAGGTTGGACTGAACTAATAAAGCCAATACCTTGTCTATATTTTGCAAGGTTAAACTGTTTAAGGATATTTGATTGGGTGATGCACATAAAACATAATTTTATTAGGCAAAACTTAGATATCGTTCTTTTATTTTTTTTAGATAAGCTGACTTAGAAAGAATTCTTGAAGTGCTATATTTTACGTTTTCTAATTAAATTTTAGTATGTGATTGCAGTTGTATTGATCAATGCATTACAAAATGTATTATCTTCTTTTATGGGTAACTAAATTCAAATATGTGGTTTATTGACTTATGCAACCACAGGATTAAATTTAATTAAAAAACTAAAGAAACTATATCTAAGGTATGTACACGTAGGACCCCATACAACATGCCAAGCCAACGTCAAAATCTTTTGAGATTAGGATGCCTATGCAAAGTCATGTTTTCTTAACAGATTCTATTATGATCTTATCCAACTATTAAATTCATTGCTCCACCGACCCTCATTATATATAGAACAAGTAATTCATCAAAAAAAAAAAAAAATATAGAACAAGTATACTCCATGGACCATGATGGACTTATATAGGATGGTAATCATGTGAATTTGTTCCTCTAATAAATATTTGAATCGGTTCTGATTTGCGATGTTAATATCTAATGTACAGTACTCCTCAAATAATTATCTGATACAATATATATATATATATATACACACACACACACACAAATGAGCTGGAAAGTAGTCAAATCAAATTGGAATGATACAAAATGAGAAATTTTTGCTGCATGTGAGTATTCAAATTGAATTTGTCTAGATATTTGTTCCCTTTTGAGAGCATTATTATTCCTCCACTCGCATATTTTGCACATATGGATTGCATTTTGCAAAGGATTAAGGACACCTAAAAGTACCTTGCAGATTTATTGTGTTAAAAAAACCAATTTGGTTAAATGATTTTGTAAATTTGCAATTTCTTTATTCTTGTACTTGGTGTTTTGTTGTGTTTCTTCAATGGAAATGATATGCTTTTTTTTATGAGTGCTTCAAGTGGAGAAACTAGAGTACAGAAGGTCATGGACAAGTTGAATGTTAAGGCTTTGGAAAGAAGAGTAACATGTCAAAAGAGTACCTGTTCAATATGTTAACAGGTCCCATATCTGTTTGCTAAAGCATTTCTTTGCAAATTCATGGTAAGATTCCTTCTTTTGTCCTCTCTAACTAGAGGAGCATATCGGTCTGCCTCTAAGCAAGAAAGAAAAAAATAATTTATTCATTGCTGGCCAACACATGTATAGTAGGCCTACCTTTGACAAAATGTAACATATTACATATATAAGCTCCAGTCTCATCTAGTCTATAGAGAGAGTACAATTAAACTACACAATTCAGTGAAAATTCCTAGTCAATTCGTATCAATATCATGTCACTTGATCTGAAAAGGATGGCACACAAGTTTGTTTACATATCAGTTTAGTTTTGTTAATTGGAAAATTTGTAGTCAAAGGAACATTTGCTGACTCAAAACCATCCTAATTATCCCTCATACTATGAATGAAGCCATACGTCCCATACTAGTAGTTTGATTTTCTTAAGGACTAAGTTTAGTTATAAAATTAGTTGTAACCTAAAATTACAACCTTATTTAGTAAAACAAATATTATTACATATTTTGAAAATCTAATCGTTGAATTATATGTTCTTTACGTTTTTAATACATATGTTAAATTTTGTATCAATTGGGTATTATTTTACTATGTGATTAATAAGTTTATATTTTATGCATAATTTTAAATTATAAAAACTTGCAATTTAAACAATTTAGTGATGACATAGCTATTGATCTTTAATTTCCTAGAAATTTTACAAGTACGGAGAATATAAGAAGAAGATATAATTCAATGGTGGATTTGTCAAAACTTACTTCTAATAAAAGGATATTGAGTAAGATTATAACCTTAGGTTACAATCAATTTTGAACCTAAATTTTGTCATTTTCTTAGTTCTCATTTATAATCTCTAACCAGTTGCATGCTTTGAATGCAACAAAAGTCTCTTAAAAGTCATCATTTTCATCATCTTCTACTATAGTCTTAATTTAAGAGATTGATAGCTTCACTTCAGCTTAATTATAGCAATTTTCTTTCTCAAAGAATTCTATCACCAAGATTGTAGAGTTCCATCACCAAGATTGTGGCAGTACATGCAAATAGGAAAAAAAATTCGTATTGTACATTAGGCTTTTCTAGGAAACTTGGCTTCAATTTGATTAAAATAATTAATTAGAGAAAAAAATATATAAAAACAATACTACACAAGTGCTTTTTTTTTTGGGGACTAACAAACTATAGAGTATAGATTACCAATTACCTCTTCCCTACCTCATAAAAATGGGAGGCTTGTGCATTCTCACTGACCTTAAACTATAGACTATATTGCAACCACCAGATCTTTCGATGATTTTGAGTACTTCTGCAGCACTATTGTTTATCAAATGGCAGGAACGTCCAAGTTCTTACAAGTCAGAGTCGTAACTGTTGATTCTAACCTATAATAATCAGCTGATTCATGATCTCTAAGTTTATCCAATGTATCAGTAAAAAAATCCATGCACATGTTACATTTCCCATCACTAAAGGATGATCTTCTTCAGGGCCTCTTAAGCTTATATAACCCTTCTTAACACATTCTAAAAACTCTACAAAACTTTCCCTCTTCAGCATAGCATCCCATTTTCCCAACACGGTCGCTAGGATGAAGTGCTGGAGTCCAATTTCTTGATCACCAAGTAAACTCGCTATATTGGCAGATGTCAAGTAAATGTTATTGACTGCAATGCAATCTGCAGACGATTCACATAATATTGATTTCATCTTTGCAATATCAACAATCTTTGTAACACTATCAGCAACACTTGTTGAGAAAGTGCCAATAAAATATGGTTCACAAATGTATTATTGACCGTCACAACTCCGTTGGAAATCAGCTAGTTCACCCACTCTGATAACCTCATCTTTAATTCAGTCCATACTTGCCACACTTCTAAGGGGATATAAGTTCCAATTGAAAATTTTCCGACTGTTATTCAGAGAGAACAAAGAAAAATTGAGAAGTTAGTAGGTGTAAAAGCATTGATTATATTACGTAGTATCTGTTTGTAATGGATTTTTTTTTTAGCTTATGTAAACTTTTTCAAGTACATGTATACTTTAACATACTTTAACAAACTAATAGCAAACAAATATTGAATTTTAAGCTTATTTAAATTAGCATAATGAGTAACCCCCAAAAAAGAGAAACATATATATAGCATAAGCCACACCAGTAGTAATTATGATAATAAGGGTAAGAGGCTTATAAGTAGTATTACTTATTTTTGTCTCAAAGAAGCAATATAGAAAGCCCTCTACGCAAACCCAGATGATAAGAAATGTTTTTCCACAACCCAATAATATATATCAATCTCCCTCAAGGCATCTACAACCAAGAGATCCCAAATACATGTACAATATTTGTTTTCAAGCCCATCCAAGCTCCATGACTAGATGACTTCTTATACATTTCTACCTTTTCAATCATTCTTGATTCATGTTTACTAACATAAAATCGCTTTGTATCTTTACACATGCATACATTGTCTTGAATCCACGTCCTCACCTCATTCTTATTATTATGAAAGGAGGAAGTACCCATTGAGCTATTACTCATTGTCGGATTATTCATCATATAAACAGCAAAGTCTTGCTTCGTTCGTTAGTAGTAGAAATTTCTCCAACTTTATCTCTACTAGGGTTTTGAGGCATCAACTTTAGCATTTCATGATAGAGATCATTGCACTCAATGCAAAACTTTCTTGAGTATGTCAATATATCAAAGTCTTCCAAATTAATTAAAAACACTCAAAACAAGCTTTGTAAAGCTCTACTATCAGAATGAAAGAAACAGGTCTGAGCAAGATTAGGTAAGCTTGATAGAAGAGGGTGAAAGCTATAAGGGTATCTGCAAAACAGGTGTGAAGCTAAACGACACAAATGAAGACATAAAACAAGTAAACCGACATGTAGCTTGAATTAATATGTAAAGGATTTGTTAGTTCACACATGTAAAGGTTAGTTGTAGGATATGTAAGATAGAGTTAGTTAGTTAGTTTTTGCTTCTTCTTCGTGTATATATTAATATATATCCCTTTTGTACTATGATTTACTAATTAATGAGAATATACAGTTTTCTTCATTTCTTTGATCTGTGATATCTTCACCAAGCCTCGATACTTTTTATGATCTCCACGTTCACAAGAGAGTGATTTTCTGAAACTGTTCCTCTTAATAGCAAACATTGCTGCTATGATGATTGATACTACCGCGCACCCTTGAAATCATATTCACTTGGTCTTGCTACGCCTCCATGTTTTTCTCATGTACCGCAGCCTTGAAAATTTACAAGGTTGCATATAACTATAAATAAAGACTAAACGCAAAAAACCCTAAATAGAAAGTTGTAACCTATATGCATATAAACTTGGGCAGATATTGAGATTGAATTTATATTAATTAGAGTTCATCCAGTGGTTTTTCCTTTCAAAATAAAATGATTATCCACATAAATCTTGTTCTTAGTTGTGGTTGATTTATTTTGTAACATTTGTTGATAACTCGCATTACATTGAGCACTCAATGGTTTTTTAGAATTTTTTTTTTGTTTGTTTTAAATTAAACTGTGATAGCTTCAAATAAAATAATGTTTACCTCAATTTCAACACTATTTTTTTTTTTGGGTCACATGATAATCCATGATTCCTTTCTTTTTTTATTTTTATTTTTTAAATCATTTTGAACATACAACAATCGAGTCATATTTGATAGTAATTTTATCACATTTGTTAACAGCTCATGTAACACTAGACAGTAACACTATGGTTGACATAATACTCTGAAAACATTAGTGGTAACATAGAAAGACCAAGATACTAAGACTTTTCTTTTTCATTTGGTCATTGAGTGCCATGTTTCATTGGTCACTGTAACTACCACCAACCACCTCATTCTGACTATAGAAGTGGATGTCAATACAGGAGAGGCTTTCTGGCAAATGGTGTGCATAATTAGTCAATCCCGAATAAGAATCAAGTAGCTAGGTTTGTTACAATAAGCATACAACAAAAAGTCAAAATTTACCACCTAATAGTGGTTGATTAGTACATAAAAATATTGTGATCATCAAACAATAATTCCCCAATGTTAGATTTAGCCAAATCTTTTCCCCAAACTACATCAAACACAATTTAATAGTATAAACATAGAAGTGTTTGGTTATAAAAATAAAATACACATTGACATTATTAGCCCAAACTAGTTTCAACTTTTTAATTTAAAAAAGAGTTAGAAATATTGGATTGACTCCTAAGTCCCAAGCCCCTTTTTTAATCATTTCCATGGTAACCTATATTAATGATAGGGAATTGACATTGGATGCCAGTTATACATTTAGAGAGAGGCACAGTTCCAAGGCCCGATCTGCTAAGTACAACAACAATTAAGGTGCTTGAAAAGACCAATCTTTGTAGGCTCTTAACCTAGGCCCTGGTAGGAAATTAATGAAATATATTATGGATCAGGCTAGATCCATATAGGTAACAGTATTCGTTGATCATGATATTTATCCGTACGTTCCAATTTTATTGGATGTATCATGCATGAAGAAAGATCCAAAAGCCAGTTTTTATATGTCCTTTCTGCCATTATTGCTCCCCTTTTCACCAACTAGCAATTACTTTATGTCCCAAGGCCAAGGGTAACTAAATTTAATGAATATTGTATTGGGGCAGATGAAAATAAATTGATCTGTAGAAGGAAAAGACACAAGTTTGGTACTATAAGGGGACTTGCAGAGTGGTGGTAAAAAGTTAAAAAATTATTTTTAGCTCTATAAATTGAAAAATTAAATCTGCAGCAGTGAAGGTAAATCTAAAATTTTTTACTGTTAAAAATACATGTGCACTATAGCTTACATTTATACCAAAATAATAATATTTTATTTACCTTTTCAATTAAATAACATTTCCTCTCTCACCTACCGAACACACTTAAGCTCTTCTCCTTTTTTTTTTTTTTTTTCCTCTCTTCCTCCATGGGGAGATCAGAGATGGACAGCGTTGATGATTTAGTGAGGATCTCGGTGCCGAAATGGTGAAACTAAGCTCGGCAACGGTTGGGTTCGTGGTTAGATTTAATGCCGAAACGGTTTGTGGGTGGTCTTAGTGTCGAAGCAGTTGGTGCTCTTCTTCCCTCACCTCCACTCCGCCGCTGGGTCATGGTTGTGCTCCGGCCTCGTGGATCGAAGTGGCTTTTGGTGGATCGGAGTGCTTGCTCGTGGATCGGAGTGGTTATTGCTCGTGGTTATGCTTGCTCGTGGATAGGAGCGGGTTTCGGTGTACTAGCATGGTGGGTTTCAGCGTATCGGCGTGGTGGGTTTCGGCGTATCGGTGTGGTGGGTTTCAGTTTTGGGTTGTTGGATTTTTGGATTGCCGTGGGTTTGATTTTGTGTTGGTTGTGAATTTGTATTATTTTATTGTAAGAGATATATTATTTTATTGCAGTGTTTATATTATTTTATTGTGTTAAAAGCTAAAATAGATTCACTGCTGCAGCAAGTGTGTAGGTAAAATAAATAAATTAACTTTTTGTAGTGTCAAATAGCTAAAAATATTGCTCCACTGCTGTGGATGCTCTAATATAGCACTGAAAATGTTTTGAGTTTGGTTTGTTCTTGGAGATAGGTATCTAACTTGACATAGATAGACAGGCAGAATGAGGCCATGACTTTGTGATTTTATTAGCCATGTAGACAGAGCAAAATGACTTATTTATTTATTTTTAAATATTTACTTATTTATTGAAAATTAGCAAGACTACTTCAATGGTACTTAAAAAAAGTTATACAGAAAAAAAAAAAGTTAAAAGAAAAAAAAGTTAATCTAAACTCACTTGTATCATTGTATGTTTAGATTAGTTTTTTTCCTGATAGTTTATTAACATGTTTGTTTATGTATAACTTTTTAAAGTTTCGTTTTTCAAAATGCAATCATACTTTTGTCTAGGTTCAGAGTATAAGTAAATAAACTTTTAAGTAAAAATAAATTGATCCAAACTCACAAAGGGTTCACATAGTTGAACCATAAAGTGTTTATTTGTCAGCAACTTTTCTTTTAGTTTTTTAGCTTGTTTATTTATGTACGGATTCTTTAAACTGTAACCTTTTAAAGTACAATTATGCTTTCACTAATTTTTAGCAACACAACAAATGGGCGCAGTACTCATCCAAATGCACATAAGTATGGATTATTATATTTTGGCTGAGTTGGGGTGAATTAGTTGTTTTTAAATATTGCCTCTCTTCCCTGCCCTCTCCACGCAATGCTTTGAATATTGCCATAAAACTTTGGCTAAAGCAAACCCATGTTTTATTAAATTTTTGAAGGGAAAACCAATAACTTACATTGAATTCTGAATGTATGGTATTCCTAGCTATTTACGATGAGATCTATCATCTATGTTTGTTTCAGTTTCAAGACCAAAACAACATGATGCTTGGCTAAATCTATCACTATAATGCTAAATCGAAGGTATTCAAAACATTAATCTAAGAACATGAACGTTTGTTTTCCCCCCATCTTAATTTTTAATCAGCACCCTGGAGAGACATTCCCCTTCTTTGACAATCGAACTTTCAGACAAGTAGCATCGACATCTCCATTGCCTTGGCGCACCAGATTAACATCTTGCAACAAAACCTCTTGACAAGGAAAGCTCTTGCTGCAATTGAAAGTTATGGCCTCTTCTGATGCACTAGTGCCTTTGATGTTCTTGTAAGCCACATTGCTTATTTGCACAGCTGAGGGCTGCATATGGATGAATATATGTCATTAGATTGTTATTTTTCATGATGGTTGTGACATTGTGTGTGAAAGTGATTGGCTTTGGTGTATATATATTACCTGTTGTTGGCATGGTGATTTTTGATCACAATAGTTTTGGTCTATGATTATAGGATTGCTGACATTGTTCATAACCACATTTTGAAATATGATGTTTTTTGCATACCCAGAGCCCCCCTACATATTGGAAAAATGAAAGAAAAGAAAGTGAACATACAGTTATATAGACAGTACATCGTCTAATAATAACAAATATGTCAAATTGTTATAATTATCACGAAAAGTTTGACTAACAAATTGTAATACAATTCAACAAAGATTAATTCAAGGAAAGAGACTAAAGAGAATAATAGTCAAATAAAAGTGCTAAAATAGTGGTTATGTTAGAAAATTAGTTAATCAATAGTTTAGTTAATTGTAGGCCCAAGCCTGCAATGATTATTTGTGGAGCACTCATATTTTATGCACATCTCTCATAAAAGCATGGACTGATATAGTTACAAATATGAATCTTTTAAAAATATAAATATAAAAATTTTGAAGTCATAATTTTTAAGACATTTTATACCTTCAAGAAAGTGATAATTTTTCATGATATTAAAGAGAATGACTTGAGTTTAAACTCCCCAAAAAAACGAAATCCTTTTTTTTTTTAAACCTTTTAATTGTTGTTTACTCCACAAAATTATACATGCATGGGCATAACCTTAAAGGGGTATCATATTTGATTGGGTACCTTTTTTTTCTATGAAATAGTCATCATTTCCACCTCCCTTTTAAACCTAGTTGGTTGTTTCTACGACTCCATTACATATATGTTACGTGGCCATCATTGCCATTCAAAGATGCATAAGTACAAATTCTAGGCACATGAAGATGCAGGAGTACAAAGGAAAGCTAAACTAAACATTTCTCTGTACTTTGCTTGATCTGTTGCAAAGAAGTAAAGAAATGGCAAAATTGTATTACTTGTTTCCAAGTCTTTGTAGGTTACATGTCAGCAGCAGCAACAAGAAATGTGTAAACTTGTTAATTTTTAAACCGTGGGAGAGTGATTAAAGAAAGGGAAAGAAAAAACGTCACAACTAAAACCTTTGGTTTTCGGTCACTATATATGTTTCCATCATTTTCTAAACTTTCAATCTTTACATTGTTGACTTATTTCACAAATGCAGTAGCCTAACTTTTGTTTCTCTTTTGGGTATTTTTTTTTTTCTTTGAATTTTTTTTTTCTACTCGAGAACTTTGCTCCTACATTCACGCAACCTTATGAGGTTCTCATTTTTTCTAACTCCTTTGCAAAGTTTCAACAAGTTTTCCCAAAACGTAATAGGACTTTGACTTCATAAGTAAGCAGTAGATTTAGTCATTTGGTATTAAAAAAAAAAAAGCAGTAAATTAAGCTCAATTTTCAAACTTTAGCCATATATTTCTCTGAAGAGTATAGACAAAATGTGTGTGCACATGTATGATGATAACAGTTATAGAGTGTCCTAAAATGGGTTTTTGTAAACAAATTTTTACCTGCCAAGTCTTTATTCTCATCCCATTTGTGGTTCCTGTGAGTTTTGCTCTATTCACCATGACATTAGAAACTTCTGCTTCTGAATTACCAGCTCCTAAGCTACCAATGCTGCAAAATAATATAATTATCAAAACAGGTAATAAGTTATTCAATAAAAACCACCAACATGATATTCGTGCATCATGCTAGTAGAAATAGTTTAGTTAAAATCCACTAATTAGGTGTAAAGTAAGTTAGACTTTATATATATACCTGATTCCATGTCCTGGTCCACAGGTAATATCCGTGGCTTGAACATTTTTAGACCCACTTACAATTGAAATACAGTCATCACCTTCAATTAAAAAACAGGAAAAAAAAAATTAGCTGGGTTGAACGAATTTCTAGCTATTTAATTCATTCATTCTTGGTTAGCTATTTCATTAATTATATTTTCGTTTTATCTTCAAAATATGACGCATCTTTTTTTGAGGTTTATGTAGCAAATTTGTAATAATATTCTTATCACTTGGTAGGATTTAAAAAAAAAAAATTGGCCTAACATTATTATTATTTTTATTTTTATTTTATTAAAGAAAGGTTTACACATTTTCTTGGCCTTCATTTGGATTGCATTGAAAAGGAAAAAATTTTGCGTCTGGTGTTTTTTGTGTGGGTTTCGTACACTGTTTGCGAGATCCACAAGTACGGATTTTAGCAATTTTTTTTTTTATTTTTTAAATTGAGTCATACGGTACTATTCACACATTTAACAATTATTTTATTACAATGTCTTCAGTTTTCAGTAATAAACGGTATTCAAATAGACACTTAACAATTAATGTGATTGATAATATGATATTACTTTAACAAAGTAATAAATAAATTTTAGAATTTTTTTTATGATATATATAATATAATATGAATTATATACTATAAAATTTGTACTATTTATAGAAAATAGAAAGTTTCATTCTTCTCTAGGTCTACTACCTGTCCTGATGACACAGTTCTGTATTTGAATGTTTTGTGTTCCTGTGACATGAATTCCATCGGTATTGGGGCTATTGCCTGGCGCAGTCACCACAAGGTTCAAAGCTTTGACATTTTGACAATTCTGAAACGTAAGATGCATTTGCTGTGCATTTTTTATCCTTATGCTGGACACTCTCACATTCTTGCTATCTTGGAAAGTCACAGCCTATAAACAAAATTTTCAAAGACATCAAAGAAAATAAAAGGAAAAAAGTTAGCCTTCACTTGACCATATCTATAATGTTAGGGAAGTCTTAGAAAACAGAGAGGACAGATTAACTTACAGTTGGTGCATGCTTGCAAGGCTGCAAAACAATGGAAAAGAAAGATAATGAATAATTAGTTCATTTATTAGAAAGAAAAAAAGAAAAGAAAAGAAGAGAGAACTTAAGTTGGTAAAAAATCAAATAAAGCATTAGATCAGCCATGCACATACAAGTTTATCGTTGATCTTGCATGAGCTTTCCCACCATATTCTCCCATTGCCATTGATGGTGCCGCCACCTTCAACTATGAAATCTTGAAGATTCTCAAACACAAGCCAATGTAGTGTATCTTTTTCATAATCTGATTTGTGAGAAGAAGCTTTGATTGTTCCATAGACCTGGTAAAAAAGAAAAAGAAAATTATTATTTTTTTCTTTAGCCTTTCACCTAATATAAATATATATATATATATATTATCATTTATTAATTATCTTGGTATACTAATTATTAATTAATATATAAACTTTTCCTTACTTCCAAATTAAGGATAAAAATTAAGGTAAATTAAAATTAATTAATATATTTATTATATATACGTGCAGTTATATATTTATTATTGATAAATTTAAAGACAAATTTTTTCATAACTACAATGATGTTATTTGTGAACTCTAGCTAAAGTGATGTTTTTTCGATGATAATATGACGTGTAAAACAGTTGAGAAAAAGTTTGTGCCGTGACTAGCATTACTCATATGTTATGCATGTAGATATATATGCATGTTTGAATAAAACTCAACTTCAATATAAAATCGGATTTGTAAGATCGAACCAGAGAATAAAAATTGACTTGACATGATTGTTCCTATAGATGCATGCATAATTAAAACTCACCTTCATTGTAAAGTATGGTTTGCAAGGACCTGAGAAGGTAATTGGCTTAAGATGATAGTTCTTATTTGCAGGAACCACAAGAGCGCTATTTGCAGAAGAACAAGCCACCTTCCAAGCTTTCTTAAATGCCTAACAAAACCAAACCAATATCAGACCAACATAACATTCAAAACCAAATCATGCAAAAAAAGGAAGAATTTGAAAACTGAATAAAGAAAATTAACCAAAATATATGCTTTCTTGAATGGGATTATATATACCTCAGTATCATCTCCTCCATTAGCTTTAGCTCCAAAGTCATCTACGTTAACCAGATTTTGTGAAGTGCTTGCACTGCTAAGCCTTGTTTTGAGACCAAACCTTTTGGTCTGAGACTTCATGAAGTCCATAAACCTTGGCTCATGTTTATTACCCTCGTTAATGGTGCCCATTGATGTAGTGTGCGCTATAGGATCAGGACCTCCATTAGTAGCATGTGGGTCCTCTTTGTAACTGCTAAAGCAGGTTGAGAAAGAGGCTAAGATTATGAAAAGTGTAAGAAATTGGCTTTGTTGAGACATGTCTTTCGCTTTTGGAGAAAAAAGCAATTGTCTTAAAGATGTGCAAAAAGTTTTTAGGATGATAGAAGGTATGAATGTGAGCAATGAAACTGCTTTGTCATTAAGGGACAACGTATTTATAGGCTGAGTTGGGTTTGTCATTTTAAGAGAGAGAGAGAGAGAGAGAGAGAGAGTTAATAAGGTTTGTGAATTCAAAGCAATTTGGTATTCAGAGAATGTTTTTTTTTTTTTTTTTTGTTTGATGAGTCAAAGAGGTATGGACTTGAAATAGAAGAAACTGAGAAACAAGCTTCAATTGGAAGGTAGCCAGATTTAATTTTCGTTTCAAAATTGTTTTTCTTCAATGAAGAAAATCAATTTGAGCTCGTCAACAATGGGTGCTTGTGTTTGTGCTTGTTTACCAACGTAACATATTTATGTATGATAAATTTGTAGTGCTAATGTATTTTTTACACAGTTTGATACTTTAATATATATATATATATATATATATATATATAAACTCAGTTATGAGCACGTGGTCATAAACATATTTATTTGATATGCATAATCCGTATTCCTTAGGTTACAATTTTATATTTCTTGCCATTAAACATTTCCAACGGAAAACCTTGATTAGGACAAAACTTCTTAAGACATATTTGGCATACGGTAATAGATAAGAATTATAGGTAATAATTGTTCATACGGCAATAGTTAGGAATTATAGATAATAATTATTCATACGGTAATAGTAATATATAATAATTATTTATTAGAATGTTTAATAATTTTTAAAAATATAAATTTTACACATGCACATACCAATATACAATTAAAATAAGACTAAATTGCAAACTCAACTTTAAAGTTTCAAAATTTGGATTTTATCTTTAAAGTTCTATTTCATTTGTATTAATTAGTAACCCCTCTATTCATGTTTTTCGTTAAGTGCCACATAAGGTTGTCAAAATTGTTTAGTTAATCCAATAATTCACGTTATTTTTATTATGTCATGTCATTTTTAATGATTTAAATTTATTTAGGCTACAAAAATAATGTGGCATTGTTTTATAAGACAAATTAAACACGCTTGGTAAGCTTATGTGGTTCTTAATAAAAAATATATATTGAGGGATTGCTAATGCAAACAAAATAGAATTTCAAAGGATAAAATTCAAATTATGAAATTTCAGGATATGAAATACAAACATCTCAAACTTTAGGGTTGTAGTTTGTACTTTATCCTTAAAATAATAATAATAAATCTTCTTCCATAGCTATTTATTTAACAAGCAATTATGTCAAATTAAAAAATATTCATTTTTAGGAAATAATTGTACAAGTAAGATATTTCATACTAAATATCATATTTTACAACCTAATTAATGAATGAGAATAATTATTCAATGGGTTCGGATTAAGTCTAGTATCAAGTGACACTAGACCCATTGGGATTGTGACACGTGTCTATTTTTGGACACTTGTCATCATCCAACTGGGTCTAATGCACTGGAAGCATTGGACCGAAACCTCCTCCTTATTCTATTACAACATTTTTTTTTTTTAATTTCTAATTATAAAAATTATCGTTCCTATCATAATTCTCATCTAGTGTACCAAATTTATCTGGTTCATGCCATTATATATGGTAAGGGAAAAATAATGAAGTGGATAGTGGTAAAGATAGATCTTAATAAGGTTTCTTTGTCAATGCTATTGTCAAGTTGATAGCTTCTTTGTTTCTCTTTTTTTTTTTTCATTTTTTTTTCTCTTCTTACAGAAAGTTTATATATATATATATATATATATATATTTATTATGTGGTATCCATTCTATAATAATTTTATTTTATAATAAGACAATTGTGGGTTTCATTTGACTTAACTGATAAAGTCTTTTGTTATTGAATAAGATAATTAAGATTCAAATTTACACAAAAAATTAATTGGTGTCTGACCTGATGATAAAAACCAATCATCATGGAGCAAATGTCATAAATTGAAATTCTGACTATCATTCAAAAAAATAGACTAAAACACCAATTAGCTTAGACATATCAAATTCAATAATAAAAAATGATTTTGCTTTTTTTCTTTTAAAAAATCATATTTTATTGAATTGAAATTTTTCTTACATCATGGTGTACTGCCTCTATCAAGAAGATAGATATATCCTAAAGCAAGATGAGAGTTTCCAATGTCAACAAGTAGGTTCATATATACCTAATGTCAGCATATTACATATCTACACATGTGAATAAGATACATGCCAAATGGATTTACTTCATTTTTCTTGGTATTGATAACTAATGTGCTAAAATTTCACTTATCCATAAAAAAGGGAAGAATTATTTAGATTAATTAATGAAGGAAACAATTTTGCGGCAGGATGAGTTAGGCATAATTTGGTCTTCTTTCTTTTCCCATTTTGGTAATGGTCTTCACTCTTTGGTATTTATCCACTTAGACTTAATTACCCGGAAAAAATGGCCGTTGACATAAGGCTTTCTATAATCTCAATGTTGTTAATTAAATATGGTCAAATTCATACAGGCATAAAACACGAGCAGCAAGGCCAAAATTTGACTGTATCAGTATAATTTTGAACAAATAGGAAGTTTCGATAAAAATGTCAAACATTTTTTCTCTCAAGTCTTTGTTTGGTCGATGAGAACCAATTGCATAAAAAATTAGTAAATTAGATTCAACGGTGTTATCATTGTTAAATAGAAAATTTTATCTAACCTTTTCAAATTCCAACTACCTAACTGCCAAAGATACATAATTTTGGGTTCTAACTACTGATGATACATAATTTTTGGGTTAATCAGGTCAAAAGCAACATGAATTTATTACAATCAGTTTGGTTCTAGATAGGCCCCAAAACCTATCAACCCCAAAAAAAACCTTGCCCGGAAAACGATTTTTACTTGCTATTGAGGCGTTTCCCAAAAGCATATACTGAAAAGATATTAATTTTTTATTATTGAAGCCAACGTAGTAATTTTAATATTGAATAAGAGAGCTATCGAAATGAAGATTGGTCTCATCCTTAAAAGGGTTTCCAATGTTGATTTCCATTTTTAATTCCACCACTATAAGTGCCCTTGCTCTTAATGTCTTGACTCTTGAGCATTTTAATACGTGATATTTGGGGAAAATTGCATTTTGAAGTGTACAACTTAGGGGGTGTTACAAATTAAATGTTACAGTTTCAAAAGCAATAAATAAAACCTTGAAGTTACAAACTTACAATGCCTAATAAATGAAACCCTCAATTTTATTACACCTCAAATACAATATTTTTCTACCTAGATGGACTAAGGTTTAATTTGTTACTACTTTTTTTTAATTATCAATTTATTACTTTTGAAACTATAAGGTTAAATTTGTTGCTTTTTAAAAGTTACGGGCTTAACTTGTCACCACCAAAACCTTATAATTTAGTGGCATAGTCTAATCTTCCTTATGAGAGAAACTTTGATTTGTTACACCGCTAGAAAATAGGGTTTAAAATATATATTTTTTCCTATTATTTATTTGACATAAGAAAACATGTAAAATATGTCTCAAAATTAAAGTTTGGATTTTGGGTTTTGATTTCAGGCTGTCTAGGTTCCTTTCCTGAGAATAAGGTTGGTAATTTGCTATAAATAAAAGTACATGCATTTCAAGATTTACCCTATGATTATGAATTTATGATCTTATCCATGCCTATGTTCCATGTGTCAAAATTGAGGGGGGGCTGTATTTGGAAGAAAACTAGAATTGTGAAAGTTATAGCAGTCATTTAGGTGAATTAGGCGTTTGTGTAAGGAAGAGAGAAGGTATGGCTATGGTAAGAGAATGGGATTTGCGTGTAATTTTGGGGGTTTGAAGAAGAAGAAGAAGAAGAAGAAGAAGATGAAATAGCAATGAACTTGAACTATGACTTGCCGTGGGGTGCTTAGGAAATAAGAAGAGGGATGGGGGAGTTTTGTTTATTTGTGGCTTTGGTTTGTTGCCACTCTTAGACGGCCTTGTGTACTTTGTGACATAATCAAGGATTCAAGGCTAACTAGTGACTTTTTTCTTCTTTCACACTTGCATGGTTTTCATTATTTTACCTAAGCTAGAAAGCTATTAAACATTTGTTAATCATGCCTTTTTGTATTAATAGACCCCTCCATGGTGATTTTTTTTAGAAATCCATTATTCTCTACCATTATTATACAACAAAATCATTTGGTGGAATATAAGTGAACATGAAATTTGATATAAAAAAATGACAACATCATTGCTTCTAACTTTACCCCTTTATTTATTTATTTATTTTTTGTTGCAACTTGCAAGGACTTTGGATGTGCCACTTTGGTTTGTATAACCTAGAATAAAGTTATTATACAAGACCAAATGTTACAATTTGGTAATACATTAGAGCATTGTATTATTAACAATGGTATTACAATTTACAGGAGTGAATGGTGGAGAGGGAATTCCAAGTGACCTCAATTTCAGGAAAATTAAGGTGGATTTTCTTTGTAATTGCAGTCGGTTTTGTGTCAAAGTCTTTAATGTGAACATGTAAGAATGACCAAAAAAAATGAGTCGGAATTTGAACATATGCATTCACTAGAACAATCATGAAATGCTTGAAAAATTGATGCCATATTTTTCATAGTTACATTATGGCATTTGAGATTATTTGAGACGATCCTACAAAGAATTCTATTTTGAATTTGGAAATTGGGTATGGGGCTAAAATTGACTATGCAAATATTCATCCTAATCAGTTTGGCAGTTTGGGTTGGATAAGTAATTGTAAAAAACTGCAATTATCATTCATTGAATATGACTAGATGTGAAAACTGAAAATTCTATGAAATCAAAGAGTTCGGCCTTTCTTGACTCTGCTTAGCTCAAGCCTAAAACTCTCGTTATATAGTCATACTTGCACGCTTATCCTAATCTGGGACTTTAAAAACCAGATTTAGCTTTAATTAATATAAGCTCCAATTTTGTTGAAGCTTGTGGAATTTCTATCATCTATTGTAGGATAAGCCTCAAGAAGTTGACTTTACCTCAAATTCTTTACTAGCCCAATTCGGCTAGGCCCTCCTATGGACCCATTCTGTGAACTGGTTATGAAATTGGTCCAATTATTTGTTTACAGGCCCGTTGGGAAGGCCTAGTTACAAGATTCCTGTGATGGGCCTAGCTTTTTTTGGAAGAGCCTTAAGGCCTTGTAAAATAATCTTGGATCAAATTCAGTGGAATTAGAAGAGTTCTATGGAAGGCAATATAGATCATTGGTACAACATTATAAATAATCTTGGTGGGCTACTTGACCCACAGTAGGCCACCAAGTTTGGATAAAAACAATCTTATGTGTTAATTAAAAAAAATTACATCAAAGCGGCATGTTGCGGTTTTGAGTTCTTTAATCAGCATCTCAAATAAATAAATAAATAAAAATAAAACGAGAATTTTATACATTTGTACAACATTGTATTTTACTACTTGATACCATTTCTCCTCATTTTTTATTTTATTTATACTGTTATTTAAGAAGCTTTCTTTGTTTGAATTTTTTATTTTTTAGTTAAAAAATGCCTCTATACCCTTATGTGTAAATAGAGATAAAACTATAGGCAAAAATGTAACTTTAAGTTCCACTAAAATATTGCTTAAAAAATAGGATAACTTTTCTGTTAATTTTTAAATTACTTTATTTATTTATAAATTAGATTTTCAAAATAAAAATTATATATTTAAAATAAAATAAAAAATACTTTTTTTTTTCTACAAACACGTGGTTCGCATGTGTGATGAGGTTAGTATTTATTTATGTGGTATCTAAAAAAAAAAGAATTGTCTTGGGGAGGGTGTTACATGTACAAGTGGAAATTTGTGTTCGTTCCATTCATACGGGCTTATCAGGCTTTTTATGAAAAAAAAAAAATTACTTTTTCTATTTATGAATTAGGAAAACATCGATGAATGAGATTTTTTGGATTAATGATATTCTCGTGTACGCTTTTTTTTTTAACACAAACCCATATGAATATACACTAGGAAAAAACCCAGATCGAACCACCCAACCCATCGCCACAATCACTAGCCACAACCCACCAAGTTACTTTCAACCCAAAATTCGATCTCAACCAGCCACTGCTGCTACTATTGCCCATGAATAGCAAACCCACCTCTTTCATCTATCTGAGAGAGAGCAGACCCACAGGGAAGAGAGAGATCAGGGTAAGGGATAGAGAAGAGAGAATCAAGAAAGACAAAAAAGAGAGAGAATCTGGGAGAGGAAGACAAAAAATTAAAGAAAGCACCATCTAGAGCATATTTTTTGTTGGGGTGAGTTGTTAAAAATAGCAATATAGAAATTTGGCACTACCAATGTTAATGCTCTTACATTGCTATAATTTAAAAAAAAAAAAAAAAAAACCTTACATTGCTATAAGCAATTATCAATTAAAAAAGAAATAATTACAATTATTCAGCCAAAACTAAAAGGTATTACAACATGCATCTTGAATTTAAAATTTTTGTAATTAACACCATATATAGTTCGATGTTACTATAATTATTTTTGCAATGTTTACCTCAACGACTAAATTACCGTCAAAGCTAATAGTTTGCAACATCAACCATAAACTACGAGAGCTTTTTGTTAAGTTTTAGGTTATATAGGCTAACCCTTGTGTCAAAAACAGGTTTTAATAAAGGATATATTCAAGTAGTTTGGTTATGTATTAAGTCAAGTTAAGAAACATAGTCTGTTCAGTGTTGCTGTAAAAGAGATAGTGAGTATTTCATAGGTCTCATTGTATCTTCATACTTGTTCATAAATTTCGTCTTGGTGTATTAGGAAGATCTATTTCCATGGAGGCCAATTTCTTAAATTCAAGTCTCATTGCAAGGGAATTTTTTAAGAGATACTTATTTGCAGAAATGCTATAGGGTCTACTTTCAAACCAGAATTTGAAGGCCATGTCAAATCCAATTCCAATGAAATTTCAATATATTGTTCTTGCGGAAAAGAGCTCTGTGTTGATTGTTGTTGTTGCTTTAGGTTCCTCTCCATTTGCTAGGATGCTAAGAACCATGTAATTATTGAAATCCACATTAGAGTGATGAATATATTTGTTTGTGATCCAAGAATTGTGTGTTCCTCATATTTTTTGTAGTTTCTAGCTTTTGTTCTAGAGAAGATTGTTTAAGCCTGTTATTCTATAGTGGATTTTCCCTTCTCATTGAAGCGTTTTCCACGTAAAAATTTGGCGTCTTGGTAGCGAACTGATGCTGGATTGTTCTGTTTGTGTTGGTTATTGTGTTTGCTTAATTTAATTGAAGTGACCATTAAATTTGCATAAATAGAGAAAAATGAATAATTTTATTATAGAAACTGAAAAGTTTTTGCTGAAAGTCTAGAAAAAAAGAAGTGAAAAGCTAGTTGACAGTGTAATAAGACTTATAAATAATACCAAAAAGTACAATGAAACTCTTAAATAGTACCAAAAAAAAAAAAAAAAAAAACTAAAAACTCAAATAAGCTAAAACTTGCATCATATCGATCCCAAATGGGCTTGAAATGCAAAAGAAACTACACGTAAGATATAATCACCTCTTTGAGGGCCTTCACTCCCACGATCTCTTTTTGCCATATCAAAATGTTAACAAGCTCTACAGCCTCTAATATCAAATAAGGCATAGTAGAAAGCATGAAAGTGCTGGATCTCATTTTAGCTGGACTCAAACTCTTAATTCTATCAGAAATAAAGAAAAAGTCAATTTTATTGAAGCAAATTATTATTTTGTTTTAAAGATTGCAAATCTAGCTATTGAAAGGCCCTGGAAAGTTCATTTTTCAAGTAAAAATATTTTAAAACATATCCTAATTGATCTTATTAAGGAAAATATCCTAATTGATAGGACGGATACAATGATAAAACTCTAATTTAACAAGGAAGACCTTAAAAAAAACCTAAAATAAAGGAAATAAAATCTTAATTACGATAATTACATGAAATAATTAAAAGAAAACAACAAACGATAATAATTAAGTCTCATATTCTTTCCTACACTCCTACTCTCTCATTGAAAGTTAACAAATGTTTTAAGGATATTAATTTAACAATTAATTTTAAAAACTTTTACGGAAAAATAGAATAAAAACTGATTTTTTTAAAAGTTTTTTATATTTTCAATAAAAGTGATATTAAAAACTTTTGTAAAATAGTCAATTAATAAATGCCTAAAAGCATCGCCAACAGGACTCTAAAATTAAAATATCCCATTTTCAAATTGATCCAACTTTTGGCTTTCTTCTTCTTCCAATTGATCCTACTTTTGTCTTTCTTCTTTTTAAAATTTTTTTTTTAAAAAAATTTTCCTGCACGCCGAGTGCAACTCCATTGTTGTCAAATGTCAATTGGGTTTCAAAAAGCCTAGACAATCTAAATTGAATCTCATATAATAGTAAGTTAAACAAGATATGTTTAACCTATTGAATGGTCAAGCATAAAAAAAAAAAATGTGATCCTATCAATTTTGATGAGATGGTATTGATAGCTTCTCAAATAGATATTCATTGTAAAATACTAATTTAACCAGCTGTTACCACATCATGATCTATGTAGTATCACTATCACCTACCAAACTTTTGGCATTATTAGTAGACAGTACAATCAGGGACGGACTCAGGATTTCAAGTTGGGGGGGCCGGAGATAAGCGAAAAAAAATTTTCAAATACGCATCCATTTAGTATTAATAAACTATCAACTAAGACAAATACCCAAAAATTATTATTTCTTAATATATTAAGATACAATCATCTACAAAAAAAAAAAAAAAAAAAAAAAAAAATACTAACTAAAGACATATATTATATATTATCTCACAAACGGATGTAGTTACTAACTAAAGACAAATATTAGAATCTAGGTAATATGCATGATGCATTTAATTATAGATTTAGTATTTCTCACTTCTTTTGAATTTATAAATTTCTCTAATTTAGCATTATAAGTTAACAATATGCGCAAGTGAATTACTGGTATTTTTTTAAATTTGTGTGACAATTTTCTATATTATATGATTTATTTTTGTCTTTTGGCTTTGGTCTTTGCTTTTATTTATCTCTTTGTCTTTGTCTACTCTCTCTCTCTCTATCTCTCTTATCCAAGAGAGTCAATACCATAGTAGATACCGTTTCGATTTAGCTAGAGAAACGAAATATTTCGGTATCGATTAATATCGGTGTACTGTTTCGAGATTACTGCTAAATATATATATTCTCTTAAAAATATAAAATGATTTTAAAGTCTAACATAATAATTCATTTAAATATTAATAATTATGGTTGCAGTATAATTTTTTTATTTAGAAGAGTTGTAGTTTAATAATAGTACTAGGTACATGTGCTTATAGCCTTACAAAATGCAGTAATGAAAAAAAAAGAAAAAAAGAATTAATGTGCAAAGGTTAAAGCTAGGACACGTTGGTGCTTGGAGTTAAGTTTGAAAATTTTGAAAACTTTTGACTCGTTTAAAGACTCCAGTATTCACGTGGGAGTGGGACTCTAGTGTACAAAACAAGATATAGCAATAGACGTTCAAAACTAGAAATACCAAAGAACAGAGAGGCCGAAAAGTTGAAGAAAAACAGAGAACGGAGAAGAAAAAGCGAGGAAGAAGAAGCAGAAGCAGGTGGGGAGACAGTCTAGTATGGGCTCAGGGCTCTTGACTGGGCTGGCCGGGCTGGAATAGGGAGGGGGGCCCAAGTCATTTTGATAAGGGGGCCCAAGTCTCTTTTTTTTTTTTTTTTTTTTTTGAAAATTTTACCTACTAAAAATTTATTTTTTTGGGCCCAGGGGGGCTCGAGCCCCCTTAGGCCCCCACCTGGGTTTGTCCCTGAGTACAATATTCATATAGTCAGTGTGGTATTAAAATTTTTTGTTCTCGAGTCAAGATAAACCATCACACATATGTGTAAACGCACGTACACAAATATATATGTTAATATTTTGATAAAAGAGTAGGTCATAATTTATAAATATATTATATATAAAATTAACAACTTTCACATATGTATATTCACAGGATAATTTATTAAGGCAACTTATCATATTTATACTTTAATACTATATATACAAAAGTTGTCTAATTTGATATTAAACATGTAAAAAAAAAAAATGAATTAGAGAAAACAAAAACTACATTGTCTCTATAATTACTAGACCAATTGACAAATTTTATTAGTTTTTAAGAGCATCATTGGACTAATTCAAATATTTAGGGGGCCAGGGGGGCCAACTTCTTTTTTTATAGCTAAATATTTAAAATTTTTAATACTTATACATAATATAAAATAATGTTTTAAAATTTTGGGGAGGCTGTGGCCCCCCAAGCCTTGTTATAGCTCCACTCTTGCATATAGTGTTATCAAGTAGTAATATTTGGACGTGGTTTCAGTTAGTTTAACCAATAAAATCTCTTGTTAAGCAAAAGATCTGGGGCCAAAAATTAATTGGTATTTTAACTTGAAAAGAAAAAGCAATAATCATAGAGCGAGTGACATAAGTTAAAAAATTCTATTTTATTTTTTTAAAAATAAAAAAAAATTGATATTAGGCCAGGGTGCCCTGGGCTCCTGCGCCCTAGGATTCCTGACAGAGACATGTTTTTGTGAATTATAAGCAGACCACTAAATCCATTTAAATTTTGGTTTAAGACTTCCTGAGTATTGGCTAATGGCTACGACTTCTTGGCAGTTGGTATTCCTGTCTCTTTTACAAGCAGCACGATCTTTCTTTTTTATGTATGAGGTTCAATAATAATATCATCAATGAAACTATGAAAGTCAATTTGTTCAGAGCAATTACGCCAAGTCGAGTGAGGGTACCATTTTTCCCGACATTACCACCAGAGATCAGTTTTGATTAAATCAATTTCTAATTATAGGAAATAACCTGAAGAACACACTATCATCATTCTTCATTCTTTCCAATAGCATTCTCTTAAAACTTAAGGATACATTTGGTCAGGAGGATGGAAGAGAGGAAAGATAGAAAATAAAGAGTGGATGGAAATTAAAGTGAACAAATAAAAAGAGATTTTATTTTTCCCTATTTTGTTTGATTGGGAGGGTGAAAAAGTGAAGGGATGAAAAACTTTTTTTGTTCAATTGAAAGAAAAAATGGAACGATAGAAAATAGAGTCTTTATAAATTTACCATCACGTCTTTATTAGTAAAACAAATGTAACACGTTATATATTTATTAAAAAATTGTGTATGAATAACCCCAAGGAATTGGGTTAGTGATTCTTAAGATATCACAAGATCCTGAGTTTGAAACCTTGTACACTTGAGAAAATAGAAGCTAAAAAATTTAAGAAACCAAAACTGTTGCCAATTATTTAATTTAAAAAAAAAAAAAAACCCAAAAGGTCCAAAACTGAGATAAGAAGAAACTGATGAGCACAAAAAAATAATAATAATAATAATGAGATAATAAAAAGAAGGGAGAAACGAAGAGAGTATGAGACAACATAATGAAAAAGACAAAAAAAAGGAAAGAAGACATAAACGTTGAATGTTGGTGTTGGCTGGGGCAGTTTTTGTTTGAAAATAAGTGACCTTGTTATCCTTTGTGTTTTCTTCCCAATTTGGGGGAGATTTGGTGGCTCGAGGGAAAATAGTAGGGCCTTATCAATTTTCTCCCCCCTTCACTTCTTAACCAAACATCACTCCTATCCATTTTCTCTCCTATTTCCACTATTTATTTTTTACTAAGCTCTCCAAAATCATTTCAACCAAACAGACCATAGACAGTGCTCAATAAGTAAACTCAGGAACGATTAGTGTATTTAGGCCTAAAAATAATGTAAGGATTATTTTTTGTAACTTTGGACTAATAATATAAAAAGAATAAGGTTTACACCAGATGTGTTAAGAGCCTTATAATTGAATTGATACTTTCCCATGAATAAAGTGTTTGGGGGTCTATGAAGAGAAAATGTTCGAGCCGTAAAATTAGTAGCATATTCTATATATATAAAAGGTAGATACTATATGTGACATGACTTTCAATCTTCCCTGAAAAACCCAAAAATTCATGTTTTTTTACTAAAAGGAAGCAGGGTTCATCGAGTTACAAAGAATGTATTTTTTTATAGAATATTCATTGGGCCTTGTTGGTATAGGAAATTGTTTGCTGACTTCACTATTTTTTTTTTTTTTTGAGAGAGACTTCACCATTATTATACACTAGTTTTTTTTTTTTTTTTAAAACAAACGTACACACAGGGGAGAGAGGAGAGAAAGGAGTTCTAACACATTATTATACACTAGTTAATCTATAATATTTAAAACGAAAGTTGCATTTAAAGAAAACTGAAAACGACCAGAGTAAGAAAACGGTTTTTGTTATTTATTTTAAAGAGTTAGCAAGAGAAAACTGGATGGCTCTAAAGACCAGCTGAAGCAGAACCTATAGAAAACAGAAATCTGACAAGGTACATTGGGTTTGGTAGCTGAGATGCCTGTATTTTAGTATTAGATTTATATGCTTCTTGTTACTTTTCTGTATGAGCACGGGGGTGTAGGTAGGATTTTTTTGTTTAAGGGGAATCATTTATTCATATGTTAGTCATCATTCATACATATATTATATATAAAATGATCAATAAAATTAAATAATATTTCCACTCAAATCAGTGTACAGAAATGAATAATTTGCTATAAACATGAACCAAATAAAGCATCTCTTATAAAAGTTATGTTCAACGTTGATCTTTCATAGAATAAAACTTATTTATTATCAATTCTATAGGATTTCCTATTTAAATCTTCAAATAAATAAATCTCAATTGCAACTGTAGAAAACAGGAATCAGACTAGGTACATTACGTTTGGAGGCTAAGATGCCTGTATTTTAGTATTAGATTTATATGCTTCTTGTTACTTTCCCATGTATGAGCACTGGAGCGTAGGTAGGATTTTTTTTTATTTAAGGGGAATTACTTATTCATATGTTAGTTATAACTCATGTATATATTATATAAAAAATGATTAATGAAATTAAATAATATTTCTAAACTCAAATCAGTGTACAAAAATGAGTAATTTGCTATAAACAAGAACAAAAAAAACAAAAAAGAATCTCCTATAAAAGTTATGTTCAATGTTGATCTTTCATAGAATAAAATTTATTCATTATCAATTACAGGATTTCCTATTTAAATCTTCAAATAAAGAAACCTCAATTGCAACCTAAATTTTCTTCTAGAAAAAGATAAAATTAACAAAAAAAAAAATTCAATGTTAGCACCTTATCAAACACCTAAATCTAAAAGTAAAAGATAATATCAGCTAGAGAGAGAGAGAGAAAAAAAAAAAAAAAGGAAAAGAAGAGATAATAAGAAAAAAAAAAAAACATCAAATTTGTGGGCGGATAAAACCTTATAGCTAGGTTCAAGTAGTGCACCGTGCACAATCCACTTCAAAATTGAACATTGATTACATGGCACTTTTGCATTCTCATTATAATATAGGCAAAAACCATATTTTAGTCCCTACATTTTCACATGATTCCCATTTTGGTCCCTACATTTTTTTTTCACCACTTTTAGTCCCTAAAATAAAAAATGTGATCTCGTTTTCGTCCCTACCGTTAGTGCCCTAACAGAAAAATCCTAGGTGGCAGACGGAACACACGTGGCGCTGACGTGGCGCTGACGTGACGCTGATGTGGCAATTAAATATTATTAAAAAATATGCCACGTCAGCATTTTAATTTTCTTAAAGCCACGTCAGATATTTTTTATAAAAAAATTAAAGTTAAAGAAAAATCTTAAATCTAATTAATTTAAAATTTTAATTAAAACTAGATTTAATTACAGAAGAAAAAACAGATATAGGTAAGAAAGAACATGAACTCAAACCCGGGTAAGAAAGAACACAAACAAAAACACATACAGAAGAAAAAAAATGGGTCACACTTCAAAGAAACTCTCTCTCTCTCTCTCTCTCTCTCTCTCACAACCAAAAACACCCCAAAACAACAAAGTCCTCAGATTTTTCTGAAAACAAAAAAGAACCAAGTTTGGTGTTTTGGTGGTGGCGTTTTGGTGGTGGAGTTGAATCGGTGGCCAGGTTTGGGTTCGTGAGTTTGGGTTTGCCGGTGGGTGCATGTGGGTTTGTGGTTCGTCGGTGGGTTTGTGGGTTCGTCGGTGCATGTGGGTTTATGGGTTCGTCGGTGCGTGTGGGTTTGTGGGTTCGTCGGTGCGTGTGGGTTTATGGGTTCGTCGGTGTGTGTGGGTTTATATTTGGGTTTGTGGGTTTGTGGGTTCGTCGGTGCGTGTGGGTTTATATTTGGGTTTGTGGGTTTGTGGTTCGCCGGTGGGTTTGTGTTTTTGTGGTTTGCCGGTGGGTGACTGTGATTTAGATCCTCCTCCTCTCCACCTTCGATTGGGACGCATCGGGATGCCAAGCCCTCCTCCTCTCCACCTCCGATCTAGGTTAGCGCCACCGCCTCGCGGTGTTGGTGGAGCTGGGGACTCGCTGGTGGAGTTGGGGACTCGTTTGTGGGTTTGTGGTTCGCCGGTGGGGGCATGGCCGTGAATTGTGACCTATTTTTTCTTTTGTATTTTTGTTCTTACCTAGGTTTGAGTTCATGCGAAGAACATGATGTGAAGAACATGAATATTAAGAAAATAATATTTTAATTAAAATTTTAATTTAATTAAATTTAAGATTTTTCTTTAACTTTAATTTTTTTATAAAAAATATCTGACGTGGCTTTAAGAAAATTAAAATGCTGACGTGGCACATTTTTTAATAATATTTAATTGCTACATCAACGTCACGTCAGCGTCACGTCAGCGCCACGTGTGTTCCGTCTGCCACCTAGGATTTTTCTGTTAGGGCACAGACAGTAGGGACGAAAATAAGATCACATTTTTGATTTTAGGGACTAAAAGTGGTGAAAAAAAAATGTAGTGACCAAAATGGGAATCGTGTGAAAATGTAGGGACTAAAATGTAGTTTTCGCCTATAATATATTAAAAAAGATGGACACATGGCAACTAGGCATTTATTAGGTTTTGTTAAAAGCGTTTGTTTTATTTGGGTAGGGTGTTCAATGTACAAAAAGGCTAATAGAGGAGTGTTGTATGGTATCATTGCGAGATTTGAAAGGGTGTAATGGGTTCCATGATTTTTTTTTTTTTGTGTTTAGGGGGGGGGGGGAATTGGTACAATTGTTAAAGCCCAACTTATTTTTGTAGAAGTGCAGTTTATTTTTATATACTACTATAAGAGGTCTCAATTGTTTTAGGGGGGCCATGGCCCTCCTCCATGGCCCTCCTAATGCTATACATGCCTCTGGCCTATATGAGCATGATTATTCTAAGAAAACTGGCTTCAGCTTTCCTAGGTGTGAATGGGTTGGGTTGGGTTGAGGGTGTTTTTTCAACCCAATCAAACCCATCACAGGGGCCCAACCCAACCCATGTAAATTGGGTTGGACCTATAGGTTAGAGATATTTTTAAAAATTATTAATATTAATATTAATATTAAATTGAGAATTAGAACAACATCATTATAAATAAGAGAAAATTTATAACCAAATAATCTTGAGCATAACACCAAACCAAATCGATCTCTCAACAACCAACCCAACCATGATATATAACCCTTAATCAGTTTACAATCTCTTCAGTTTAGATTCCTCACCACAATTTCTTAGTTTTTTCACTCTCTCGATCTATCAACAACCAACACCTCCAGTTCGAAATCTTTAGATCTTCGAACCTCCATTATTGTCAATCTGCAATTCTCCTCCATCACACCATTGTCGATTTGTAATTATATCTCAAAGGTTTGATTTTCAGTCATTTTCTCTCTTTAATTCTTTGTTTCAGTCTCTTGCAAGTTCAGATCTTCTATCATCTCTCTCTATTTTTGTTTGTGTTCGTTGGATTTGTGAGCTACTGGTGTTTGGGTTTGTAGATCTTTTCTTCAATATAGATTTTTTATTTTTAGATTTATGAAATTTGTACCAAGTTTCATCTTTGATCTCTATCTTTTAGTCAAGGTTGAATTTGACTGCCGTCTACACGAACCCAATTTGACTCGACTAGTAGTTTTTCGTGGTCAGGGGTTGGTCCATCGTCTTGCCACTTGATAGGATCGAGTCGGTTCTAGGTTGAGCCTAACCTGGACTGACCCAACCCATGGACACCTCTACCTTGGACTTAAAAAAGAGAAAACAACCCAACATCTTTGATAAATCCTCATCTTCCTAACTAGAAGATTTGTGGAGGAGTTTTCCTCTTGTGCGACCTACCTTAGTGGGAAGATGGTGATTTACCATAGGTGGGTCTCTTTTAAATGGGTTCTAAACCGTGTTCCAAAAAACAATATGAACATGTTTTCGAGAAAATGGTAGAGATCTCCAAGACTGCTTTTTCCCAACATTGAAAAGAATTCATAAGCTTGGACGTGACAAGATTAGGGCTTATCTAGGAGAGATTTCTTAAAAAAGAATTTTAAATCAAGCTTTTACATTATTGTCTTGTCTTTAAATTCCTTTCGCTCTTAAATTCTTTAAATTCTTGCTTTATCTTCCATTCCTTTTCTCATGTGCAATAGGGTTTAAGGGTGCTAGTTCTCTAGCTAGCACCATAAATCCTAGATTACCATATAGTAAAAAACTTGGGTAAACAAACCTCTAAATGTGTTTTTCAAGAGATAAAAATGGTTTCGATGGCCATCCATTTTCTTCAAATTAAACCTTTTTCAAAAAGAAGTTTTCCTCTTAAATCTATTAAAAGTCTTCAAAAGGGGAATTTTCTAAATCATTTTGTCAAAACCTTTCTTTTCTTCAAAATGATTTCCAACCTAAAAAGTTAGGGCATCTTCTTTTAAAAATGTTAGGACATATGTAGTTGTTCAAGCTTGTGAACATATGTCGCTATTTTATGTAATTGGCTTATCCTCAGACAAAACGCACTTTACTTGTAATTGGGTAGATCTAGGATGTGTTAAACACTTCAAGAAACAGTGGTTCAAGATTAAGTGTTGAAGCCGTCAAAGTCTGTCCAAGCTACAAGCAAGGAAGTGCTGGTTTTTAAATCTCGACACCTACCTCGACAGATACATCTATCGAGATTTAAAGAAGCTGTTAAGCCCGAGCCTCGACAGCTGTCTCGACACCTCTCGACACCTATATCTGTCGAGAATTAAAGAAAACAGATTTCCAGGTCTGTTTCAAGTCCAATCCGTGTGTGTGTCTTTGGGACTTCTTTTCTCCTAACCCTAGACATATAAAAGGATTATTTTAAGGGCCGTCAAAGTAAGCAACAAGCAGAATTCACAAGATACAAGTTGCTTCTTCTCTTTCATGCAAATTGTGATCTGTGAGACAAAGTTCGTGCCCTAGTTCATCTCTGATGATTTGAAGAACTTTGCAGCCAACATTCCTTCTTCCTTAAAGTTGGTGAGTGAGTCACGTACTTGGATTCGTTAAGACGCGTACTGGTATCCGCGCATCACATTGGTTAGTCACGTACTTGGGAGCCGTGCATTGAACTGGAGAAACTGTCACTACAGAACAAGTCCAATTGGGTATTGGGGTAAGAGTTCAACTGTAGGTTGGTGAGGTACTGGGATTCCTTACTTGTAACTGCTTGTTGTGATAATAGTGGAGTTTCGGGAGTGGTGACCTTAAATCACCCGGTGGGGTTTTTGCCTTAGGGTTTTCCCCATTCGTGAACAAATCACCGTGTTATTTATTTTCCGCTGCATAACTTAGTTTCGGTGATTTGTTTGTGCTGCCACGTAAATGTGCATGTTAATTTGATTAATTAATAACTGGGCTAATTTAATTAATCTTAATTATCACAAGGGGTCAACGCGTTTGTGGCCTGTCAAAAAAATATGGAATTACCTTTTTGAGTTCAATCCACTTCATTGTTAGCGTTCAACATGGAATTACCTTTTTGAGTTAAAAAATATGGAATTACCTTGTGTTAGTGTTCAACATGAGAACCTGTTTGACCCGTCTAATTCGTTTAGCTTATAAATGTATTAGTTTTTGTTACTACTATTTTGTTATTATTGCTTAATTTAGGTTATAATTATATGTTTATTACTATATTTATGGTTATAATTGTATTTTAACTTTAGTTATATGATAATTTAAATAGGCTATTCAGTTCATGTATGACCTATCAATTAAACAAGTTAATAAACGGGGTGATATGTATTGATATTTGCATGACTTATTAATTAAACGGGTTAAATGTTTCGTACTGGGTCAACTTGTTTCATAAACAAATCACGTTAGGATTGAGGATTCTTGACATGTTTACTAAATAGGATGGGTTCAGGTTAGCTCATATAGCCGAATACTCATGATTCAACACAATATGAACTCGACCTGCGAACATGAATTACCACCCCTAACTAAAAGTCTACT